>OX387654.1:22563026-24040281 GCA_947568875.1 Fissipunctia ypsillon
GCCCCACTACTTACCGCATTTACCGAATTCAAATTTTCTTGGGTTATTGCAATTTGCAGGTCAGTGTCAGGTTGTATGTTAATCAAAATATTATTCGCGACTATAACCATAAGAATCATAAATAGGTACATCTCTTTAAGTTACATTTGTTCTAAAATGTCATTATTTCGGAAATGACATTTGACATTTTCCCTGACCTGACCTGCAAATTGAACAAACGGATGAAAATTTGAATTTCTCGGGTTACCTTTGCGGATCCACCTTAAGTAGGGGGCGCATTATTTCAGCTTAACACTCTCACCGCCATGTGGTACGCCGGCCACCCACGTAAATTCTAGTGCAGCAAGCTATTATTGATTTTTTGTGGCGAGTTGCTAAAGAAATGGAATGGGCGGCGCGCCGCCCACATGGCCTGCTGCTTTGGAAAACTGTATATATGCGTGGCGGTGAGAGTGTTAAACGAGGTCAAGTGATTCCGCATAAGAAAATTTTCAGTAGGACCTCGGAGACTGGATTCGTTTCTGTTCCTGGCAATAGACTCGACCCTCACAACTGGCGAAATGTGGGTGTACCTACCTTACACCTCTGCCTACTCCTTCGGGGAATGTAGGTTTGATGTTATGTCTGTAGTTTCTAGCACCGATCTTCGCCGATTCCCACGGGTTTCTCTACTCACATGACTTGTCACAGTGACGTGACGGGGAGATGTGGCAAATTTCCCCGTTTACAATGGTGCTGTATGTTGTATTGTTTTAACACCATCCATGGGATTGTTATCGGCAAGTCTTTTGTTGGCATTTATGTTGAGAATCTATGTACAACGACGTGTAAGAAAGTTATTTTTTATCGTAGTTTAGTAGTGACAATCAGCGCTGCCTATGGCCTATTACATCGGCGTCGCTGACGCATTAGCTTCTCCTTCTTTTCATGTCGATGGTGCTCTTCTTCGTTGTGTTTATATTGTTTGAGCCCAGTAGGTGGCCAAGTTGCTTGTGGCCACATACTGGCATTCTGTAGGTCACATTTTGGATGTTCGATGCAATATGTATTACTACAAAACAGAGCGGTGAAACAAGTGCTAAAAAACATCTTCTTCCCTTCTCTAGCGACTGTATTTTACTTCTCATAGTTTCGCTTCGAGTCCCATCTCAAAAACTACCCTACATACTCTTTAAATAGGAGCACAGTAAAGAATGTTAGCTCTCCATTCCCAAGAATGACAGCTGGTGCATTCTGATTGAACGTCAGAATACAAAAAAAGCAAAGATACTAAACGACATTGAACATCATCTCCTGACAAGGTCGCGGGCATACCTAGGAGTTAAACAACTGTCTATAAATGGCGGTTGTCCACAGGTGCCTATCTGGTTGTACTTAATGGTTGAGGTTTTTGAAAAAAAAATTGTCGGTGTTATTTATAATAAATTAATGTAGCTCTTGTTAGTCTTTCGTTCGTAGATACAAACTTAAACCACCGTTAAACTTACTCAGAAGTTGAGAGTCGGAAGACACTTTCTAAAAGAGCAGTTTCCTAGTTTCCTAAAAGAACGATGGTCGCCATACCGCCATATGACGGCCGCAGTGACGGCTGTCGTGAAAATGAAGGCAGCGGGGTTTGACTTTTCGGTGTCAACACTCTCTAGGAAAACACACCAACTTACTTTCATAAATGACGTTTCAGTGACGTCATGCGACGGTAAATTGTGGACCCTATGTGGCGGCCACCGCTCTTTTAGGAAACCGTAGCTTTAGAGGACTTCCACAGAGACACATTGACATGGCTTTCTATATTTTGTTTTCTTCAGTGGTTACAGTGCCTTTATCCTATCCCACTAATATTATAAACGAGAAAGTTTGTGAGGATGGATGGATGTTTGTTACTCTTTTACACAAAGACTACTGAACGGATTTGGATGAAATTTGGCACACAGATAGTTTGTAACCTGGGTTAAAATATGGGATAGTTTTTATCCCGATATCCTTACGGGATCGAGACTTATACGGGTGAAACCGCGGGGCGCTGCTAGTTCTTCATATGGCAAAAGGCTCCGTTACAATTGTTATCAGATTACTGTAAGAGCAGGCACAGGTGGAATTAACAATACATGGCATGGGAACCCAAGACTAGTCATTGTTTTAATTTGATACGTAGCTGTGTAGCGGTTTTCTTTAGATGTGCGTGGTTTGATTAAGGCATAATTGAAACGGCTAAAGCCACGTGTGAATGTAGATGAGTATAAGATCAAGAAAACAAATGCATGGTGTGCAAGATGATTTGGCTAGAAAACGGCCCAAACCTAGGCTCAAACTCAAAGCATTTATTTCAAATAAACCAATTACAGGCACTTTTGAATTGTCAAGGGGTCAGTCAGTCAGAAAGATGAAGCTAGTTGCCCATTCAAAGAGTAGTACCTATGAAGAAGAACGGGCAAGACATTCTGGCTGGGGTGATAGTGTTATATACAGAAGTCAAGGTCATGTTCTGTCGTTCCCAAGTAAATTGTGATAACCGGCAGGAGGACACTGATGAAGCGTGCAGCCCAACGATTTAAGTGCTGAACTGAAAAGTGAGTGGTTTTGCATTTGAACTGCATCAGTTGCATTTTTGACGTGAACCAAGATAGTTTGAACGGCATGTTTGGCGCAGTAGTTGGTTTCTCTCCGAGAAAAAGGGACTTTCCAATCGTCACCTATAGTTAGCATTACAATCAATGAGCCACTTGGTGGTATAAAAACGTGACCATTGTTTTCTCGTTCATTCATTCGTTCATTCCGTTCCCTCGAACATCTTTGCGGGTTCAAAAGTTAATGAACTTAAAGTTTTATCAATGTAAATTTCTTCTACGTCTTACATTTTTATTCATAGTCGATGGAGTATGGTTTTGACTGAGTGATGGTCAAGGACCAGTCAAAAAAACCGGTACTGTCTAAAAGCTAGTTGAATAAGAAATAGAACAGAATAGAAACTGTAGCCCACGCTGAGGGGCAGGTGGGGGATACGGGCGTGTAGGCGGGGGTGACGTTGTTCCCTTGACGAAGAAGCGGAAATAAAACCACGCGACACGGGGTAAAACACTTGTATTTCCAATACGACACAACACAATACAAAATATTAAAAGGAAATACACGGGCAAATTTACACACTATTTACAAACTTAGCAACTTGACTGGTATTACTAATTACTTAAAGCGCGGCGCGAAGTGAACCAACGGGTGTAGGTATGTCGCTTCACTGGATGATCGCTGGAGACTGACTTGCTTGTGCCAAGGTGCGCCCTTTTTATGCGCTGGCATGGGTAGCGCAAGTGGCGGGGGTCGTAAAATGTACCCCCCGCCGTTATTACCCAATGACTGACAATGCGGGAGGCGCGCATTTTACTACCATGGCACAAGTAGCGGGTATACTAATTGGTAAAATAAACATGTCCAGTCAAATTGCTTTACAATATTCTTATAGTTATATACTCCTATCCTAATATAACTATCTTAAACCTAGAAATAGAGCTCACATTACTGTGCTTCGCCTACATTCCACCCCCTGTAACAGGGTTCAGCCGCATTACATCTTGGTCTGTGGGAAGCACAATAATCTTTGCTACGGGCCGACGCAGGACCCCATATACAGTCTTAACATCTACTACACGGATGATTCCATCATTTCCGTGGTACACTGTTTGGATTATCCCCTTTGTCCATGCACTTCGTTCTTTGCTACTGTCCACCAACACTACTACGTCACCGACACGCACATTTGGCACATTGTTCTTCCACTTTTCGCGACGTTGCAGGGTCGGGAGATATTCCCGCAGCCAGCGCCGCCAGAACATGTCGGCAAGCGCGTTCACACGCCGCCACTGCCTGCGGGAATCGACGTCTTCGATGTCCCTCGGTGCAAACGGCGTACTCCCGGATGCAGTGCCCAGGAGTAGGTGGTTCGGTGTCAGGACCACAGGCTCGTTGTGGTCATCGTGCACGTAACTCAGCGGTCGACTGTTCACTATTTGCTCGGCCTCTGTGAGGAGGGTGTAAAGAACCTCCTTACGAGGCGCTCGCTCTTTGAGTGTGCTTCGTAGCGCGTTCTTCACCGACCTCACCAGGCGTTCCCAGCAGCCACCCATGTGAGGTGTCGCCGGGGGATTGAAGCGCCATGATATGCCTCGGTTGATGGCCTCGTCCCTGAGCTGCCCATGGTTGAGGTCTTTCAGTGCAGCTCGCAGCTCGGTGTTGGCTCCGACGAAATTTGTACCCTGGTCGGAGTACAAATGTGCTGGTTGCCCACGGCGCGCTATTAGGCGCCGTAGGGCTAGTATGGCTGAATCGGCGCTCAGCGTGGCGGCTAACTCCAGGTGGACGGCGCGCGTAGTGAGGCAGGTGAATAAGGCTCCCCACCTCTTTTCGCGGCGCCGGCCAATCGCCACTTCCATTGGGCCGAAGTAGTCGACTCCCACTCGCACGAAAGCTCTTCTGGTGTTTTCCAGCCTTGCAAGTGGGAGATCACCCATTTTTGGTGGGGCGGGTTGAGCTCTGCAGATGCGACAGAGCTGGCAATTTGCGACCACTGTCTTTACTGATGTCCTGATCTTCGTGATCCAGTATTTCTCTCGTAGGTTATTGACGACGGTTTCGTGGTTCGCATGTAAAGCCATCGCATGGTAGTGTGCGATTAGCTTCCTAGTTAGAGGGTGACGCCCGTCCAAGATTATAGGGTGCCTTTCACTAAATGTGAGCACTTCGCAGGCACTCAGACGTCCTCTCACTCGTAGCAACCCATCGTCGCTAATCATTGGGTCCAAAGCTTTTATGCTGCTGTCGTTGGGAACGGGCAGCCCCTTGAGAATGGCAGCTCGTTCATCGTGAAAGCTGTCTTCTTGACACAACTTTATTAAAATGTTGTGTGCTTCTTCTAAGTCGTGTGTTCGCAGCTCCGTCGTCGCCCGGCGTTTACGGCATCGGCTGACGAAGACGAGCGTGCGCGCCATAACGCGCTGTATGCGCGTCCACGATGAATATCGTTCGTAGTTCAGGAGTGGTGCTGGAGGTGCTATGGTGGCGTGGACCCGCTGAATGCACTCAAGATCCGCCTCCGCCGCCTCAGGCTCCTGACATGTCGGCCACTGCTCCTGTGAATCACGTAAAAACGAGGGGCCCGAGAGCCATTTTGCATGGTTATCGGGCCAACACAATCTGGTCGCTACGTCAGCTGGGTTGTCCTTTGTGGGGACCCAGCGCCAGTTGCCTCTATCTGACAGCCTATCTATTTCCGCTAGTCTATGCGAAACGAACCTTTGAAACTCTTGTGCATCAGAATTTATCCATTTTAAAACAGTTTTGCTGTCAGTCCAATAAAATTTCTCTTTAATTGGTAACCCTAGCTCCTTTTCGGCGGTATCCGCTAATCGGCAAGCTAACACCGCTGCTTGTAGCTCTAGTCTAGGGATAGAGATAACCTTTTGTGGCGCTACTCGCGCTTTCCCTAGTATCATAACAATCTCTCTATTGCCTTCGGAGTTATAGCCTACTAGGTAAGCTACCGCGGCGTAAGCTAGTTCGCTAGCGTCCCCGAACACATGAAACTCTAGGTTCTCTAGGTTTAACCTATACCACCGCGGTATCTTAACATCTTTTAATCGCTGTAAATTATTAAGCCAATTATGCCACATATAGGCATCTTCCTCATTTAATGGTTCATCCCACTTGATTCCTGATTTCCAAATTCTTTGCATTAATATACGTGATTGGATGACGCAGGGATAAAGGAAACCCAGAGGGTCATATATTGACATTATTGCGCTCAAAAATTGCCGCTTAGTGGGAATCAGATCGCCATTTATTATCTCTGCCGGTAACCGTTTAAATGAAAGGTCAAAACCCAATTCATCTTCCTTGGGTGACCATATTAGACCTAGTGTCCTCTCTACCGAACCTACTCCCTTTTCGAGGGCTACTCTCTCAGGCATATCTATTCTTAGTCTGTCCCTAAGCTCTGATGAGTTCGTGACCCACCCCCGTATTACAAATCCCCCGGAGGCGTGTATTCTGGACACTTCCTCAATCAGTCTGTTAGCCTGCTCTTCGGACCATGCGCTATCTAAATAATCGTCCATATAGTGCTTCGTCCTTATGGCTTCAACAGCTTCGGGATAGACGTCAACCCATTCACTGGCATTTTTATTGAGTATATAGATTGCCGTGGTTGGTGATGAGACTGCACCAAATATCATAGAATTCATCACATATGTATCTGGTTCTTTACGTTGGTCCGCGCCTCTCCATAAAAATAATTGCGCGCCTTGATCTTCTGACCTAATTCTTATCCGCAAAAACATATCAGCGATGTCCCCTGAAAATGCTATGGGGCCTATCCTGAACTTTAATAATATGCCGAGCAATGAATTTAACATGTCAGGGCCGGTCAGCAGGTTGTCGTTCAGACATGTACCGTGAGATGCAGCAGCCGCGTCAAACACTAAGCGAAGCTTCCCTGGTTTGTTTGGGTTCACTACACCAAAGTGTGGTAAATACCAAACCGGAGAGCTATCTATCTCGCCCTCTACTTTGCGCGCATAGCCCTCGTCTAATAGTCGATCTATCTGTTTCGTGTATAACTCAGCGAAACTAGCGTCTTTGCGCATACGTCTCTCGATACCGTACAACCTCTGCCGGGCCTGATTATAATTGTTAGGCAATTGCGTATTATCATGCTTCCACAATAAACCTACTTCCCACTGTGACCTGTCAGGAGTGCGGTGACTAGTGCTATCTAGTACATCTAAGGCTCTTTCAACATCCTTATGTTTGCGAGTATCTTGTGAAATTCCTATGGCTTCTAAGTCAAACTGTGATTTTACCAAATCATGTAGATCAGGAAGGGAGACTGTTGTGCAATTCACTGTTTCGTTAGTACTAGCTGAATCGAATGGTCCATGTATGACCCAACCTAGCTTCGTGAGTGAGGCAACCGGCTTACCGGATCGTCCACGGCGGATGTCCCGACCGACGAGCAGCTCCCAATTGTCTTGTCCGAGTAACAGCAGCGGCTTGGCTCCCCTCATTTCCACGCAACCCAAGTTACAGAGGTGAGCGTTGTCACGTATCACTGAGGCGGACACTGTTTGTGTTGGTAAGTTCACGTTCACCATTGTACGGCACTTTACTTTGTGACACTGTCCATTAGGTCCTTTCACACGCACTTGTACTACTCGCGAGGTTAAGTCCGTCACTCCGTAGCCACCCGCGGTTTTTAGCGAGAGAGGTACACGCGGTCCCGCTAGGTTGGTTGCGAGCGAACTGTCTATGAGTGATACGGTCGCACCATCGTCTAATAACGCATAGCACTGTTTGTCGTCGCCGTTTTCGTCACTTAAAGTCACTGGCATTATTTTCAGTAACGCTGTAGCTCGCCATTCCCCGATGTTTGTTACACTTTCTGTTTTATCTTCTTTCTGCGGCTTATCCGCGTGTAACAACACGTGATGTCCATAACCGCACTTTTCACATCTGTTTGCGCGGCAGAACCTCTTGGGATGCTTCTTGACAAGGCATTTGAAGCATGTGTTCTTTTCTTTTATCGTGTCCCAACGTTGCTGCACACTTAGCTTCTTAAACTGGTCACAATCTTCAATGGCGTGTTCCCGTTGGCATATTACGCAATCCTTAGGTACGGAGGATTCGTCACTCTGCGTATTTACTCGATGAGCCAACGGTGGTCTGCTGCTGACAGGACGTGCGGTATTCACTGGCCGGGCTTGACCGGTGACATTCTTCTGTTGCTTCACAAGGGGTTTCGACGGTCCAGGCTCATTCATCATTGGTTGCACATAGTATGACGTCGAACGTGTCAAATGTATGAGAAAGTGAGACAATATCTCTAAGTTCGGTGACACTCTTAAATCCACTCCCTGTGCGTTATCTAAGCCCATCGCAAAGTCACCATACTGCGCACGTTGTACTGGTGTCAGCTTGCTCAGCAACTCACTCACTAATTGTGGGTTATTTATATAACCTTGTGCACGAATGTTCTTCAATAAGGACACACAGTTTCTAACTGTTGATGAGAATTTCCTCAGCTCCCGGCCACTTTCCGTCACTCTGGGTAAATCTCTCACTTTTCTCAACGCACACTGGAGCACTACGGTCGGGTGACCGTACTCTTCCTCAAGCGCATGCATTATCTCTGTGGGGTCTGTTGACGTTCGCAGTAAATCCTCCACTGAACTCTTTGCTTCGCCATGCAGTGAGGTCTTTAGTCGTGCTAGGTTCTCATGTGTCTTGAAACTGTACAATTCAGTTGTGTCCCAATACATCTTCCGAAACGATATCCATTCGGAAGGGTCTCCGTGAAATGGTGGCAATTCATATGACTGCCTTGGTATCGGTCGCGGGCGTGCCATGCTTGCGATTGCTTCTGCCAGCTTGTCTATCTTCCTGTCTCTTTCACCCGACGATTCTCGACGTCTTTCTCTTTCATCCACTCCGTCATATCTCTGCCGCCGTGTATCCGACTCGAGTGTTGGTACTCGAGGTACACTTGCGGCCGGAGTGGTAAAGACGGGATAGTCATCAGGCAGACGGAATCTCACTCCTTCTGTCGACAATGGCATGTACATTTGCGCGGTCGGTGCTGTCATGTCAGGTACCGGGACTGGCGCATGCAACACATCTATCTTCCGAGGCACGGTGGATTCACGATTCGCTGTACTCACATTTTCATCGTGGGTCACAGCTGTTTCACGGGGTGCAGTCACTTCAACAGGTGCGCGGGATACAGAAGGCGCACACAATACTGCATCCTGTTGAGTCATTTGAGGCGTTGTTTTAAACCATTCTTCAACGCGCTGTTCCGAATCCACATCCGAGACAGAGTCATCACTCTCAGCAGCGGCTTCTATCTCTGCAATCTCTGCTTCCATCCTTTTCTTCACGAGATTCTCTTTGTCTCTCATGAGCTTCTCCTTTAGTTGCACCAAATCGCGCTCAGCTTCGTACTCGATCCTCTTTCGTAAGAAATCGACGCTCCTGCGGCTATTCTTAGATGAGACTCTGCTGCTTCGCGTTGATCCATGGCGACTTCGTGCGACTGTCTGTCCTTTCTGCAGTCCTTCTGACGTACTTCCGCTGTGGTCAATCACACGACCACCCGTCAGAGGAATGTTAGGAGCCAGCGTCGGTGCCAATGTTGGAGCCACCGATGGTGAACCTGGTGCCTTTTCAGATGGCGAGCCTGAGTCCGAGATGACGTCATCCTTTCGACGCGCACTTATTTCCTCCCCCAATCTTCTTAGCTTACTGCGCGTGGTCATTGCACTTTTCTGACTCATGATGTATTTTCACTTCTTCTTGTTGAACCCGATCCGGCTCGAAGGACCAAAATGTAGCCCACGCTGAGGGGCAGGTGGGGGATACGGGCGTGTAGGCGGGGGTGACGTTGTTCCCTTGACGAAGAAGCGGAAATAAAACCACGCGACACGGGGTAAAACACTTGTATTTCCAATACGACACAACACAATACAAAATATTAAAAGGAAATACACGGGCAAATTTACACACTATTTACAAACTTAGCAACTTGACTGGTATTACTAATTACTTAAAGCGCGGCGCGAAGTGAACCAACGGGTGTAGGTATGTCGCTTCACTGGATGATCGCTGGAGACTGACTTGCTTGTGCCAAGGTGCGCCCTTTTTATGCGCTGGCATGGGTAGCGCAAGTGGCGGGGGTCGTAAAATGTACCCCCCGCCGTTATTACCCAATGACTGACAATGCGGGAGGCGCGCATTTTACTACCATGGCACAAGTAGCGGGTATACTAATTGGTAAAATAAACATGTCCAGTCAAATTGCTTTACAATATTCTTATAGTTATATACTCCTATCCTAATATAACTATCTTAAACCTAGAAATAGAGCTCACATTACTGTGCTTCGCCTACAGAAACTATTAAAGAGGTAGGAAGCCCTGGATGATGGACACACAAAGCCTTGGAACTGGTAGAAACAAATGAAGGCAGCAGTGAATGATGCGGCTGATATGATGACGATGCACAGAAGTTTGCAACATTACATTCTATTTCAAGTTAGATTTAGAGTGAAGTTAGAAACGGGTCCTAAAACAGAAACCAACAGTCAGCAACAGTTTACAGCGGGGCTGACTGTCCAGCATGCACCTGACGTATTCCAAGTTCACTATACAGGCTTCTTCCCTACACAAATATAACATAAGTTCACCCCTGTGTTCCCCGAAGGGTGAGGCAGATGTTTACCTATAGTACAGTCACAAGCACACTAGCAAGCATG
Organism: Fissipunctia ypsillon; assembly: GCA_947568875.1. Taxonomy (NCBI): domain Eukaryota; kingdom Metazoa; phylum Arthropoda; class Insecta; order Lepidoptera; family Noctuidae; genus Fissipunctia; species Fissipunctia ypsillon. The sequence goes on from OX387654.1 coordinate 22,573,321, forward strand.
TATACACTTAGCACAATTCAAAAGCGATTTTCTCGTGGAATTACAATTGCAACTCTGAGATAAGACCTCTTTCATAATAGTGTGGGTTTCAAAATACTATGTTCGTAACAACATAAAATTACAATCAATACAGTAGGCCAAAATGACTAAAAAGTTGCACAGTGTATAGGTACACCTATATTTCGTCAGTTGTGGGCACAAATCCAGACTCCGGGTTGCTATTGAGAAATTTGACATGAAAAACTCAATATCACTGCCCGACTCGGGAATCGAACCCAGGACCTCATGCTCAGCAGTAGCGTTTGCGACCAGTAGACCAACGAGGCAGTTCTACATAAACTAAGTTCAAATCACACTATAATTATGAAGAATTGAAGAGGTTATTGCTCTTGCATGCGTATGACCTTGAAGAATTGCAACACAATTGACATGTAAATGACCTGTCAGCTCTCAGGAATGCGGGTTACCATGCTAGTTGAACATTGAATACTTAGTCATAGTCATTTTCATGGTGATTTAGAAGCAAGGAATTGTTTGTGAATATTTCGCTTAGTGAATGGGTGATGTTTCGATGTTTACTTAAGCTGTGGTCAAAGTTATTTTTGTTTGTGTTCTTTGCCTGTTTTGAATTTTTCTGACAATGTTTGTTTCACACCGGAATACTCTACGATACTTAATTTTCAGATGTTCTTAAAATTATTTCTGTGGCTACAAAGAAAATCAGACATACAATAGCGTGCGACTTGATTGAGGTGCGTCTGAGTACCTACTCGGTAGTTATTTTAGTAATTTTATCTACTATCATATCGTAAAATTCGAATTATAAACTTCAAAACGACTTTATATTGACAAACTTTATGAACACAATACCGAAATTCAAAAATAGAATCATATACTACAAACACTTTTTCTCTAAGGGCTGATTTTTCAATCGTCAGATAACTTTTACCTGAGGAATAAATATGGCGGTTTGACACATTTTCTATACAAAAGCTATCAAAACGTCAAACATATTCCCCAGATAAAAGTTATCTGACGATTGAAAAATCAGCCCTAACAAAATAATGTTACAAAATAATTTTTTACCATTACGATACACAGGGCAAATCCAATAAGTTAATATCATCAAACAAAGAGTTTCCATCAATTATATTTTTCTAATGGAACGCATATGCGGGGCGCACCTTTTTTATAGCATTACAAAAAAGTTTTGATTCCAGTTTTTACTTGTTTGTTGCAGCGCCGCTTTGGCGCATGCGCGGTGATGTGTTGGGTTTTAGCGCCATTCATGTTTAGTTGTACTGAATTTCGTGGGATTTTTTTTTTATTCTTGCTTAAAAATATCAGTGAATGTGAAGAAAATTTGACTCCGCCCGATATTTTAGATGCGGCGACGGAAATGACTCAATCTATTACCAGAAAAGTCGAGAAAATTGTACATAATTAAGATAAATGCTATCACAACTTTATAGCATGGAAAATGCAAAAAAAGGCTATGATCTTTTATTTAATAGGTTCAATCCCAATGTATGAGAGTAGATAAACTAGTGTATGAAACTGCACATCACTAGGTATTAAAACACTCGTGAGATACTATTAAAAACCTCGCCTACGGCTCAGTTTTAAACACACACTCGTGTTTTAGTACCCCTCATTATGCAACAGTTTCATAAGCCACTATTATTTAACAGCACCGCCGAAGCGACAGCCTCATTCTGTAAAACACTGACCTCACTACTGATCAGTGGCGAAAGCACCATATAAGACGATTCCTACCGGTTTCCCTTCGGAGGTTCGCATCAGCAACTCTACTGCTGTTGAAAAATGGCACAGTCAATAGTATCTACTATTGCCAAAAAATATAGTTACAGGTATTTAATTGACCATAACATACAAACAACAAAAACGCCTATTTATTAGCTTTGAATTACTACAACTACAAAAAAATGTTCTAAAATAACCCGGCGCCAAAACGTCATAATCGGGAATTAAAAATTCATACAATAGCGATCCCGTCATGACGTCACTTTAGGTCACGTGGCACCACTTGATAATGGCCGAGAGTAAGCCGGTGTACAACGGGTTACGATAGAGACAGATAAAGAACAAATACGTCAGCTGAACGAGATGGAGGAATATTGCACATTTTATTTGGTTTTCACATGTTCAACTGTATTGTATTCGATTCTGTATATTTCTATAGTAATTTTAGAATAGTACTTAATTTTTACTTTATTGATAAGTAAGTTAAAACCGGCTTCGCTTCGGCTTCTCTCCTACATAATTCCACACCTCGCCACAGCTACTGATCATCATCGTTTTGGGCAATGATTATAACTGATCATCATAAAAAACTTAATCATTTATTAAACAGGCGCCAGGTTCGAAACATCGTCAAATAAACAATATTCTCAATCAAGAGCTGCGAAACAGAAAGAATGCAAATGAGTAGTAAACGCGATCCGTCAATAAGTTTGGAATGAAACAACCCATTGTTGCTGGTTTACGAGCGTCGCGCGGAATGCTAACAGGAACCGAGCTGGTGGCTGAACGATAACAAACAAGCTTCCTGGTTCCTGGACATTGGGTTCAATCTGTCGTTTATGATTGGTTATATAAGGAGAACTTGGTGGTAATATTTTCTAGACGTCATTCTCATCACCATTCACCTTCTGTTTGTATTTCTTTTTTTTCCATATATCGGTAACAACCGTCATCGATTTGTTTACAAAGAACCATGGATTTTCTGTCTTTTTTCCATAGGAAACTATATTTTTAAATAGACATGTTTTATTTTAAAAAGTATTTATACTATTGTCTAATTAAATGAATGCAATGTGTCGCGGGATCGTATTAGAAGCAGTTCCTCCCCTATGCAATACCTTCACAACCTTGAACTCAAATGTTTAACATAAAAAAAATATTTATAATAATATCAAGGAAACATTTGACCGTGACATCATGAAGGGTTCTTAGCAAACTTTACTTTACTACCCATCGCATACAACATCGAACTTACAGTCTAAGACATAAAGGTTATCGTGGGTGTGTTAAAAAAGGTGGTAAAGTTGAACATCCTGTGGCTTGCGCGTGCGCGGATGCGGTGTAGGCAGGCGGTAATAAAGCCATACTATACATAGGAGTCGATAGCCTCAAAATACATTACGTGGGCTATGTGAATGCAAGTAAGTAACAAGTTATAGTAAGTTATTGTGCTTATGTCATTTGCAGAAAAGGTGTTTGTATTATTTTTAGTTCATTCTATAACCGCTATAGGTATCGATACTATGCCTGAAGGGGTTCCGGCATAGTATCGATACCTAACAGCCAAAAAGGGATAAGCGACATTTTTTGCGAAATCGACTTATACATGTTTTTTTTTATATGTCGTAACTCTAGGGTATTGCCATTATGAAAAAATTAACTGGCATGTGAATTATTTTACAGTTATCATTATTTTTTTTTGTTTTCATTTTTCATACAAAATAATTCGACAGTCACGATTATAAATGTAAAACATCCTCACGTGAAATATGACAACGTCGCTTTTTCTTAGCTTTAATTATGAATCATTGGTATGAATGAAAATGAATTACTCGTATTTATCAATTAAACATAGAATCAACCTAAATTAATTAGATATCTTCGAAACTATGCATTTTTGGACCACATATTCTAGGACTTTTTATATTATTTTTACTTATAGAATATAACTATATTTTTCACTGACTCTAATTTTATTTAAGAACTGTCATTAATAAATAATGTATAATTGCCAATTTAATTAATAACATATAAACATTATGTACGCCGAGTGAGGCAAAACATGTTGGTCCAGTAAAATTATGTTTCCATCTATATGTGCATATTTATGTATCATGTTCCACATGTTTGAACAAATAAATTTATCTTTATCTAACCCTAGAGTTATGACAATAAAAGTAAATAAAAAGGGCGATAGTCAAAGGTATATAAATAAAAGTCGATTTCGCAAAAAATGTCACTTATCCCTTTCTGGCTGGTAGGCATCGGTATGTATTTTTGTATGCATTTTTGTATGCTTGTGGATGGGGTACCTAATTGATAAAAGTGTCCGCATGGAGTATCAAACATTGTTCCATCAGATATGCATGCTATTCAATTCACGCCTATAACCTGATTAAAATTTCTTAACTGCCCTTACTACCCCGTCTTAAAAAATCCATCCTGTATAAAGACGGCTCTATGGTTAAGGTGTCGGACTTGTAAGTAAGCGGTAGTGAGGTCGATGCCAACACGTTACATTATTTTCACGTGAACCTGTTGCCGGTACTTATAACTTACAAGCATATCTATCTCAGATGGAGGATTTAATTACAGTAATTTACTGGGCCTAGAAAGTTCTTTATGATTTTATCAAGAAATGCTTAAAATTTAATCCAAAAAAAGTGTAGTTTAAAAAAACTAAAAAACACGCTTTTGTCGCGCACTAAAAATAATAAAATAATTAAACTGACTCGTACTTAAGATATAAGGACCTATGCAGCTTGTCACCTCTTTTATATCCAATGATTATTTCAAAAAGCGTAGAGCGCTTTGTTTAAATTAATTAAAAGTACCTACACAAAACTAAAAAGCGCTCTTAAACTGACTTGGAAAGCATTCTGTAGTTTCAGCACCTATGTCCATCATTTTGTTAACTCCCACTGATTGGAACGAATGTTCAGTAAACAATTGCGCCCTCCCCTCAAGGTATCTATCCAAAACTACAGTCAAGCTAAGTACAACTAAATGTCCCAGCAACATTGAACGAGGGTTCCCACCTGTTGTCTCTACTATTAAAGAGAACCTGTATAATTAGTCTTCAAACCGATCCATTGTTTGTCACTCGGCCAGAACTGACGCGAACGTCGACGGACCAACACGCGTACCGATCAACCGCTCTGACACATAGAGTAGTAATCAATGAATCGATCTAAACGCGAAATAAAACGGAATTAGAAAATTTGTAATACAAAAACGGAAAAAATCAAAGAGTGAACTCTAATTTTGAAAATTAGAACGCAATTTAGAACTTTAAAAAATCGAGTGTATTCGGATTTGGAAATTGTTTTTATTTCTTTTCCGAATTCGGTTATTTGAATTGTTTTTTGTGACGGATTTGGAACATTTGAAGTGAAGTGCCTTTTACGCAATGACCCCTGTCGGGCTTCTGTTCAAAGTAAACAGGTACGTCTCGTTTACATGTTTCATGTTGGAGAGTGTTAAATATTGAACATGGGATGTGTTAATGTGTGTCGTGGTGGTTATTTCTTTAACATTGTTATTCCACTGATGTTTCTATTGTAATGCTTTCGAGCGAGACTTTGAGACTTGGAATCTTTGGTTTAAGATTATATTGTTGATCAGTTCACTTGGTGAATGCATAATATTTTTCTTTTAACGTGTTGTCTCTATAATGTTAACTACATATTTTGTTTTATGACGTCTTTGACAAAAGACTAATCAATATTTTTTATTAACTTAAGGAGTGACATTAAACTTCGCATGGTATTTTTGTCTTAATCAAAATAAAATACTTATATATGTAGGTAGGTACCTACAGAACATTGATTGCTGATAAGTACAGTGCTATTGATTGGTGTTTGATTTGAGTTGACCTGCATATTTACATAACATCACGCCTGTAATCCCCAAACGTTTAGGCTGAAGTGTACCGATAGTACCTACACCCACATTTCGCCCCTCGTTAATCTAGTGGTCGCAAGCGCCACTGCGGACCATGAAGTCCTGGGTTCGATTCCCGGTTCGGGCAGTGTTATTGGCTTTTTCCATCTGGAATTTCTCAGTAGCAGGCCGGAGTCTGGGTTTGTGCCCAGTTGATGGGAATAGGCTCGCCCATAACTCACGCATAACTGGCGAAATGTGGGTGTAGGTACCATAGGTAGCTGTTCCTCACCTCCTTGGAAAACCACTCTCGCTGCACTCACTTCATAAAGCCTGCACCCACTCCACTTCACACTCACACTTCACAGCTCATCTGAATTACTCACTACATCTCCTACTAGTCTTGCACTTCACACAAGATAAACACTCACGCACACATCGTCTCACAATATGACTTAATAACTTCTGCAGAATTATAGGTAGATATTTTTTATTGTTATCACTTCTTCATTTGTTTGTGATAAGCATATTGTTTAACTCTTACTTAGTATTTTTTTTATACATATTGTTCAACTTCGACTCTTGCACGGTATCTCTGTAAAAGCTAATTCTAGCCGTGGAAGGGGCCTGGTGACCTGTAACACAGGTTCTTCCCAAGAACCTATATCAGGCACCAGTCTCTCACAAAGGTGGAATACAGCTGAGGCATCTTTTGTAAACATTAACTTTAAGTCAGCTTTGTAAAGAGAGAATAAATGATAAATAAATAAATAAAATAAAATAGGTACACGTCTGCCTAACCCTTCGGGGAATACAGGCGTGATGTTATGTATGTTATATTGAGGTTCCTAATATCTACTTTATGGCAGAAATAAGGAATATTTTCCAATTGTGAAAAAATCAATAATTTTATTACCTACCATATCAACACCATGCAATGGAAAATATAGGAAATAACATCGCACATAACTTGCTATTATCTACTGAGAGATACCCGTTACGAACAAGTCAGTTAATATTAATTACATGAATATTAACTTGGACAACATCATCATTAATTAATAATTACGTTATTAATTGCTTTGGTTGTTCTGGCATCAGTAGGTATTGCTGGTAAAACCTTCTCATTCAAATGCATGTACGAGTAGATTTTAACTTGACTTCGGTCCTGCCGTCAACGTCAGCCTACGTCACACTTGAACTACAAAAACCACCATTACTGCTGTGAAATAGAGTCAAATACATAGATAAATGTAGTTACCATTGACGAACCGTTCAGTGTACAAACAACATCTGTTGCATTTAAAGGTGCGCTTGCACCACAAATCACTAAATGCATTTAGCGATAATCTTATTTAAAACATCATTCTGTCCCTGTCATCTTAAAACGATTGACAGAACCAGAACGATGTTTTAAATACGTTTCGCTCTAAACGCGTTTAGTTATTTGTTGTGCATGTGGGCCTAAATAACATCTAATACCGTCAAGTCGGGTTACTTTGACTCTAGGGCATAACTTTGGCCCAAATCTAGACTTGATGTTTGAACATCGTGTCGCGACCACACAACCAAACGTCGTATTCCTTCGGTAACCAATAGATGGCGATATAGACGCGTACTTGCGGAACTGTTGTGTGGATTTAATGATGCTAAACATTTGTCTCAATTTGGGCCAAAGTTATGCCCTAGAGTCAAAGTAACCCGACTTGACGGTATTTGTTCCGTGAGGAAATGAAAACCGCGATCGAAAGTCCTGCAGCGGATGTAATTATGTCTATGAATATGTCGTGGCCAGATCTTAGAATTGATCATTTCATGAAGTGATCGACCATTTCATGAAATTGTTGTATTTCATGAAATAGAACATCGACCGCTGGCCACATCATGATGTGGTCTGGCCAGATCATTGAATACTCAACGTTTGACGATATGAACAGTTAAATGCACGACTACTTCATGATGTGGCCAAACATTAGTGATCATATCGTAAAATAGTTAGGTTATCCACCGGTAGAGGCGTTGATGTCACTTTGTTTTTGTTGTGCATCTATTCCTACTCGAATAATTACTAAGTAACTGCGACCAACTTGGATGTAGCGCTCGCTGACCGCTGCCGCGGTACCGCTCGCTTCGCTCGCTCGGCTCGCAGATGGTTGGTCACAGTTCTAACCTGACCAAACCCATTTGGTCGGGTTGCCACTAGCGGCGTGAAATGCAACTACTTTGCGATATGCCCAGTGGTCAGCTGGGAATGTCGATAAATAGGTTGCTTTCGTCACGATATGGCCATTTCTACGATCGGACCACGACAGATACCCTACATTAATGATTCGCCCAAACGTCGACTGATATACCTATCATTATACGTTGACGTTTAAACGATATGGCCAATTTTAGCTGCCCATTTCATGAAATGACCGAACACTTCATGAAATGATCGATTCTATGATCTGGCCACGACATGACATACATATATGTTTAGTGCGTCAATAATCTTGTGTTAGACCTCATACCCCTTTATCTCAATTTGTTTTTGATCGTTGCAGCATGTTCTCCCAAACATCTCTATTAACTGTCACCTCAGTAGTCACCTCCCTTCTAGCTATAATCATCGTTGACACAACTTATCCACCGTTTCTTTGATTTTCCTCTACAATTATTTTTTGTCACTACAGTTCCACTCCTCCGCATCACATGCCCATCTCTAAGAATCCGTAATTAACTGACTTACACAACTACTTAGACAACTAGGAGGTAGGCACTTAACTTGGAAGATCTGCCCCTTAGAGGGGTTGAGAGGTGGAATTAGAATTATCTTACTTCACCCCTATATGCTGAAAATGGAAGGTTTAACCCCCAGTGTCATGCGAAACGTCAAGCGTTTTTTACCCCTGCGCGGTGCAATGTTACCTGTCATCTTGACACGCCCTGCACATAAACCATCCAGCAGCAAATGATTAAGGTTGGGCCCCATGTGAGTCAAAACTCAAATGTATAGAATTTTATTGCATAGAATCAATAAATATATAATATCTATGGCTGTGCTGCTGAGGAGTTTGTTGCGCCACTTCTTCTCCCAAGCTAAAGCACTAGGAAGTGGTGAAGGGCGGGCGTGCCGGGGGATTGTCTTATGTAATTTTGACGTTCAGAAAGTGCTGATTTTCAGGCTAATTTGAATAAATGACTTTTGATTTTGATTTGAATGAGGGGTTGAAATTACTAAAAAGTCGTGGGCATCTGCAGTCTGCAGATCTTAATAATTGAAGATCTAGTATTCCCACGTTGTAGCCTGTTCAATCAGTTATAGTTAATAATAATGATGGATGTGAGCAATTCGTCATGTAGATCACGTTCGTGCGTGCAACACCGACTTTAATTGTTATCCAACCAGATGTTTTGTTTTTTTTTTCATGTATTGAACTTTTTTGCACATGAATATTACCCGTAAGGTTAGTCTGTAAGTCGTAAATTCGTAATTTCTCAGTTCGATAAAAGTTCAGAAAAGAGCTTTAGAGCCGGTTTCAAAGTGACCGGAAAGGCATCCACTAAATGAATAAAAAATTGTGCCTAGATAGTTTGTATGAAATTATCTACTTGATAAGTTAATCTGTTAGATAAGGCACTTATATGGAGGTGCTGATAATGTCCATTAGTCACATCTTCTTCTTCTATACAAGGTGTAATTTTAATCAGTGTTAATCTCTTAAGGGGACATTGTACTCATCATTATCAACAACTTTTACTATGGGACCAAACCTGAAATCGCGCAAAAAAATCAGCTTTTCCCTACATTTATGTTCGCATAACTCGTCAAAATGTAGTGACCACCTGATTTTTTTTCGCGATTTCGGGTTTGATCCGATAGTAAAAGTAGTTCATAATAAAGAGTACAATGAACCCTTTAAGATATTAACACTGATAAAAATTACACCTTGTATTATAAATTAAAATCGGTTTTCGTGTCTGCCTGTGTGACCGCGTTGTTCTTCTAAACAACGCAACGGATTTTATGCGGTGTTCACCATTATTTACAGAATTTATTACGGTGCGAAGCGGGGGGGGGGGGGGGGGCTAGTTGTTATAACTTTAGGTCCTAATGATGTCAATGATGTAAATTGTAGATACATTACTAAAACAAATAAAAAACGATCATTGTAAAATTCTTGAAATGAGTCCGTCTATCTTCCACATTAAAAGCACGGCTCATGGGGTGCTTTACCGCTATAGCTGGAATACTGCTCACCCCACAAAAAAGATCGCATCCACATGAATACGCACAGTTTTATGCTTTTTACCTCTTCATGTATGAGCGTGAAGTTATTTTAAACTGACTTCTTCACAATTTCCATGTATTTAAATACTTGATTGGAAGGAAGATTAATTAGGGCTGTCAAAGATGTTGTTTACATGGAAGGCTTTTTTCGTTAGGCTGACAACAGCTAAAGCGCGGTCACTGTCGGACTGTGCATAGAAAAGAAAGAGAAGCACGATGACACAACGCTGGTAATTTATTGCCAAATATGAAGCAATTATCTATTTACACAAAAAATATTGATAGGTCTAAAAAATTAAAATATTATTACGTTAATATGTATGTTGCTTGTAGAATAATCTGACAAAAAATCAGAATGATTGCATATATTATATTAGTATGGTTTTAATCGCTAAATGAAATTTTTAGAGGTAGGTATCTTCGTAATTTTTTTCTATCATATCAAATAAGTCGTATTAGGTTTTTAGCACCCTATCTTACTGGCTTATCTTATCCTGAAGAATAACATATATTTTCTTGATTTTGTTTACTGCAGTGGATCATATACTTTTAGGCATTATAAAACTTGCGTTTAGCTCGTGTAGTTCCCTTAAGTACTGAGGTTTTACTTATCATGCGACTTCGCAGGAGACAGGAGAACGATGGAGATGTTTATGAATGTCTCCTGCCTTTTTTTTAGGGTTCGGCACGGCACGTCTTTTCTTACGTATCTCTCTAAACTAAGACAGGACAGAAAGTATAAAAGTTAAGTTAAAAATTTTGTCAACAAATAAGTACTTACAATTAGATATGTTAATCAAGTCATAGTCTACCTGAGTACCTTTTATCCAAATCCGTTCAGACTCTCGTTAAACTTTCACATTTAATTTTAGCATATTTGTAGGGAGGGCAGCCCTACCACACGTAAGGCTAGGCTACATATTTATGCCTTCAAAGGCCTGTGGAGGAAGATCTAATTACTTGTCAACTAACGGTTGTTCGATGTTACTTAACTTGATATCTTGCATGTCCGAGACGCCATGTTGACGAAGTATCGGCAGTTTGTGACTTGGTATCGACCAAGAACACCATTGTAAGGTGGATATCCATTTTTAAATACTTTTTAACCGTCATCAAAAAAAGGAGGAGGTTCTCAATCCGTCGGAACGTTTTTTTTTATGTGTGTTCCCCGATTACTCGATGGCGGCTCGATCGATTTGGAAAAATCGTTTTTGTTTGAAAGGGGTTCTTCACACTTCATAAGTGGTCCCATTGTCATCAGGTCAGGATCTGATTATGGGATCCAGGAGAAATCGAGGGAACTCTTCAAATATTATAGGAACACCTATAGCGATTAGGGTATTTTTTATAGTAACTTGTGCATTTGCTCTCGGACAGCATCATTTGGTGAAGAGGAACTGATAAAGAAGACCAAAGATGGCCACCGGAACAACTCAATAATAAGTATTTCACGGGTTACGATTCGATTACTTTGAAATTATTGCTAAGGAATATAAGCTCGTCACAATGCATATGGTGAGGTGGAGCTGATGGTGAAGTACCAGGAGAACTCCTCAAAAATTAACGTCCCTGCATCGGGAAAAGCAATATTTTGTAAAAGGTGACGAGTCGATTTCATTAGGCTATTGTAACTTAGATAAATTACAAACCGACCCACTAAAAAGTAAAAAATAAAAAACTTTTTTGCAAAAAAAGCAACCGACTTCCAAAAAAAAAAAACATACACAGACACACGCGGTGAAAAATAACTTTAATTTCGGAAGTCGGTGGCAAAAACCTAAAATACCGATCCAAAGACACCGACTTCCGAAATTAACGTTATTTTTCTCTTTGTAGTGTTTTTTTTGGAAGTCGGTTGATTGTTGCCAAAAAAGTTTTTTAGTCTCTGAAGACACGCGTCGCGGGACATTTCGTTCCTTTTTTTTGCTTTGGGGAAATCTTCATGGATACCCTTCTGTCTGGGGAGAACGGAGGCTTGTGTCCTACCGACTATAACCCCATGGTTCCTACGACCACCACGAGTCGGGGGCCTGGGAGATACACGTGCCTACATTCACGTGCACCCCCGACTTGTATACTCAATATATTTATTGCATTACATAGAGTGAACTTAGATGGTAAGTTTTACAAAGACATGATCATTGTGGATCCATTCGGGCACAGAAAAGTAGGAGAGAGGAAGAGGGTACAAACTTATCAGCCCGCCATGCCTAGCGGGTCCCACTAAATATTTCGTCCTCTAGCGAATGGCTGACATGGCGCTCGGTTCCTATAAACTAAAACGTATCGTTTTGCTTACCAATGGTAGCATTTATTATTGCCAAACTGACAATGAAAAAAGAAAGAAAGAAAAATAGGTTTATTTGTCACAGAAACACGTGCATACAAAACGATAAGAATAATCAGAAAAATAAAACAAAATAGATCCACATTATAATCACGAGCACAAAACAGAAATAGTCGGCAGCTGCACGTCATGACTGTGACAAGAAGGCTTCCACTCAGCATGATGCTGTGCTATGAGGGACCCACAGCACAGCGCACAACACAACATATAAATATGTAGGTATATTCGTAAGCTAATTTTACTTGTGATAGCTACTTCCATGTGGGAGGGTCTACTATGCAAAGCTATGATATCTTTGCTTCATTATTGGTAAAGATACAAGAGTCTTAATTTCAACCAATCGGTCCGTTAATTATAGGAATCGGCGATTAGTCAATGGCTGACATGGCTTAGTGGATGCCATTTCTTAAAGAAGCCAAGTATCTGTGCCTAATACTTACCTATTAGGAAGTCGGTATACCGGATGTGAAACTGTTATTTTTGCAAAAAATATACCTGCATTGATCGATGAAGCCATGCATCCGTTCAACGGTGTTATAATGAAGTTTTTGACCTCATTTCCTGGTACTGACAATACTGTCGCTGATAGAGTAAGATGAGGCAGTAAAAAAATGGGGTAACGTCGACCACATCAGTGACACAATGAGTTGGCCTGTAGCTTCTCCTCTTCGGGGCCAAGGCCTCTTTTCATATAAAGCCTGCCTTTACATACTTATGCTATAAAGTCAAACAGCAATAATATGGGCCGGCAATATTTTCGATAGTGGTTCTGGTGGGTCACGCAATACAACATTTGTTGTATTGCGTGACCTACCAGAACCAGAACAGAACAGAATATATTTATATTGCAGCAAGGCTATTCTGAAAATTTTGTTGGCAATCTATACAGTCACATATCTTCAGAAGCGCCTTTACGAGCGTCAATTGTACGCTCGTAATGCGCTGTTCCCAGTGCCCAGTGCTAAAACTTTGCAGTCACGATTTTTTTTATCACGAAGTATTTTTTCAACACACCTAGGCCTCTGCTGATACACCGTGACCAAAGCGCAAGTCATGCGTTGAATATATAGTTAGATGTAAGTGCAGGTATAAATTACACACGCTGTTTTATTACAAGGAGAACATGGCTTTTTAAAACGTTCTAACAATTTTCTGAAACAGTTAACTATGAATAATTTAATATTACAATTTCATGGAAGGCTTCCTCTTAATAATCGTTTTACTATTACAAAGGATAGGTAATTTTGAATATCTCGGCTCAGGGGAAAATAAAAATTACAAAATTAATATTGCTGAATGTATGATAAACTTTTTTCACTTTGAAAGAAGAAGATAATAGAAGATTCCACAGTTTTAAATGTTACGCTCAAAGATATAAATGTTGCAAACCGTAACCGGTATACCTCTGGAGTCTCCGACTCATGGTAGTGGTAGGAACCGTAGGGTTTTAGTCGATAGCAGTCCGATGTAACCCTCCGTTCGCGGAGTGTATGCATGAAGATTTCCCCACAAAGAATAGGCGGGGCGGTGTGCCATAATTTTTGTAAATTGCGTCGTAATGTCATTGTGATTTGACACGTATGTTGTAGACAGATAGAGAATTAGTTGACAATACAATGGAGCGATACACACAGCTCAGGCAACGATGGTTGCAACACCAATTTCTCCGGGCCGTGTAATGTCCGTTTTGGCGATTTGAACTGGCCGGCCAGATCGCCATATCTGACAGCGCCAGACTTCTCCTGTTTATCAACACAAACCACAAACCTTGCAAGTCTTGAAAGCCAACATTAAAGTAGAAATCACCAATTTGGAGCCAGATGTTTTGCGAGCAACCATTCAAAATGCAGTAAAACGAGCACAAATGTGCATCAACTCAGGAGATCATTTGACCGATGTCATTTTTTCGCCTTATTGTCATCAATTTTACACCTATATACACTTTCCGTGTAAACAGAGCCCATTTTTTTCCATTTTCAATATAACTGCAGCCAATTTACATTATGACATTACTTTTCGCCCACCTTGTACACCTATTGTTCTGAATGCCATCATGACTGAAGATTACCTGAAGTTTGTAGAAGTGGACGGAAAATGCTAATTACTCTGACCAAAACTAGAAACTCACCATATTAGGACCCGTTCAGGAACTGGGCCTTCCTTCAACCATATGAAGGAAGGCCCAGTTCCTGAACGGGCCTAGTAATTTATTTAGTCGGGACATTGCGTTACTTATTGATATTCCGGTAATACTGACGGATGGCCTTTAAAACTCATAATTATGGCTCATCGCTGATATCAACCCGAAACGCTTGCCACCCAACTGATATTTACCTAATCTTGAAGACATACAAGAATTTTTGATTTTCCTGCATAGGATCAGCGGGGCAATTGCGTAACACACTTACAGTAGGAATCGGTTTCGTTTTGACAGTTCAACAACATTCATTGCGCTATTTATGTACGTTGTTGAGCAGACACATTTTTCGAACTTAAGAAGCAATGGATTAGCAATTTGCTTCAAAATGATTCAGATTCTGATTAGTAGGGTGTTACGCAATTATGGTGCAGATCACTGACGAAATCTTCGCATTTTTTTTATCGAAGTATTGAATATGGTTAACCATTCCATATGTATGCAATGGTTTATATCAAATGTAGTATAATAAATGGTAGGCAATTTGCAAAAAAATAGTGAGTTAAATTCTTACCCCCTTATTCATAAACGATGCTTAAAGTTAAGTGATGTTTAAACGTCAAAACGTCTATGAATAACCAGTCGTTAATCATTATTTAACTTTCAGTAACGTTAATGAATAAGGGGGTTAGATTTTAATTTAACAACTTACTAAGAGTAAACAGCCCACAATACATTATTATTCAACGCTGAGATTAATTCACAAAAACATGAAAAACCCGGTTTTTATTCGTAAACCAACTGCCAGTTTTTCACATTATACAACTAAATTTATGAATGAAAAGTTTACATGCGCGTGAGTCGATTTTATCATCATACCTTAAATAGTACATTCTTTAAACTAACTTTGTACGTAACCGCATACCTTCGAACAGTTATTTAACACTAATACATATTCACACATTCGCTCATTAACTAAGTTAATAGGCTGTGAACATTGTTTTATGATTTATTAGTCTTTGTTGATGATATGGTGATGTTATGTGATTGACAAGTACTAAGTTTTATTTTCTTTTGCTTTTCTGAAAGTGCATTGTTGAAAGTGTCCAACTTGGCAAGTAACAATGAGACTTTTTGTGAGTAGTTCTTTAATGAATCCTTTTTTCTTCTTTCTATACTGATTTTTACGAGAGACAACCTTTACCCGCTTGCACAACAGACCACTAATTTTATTTAGCGTTCAACGTATTTAATGATTTATGGTGCAGGCGGGCATTAAACTATTAACATCGTTAACACAAGCCTTTTAAGCTCACAATCTATACTGCAAGTTTTGTTCGGTTCTTCCTTCATTTGTCTCTGTAGACTAGTCCGACACTACTACTCCGTCTGCCTACCCCTTAACTCTAAAGCCGTGACACACGGTCGGTAACGCGATAGCCCGATACTGCTCGCTGGACAGCCGCACCGCACTTTCCCATCTGTATCAGTTACAGATCCCATGCCAACAGACCTGCCTTGTTTCGTTACACTGATGGTTAAAATAAT
This sequence comes from Fissipunctia ypsillon, assembly GCA_947568875.1. Lineage (NCBI taxonomy): Eukaryota > Metazoa > Arthropoda > Insecta > Lepidoptera > Noctuidae > Fissipunctia > Fissipunctia ypsillon. The sequence goes on from OX387654.1 coordinate 22,589,272, forward strand.
GCAGTGGATTTATTGACTAGGAGTTTATCGATTTTGCTAATGATGGCAACAAATGGCGGTTTTCGCGACAATAGGATTATGGAGCCAATTCATAATTATTATCAAATTCCACAATAATTATGATTATGCCACATGCCCCTCCTGTCATGTGACAGGAGGGGCATGTGGCTAAGTAATAACAGCCGCTCGGGTCGATCAATCAGGTTAAGCTACGCTTGCCGCGGTTGGTCTGTGGTTGGGTGACCATCTTTACAAGACCTCTAGTGCATTGGAAAGCACGTTAAGTCATTATTCATGGATCTTTGACAGTTGTTACGGGTCGTCAGAAGCCCGAAGTCTGACAACCAGTCTTACCAAGGGGTATCGTATTATGCAGTAACTGGGTTGTGGAGGTCAGATAAGCAGTCATAGACAGGAATACTGGTATTCAGCTGCATCCGGTTAGACTGGAAGCCGACCCCAACATAGTTGGAAAAAGGCTAGGCAGATGATGAAACCTACATGGGCACTTATGGAACGTCACAAACTAGGTGAACGGTTTCAGTGGGTCGTTCCCTATGGAGAAGAGCTGGCAAGAAACTCCACGGTTATCTTGGTAAGATTCCAGAATCAATGTTAATAATAACATAGGTTTATAATAGACAAAGTACCTACCTACTTACCCTTTATTGCACACACACACGCCGGTTGCGAGTACTACGCACCTGACCTTTCTGAAGAACATCACCCACCAGTAAGGTCACTATTATGTCTTCTTAGGGCGTCCTCTCCCGGCGTTTCCACTCACATCTGCCGTGTAAATACCTTTTGTTAATCGCCTTTCATTCATCCTCTCAACACGACCAAACCATTTAAACATAATTACTCTTTTAAATTTTTGACACTACATCTTCTTTTAGGGTGCGTTTCCACTGAAGCAGAGACGAGCGGAGCTGAGCGGAGACGTGCAGGAATCGTCCAATCACAAACGAGACGAGAGACGCGATGAGGATTTCCACTATTGTGATTGGTTGATTCACGCACGTCTCCGCTCAGCACCGCTCGTCTCCGCTTCAGAGGAAACGCACCCTTAAACCACTCCGTTGTCTAACAATTATTGTAAAAATCTTAAGAAAGGCGTTTTTTACGGCCCTCAAGGAAAATATGAACACACTAGAGGTTAACTTTGCACATGCTAATTTCAACCCTGTTTTTAGGGATCCGATTTATTAATTATTTCTTAGCGAGGGCCATCATGCATGAGAGCGAGGCTTTTCAAGACATTGGGCAGCACATGTAGGAACATTGATGACCGTTATCTAATATTGCTAAACAACCTACTTTGGGCATCACTGGCAAGAATGTGTCTTTTAAAGATTTTACCCTAAGCATCTAGCAATCGATTTCAATCTGCGAATTAAAATCCCTATTTATACTCGATTGTATCAAAACTAACTATCGGTTCAAAATATCTATCGACTAACTTCTCCGTTGGAATCATTTTTGAATAATAAACAGCTTAGATTTTGAGACTGCTCATATCAGATTTTGTTAGAAAATACCCACAATTGTCTATACAATGTAGTTTATATTCTATTATAGCAATAAATATTTTTGCTAAATTGTTTTAGTAGAGGGTAATCGAGTGAGGCAGGTAAATATATAGATTTAAGCGAGATTGGAGGCGCGCAGTTTCTAATGAAATTATTATTATTTTGTTATTGTGCTGTGTCACATAGAACACTGAATTTGCCTATTCTATCAGTCCTGGGCCACCAAGACCCAGGCTATGCCTAGTTTGGGGCCTCTTTGTTTTCTACTTGCTTTATTCTCAATTGTATTTTTCTTTTCTTTTTTAATTTCAACTTGTGTGTGTGTGTGTCAATAAATTAAATTATAAATTATTCAGATTATAAAAATACTATTTATATTTGGCTACTTTAGAGTAATTTTTCGAGAGTCTCGTACAGCATAATCATAATCAGCCTATAATGTTCCCGCTGCTGGGACACACGCCTCCTCTCGGTAAGCGGGAGTGGGCTGGGACTTGTTTATTTTCTGTGTTTGTGTTCTTTCTTTGCGTCATGTTTACCGCAAATAAATGTATTTTTCTTTCTTTCTTTCTGTAATCCACCACGCGGGCCCAGTGCGGGTTGGTATAAGGTATAACTAACGAGTCTCGTATAAATAATAATTACTCTAAAATATATAGCCCACAGAAATATAAAAAACCGTCTATGATATAGCCGAATATAAACTGTACTTTCAAATAATGAAGTAGTTATTTTCTAAGTTACTTTTTACACCAATGACTTTGGTGACAGAAAACATCGTGAGAATCTTGATTACCTATACGTAAGTCAGGGATAGTTAAAACCCAATAAGCAAGTGTTAATCAATGCAATCAAGAAAAGGCATTTTCCCTCATCAGTGAAATAATTATAGGGCGGTATTATTATTTATTTAACAGCCACTAAAACGTATCTAATTAAACGATCGTTAAATCTGGAAGTTAAAGCTTAACCTTTAATGTATCCGCTATTTATCTCAACGCGTTAATTGCATAAAGCTAACCGAGGGAACTTAACGGTGCTTTGAGAACAATGAGATTACTTCTTATGAACTTATGAGTTGGTTCCACTGTTTTATTACCTTTAGAAGATTACTAGTATTCAATCTGCCTAGCCTTTTCCCAACTATGTTAGGGTCGGCTTTCAGTCTAACCGGATGCAGCTGAATACCAGTATTTTACATGGAGCGACTGCCTATCTGACCTCCACAACCAACTTACTGTATAACACGATATTCCTGGGTAAGACTGGTTGTCAGACTTTCGGGCTTCTGACGACCCGTAACGACTGTCGAAGATCCAAGAATGACAGCCGGGACCAACGGCTTAACGTGCTTTTCCGAGGCACGGAATGGTCTCGGTGTGTAAAGATGGTCATTTATCCACGGACCAACCGCGGCAAATCGATCGACCCGTGCAGCTGTTATTACTTAGCCACGAGCCCCTCGAGCCCTGAAGATTACTAGTATTACTAGGCAATAACATTAGGTAATAATAGTAACTAATTATCTACTTCAAATATCTTAAATTAATTCACTGATAGACAACGCTTTTTCTAAACCGATTTTTTTTTTGGAGAACTCTTCCCCTAAGGGGGTTAAATAAGGGATGAAAATTTGTGTGGAAGTTCGTAATTTTAGAAGTTAGGTACTTACTTAGACTTCGTTTATAAGTAAAAGTTAGGTGTATCAACGTTTTTGGAAACTCATCTCTAAGGCTCCTGAGAAGTTGCCGATGGGACCTGGATGGGACATGCTTTCGGTCAAAAATGCTTACAGATACTCAAAACTCATAAATGTCAAATGATTTGATTGGCTGTTCTTATTGCAATGAGCCAGTCACAGCAGTTAATATGAGTAAGAGACAATCTGTCCGCTAACTGTTTCCATAACAAAATATTTTTAAAACAAATTAGAACAATGAGTTCCGATTCTTTGTATTTGTTTGCGCATGACAATTCATGATCCCACGCATCCGACAAAGCAAATCTTAGCACAGTAAGTGAGAAATGATAAACAATCGACTAATCTTGTACTGTGGCACATCACTATCTGAATCCCACACGCATCGTCTCAGAGATGTAAGTATGTCAAATGTATGCGTCTGAATTATGTATTTGACTACTGCAGTTGCGAAATAAACATACTTAAGTACATAATGTTTCAATGTATACTGTATTTGAATTGAGAAAATCGATTTGGTGGTAACGGATTTAAATTGAATACTGTTTTGAAGGAAATTGATTTCTCTTTCGAATCTCAATTTGTATAAATGTCGTTCTCGTCTCTTTTATTTTGTATTGATGGATAGACTCTAGGAAGTAACCGACCGTTTGTCTTGGTATGGGCAAGTGATGAAGAGGGATGAAACGCATGTTACTAATCTAGAACAATGAGTATAATGTTGATGGATGAAGACGGAGAGGGGGTCTAGGGAGATCTAAGGAAGTATGGCTGGAGTGTGTGAGGCATAATGACGAGGGAGTGAATGACAACGCGACGGCTAACAGAGGAGAATATACCTAAAAGCAAAACATTCTGCGCCAACTCCAAGTAACGTGAACATAGGGCAGCTAGAAGCTAGCTAGGTTTTTATTACTTTATTTTATTGCGAAATGGGCCTGCTGTTGACCTCGAGCTCGCCTGATAGAAAGCCATTATATGGTCTACATGGAACGAGCGTGCCCAGAAGATGCCTGTTCACTCTTGCTTTGAAGGCTGACAGGTTATAATTATGTGGAAGAGAATACAGACGCTGGAAGAGAGCTCCACACTTTGGCTGTGCCCATAATAAGTAAGGAGGAAGCGCTTAGTACGACTTGTCGGGATATCAACCAAGTGCGGATGGTACCCTTTTTTATGGGAAATCATCAAATGATTTCTCCCGCTTTGGGCGGAGCGGGAGGACGTGTCAGACTTTTACTGACTAAAACCCCCCGTGTTCCTTCAGTTGCCTGTGCCGGGGCCACGGTAACTTTTACGAACGTCCTGCGATCCTAGCTGGCATCGGCCCTAGCGGACCCCGTCAACTAGCGGATAGTACCCAACAATTCGTCTGGTCGTCCGGTAGTGACACGGAGATGGTGGGATCAGGTCGTGGTACTCCTGCGCACATTCCCGAAGTACAGTCTGTAGAAGACCGACATACAAGCAACATTACGCCGATGAGCCAAGCTGTGAAGCGTAGCCACCAGCGCCTCGTCGCCGTATTGCTCTGTGTTCCACCGAGTAAAGTGCAGCAAGCTGGTATTTTGCTGAGCCATCCCTTAAGTGGCTTCAATATTCTATACAGGACCATCCAACTCTTCTGGCTGCCCTTGTCTCTAGAAAGGAACCTATTCTCGAAAATAAAAATACAAAGGGATAAACTCCTAGGCGGGTATGCGCGATTTGGTTATACAAGCGGCGGCTAAACCATCTTAAAACAAAACTGTAATAGTGGTAGTTTCGGACTAGTGATAGAAAATCATCTGTTGAAAATCGACACTGTCATTTAAAAGAGTGTCCTTGGAGTTTGTTGCCCGTTTTTCTCCATAGAGATCTACGTTTTGGAATGGGCAACTAGCTTCAACTTTCTGACTAACTGACCGACTCTTTGACAATTCAAAAGTGCCTGTTTGCCTGGTTCAATGCATAGTGGCACGTGCTATTTGAAGGTTACGAATGCGTGCAGAGAAATTACAGGCATCAGACACACGAGAAGTTGCAACTTCGTCTTTACAACGCATAAGCCCCTTGGTGTTACAAATCTATGTAATAACATGCAACCAGAAACAGTGTTATGGCTGTCTAAAACAACATTATATTAGATAATGCTACAGCGACGCAATAATTACGCATATTACGGCTAGTCGGAACTACCAAGAACGGTCGGTAACTAGTAAGTACAGTGAAGGCGTACATAACGCCTAGTAACAGTACAACACTGATGCATAGTGTTTACATATTGTTTAGGAATGGGGAATAGAGAGCCGTTAGTATCACTTATTACAATGTAGCCGCTGCTTTGAAGTCGCAGGTTGAGTACGTACTGATCTACTGGTCCTACAATCATCATCATTTGCAGGGCAGTGATGTGCAGGCCACCGCATGACGCTTGACTTTTCGCTCCACTCGTAGAATGTCTTGAGAACCAGCGATTGTTCGAAAAATACACTCGAAACGACAATAAAAATGTAATCGTGAAATCCGTTGAGCGCTTACATGCAAACGGCTTCTAGTAGATGATCGTTTGAAGGGTTAGTTGAAGAGTTGAAGTAGACCTTGTAGTAGGGTTTTGGAACCTCCAGTATGCGTCCGTTAATACGGGACAACGAGTTGTTGAAGAAGTTTGGCTTGGTAGAGCCTCGACTCCATCATACCTGTGTGCAGTATGACAATCCCTTTATACAGCTTGATGGTAAAAGCGAAGGATGCTTGCACCCCTTCCAAGTACACTTGAAGACCCAATAAGTTCAGTAGCATTTTAGCAAATTTTGTAAGACAGTAAACCATGAATAAACTGATTTAAAATTCCTAATGATTCCAAAGGGCGAGAAAAACTAACATGGCGGTCTACGTGCAAATGTTAAATTAATTAACAAACAACTTTGTGCGCTCACAATCTAAATAAGGCGAATATTTCACTTACACGCCTGTTAAATGGTTTAATTATGTAAATAACATTACGTGGCACAATGATCGCCTCTGTTGCTGCCCGTGACGTCATAATAAGAGGCGTGATAGTGCATCGAACTAAACGCACGCTATTTACATGTTTTCCTTGAGCGAAGTTGTTGATTTATATCGATTTCTCTTTTTAACTTCGATAGTGATTTGCTAGTGAGAAGAAAATTATTCATTAACTAGCTGTGCCCCGCGGCTCAAAGTGTGGATAAAGTTATGAGTTTTCAGCGATAAAATTACCTTCAGTACTCTTCTATGGAGTTGCTTCGCTCTCTGCTTTTTTCTAAGTTCGATAATTATGTCCTCCATGAAGTTGTACCGAGTAGATCGAGTGGTTATCTCGCACAAATATAATTGTGACAATTATTAAATTATAGGTTAAATATTTTAGCGGCTGCCGTATCACAATTTACACCATACATATCTTACTATATATAATTCTAAGGGCAGATTTCACCAATGAAACTGAACGCAATGAGCACATCTAAAGTACGTTCAAGAGCTGTCATTATTCCAAAGAAAATAATGACACTGACAGCCCTTAAACGTGGTTTATGTGCTGATCGCGTTCAGTTTCATTGGTGAAAGTAGCCCTGAGATTGGCTACTAATCTCCCCAAACAGTTCCATTGTGTGATAGATAAGTTATAGCTAGTCTGCACTGGGGGAGGCAGGAGGAGGGGAACTGGCGACTGATGAAAGCTCACGAAAGCGCAGTTCGTGTCGCGACATACTTATCTAATAAAATTCATGTCAAACACTACTAGCTCTGCTTTAATAACACACGATAATCACTAGACCAATTACTCCAATTTCTGCCTCTGATACTCTAACAAATATCTTCGTTGAACGACCACGCCACCAATAAATCGACGCAACTACACGAGCCATTGCATCGATTATACCGATTATTAAGCAAAACACTCGGACGGAAACATCGAGATCATCACCCGACAAAAACTGCCATATCTCATGCGCGTGCGCATATAAAGAGATGCGCTACATAATTTTCTTCGCATTACCGACTAATTACAAACGTTAAACGAAAAAATAAACGTTTTTATCGAGAAGAACTACTGTACATCGCATCTGGGTTAACTGGCGAACCAAAACCTACTTTAGGGGTAGTTAATAAAGTTGTTTTTCAAATAAGTGTTGGCAGATTCAGCAATTTAGACGTTAGGCTAATTAGACACGATCAGGTGATAAAACTATGGTAAGCAATTTAATAATGAGATGATTTATGGCTTTCTATAACAAGTTGTTTGTTTAGGAATTAAAGAAGATCACGATAGGAATCATAAAACCTTCAACGTGAATGATTCACGTCGTCTTTTCACATCAGATGAGAAGTGTTGCAAACGCAAGCAAAGCGATACAAAAACTGTTGAATGTTTAGAATTTTAGTTTGTTGCAACTGCAATCAAATCTGGATGCGAAAACTGGGGTTCCACTAATATGGAACTCTTATATTATACTCTCACCTGGGAGATTGGGATTTAAAGCTAGATCCTGAGGGCAAACTAAGTGGGAACGCATGATACAAGTGACATGGTACAAGTGACATGGTACAAGTGACATGGTACAAGTGACATGGTACAAGTGACATGGTACAAGTGACATGATACAAGTGACATGGTACAAGTAACATGGTACAAGTGACATGGTACAAGTGACATGGTACAAGTGACATGGTACAAGTGACATGGTACAAGTGACATGGTACAAGTGACATGGTACAAGTGACATGGTACAAGTGACATGGTACAAGTGACATGGTACAAGTGACATGGTACAAGTGACATGGTACAAGTGACATGGTACAAGTGACATGGTACAAGTAACATGGTACAAGTAACATGGTACAAGTGACATGGTACAAGTGACATGGTACAAGTGACATGGTACAAGTGACATGGTACAAGTGACATAGTACAAGTAACATGGTACAAGTGACATGGTACAAGTGACATGGTACAAGTGATATGGTACAAGTAACATGGTACAAGTGGCATAGTACAAGAGACATGGTACAAGTAACATGGTACAAGTGACATGGTACAAGTGACATGGTACAAGTGGCATAGTACAAGTGACATGGTACAAGTGACATGGTACAAGTAACATGGTACAAGGGCACGAATATGAAGAGTTTAGTAGTCAAACGGCTGCTCATCTGACGACAATTGATTATGCTGTCGATGATGGTGAACGCATGAGTAGAAGAATCTAACCCATTTATACTCATCATGACTTGAAAAATCTTAGGTCAACGCTATCGGGAAACGTACGGCCTCCGGCAAAGGTGCATCGCTTTATTCCTTTTCTCCACATGGCAATGAAAGTTGCTCAAATAAGTACTAATTACATTAATTTGAGATTCCTGTATCTTACATTCTTGCGTATCTTCTTAATTCTTCTTCAGTCTCGTGTTTCTCTGGCATAACGCCAGGCTCCGCTTAGATTACTGTGAATGTTACATTTAATAGGTAGGGGAAAAAGTTTCTTCGCATTTTTTAAGAAAATTCAAAACATTTTTTAATATAGTTTATTCACATTTAACTAAAGTATGTAGGTACCATTTTGTTCGATAACTTTTTGCCATCTTGTCAGGTAGGGACATGATCCCATTGCTAAAGAAATTTTGGGACTTCTGATCAAAATACCGCGACAAGTGGTTTTGGCAGTCCTCTCGTGATGTTAACCTGACACTGCCTAAAAAATTCTGAAGAGACCGAAACAGGTGGAAATCTGAAGGTGCAAGGTCAGGACTATACGGCGGATGCATTAACACCTCCCAGCCAAACTCTCTTAATTTTTGCTGAGGGACTAAAGATGTGTGAGATCTAGCGTTATCATGATAAAAAACCACACCCCTTCTGTTGATTAATTCCGGCCGCTTGCTCTCAACTTCTTGCTTTAATCTCATCAGTTGTTCGCAGTAGAGTTCAGAATCGATAGTCCTGCCTGGAGGTAACAGCTCATAATGAATAATGCCCTTCCAATCCCACCACACATACAGCATCACCTTGTTGCGAGTTAACCCGGGTTTCGCCACAGTCTGTGAAGCCTGACCGGCCTTTGACCACGACTTTTTTCGCACGTTCTTGTCGTACGTGATCCACTTTTCATCACCAGTTATCAGCTTCTTTAAAAATGGTTCGGTTTCATTACGTCGTAATAAAGAATCACAAATGAGTACACGGTTCATTAGGTTTCTTTCAGTGAGCTCGTGAGGTACCCAAATATCGAGCTTTTTTGTGTACCCAGTTTTTTTCAAATGCGCTAAAACTGTTTTGTGGTCAATTCCCAGTTCTTCAGCTACGTCGTAACTACTGATATCGGCAGATCGGCATCTTGCTTCACTTTTTCAAAAATGGCATCCATTGTATCCGTATTAGGGCGACCAGAGCGACGTGCATCTTTGACATCAAAATTTCCGGATTGAAAACGCTTAAACGAAATTTGTGCTACTCTCACAGACACTGCACCAGGTCCATAAACATCGCGATTTTTTTTGTAGTTAAATTTTAAAATGTATCGAATTTCTTCATTAGATTCACTCATCTTGACAGTAAGAAAAACAAATGAAAATCACACATTTTACTAATTTGAATTTGGAAAAACTTTCAATGATGCCAAAACCAGCCAGATACAAATAGTATGGCCAAAGAGATTTTATTACAAGTTCATACATAGGTACTACAATGCGAAAAGACTTTTTCCCCAACCTAATATTTAACAGAGACAGAAATTCAGATGTAGATAACTGTGAGATGTAAGTATGTATATATCTTCTCGTAAATTACGGAATAGAGATTACGAGTCGTTAACTCTTTTCCTAAGCTGTAGGAATCTCAAAGAGTGAGGGATTATTATCATTTAATAAAAATGTCATTATGATTAGCATGATTATTTAGTGTGAGAGGGCCTCGTGGCTAAATAATAACGGCCGCAGCCGTGGATGGGTGACCATCCATTATATTATATATCGTGACCCGACCGTGTATCAGAAAGCACGTTAAGCCGTTGGTCCCGGCTGTCATTCGTCGATCTTTGACAGTCGTTACGGGTCGTCAGAAGCCCAAAAGTCTGACAAAAGTCTTACCGAGGGGTATCGTGCTACCCAGTAACTGGGTTGTGGAGTTCAGACAGGCAGTCGCTCCATGTAAAATACTGGTATTCAGCTGCATCCGGTTAGACTGGAAGCCGATCCCAACATGGTTGGGGAAGGCTAGGCAGATTGGTTATTATTTAGTGTATCTGTTGATGTTTAAATTGTATGCAATTTGCATTCACAGAAACTAAAATTCGTCACTAAATCTCTTATCGGTTGCCATTCCAAAGTCCGTTTGCATCCAGATAAATGAAATAATAGCTATCAGAACTTGACACTATTATTGTAACAAAACACTATGCAATCCATCATGGAATCACTATGCAAACGTATTTTATCGCCAGACAGTATCCGTCTGCTGTTCCGGTGATTATTCTGTGGCCGGCACTATTAGCAAGTAGTATGGTCGTGGACACAAGTGTTGGATTGAAAGATATAAAAAATTATTTCTAGTATATACAGTTCGATTTTTAGGTTCATATTTTCTGAGATTATTAGTTCGTTTTCTAGCTTCAGTAAGACCAAAATTGCTAGTTAGGTGGATAAAATGTATACAATTGGCTAAATAAAAAACAATGGATTTAACATAAGCTTTCGTCAGCTGTATTGCAAAAGATGGGTCTTTTGGAATAGATTTTTTAGCTTTATAGTAGGTAGGTATGATAAGTAGATTAACTATCTAGCTTTTTGATTTATCGTTACTGTGTTGTGGACTTGTGGTCCTTTAGCCCTACCACAATTTCAATTGTTTGCTGTAAACAAATTTTGAAGAAAGATAGAGCTGTCAAATTCAAAACACTTTCGATTTCAACTGTACCTGTCAGTTAATAATTGCTATGCTGACGGCAGTCTCATACGATAGCGTGACATAATACTTAATTGTTTATTACACTATATTTTTAACACTTAATTGTTCGTTTAACCACACATTTTACTACGTGTTAACGCTAACTGCAGCAGTTTATGACAAAAATATTACTTGAGAAGACGTTATGAAATTTCGTAATGTGTTTGCTACGGATTTTAACAAGGCTATTGGCCATTGCGTAGACCTGTTTTTGGCTATATTTAGTCAAGTTTTCAGGGTTTTTAGGGTTCTGTACCTTAAAAGAAAAAAACGGAACCCTTATAGGATCACATCGTTGTTCGTCCGTCCGTCTATCAGTCAATACCGTTTTTCTCAGGAACGCGTGGATGTATCAAGTTGAAATTAATATCAAATACGTAGGTCTACGGCCCCTTGGAGCTCTAAAAAAATCAAGCTTCTAAATCAACGCAATACATTTATGCGATATATTTTGATACTCGCAAATAAATCAAAACCTATACGGTATTCCCGTTAAAATTTGGCAAGAAGCAAGGTCTTAAAGTACAGGAAAAAGTCCGAAAATCGTTATTATTTTGTAGTTTTTATTTGCCGTTGGAGAATTGACCGTGACGTGCATGGATGTAGAGGTGAACATTTTTTCAACTACAAAGTTAAGTTTGTTCTTAGGTTAAATTCATCCCAACTACGGAACCCTTCATTGTGCGTAGTCCGACACGCACTTGACCGGTTTTTGTTTTGACAGCATTTGCCACTATGAGTTATGTGATCAGTGAGCAGAATTTTAAAGTGGAGACCATGGAGTGGAGGTTAACAAAAAAGAACTGATGCTCAAGTAGGTAGGTACCTATTAATAGGTATTTGGTGAGGCTGGAAGCTTTCTAGCATTTTAGTTTTTGAAAACAATAACAAAACAACGCTGACTATACAATTTGTATTACATGAAGTTTTAGTTATAGGCCTGATGTTCTTTTGTTTTGTTTCAGCGAGGGACTGTTTACTTGTCCGGTCAACGCGTCTCCCGTTGATTACGCGAAGGTAAGTTTCCAAAATACTTACAAAGAGTTTATCTACTGGCAGCTAGTTTGTCATAGGTAGTGTGTGTGTGGGTAGGTACTTTCACGCATTGAAATATCTTAGAATAGGGGAAATATAATAACTATTATTGATGTAGCCTTAAGTAGTACTTCAAAACTGGTGAAAAGATTTACTTCTTTTTTTTTCTTGCTTCAGAAGCTTTGATTCAATTAATAAGACGACAAACATGGTGTTTGAGATTAATTTGTTTGAAACAAGAAAATACTCCGAAGTTTCTAAATTGACATAATCAACTCTACGCACAGTCCACTGGCAGTGCCTCCATTAATCGCTATCGGATGCGCTTGCGCCGACTCAGCACGCGGGTGGTCGCACTCACTACGCGGTTCAACCAGCTGTGGATAGATGGCGCTGTTTACAAATTGCGGTCAAACATCACTTGTTACAAACGAAACTTTAAAACTTATTTTATTGACTCGTAAAACTACGAGCTTTCTTAGAATGCGCTTTATAAACAATTTTAATTGTTACATAAAGTGATTATGTAGCTCGTACAAGCTTCAGTTTGTCTAAACATACGTTGTGGTAAAAAATCTCAAGATCTGTTAACTCTCATACACCAACCAAACGAAGATCTTTCAGTAATTTGTTGCCAATAATAGATTAACACAACAACCGTAAATATAAATTCATGTGAAAACATTCCACGGCATCGATTTCAAAGAATTTATTACTTGAAATTCCTCATCATTACCAACCCTATACTATATTACCGCCACGCAAGGATATTCAATGTTCACAAGAGAGAAAATGAGCAAGAAAATTGCAGTTATCTCAAATAGATCGGTGCTGCGCGCGCGCAAGCTCACACGCGGTCAATTTCAAACCCAATTGCTTGAATTACTTTAGAAAATGATATGAATGTTGTGTTTCATCAAGAGGAAGTAGTTGATGATAATGTTTTGATAAATATGAATTGAGAATTTGTAAATTTTGGAATTTGAATGAAAAACTATCCAACAATAACGATTTTTGCTTTTTGACTTTTTGTTTGATTTATGATAATTTATGTTTGGCAATGGATGTGAAGTGAATTACCTGAAATTAATTAATTAATTACATAACATCACGCTTGTTGACCCCGAAGGGTTAGGCAGAGCCTTTTAGTACACCCACATTTCGCCAGTTATGTTTAAGTCAATCGGGCACAAATCCAGACTCCGGGCTGCTACTGAGAAATTCTAGATGGAATAACACTTTGCCCAAACTGGGAATCGAACCCAGGACCTCACGCTCAACAGCAGCGCATGCAACCACTAGACAGAAGTTAATTAATTATTTAAAGTGTCTTTAGCATATCTGTTTGTCTCTGCATCACCCAAAGGTTGACTAGTAGAAGATGCCTATGGCATTAAGTCCGCCTCTGTACATTTCTGTGTATGAAGTAATAAATAAATAAATAAATATCTCGGGATCCTGGGGTCCCGGATCTTTGGAAGGCGTACGAGCGGCTGAAACCAACTTGCTGAGGCCCATTAGATGCTTCTAATGAATTGAGGCACCATTGATATTATTAATAACGTTACCAAAAGGATTGGCGGCGATGACAAGGACTGACGTCAAATGCCTAGAATGAAACTAATAAGTTAATCAACTCGTACTTACAGTGTCCATAGGTGATAAAAATAGTTTGATCAAAATATTATTCTTCAAAGTTCAATGAATAACAATTTCTTCAGGAACATTAAAAATATATCGTAAACATTGTACACGTGTCTCTCCCACAGACCGCCATAACAAACGATCCGGGGGGGATACTCGCGATAACGTCGATAAACCTATAAAACCCAGGGTTTCAAAAGAATCAGGGACATTACAACGAAGATTGTTGACCCTGAAAGGTTAAGCCGTTTGTTCCGGTTGTCATTCTTAGATCTTTGACAGTCGTTACGGGTCGTCAGAAGCCCGAAAGTCTGACAACCAGACTTACCAAGGGGTATTACCTAGTTACTGGGTTGTGGAGGTCAGATAGGCAGTCGCTCCATGTTAAATACTGGTATTCAGCTGCATCCGGTTAGATTGGAAGCCGACCCCAGCATAGTTGGGAAAAAGCAGGCAGATTGATTTTTTTATTGTGCTGAAACAAGTCAGTCAATACGCTAGTCGCTACTATGCCATCTATGAAACACTAACCATTTTATGCAAATAAAGTTTCAGCAATTTTAGCTTTGGAGATTGTAGAGATCAGGCATATTTTCTGATATTTTTTTTCTTTAAATTATGTTAAATTTACCACATTTTAACACGAATACACGTGTCAATCATCGGATTAGTTAGATTCACACACGCAGACAAAAAAATGCGGTAAAAAATTACACAATACAAAACAATGTCTTGTAGCCAAGGAATTATCAAATTCGGCACAGCATCCAAATTACAAGCACCGCACATATCGCGGCTAATCAACCGTAATCGATCGTTTAAATATCGATTATACACCAATTGTGCCTACAAAATCAAAACAAGATGATTTCGCACGCAAAATGCGCGGGCTCACTATCTACCTCCACTTTCTAAACGAATTTGTACCATACTTCTTCGAAATAAAGTCTAAATTAACAAAAATACCGTCTTCACGGATTGGTGTCACTCACCTCTTGCGACGACCTTGCAATGCTAACCAGTCACGCGACAGTGTTTTTGTCTCTCTCTCTCGGATTATGTCCGGTCGTAAAGTGGTGTTGCTATCTTCTTCTAACAGTGCAAAGCTGTACGGTTGTTTCATTATGCGTTGCGAGATAGAGAGCATTGCGGACGTCTTGTGATTAGTTCAAGCTTTTCAAAGTAGATGGTGCTGCATATACATTGAATTTGAAATATTCAAATTGAAGCGAACAAAGCGTTTGACTTGCTTGATTTATTTATTGTTAATCATTTATCATATTTTTTTTACTAAATCAGTCAGGTACAGTATTCATTGAATAGAAATAAAGAAAAAGTTATACATACGTATTTGTTAAAAAATAATATAGATACCTATTGTTCCTTTAAAACTTTAACCGAATTTCTGCTATCCATTTCCTTATTTTTTTCAGGCACTTTTCTCTAAGACATAATCATAACAACTTTCCGTATATTGTAGTTACAAGATGAGCAATATCATTGAGAATAAAAAAAGGAAAACCGAAAGAAGGCACACAGATTACTTTAATTTATATGACACATCATTTCTGAAAGTATCTGAGAAAGTTACCAAAACAAATCAAAATGTCATACCATGATAAACTAAGCGCTATTGTATTGAGCAGATGCTCAATAACGCTCCAATAAGCGACGTTACTAAAATGTCCGTCTTGCCTCCGTGTGTCGGACCGGGCAATCTTACGGGTGCGCGGGCGCAGGGCGTGAGAACCGGCGCGAGTGAGTGCGGAACAATGCCGCGATCTATGATCCATTGGATAATAACATTGCTGACTTGCTGCTGACATTGCGCGGGTACTTACTTCTACTTATCTGACTTTTTTGTAGTAGATTATCCTCCTGCAGATGTAGATTGTTATTGAACTTACAGACGGTGTTAATACTCTGTAATACTTATGTATAAATAGTACCAAAAGGCAAAAACACTACAATAAAATGGCTGATATGAAAAACTGCCTCGCGTTGCTGACACTCGATGGAAAGAAAGAAAGAAAGGATGAAAAAGACTGGACTTACAATTCGCGTAGGTACTGTAAATGATAAATGATACATGATAAATTATTTTATTTCTGTAAGTAGGTTTATACAAACACTTTTACATGTCAAACATTTTTTTTTAAACTAGATGAGGCCGGCGTTTCCTATCTGATTAGGTACTCTGGGAAGAAAGGCCGAAACAAACTCAGAGGTCACAGTCTCTTTTAAAATCCAGACATAATCTTGGTCAGATCATGTGAAGACCATGTAGGTTGGTGTCTGAAATGGTCTTTTGAGGAAAGAACCACACAGATTGAGTGTACTGTAAATGCCATTTTCAATTCTTCTTCACATTTAATTAATTAATTTAAGGATATGGCTGAAGACTTAGAGTCCTGGGATGGCGAGACGTTGGATCAAGTTTCGTCTATGATATACAATTTAAAAGACTTTGAATTCCAGTTTTCACTCCATGTATTTAACGAAATATTCGCAGAAACTGACGTGCTTTACGAAATTATGCAAAAAAGACGTCGGATGTGAGGGACTTATTGCGTAAAAAAAATTAAGGAGTTTGAATCGTTTTTAGAATCATTCGATCTAGGATTGAATTCATTTTTGAAGACGTAAAAAGAATAGGTAACCGGACCGCCAAAACGTCAACGTAATGTTATGGACGCAAAAATAATTTTAAGCGGATTTTTATTGAAATTATAGATATGTAGACAATATATCTAACGAATGTCGCGACCGTTATAAAAATCTGAAAGAGTCAACATTTTTTGGACTACCGACATGCGAACATTTCAATAAATATAATAACAATTTTATTTTCCGGTTGAATTAGTAACGCAATTAGTAACGCAATTCGTAACGCAATTCGTAACGCAATTCGTAAATGTTTATAAATCACACAACTTTAACTTAGACCGCCTTATCAATGAGCTCAAATGTGTTTATAAATCTGAGGGATTCAAAAACCTTAATATTTACAAAATTATAGAACATTTTTAAGAAAATAACATAAATACAGTTTTCCCCGAAATACTGCGTTTGGCAAAATTAATTGTTACAGTTCCCGCGAGCAGTGCTTCAACTGTAAGGTCATTCTCGTCACTAGAACGTATACACACCCACTTAAGAATTACACAAGGCCAGAAACGACTTACAGATCTTTCCATTAATTTCAATAGAAAAAAACCTTCCTAGGGAAATGAAACGCCTTCCCAACTTTTATTATTCCATATTGCAGACATTCTTACAGAAAGATAGGCGTGTAGATTTAATATACAAATAAAAAATCATAAAATAACTTTAAGGCTCCTGCAAACAGGCATGACACGCGACGCAAGTCGCGCCTGTTTGAAGGAGCCTTTTGTAGATCCGTCCGTACCTAGACTCACACCACCATCTTTTCACTGCTTTTACAAATACTGAACGTGAAACAAACGCGCCGAAAGGCCACTTCGAATATCCGTAAATTGATATGTCTATAAACTCAGTCAATCTATGGATACTTGAGGTGGCTATTACCTACATCATTATTTAATCGACAAGACGACGAACTAAAACCAACATGCAGTAAGTATTTTTGGCTTTTAAAATTTTTCTGCCTGTCTAAAAATTCTGTGCACGCCACTGACTATCAAAGCATCTTCCAGCCAGATTTGAACATGCTAAGTCGAAAATTTTGTTCACAGGGTCGAAAAATCCAAGTGAAAGAGCAAAATATCTTGAAAATAATTAAATTAGCATTTACTGAACTGTTGAGAATTTCTCAATTTTTAAATTTTTAAATGTTAGGTGGCCACATCCGCTTTACCCCATTTGGCTTTGAACCACTACGTTTGAGACACCCAGTACCTACATACAATAGCAGACTGGATGGTGATCCTCAAAATTGACGCTTTTTGTTTTGATCTTAGGGATCAGAGTAGCACACTTTGACACACACACAGCACAACGACTCGGTAGCTATACTCATGGGCGATTTTAAACTGCCAAAATACTACAACATCACGTATTTTCTTCAAACATGAATCCTCAAATACATATTTACCACGGAATAACATTAAATAACCCAGTAGACGGTATCAGGTGCCATTATAAACAGATAGGCGTATTCTCTTGTTATTATATGACTGCCGAGTTGTTTTGCTGATCGACAAACTTGAACGTGATGTGTGCGATAGATAAGTGGTCCTATATCAATATTTTTTCTGTTTATTAATAAGCTGTACGCGTTATTTATTAATGGGGTTTAGATTACCTAGTACCTACATACAACGTGCCGCTACATTGGCGACATTAATTTACCACACAGGTAGGGCTAGTGGCCAGTAATCATATACATTATAATAAGATAACATAATTCGTAAATTGAAAACTTAAAATTTTCAAACAAACTAAATAATAAAGCTCTCTCCTTCAATTCGACTGCTCTTTGCACGTTATTCTTTTTAATTTCGTTGATCGATGTTGTGATCCGTGACCCCGGCAAATGTCCTCCGCGCTACAGTTCTTTAGTACAGGTTGCTCCTCGATGCTATTTTTGAAAATTGTAAATAAATAATAACGTTTAATAAAATTACTGCCTCGTTGGTCTAGTCACTAGTGGTCGCAAGCGCTACTGCTGAGCATGAGGTCCTAGGTTCTATACCCAGGTCGGACAAAGTGTTATTGGGTTTTTCTATCCGGAATTTTTCAGTAGCAGCCCTGAGTCTGATTTGTGCCCGGTATATGGCAATAGGCTCGCCCCCTATTACTTGGGACTTAAACATAACTGGCGAAATGTGGGTGAATTATACGTACACCTCTGCCTAACCCTTCGGGGAAACAAGGCGTGATGTTATGTTATGTTTAGTAAAATTAAAATATCTTCATAAAACGAAAACGCAAAACTGTATACGAGTGTTAAATTAACGTGGCCATTAAAGCGGCACGCTGTATGGGATTGATTAACGCCCCCGGTTAATAAAAACCCATTCTCTTTCATCCGTTCAGAATGTTCAGATACGACGTTTATACAAAATCCATGCTGGCATACCTAGCCTGTTTAAAAAAAAAATATTTTGAATAGACTCCAAATGACGTTTCCTTCGTCACACAACGAAACCGAATAATCTAATTCCCATGGGCATCAGAAAAAACCCTATCAGATCAGATCACACGGTTATTAAAATTAAAATCAAAATAATAGACAAACTGCACAAAAGAAATTTGACCCACAAAGGGATAGCCATTGCGTACAATAGGACCAAATAGTTCTCTATTCACCCCTTTCTGAGTTCGAAGAGGCGTAATGATGTAAATAGTTAAGCATAAACTTGATTTCTAATCTATCAGCGATGCGTGAAAAGGAGTTGTGTTTTGTTTTGTATTGTTATCTCCTTCCCAGTAGATAGGTTTAACGATACTTGAAGCAATGTTTAGTGGCTGAAATGAGGTGGATTTGAATGCAAGCTAAAGCCCTCTACTAACAAAGATAAAAAAACATTGATCACCAAACTTGCCATGATGTCGATTTCAGACAGTTACAAGTCCAGGATATTTCATATTAAATCATAATAGTTTTGTATCCTGAGACAACATACAAGCCAGTAGTATTATTGTTTGTCTCTATTAAAACTTATATTATCTATTCTTTGTATTCAACACAAGATCGATCCTCGAATGCATACGATGCATATCTCATAAGTCATAGAGACATGCATTCTCAAGCGATCACATAATATAATATGCGTTCTATGACGCTTTGTATAGCAGCATTTAAATTAAAGAAGAAAATAAAGCTCGCAGGATCACTGACCTCGTTCTCAAAAGACCCAATTTGGACATATTCAAAATGAATAAGGGTTAGGTTACATTAGGGCGCTGTGTTCCGGATTGCATCATTTTTGTAATCGAGGCTTTACATTGGGTACTAAAATATCCTATAACATCGTGTTGAGGATTTGTGATGTTATTGCAAAGTATTTCGCAATACTTAAGATGTGCTACTTGTCAATGACTTAAGATCGAATGTCAATTAAATACGAATAATCACGATTGTCGTCAGCGGTTTGCGCAAATAATTACTTTTATTTATATGCTAAAGAGGATGTAGTGGTTAAAATTGAAAAGAGTATGCTCAGATGGTTTAGTCATGTTGAGAGGATGAATGAGAGGCGACTAACAAGAGATATTTACAAGACAGATGTGAGAGGAAACGCCGGGAGAGGACGCCCTTGGAGGACATAATTTAATATGTAGTGACCTTATGGTGATGTTCTTCAGAAAGGTCAGGTGCGTAGTACTCGCAACCGGCGTGCGTGTATGACCAGATGTACCTATGAACGCAAAAGGAGTATGTAAGGATCGTAGCAGGTCGCGTTCTCTAGTTTCTGCCTACCTCCATGGGAAGAAGGCTTGAGTTTATATATTTATGTGTTTTAAATTCTTTTTATAAATATACGCCTTATTCTGCTACATTCTGAATCGAAAACCTCATATAAACTTTATTTGACCAGCGGGGCAATTGCGTAAAACACTTACAGTAGGAATCGGTTTCATTTTGACAGTTCAACAACATTCATTGCGTTATTTATGTTGTTGAGCAAATAACTTTTTCGAACATAAGAAGCAGTGGATTAGCAATTTGTTTCAAAAGCCGGAATACAACCTAGGAACTAATGGAAAGCGACCGTGCTTGCATCCGAGTGATTGGATAAATGACGTAAATTTGATGACATGTTAAAAATAGCTTCGAATAAATTATTCAAATATTATGCATTTTATTCAGTGCATCTTCTATCACAGATCCAATTACCCATGCAACAAAAACTTTTCTACCAAAATTACATAGAGAACGTTACACCCCAATGTAACACAACCTTTAGCTTCCTTTTCATAAAGAAGAAGTTAAACGATATAAAACGGGTCCCAGGACATTATGATGTAAAGTAGGTGCTAACAATGAAGATAAGATGTCTTGTACGTGAGGGAACGTGTGCTCGACTGCGCCGGAGGGGAGTGAGGAGGATTGTTTCTGTCTCTAGTAGCAATGAGTCATACTCATATGAGACCATACACTCAGTCAGCCCAAATACTAATATATTAATTGAACTTGAGTAAAGCCTTACAAGAAAAGCATATGCGGGGTAGATAATGATTAGCTAGTCAGCAAAGTTAATACTAATATAACTTTTAATTCATAATGTCTAATGTCTGTGACTATCTGAGTTCATCTTGGACATTAATGTCATCAGTAAAGAAAAACATTGTGAGGAAGCTTGGTTAATGGTAAGGTGGCACGTGTGTTGGATCATTCGGTTCCCTACAAAATGTTTGAGCTGGATGGTGCTGATCCACGCGTCATGTTCGTGAACGGGCGCCGTCAGTTGAGACTGGTCATCTCTTAACTGCCGGGGCTTATTTTTAATCTTATATATTGGATTGTTTTTTTACATTGTTCACACATATACTTAGAAGCAACAATAACAATGCACCCAGGATTTTGTAGTAATCTTGATTTAAAAGAGTGTCCTTGGAGTTTCTTGCCCGTTCTTCTCCATAGAGATCTACATTTTGGAATGGGCAACTAGCTTCAACTCTCTGATTAACTGACCGACTCTTTGACAATTCAAAAGTGCCTATAATTGGTTTAATTGAAATAAATGCTTTGATTTTGAGTTTCAATGTAAGTCAGAAATCGCCAATCCGTTTTGAGCTAGCGTGGTGATCAATGCTCATACCTTCTCTGTATGAGAAGAGACCTTTGCGCTGCAGTGGGACCATAATAGACTTATTATTAAAGTTGGTAGGGAGACCAGCTGCTCTGGCTGTCTTCAAAAGCTAACGACTGTCATATAGCCATAGAAACACGTGTTGACGTGTTGTTTAGATATTATTTTTCTTTTGATATGCTAACAACTCTTCAGTAATAATCAACTTGACTTATTGGCTCCAATTAAATTTCCTCGTTGAAAGTGGATTATTTCAATCAGTTCCTCAAACCAAAAGACCCAAGATGTTCTCATTGACAATGTTAGAAAATAGGAACAAATATAATGATACTAAGAAACAGCACGGTTAACTAACATCAGTTAAATTGTCGGTATCACTGTGATGCAACAGTAACCTCACTTTGAACTCAGTTCACAGAAGTTAACAATAAAGTTTATCTAAATACAGCATTAACGGTCATTTGACGTTATCTCGACTTTCTCACGTTAGGAATTTTATTTGTCATGCGCGTACGCATGGGGTGAAAGGCATTGTATGTACTTACTGACCGAACGCCGCCGCGCCGCCGCGTAGATTAGATATGTTTAGGAGCTTATGAGAGATGTGCTCTGATTTCGTATTGTGGAGCTGGTACTTATTATTTTAATTTATGTTTTTAATAAATTCATGGTTTGAAATATTTGTTTTAGGGTTTTAACTAGGCAAGCAAAAAGATAGTCTTTTTTTAAGTTAGATATACTTATTCAAAGTTTTAGGAAAAACATCGCATCAAAATCGCAAAATAGAAAAGTCATTGAATAAAAATACTTTCTTTTAATATATTTTATTTTTTATTTTAATTGATGATTTCTTTCAGTAGAAATGTAATAAGTTCATTTGTCCAGGTTTCTATTTTCATTGAAGTTATGAAAGAATGTTCTGTTACCTATGTGTTGTTTATTTTTTACAATCTATCCACAATGTACCAACAGTGTATGAACAGTGCATTCCATATAGACAGCATACACCATATACTCATAGAGCGACGCCGTCGTATTGACTGTAAATCATGGCAGTCATAGGTCACACATCTATGACCGTCTCGTGTCTTTGGGATACAGAATATTTGACGGGTTATTCTGTAAAAGTATGGTAGCAATGTAGATCGATGAAAAAAATATTAAGAAATTAAATAAAAGTATTTTATGTATGGCTCCACGCATATATAACCATTTACCAAATTCACTTCTGGAGATAAGTGATATAAACATATTTAAAAATAATATAAAAACACTGTTACTAAAAAAAGCATATTACTCTGTCACTGAATATTTACAGGATAAACTTATATAATGTTACTCCATACGATATTTTAAATAACGTCTTTTAATTGTTAAATTCTAGTTTCATAGATCTGTGTATTTGTAAATTTGCATGCCTTATGGTAGGATATGGCTAATGGACACTATTGTTTGTATAAGACCTTTCTTTTGTACCCATATTCGCAAATGAATAAATGATTATGATGATTATGATTATGATGAAATTAATATTAATATTATTTTGTTGGTGACGGTGACTTCTAGAGATTTAAAAAGGAAGACTGCTTTTCTAAATTAAACAACATTGATCCTCACTTAATTTTTTTAAGAGTGGAAGGAGAGAAAAACTTAGGTCCTATAGATTAGCTAGTAGCAGGCATTTAACTGGCAAAGCTTTTAGCGAAACAGACAAATAGAAGACAGTTAAGGCGATGATAACCGACTTTTAATGATTTTACACGATTTTGTACGTCTAAACGTGTAGTGTTAATGATTTGGAAAAAAATATTTGTTAAATTAGAACATTTTTTTAATAACTTAATATGTGAATATTTTAGATTATATTTATATTACATAGTGTAATTAATTTGTAAACTTATATCTAACGCGGATAAAAAACTAAGAATTACGCAAATACGGTCAAGCGTATTTTTATGAAACCTGCACAATTTTAAAGATAATTTAATTATTTATCTTTTAGTATACGTGTTTTAATATAATACCTTTTGTTTTATGTATAATAAATTAATAATGCGTGTAATTTGGGACAGCGTTCCTGTATGGGCGAGTCCTATTGCTGGGTGGACGTACGACGCGTTGCGTGAGCTCAGCACAGAACACGCGAGCTATGCACTCAAGGTCGTTATATCTGCGTCTTAACTGGCAAAGCTTTTAGCAAAATAGACAAATATGAAGAGAGTTAATATCGGGTGTTTTTTTAGAGGCGTAGAACTTTAAATTGAAATAAAATAAAGAATAATGTTTTTAATATCCATGAAATTGGCTTTATTTGACAGATAGTTTTATGTTTGAAAATGATTTCGGGCGTGTGGCCGCCGCGGCTGACGCGAAGGCCTAATTTACTGAAAGTTTAATTGTTCTATTGGCTTAATTTACTGAGAGAAACATTTAATGAACGACTAATTTCACGAAATATGACCACCTCGTGCGCGCGATTTGACGCCATTACATTATTTTCTCTGCAGATATGTAAAGTCGCATGTCTACGGCGATAAACCAGAATCAATTGAGCACTTAGATGCCAGAATTCGACGCATTATTGCCGAAATACAGCCTGATTTACTGCGAGGAGCGTGTGAAAATTTGACTTCCAGATTACGCCATGTACGCGCCAGCCGCGGCGGCCACACGCCCGAAATCATATTCAAACATTAATGCCATAAAATTATCTGTCAAATAAAGCTAATTTCATCGATATTAAAAACATTTTTCTGTTTTTATTTTAATTTAAAGTTCTCCGCCTCTAAAAAAAAAACACCATTTATAATTAAGGCTGGTATTGAAACACAGCTTTTGCATTTGACCAACAAATAAACAGAGAGAACTAAAGCTTATTCCGAATTCACAACCTAAATGCTCACTTACTGTAACTAATATAAAAATGTGAACTAGTCTATCGTTCCTGTCTTTTCAGAATAGCCCTAATCTCTTTACATTTGACACTGCACTCATTTTTAACGGCCCCAAGTCTATAACACATGATGGATTGTGATTACAGACGATAAACGTAGGTACCGGTCACCTACACACTTGACAATGTGATATATTTCTTTAAATATTTTATAGCACTGTTCTTTATTTTGATTGATATTGTATCGTTTTGGATATGGGCTTGTTTAATGACCAATGGTTGAAGTGAACAATTTTATAGAGGTTCATTGTCTAGGAAAAAATAAGTTCCGAAAATAGTGTTAAAAAACGTTTTGTTACATCTTGATTCTTGCAAAGATACTCGTAGCTTCAGGCAATAGCAATTTTCTAGTCTTAAAAGCCGTGTATCCGATGGGATTTCCCGCCGGAAAAAAATGCTACCATCCTTTATTTAACCCCTTTAGGGGATGCATTTAAAAAAAATCCTCCGTCAGTGCTCACATTTGTTATACAATATGTACCGGAATTAGGGGTCACTGTACTCATCATCATGAACAACTTTTACTAGGAGCCCAAACCTAAAATCGTGAAAAAAATCTTCTGTTCCCTACATTTTAAATGTTCGCTTAATAACTCGTTAAAATGTAGGGAACAACTGATTATTATTTTTCGCGATTTCAGGTTTGGTCCCATAGTTAAAGTTGTTCATAATGATGAGTACAATGATCCCTTAAGAGGTTGTGCGTTAATTCTCAGACATGTTGTATATGGAACTCTTTTGCAAAATTGTATGCTTTTCGACCCAGAGCGGTTTAGGCTGTGCGTTGTCTGTCTGTGAATGAATTGAAGATTAGTCAAGAGACATCAAAAGACTTTGCTTGGACCTTTCAATGTTGAAATATGTTATAAAATTATCATTGTTACGGTCAAATTGAGAACCTATTACCTGCAGATGGTAAGATTTCCGTCTGTGTCTCTAAAACATGGCGACATCCTTGTCTCCAAATTACAGTTCGTGATAAGATGTACCTACCTCTAACACCAACATATTGCAAGTTCATCAGCCCAGTACATCCTACATTCATATGTAGGTATCTGAGTAGAATCTTCCAGCTTGCATGAGATGACGGGCAGGTGATGTATTCGTATTTCGTTTTATTTTCATATCAACAGGATCAACCAGATGGTTCCAATAAAATCAAGAAGTTGACGGACGAGCCACGGATATTGTCGAAATTTTTGTACACCTGGAAATTGGATCTACTTATAAGCCTTTATTTTCATGGCATAGCAACTGGTACTGCATACCTATAAGTACCTACTGACTATTCATGTTCTCTAATTCAAGTAGCGTGATGTACTTGGCAAAGTTATATGTAGATCAACATTTTTTCAACAACAAAATAAATATGAGACATTGAGACAGTAAACGCCGTAAGATGATTTGAGGCTTTGTCTTCTCATGTTCAATCCTACCAAACGCAAAAGATATCATAAATAAATCATCTTCATCTCAAGAGACAACACCTGGGCCTCTACCCAAACAGACTATTACCTACATAACAACAGAAAAACATTAACAAATGAGACGAACTCAAAATTCAACTGAATTATTCATTACGGACTGCCGTACAGAATGCTGCAGACGTCCGCTAAGTAACCAATGAAAAACGGTTAGAAGTCAACCAGGGTCACGCGTGTCTATGGATCTCGATTGAGGATTGTAATGTTGATGTTAGAGGTGCAATGGAAATTAGGAAGGTAAATCAATGTTTTTTGTGATGCCATAAGCGAGAGTGACGTCAACTCATGACGGCTAAATGGATCATAAAGATCCCATGAACACAAATTATTCTCTTGTTTTCTTCAGTGAGCGATTCAGCACCCCAACTGCGAAAGACACTTTCTTTCACATTCCGGAGGATTTTGATGGATATTCCTAATCCACCCCCTCCTCCTCGGTCCGGTCCGGTCCTGGGTTCGATTCCCAGGTCGGGCAAAGTAATATTTCATTAGGAATTTCTCAGTAGCAGCCCTAGATTCTGGTTTTGTGCCCGATAGATGGCAATAGGCTCGACCCTTGTTACATGGGACTTAAACATAACTGGTGAAATGTGGGTGTAGGTACCTGCTATGCGTACACCTTTGCTTAACCCTTCGGGGAAACAAGGCGTGATGTTGTGTTATGTATATTCCTAATCCATTGCTTCATATGTTTGTAAAATTTGTTCTCTCGACAATGTAAATGACGCAATGAATGTTGTCGAATTGCCAAACTGAAAGACGTTGCAATTGTAAGTGTGTTACACAATTATCCCGCAGATTCTTTACAAAAAGTATGTAGATGTCGCGTGGGGAGACAGACAGACATGCTAGTTAAGGGGTCGGCCGTTAATCGTGTGATGTCTTTTTAGCAACTTTTTAACCCCCTCCCCCCTAGTGATAGGTGATGAGGTTTTAGACTAGGACTAGTAGGTAGGTCTTTTGAGATTATTGTTAGTGTAAGGTGATTTAGGTGCTATTTTTTAGTATTTGCTTTATTTAATTCTTGTTATTAAAATAATAAAATTATTACATACATACGATACATTGTTATTACGAAACAAGCCGTTTATTAAGAGATAAAAACAGAGAATATTGGTGACATTGTGTTGTGACCTCCGGAAAGATAATAATTAGAAAAAACTAATCAGCGCTTTTGAAGACGAGAATATTGAGCTAATTATGCGCTGAACAGATTTTGTGAATTCTTTGTTTCCATAAAGTAAGCACATAAACAACTCGAAATGTTTTTGGGCGCGAAAGAGCTGTATTTAACGCTTGATTTACCACCACGTAATCCACCGCATAATCCACCTAGGTGAACTTAAAAAAACAACTAGCTATTGTTTATATTTAATATTGTAAGTAAATAACATCATCATCATCGAATTATTTATATTAAAAGTAATAATATTTCATTACTTACTTTAAAAAAAAAAAAAATACAAAGTTGCGCAAATAATTCGCCGCGAGTGAATTTTGCAAAACTGCAGCCTTAAGACTACTCAAGGGTGCCAGATAATGAGCGTGTAACACCAATTAAAAAATTCTATTCGATTAGTTCATAAATCACATTTCATAAATCATTTTTTTTGTTAGGCTCGATCACTTTCATACCTACATTATTTTAGCTTATTCTTATTTCTGAACTTTTGCAGATGACAACCAGCCATAACAGTCTTCCAGTGTCATTAACATAACCCAGATGCCCTTTTAAAGTATTTATTAAAAAGTCGAAAGCTGAGCCATAATGTGTTTAAAGAAATAATTCGATGCAGCGTAACATTGTTTACTAACTCACATTACCTGATCATCCTGATAAAATCGAGCCTTTTAAAACTTAACAGCACAATTTTCTCCTCATCACTTCAGTTAAACACGCCAATTAGGTATTGAGTTTTGAACAAAAACTGTCATTTAAGCGACCCTAATGTAAGGAAAAGATTTGGCTTAAAGCAAAGGTGCAGAGCATTGCGGCGAGATTTTTAAATGTTCAAAGGTTTATGGTCGTTGTGCGCAAGCGTGCTGGTTGGCGAGGACAGCTGCGCAGGCGCACCTTGCGCAGATGTGGGCGCACGTGTGGACCGAGCCGATACTTAGTTTTATTTTTGCCCTCACCGCTTGTCCCAAGATTGGTACTTCCATGATTTTATAGGATAGAATTACTGTTGTTATTTTGAGGGGATGATTGTGTAAAGTTGTGAACGTGTGTCGTGAAATCACGTTTGGTATTCGACAGTCTTTAAACAGACTCCTACATATGCGCTGTAACCACACAAAACTACAACAAGTCTGTTTTCAGAGATGACTGTAGATTGTTGAGGTGAAACTCAGTAGACAGACCCTTATATTATTGCTACCTAATTTATTATTATGATAATAAAATTATTTTCGTAGCTAAAAATCCAAAACACTGGGATAGGTAACAGAATTTAGCTTTGAGAACAAGTTCGACCTGTAAAACGTGATAAGGTCATTTAAGGATATCTATGTAAGTAGATACTTACATTAATTAATAATTATTGTAAGCTAACAATAAGTTATTGTGGAGTCACAATCGTTATCGTCTTGTTGCTTAACACCTTTCCAGAGGGCTTGGAATTTCTAATAAATGACTGGTTAATACAATACCTACACACTTAACTTTAAGGCATGTTAAATGATAAGAAAATAGAACCTAAGGCATACCAGGCACTTTCTTTGTACCTACCCTTGTTAACTATGTAAATATTCATACTACTAGCTGTGCCCCGTGACTTCGTTCGCGTGGAAGTCGAAAGATACAACAACAGCCACATTTTAATAAAACTCCCTCGTCCCCCGACCTGTCGCGTTGCATCGCCCGCCCGCGCTAGTACTTCGTTTTCGCTTAGTGTTTTTTCTCGCTTTGGGCTACCAAATACAAAAAGAATTTTTCAAATCTGACTTTTTGTTCACATTTTCACGAGTTGAATTTTTTTTTCGCGGAACCTTAATTATTTTTCTAAAATAAAAGTAGCCTAAGTTACTCCCCGTACCAACAACTATCTGCCAGTGGAAGTCCCGTCAAAATCGGTTCAGGCGTTTCGGAGATTATGAATTATGACGTAACGTTTTATCTTAATTACAAACGCTGCTTTCCTCTATCGTCGTCAAATAAGCTTATTTCCATTATATCTGCAACAAGAGAGTATTCAAGCGTAAGTAACTTCAGTATGAACAATACATACTTAGCTTCTAACTTCAAAAGTTGTCATATCCTTCCCAACGTTTATAAAAAAAAAAAACATTGCAAGCACTAAAGTTCCAACATAACCCTCCGAACACAAACCCGTATCCATAAAAGTAAGCGGTCCATAAAATCTAGCTTCGAAACGACACTAATCTTTTCCCAGACAGATGCGGTGCGTTGACCCGCTCAATCCTGTTCAGTCTAGGTCGAGGCAAGGTCGTGCCTAACAGGTATTGGACAGTAGACACGTCACTACCTGTCCAAGGACCGTTGGTGGGTGACTGGGTGTGTTTATCGGTTTATCCTAATTTGATTTGGAAACGGAGCGGATATGTTAATTTGAGGATATCGAAAGAGCATTTAGCTGAGAGGGTCTCATACTAAAGAGATACCTATACAAGTACACATATAAGTACGTATATAGTAAGTTAAACAAGTAATCTAATAGGACTTCTTAGGTACCTACTGAAAGATGGATTGCAAGAAGAAAGAAAAATATTGTTAAGGTCAGCCACATAGTAGGAGATTATGAATGGATTTGCTGCTTTCGATACGGAATTCCGACTGTATGCGACTGGGCTTATTCTTGCACCAAATGTCGACGAAGTACCAAACAATGGTAAGTACACACAAGGAAACAAGAAGCGAGGTTTAAAATAAGTGTTATGCTTAGCAAGAAAAGAATGGCAAAAAGCTAAAGATGCTCTTTTTAAAGAAAACAACTTTAGTAAGATTATCAAATCAAGTGTTTGTTTTTAACAATTTGGTGTTAATCCTGGGACAGGGTTTGGAGGCTTATTCCTGTTTTAATTAACCCGTAGGTCAATCTTATTGAATCAATAAGACCGTTAAGCCAGTTATAAAGCCTTTTAATCCGGATCCCGACATGTCATGACATGTTCAAGGTATATTTGGAGCCATCCGATGGCCTCGGCGGTCTGGTATCGGCAATATTGCGTCGTATTGTAAGTACAAAGGGAATTTTATATTCATGAAGAGATAATCGTTTCTCTTCCCAATGCACCATTAATAACAATGTGTGATTCTTTAAGAGGATACCGTGTGCGCAGTGGCGCCCTCATCGTTTGTTTGGTTTTTAATTTAATTTTAGAATGAAAATGCAGAAAATAAGCACGTTATGTTGCGCTCCACAAGACTATACGTTATTATTATTACAAACAGTAGTTATACATTGTTAAGTTTTATTATAATCCTTAAAACGGAAAATAGTGGCCACTAAGCTCCGTTTTATAGATTATAATAAATCTTAAGAATGTACAACTACTGTTTGTAATAATAATAACGTATAGTCTTGTGGAGCGCAACATAACGTGCTTATTTTCTGCATTTTCATTCTAAAATAAAAGAAATAATCAAACAAACGACGAGGGCGCCACTGTGCGCGCGATATCCTCTTAAGCTTTGTTTGATTCTTTTTATAGAATTATGTGGGTGCTTCGTCTTTATTTCAAGTGGTGCTATTAGATTAGGGTTTATCCTTTTAAATATTATCACTTTTAGAACTTGAGGTTCCGGCGGGGCAATTGCATAATATACAGTAAGTAGGAATCGGTTTCATTTTGACAGTTCATCAACGTCCATTGCGTTCTTTACGTTGTTGAGCAGACCAATTCTAACTTATGAAGCAATGGATTAGCAATATGCTTCAAAATCATTCAGATTGTGATTGATAGTGTTTTACGCAATTAGGGTGAGGGATAAGTGCCATATTTTAAGCTCTATAAAATATAACATTGGCAGAAAAATCGACGACTTATCATTTATTTCTAGATCATAGGTAAAAATGGAACATGTTTACTCGCAACAAGGGAAAGTGCAAACAACATTTACAAAAATCTTGCAACTCATCTGAGACCAAAGTATTATCCGAGAACCTCTTCGTCATCCCAACGTTCATTCAACACTTAAACCCCCTTAGGTTACATCAAACCAAAAAATCATTCATCATCAAATTGTAACCGATTCATTCCCAAGTTCCACATACAATCAGCAAGGCCGTACTTACATTCGCCTTTGATGACCAGCCACCTAGACCTCTGACCAATGATACAGCACCCTTTCTTTCATAATAAAAGTTGAACCAACAAGAGGCAGGGAAGACCATCTTTGGCTGGTCAGTAAGTCATAAAAAGAGGCTGTATGCAGCGATTCGCTGTATCGCTGTTTGCGCAAAAACTGACTTGATTGAAGGATCGTGTTACTATTTATAATAAATAGTATGCTTCTAGTGATCTTGTCGAGCAAAAAATTGGCATCTCTACTGCTGAGATAAAATGAATGTAATGTTAGCCTTTTAGGTGTAGCGGGCTTCTTGTATGGAGTTAAAAGTTAAATAATGATAGTTGGTCGGTAATATTTATTATATGTATTATTTGTATGTTTAAGATATATGGCAGAATATATGCTAGTTTAAACGGTAGTCAGTTAAATTCAGAGGTTTCAGAGTCAAGTGCAAAAGTTCAAAAGGACCAACAAACGAAAAATTCAAACAATTTCAGTGGTTGTTACTGCAGCCAATTTTTGATGATTAAGATATCTTGCTGTCCAGAATTTTACTTTTCAGAAAATAGTACGTGAACGTTATCAACTGCGATTGGAACACGTCTTCTTGTATTTAACGACTTGGCTTTTGGTCAGGGTCACGACGAGATTTTTTACCTTCTTTAGTGATAACGAGCCGACCGTAAATGAAAACTTACCTGTTTTTCTTATCTGTGCTTCCGGTGGCGTGTGCTCGTTAACAAGCTCAACACCACACAAGTATTGACATGTTACGACCCTTGTTTGACCAGCACTATAATACCTGTTGCAACCTGATCCTATTAGTTGCTTACTGAAGTAGTAAAAGACAACAGCGTTAATACTGACTTTATCTACCTTGTCGTCTTTCGGTTCCATGGGCAGTTGTGTAGATACTGTGTGGATCGTCTTAAAATGTTTGAGAGAAGGTTCTGAAATAGATCAAAAGTAGCGTAAATCTAGTGTGGCTCTATTCTTTAAGTTCCTATATTCAAGAATGAATTTCGAATAAAATCTAGATATGGGCAGACTAAAGAATAGTATGAAATTAATTCGTTTTAGAGCTTAGTTCTAGAATATGGGATTATAATTATCTGCAATAAAATACCTCTTTTACGCAGGAGATTTAGCAATCCAATGTTGACTGCTTATCAGCCAGGTGCTAAGCCAATAAAAAACAATGGAACAAGTTCCTGCTTCAAAACCACTGTTCCATAAATATTGTCATCATCTCTAATGCAACTGACAACAGTTACAGTTACAGCAAATAATTCATAATTAGTTACGTCACTACTTGTTACAGATTCTATTAAGTATCCTATTCTCTTCTTTAAAATTAGCTGCTTTTTTACCAAGAGTACCCTTCAGTGTAAACCGATATATTTCTTTATTGAGTATAATAGTATTTACAGGTAGGCAACTAAGCTGTAAAGATGTTATTGGGGTACTGTTTTGTCTGTTCAGAGTCCTTTGAAGAATGGGGTGGGCAGAAACTGTTATGGCAATAAAAAGCTTAGTAAAAACAAACAGGAGTCGAAAGTGTGCAAGTTGAATAATATAGGGTAGGTAAGAAACGGTAGTTTGACTTTTTAGGGAAATTATATCTACGATCGTCCAATCCTTTAGCTCTGATTTGCTCTACCATCTCGTAAATATCCATAGCTGACCATACGTTTTTATTGATGGTGGTCAATAGAAAATAAGCAATAATGTCATGCTTGACGATTGGCAGAAGAGTTGGTAGACACATCGTGGTTTATTATCAGCAGAAAAGAGTACACTGCTGTCTATTTTCTTGAGGAGTACCTACCTCTACGTATCCTGAAGATAGGGGGATGGGTTATTAATATTGAAATTAATAAATTTAGTCCTCACTGTTAGGTTACCAGAGCAGTGGAGGCCCAGTGGTAACAGCCACGACCGACGAGTTGTAGATAAATTATTGCATCACCACTGCTCTCAAACTGGTGAAGAAAAACATCGTGAGGAAACCGGCTTGTCCTAGAAGCAAAAATTCGAAGACATGTGACATCTCCACGACCTCATTCGGCCTGCCCCCTTCTACCATCGGACATCTAGACGCACTGCAGGTTACCATCCCTACCTAGTTGCTATTCCACCAATTCGCACTAAGCGTTTCCAAATGTCTTTTGTGATGCGCGCAGCAAAGGAGTGGAACTCTCTGCCTGCGTCTGTGTTTCCGAACGTATACAACCCCGATCTCTTCAAAGTGAGAGTTAACAGGCTTCTTCTGGGTAAGCTCGCTCCATCGTCGACTTTGTCTCTGTCATCTCTGACCTAGACTAGAGTCAAGAGCAAACCTATCTTAAATAAAAATAAAAATAAAATAAATCTACCATCCCGCGCTGGGCCCGCGTGGTGGATTATAAGCTCACTCCCTCTCACAGAGAGGAGGCCTGTGTCCCAGCAGTGGGAACGTTATAGGCTGATTATGCTATTGTAGTTAAACAATATTGTAGTCCTACAACACAATTTCAAAGACGTTGTCAACTTTCACTTCTGCCAATCTTTCTCCTTCTTACGCTACCCCAACGGTTACCCAAAACTTGCGTATCGAACACAATAGAACTACTAAAATAATAGCTTTGTCTTCACAATATAAGAAAGGTGTGACGGACTCGAAGGATTATAGGCCTTTCGTTCCGCAGTTTTGGAGATAGGAACTGATAAATGGATGTTTTTTGTAGTTGATGGCCGTGATGTTGGCATTGTTTGGGGTAAAATGGTTAATTTTGTGGGGCATTGTTTACACTTACCTACAGGTAGGTTTATGTATGCAAAATTAAGTCATATTTCTTTTTATGACTTACTTATGTAGGTACAACTAAAAACGCAATGCCACACACGATGCAATTTAAAACATTTAGGTTCATAGCACATTATACATACAAGCTAATTCTAATCACAAAATAATCAAATATTTAGCCTCTACCAAAAACGATTTGTAGAGCTTACGATGATTAATGTCCTTACGGATACTTAACTGAATTACCTACTAAGATACTAATTTACACTGAAAACAGCTAATAATATCGACGAGAATCTAGATTCCTAGTAACTCCTTTAAAAGTGACAATTTTAAAAACGATCTTAGATATGGGAATGTATGTTTTATCAAAATTAGTCACAATCCAAAAAAAAAAACCTGTCGCATGCGCATCCTTTTATTATCAGAACACCTTTCTGCCGACAGTCTTCATTACCAAGAACCTGAGGACCTCCCAATTTACCGGCGCAAACAAACAAACATACTATCTATTGGATTTAGTGGAAATATCTCAATCGAGCCGCTTGCCTCCCTGCTGATACGGCGGTCTTAAACACACGACATAATACCACCCTTGATTTTGATGGAAAAATACTTGGTAAATAATTTTGAATTTTCTTTCTATTGAATGAGAGTCTAAAATTGATTGGCTGATTTATTGTAGCATGTTTAGGGAATTTGGACGTTGTGTTTTCTTAAACAAGGTTGAGTTTCAATTGGGTTGAAATGAGGTGTGGTAACAAGGTGTCAAGCAACGATTTACAGGTTAATGGTAGAACACCATAGTTGAAGATTACAAATTTAGTAATACATTTAATATGGACTTTATGTCTTGAGACAGAAGGGTGAAAGATATGAAGGTGGCTGCACCAGTTATCAGTCAGTCGGCATCGGTAATGCAAGTAAAGAATCAATCGAATGATGACAACACGTAAATTATGGTGTTTGTCGGTAATTTTTATTTTGGAGGCAAAATTTTAGCTTTTAAAACGAATTGGCCACACATGCATTCGGGATTACTGAGAAATGTGTCACACAGTGTGAACATTAAGGTCGTGTTTATTGCAATCATGATTGTACATATTTTTTTGTGTAAGTAATAAATATTTCCCGTATTTGAATTAAGTTAATGCCAAGTTATAATTTCTTAGATTCTATCGAATGATTTATTTATGAAATTACCTTTACTGTGTTTATTTAAATCTGTACTTGGTATAGATGTAAATACTTAAGTAACTTGTCACAAATATTAAAAAGTCATAATTGTTATCAAAAACACTAAACAGGTTACTTTTTTACTGACAAGGTATCATATACCTACCTACATTGTAGGTACATGGGTGCTATAGTTTTCAATCCATCCTTTATCTTTACCAACGAATAACAAAGTATCAGCACATTCCAACGTAACATGCAACAAGTACATACATATGTATGAAATAAAACCGACCCATTTGTTCATCCATCAACATTTTTATAGGCACCAATAAAACATATGTAGTATTTACGATGTTAAACGTCGATGTTTGCACATATATTTGGATGTTCCCGTAATGAGTCATAAAGATGCCGCGTTAAAATTATAGTGCCGGTTATTGTCGCTTTTACCCTACAAAGGGGCCGGTGTCAGTGAGGTCTACATTGATATTTGAAAGTGCGTAGGAGTGTCGTGAACTAGTGATTAACGGCTAAATTACTAAAAAGTCGGTATTCGTCGCTTTGATTTAAAAATACATGGTTATTTTTAATTGGCTAGCTAAACTCTGCAGACGCGTTGGATCGATGGCGATGGATCGATATCTAAACATGATAAAATAAAATAAAATATTAATTTGATGATTTTTTTGTGGGGTTATCGACCGCAGTTATTGTAGTCACTTGAAATATCAGTTTAAAAAACCTGTTTTTTTTTGTGTAAACTTCACAGACGTGATGGGTATCGATATCTAAACACGATAAAACATAAGCAGTTTTCTCAACTCATACCTACTTCAAGTAAGGTTATTTTAAATTGGCTAGCTAAACTCCGCAGACGCGGTGCGTATCGATATCTAAATACGATAAAACATACGCAGTTTTTCTCAACTCATACTTCAAGAACAACACTGACAGAGATCGTTGACCTCCCAAAAAAAATCTAATCTTTTAATTTTTAATTTTATCGTGTTTATACTATCGATACACATCGCATCTGCAGGTACATTATTTTATACAAGGTGTAACATAAATAACGCACAACCTCTTAAGGGGTCATTGTACTCATCATTATGAACAACTTTTACTATGAGACCAAATCTGAAATCGCGAAATAAAAATCTGCTGTTCCCTACATTTATGTTCGCATGAGTCGCCAAAATGTAGGGAACATCTGATATTGTTTTAACGATTTCACGTTTGGACTCAGAGAAAAAGAAGCACACGCCTAATACAAATTATCATGCAGACTATCTCTTAAAATAGGCATTAGCCGTGGGTCTATCTGTAAAATTACAGAAAAATTCTGAGTAGAGGACTGTTGACCAAAAGTGGCTCTTTATTTTTATCCTTGTGATTCATTTTAGCAGAGCCACAGACCTGTATCTAAATAAAACAATATTGTAGGAAAACAAGAGCCCCAATTTGCAGTTCGGAGCCCGGAGGAATATCCATCCAACGTTACCAAGATCAATCAGATTGTTTGGTATCATTAACACCTGGTTCTTAATGAGCTGTACCCATTCTTTAAAATACGTTACGATCTACTTCAAGCTCAAAATGTTGCTAGTTCAACAATATTAGCAGAACCGGTGGAACTGGTGTATGGGAGCGGCGATCAGTGGAACAGCTGATTTTGAGACCAGTTCGCGGTAACGGACAGACGGAATCATTTGGTTATTGAACCGGTATTCATTGACCTTTCGAATACGTTATGGGGTTATGGTGATGGGGGAAATGATATTGGCTTCTTTAAAACAAAGAGTATCACGATTGACTGGTCTAATATTGGCATGATATAGCCTAATGTTATTGGTGAAGTCATCTAAAACGCTGAAGTGTTTGAACTCTCAACCGGCACGAATGCATGGCCAGATAGGTACATTAACATGGACGAAGGGATAACAGTCTGTAAGGATTGGAGCACATGCCTCTTTGCCATGAGGGTGCTCCGATCGATATGAATACGATTTTGACGTAATTTTGGCTCTCTTATTGACAAAGCCAAGACAAGAGCCAACAACTCTAAGATAACATTCATCATCGTGAATGATGATAACATTCGTAATGATTTTTGCATCTGATGACTTGTTCTCCGCAATACAGTGTGATTCTTTATAATGTGTACATATCGAAATGAGGGAATATATGCTTAATTTTATCGACGACGGCAATATATAAAAAAAAAAATCTATTTTTTTTTTTTTTTCTGGATTTTTTAAATATTTTGTTCGCTACTGTGACCCCAGAGTAAACAAAACGTAACTTGTAAACTAAATGATCTATCACGATGAAACAAAGTTCATAGTGATTGAAAGTAATTAGGCGTCCTCATAAAACGAAAATTGTAGAAAAAAACTGCCCTCAATTGAAATTAAACATGTTTTTTTTTAGCAAAAAACGGTTTTTTTTCAGCAATTTTTACAATAATCGTAAAATTTCTCAATTAGACGCCCGCATTACTTACCTTTTTAATTACTTTAAAATAATCTTCATCGTATTAGCTACCCACAAGTAAAAATTGCATGTTTATAACTCAAACATAACATTTTCTTTCAAGTGTTAAAAGATGGCACTCCGAACGCGCAATTTATTGTTCTCCTAAGGATGGTTTATTTGGGATGATAATTAATACAAAAGAGTTCAGTCATAAACATTTATTATTTTACACAAAATTTAATGCATTAGGTTCTCAAAATGTCTGAATTTTAATCTTACAATAGATAAAGCTCATTAGCTTTACGAACGTATCTTTAAAATAAGATGCTTTATGAATTCTTGCAATCAGTGAATTGTTTATTTTAAAAACATCACTATCAGTATCACTTATAATAACCGAAGTCTAAACATTAAACAATTTTTATTCATAATTGTCCGTTAAATGACTCATCGTCGAATAGGTAATAAAAATATCAGTAGGTAAGTATACAAAAAAATATACTGTCGGTTAACTTCTGATAAAATGTTGTGATTGTGTGTATGACACAATAATGATCATGCGATTTGTTATCGTTTGTGTAAATAACTATGTTTAGGTACTTTTCGTTTACAACCGCTTATCAAGACAAAAAAATATACGTAGGTACCACAGAAAAAATGTTTAATGATATTCCGTTGCAATGGTTAAAAAGCAAGCTGACAATAGCGTAGTCAGGGGCAATCTAGAACTAGACAGTAGACTATGTACTGGTTACTAGATAGCCTTATCTTTAGGAAGTTCACCGACGGGATACCTACTTTCCGTCCTAAAGTTCAGTTCAGATATTTAGGTTCATCTGTGAAGTCCCTGTATCCTAGATGCACCAACCGTCTTCACAAATATTCACTTCTCCGTTAGTACAATCAAACAAGCTTTGGTTTAAACCCCTCAGAATGTGGAAGCAATCAATCCTTTTAGAAAATCAGTTTCTATCAGAATCAAGATCCTTGCTTAATATTTTCTTAGTTTGCTTTCATTGGCTTCTAGTCTCGTAAAATCAATTTTCATTCATTGTACAACATCACTCATAATATTATGCTCGAATTCATTTCAACAACCTTCGAAAATAACTTCTTTAGCGGCTTATTCCACCTTTTATCCGTTGATTCGTATTTAAAAGGAGCCGACAGATTCCATTAATTCCAATAAGTTTGGGTGTAGAGACAGACGATACAAATATTTCTAATGTAAACAAGGTATGTGGCGTTCCTCAGAAAAAAATATAACGATATTCTGATCCGGTATTTGATTGTGATCTTCTTGTGGGTAAAAGGTCGGAAACTGTCTATGTGAATGAAGACTTTTTATGCGAACTGGAGAGATATGAAGATGACTAAAAATCCAAAAACTTTTTGGTATAAACATAAGTACTTACATATTTCTTTACGGATGGATTTGATTGACCTTTCAGCGTAGTGCTGGTAGTGAGTCGAATTCAAACTCCAATAAAACAAAATGGATGTCCTAATTTAGAAGTTTCAATTTATCATTGTGTGAAATTGGAACCCCTCTAAATTATCATTCTCTCATTCTCGATCAAAGATCGGTTCAATAGTTCCTTATTTATTTCGTGATGAGACATTAAAATCTTTAAGGTATGCCATGACATCAATTTTAACTTTGACCACAATACTGTGACCGTTCCAATGTGTAGCTATTAGTAAAAAGACGAGTGTTTATTGGACAATAGAGGCATCGAGGCGCGAGGCTGTTTTATGTGAGGAATGCGCCCGCGCAGTGCCGTAGGTACGTCATATGACACGGGCGTATGCGCAAGTTCACGTTAAAGACTTGGGATTCGAAGCTCTGTAGGTATTTGTTTTTTTGACTGCATAATCAAGTAGGTATATTGAATCTTGAGGGCGATTTACTGTTGGTCGGTGTCCGGTGGTAGCTCATGTGTCTTCGCAGAAATGATGTTAGCGAGAAATCGGCAAATTCTGCAGTTTGGTAAGAACAACTTTGAGGGCTAACAGAAGAGTTCAGCTGGGTTGGGCAGCTTTTGGGAAGTTTCATCGAGTCTTCTCGTCGCGTATTCCGCAGAGCCTAAAGTCTTCAATCAGAGAGCCTGTTATGACTTACGGAGCCGAAACGTGGACGCTCACGGTACCTACGGCTGTTCCATAAATTTAAGGTCGCTCAGCGAGCTATGGAACGAGCTATGCTTGGAATATCTCTGAGGGATATAGAATCCGGAACGAGGTGATCCGGCAGAGAACCAAAGTTGTCGACAAAGTTCACAGAATAAGCAAGCTGAAGTGCCAATGGGCCGGCCATATTAGCCGTAGAACCGATGACAGTTGGGGTAGACGTGTTCTTGAGTGGAGACCACGAATCGGCAAACGTAATGTAGGACGCCCTCAGGCTAGGTGGAGCGACGATCTTCGCAGGGTGGCTGGTAGCAGCTGGATGCGAGTTGCCGAGAATCGAGCTGAATGGCGTGCAATTGGAGAGGCCTATGTCCAGCAGTGAACTGCTGTAGGCTGATGATGATGAGAAATCGGCTTTTTATTTAACAAATTACTTTTTCCTTTATTGGCGGGATTTAACAAATCACAAATTATCTGCAGTAGACGTTGAGGCGTTACACATAACATAACCCATATAGGTTGAGTTATTGAACTGGATATGACCAAATGAGCATTATTTTTGACAAACATTGGAATAGATCTAAAATGCGTATGAGGTTCGTCACATTTTAACTTACTTTTCCCCATATTTTCATAAAGCTGTTCCGGAACTTTTAATTATTCAATGATTTTATAAAGGTCCAACTAAGTAACAGTTTCGAGAAGTCCGTCTTCCGTGACATAATACAGTAACTGACATATTCTAATTGACGGAGGTCGTACGGTGCCACGCAACAACAAAATATTCCCGACTTATTCCCTTTTTGGACCACCCCGGGTTACACAAATAGAACTTAATTGGGCCAGAGATTAGTCCGAGATAAAATGCCGTATTTAATATGTATTATTTAGTTGTTGACAATAGATGGAGTTTTGGTTATATTGTTAAAAAGTTTAATGTGTTTTGATTTTTTTTAAAGAGCCGGTACCTAACTCTGAGCATACATTCCTCCATTCTTCCATTAATCTAAAGGTCAGACCAAGGTCATTCAGCATTCTGTATAAACACTTTTCTAATTCTGAACTGATTGAGTTTTCTGTTCAGAAAATTCTATTGTTCTCTTTACCCGACAAGGAAAACGAGCCTATTATCAAAACCGTTAGCAGTTCAAGGCTCTCTTATTCTGGTTCGATTATTGTGATACCTACCCTTTTATACCATTATTCCTGCTTTCAGTTGACAATAAAATTCAAAACCCCACATAGGTGTCCACTTTCAATATAATAACCAGCAAATCAAAGATGGCGGTGCACAGCTGATAGTTGACAGTTCGCATTGTGCTGCACGCGCATCTGTCGCCGCCATTGTTGCAGCCTGCGCGGGAGTCCCTTTGTTGAAGTCCTG
The DNA here is from genome assembly GCA_947568875.1 of Fissipunctia ypsillon. NCBI lineage: Eukaryota > Metazoa > Arthropoda > Insecta > Lepidoptera > Noctuidae > Fissipunctia > Fissipunctia ypsillon. Next base: position 22,630,507 of record OX387654.1, read on the forward strand.
GCGATATTTCTAGCTTTGAACGAATTGTTGGCAGGATTATGTATTGAATTAAAATTTAGACGCATTTTCGGAGATTTCGTGGTATTTTGTGTGACAGATAAGTATATCTTTTTTGAGGATATTCTTGGTATGTCCTTAACTTTAAGACGTATGGTTATGCCGAAACAATAAAAAAAATTTGGAGAATCTGTAAATGCTCTAGATACATTTAAAAATATCGAACAATCAACCTCTTTTACATCAAGAAGTTTACAGCACTAAACCAAAAAATCTCATAAAACTTTACGTCGTTAACGAAACAATCCAAACGCGCCAAAAATATCCATTTTATTAGCCTTCCATGCTTGGGTGTTCGAGATTGGTCCAAGTTTAACTACTTAACTCCCTTCAGACAGTATGACGACGCACACCCTTTAAATTGTCAACATTTAACACATTAATTTCCTTCGTTTAGGTGTTTATTGCCCGAGTCCAAAGTCTGGTTTGTTTGTCTTCCTCCATAGCATGCACTTTTCTACAGAATTTTTATCTTGGGCTATATTTTTGTACCAAGTTCATTACTGCTCTTTTGCTTTTTGCTGCGTCATATATTCAATCTCCATTCTCTTGGATTATATCTTGTCATGTAATACGTGAAAACATTGTACTCGTAGATTTTAAGTTGGGTCCTATTTTAATCTGATGCTGCTAAATGTTATACAGACCCTAATTGCGGAACACAGTTTCAATCACAATCCGAGAATTTCGAAGGATATTAATTTCTAATCCATTACATCATAGGTTTAATAAATTCGTCTACTCAACAACGTAAATAACGCAATGAACTGTAGGTTTTCTTAGTTTAGTATTACAAACAAATTACTTATTTATAACATAGAGTTTGTAACATTTATCACCCCTTCTGAATTCAGAGGATGATTGAGAGGCGGAGAATTAATTACCCAAGGACTACAGATGAAGTTAATTCAACTACCCGCAGTTTATTGAACTACATACTACATACAACTACTCTTGTGCTACTTCCACATAAACTGGTATTATTAACGGCCGTTCATTCATATATTGACCGGATATTGGCTCTGGCTCTTACCGCTTCTTCCGCTTACTTTAACTGTAGTTTAATTAGCCGGTTGCTGGTTGTAATTGTAACATTAAAGATTAATTTAATTACTATTATGAATCGTGGGTAGAGAAAGTTGCGATGACAAATATCAATCAGCTTGTTGATTATGCATTTACATCCGTTTTGAGCTTAGGAAGAAACATTATGTAAACTGTAAAGCAACTTATTTTTGGAGACAAGCTGCGGATCTCTAAATGCAAATTAAATAGAACATTCAGGCAGAATCTGATTACAAAGTTTCTGAAAGCCCTAAGGTGGTGACAGTGTATTTAGTGGTTACTGTATCGGCAGAAACTGCAGGGTAATTTGTAAAATATTTGTTCCAAACGACAGAGTAATTTGAATCCAATTTTGTAAATTCTACTATTGATGGATCCCTAGAGTCTAATTGCAAAATTTTACCTATCTCATTTACTTTTGGAATACCAACCTGTTGTTATTGTTACAGCATTAATGTGTAAGAAAAATGTCGGTACAGACTGCACAATATTATTTCCACATGAATTCTTAAATTAGCTCAGTCTGCGGTCTTGCAATTTAAGGCATTTCCTGTTATTGTATACATATAGGCAGCTCATCAGGTAGCCCGAGGCTATGTACCTTGTATGACTCGATCAAATTGACCTTCATTAACATTCGGCTTAGCAACAAAATTATAAATGAGTCTAGTAAACGTAATTTAGTAAATAAAGCATTTAGTAAGAGTATTGAAATTGAAAGAATAGGTATTTTTACGTCACGGAGATTGGTACCTACTGGCACTGGCATCCTTATCAATTATTATTGCATCTTTTTCAGGAAACTTTTACCTGACGATCGAAGAAAGAATATCTCTAAGTTTTTCATAATCTTTAAACTACGAAGATGACAAAATTGGACTGTCTATAAAATAATTACACAATAATCCCAAAGTAATTTTTAATGCGTTATAAACGCAGCCAGTGTCAACCGTTTAAAAATAAAATAAAAGAATAAATGTTGGCGCCATAACTTGTCGATGGCATAGTGAGGCGCATTACCTCGATTACGATTATGTCTCGCCTGTCCGACGAATTAGTCGACTTATGTTCCGAAATACACTGTCACCGCATGTAATTAGTTCAGTTAAGCCAATAAATGTGACTAAATATAAAAGGGGATGTGTTGTTTTCTTTGTTGGTGAGGCCGAGTTGTCGAGTTTGGAATTTATTGGTTCGTTAGTATACAAAGGTAGTTTATATACAAGTCCTCATACTTAAATAGAGTAAATATTAAGAACACCTGCTACGAATGAGCTAACATCGCCTAGTTACGTTGCATTGAAACTAGATTCTTAAGCTACACAGTGCACTATTAGATTTTATGCCAATCGTAAATTTAATTGACGTTTGTGTTTGTGACTCAATCGTTTTTATCAGATAATTTAGTTTAAGTTCACTTTTATTGCTTTACAACAAAAAACTTAAGTATCTATTAAGCTTCTTGCCTTAAGTCAGATAAGGACTTATCGTCATGATGATGAAATAACATATCGGATCATGACGGTGTTGTAACCATAAAACCTTCGACACAAAGACGCTAAAAGACCCAATTTAAATAACCGATAACCCAACAATACTTTTAGAAATGTGAAAGCTAAAATCCGGTAGCGCATCCATCTGTACATACACACATTTAGCTTATCACAAATTAAGGCTCAAAACTTATGAGCTGTCAGTGGTAAGTACCATCGAATGACAGGTCTAATAAATGTGTCACTGCCTTTATTTTTTTCTCTTACGTCAATGTCGCCTCACTATTCCATGATTTAAAAGTTCCATGCCCTTTCTTTGTTTGAATTTCGAATTAGGGCGTAATGGGATGAAGCGGTTAAGCCGTTAATAATTTTAGTTGTAATGATTGATGAAACGATGTAAGTAGGTAGACGAGACATTAAATTATTATTGTTTATTTATGGCATTCGGATGATGGGTGCCAAAGTAAATTAAAAAATTCCAACTCCTTTACACGAGTGTTCACTTCATTCATTGGCTTCCTGTGATATCAAAAGTTTAATAATTCTTTCAAGTACCTATATATATCTATCTATAGCGAACATTTTATCAGCTGCTTAACCTGCTTTGTCAGCTGAGAGAAAGTGTGCCTTACACATTGCACTTATCGATTAAAGGCATGCAATCTTCCAGCGCTATAGGTACCTATTATCTCTTTCTTGTCGATTTCATCAACTTTATCTTTTGTTGCAAGCCCAGGTTTAACTGCAATACTGTCACCCATCATTGTTAATCCCAGATCATTTCCAAAACGGAATCTGTGCCACGTATTTTGGCTGTTAATGATGTCTTCAGCCATGAATTAACATTCATTAACATTCATCTATTCCATCAACTTTGTCAGTTCAGTCAAGTCCAGCCAGTTTCAAGTGCCCTTAATTTTGATCCTACCGAACACATCCCGGATCTTTTCAAACATTTAATTGTATGCACATAATTGGCAAAAAAAATGTCTTCAACATCACTATATGACCCGTAAAAGTCTTGTCCATCAACGACGTGGGAGTGACAGTCAAATATAGATTCAATATTGTTACCGTCTTGCACAAGACTACAGCCGTGCCGGATGCAAACCTGTTCTAGAATTGTACTTAAAAGGACTAGGCTCGGTCAGGTGACGAAAACGGTGGCTAACTGGCTAGTGGCTAGAGACTACCTACCTTGTTTTAAAGTGTAGTTAATTTAAGAGCTGTCTCTGTGTGAGAATGAGGCTGTTGGTTTATTTTCTTGGGGAGTTAGATCAGTGAAATTGTGTTGTATGAATGTTGGTATGTGCAGGAGTGACGCAATTAATTGATAAATTTTGAAATGATCAATGCTGATATGATGTCGATTGGAAGATGTATAGGAGAAGAAGTAATGTTGGTGACAGGGGTTACACAACTTTAAATAAATAAACAAGCCAGGGGTAGCCCGGCAGCGCCCTTGGAATACCATAAGCATAAAGCAAAACTAAATAAAGAAGATAAATGTATTGTGGTTTTATGAAATGTGATTGTTTACGTTATTGTCATTAACGAATCAAACAAATTCAAAGTAAAAAGTTCTTAATCAAGTCAGTCACGTATCAGCGTTTGGCGCGTGAGCACGTCCGATAGTTTGACGAGACAATCAAAAATAAAATGGCGCCAATGAGGTCATATTGTGATTGTTAATAATCAGTTCTCGGTACGCTCGTGTGGCGGGCACACGACTTTTCCTATTATGTAATATTTTATTGATATGTTCAGGTGTTATGAACGGATGCGCGATATGAAGGGACACACAGGTTGATTGAAGCCCTTGAGTTTAGCATTCATGACTTTACGCTACATTCATATGCTCAAAGGGAACTCCGGCTGATTGATAAATAGAAAATCGTCGATAGCCTGAATAATCTAGGTATGGAATGGCTAGCAATATCAGGACATCACTACAACATAACAGGACCGGATAGACACTGTTTGCTTGTCAAAATGTTGACTTCTAACTGCTTTCATTTATGAGAGAACCCCATCTCCTGCGTGAATGCGATTGCATTCACTGACTCTGACTTGTTTTTAACTGATTAGGCGTCGAAGTATTTCCAAAAGTTGTAGTCTCAATAAATAACTTCCACATCTATGATGAATTTAAGCACTGAATGTGTTTTTATTTTCGTCGTCGTATTTCCTTATATCCATTATCTCTTCGACCAACCAAATTAAAAACACACTGCTTCAAAGACTACACAATTTGGGTCACAAAAATTTAACACAGCCACGTGTGCCATCACCAAAAAAATCTGGAACACAATAGGCCAAGAAACATCTATTTGTCCACATGTGCCTAAGATGTCCCGGATTTCTTCTACGCCATATGGGATCGGTCATTTTGCTGAACTGTTTTTATTAGTGTGTTCGTGCCACATATGGGTTTTGACTGAAGGGCAGTTAGATGATACAATGGGTTTAAAGTTTAAAGGGACCGCTTGCCGGGTCGTGTGGCAGGTTTTTGTGTGCTTCTAATTGATGTCGGCAATGTGGTTTCAGTTGGCAGTTGGTCCGTCACTTTGTCTATAGTTTTGGGCTATTAATTTTGCTGATAGACACTTCCTTGTTATGAAATCGACATTTTGATGCCTTTATTTTTGTCTTCAAATGTTGTCTTTCCCAAAACCAAAAGTTGAGCTTTTTAATATGCAGCATTGTGCAAAAGCTTCAAAATATATTGCATTAATTACGTTTTATTCAGCTCTCACGTAAACTTCCCAATTAAAATGATCGTGTACATTCTTCCCTATTTGCTTTTCCCATCGAAATATTATTTTGTTAGTTGCTCCCAAAATTTTATTGCCTATCGCATAAAACATTCCCCATAGAATAACACCATCATCGTCTGCGAGGGGTGCTGATGCACGTGGGGCTTAGAAAACAAAGGCCACACAAACGCGTGGAATTAATTGAAATTCCTTTCATACATGCTTGTTGTCACGGTTATGATGGCTTGTAGGGAGCGTAGTTGTTAATTACTGGCAAATGCTATTTTAGGAATAAATGTCAAAGGATCATCGAATCCTAGGACTTTTTTGTCTGCAATCTTCGGTATATAAGTGCTCCAGTGATCCAAACTAAGTATTTAATGTTCCTTCGTTGCACGAGAGGAGGTTTTTGCCTACGTGGTTAACAGTGGGGTAATTAATATGTACCAAAATTATCAAGGTGTTTCACAGTTCCCTGCAAAATGGTTGAGCTGAATGGTTCGTTCTGATCCATGCGTCATGTTCGTGAGCGGGCGCCGTCAGTTAAGTAGGGACTGGTCATCTCTTGGCTGCCACGGCTTATTTTAATTTTTGAATCGTTTTTGGTTTTTATCTTTTTGTTGCGGACGCTTTTAACGTGCACGTCTTTCTACATTGTTGTCATATACTTAATTTCAAATTGAATGATATAACCAATATTTTGTAACAATATTTTGATTTAAAAGAGTGTCCGTGGAGTTTCTTGCCAGTTCTTCTCCACAGAGATCTACGCTTTGGAATGGGCAACTAGCTTCAACTTTCTGACTAACTGACCGACTTTTTGACAATTCAAAAGTGCCTGTAATTGGTTTATTTGAAAAAATGCTTTGAGTTTGAGTGGTTTTTCAGTTGGGTCCTTAATTTTAGTTTTACTTAGGTACAGTTTCTTCAATAATATAAGTATAAAAAAGAACAAGTACCTATATAAGTTAAAGAACTTACAAGTGTATAAGTTGATAGATATAGGAGTAGTGACATTAAAACAATAAACTCCGCCTTCTCCTGAAATACCGTAATTGCTGCATTTCCTTATAGGTAGATTCCTTGTAAATTGGTAATAACTAATTAAGTAGTTTATTATTTGAGTTAAACTCGCAATCCGATTGTTTAAATTTAGCAATACTTACTTGTATGGAGCAAAGTTTTATTACCTAGTATTACACCCCCCAATAAATAGGTTCATAAATACTTGATTGAGCACTTTCACTATAGGGTCTTATTTAACCGCTTACGCTGGATTAATCCGACAAATATTTTCGTGTCCATTTCGCCAGGGTCGTATATTTACGACCAAATAACACAGCTCGTGTTTTTTGTTTAATCACCCTGTATTCTATTAAAATGATGTTTATATTGGGTAAATTTTTCGATTCACTGTGCCGGGCGTTGGGGGCACGACCACTGATCATATTACGCAAATAACGAGTACCTAGAGTATGTACACCTGTGAGTTGTTGAAGTTTAGAAGAAACGACTATTATCATGATAATAGTTTCTTGTAAAATAATGATAAATCAGTCGGAAGTGGTAATAACCTAAAATAATCGACACAAACAAAATCAAAAGTCATTTATTCTAACTAGGCTGAGAATCACCACTTTTCGAACGTCAAAAATTACATAAGACAGTCCCCCGGCACGTCCGCCCTTCACCACTTCCTAGTGCTGTAGTTGGGAACAAGAAGTGGCGCAACAAACTCCCCAGCAGCACAACTGTCTGTTTAGTTAGAGAAACTTGATTCTATACCGTTAATAAAGTTTGATCTTAAGCAGTTGGAATAAAGAGGTTAGCTGATAATGATATGGATGGCAGTACATAGACAAATCAGTATACTTCTCTTTAGAAAATGAAGCTGATAGCTGATGCCGTTGAACACCGCCAGTTTTTTAAATTTTTTTTTTTTGCTGTTACCAACACTCCCAAAAACAGGACGTTCTATGCTTTTCCTAGGAGAACATTCCCACGGATACACACCCTTGCCACATTACACCCACGTGGTACTCCCAAAGCAGCACCCTAATTGACATTTTTTGTAGCTTCCTTAATGAATAATTATTCTGCGGGCCAAATCGATTATTGTCTATTGTCCTTAATTGAAAACTAGCCGTTCTAACCGGAAATGAGTCCTCACCCTTATTTAATGAAATGAGGTTAGTGGAGATAAGGGAATTATGGTCATAATCGGTTTTTGGGTATTATTGTTGGTATGATGATATTATGATGTAGTTGGTCACGCATGTGATCATTCAAGTTTCAATTTTGAAGGCGTGAAGCTGATGAGAGTATTCATTTATACATAATTACTTATACACTTCGGCAACTAATTACAGAAGTGTATAATATAAGAGATTACGTATTTTATGGGTTTGTAATAATGGTGATTTAGATAATTATTTCAGACAAAAATGGTTTGCAGTGTTTATGCTGATTAGATGATGAGCTAAAATAATGGATTCCCTAGAAACTTAAATTGTAAGTGAAATGAAACATTTCCCAATTCCCAAGCCCATTTGCAAATGCTCTATTATTTTCTAGCTCTACTAATCAGCTGATTTAACACTAATCAATACTTTGATTGAACTCTTGTTAACAAATAGAGCGTTTACTTTGCATTGGTCAGCTATTCCTACCTACTGAGTATGCAGAGTGTGACAAGAAAATCATATACTAGGTACAGTAATCGATAACGATTACTTGTAAACTTCAACGAGTCAATACGAAAGTGCGTGTACTTAACTTTCGTTTTGACACGCGGAGGTATACAAGTACCTAAAGCTCATGCTGTGTTTAACAGCACCCCGATTGCGTATAAGTCACTTTCACAATCCGAAGGATTTTAAAGGAAATTTCTAATCCATTCCTCCATATGTTAGAAAAATTCGTTTGCTCCACTTTGTAAATGACACAATGAATGTTGTCGAATTGTCAAAATGAAAGACATTGCAACTGTTAGTGCGTTACACAATTACCCGCAGATTTGCCAAAAGTCCGTTGGTACTGGGGCTGACTGCGCAAGACGTATTTTACGATTACAAATCTTAAAAGCCTCTTTTATTAATTTATTTAATACTTGAAAGCACTTAACTTTACATGTAGCTAACCTTTGTCAGTATCCTTAACCAATATTTTCATTACTAACCGAAGTTTATTTTAACCAACCGTTAGTTAAATTTTCAGTTTGTTCGAACCGGGATACCCAATCAATCATTCATCTATTGGCTAAATCGGTTCCAAATATTCTAAATAAACTTTAAACAGAGTTTAGAGCAAACTAATTAACTTGACACGCTTTTGCCAAAGTATTTTATGGTGTTAGAACATAATTTACGAGGTACGGGAATAGCTAGGCAGATTGACAGAGAACTAATTTTGAACAAGCGTTTACTAGTTTTTAATAATAAAGGAACCCTCGCTTAACATTGTGTGGTGTGGCTGTGCGTTTAAAGGGAAGCAGGATCTTTCCTGGTTGGTGTTGCGTTGTTACTATTAAAAATAAACTGGTGGCATTTGTAACTGTATGTACAAAGTGTACTTTGTATGTACAAAGTTAAATGTTTAACTTGTCTATTTTTTTTTCATAAAAAACATAGGTTTTTTTTATTCGTGGTCGTTGGAATGTTGATAGCTTTGAGAAACGCAGTGAACATTAATGAAAGAAAAACGTCATTGCGGATAAAAAGACGTTTCATAAACCGTTGCAGAAACAATTTGGTTTTCCCATATCTACGGGTTAATCCAATATACGAGTATATAATATATTATTGCTCTTGACCCTTAAAAGTGGTTCGATAACAGACAAAAGAATATAAAGGTCTATCTAATCATACACGAAATCTCTTAAGGGGTTATAGTCCTACTCATTATGAACAACTTTTACTATGGGACCAAACCTGAAATTGCGAAAGAAAATCAGCTGTTCCCCACGTTTTGACGAGTTATGCGAACATAAATGTAGGGAACAGCAGATTTTTTTTTCGCGATTTCAGGTTTGATCCGATAGTAAAAGTTGTTCATAATGACGAGCACTTACAAAGACCAGAGGGGCCAGTATTATAACCATATTGTCCACGGTAATCATAAGGTGAATTCTGTGATGAATATCCCCTGCTCGCAGGATATATGTGATTTGTCATCCCTTTAAAGTATTTAATTACGTTAAGTATTTCTGTCTTAGCATCTAATTTATACTGCTCATTATTTTTTTTAAACTCGCCAACTAATGACAGAAAAAACAATTTATCTTCATCTTCAACAATGCGCGAATTCTGTGATTTTTCATCGAAGCGTTTAGCTAATTTTTCAATTAAGACGTTCTCATCTGTGATTGTAGTATTTAATTTTCTTTTGTTTCTTTCTTTGTTTATTTTATTTTGACGATTTTCACTTTCTTCAGACGTAATTTCAGCGTGCTCACTTTTTTCTAAACTGTTTGTTTTATCGGGTCTATCTTCTATTATTACCTTTAAAAAAGACATCTGCTGATAATATGCATATGGCCGAATGTTTAGGGCTGCTGAACCACTCTTTGGTTTTATTTTTTTAGCATATCTGGTGTACCCATCTCTTAATGTCTTCCATTTTTTCTGTATTAACATGGCTGTAACAACAAAAAAAATATTTATTGGTACAATTTATTGATTAAAAAATATGTTTTTACAGGTATTTGGCAACTGGATGTACATTTATGGATTTGCAATATAGTTTTAGAATAGCATCAACAACAATTGGTAAGATAGTGAGGGATGTTTGCAGAAATATATGGATACATATGAAGGATATGTGTATGGAACAACTAACTGAAGATAAATGGAAAGACATAATAAATGGTTTCAAAAAAACTTCTAAGTTTCCGAACTGCCTTGGCGCCGTTGATGGCAAACATATTAGAATAATACAACCCGCGCAAAGTGGATCGTCATATTATAACTATAAAAATTATTTTTCGATAATACTTCTAGCAGTATGTGATAGTAATTATATGTTCACTTTCGTGGATATAGGCTCGTATGGAAGGCACGCTGACTCGACTATTTTCGAAGAGAGTTGTCTATATAAAATGTTACAAGAAAAAAAGTTAAATATACCTCCACCTTCTGCAATATCGCATAGTGGACCTGTATTACCGAATGTGTTTATTGGGGATGAAGCATTCAGCTTGCAGGAAAATTTAATGCGTCCATATGGTGGCAAGAATTTACCAGAGAAAAAAAAAAATTTTAACTATCGGTTATCACGTGCTAGGCGATATATTGAATGCACGTTTGGCATTTTAGCTAATAAATGGCGGATCTTCCATAGACCACTTAACGTCAGTGTTGATTTCGCAGTGGATATAGTAAAAGCATCATGTGTTCTTCACAACTACGTAAAACAACGAGATGGAAATAAATTTGAGGATACGTTTGAGGGTCTTCCTCACTCTATACCTAGTACATTCAACCCAGCAAGTTCGCCCAGGTGGGCCTATGTTAACAACAATCCGTGAAGAATTTGCTAATTACTTTGTGAGCGAAGAAGGCAAACTAGATTGGCAATGGAATATGATATGAATCAATAAATATGTGTGTGACTTTATAATATGACATAAACTTAATAAATGTGTGTGTAATAAAATGACTGACTTTTTTACTTACCGATTTTATTTTTTTCTTGATTTGTTTTTTCATCAAAGTTCTCAATAACTTGGGCGCAAATAATTGCCCATGCATTGTTCTTCTTTATTTTGTCGCTGTGCTCCTTAAGCTTATAGTTCCAAATAATTTCATGTGTTTTAATTGCACTTATAAGCGCATCACTATCGCACACACTCTCCATTTTCAAAGATCAGTCGACAAATGAGACGAGACAGAGAGACACTAGACGCCGCGAGGCCAGAAGAGAAGGGAGGGGGAGGTCGTAGAGCTGTCGACTGCTCTAGAGCCGCCGACGGCTCGAGCAGTCAGTGTATGCCTCGCGACTGCTCGCGAGCGGTCGACAGCACGATGGAATTTCATCATGTAGTTGACGGCTTGAAGCGGTCGCGACTGCTCGAGCAGTCGTGTGTACGGCAGCGAATGAATGGCTATAGTTCACCGCGCGGTCGCGGCTTCAAGCAGTCGGTCATAACTGCTTGAAGCAGTCCGTGTACGGCTGGCCGGGCGGGCGTACACGGACTGCTCGAGCAGTTAACGGCTGACCGACGTACACGGACCGCTCGAGCGGTCGGCGTTGACTGCTTGAGCAGTCGGTTGTTGACTGCTCGAGCTGTCTCTACCAACCGCTCGAGCTGTCTCTACCAACCGCTCGAGCAGTTGAATTTCTACCGCAGTCTAGTTATGGATTCTGACGAGGAAGCACTGCTTTTGCTGCTTCTGCTCAAGCGGAGACGACGGCGGCGACGTCAAAAGAGAAAATTTTGGGTTCATCCAATTTTGGAATTAAGAGAACAACATGGACAATTCCATCATTTGTTTATGGAACTTAGAAGTGATGAAGAAAAATTTTTCAACTATTTTAGGATGTCAGTGTCTTCGTTTGATGAAATGAATAATATACTAAGGTCTAAAATTAAACGTGAAGACACAATCATGAGGAGAAGTATCCAAGCAGAAGAAAGACTAGCAGTAACATTGAGGTTCGAAAAATAAATAACAATTATTTAAATTTTTATTCATTAAAAATATTGGAAAATAATTCATCAGACATTACTGAAGATGATGAAAGGTCTTCAAATTGAGAGTTTTGGTCATCAGCCGCTGATGTAGAGGGGCCAGTCGCTGATTAAGAGATTTCGAATAGATATACCTTGTATTTAAGACCGAGTACAACAAAGATTAAATTATAATAATTACCTATCTAAAGTACGTAGGGCAAAACTTGGCTAATTCGTGATATGCAGCTATTCGGTGATAGATAATATGTGTTTTATTACCAAGTTACTACTGACTTGATAAATGTACATTTTTCAATCATTATAGTATTTGCCACATTTTTAGATATAAGTTAGCAAAACTTATTTTGTCTACTATATCACAGTAAATTTAAAAAATAGTCTGATCAATGAATCGAATTTTACAAGTAAAAAACAAAACTATCACCGATTACCCAAGTTTTGCCCTATAAAAGTAAAAATAAACCATCATTTTATTTAATACATGTCAAATCAATTTATTTTATTGTTTACTGTAACTTTGATGAAGGAACCTAATATTTAACGTTTTTAATTTATGTACAAAAAAGCTGGATTAGAAATAAAAAAAACATAAAAGTGTACTCACCATACTTTTCACGAAAGCGCGGATAAATCACTTTGACATTTTACACGTCTTTGTTTTAACTTGAGATTAAGTTTTTATTTATAGATACTTTTTTACTAAGCAAATTGACTTAAACCGTCAATAAACGTCTGAATACAAAGCGTGTGTGCATAATTAATTATTGACTACTAATTTTAATCCCTTGCGAGGTGAGAGAGAGCCGTAGGAAATGTTTATTCAAGCCACACGTTAAGTTGAAAAAATTGCAGTTTTCATTTGTTCTGCTACATTAATTATTTTGACGTTTTCTCTTGTTTTTTCAAGTGGCGTTCAAATATCAAAACAATTGAAGCCGTATTTAGCAATACGTCCTTTAGTTGTTATTAAAACAACGCTTAGTGTGAAGTTTATTTTTAGGTAATACTCAAAAATTACGTGTAAAATAGGTGGTTCTGGCTTGAAACCCTTTATATTTTCTTTCTTCTTGTTCTGTTAGAGCCAGTTTATGGATAGCTCATATAAATGTCAATTATTAAACTTGAGTTTTAGGCTGTAAAAAAAAGCAACTACAGTTGTTTTGAAGTAGGTAGATGCTCCCATCTTTGATGCTTTCTTAGGTTCCCAAGCCAGAATAAGGAAGAGCAATAAATAAACGTTTTAAAAGCCTGCAGACGTCTATAAAATGGTAAAAAGGAAATAAATGTCATTTGATTTTGTTTTGATTTGCGCAATTCATTAGTTGTATTTCAAGACACGTAGTAGGACCGTATCCGCTGCTCAGAACTATTGTCTATGTATAACGCAAACTCCTTTGCCTTTTGGCTATTACTTACTGTCAATGCCTATTAATAACACACATTCTATGACTCATTTTGGTCACAATTGTATGGTATGCTTTTTAAATTCTAAAGCATTTATTTGTTGTTGTCACCTTGAGTATCGATATTGTGGATATTTTAATAGAGACGTAGGGGTATTAAACGTCTCTCATCCGTGTCTCTTTGATCGACATCAACTTTTGGCTGACTATGGGACTTACTCATAATGATTCAAAAATCAAAATATAGGGGAAAAATGTGCGGATTCGCGCTCACCCTATTAAATCGTAATTGTTCATTTAACATTGTATATCTACCTATTGATTTACAAGAAGATCATTACTTCATTTGACAATCTTATTTGCAATCATTTTCAGGTTACATAAACCAACTCTTTATCAATGTTTGTCCTGCATTCTACCGGGTGGCGGAAGTATACAGCTTTAAATTAAGATCATTTTTATTACAAACGAAAATTACCAGATATTCTTCCATAATTACATAATACAGGCTTGGCATTTTTGTATGCAAAATAACACTCGCCAAATCTTCCCCATTTGCTGAATGCGATCGCTTTTCATTGTTTTTTTTTACAAATTTTCGCATACTTTATTAGGTATTCCATCATCACTGATGATGATTCATCAGTCACAATTATTCTGCTTATAGTGTTCAGAATTAACCATGACACGTCCCTTTAGATAACCCTACAAAAAAGATTCAAGACCTGACGAATCTGGTGAATTTGGGGGTCAATGAATGTCAACATTTCTTTAAATTTATTGTTTCGGCAACATTCCTCTCACAGTCCTCAATTTCGTGCTACATGGTTTCTAGCTCCCTCTTATTGGAACCAAGTGTTTTCTAAGTTTAAGTAACTGATTGATTTGATGAAACAAAAAACTTTTACACTATAGATCTCTATAGTGCTGATACTGCCAGTCGCAGTATCAGCAGCACCCGTCCTCTACAGGACGGGTGCTGCTGATTACCATTCCACCTTTCTTCCTTGAAGAGGCTACCCTCTTCAAGGAAGAACTACTCCACGTAACCAATCAGACAAAAATAATTTAGGGGTCTTGTCTGGGTCAACAAAGGTTGCTCTTCTCCACAATATTGAGCATGTTATCTATTTACAAATCCTCTGATGTGATCAAAATGGGATTAGTTACTCGTAATGATTTGTTGAAAAAATTGGGTCGTTTTTCAATTTGTGTAAGATCTTTAGGATTAAATTACTGAAATTAATGCTTTAGGCCTTATAAATGGTGCATAACGAATTTGCCAAATTTTACTAAATACTGGATATCAAAAACCGTAAAATTTGGCGCCAAATGAAAATGGTGGCCAAAAAAGGTGTATACATTCGATTTCGGCATCCTATACATATTTTAGAAACCCTTAACGAACAATACACGTTCATAAGGTATCGTAATGATGCTTACATTTGTATCTCAAACAAAACAGGCCGAAACTACAATGGACAAACTACTCTAGCTGCCTGCTGTATATCGAACCGCGCCAACATCAAGTATCTAAGCACTCCTCAAGCACTCCACTATCTGAGAACAATAGGACAGTAGGGTTGGGGTGGTCCAGGGGCTGATTGAGCCCCCGTACTTAAAACGAGGGGCAGTAATGACCCTTTTTTGTTCAAGACAATCTTTAGTGCTGAGCGTTGTAAAATAAACAGAGAGCTTAGCTTGGCAGAGATGTAAACTGATTGGTTATTTATTTATTTATAGCTCAGTGATGTCATCACTTATCAGTGATGTGATTAAATGAAGCGATGGTTAAATGCAGAATAAAAGTGAAGAATGAAAGAAGCAAGAAGAATTGTTACACTTTAAAAAAAATACACAAGTAGTATTTTCCGTGTCTATGTTTGACAAGATTTCGCCAAGCAAGCCCAACAATACAAAACGAAGGATCGAAAAACTTTCAGACATCTTTCTTCCAAGTGTCGGTTCCAAAGGATGTAAAAACAAAAGGTTCTCCTTACTATTCCACTCACAGTTTCCTTCGAACCCCTCAAATTTTATGCACTCAGCGCGCATGCGCTGCGGGCGTCAGCTGCGCGCGCACGTGGCTTCAGGAAGTTGCGACACGCAATCCTGCGCACCCATTGTAACGATTTGCGTCTTATGCACCCTCCTGTTTATCACGAACCATAAGCTTCAAGTTTTTTTTAATGGAGCTTTTTAACCACCCATCCGAGACGTAGTTTATAAAAACTTGATCGAGTTATGGCTTGTGGAGTAACTAATTAAATAGATTATGAAGAAGTGCTTTGATTATCCTGAATACGAAGTTAATGGAAACAGTTTTTGCTCAAGTTTTTGTCGAGTAAATGGCTAGACTGCTTTATATAAAGCTTTATTTCTTCCTTCCATTCTTGGTTACATTAAAAATTGATTGCATACTCCGAACAATACGCATAAGTCGCATTTAAAACCAGTCTATATTTGCGCTCGCACATATCTTGGAGTTTTTGAAAAGAGAGGAGGGTGCCACCCTCGTTATGTGCAGTTATTTTCTGCGTTTATAGGGCGTTGCTAATTCAAATGAATGTGTGAGGTAGGTATATGGGTTTGAAGTCTGCGTTAAATGCGCTTTTGAGTGGGAGAACTAATGGGCAAATTTTGAGAACTGATATTTTATAAACTGTTTGAAAAGCATTTTTTTTTAATTCATCTGTTTTGTATTCCTTCATAACAAGGATAGTGAATTGTTTAAAAAAGTCAGTTATAAAAGTGAAAGGATAATAAAAGTAGGTACCTACCTATTCCATTCAACTAAAACCTACTTTGTGCCTCTCCTATAAAACAAGTTGGTGACTAATCAGATTT
The DNA here is from genome assembly GCA_947568875.1 of Fissipunctia ypsillon. Taxonomy (NCBI): domain Eukaryota; kingdom Metazoa; phylum Arthropoda; class Insecta; order Lepidoptera; family Noctuidae; genus Fissipunctia; species Fissipunctia ypsillon. Next base: position 22,646,822 of record OX387654.1, read on the forward strand.
TTAACGAACTAAATCAACACAACAAACTGTAAATTAACTGCCAATTCATTACAACTCACAGATGACCATTCGAAACTTTTGCTCCACGAGGTAGCCGAAGCGATCCAATAAACAAAAGAAAATCCGACCAAAACCCATAGGTAGCCGGACTCCGAACTGCATCGACGCACACATCGCCACCCTACACGCGCTCCCCTCCAGTCGGTCAAGTCGCAACTTGCACAGGCTGTACGTTTTGTTGCCCTCTTCGATTCCTCATTCGTCCGCGGACCGTGTCAGCGAGTGCGCGTGTCGCTCGTCACAAAGAGTTCAGTGAACGAGTGTTGTGCTTATGAACAGTCAAGATGGTGCGTAGCTTATCGCAGTGGACGAAGACCCTCAGCTTTCCAGCGAGGCTGTCTCCCAACCGCACTTCTAAGGAGAGCGTCGGGAATGGCCCTTCCTCACCAGGAGTGTCACCAACTCCCAGCGCCTCGTCGCTCCCCCACAGCTCGGATAAAACTATCACACCAATTCCTATCACGGAGATCAGTCAAATCGTAAGTCTCCCTTTTTGATTAGGACAGGTCCTATCGCTGAATTATTTCTTGGAGTGGAGACATTTGTGTACCTGCAGCTGCAACTCTATGCATTTTGAATGCCAAGTAGTTCATTATGTACGAAAACTTACGGTTAGCTATTTCGAAGAAAAGTAGCTCTAAGTCTATTTTACGAATACATAAGAGATGGTACATTATGTAGAATTTGATGTCAAAAATTACAAAGCATAACATTCATGCTGTATAAATTTGCAATACATAATAGGAATGTCCATGTAAGCTCTATGAATTTGGCCATCATGCATGCTTCAGTTGTTTAATTGGGCTGTCATAACGAGAGAACGTCCTTGACAAAACCGCCAACATAGTTACCCTACTTTAAAACAATAAGATTTCCACCCAGATTTTATTACGTGATGACAATAGGGTTAATGCTGATGACACAACGATGTAACAATACTTATGAAATACCACATTACTTGGGGAAAATTACTCTTACAGACTTACACCTTTGTTTACAAATAGCAGAGCGAATGCCTAACAGTGCCTTACCTCAATAAGGCTAGCAACCGTTACCTAGCTTTCCCATAACCGATGATAGACGTGTATGAAATTTGAACCATACTTTATGGGACGGAACACCATATCAGACGGTCATTAAGTACAACAGTATTGAAAGGAAGTGTATCAAAAACCATATTCATTTCCGACGAGGCACGTGGTTTGATCGTGTACATTGCTGTTTATGTTGTGTGGCACGTCCGAGGTATAGTGTGGGAACGTTTGTTGGATGCCAAAGACGGCGATGGTGTATGAAAATTAATGTTTGTTCGTCGTGCGCGGGGGCCGGTGCGCCAGCGCACCGTTATGTCCCCCTTGCACTCACCTTGGCAAGGCCGCGACGAGATGCGAGTTTTTTTGCGAAGCATGAAAGCATGACTTTCACCTTTTAAGACGCCTTTCTAAATGCTGAAGTCTGTTTTTGATTCAGGTCTTAGGTTTTAAGTACTTGCTAGTGTTGTGTTTGGGTAATGCAGCGTATACCTTGTATGAGCAACTTTGAATGGAACTGTTTCTTTGAAGTATCGCTGGTACCGTTCAGTAGTCTGTTGAACCGAAGAAATATACACAGTATTATACCGGTCAAATTCCGTCAAACAAACATACTAAGTTTTCGTGGCCGTAATAATTCCAATACTTTTTTTTGTAATAATCTACGTGCAATGTTGCATGTCAGTCACTATCACTAAGTAGATACTATCAGTTTTGTCTAAAATCGCGATACCGATAATTTTCTATCAGTATCTAAATGTAGGTTTCTAGTTCAAAACGAGATGGCAGGGCAGTTTACAACATTTATAGAACTCATGATGCCTACAAAATAATTATGATTTGAAACAAAGGTCTTTATCCAATTTTTCGGTGAAAAAATGTGTAACCTACTTATCAAAGATAAGTTATCATGACCTTATCAAATATTATGCAAAAACGAGCGGCAAATATATGCAGAAATACACGTATTTTAACGGTATGCAAAGAGCGTTCAATTTTACTCAATTTGCTTTGCAGATGTTGCAATATTGACTGTCGGGGTTATGTTAAGAATTCTATTAAGGAATCAATGTGTGAAGCAGTGAACTGAGGAATGCATTACATGTTAATAATCGAATGTTGAAGCTATAGTAAGTAGCTTTGCCATTCATGAAAAAAATAATTCTGATAATATTCTAAAATGAAAGCTTTACAACATCAAACATTATTCTAATAAATATGATTTGATCCGCGTACGCCCAACTTTCCGATAAAATCTTTATTCATAGTAAAGTCAGTCAGTGTATCTTAAACCTTATCATGGTCTAGTTTTTATAAACTGCCCAAAGAAAGATGCAGGGGCTAAAACAAATAAAACATTACTCAATAATTATAATCTATATGGAGAAAGATTATCTATATGGAGAAAGATTATCTATATGGAGAAAGATTATCTATATGGAGAAAGATTATCTATATGGAGAAAGATTATCAAGGAAACCCTAGAGGGATGGAAGACATTGCCTGTTAGCTAAAGTAGTTCTACTCGAGCTAGAGAATACAATCCGGAGCATCGTTTTCAATCCCGAGATTACGGGACTTTTGAAGCGTAATCCAGGGATCCCGGGATTAGACTATGTGGTTTCTAGTTGGGCTCAAATGAAAAAAAAAATCTTAAAAAATGTTTACTGTTGCACACAACACAAATCACAATATAAGTACATACCTAGTAAGAAAAGGAAAAAGACAAAACAATAAAAACATACTTTCGTTAGAAATAAAAAAGAGAAAACAAAAAACTTATTTAGAATTTCGAAAATAGAATCGCAGAATTATCAAAGCATCCAATGTTTGACTTCCAAGCCTGCTTCGTAGTTTCTTGCCAACAAACAGCAGCTGACATCGCTCGCTCAGGTTCTACACTGGTTAGAGGAATAGACAATAGATACTTACATGTTATTTCTAAGCGATATCCACGAAATCCTCCATTTTCAAACAGGCTCATTTCACGTCTAATAATTATCCAACCCGATTCATTTTGTACTTGTATTTCAGGATCTGAGGATATCATACTCTTAACAATTTCCAGTTGTAACTTTTCCTTTAGTGTCAATTGTGGTTGGGATTGGGAGGTTTGTGACCTTACCTCATTATCTGTTTGTGATCTTTCTTCTTCTTCCATGTCATCTCGACTTTTAAGTCTTTTAACAATACTCTTTATTTGCTTCCTCACTATAGCCTGTGTACCTAGTAACTGGAAATAAGTCATGCCATCCCAAATCCGATAATAACTGATTTGTAGTACGTATTGTATGGAGTATCTAAGGGTTGTTTTTTAGTCGTTATGTAATAAATGTTAATATAATATAGGCAAGGTCATTGTCAAGGCGCAACGGACTACGGAATGAAAACTAGACTTGTTTGAGGCAATCCCGAAATTCCCGAGATTAGCCAAGTACAGTCCCGAGATTATCGCGGTCAGAAAACGGCTGGGATCCCGGGATTGTATTCTCTAACTCGAGCCCAACAAAAATCATAAATAGGCACTATCTTCATTAATTAATTTTTTTAAGAGACAATAAAACTGATTTACAATTCATTGCGAAACGAAATACTCGTTGTAAATGTCACCATGTTAGGCCTACGTAAAATGTTAACGTTTTTTAGTGATTTTTGACAATTTCATTGCAGCAACAAAACTATTTTAACGAGACGTTTGAAAAACATTAAACCAACATGTTTTTGTGGTGTCCACCTTTTTCGTAGTAATTCAAGAGAAGTAGAAAAATAATGTTAAAGTTCACCTAGTTTAGTTTTTAGCTTAGCTGTAGTATCTACTGTTTTTCAGCGCATTAAGGTTTTTTCTTTTTAGTCACATTTTGCCTGTGCCGTAAGATTGTGACTCAATTCTTCCACACGCAAAAACTTATGACTTATTGTCATGTCTTAAAAAAATCATGGTATTATCACCATTACTTTTTACCGAGAGCCATAAACGAATTATTGCGTCATTATTCATTAACGATGATCGACGGACGACAATTCGCAATAAAAATCCTTTCGTCCATGCTTAGTGTTTCCAGCAACAAAATGTCAAACTGCTATGACCCACGTCTTAAAAAATACTCGCAATAAAAAATCATCGTAAATTAAATTGATGGCTTTCTTTTGGCGCCATTTTCGATTTATGGCGCGCTTTTTGGCATGTTCCAATATTAAAAAGTCATTTTGACAGTTGAAGTTATAAACTTTTTTGTAAAATAAGAACTTAAACGACTACATTATTTTGTTTATGGTATTTGTGGAGGTAGGCCATCGTAGACGCGGAGCTAGCTACAACTTTTGCAATTCAACAAGTATGTGGCGCTAAAGTACCTAATGGGTTGAAGATACTTATTTTATTACCGGTAAATAACGTAAGAATTCATTTAGTGCAATTTCGAAGTGTTGATTGCGTATGATTACGTAAAATGTCGGCCCTCGTTTGGCGAGGCAGGATTTTGTACATTCCTTGCTCGGTTGTTATGTTTTTAACACTTTTAAAGTGTTATAAAACGAGTAAGTTTGGTTATTAAAATTGTGGTAGGTAGGCATATTTTTTATCATAATAATTTGCAACTGTTTTTGTCTCGCTCTTGTCTTATTTGGTTCCACTTTTAGACTGTCACTTGTCATGCTTGGACCTACTTTTAGTCTTCCGGTGACATAAACTACCTTTCTCTAGTTTGCTCAATTTCTTGTCAAAAGTTTCTTTATATTGTTGAGATACATATACCTATGGTTAATATTATCACTCATTTTTATTACCACTTTCTTCTTTAAATAGATACTAAAATTTTACTTTAGCGTTCATAAAGTATTGCATTTTTAAGTATATGGTTGCTTGTCAATAAATAAGGAACTTCTTAGGCCTGTTTATGTCAAAAGTAAAATAAATGGTTGGAAAGACTATAATTAAATTAGTATTTCTTGCAAGGTAACCCTAAGAATAAAAGCTTGTTGACTTTAGATCAATAGGTCGCAGGTTAAATCGACTCAATTGAACTTTTGTGGTGAAGTCGAGGACTATTTATCTACTATTTAGTTATTTTCCTTAGTTAGATAGGTTGAGCAGAATATTCCATTGTTATTAAGTTTCTTCAAGACATTCATAATTTTTCAGAGTATCTATTTTATTTTATAAGTGCCCGAAAATAGAAAGTAGGAATATATCTACCTTTCTATAGTTATGTAGGTAATCTTTTGCCTAATATTCCAGCAAACCAACTACTTCCATATTAAGTCTAAGTTAAATAGCGGTAACATCTATGGTTTGTCCTTAGTGCGATAGTATTTAACACGCTTTTATTAGCTTCACTTGTAACTAACTATAAAACAATGTAAAAAAAATTTTGGAAGTCAATTTTAACCTACTTATAATTTTTTAATAGAAAAATAAGGTACCCTTTGCTTAATTCCTACTTCAATACTTAAATATTTCAATGAAGTTTTTTTGTATGATTATTTTATACAGAATTTATGATATATGTTGTAGTCTAACCAATACTCAGTAGGTATAAAACATTTCATAATGGAGCTTGACATTTTGTAATGGAATGGTGATCTTTCCAAGCATATAGTAATTCACACGCGCACGCGCTAATGGATGTCATAGCTTTCTCATGTTTTGTTTTTTTTTTTGAGATTAGTATGATGAAGTATTATTGGAAAACATATTCACTTTTTTGCGATTATAAATATTAAAGAAAATAAACATGCAATCGGGAAATTTATCCGTAATTTATTGGTTTTACAATAAAAATAGACTATAAAGTCAAACACGATGTTATTTCATCAAAACAGTAAATCATTAATTTACTAACTTTCTTTCATACCTATAATAATAATTAGTAGTTAACTCAACAACACCGACAAAATAATTGCGTGATAAAACTGAAATAATTTTTTAAAGTGCAAGTCGGCCATTTTTATTAGGTATTTTATTGTGTTGGTGGCGGAACGAACATCTGCGTGTCAAATTCCTGTGTGCCATGTGCATTGTACAGGCTTGGGAAACGAACCGTGCACATGAGGCGGGAAAAAAACGTTGTTGCTGATCCAATGTTCCCGGCTGGTAAGAAACTTGGATTATTAGAAATTGAATTTGGATCAAAGAACATAGAATCTATAAATAAAGCGCTAGTAAGAGGTAGTCGATTAAGAACCATAAACTACCTATGTTTTGCCTGAACATAAATAGAAAAATAAACATTTGGTTGTTTTTATCTGCTTTCGTAAAAATTCATGAATGAATTAAATGCATCTACCCCAGTGTGTTTTGACCAGACTCGATTACTCGAATGAACCCAAAGATTCACTCTAGCCCCTAGAGGCCTCATGTTTCATGGGGCTACATAGGCCATTGCATATCAAGGAGTAGACCGGGGGGGTGATAATGGTAGGGAAAGACGTGCCCTTAGGATAATGGAAGGATTATTAGAGCCGTTCCGGATATGCATAGTATTTTAAAAGTACCTCTCAATAAAAATATTGATGCGGAAATATCAATCAAAGTTGGGATCTTGGACTATTATTTTCGGAAAAGTTATCCAGGGAGGGATGCAGTGCACACGTGCCTGTAGGTATTAGCACAATGGTTATGTAAAAAAAACAATAAATTATGACTAATAATAATTAATTAATAATAAATTATTAATTAATATTAGTAGTTAATTGATTTTATGTAAAAGAATCTTGGCATGTTGGCATGCGATATTTACTGATTTTCAAGGCAATTCTTTATTCAAATTCCAAAACATCACTTGAGCTAATAATAATATTTCCAATAAAGCCAACACAAAAGTGTGCTCAACATTGAATAGTAACCATAGATAAAGGAAGAGGGTCGTTTTTGTAGCGTCAGCTGTTTCTGAACCCGATACCCGGGGTGTTCCATACAAAGGACGCAAATAATAGAGATTTCAACGGATCTCTATTTTTTTTTTCCATCGATTTTATTTTAACTTAAGTGTGTTATTTTAAAATAGTATGCCAAGGTTTTTTTTTTAAATTCAGTATTGTGGATAATTGTGTTGTGGTTCGTTTTAAGGGTGCAATTTGACCTATGAATAAATTTGCATAATTATTCTAATTTGTGTTGGAGTTAAATAATTTGTAACCACATTTATTTTGAAATAAATGGAAGACACTGCAATTTATTCAGAACTAATGATATGCAACAATAGGTAGATAGTAAGTTGTACGTGTAAAAATTGCAATTCAAATTCCCCGAAACTTTCTTATTCGCAAAAACCTTGATGCTCGCCATTCAATCTCAAATTCATTCACAGTAATTGATACACAAGACGGTCCTTATCTTAATAAAGATAAGCAGAAAGTCAGCTGAATCTTCGCCAGCCAGTATCGGATATCAACTAAACGGATATGACATCCGATATCTGAGATATCGCAAGTAATCGGTATCGGTAGACAAACATCGATATGAATCGAGTACGGGATGCGGATGCGAAAAAAAAGTGGACTGATAAAATGACATTTCCGGTTATGGAAAGCAAATTGATTGAAAGGATATGAGGGGAAAGGATATTTTTTTGCGGATATTGATTGTATAATTGGTCTAAGGATTGATGTAGCTTACACGTGCCTCATTTATTATTTAAATCCTTTGTGATGTAAGATGGTATGTTAATAATATTCTTATATTGTTTCAAAACTTTTGATTCAAAAGTCATAAAAATAACATCCTCATGAAGCAGCAAAATATCAATTTCCATAATTAAATGTCTTACTAATTGACATTAAAGCTCAACCAACGATCGAAATAAGTAGCAATAAAATCCATACGTTTACAATCATAAAACGCGTCCGCCTCCATCAATAATCAGACAAAAAGTAATAATTCGATACACAAGGAGTGTTCGAAATTCAAAAATTCCGGGGCAGCACCTGCTGGCGCAGATGTTGGGTACATTAACGAAACTTCAAATTGTATGAAAATTTCGGGATCTCGAATGCGTGCACGCACTCAAAACAGCTGTTGAAAGTTGCCACCAAAAAAACTTACCTGTGCTAAGAGGAATTACTGAGTATAATGGAGGCCGATCAGATGATACCGACATATGGCAGGATTTTTTTGAATATCCAGTCGAATTATTTATAGCTGACAATCGTTAATTTTAAACTTAATCGCTTTTGTTTTTCTGTTAATTCCTTTCGATTCCAGTAGGCTCATCACTAAAACGATCCTAATTTAAATATTTTTTTCACTCTTTGAATATAGTCCAAAAACTTTTTATAAACATTCCAATATTAACACAAAGGAGGTCACTACTTAAAGGTTTATTTATAAAAAAATATTCTAAACAAAGGGCCCTTCGTGCGAGGACGTCTGTTTTCTGTCTAGAGCCCTACTGTTTATTGCTACATGTCCATTGGGAGTAGTTTTGCTTCCCCACACAGTCTTTGAGCCACCAGCCTTTGATAATGTAGGGATCGACTGTTTTATTTAGTTAAGTCCCCTCACTATTCTAAGTCGATTAGTTTAAATTTTAAAGAAATAAGGCTGAATGTTGTCGCACAAATTATAGTGATTGTACATGACAGTTTCGTGTTTTTCGTTTTTAGATAAATATACGACTGGGAAATAATTATATGGTTAGAATTAGAACTGTCTTGTTGCCTAACTGGTAACAGACGTAATTGAGCTTAATGATAAATAATTGGTATAATTCTAAAATCTTTTCAGTTGAGAATGGCACTGCAAGAGTAATCATTTTCAATACACATGCATGTGAAGAAAGATTAGACAGTGAATTGTAAGACACCGAAGCTGCTTTCAAGCTATAACCTATTCAAACAAGCTGGCTATTGTAGTCTTATTAGAATAAACTCATGAGAAAAACCCTTATTAATACCATCACTTAACATTAATAAGCTTACGCTTGAAAGTGCCAATCATTCAATTATTCAAAAGTAACGGCCAATCACTCCAATCGAACATTACCAACCTTACGACAATTAAATCAAAAATATATGATTACCATCGATTCTGGAACATTTTTGAAAACTGAACGCGTCAATTACTGGCTGTCAGAGTTGCCATACCATACGATTGTAATAATTATACAGATCTGATGGATGGATTTGAAAAGAACCTTTTTTGATAAAGGGGTTTTAGTTGAAATTGGTCTTTGTGGAATCATATAGTAATTTCTGTTTTTTGGGCAGATAAACAATGTTAATGGTTACTTAAACTCTTAAGATATTCGATGCTATTGCAGTCCTAAAAATTACAGTGATTGATGAAATTACATTTTGGAATATAAATTATATGATTCTTGAGATGCTACACTACGTGAATTTTACGATCTTACAGCCATAAATTAATTACTTTGAAATATTTTTTGATGAGATTTAAAAACAGACCCCGAGCGGGATTTTACAATCCTTCAATTTCGATCGTCCCAGCAAGAAACCTAATCCAACGAGACCATAACATACTTCCGGTCTTGTATTACTCATACTTGTCCCTCCATACCTAACTGAACCAATCCCCTTAATTAATTAAAACAAATTAGCCTATCAAACGTTATCTACAATCTTAATTATTTTGACATCACGGAAGCTTTCATTCTCACCATTATCTGATGGACAATCCTATTACGGTTGCATGATGAGAATACTTATCGCCGTGTTTTAACTAAATGGAATTGTAAGCTTTTACAAAATTTATATTTCATGATCGCAGTAATTTTTTTTTTAGTTTTTATGGTTGTTCCTTTCCTTGAATGGAGTTACAGTTTATTAGCTTGGTGTGAACGGAATAATGTTCTTTGAAATTGGTGATCCTCAAAGGAAAGGTACAGTTTTAACATTGTTTTATTTAATGTGCTTTATTTCTTTTTAGTAATTCTTAATAGCTACACTGCCATTTGCACCTATCGGAACGAGAATTGACCCTTCCTAATTAGTAAAATCGACACTCAATTGACCGGATGCGCGGCCATATTTAAACTCTGATCGCGATCCCAATAATCCAACCGCACTTGATTTCCGGTGGCCTTCAAGTTTTTGCGCAACTTACTTTAAGACTTACTTCCTATTTATAGAGTTGAATTTTGAATGGGTTTTTAAAGAAGTTGACAGACAAATAAGTATGTATTTATTCGTGGGAGAATTTTTGAACCGTAACTTTTACGGAACTTTTTTAACAAGTCTGACTGAATTGAATACTGGACAAATTCAATGGAATCTTTAAAGATTGTATGTCCTAATTTAGTTTCTTAATGTTATGGTAATTGGGCTGTTAGGGGCAATTTTCTTCTGATGTGATTTCACGGGTAAGTGAGCAAGAATGTGTTATTAACGACATGATCATGATACTTTGAACTTGAACTGTCTTTTTTGGGAGTTTGGGTTCATAGCTGTTTGTTTTAGAGAGTCCTTTTAAAGTAGACTTGTTTTTATGACGGTGGAGTGTCATCGTTACCGCCTTAGTTTTAATAAATCCTATGTAGTTTGAAAACAAGCAAAAAATACTATGATAAAACTGTCTAGACCAAAGTTCAACAACAATTTAAAACTTACTTATTGTCGATATACGAACAATTTATTAGTCCAATAAATCCCCAAAAACTAACCAAAAATTATGAAAGAACACGGTTATTTAGTAAAAATCTGAATATTTCGCATTAGTCACGACAAAAATCAGGTTGTACGAGATTGCACGGCCGATGCGATGTTTAGTCATCGTTTTGTAATGCGCGCACGCACCGCGACTCTTAATTTATTAGACCTATATGGTTGTTCGGACTTGAATCCAAAATTCTCGGCGCGAATTCGATCGTCTTTATCGATTCTCAGGACGAGAAGCGGTTTCAATGTCTTGGCGAATGCAAATCAGCTGTGTTATTGAACTTTGTGGAAATAATATTTGGGATTGACAGTATATCTCTTGCTTCGTTCCTATTTTAAAACTTCTTCATTTGTTTGAGGCGAATGGTTGCATAATGTGTTAAGTCTGTCTGACCTCGAAAGGATTGTGCTGCGACATTTTAATAATACACCTTAATTCACTTGTCAAACATTATTCTTGAAAGTTTGAAGTTACTTACTCGACCTTCATATTATTATAAATAAATATTTGCTACACAATTTCGAAACATCTTTGTTTGGATTCAGCACAAATATTATCCGTGAAAAATCGCTACCTCCTCTCGATAATATGTAGAACCGTATCGAAAAGACTGTCTGATTCCAAAAAATAACAATCCGATTTTGTGTCTACTGCTGTAATTACATCCGCCATATTTTTTGCAGCAAAAAGCTGTCACATTCGCACCGCAACACCATTGTGTTGAAGTTGAATACGACAGCGTAATATTAAACTAAATTATACCATACATATTTAAGATCGTCCGAATTTTTCGAAAATGGCAACCCCGGATAATCGTGTCGATTAAATTCTTTTTATTGTTCCAACGTTCCCACGGACGATGCACGCGAACGCGACCATAGCTTTTTATTTTTTTTCAAGCAACGCATCCGTGCCTCGGGCTTGATTCTGAAGGAGCCAAACTGCTTTCATTTGAATCTCGTTTGATTGTCGGTTGCTGAGGCAGCAGTACACTATCATTAGTGTATATTAGCTGTGGTTTCGGTGCGTAAGCACATTTTGACGTGTGTAAGTAGCGTGATTTATTATTACCTATGTAACCACCTTTTGTGTGCATCTTGAAATTGAGGACATAAGTATGATCTATTTGGAACTTTTCCCGCCTTACTTTTTCGTTTTAAAGCTGTCGTGACGTTGTCAGTTTTTTATTGCACCTGTACGTTATAATCTACAGTCAACTTAGTTTTTTGTCGCCGAGAAATCACAGTACTGCATGATTACTAACACCGTAGCTGTATTTTGCAAGCCTCCTTTTCAAACCGGTTTTGATGATGATTCGCGACTTGCTGGTGCCGATTTATACGTTATTTTCTTTCAATATTTAACAAAACACTAGAATGACAATTAAAATTACATCTTCTGGCTTTTTAACTGACTTTAATTTACAGGTAGAAATGACTTTCAAATTCGAAGGATATAAAACAGGAATCCAGAGACTTTCGGAATAAAGTCTGCATTTTTCCCGCCGTGTCAATGACACAGATGGTAGACAAGAAAAAACGGCAATGTTAATATTAAATCTGTTGATTAGTGTCCATATATAGATAGGCAGGTGTTTAAAAAAAAACGGCGTAGGCGCATAGGTGTGGTAACCTACCATAAACAAATTATCTTTTGCAGTTGCCACTCCGACAACAGACTTTGTGCAGTGAGGTCTATTTAGTGAAGTTTTTTATTTATTTAATTTGTCACTACGATAATGAGTTACGTGGAATTCCTCTACGATTTGCTAGAGGTAAGGTTTTTTAAGTCTCTAACGTTAGCTGTTGTACATTTTGTAAGTTTACATATATCTAAGCAATTATTGATGGTGTTAACAGTAAGATAGAACAAATATGATACTTACTTTTTTTTACCAAATTATGTTTTATGGTAAGACGTGTTATAGAGTCCAAGTCCTCCAGAGGCCTCCATCATCCTTGACCATATTACTTTACCATAACCAATTTATCCAAATTAACACAATCAAAATATTTTTATTACGGTTGCAAAACGAAAGACATTTAAAAATTTCCTCTACCAATATTGGCACAACGCAACCCAACATCATATAGGTACCAGTGTTGCAAGCTTTAGGACATAAATATCCTCATTGCACATCACAAGAACTAAACAGGTGTCCATTGGACGTCCAATTACATTTTCTGCTCAAGATAATATGCTCTTCTAAGAAAATATTATGTTCGCTGTCGTAACTACTTGTGTTCCGAGTGTAATGCGCTAAAGACATCGTATAGAATTAATATATCACAACTTGCAGCGTAGTTAATTAAAGAAAATTGTGTCTTGCAGATAACTAAAATCGATTAAGGGGGAAGCGCTAAGGTAGCCCGCGAAATTCAAATTTTCGTACGTTTTTTGCAATTTGCTGGTCAGTGTTAAGTTGTACGTTGATGAAAATATGATTCGCGGTCGTAACAAATATGTATTTACAGAATTATAATCATTACAATCAGTAATAAAACTTGTTAAGTTAGTATAATCCCCAAATGTCAAGATTTCATGAAATAGTAATTCTTGGGGTTTACTTGGTCTTAGACAGTTGTGTTGATGACTTTAATGATTATAATTCTGTAAATACATATTTGTTACGGCCGCGAATCATATTTTAATCAACGTATCACTTAATACTGACCAGCAAATTGCAAAAATCGTAAGAAAATTTGAATTTCGCGGGCTACCTTGGCGCTTCCCCCTTAAGGGGACGCGCTAAGGTAGCCCGCGAAATTCAAATTTTTTAGGTACGATTTTGCAATTTACAGCTCAGAGTCTGGGTGTATGTTGATTAAAGTATAGTTCGCGACCGTAACAAATATGTATTTACAGATTTATAATCATTAGAATCAGTAATACAACTCCTTAAATTAATATAATCCTCAAATATCAAGACTTCATGAAATAGTCATTCAATAAGATTACTTGGTCTTAGAGAGTTGTATTGATGACTTTAAAGATTATAATTCTGTAAATGCATATTTGTTACCGTCGCGAATCATATTTTAATCAACATACAACCTAATACTGACCTGCGCATTGCACAACGTAAGAAAATTTTAATTTCGCGGCCTACCCCGGCGCTCCCACCTTAAAGTAGGTAGTTCTTCTGTTTGGTTAAAATGTTACCTATAGATCATTTTCGGAGCACTTAGTTGTCAGGCAAGGCATGATGTTATTGTTATGTAGTTGTCAGCCCGAATATGTAAAAATAATACATTAATAAATACGATTTTAACAGCTAGTCTTTAGTCAAAGTTACCCAGAAAATGGTTATGCTTATTATCGTCATCTATTTTTAATTCCTATGCCTTCAATATAGAGAAGGTCCAATAAATTGTCTTTCGTCTTCAGACTTGAAATGGATCATTCATTAGCTAATTAGAAAGCTGTCATTGAGCTTTATGACCCCATCATGGCTCATTGTGTAGACAAGTCATTAAATAACTCTATAAGGTCATGGATTCCTAGTCCTTGCCCTCGATTCTCAGTAGTCCTCAGACTTGTCGAAACATGTTCATAACTGGTTGCCAGACCAGAATGGTTAATGGCTTGATACTTCCTAAAGAAGACTTTAATTTAATTCATCTTTGCTTCTTGTGGTGATAAAGTTTAGTTTTGGTGATTATATTTTATTGTTTGTCAATGGCAACACTTTGTTATGGTGATACGGGTTTATAGGAAAGTAGGCATGGTCCTTAACGGGATCTCCGATATTTCATACATGATAAATTAGAATAACTGTGTCTGTTTTTAATCATATTTAACTAATTAGGAGAATACCTGCATAAAGTTCGGCGCTGTATTATTATGATAATGGGTAAGAAAACTGTCAAAAGTGAGTTCGGCGTAAATGGTCCTACAATGGTTGCAGGTGTTTGTTACTTTCATTCAGCTGTTAATGGAGTTCCTTGTTACAAAACTCTGCTGCGAGATGGCGCTAGTGTTTTGTATTGTCGTCAATAGGATTGCTCCTCATTTGACAAGTAACAAACAGCGCTCTCTCGCGGCGAAGCTTCCAGCAAATAACCCCACTGCAACCGATTTACTACATCGACAAAAGCAATAACTTTTTAGCTCTGTTCTATAAATTCTGCAGTGCAAAAACCGCAGCCTACGGTCTAAATTACTGCACTACTTCTTCGCTTAGGCACTGCCACTAACGTCTACTGCCTCATTCCTTAAGCTGTGTTGCCAGTGAAAAAAAAACATGCCTTCCGAACAGTTACAACTTTTTACACATTACCATAGATAGATGCTCAGATAAGTTAGACGTTACTTGCGCGATGAAATGAAACGTGCTTGCGCAACCGAATTAAATAGAAATACTGCCTTCTAGGTAATCTAGAAATCTGTTTAGGAATGTAGTCTTTAGGCTACAGGGCTATGGGGTCAACTAAGACTGGTGTTTGCGTAATTTGAATTTATTTTGATGGTGAGAAATAGTATACGTTCCTCTTTTCTGAAAGCTGGGGATTTTACCGGCTATTGTTGTTTTGGTCGACCAATCACGACATGAGATTTACTGATCTGGGACATTAAAAACAGTCCTCCTAAAGTTAAGATTTTTTCATTGAACAACGAAAATTCCTAGATTTTTTCGCTAGGAAAGTAATCGTAGCGTGATATTTATCGACTTTTACCGCCATCTAGTTTAATAAACTGAAAACTTTCACCCGTTTCATAGTTTCAACCATTTCTGCTGTTATTTATTTTTGTAACGGTAATTATTTAAATATTAAGATTGAAATCACATCCATGAACTTTAGACTGTTACCTAAGATACTATTATAAAGTTGTCACTTTGTTTAATTCCTTGTCTAAAGCTTTGTAAAAATAAAACATACATTTTCATCTTTATGCTAAGATACAGATCTTTTCTCACAGCGTCTAAGTAGGTAATTCCTCGGTTTTATGTAATGTTATTCTTTGGCTCGTTCTGGCATTAGGTAGTTAATAAAGACCTTACTCTAACAGTAAATGAATTTGCATTGTATTTTACCGCGTAGGTACCTAATTTGATGATTAACAAATTATTTGGCAATTAAATAATTCAAATTCAAATTCAAAATATTTTATTGTGGATCATAGGTAGGTACAGTTCTCAAATAGTTGGAAATTATGATCAGCTATGTCCCGCCCGTAGGGATACAATAATCACATATAAACTAGCTGTTCAATATAATTAACATACAAGGAATTAGCTAATTAATACTGTTATCTTATTCCTAAAGAAATTACGTAAAACACGGTTTCGAATATTCGTAATTTTTGTCATCAAAAACAATAACGCACGTTTCAGATTGCTTAGTAAATGGAGTACAGTCGAACGCACGTTAGTGGTTAACACTACTGTAATTGTACTTTCTTCCTACTAAGGGCTTAGTTATCAGACCAGTACAAACCAGCCCGTAAGGAGTTCTTTATCTAATCGTCAGTCATAACGACTCAGTCAACAATAACATTACATAATGTAGCATTCCGAAGATGCAGATATCACTGTGAGAAAATATCTAACGTACGTATTTGTCTCAAATGACTAATAACTTCGTAAGTTGATATAATAGGAACCAATTTACATAGGTATTTCATAGAATAGACCAGCCCTTCCCAAAGTGGGCGATAACGCCCCCTTGTGGGCGCTGCAGGCCTAAAGGGAGGCAGTAAGAGACCTAGAAAATGTTTAACTCTCCGCTAGTATAATTCACAATAATTAATTTTATTTGAAGTTATAGTGGTTTTTAAGTAGGTGAAAAAATGGGGGCGCTAAAAAATGATTTATTCTCAAAGTGGGCAGTAGACAAAATAAGTTTGGGAACCCCTGGAATAGACGAATTGTGTAGCAGTAGCTCACCTAGGTACATATGTATATGTCAGCTAATTTCGTAATAGGTAACCCTATAGCAATCATAAGTGTACCTACCTCAAAATGCGATGCAAGTAGGTATGTTCATTGCAAATCACACCCACTAAGCTTTAATGGCATATTAAACAAAATAGCCAATATCACTATTCAACTTTTGCACAATAATTCAAATACAAACAAAGATGTTCGTGTATTAAGAGGGCAGTCGCATTTTGTCACCTCTCTCTCACACGGGACCAAACTTTTAACAATGTTAAATGAAAAGGTGATTTTTTGAAAAATGTAATCAATTGGCGAACTAATAAATAATATTAATTTAATATGTCGCACATGACAACATGTACCGTCATAACTCAAAAAATGGCCGAATTGAGTTAAGATTACCTACGGATCAAGTAATTTTTAATCTACATACTGACAAGACACTCATACAAAAAAGTCAATTTTTGCAGGAGTTATGAACATTTACGTAACGTCAATAGTTTTGGTTCTATGATTTTTTGAATTTTCAAATCACTTTTACTCGAAATGTCAAATTTCGGGTTATGACTGTACATGTTGTCATGTGCGATGTAACTATTAAAAACACATTTTTCTTGTGTTACCTAATAAACTCAGCTCGATAAGTATTATTACTTTTTTTTTTGAGATGAGCTAAAAATGCCACAATAAAAATGTGTTTTTAATAATTACCTATTAAGTAAATTAATATTATTTATTACTTCGCCAATTGATTACATTTTTCAAAAAACATCTTTACATTTAAAATTCTTAAAAATTTGGTCCCGTGTGAGCGAGAGATGTGACAAAACACAGAGCATCATATTAATGACAAAATGCGACAGCCCTCTTAATAAGTTGCACAACACAAAAAGACTCAATATTATAAGCCCATTAGGTGTCTGTATGTCAACATGGCTCACATACTTGTAAACTGTTTACAAAATGCTTACACGTGGGTGTGACGCTTTGATTACAAGGCAGAATTCCGATCTATGTACCTATTAAACTATCAACTGTACATTCCTTAGATGTCTATATTTAGGTCAGAAAGGGTGTACATACTTGTCAACAAGCACTACCTACAATATTTGAAATATTTTACTAACAGCGTTTTTCAGTCCCCTAAAATGATATGCATTATGCATACATGATCATTCGTCTATACCTGTAAGCAAACACGATCTTCCATTTCAAGCATTTAAATGTCGAATTACAGTTAAAGGCATCTTGTTACAGGCTGAAATCAGTCGGTATCTAAATAAGTTTCTGCAATTCAAGACAGAAGTGCATTCATCAATAACCAAGTTATAAAACTGTACAACACATTTATTACTCAAACAGTTAATAAAACCGATAAATTCACCATAAATCAATAAAACCAAGGCGCCGATATGATAATCTTTTGCGGTAACGTGCGCGCGCATCCCACGATAACGCTACGTCACTTCCGCTTGTTGGAAGCTGCGATATCCGGTCAATAAACTCGTCATTTTGATTTAAATGCTGTCGATAGTAATCTTTACTCCGTGCTTTAGTTTTATTTAAAAGTATGTATGAGCTTATTTCAATTATGCATAAAGTCGTTTATGATTTAATAATTAGTACTGAATAGTCGATGAGACATGTCTATCTTGAACTCGTCTGTACGTCATGTTCGTTTGCAAATAGTGACTCAACAAAGCGAACTTATCAATGAAGTCAGAAAAAATATGAATCATTGGGAAACAATTTCTAACTAGCATATTGAGAACCAAAAGGCACATAGATAGGTCCCAATTTAAACTTCCAGAAAGCTCAGTAATAACTAAGGAAGACAGGAACCTAAAGAATGTTGAACAAGTACCTGTTTACAAAATTAGTAATTTCTGTCAGTAACTGGGTCATGGAGGTCAGATAGGCGTTCCCACCATAGCATAGTTCTCAAAGGCCGGGTAGATAAGTAATTTCTAATTTCAGAACTTTTAATGGTAGGGGCATTAGATGCAAAGGATTCTTCTGGCATAAACCAAGCTTAAAATATTATGACCTAAGCTCGCACGCACTTACACACACTATAAACAATTGTTCCCATGCCACGCATGAAATCCCACCAATGAGCAAAATGCCCATAAAATTGCGAGACCTAGTAACCCGCATCATGGCAACAGTATGGCAAATATCTGCCATTCTGTCTGAGTCACGCCATTATTCACTTTATTACTAAATGGTTCATTGATAAGTCGAAGGTGCAGGAGTTATGCGTTGGCGCAGCTCGTAAAGTAAGAAAAATGTGAACATTGAATATTGGACCAGTGTTTTCAAAAGATTTTTCAAAGATGCAATATTCTTAGCATGAAACGTGTGTTTCAAAGCTGGAAACTGGTAATTTGATTGAATAGGCATATACATCAACTTCTATATTATTGACATCTTTGCTGATGGAGCAATTACAGATAATCAATTATGGGCATCATTAGGCTCTTGAAATCCTCGAACCATAGATAAATCAATGAGTGCTCAGTAAATATTTGTTGCGGTTCATGCATAAAATTCTTTACATAAAGCCGAATTTTCATAAGAGACACGAATTAGTTCCATAACAAGACTGCCTATTTGTCATTTTTATGGCCAAATACTCTTTTTAATGAATTAAAAACATGGATCATTCACACCTTATGCTTCGCCTCTTATTTATTTCTTAACATAAAAGAACCCGTTAACTATTTCAAATGAGTTATCCGTACCGTAACTGAAGCATTAAGTCTTTTAACGCGTTCTATTACTAGATTGTTATACCGCAATGCGTCATCGCCGCCATCTTTGTATTCTGCTCACTTTCTAACATATGACATTAGAAAGAGAGGAGCGTGGAGTGTAAGAATGAGTTTTATGTCTATTTACGTGTGCCTACTTATAGTTCGGTAATTAAAGCTTGTTTTAAGGTAAATAACATTTCTATTAAGGTTCCCTGAAATCTCGAAGTTTCGAAGAGATGGCTGGAAAAGGGCAGATTTAATTGCATTTAGCTATAAAAGCCTTTTCCATTCGCTATCATGTACAATTTTGTCGTGATTTCATGTTGAATCTCTTTAAATGGAGACGATGGTTTAGAGCTGATATGGCGATAAAACTAATTGTAGGTTGCTAAAGGTTATAAAAGCTATCTAGACAGGACATAAAAATAATTAAGCTTAACCAGATATCAATGATTCCCAATATGACCAGGCACTTAAACTTCAAAATAGTATTGGACGACCTCGAGGCTTACAAGCACACAGACAACAGATAAAGTCAGTAGTACTCATTATAAATGGATGATATGATACATTGAAAACAAACATATGAAACATTTGGAAATATTAACCTTTCTTTATTGAACAGCTCCGTTTTTATCAACTTTATCATCAACGTTTATCTAGTCCTAACTAATCCAACCGCGGCCCCAATTAGGTCAAGGCAAATTCTCGTCATTCACATGATGGCCAAATCTACAGACATTTTTATCGCGTCCTACATACATAGGTATACATTCGTGTGATCAATCGGCCTGTAGCAGCTAGCAGTAAATAAAAGGATTCAAATCGCAATGTCGTGGCCGATTCAAAATGGCTGTTTCCGGTAATCGATCAATCTGCGCTTGCGAACGCATTACCCTTTTACTCAGAGCATTATCCAATTGAGCTAAGCGGTTAGTGACTTCAATTGGGGCTGCACTTGTTAGGGCAGAGTTATGTGGAGTGATTGTTTGCGCAGCCAGGTCGGGTGTAACACAGATTGCAGTAGATTTGGATCTGTTAAATTGTTTCACCATAACAATAGATGAAGCGAATGGGCCAATAAAACGTATAGAGCAATCGTGTCTTGGGAACTTTAAACTGGCAATAGGCCCGAATAGGCTGTACCTACATCAATCCAAGGTAGAAGAGAATCGTGGTTTTGGCTGCTATCAACCTATGCCTGATTTTCTTGTTCATCAACAAAAATTTTACATTATTGTAATATCTGCCCCTAAAATAGTTCCGACACTTCAACTCCTACGAAGTGTTCTTATTTCAGTCAAAATCTATGTAACACGCAGATATAAAACTTAACAGAAGGACCCACATTGTCTACAAACACAAAGTTGATAATTACATAACAACAATTGAGTGCAGTTAACGATTGTTAGTTGTTACGAAAGCTATCGTTTGATGCGCGCGCGCTGATGGCTGACACCAGCGACCTCTGCCGCTTCCGGTGCGTCTGCTTCAGTGATTTATTGGCATGTGGTAGTGGAATAGTACTGTTACTGATAACGACTGATTGACGTGATTTTGATTTTAATTTGATTTTCTGGTATTTCGGAACAATTGATGTAACAAATAAGTTTTCGGGAGTGAATAAAAAAATCTTAGTCTTAGTCAAAAATGAACAAAAACTCACATGTTTCAACATTGACGGATTTGAAACCCCCTTTCTATTTCTCTATCTGTAGCCAGAACTATTTCATCTAGATATATCTAGAGCCGTAGATGAAACCGACGATTTATCTAGGTCTTAATCTTTAATCATACATAATCCGTTAGTCAGATGTGTCTTTTCTCCGTTTCCCCTCAACATGTATATTTCTAACGGTGATATTTCATGAGGACGTACGTGTCAAAATGACGGTTTGGAAGCGTGTGCACATACCTGCGGTTTCTTCTGGAATTTGTGGAATGACAGAACGACAGTGGTGACCGTAGTATTCGGGAAATGCGATTTGTCTAAACTACCTAGAATTTATCTTTAGTTTACATTTATGGATGCGGTTTTGGAGTATTTTATTGGCATGTCTTGGTTAGCTGACGTTGATGTAGTAGGTTTTCGATGGTGGTATCTGTATTCGATGGATTTCGAACAAGATCACACAAACAGCTCCTTTAGTTTCCTATTTATAACTCGGGATGACAAGAAACTAATACTGTATGTTTTTCTTTCTTTCAATTAAAAAGAAAACTCAGCGATACATTTCTACATTCTAATTCCGTGTTCCGCAGGACTCCTATTTCAAATTAATTTTAACATCTAAACAAAACAAACTATGAATTAATGTATCCCAAATGGCGGGGTACGTTTTAGAATTGAATTCGTCGGCAACCCGACACGTTCGGGCGATGACAGACAACCTAATTGATATCGTGTTCCTTCTAACGAAGTGGTCTATTTTGAAAAAAACACAACAACTAAGTACTTAGAAGTATAAGATAAACGCTAGATAAGTATAGGTACGCTGTTAGTTGCTACTGAGGCTATCGGTTTAATGAGATTTAACACGGCTTCGTTGAGTGAAAACAAGAACTTGTCAGTTTTTGAACTTGTTCACCATTTCCCGTCTAGTGGATAAAAGAAATTATAAATGATAAGAAGATTACCAAAAGGCGTCAATCACCTGCTATTTAAAAATGTATAAATCTCGCAATTGATATCAAACATTTTTTAAACAATGCATCTACAGATCCTAACACCCGAAGCTGTGACGTAGCATAAACAATAACAATCAATGCATTAGCGTTGTATGATGGATCGATGTGATGTCAGTCCATTGAAGAAATCCGTTTGTTTATCAATGGAGTTTAATATTACTCCCACACTGGTTCACAAACTGATCTACGAATGTGATAGTAGAGAAGAATGGCTAAAGTCGGGTGAAAACTCCGTAGGTTTAAGGTGGGTAGTTGAAAAATGTTGCAAAAGGGAGTCCATTGTTATGATAACACCTTAGACATAATTGGCTTTCTAAATCTATACATATAAATAAAATTGAAGTGTCCGTTTGTAATGTCAAATAACAACTTTTTAATAAATGCATAGGAAAGTAGGTATAAACGGTTCTTATAACAAAAAAACATTTTTTAACATTTTGTCTGTCTGTCTGTTTTTCGTCCCCCGGGACGAAGGAGTTTTATTAAAATGTGGCTGTTATTTTAGTATATTGTGTATCTTACGACATCCACGCGAACGAAATCGCGGGGCACAGCTATTTGTTAATATAGCAGCTTGTGCTGTCAAAGTCTAGTGAAACTGTACACGCCATGCAATTTGCTTTCGTTTTTATATTTAATGGAAGCAAATAAGAATGAAACCACTCTCACCAGGAAAGTTTAAGGCAACGGTGAAGAAGAATCCGCTAGCAACTCAGCAGAAAGATTGAGAGTAAAGTAGAATGACAAGTACTGCTAATTATTCGAAGATTTATTACGAGACTTACGAGATATAGAATGGTTGATACTATAATTTAAATACTCTCAAAGGTGTTTGCACAAAAGATGCGCACATCATAGCAGTACGTAACCAAGTTATTCATGACCATGTGAACGCACGCATTTTTCAGATAACAATCTTCTGAGTAGGAAAGTAGTGTCTAGTAACAATACAATTACATTGCATTGTGTTTAATAGAAATGTCCGTTAGCACGTCAGTCTTCTTCCGATGTAAAGACACGCATTGATTTATAGATAAGAATGGGAATGATTCTTGTTAATTATTTTGCTACAAATGAGTGGAATGTAATGTGTACTGGGTCTGTGCGTTTTTGCTAATATTGAATGCATACTTTGTAATCGTTTTTAGGGTTCCGTACCTCAAAAGAAAAATCGGAACCCTTATAGGATCACTTCGTTGTCCGTCTATCTGTCTGCCAAGACCCCTTTTTCTTAGGAACTCGTGGAGGTATCAAGTTGAAATTAACGCCAAATACGTAGGTCTACGGTCCCTTGGAGCTGTAAAAAAAATCAAGCTTCTAAGTCTACACAATAAAAATACGACCATTTATGCGACATATTTTGGTACTCGCAAATAAATCAACCTATAGGGTACTTCCCGTTGACTTAGAATCATGAAATTAGGCAAGAAGCAAGATCTCAGCACAAGTAAAGGAAAAAGTCCGAAAATCAATAATTTATAGTTTTAGCACATAAAAACATTATTTTGCGATTACAAACATTACATTTGCAGTTGGAGAATTGACCGTGACGTATACCGTGGTCCGACACGCACTTGGCCGGTTTTTTTTTCTTTTAGAAAATTAGTATGTATTTAAATTCTCGTCAAGCTCCTTTTCATCGTTCGCTGTTTAAAGATGAAGCGTCGTTTGTCATAGAGTAAGGACCAAATTAGCATTTACCTTGACAAAAAGGCCCTTCCAACTAAACAATGGCAGAAATCACACATTGTCCATTACACAACGTTTAATTAGACATCATTACATATTCCACGGTACGGTCCCGCTGCCGGGCGTCGAACCCGCTTCCGTTGCGCGCGCGCACCGGTGATAACCATCGAGACTTATTATTTAAATTTTGTAATACCATGCTCTTATGAATATTGAGTTGTTAATGTTATGCGGTGCTTGTTTTGTAGAAGACATTGCGGCAATTTCATTTGTTCCGGTCTCATTTACATGTGATTCTAGTAGGAAATTGGTTTGGTAAGATGGTACTTTTTTTTTTTTTAACATAGCACCTTAAAATATACTTACTTTGTTTTGTAACGCTGACACGAAAAATGCTATGATGATCCAGAATAATAAGCTTCAATACAGCGCTATCAAATAAATTAAATTCGTAGCCAATAACGATTTTAACTGCCGGGTCCCAGGAGAAATCATGAATCACAATTACTTTCTTGTCTTCATGTACTAACTAACAAGTTTTAGTTTACACTAACCAAATCAACCGATGTTGTAGAGGATATTACGAATATACTATGACTTCACGTCCCTATCAACTTATAATGAGTTTCTCATTAATTTATAATGCCAATAGGATACACAGTCACATGAGCGAAGCCGCAGGCACAGCTAGTAGCAAATAATCTGGTACAAAAGTGAACAGACACGAAGGTCAAAATACAACAGAAATAATTACTACATGCAACCAAGCAAATAAATCAAATAAACTAAGTAATTTAACTTAGATTGCTGAAAAGTTAATAACTATTGCTAGACACGCAAGGCTGGGAAAATATTGCGTTTACTTTACAAGCATAAGTAATTAGAGGCATTTTTCAGATTAAGTGTCTTGAGTAGAAGTTTCCATTATCTTTATTTTATAGTAATGAATTGCGGAGTTATTATATCAGAGAAAAGAACATTTTCGTCTGCATGACGACTATAGCCTTACAGCAAAAAACTGATTCTCAAAGAATGAAAAGATTATAAAAGACCATGTTATGTATGAGCAAATTATACACCTAGTTTATACAGTAAAAACCTTGTTTCTTACAAAAAAAAAAAAAAAAAATACAAAACATACTTATTTTTAAATAGACTACGATTTCTGAAATTCTATAAGCCTCAATGAGCAAATTATCGTAAATTTTTGATAAAAGGTCCTTCAACCTTACAACAAGTTCAGCGGAAACACTTGAAAATAATCCCTGGATATATTATGTTTGGTGTAATATTTACATTCCCACGTCAGCGCGTGTCGATAGCTTAACAAATACAAAATTGTATCAACAAGATAGATAAACAAACACAAACAAAATTCAACTTTATTTCGAAGGTGATAAAGGAAGGGAGAAAATTTTGGAAGGTGCAGCTAATTTTGTACGCACATCACCGTCAGATGTCAATCAACTGACGGTGTGACTTGATGAAAACAGAAGTGTAGAAACGTCAAAGAAGTTGTACAAAGAAGTGTACCCAGAATAACATTGAAGGAAGAAAAAAATAACGGTTTCCAAACCACTCCAACCGCCATTTTCTAAATTAGAACTAACACACAGCTAAGCTAACTGACAGCTAAGTTCGCGCCATAATTTATATGGTGCGTTCCGTTTTAAACGATGATGGGTACGTTTGGTTGAGAACCTTTTCTGTTTAAAGATCCAAAATTTAATTTGGGAAAGACATATTTTATGCAGAAGAGTTTACATTTTAGAAATTGAGTTATTTATCATTGTCAATGGCGTCTAATTCAAGCGTGGTTCTATTTTAAATAACACCAATTTTACCGTAAGCACATAGAATACTTACACATTGATCAAGATTTTTTGCTATTGATACTGAAGA
Source organism: Fissipunctia ypsillon (assembly GCA_947568875.1). Taxonomy (NCBI): domain Eukaryota; kingdom Metazoa; phylum Arthropoda; class Insecta; order Lepidoptera; family Noctuidae; genus Fissipunctia; species Fissipunctia ypsillon. Next base: position 22,672,442 of record OX387654.1, read on the forward strand.
GTCTGTTGACTCTTCCAGCAAAAAGTCGCTAAAAACATGACTTGAAGCCCGTTTACTCCGGCTCCCACTTTGACACATTTATAAACCTTGGAATATCAAATAAAACACAGGGAACTGTATTAACAATCACCCCGAATGGTGCTCGTAACAAATTAGAGAAGTCAACTCGTCGCCCGCGGCCGGACACGGTCGTCAAGTGGATTGTGACGTGCACACAATTGTTTTGACTAAAATAACTTTTGCGTTAACGGGAGCTTTCGTTGGCAAAGTTTTTTTAACTGCTTTTGGAGTGATAGATTATTCGAATTGCAGGTAGTCTCAAAATAAGGAGAAAATTAAGCATTTGCCGAACGTAATCGATCTAAAAAGATGGCCTCTTGCGAGATTTCAGATGATTGGGAGCACTTTTGATCAGATGCAATTCAAATAACTGATGCATCTCAGAGTCCTAAAACAAGGTTTTCAAAATATCTCCAAATCAGACAACCGGAACTGAAATCAATCCTATCCGATATAAATCTAATACCTAGTCCAATACTTAGTATATTTCCCCAAGGTCTTCCATATCGCTAGAAGGTAAGTGTCTACCCGCGTGGGAGATGTGATGCAACCCTGTTTACGGTGGGCGTATGACGCTTTACCTTGTAATTAGATAACGTTTTTATGCCATATAAGATATGAAACCTTGTTTTTTTACCTTCCTTAAAGTTGAGTGTCTTCGTGAGAATTGTGGGACGTGACGATTTTGTTAAGCGATTTTGTAAGAAAGACTTGTTTAGTTTTTCTTGAAATAGAATGGCTGGGAGCATGATGCTTTGCATAACATTTGCGATTTAATGCGAGTCCTTCATCTTGTATCCCAGGACCTGTTAAATTAGGAATCATTTCTTACTTTAGCTGATGTGATGCAATAAAAAACAGTTTTGAACGGATGATAAACAAATGAGTAGATTTGGAGGCTATCTTTGTAATCAGAACTGTAGTGAATGAATTTTTAATGATCCTTAAGTTTTTTCAAAAAACTGGCGCACATTTTATGTTTGTAACTTAAATATTATTTTATTTTATGAAGATGCCCTTGACTGTCAGTGTAAATTTCATTAATTATAAAACCTATTAAATTGTTTTAATTCAAACATTGCACGTAGGAGGATAAGGTCTTACCGCCTAATATGGTTCTTGTTATCTCTGGTAGTTTCGTAACCTTTTTGTCGCCAATCATTTGCATGTGTTATGTCAAATAACTAATTAATTACATTCTTAATGATTTCCAATGTAAATATTATGGAAACGTCGTTAAAATAACCTGAATAAGGAAAGACAAGCGTAGCATTTGATAGCCTAACAAAAACAAAACGCTGTTTAGCAGTCAGATTTAAAGTGGCATCATAAATATAAGTCAAATGAAAAAAATATTTTATAGTAATGCTATACAATTTATGTTACTAATATTGTTTAGCTATCTTAATGTCACATCGTCCTGTGATATTTTACAAATGGCAGCGTAACATCCTCATTTTCTATCTATCTGCTGCGCGGGAGTTGCGCGCCAAAACGTCATAACCGCCGCGTCACTTCAACAACCTGTTACGTTTCGTTCCTACTATATTTACGATACAACGAGTTCTATAATTGAGCGATGCGGGAGAGCTCAACACATCGCAGTCCATCTTTTTAGAATACGACACAAATAACATTCTATATTTGTAAATTTATACGCCACCAGCTTTGAGAGCACCTAGGACTTCGCCAAACGCAACAAGATTCTCACCCTTATTCGTTGGTGATAAAACTCACAGTTAAGTGGCGGTAATAGATAGGATAAGGTACTTCGTTTTACTTGCATAGAATATGCTAAGGTGGTACGGTTACGCAGCAGCCATGCCGATGACCACATGCATCAATGTTTGTAAATAGAAACAGCGTACTATGGAACGGCTTTGATCTTTCAGTTTAGAAATGGGAACAGTCCATCGCCTGTTTTCTTCAGAAGATAATTGGAATGAATGGAGAACTCTCAATGTATTTGAAGCTTGGCAGAAACCCATGTTTCCGATGCGGGTGGCGTATTTAAAGATCTGTGCGACTACTAGTGACATCTCCTGAGCATGTATTCCAACTTGGCTTTGTTTACTAACAACTTTTAGCATTCGAAGCGCATTACCTATTTTAACAACAGCGTGGGTCAACAAACAAGTTTTTCAGTCCGCCCTGAGTCGGTTTCATAGAAAAATTAGCTTCAACATGTGAAAGTAACCTGTTGAAAGGCATCTAATGCGTTTATTTGCTCATTCCATTACCCAGCTGGTTTGGGAAGTGAAAAATCACGCTTATCGCGGCACTAACAGGGAACGGTGGTCCGTGGCTCGAGCCATCTGTTCGTTGCACCCATAAAGATAACGAAAATGTACAAACGGGAACGCATTCACTACGTATCAGTCTTTTGCGGTGAACGCACCCGCGCCTTTACTTTGAATAAATTACGCGCGAAAAACAGTCGGCCATTTTGCATATTTCCGTACGATGTGTTCCATATTCGAGAGTACGGTGTGTATACAGCGCCCGTTTGATATTCTCTTTGAAATGTGGTTTATTTTTAATCGCGTTGTCCTATTTAATCCGTTATGCGAGTGTGGCAAGCGCCTCAATCAGTCTCAACGGTAGCCGTTGCTTTTGACGTCGTGTATTCTGTTAAAACATAAAATAATTCAGCAAAATGCTTAAATACATTATTTCAAAGATAAAAAAGGTCGATATATTTTTAGGAGCAATTACTTGGCTTGTTGGGATACGATTTTAAATATTGTTCTCTTTGTTTCAGATTTATCCGGATCCCGAGTCGGAGAAGGCTATTATGGGATCGGTGGTGTACTGTATCCACCACAAAGAAGGATGCCAATGGTCTGACGAGCTACGCAAATTGAAGGTGAGTGGGAAAGCCACATATTTGCTAAGATAAAGTTAAGTAGGTAAATAGATCGATCGATCTATCATTTTGTGAGCGCCTGTCATGTCACGACACATTTATTTATCTGGCCGACAATAGTATTTAATTTATGACAGGGCAAGTGCGAGTCAGTTTTCAAAATTAATTGCCCGTAAGTTCATTTAGCGTGATCACGCTAATTTGTCGAATGCTCGCTTGAATTAAAAATAAATTAAAATCTTCTGATGAATTTAAATAATTGTTGTTGTCATTGTTATAAGTACCTAGTCAACAGATTTAACAACTCGTTAGCAGTTTAAGACTAATTAACAAGTCGTACCTGCATAAATCAAAAAAAATATCTGGTTGCATTAATTAAATATTTTATTAGTTTCCTGTGCATTACAAATAAAACATTAATTATTGCACACTTTTCTAAAACTTAGATCTTGTACGAATCACTCATAAAATTTTTACGATCACAGCGAGCCATTTAACTTTACACCCAAATCGAAATCCTAAGATCACTTTCTTATGTGCAGGCACATCTGAACACGTGCAAGCACGATGCGGTGCTTTGCGCCGCGCAGTGCGGTGCGATGATCCCGCGCGTGTTGATGCAAGATCACTTGCGCTACACCTGTCCCCGCCGCCGCGCCAGCTGCGAGCATTGTCATAAGGAGTTCTCGGGAAGCGCTTTGGAGGTAAGGAAAGAGATCCTTTTGATACTTTTCCCGCTGTTTATGTTGACGGAAAAACAAACAAGTATCAGATTTTATTCTTGTAATGTGAATGAGGGTTAAAATTGAAATCTTACACAAAAATCATGCTGATTTGTTTACCGAGAACCATGGAAGGGCAATCGATTTTTTTTATATTGCAAATTATGTTAACTACATTGAGATCTTGGTGACTACCTAATCAAGAGGCAAAGAGTTTTCGAAACGAAAAATCTTGCTGCTCACTGCTCCAGTTTCATTTTTCCCGAGACTTTCGTTGTAAAACTGTCTCATTCTATCTGGAGTTTTCAATGTAATTTAACACTTCAATCTCAATTTCCAGGAACATCAAGGCAACTGTGGCCACGAGCCTGTTTACTGCGAGAACAAGTGTGGAGCTAAAGTGCAGCGAAGACATACGCAGCAGCACATTCAACAGCATTGCAGTAAACGACTCGTGCCTTGCAAGCACTGTGGACAGAGTTATACCCAGGTAATCATCTACAAATGTTAGTTCATAAGGCTTAATCAATAAGGGTCAATGACAAGACCCTATGGGGACTGCCTCGTTGGTCTAGTGGTCGCAAGCGCTACTACTGAGCATGACGTCCTGGGTTCGATTCCCGGGTCGGACAAAGTGTTATTGGATTTTCCATCTGGTATTTCTCAGTAGCAGCCCGGAGACAGGATGTGTGCCCGGTTGATGGCAATAGGCTCGACCCCTATTACATGGAACTTAAACATAACTGGCGAAATGTGAGTGTATTATAGATACACCTCTGATTAACACATTAACCTTTCGGGGAATACAGGCGTGATGTTGTGTTTGTGTTAAACATTCTACCCTCCAAAATATATTCATTTTAAACCTTCCTTTGACTGACCTAACTAAAAGTGAAAACGAATTTGATATCCTTGCTTACCAACTTAAACCTCGTCACGACCCTTTACTTTTGTATCAATCGCCTTTTTTGTGGGTACACCTCTGCCCAACCATTCGAGGAAACAAGGCGTGATGTCATGTTAGGCCTTTCAAAAGCTCACCAGTCATATCTAAAAAAACCACCTCCACAGGACACAGTATCAGCACACGGAGCATCTTGCGCCCGCGCACCAGTGGCGTGTCCGCAACGTTGCGGCGCGAGTGGTGTGCCACGCGCGGACCTGGCGGCTCACTTACGGGATCATGCCGCAGCCGCCGCTGCTGCAGCGTTACCCTGCTCCTTTAGAGACGCTGGGTGTAGGTTTAAGGTATGTTTCCAATGGTTAATTAATCACTATTGCAGTTTTGAAAAAGCATGCACAACTGCAGTTAATGTGATACAATGCAACATGGTGCTTGCGACGAGGATACAAGCATGATAATGCTAACGAATAAGAATAAGCATTTGCTAGCTCTACGTAGGTACTTACTTTTGTATAGACATCAGACTTGTTTCTGTAAAGAATAGTTTGAATAAATCACATGTAAAGAGTCTAATCTAAGCGAACCCAGGCAAGTGCTATCGTAATGTCCCGACCTTCTTTCTGCCTGACCCTCTTCTTGAAAAACATGTTCACTTATATTCGAATTCCGGATTAAAGATCTTACAATACTAACCAATCTTTTAACCTTTACAGGGAACAAGACAAGCTCTAGAAAAACACACAGAAGAAAGTTGCCAGCAACACTTAGCCCTCGTCTCAGCCCTCGCCAGCCGCCAAGCGCGACAACTAGACTCGTTGCGCTCTGCAGTTGCGAGACTATCGGTCAACTGTTCTGGCGCACTTGTGTGGCGCATCAGCGACTGGGCTGCCAAAATGGCTGAGGCAAAGTGCAAAGATGGTGTTGAACTTGTGTCTCCCGCGTTTTATACTAGCCAGTACGGATATAAGTTGCAGGTAAGCTTTAAAAACAAAGTTATTTTCTATAACTTAATTTATTCCACCATTCTTTCGTCGCCGATGTTTCCAGTCTTCCAGAGTCCATGATCTACACTTTGCCCCTTTTTAAATATTATGGTGATCCCATTATGTATCCCGAGGAGTATTAGTCATGTCTTCCAAAAATTGCTAATTGCAGAGCTGAGTCCGAAAAAAATACTTTTGTTCCAGTTTCGCTTCACTAATGTCTAACTACCCACTTTTGCATGCCAAATTCCTGGTTTATTGCCACGTGGCAAAAGTTCCGAGGTCAATAATAAAATCGCATTTATTGCTTCGAATTATGCCGTGATATATGTATAGGTATACTGCAAATATAGTGTAGATGCCAAATTGCCAGTGCACGTTTATTTTCAATTGTTGAATGTTGACCTCTTTACACAGAAATCGTGTTGCCATCCAAAACTCTCGTCGTAACGCCACCGCCACATGTATCACATTTGTTGGTAAACAAAGCCACGCCGCTATATTTGTATGAGTCAACTTGAGTATGATGACTAAACTCGCGTCCCCACGGAGACTAAATTAGATACTTGCTCATTCAGTGTGTAATGTAATATTATTTTGAGTGTAATAAATCATAGTTGTTCGTTTTGGTAGACTGTGACATTTGTTAATTAATTTAATTTCTCATTTTTTTTTCTTATATTTTAAACTTTCGAATGACTAGTTGGAAGTTATTTTCGGTAAGATTTGCGCATTAGGTTTTGGTTCTCCCACATGGCAGGATCATTTTAATTTCTTTTTTTTATAATTGTATGAATCTCCTTTTGCTTTGTTATTTCAGTGCATACATTTGTACACAAAACTAAACCCTATCTCTTTTTTTACAGGCGTCACTATTCCTGAACGGGAACGGAGCTGGCGAAGCTACCCACATGTCGGTCTACATCAAGATCTTACCCGGAGAATACGACGCCCTTCTCCGCTGGCCTTTCGCCCACACGGTCTCTTTCACCCTCTTCGACCAGAGCTCGAGCCCCGACAGAGCCTGCAACATCGTCGAGAGCTTCGTTCCCGACCCCACATGGAAAAACTTCCAAAGACCATCGAAGGAACCTGATGCGTTAGGCTTTGGGTTCCCAAGGTTTGTCTCCCATGAAATGCTGAAGAAGAGGAACTTTATCAAGGATGATGTCATGTTCTTAAGGGTTAAGGTAGATCCTAGTAAAATTGTAGCTGTTTAGTATTAAAGTTTAGGAGATAGTTATTTTTGTACTGTAATAGCCCATGCTAAATAATTGAACCAGCAGCAAAATTTTCAAAATTTGGCCGGTATAGAATCTAATTGAGGGTGCATACAAAGGCTGGGATAAAATATTAATGGGTTCAATAATTATAGTCGGGTAAATAGTTTTCATTTAAGGTAATATTCAGAAGCCTTAAACCATTTTCTAATGTTCAAATTTTGAGTAGAATTACAGTGAAGTGGTTAAGAGTACTAAAGAGCTAAGTTGGGGTTAGATGAATGTTTAGGCTTAGATTTAACTTAGTTCTAGCTTCAGGCTGAATCCAAGTTAAAGTTAAGTTAACACTTTAATTAACGCATTATGTGTATTCTATAGTCATTATTTAGTGTTAAGTAACTTGAAGTCATAGTTTTAACGGTAAATATTATTTTTATACTTAGCTCAGTATTTTGTACATATTTGTAAATATTAGTTTTAGTATGCGCATACGCAATTGTTATCCTTTCACTAAAGATCTCTTGAGTTTCATTGCCGGCAGAAGAACGCAACAAGCTCAGCATGGTTTCAAAGTATTTTATACCTTATTTCTTAGTGATAGTGTACATATTTCCTTTACTTTAACGAGACTTGCTTTTCTGTGCCATATTTAGTAGGATTGTTTACCTATTAGCACCATTTGCAGATGTTTTTCGTAGGATGCCCTACTAAATTCAGTTTGGCCTAAAAATAAGATTGCCTGAAACTTTAATATGAAGATATATTATATCAGTATGAGATGCAAACTTCTTTTGCAAAAACAAATTGTCATTATGCTTGTTTTTAGGGTTGTTCAAATGTCTTACTAATACGACTAATGGTTTGAATTTTCAGTTTATTCTAACCCATGTGTTAATAATATAACATTTTTCGCCGAACAGCCCTCCGTTCCCCCAACCCTTTCCGCCAATTCCTGAACTCTAATAATGAGTTATCATTACTAAACTACCTTTTCAACTTATTTAGGCATAGTTTTGAGGCCATCCTAATAAAATCGAACCAGTATAAATATACACATTTTTATAGTAGCCTGCAAAAATTGTGTGTAACTCTCTCCAAATGTTCAGAACGCATTTTTGTTTGCCTTAAACGAATTTTATCGAAGGCTCTTTGAAAAATGCTTTGGACTTACATCTTCAATCTTTATCCCTAAGGGACCGACAGAGAAAACCTTTGAGACATGACTAGCTTCGTTATAGCGGCAGATCTTTGTATATATTTTCTGTTTTTACGAAAAAAATAATTTATGATTTTTTTGTTGACTACGTTTCTGTACATACTGCCTAACTTTGTACATAAAAATCAATGTTTTATTATAATTATTGATGTTCTTAAATTCTTATGTATTCGTTAAGCTGGAGTTAAACCAAAGTGTTGTGATTGCTTTGCGTTTTAAAAAATATGGTGTATTGTACATTTCCATTTTGCAAAGTGAATCAACTTAAAACACGGCTAAAGCTGTATGTAAGTAATATATATTTATCTCTATAGACATACATTTAAGTTTTTGTGTTTGAACTTTCGTGTGCTTCTTGAATTAGCTGTCAATGTAACGCAAATAATGTTTAGCTTGATCTAAAAGATTTCTCAAATTATGTTTAATAATGGGCGATTTAGTATTTTCCGAGATAGTTGAACAAATACAGTTGTCATTTTTACATTCTATATTTTTCCATTTGTCGGTAGCTAAATTCAGTTAAACATTGTTTTAAATATCTATAAAAGTTTGAAATATTTGACTAAACAGCCTAGTTTTCTAAAGTTTTCTTGGTTAATTTGGATCTCTTCTAAAACGCTTTTTTATTGAATAATTTAATCTCAACTGTAATATAACATTCCAGTAAAAAACATTATTATAAGTCTGGAAGCCATTCTGTAATTATTTATTTTATTACAATTAGGCTATGGGTTTAATTGAGAGCTGGTGAAAAGAATCTTCATTTTACCGGCTTTTTTACCACGCACCGGTACTTTAGTTTGCGTTCTTCGTTTTTAATTGTCCAGATTTTTGTTCTGTAAAAATCAGGAAGTATGTATGTATTCCTTTTAAGAGCGCACCGAGCGTTTGAAAATAATCACACTTTTTCAATGTTTTTCGTAGTTGTTTTCATCATAATATTGCTCTTAAGTAAAAAACTATCCTGTATAAACGCTCCAGTCATCTATGAACTTTATTTTGGTAAATTAATCATAATATCAATATACTTATTTATACAAAAAAGTAGGGAAGTAGAGGAAAAAATGACTGGAAAAGAGGTAACTTTGCGAATTTATTCTATCGAGCCAACTTTATCAAATCGTGTTTCCATCGTGTATACTGCCTAGCATATTATTATATCCCCAATAATACATTGGTATTATATATTTCCATATACATATTTATATATTCATTTTTAATATATTTCCCTAGATTTTAATTTAATTGTTTACTACTTTAAACAAGGGTTATACAAACGTGTTTGTGTGTATAAAAAGCTCGGTGCGCCCTTAAGCCATCAGATGAAATATTATTAATATTATAGAATATAATGTTAGTACCTACAGCATACATAATTATGTATCTACAAAAAATCATTTTCCTCTCAGTTTGCCATAGCCTTATGTACCTTTTTGTACTCCGTAGTTTACGGCTAGGCTATTTGCTATTGTAACATTAGTACCTACCTAATATAAGACTAATTAAAATTAAAGCATAAGAGCAGATTGTATTAAGCATAGGTTCTAAGATACTTATAAGCATTTGGCAAAAGCGGACACAGTAGAATGTAAGAAAATGAAAATAATTTGAAAAAATGGTCACATTAGATTTTTAAGAGAAAGGCCCATCTTAGAGGTTAAGAGGAAATATACTATTTTTTCCAATATAAATATGATTTTTATTGACATAGATTTTTGACCCCTTTACCTATGAATTGAGAGTACTTGGGCATTCTGAGTATTGTACCGACTGCACATCATCATGACAAAAGGAATACATTTTTCTAACTATTAGAGACACGGTACGGCCGATGGCCGGTGGAGCAGATGAGTACTGGAGTGGAGACCGCGTATCGGCAAGCATTGTGTGGGACGCTGCGCCCCCAGCTAGATGGACCGACGACCTTAAGAAGGTAGCTGGGACAGACTGGATGCGGAAGGCGAAGGACAGGGTGTTGTGGCGCAGTCTGGGAGAGGCCTATGTCCAGCAGTAGACTGCGATAGCCCGAGTTGATTGATACGGTCAAGCTTTTAATTTCCGTAAAGGGACAAAAATATACTAGGTACACAGAAAGTAAATGAGGTACAAAGTGCAAGCTGAGTGACTAAGTAACATCCTTCGATCAATTATAATTGCTCGAAGGTAACATCATAAAAATTTTTTAGAAGCATTCAGATAAGAGAATCCTTTCTAAAATTAAACATTGCCAGTGATTTCTGCCAGACTACATTTTTACCGACTGCGTGACAGCAAAGACAAGGTCATGTTTTTAAATACAAAATCTCATGGATACGACCTGTCTGTATCCAATATCCATAGAAAATGTGGATTCCCCTTTAGTTGATAAATAATAAGAACCACGGCAAAGTTCAAAATGGACTATAAACAAAAGACTATCAACTCACTTTTACTAGTCACCTTTGGCCGAAACTATCAATAAGTCAACTGTAAGCTAAAAACCTATTTAGATAACATTTTAGCTCAACAAATCATAGTGTTTATAATTGAAAGTCCGACTATCGGTGTAATAAATTATAGATTGGAGCAAATTGCGGCGACTGTCACTTGTTTAAGTAATAATCGTAAATCTTTAATGTGATTGAGATTGTGAGAGTATTTTGGGAATGTTTTATTGAGCGATATTTATTGGAACGAAGTACCTTAAAATTATCGCACGTTTGACACCCTACACTTGACGAATGAGAGCTAGACCGAAAAAAGTGTAGCATTTTACCGTCACGACACTTTTGCTATAGTATGTGTGTTTGTGTGTTTACAAGCGTAAGCTTATGTCTATGTATAAGTATGTCGGAAACACGTTAGTCGTCGTTTGACTAATCGGGACGCCAGCGCCACCAAGCGGCGCTCGACAGGGTCTACAACATAACGCTCGTCAACTGGTTACCGGAGTTAAGCAGAGTTGTTCGCTGGCTGTCGAGCAGTGAACACATTAAGAAACTGTCGCGCGTTCCGTACAGTTGTGTCGTGTACCTACAGTGTGTGAATTGCTAGTGTGATTAATTTGAACGTAAATTATTATAATTTGATTTGAACTGCAAACGGTTTTTCTATTGCGCAATAACCAACACTACCCATAGTACGCCCACAGTAGTTTAAATATGGCTGACGATAACTAGAGAGATGTAACTTCTCCGTCAAGTATATTACAGCTGATGTTAACCCCGCATGTCTAGTATAGAAGTGCGGGATGAGCATCAGCTGTATTTTTAATTAGTTACTCTCAAACGTCAGTTTATTTCATTGTGCTTGTCATTTAATACAAAATACAGGGTGGCAGGGTCAACTCCGTCTGCGAAGCAGTAATGCTGGCGAAGAAGAAGGCGGAACGCGTGAGGGAAAGGTAATCTCTGCGCCCTCACGCCCCTAGTCCGATTCCCGGCCACCGTAGGCGCGGGCTTGCGGACGGCGAGCAATGGGTAGCTCGCAGTCCGGTAATGACCAGGCCCGGGTCGACGGCGCGTTGTGTTCCACGCGCACCTCATTGAGATGTCAGCACTGTTGACGGGGTTCGCTAGGGCCGATGCCAGCCAGGGTCGCGGGATGTTCGAAAGAGTTACCGTGGCCCCGGCACAGGCAACTGAAGGAACACGGGTGGGTTTTAGTCAGTAAAAGTCTGACACGCCCTCCCGAAACTTAACCCTCCTCCAATAACCGACGAAAAATTTCAACACAGGGGTCCAGAATCATGTACTGAATTCTTAGTAAAGGTTGCGCGTCGATGTCCCTGACACCCTGTATACAGCGAAAGGAATTTCGTTCCAACTGGTGTCCCAACAAATTAAAAAAGGTTAGAGGTGTCGTACCTCTCGACTTTCTTAAATGGTTCTAGTTACCTACAAATCATAATAATCCTGGGTAAAGGTACATTCATGAATCAGTAATACCCCAACTTCTGATATAAGATTGAGTATGATTCCTGGTCATGGTCAAACCATTTGCTTTAACAAAAATCAAGATCCAATTTTCGTCCTGAAGTCCCCCACCTTAAACATTTACCCTGTATAATGAAGTGGATAGGTGGACAGTAAAGGACTTGACATACCTATGTTAAGTTCTTTACTGTACAAAAGAATGATAGTAAGAACAGTAATTTTAAACCTATACAAATCCATCTATACAAATAAATAAAATTGAAGTGTCCGTTTGTAATGTCAAAATAACAGCTTTTTACTAAATGCATTTAGTAAAACACAATTTTTTAAATTTTCGCCTGTCTGTCTGTTCCGTCTAATCACCGAAACGGCTGGACCGATTTTGACGGAACTTTCACTGGCAGATAGCTGTTATTTTTTAGTTTAGAAAAATAATTGGGGTTCCGCGCAACGAAAACCCCATGAAATTGTGAACAAAATCCGATTCAAATAGGGAAGTATTGACATCCACGCAGGCGAAGCTGCGAGCAAAAGCTAGTGATTAATATATACTTGAGCAGGGAGTATGTAATTTTTCGATGTAAATATATAAATGCAAGATTAATTAGGAATTTGTTTACTTAAAGCTACTTAAAAACATAATGAAGTGACTTACACACTATCTTAACAAGTAGATATTGCATAAAGAGCTAGGTATTTTGTGAGCTTCCTGATTGGCTGAATGTTGAAGAGTTGAGGGCAGATGGCTGTGGTATCTTCTGTTGGGCTTTCTGTAAAGTAAAGAATACCATAATGGTCAAGTATTGCTTTTATCAAATCATGACTTTTAAGTGATAGGGTTTTATGGAGTGTTTGTAGTGCACAGCTTGCACATACAAACATACATATCTACACAAACTCACGCCTTCTTGCCCCCATTGGAAGAAGGCGTGAGTTTACGAAGGATAGAAACTACAGAACGCCACCTGCTACGATCCTTACATACTACTTTTGTTTCATTTATGTAAATAAAGCAAAAGGAGTATGTAAGGATGTTTGGACGTCCAAACATCTGGTCATACATGCACGCCGGTTGTGAGCATGACCAGCTTGCACATAAGGTGCAAACGGCTTAATCTTGCCTTCTTCCGATTTTGGTTCTCATCTTCATTATAATCATTGATTGTAGAACTGGAAGGTCCATATTATGTTCAGCTTTACTTTTGTTAATTTAAATACCAATTCTCCTGTTATCACCAAACATTTATGTAATGAATATTGTTGACTTCAGCCTGTTGTTAATTAGGACACAGAAGTGCTCATAAAAAGAAACAATTCTGTTTTAATAGACTTTCATTCAATAATTCCTTGTTTTGTTAAAAATAAAAACAATTATAACAACACTAAAGAAAAAATGTGTCAAGCTCAAGTTGTCAAGCTCAAGCTGTCCTTCAAGATACAGGATTTTCCTAGTTTGATGAACCAGAGTCTCACTCATCCGTAAAAGCTATACCCATATTTTATTGAAACAACACTGATATAAGCTAAGTTTTTTGGTAAATAAATGATTACTCACTTACTACACTTACCATTTGTATCTGCAACAAATAGTCCATAGCTGCAGGCAGCAAAGGCTTTGCGGAGTTAATCTCCATCATAGTCAAGTGGTCCAGCCTACCATAACCACCTCCAGACTTCATCAACGCATCCATAGAGGTCCGTAACTTGGACATTCGGATGTCCCATATATCTTTGATTATAGTCTTTATTTCTGAAGCATTCGGGACGTCTTCAGATGCCGCACCGAGGATGAGTTTTGCTTCTACCATGTAGTGTTCATTTGGCATTTTTGTGAAGAACCTGAAATATTGCAGTATGTGCAAAAGTTTAATTACGTACAATGTGAATACTGATGAGGGATATACATTTAGAATAGGGCAATATTGCTTGGTTACAATTTATTTATTTATTGCCACAATTATAACACCTTTACAGAATCATCCAAGGCGATGTTATAACTTATAATAAGTCACAATGTTTACACTTCATAAAAATAAAATTACCTGTAAGCAAAATTACAAAGAATAATCTACTTACTACAATAACAATTACAAACATGGCAATGTTTATAATATCAAACCTTTTTAAATTTTTCAATGATAATACAGTAACTGCATAACTTCTTCACAAGAATAGACATGGAACTTGAAACAGTGACAGTTCGAAGACTATTGCCTAAACAACTTTGTATTTTTAGACTTAAGTAAACAGCAGCAGGTTAGTAGCAATAAAAAGGAATGTTAATTATTGTGGGCGTACAGTAAGAACAAATAACATTAAGAAATACTTTTGAAAAACAAAATTGGAATAAAACAAACTTCAAATTAAAACTAACCTAGATCTTTTCTCCTCTTCCTTGATATTTTCTAAATTATCTAAATCCATCCAGTCCGGAGGCACTATACGGCACTTTTGCTTCTGTTTCAACATGATAGCAAGCCATAACGGCACATTTAGTGGCAAACCGGCACGGAATGGACCAAATTCACCGCAAATCAGATAAATTTTGTCGTAGGTGAAATTTGGTATTACACTAATGATTCTATTCTCGCCAATAAATTCTACTTCGTATGGGTCCATCTTAGTAAGCAATCACTGTTTTTATTGGGAAAAACTAACACATTTGTACACAAAACTTTTTGGCATTTTGTTTTTAGTTTTTGACGTAAAAAAGTGCGGGAACCAGTGTTGCCAACTGCTTTCCAAAAAATTCGCTAAAACAACCGCGAAAATACACTTTATTTAAAAAAAGCATGAAATCTTTGAAGAGTATTGCAAATAAACATGAGTAAAAATGTACCAAAACCTAATTTTTATTAAAAACTAATTAATAATATAGTCAAATGAAATCATAGTCTTCATTACAATTGGAGTCAGAATCATTATTGCAGTCTGGGGAAGATTGTGAAGGGGCCATCCACTTCAAGGCCAATGTCAGGCCCATGCCTGGGGTTGGTTGATGACTTATTAATTTATACATGTCCTTATTAAATAAATAAAAGAAAAATAAAATCCATTTATTTCAGGTTCTCCCATATTAAAAATTACACCTTTACGACAACAACAAGATACATACAAATCTCAATTTAACATGAAAATGTAAAAATAATAATAAAAATAAAATAATAATAAAAACAATGTCAACAAATCAGAACTACAATGTCAAGGAAATCAAATGAAAGTCAATGTCACCTAAAAATTAACCTGAAATTAAATTAATAATATATAATACAAATACAAATAAGGGCACATTTTGGATAAAATAGAATAACATCAATTAATAAAAACTCAGCAATAATCTAAATTAGTCGCTAACATGCTCAGACTAGATGCCTACTGCAGCACTTCCTAATATAAGGGCAGTCCAAACGTCCAGCGATCATCGCCAGGACAGCATAGAACCTTGCCTTAGAACCCATATTTTTCATTAACTTCCTTCGGAATATTTCGTAACTGAAGCAAGTTTTATTAGTCGCTTTTAGGCTAGTTCTGGTTGAAGGCAGGGCAATATTCTTTGAACTGTCACTGTTTCAAGTTCCGTGTCTATTCTTGTGAAGAAGTTATGCAGTTACTGTATTATCATTGAAAAATTTAAAAAGGTTTGATATTATAAACATTGCCATGTTTGTAATTGTTATAGTAGTAAGTAGATTATTCTTTGTAATTTTGCTTACAGGTAATTTTATTTTTTATGAAGTGTAATACGCTTGCCGCGGTCGGTTCGTGGATGGGTGACCATCAAGGGTGGATCCAGGATTTATTTCTGGGAGTTCCACAAGGGTCAGACAAGTAGGAGTGTCCCCCCTAGTATTGCACTATGTCTTTGCGTATCAATGACTTTAATTCTAAAAAATACTTGTTATATTAGGTTTCAAGAAAAACAAATTTCATGTTTAATAATGATAATTTTCTATAATGTTTCCTGCTGGGGGTGCCATGGCCTTGCCCCCCCCCCCCCCCTGTATCCGCCCTTGGTGGTCATCCATTACATATCGTGACCCTCCGTGCCTCGGAAAGCACATTAAGCCGTTGGTCCCGGCTGTCATTCGTAGATCTTTGACAGTCGTTACGGGTACCTAGTCAGAAACGCAAAAGTCTGGCAACCAGTCTTACCAAGGGGTATCGTTTTAGGTACCCTGACTGGGTTGTGGTTGTTGTGGAGTTCAGATAAGCAGTCGTTCCATGTAAAATACTGATAATCAGCTGCGTCCGGTTCAACTGGAAGCCGACGCCAACATAGTTCGGAAAAGGCTAGGCAGTTTAATTATTGACATAATAATAATTATTTTGATGTTGATAATTAATTTAAACGAATGATTTCATGAGTTACATCGTAGTGACATCTACCCAACCAACTCGCCAGCTTGGACAGTGCCTGCCTACATATAGAATAGTTTACTATAATCATTGATAGATGTCGCTACGTGTAGCGTTACGAGATAGCATATTTTGGAAAACTACCGAAATTGGATTCAAAACTCCCAAGTAAATTACTATCATCCGAGCATTATTATAAATTAGCTCAGATCCGGCTAAAGCTCAAACATTCTAGTAAAACAATAAATTAATAGCGTAGCGATCGATGCAAATCGTTTTGGCAAAGTGCAAACTCCTAATTACTAGCCGTAAATTAGGGTGGCCGGTTGACAATGTCTCAGACGGTTGATATTTATGGGAGGCCTCGTTGGCGGGGCCCGGACTTTTGCCACCCCCATGTCTGTCATAGACTAACGTTTTATGTGACTTCGGAACTGAATTGACGGTCCTATTTCAAAATAAAATAAGTACTTATTCTAGATTTGTAGGTAATTTGAACTATGCGACGCGTGGTAATGAAGGCGATTTATGGGAACTGTGTCAACGCTACTTCATAATGTGGGGTGTAAAGTTCTGTTTGTACAGTTTATTGAGGGTTTCCATAGTAAAAATGGAAACTAATTGTTATGCTACAATCGTGTGACCATTCGTATCACTCACTCATAGGTACAAATTAGTAGGTACTTCGTAGGTAAAAGGTTATCTACCTGCTTTAGTGATATAGTATCTACCCAATATTGTGACTAATTTAGAACCAGCAATACCACGTAAGTTCAAAGATCTTCAAGATCCTGGAAAATCGAAACAAACTACCCTCAGATGTGAAATCGCTGAATAGGTTAGGTATAAATTAGACCTCTGAGTACAATTTAATCGGAGCTTTTACAGCAGAACCGATTTATTTATAATATAAACTGCTATTTACATCATGGTTCAATAGAAGTAATATTAAATGTAGCTACTTATGAATTTTAATTGTCATTGACTGACAACACAACAGTTGAGTTGATTGTGAACAACGTCTTACAAACAACATAAGGCCACAGTACATTCATGACCTCTCAAGTACACACTCCTATCAACATGAGACGATATTTACATTTAAACTTCGTTTCAGAGAAAGAAACTAATGAATAATGTATCAGTCGCTGCTTTTCTAGACTTGGAACATGCTTGGAACGAAGATGCAATGCAAGGTATTGTTAATATACTTTTATGTATGTACATATACACTTATTGTATTCTCACTATTATACTGGTATTTAGGTACTTTTACTTACCTATGGTGGTTCAAAATACAGAATAGAATGGAATAGAATAGTCTTTATTATGTACAGTTGTACTACATCAAATATAAATAAATGTACAAATTTTACATTTAAAATTTATTATCATTTTCTTTTATGTATGTACTCTACCTATCAAAATGTATCTACGTGTTGTGCATAGACTACTCGTAGATAAGTAATAATTTTGTAGATTTTAAGTCTGATGGAAATCCTTATATCATTGTCAGACTCAGAACTACCTTAATAGAATTTTGCTTTCTGCAATAGTTTTCACTTTATTAAAATGTTAGTTTGATTAGTGTAGTTTTGTAAGTGATTTGTCGCCTATAAATTCGAATGAAGGGTTATTTCAACGATTTACTTACATTTTCTCGTAACAAAAACAGAATAAAGCAAGTTAATCTTCACAAAACATAAACTTCGATATTATACAGATCTACAAAAATAGCTTTACAAGTTAAATAAATAACGAAATCCATCTGCACGAATGGAAAACACACTCAAACATCTTTCTTCTTAAATCTACATACAAATTCGTGAGATCGCGCGCAAATTCGCCCAGTCATTTAAAAGCGATTCTGTTTCAAGCGAGGCGCTGTTTTTTTGGCCATAAATATGTCGCGAGTGACACCTAGCGATGTACTGCCATCTAGTGGCGGCGATCAGTATGCTAGTCACGTACTCTCCTACATAGATGGCGTTGCATGTCACTCAAGTTGGTGAATGTGTTAGATGTTACTTTGAAATATTTTGTTTGACTTTTATCAACTCGTACTACATTTTTGGATAAAGTGGTTAGTATTTTAGAAAATACATTACGAAGGCTACGAAGAGTCATTGTGAACATATTAGCACTACGGTATTTTGAGAGTTTTCTGTTTTAATTTAAAGAACCTCTTTTATTTGAACTTTGGATTGACTGATACTGCATTTAATTAAACATTCCTTTTTCTAGCTCCTACTAGTTTACACCATTTTGCATTTTATTTTATTGCACACCTATCTGGGTGCTTACATTCTTTTTCATTAATTAATAACTTCATTAGGTACGCTTCTAAGAGATTCTATCACCACCATTTATTCTCAAAATAATCACAAAGTAATTTTCTGCGACACTTGATTGATTCAACTTTGTTACCTTTCAATTGATTTTTTGAGACAAGGAGGCGCAGTGGGGTAAGTATTTTTACGAAATTTTTGTAACAGATATTTTTTATTACAATTAAAAGTAATTTATTTTGACTTCAAAGAGTGTCCATGGAGTTTCATGCGCGTTCTTCGCCATAAGAACCTACTACGCTTTGGAATGGACCACTAGCTTTATCTTTCTGAATCACCGACTCCTAGACAATCCAAAAGGGCCTGTAAACGGTTCAGTTGTAACAAAATGCTTGAGATTGAGATATTTTTATTAGATTACATAAATCTTAAGTCAGGTACTTACCAGTTATCTACTAAACATAACGTAAAGTGGTTATAGCCTTCATAGAAACAAGAAATCACACAAAATTAAACTGCTTTCTCCCCAAAAGAGTCCCACCTTCCCCAGCGCCTCATTAACCACTTAAAGATAACTTATACTTACAAGTTACATAACACCACAGTTTCACAGTCAGTTATTAAGTGAATTATTATAATTACACTTAGCCTCTGCCAGTTGAGAACAACTTAGTTCACTTATCTCATTCTTGCGGCGGCAAAAGTTTTCGCAGCGAAATTCTATGTTTTTGTTTTTAATAAAAATGTTTACGGCCCCTGCACCGCTTTGCAACTGTGAGGATTTTGTTTCATTTTAGTTTCTGTGCAGTTGAGATTGCATTTAAATAAATGTGAGAGCTTTTTGTATGGTCTATAAGCTTTGGATGCAATCAAGATAAATTAGGATGACCGTAATGGTCATCCTAATTTCTTAGCATAAGTCGCGTTGCACTTTCCTTGGAAATTATACCTTTTAAGTGCTTAAAATAAGAGTTGATAAGTACGTTGATTGATCATCAAAATAAAAAGGTTCGACCTCCTGTATATAAGCCTCATTGACACCAGAAAATAGGTATCCCTTGTGTCTCCCTTCGCGATGCAAGTTAATTATAATTACCGAGAAGTTTTCACGATGATAAAACTTGTAAGTACTACCTACCTATTTCTAAATT
Organism: Fissipunctia ypsillon; assembly: GCA_947568875.1. Lineage (NCBI taxonomy): Eukaryota > Metazoa > Arthropoda > Insecta > Lepidoptera > Noctuidae > Fissipunctia > Fissipunctia ypsillon. The sequence continues at coordinate 22,692,122 of OX387654.1, forward strand.
AGGAAAGGAGATCACAGATTCACAGCACATGGTATAGTGGTTGTCATTCTATGATAGTCGAGAGTATTCTCGCAGACAATAAGGATTTAAATATCAAATTTTACTAGTTTCCTAAATAAAAATTCTGCAACAAACTCCAGCCCAACGTTTAGCACCTCACCTCCACAAGATGCAACCGGACCGAAGTTATCAAGCTGCGCCGAAATCTCCCAGCATTAAACCAGGGGGGGGGGGGGCTGAGGGGGGCTGAAGGGGGCAATTAGCAAAAAGATAATAAGTTACAACTTAAAACTAACATCAGAATACGTTATGGAAAAGCCGATTTGGATGATTCATTCGTTTTCTTAAAAAGTCTCCTGTTTGGAGTATGAATTATTCTAGATGCAGGTTCGTTATAAAAAGAATAGAATAGAATAGAATAGAATATTCATTTATTTGCTCAGAATGTAAGTGTTTATAATATGGTGGTTACAATAACATGAAAGAATCCTTGTACCTACATTCTACCATTTTGACATGCAAACATTGATGCAGTTCATCATCAAACATACACAACTAAAATTTATCAGCTAGAAAATCCGATATGGTGTAGTAACATTTATTTAATAGAAATATAGTTAGTTTCTATTTGAAAGTTATTACTGGTTCCTCTTTTATGGAATTAGGAATGTGGTTAAAAATAGCCAGTGCCATACCAAAAACACTTCCTCAACAAAGCCGACCTATATTCACCTGTGCGTAACAAGTTTTGGTATTGAGATGGCAAAGTTACATCTCTGCATCTGCTTTCCGATAGAGTTAAAAATAGATGTCAATTATATTTACCAAAAAGAACAACTTCTAAATTGTAAAGGCACGGAAATGTTAATAAATTATAACTTTTCGAAATTGGAACACAGCTGTCAGTAACTATCAAACCACATATTGCTCGTAGACAGCGTTAAAGAAGCTAGTCTTCGGTGATTGGTGGAACATATTGAGCCCGTTTATAATATGCGTGTCTAAGATGAAAGTTGAGCAGAAATGTTGATTAAACAGACGTTTTTTTGAGAGCGAGAAAGTATAAATAAGTAATACCTACTCCACAAACGTTAACAAAGGAGAAGCTCCTTTGTTGTTTCTATTACGTGAGTTTAACGTGAGCAGGTTTTAATTTTTTTTTTTTGTTATCATCAGAGGTCGGAATTAGGTAGAGTTATTTATGTACTTACACTGATTTCATACAGCGAAAGAATGAAGTGGATACTTCAAATCTTAGTGGTACTTTGAATGAATCGGACAAGGAAAATGATTCTGATGGGCCGTTTGAATAAGCAAACCCTCACAAGTCTAGGCTAGAAACAAAAGTATTTTGTTATTTATAAAAAAGGCGAGGTATAAGTATGAGAATTTGCTTAAGACTATTAATAATTTGTATTGTGAATTAATGTAAATACTAATAAAAATTTTATGTTAATTATCTTTGTTTTATTTGTCTGTTTATCTCTGATGTTTTTATTATTATTTATTTGTAACATTGTTGGCCACACGGGATTATCCATTAGAAATCCCGGGAAGATCCATATTAATATCAACATTTCGAACATAAATAACTCTACCTAATTCCGACCTCTGGTTATCATTCTACTGATGCTACAATATTTAATACGCTTAGTACCAAATGAAAAGAGTATCCAGAAAAAGTGACATTCTATGACGTAATTGATAGAAAAGATAAAAAGAAACCAGCCAAGTGCGTGTCGGACCACGCACAATGAAGGGTACCGTAGTAGTAAAGAATTTATCCCAAAAACAAACTGAACATTGTATTTGAAAAACAGGTTCTCCCTTACATTGAATACGTCACGATCAATTCTCAAACTGCAAATTTAAGTTTGTAATGGCAAAACATTTTTTTTTACGTGATAAAACTACATTAATTAACAATTTTCGGACTTTTTCCTTTGCTTGTGCTGTGAGACCTTGTTTCTTGCCTTTCATGATTCTAGGTCAACGGGAAGTACCCGGTTTTGATTTATTTGCGAGTATCAAAATATGTCGCATAAATGAACGTATACGTATTTTATTATTGCGTTGACTTAGGGGCTTGATTTTTTTATAGCTCCAAGGGACCATAGACCTTGCGTATTTAATATTAATTTCAACTTGATACCTCCACACGTTCCTGAGAAAAAGGGTCTTGACAGACTGACAGACAGACAGACTGACGGACAACGAAGTGATCCTATAAGGGTTCCGTTTTTTTCCGTTTGAGTTACGGAACCCTAAAAATGTATGGGACTGACATAAGATACCGGAAAGCTTCTCGCTAATCTCGTTTAAAGTCGCTGTAGGAATATAAAACGCTTTGAAAGCGTTTGCCACTTATCTAGATGGACTCAATAATGCTAATAAGCTTACAGGCAACTATTTTTCTTAAGACTAAAAATTACCAAGAACTAAGAATTTTACCAGTTAACCATTTAACAAAGTTTCTCAAGATGATCTCACTATCTCGGAAACTCTTCGCCCCACCAACCCGTAACCCTTTAATACCAACTGTCAAAAATTAAACCGTTCAACTTATCCCCCGATGAGTAGTGTCGTGAAGGTTGGTCGGCCCGCGATATGAGGCGTTACGGGACTCATGGCGTATGCAGCGGAGTGTGGCTAATGGCTCAAGTTTTTGTTACTTACTTATATAATTGTGTTATTAATGTAATGAAGGAGAGTTTATTGTCTTCGGGACTAAGTTTGAAGGTTTGTTTTTAATGTTTGGCGTATTTTTATGTGGGTTTATTGAGTGTTTTTGTGCAAGTCTTGGTGGAATAAAAGGTGAATATGAAATTGTTTATGGAATAAAAATCTTTTTTCAGGTAATATTTTTCAGTCGTCGATGGTTTGGATATAATAATATGAGCGTTTCAACACTCGTGTGACTGCTGTAATAAATTGTTTTGAAACACCTAACTATGTATGCTAAACGGAGTACCTACAATTAAAAGTCATGCAGCAAAGTTATAAATAGCTTTTAAACCTTTATAAGCTTGATGTGCTTTAATACTTCCACGCGTAGCTGTAGTTCGTAGCACTGGGTCTACGGCGTAGCAAATATCACTTGTAGCATTTCGTAATGCATCCCTTCCAATTTAAACATGAAAAAGTAACTTTAATCATATTGTAATAAGTTATTATTACAGGCATCATCATGTTATTAAAATAATACTTTACAACACCTATTTTATTAGATGAGATGTTTAAAGATTTACCTAACAATTTATTTTTTATAAAGTTAAAATTATGGCTGCTGGAAAAAAGATTTTATTCTACAAATAATGTTAAATAATCAGCTTGAAATGAATGCGATGATAATTATTAATGAATGTATTGTAAAAATTAATGAATAATAATATAAACTAGCATTTAAAGCATGCCATTGGACGTAAATATTTAGGTTCGAGTACCTGTAATATTTTATATTAGCATTATATACATTGTACTATTTGCATGTCAAATATCTGACTATGTATTAGGAACTTAATTACTGAATTTAAGACCAACGCTCTGTACCAATACTTATTGCAAATAAATGATTATATTATGATTAGGCTTATAAAGTTAAATTGCATCTTGAGCAAGTAATTATCTATACATCTATACAAATAAATAAAATTGAAGGTCTGTTTGTAATGTCAAAATAGCGGCTTTTTACTAAATGCATATGAACGGTACTTATAACAAAAAAAAAAAAAACAAATTTTAAAATTTTTGTCTGTTTGTCGGTCCATCTGTCTCTGTTTGTTCCGGCTAATCTCCAAAACGGTTGGACCGATTTTGACGGTACTTTCACTGGCAGATAGCTGATGTTATAAGGAATAACTTAGGCTACTTTTATTTTAGAAAAAAATTAGGGTTCCGCGCAAAAAAGAATAAAAACAAATTGTGAACAAAATCGGATTCAATAAGGGGAAGTTGGTTTCCGACAACCACGCGTACGAAATCGCGGGCACAGCTAGTGTATCAATATAATTATTTACAGATTGCTCTTTATGTATTTGTTGGCGATTTGAAATACAACCGTCCTAGTTCTCACTATATTTGATTTTTAAACCAAAAAATAAATCAATTACCATCTTATAAAACCATACACACAAAAATAAAATTACCCCACCCACTCTTAGCATTACTTCGAGACACCATTACCTATCAAATGTCCCATAAACACCGATAAAACCCATAAATACACATTAAAAACATTAGAATACTACTTCGGCGGATATCATGGTGTTTCTAAGGGGAATATGGCAGCTCTTTTATAAGCCCACGGGGAATTAATGGTTTTATTCTTTTTCTCATAAGGGTTGTGTAAGGCAGATGGGTGGAACAGTCTGGTTTAGTGGCTGTAAGTGGAGAGAGTGTGGGGTTTTGGGTTCGATTTCTGTGATTGGAAAAGAATACCAACTGCTGCTTTTTTACATACATATATATACATACATAATACTTTGTCATAGCCCGTCATTTTATTTTATTTTTAAATTGTTTGTAATTTCAATTAATGTGACTGTTTCTTCCTGTTAGTCCAATTATCAGTCTGTTATTTGAATTTAGAAAGTGTTTTAGTTTCTCCTGTATCTTCTTACACATACATACATACATAAACTCATGTCTTCTTCCCATGGGGGTAGGCAGAAACCACAGAACGCCACCTGCTACGATCCTTACATACTCCCTTTGCCTTGTTCACGTTCATACATCTGGTCATACACGCACGCCGGTTGCGAGTACTACCAGACGTACTGCAGGGTACCATCCGCACGTTGATATCCCGACCAGTCGTACTGAGCGGTTCTCCTACACATTTATTATGCGCAAGGCCAAAGTGTGGAACTCTCTGCCAGCGTCTGTGTTCCCTTCCACATATAACCCATTTGCCTTCAAAGCAAGAGTGAACAGGCATCTTCTGTGCACGCTCGTTCCATCATAGAACTCGTCCATCGCTTTTTATCAGGCGTGATCGTGGACGAGAGCAGCCCCATTCAGAAAAAAAAAAACTATACAGCTTACCAAAGGCTGCTTCAAAATAGGTTTTAATTATAGGCTCTCAACACATCAAAACATTTTTTACTATTTTATATTCTATTCTTTCTGTCTATCGGAATAACGGCTTTTACAGACAACCGACACTCTACCGACGACTAGTGACGTCTGCAGATTCCGTAAACAATTTTGAAAACCAGCATTGGCCACTGTGTACACGAACCTATCCATCCATGCGCCTATCGATTCGCCGCCCTCCGAAGAAAAAGAAAAACAAAGCATTTTAATATGAGCACAATATCATGAGATCCTTATTTATAATAGCAATAACATGTTCAATAATGACTGAGTCGTGTCCTAGCCAGTGTTGCCAGAGCTCTGTGTGGCTGGTGTGAGAGAAATGTGTAAGTAACAGAGAAGTACGATGTTTTCATTAAAGAAAATAATACAATCAGATAAGTAGTTCCAAGTCGTCTTAAATTAATTATCAGTTGTGTAGTTTAGCCGTAAAACAATTTCAAGAAGTGGAGAGAAAATGGTAAAGAAAACATTTATAGTTTTCGGTACCTTATATCGAGCCAAGCCTCTTAGTCTTCTCACTGTTCGAGAGAACTTAAAACTATATAAGTGTACAGTAAGAGTAAAATAACTGACAAAACGTTCAGTGGAACTGGCTTGTAATCCAAAATTAATAAATAATTAGGATTTATTTCGGATAAAATCCATATTTATACATTCAATTACTGTCATGATTTATAAATGAGACACAATTAAATTTCTATTGTTAGTGACCACTAGACGGTCGATCGACAGCTGAGGGGGAGTGAGTAGGTAACCATTTTCTTATTTATGTTGGTAAAACATCGATCAAGAATGCTATATTAAAACAAGCAAAGTAACTTACTTATTTTTTTTTTTCACAGAAATTATTACGTCAATTGTTCTTAATTCAAATATTACCTATTAATCTTTTTTTAATACCAGACTACAAAACTAACGGTACTACCACCAACGCCATATTCTTCCGCACCACAGCTCAACTAACACTAGCGCAGTGGCCGCGATTTATCACCGGTCCCGGTTCGGTTCCCGGTCACGTCCAAACGTCTGTCACGAATGATACGATGATTTGAGCCGGTGACGTGCCGGACAACGGTAGGGTAGGTAGCGTATGATAGGCGTCCGGTTTTTGGAATTGGTAGTTGGAGATTTTAGGAATGAAGGCAGATAGGCTTGTGTAAGAAATTGCGTTGGAAAAGAGATTCTTTAAAATAAGTGAATACGTTATGGTTATATGATTGACAACACATGAAGTGGGATATATAACTATCATATTTATATCCAGCCAAGTTATTGTTCTACCCAAGTAGGTACCTAGCGAAGGCCTGTGCCTTCGCTGGGTTAAAATTGCGCTGTCGCAATGCAGTCAGATCTGATAAATTCGCTTTACTCTCTGGGTTTAAAATAGCGCCGCGAATGACAATACCTTCTTAGCACGTTTAGGGCGAATTCGACTAAACTTTTATACCTAGTATAAGTCTAATCCAGTGAGTATATTTTGAATTTTTGACCGATTTTCCACACAATGTCAGATGTCAATTTTATTCCGCGGATAAAAGTTATCTGACTTTGGTTAAATCAGGTGCACACTGCTCAGATTTAAGGGAGAATTCTATAATCTTGTAATGCGAAAGAGAAACTTGCAAAACAGCCTAAAATAATCAACACCGCACCTCTCTTCTCCACAATCGGTTAACTCCCTACCGCATCTTCCTCCTCAAGAACACATAAATCGTTCAGCCATCTCCGTAGCTGACGAGTTTGAGTTTTTATTGCCCTGCCTACCCACGACGGGGGCTAGCGTGAGGGTACGCGTCATATATTGTCTGTTAGTACGTCTGTGCATTATACTGGGGCGTGAGATGCATTCGCTAGTGATTTATCTCGTAATATCATTTTATGGATTGAAGGGAGACGGATATTGTTTTGGATGATAATGGAGGTAATTTTGATGGAAGGGATCTGGGTATACAGTGTGGCAATTAAGTTAACACATTAATTGAAACCACGTATTCACATGTAGTGTTTTAAACATACACAATTAAAAATAATTAGGAACAATTAATATTCTAGCCGTGGGACCTTATTTTTTCGTTTTAGTATTAACAACACTAAACTTAATTTTTGTGATTATTTGGACCCGCGCGTGTCTAGTGCCTTGTTATCAAGGGTGGTTTATTTCGTGTCAATTTTTACGCTATTTATTTTATTTGAAAAATTCAGTTTATTTTTTTTAGTAAAATTGTTTATTTTATTATTTTAACAGACTGATAACAACTTTTAATAACCTCTGTACTATTTAATGTGATAAACTAATCGCCTCTCTGTATAGTGGTTAAGAAATCCGCGGAAAATGTGTGAAAATGCTTGTGTAGTACTAGCGTAGAGATGGCAGATGTAACAGGAGAAATGAACATCTATACACCGTAAGGACTATTCTTGCTTGCAGCGTTCGGCCGCTATAGTAACGCTTGCTAACAGATTTGCTCATTGTGCTCACGGGATTTTATTTTCAAATTGGTTAGATGTAAGTTTCCTCGATAGTACAGGACTATGAGGCAATGAGATGTAGTATAAAATTAATTCCCTGCGAATGCCTGCGAAGCTCTGAAAGATGCATAGACAGACTGAATAGTGTTTTATTTTGTACTCCATTTAATTACTGATATAAAAGTAAAATGTTTACATAGAGTGAAACAATGGACGGTCTTATCGCTATAAGCGATCTTTTAAAGACAACCTTTTGATGATGGATAAATGGGAGAAAGAAAAAAACTGAATATCTTCTCGACGCTCCGACGTCTCTGAAAAAGTTCATATCAATACAACGTGTGATACCGTTTACATTTTCCACCACTAGAAAATCAGCGCCAAAATAATTAAGAAAATATTCACCAATTACAATAAAACCTTAAACACACCAAAAATCGTTTAACAAACATTTAAATGTACATCAAAACAGTTCCGTTGTTTATTGCAAATTAAATGCAATTTAACCCTCAAAAAGCATTCGACATTCCACAACAAATTCTGTACCAAATTGGTGGAGGATCTAGCCACGATGTTTATAAAGGGGAGAAGGGGGCTAAAGTAACCCATTTGAATGCATACTTGTCCGTCACTCAAGGCGATATCGGGCTGGAGCGAGCGCTGAGCGTGTTACGAACCGACAAATTTACTTCCAACCCCCGCTCCCCCCGATTTATTCAGTGAAACAGAAGTCGGGGGTTATAACTGCCGAGTTATCGGAGTTCTTTGTAAACTGGTCGCTTGCTCGTACAAGCTAACTTGTCACATACGCGATTAAGCCCGATTGTGATGTAGGCTCGCAGGATAACTGTTGATTTGATTTTATGTCACACCAAAACGTCTGTCTGTACGTTTATTGCTTATAAAGTCTCGTTAGCTTACGTTGTGTATCGACAAATAAAATTGCGTGTTAAACTATTATGATCCCGACTGGATTGTGTTGGGAATGACAATTATTTTTTTCTTTTTTAAGTGGATCTCTTTTGTATTGGTTTTTGCTATTCTGTCTTCGAGTGGAGAGATTTTGCTGAGTTAAATTGAAAAAATAAAATGTTTTTTTTTTACCATCATTGTATGACTAACTGTGCCAGTAGGTAGCTCAAATTGTTCCAAGTATCTTACAGAAAATATGACTGAAAGATGTTATCAACTTAACAGACTTATAAAAATAACTGAAAACAATGTTCGCAAACCAAGTAGCAACTTGACAAACGATTTTGACGTTACAAGTAAGGAATGAAAGTGACGACTCAAACAATTATTAGAGAAACATCTTCATTACGTCACAGTCTTCAACAAAAAGACGCCAACATACAGTCTAACTCGATTTCACAAATCACCGAACCGACCCATCTGTTTATTGGCGCTGATACTCAAGCTATTGTACCTTTTTCCCAAATAGAAATGAACAAAAACAATTCGTACTCCCGATATCATCAACACCGCACGGAACACATTCTATTCGACAAACTTCGACCAAAACTTCCGCACCCCAAACGCACAATAAATAAAGAGGGGGGGAGGCACAACAAAAACTCTCGCAGCCATCACCTCGCCACGTCACCCTGCTCAGATTTCATTACCATAAAGAACTGGAAGCCTTAAAACCCCCCGGCTGTGTAAAAGGTGACGAATACCGACCATTACAACAAGACCCCTCGTTTTCCCCAACATCTCCCCGACTCCCCAACTATTTCTACGGCGAGAAGGGGGTTAGGGAGATCTTGCTTGATCGGTCGGTGGAAATCCCTAAGCGGGCCAGTCCCGGCGTCGAAATGTGCCGTAAATCGTCATAAAACTGTCTGAATCCATGATGTGACGCTGCCCGGGGGTAATTAAACTGAAATTTATAGTTTTGCGCGAGTTACCCCTGCTTCCCCCTTTGGTTTGCCAACGTCTCATCTTGACGATCGAAACCCGCGTTTTTGTTGGTGTTCGTGACATATTTTTAGGAAAATTCTTGTAAATAAGCTGGTTTACATTCATTGCTGGATCTGGATAGCATTCTGATAAAGATTATCATAATAACAAAGCAATACGTTATGGTTTTGTGTATGAAACTACTTACTACAGTGGAATGGTTTAATATTATTTACGTCTACTTTTTCAGATAGATACTTAAGGTTTAGAAGAAAAGAAAGCATGAAAGAGCATACGTTTATTTGCGGAGAAGATGACACAAAGAAAGAACACAAGATCAGAAGCCCAATTCCCATAACTAAAAACGTTCAAAATCTAGTCGCAATCTCATTTCAGCGACATTCAAATGTCAAAAATGTAGGGAAATTATAGGTAATTTTGACATATTGAGACTGAAACCAGACTGCGAATTACGAGAATTTCCCCTCTGGTCGTATTGGTTTCAGGCGCCAAATAATAACTTTTAAAGCCCTATGTATTTAAAAAGTTAATTTTGCCAATCTTTAAATTTTTATACCCCAGAATACATTCCCGGAAAACTAGGTTGAACTATCTTAATTTATCTCATCAAACTAAACTCTCATTTCTCAAAAGCTCACCTCACATCATCCCAAAAGCGTCCTGCTTTAAATCGCAATTCTTTTCAAAGAAATATATCCGAATGTCCTCGACTAAATCTCAGGAACCCAGATTTAGTGGCAGCAAATCCGAGGGATGCCGCGTGGAACATAATTAGCATCGGGCTGTTATGCCCATAGCCCACACTCCCACACCCCAGCTGTGGGAGGTATGGCAGGATAGATTACGAAGACATTACACGACTTAGTGATGGCAGATGAGGTAGATAAGCTAAACTTTATTGTGAAGATCTTGCGTAATTTTTTTGAGGCATTTTTTGTCTTTATTTAAGTTTTGAGTAGATACTTGGCGTTGGAGAACTAGATGTACTATGTACTTAGTGTAAAGCAAGTTACCAAAATGATTGGTGCACCTATCAGGAATAAATCAATAGAGATAATAAAAAATAATCTGTCAGGGATCTTGATATTCGATTTTTTTTTTGTGATAAGAACTACGATTTTAACGGTATTTACTTAACTGACTGTAAGTGATACCTATTTATAGATAGATAGAATACTCTTTATTATGTAGGTTCACCATAAAAATTACAGATATAAACGTAGAAATTTTATATACAACACGTCCCGTAATTAACGCACAACCTCTTAAGGGGTCATTGTACTCATCATTATGAACAACTTTGACCATGGGATCAAAATTGAAATCGTGAAAAAAAATTAGCTGTTCCCTACATTTTGACGAGTTATGCGAACATAAATTTAGGGAAATGCAGATTTTTTTTCGCGATTTCCGGCTTGGTCCCATAGTAAAAGTTGTTCATAATGATGAGAACAATGACCCTTTAAGGGATTGTGCGTTAATTCCGGGGCATGTTGTAGAATGGCACAATGGGCGGTCCATTTTATATTTTCTTATTGAAAATTTGTTACGCAAGTCTAAATGAACTTTATGAAGTTAATGGGTATTGGTTTCTAGTGCTATAATTTTGGCAGAAGGACGGGTAACCAAAATAAAACTAAATCATAGCACTGTTACTTTCCCCAATTGGACTGCTGCAGGAGCAGCACGTAACGAAATACATCTCAGTACCACCAAGGAGACGAACACCGCTGCAATCACCACCCGCCACTAAAACTTGATGACAGTATTCACAATAACCCTTGTTTTAAGCAGAATAGCGCTTTAAACGTAATATTAAAGGTATTAAGTGCATATGCGTAGCATATTCGCAGTACGGAGCAATTAGATGTATAAATAAATTCGTTTAACAACCGACAGATGGCGCTAACGCGTACGCCATCTTGTGCGATATTCATAGGTGATCTAATTAGGCCACTGTTTTGTATTGTTTATTTTTGTTTGATATTAACAGTTAGCAGTGTTGTGTCTAAAGGGTTGTTATCTTAATAAATGTGGGTAGTTAAGTGTTTAGTTATGGGGCTATTTAAGGGGTAGGCAGAAGTCTAAATAACTTCGACACGAATGAAATTAAAATTAATTGAATCATATTATTAATGTTATATCCGGCTGCAGTTAACTGGCATTCTATAAATCAATGATAGAAAAAGCAACAAAGTTATTTAAGCCGGTTTTAAAGTTTACTTTTTTCTAAATGACTAGAATTAACACAAACTTTCCAAAAACAATAAATTAAATAGGTAAGTCAATCCAATCAACTGAACCTTTACCTAATCTTTATTCAACTTTATGCGCCCCTTAATCGTCTCAGGAAAAATGGCCCCAACATACCATTAACGTTAGTCACCAAAATAATCAAGTAAATAGAAAAAGACAAAAGCAATGGCGAATAGGAATCGCCAATAATAATAGCAGCTGTAACTAAACTCCTACACATTAGGCCCCTAATTTCCAATTAGCAAGCAGGTAGCGTAAAAAGACGCCATTAGTAGACGCTTCCCGATTTTCTGTTGGGGTTGCTAGCTTTTGGGAGAGAAATATCGGATGAATGCATTTGGGAAAGCAAATTCAATGAATTTAATAAATACAAGCTACATCTATGGGCATGTACCTAGTTATTTTCAATGTATTTTTTTTGTCGTTAAAAAATAAAGGCTAAATTAATAATTTGGTTGATACAAAAGAAAAAAAAAATTATAGAGTTACATTGGTGTCATACCTGACCTGCTATAAATTACTTTTTTTGAGTTAAATCCATGAACACTTTACAAATGTAACAACAGTCAACCCTTTTGCCAAAAAATCGCAACAAAGAAACACCGAAAACCCGGGAAAATCATTGACATGGCAGCACAGATTCGCGCCAAAAGGTCGTCGGTCCGCCATCTTGCGGGTCACGTGGTCCGTTCGGATACACGCGTGCGAATTATTGTCCAACGTTGCATATGTGATGTTGTTTATTGAATTAATTTTGGTCATTCTGATTTACGGAACGGTTTTCCTGTGTCTGAGATGCGATTTTGTTTTGTCTTAATTTGGGGAGTCTAGTATTGGCATCTTGGTTGTTAATTTTTGTGATTGTAGGAGGAATTTTGTGGCTTTCCAACTTTTTTAGTGGGAATCAGTAGGTGTTAGTGTTAAATTATACATAATAAAGTTACCCTATTCCAAAATAATTTCATTCTAACAATTTATGCAGTCGTGAAGTGATTTACGTTAGCTGATCCAAGAATCGATAGTCTACTTGCTCATTCAAGCTCGTAGATATTTTCCTACTTAATTTTATGCATTTAGGTACCGATACATATGGGTTATGTTTTGATCAAGCTGGGTCTTGCAAACCTTTCAGCCTTACTTCTATAGGAACCTGAAACAATCTTGTATTACGAAATAAAGACCACAGATTTACCGCGTACCCATTACGAACTAACCAGACGCCCATACTTTAATGATATTGCAATCGCAAAAACTCGCGGGGACGTCACATTAACAGTAATTAGAAAAGTTTGATACATTTTGAGAAAGGAGAATTAGTATTTTGTGGCTTTACTCGTTTTGTACAAGCTATAAAAGCCGTTAACTGGGAGTAACAACCGCTTCGAGGTAGGTTTCACCGGGATGTTAACTTTTATTTAGGAATATTAAAAAGTGACACGCTATGTCTCTGAGCTTTTGGGGATTAGTAAGCCTGTGCATTGCAGGGTGCTGTTTCTACTTTAATTTGCAGTCCAGACTTAGTTGGAAAAATAAATTATTCATCTTAGAGAGTCACCCAAATAACCTTATTGCATTTCTGGAGATAATTAATCCACAAATTAAGTTATTGAAACCTACTGGAGCTATAAGTGTTTCTGGTCCAGTAGCAGCCACCTCAGTTACTCAACCTTCCTTAATATTTTAGCTGTAATGAAATCCACGGCTGCATCTTGATTGGAAATCGTATCTTAACGATCCAAACAAAATTTCTCCAAGCCATTGCAAGATAAGGGCAATAATTTAACTAATCATCAAAATAATCAGTCACGACTCATGTATTCCTGGAAACAGTCTTCACTTATCAAAGACACTTTTATTTTCATACATCATCATCTGCCTAGCCTTTTCCCAACTATATTGGGGTCGGCTTCCAGTCAAACCGGATGCAGCTGAATACCAGTATTTTACATGGAGCGACTGCCTATCTGACCTCCACAACCCAGTTGCTGGGTAATACGATACCCCTTGGTAAGACTGGTTGTCAGACTTTTCGGGCTTCTGACGATCCGTAACGACTGTCAAAGATATACGAATGACAGCCGGGACCAACGGCTTAACGTGCTTTCCGAGGCACGGCGGGGTCTTGATATGTAAGGATGGTTACCCATCCACGGACCAACCGCGGCAAGCGTAGCTTAACCTGATCGATTGACCCGTGCGGCTGTTATTTCTTAGCCACAAGCCCCTCACTTTTATTTTACTTTTATTTTCATACAAAATTTACAAATACAGCACCACAAACGGACGTTAACCAAAGCCAGCGTAACTCTCCCTTGAAGCCTAAACAGTGGAAAGTTACGTCATAGTTTGAAAAGCAATGCTAGTGACGGTGTCGGACCAAATCCGAATGTTTTATTCTTAACGGCTACACGAGTTAATTGCTTAAACCCTCGTCCATCCCTAGTTTTAAACGACAATTTATTTTGGTTATCGTCGAGGCTATTGTACAGGATGTTAGTTATGATGGGGCTTGTACACGTGGATGTGTGGATTATCTTAATTTTGATGCGGGAGAAAATTCATTGATGATTCCGTGAAAAAAGTTCTCAATTTTCTTTACCTACTTAAGGGGTCAGCGGCTGCAAGTTTTTTCTATACCAAGCTTTTTTTTAAATATCTTTTCTGTTAGACGCAACCTACAGAAAACCTATGAATATGGTAGCATTTTCTTTCCCAACATTAACCACGTGAGCCAAATAAAGTAACAAGCTAAAGCCGAACTACTACCATCTCTTTCTTTTCATTGTACAATAATAATTGCTACACAATTTACACTTTTATCAATCAAGCCCCCGAAACTGAAACAAAGCTCTATCTCTCTCATCACACGTCCCTTCCCACATCACCCTGTATACATAAACATGAGGGGCATAAAATTAAATTTATATGACAAACTATTGTTTAAAATTCAAATTGTACGTGTGAAATCTTGCCCGCCCTTAATTGTATTGACCAAAAGTCCCTCTCACGAATTACTGAGGGCAGAAAGGGTAGTCCACTCCGTTCGTGTGAGGAAACAATAATATGATGTTCGTGGAACAATAATGGCGTATGTCAAAAACGCCATGTGGGTATAAAGAAAAGAAAGTCCTTTGGACGAGATATTTAAAAACAGAAATCGGATTGAAATGTGACCAAGTAAATCTTAAAAAAAGTATCTACAGATACCTACCAATGGATATCTGCTAAAATAATGTACCTATCTTCGGAATAAAAAAAAAATAAAACAATCAAATTAAAATCGAAAATGACTGTCCGACCTGGGAATCAAACACAGGACCTTTCACAACTGGCAAAAACATTCGAAGATATTCCGGAAACATATTCCCCATATTAAGTTCTTTTTTTAAATCAACCGTTCCTTAGTTTTCCGCATTTGACTTACGCCCTTATGGTTCTGAATAACATCCTGATGTAGAAATACTCTTCTACCCTCCTAATGGCTTTAATAAAGGTACGAATTTACGCTCCACCATATTTATGATTTTGTTTCGATATATTTAATTAAAATTTTGGTGGCAGCCATTTGAAATTACTGTTTCTTTGTCATTTTTGTTAATGTTATTGTTAAAATTCGTTTTTGAATTGGCTTTTGGGTCCTTTTTATTGTCATTTTCTGTTAAAGGCGTTTTGATTTTGGATTATTGCAGATTTTGTTTAGATTAAAATTTGATGCGGTATTTGTAACGTTTTTGATGTTTATTTTATTTTTGGGCGTGATGTCTTATATGCCTATATCTTTAGAATTTGGTTATAAAGGTAAATAAACTGCAAATGTGAAAAATTAAAAGCAATGACGATAAACTTAGAAATACTATGTAGAGTTCAATAATGCGACTTTATTCTTGACCTACTAGCGTCCATCTTAGTACCGTTCTTAGACCCCATCTTAATCCCCCCCCCCCCCCCAATTTCACCACTAAAATAATGTTCACAACCGAAAATTCAAAACATGTCTTCCCTATCAATAATAGGCCACGTATTGCCAATAAATTGCACCGATGCTCCCGAAACAAGCGGCCATCGTAAAATCGATGCACTAGGTTCTTGAGTTACTGCGGGACGTACACACGAACATAAATATAACAGTAACTCATCGTGGCCGTTCGCTCCACCTGTTACAGTTAATAGATGTGCAACGAACGGTCATCATGCGCACAACAGTTTCAATGGACTTTATGGGTTATTTGAATGTGCAGGAAGATAGTATTAATTATTGTGGAGGTCATTGCTTCATTGGCCGCTCTGATAAGTTCAGCGTCTTTTTCGAAGTGATTGTTAGCAGTTTATGAGGTTTCTTAATAAAATCCGTTTTGGGTGTGGATTTTAGAAACAGAAATTGTTTATTATAAATATTATATAAAAAATATAGGTAGATAGAATATTCTTTATTGTACACCATAGAAATTACAGATATAAATGTAGAAATTTTGCACATAGGGTGACACAATAACAAAAATAAACAACAACAAAAATATATTATGTTTAAATAAAAAAAAAACATTTATTTTCAGGCTCCAAATAATTATTATGCGTATGTGCACTAACACACTATGGGCATAGTGTGTTAGTGCACATACGCATAATAATTATAACATTACACAAACTAAAACATCACAATCACAGGGAGATTTTTCAAGTCCCATGTCTGACATGTAATACAGTAAGCAAATTGAAATAAAATAAAATTGAATTGAATATTGATTGATTTAAGAAATTTTTTTTTCCAACAATAATCTAAAGTATATTCAAATTATAAAAAAACTTAAAACATAATATTTTTCCACTAACTAACGAACTAACTAACTATACAAATAAACTCAATTCAATTTAAGTAAACTGAATTGGAAAAACGTGTTGTACGATCACTCAAAATGTCCCATGTCCCTACATAGATAGGACATTTTGAATCGTACTGCCCGTCTTACCAATTTAATTTATCAGGTTGAAGTGTTAATCGAATCTAATTTCGGTTCTGGCAGGTCTAAGCAATCAAAAATCAAACCTTCATCCCTCAAGTCATGCTCACTATCAAATCAAAAAACATGAAATAGGTACGGAATAGAAATACCTAGATAGTGTTTAGGTAATTCATATTCTGCCTAGCCTTTTCCCAACTATGTTGGGGTCGGCTTTCAGTCTAACCGGAGGCAGCTGAATACCAGTATTTTATCTACATGGAGAGATTGCCTATGTGACCTCCACAACCCAGTTACTAGGTAATACGATACCCCTGGTAAGACTGGTTGTCAGACCTTCGGGCTTCTGACGACCCAACGACTGTCAAGATCCAAGAATGACAGCCCTTTCCGAGGCACTTGGGGCTCTCTCGGTATGTAAAGATGTTCACCCATCCACGGACCGACCGCGGCAAGCGTAGCTTAACCTGATCGATCGACCCGTGCAGATATTATTACTTAGCCACGAGCCCTTCATGACAGTGTTTCGGTAATTGACCTTCAGAATTCAGGTGCCTACTGCCTAAATAAGAAAAACTCACTTACTTATTCAAATAGTGTGTACAATACTAGCCGGTAACGGTTTTCATCCGGTTGTTTACCGACTGTCCGGCGGACGACGCGTCGTTACGACAGATATTGTGCTACCCTAGTGAACTAAATTAATACTATGTGATTACCTATTGCGTAGGTTTTCGTTTTCGGGTAATTATGAGTTTCTGTAGGCATCGGTGTTGTGGTTATATTAACAATACCTATGTATTTTTCCTTAATAATATGCACCAGACCAACTGAGTTACAAAGAATTTAAACATAACATCATAACATCATGCCTTGTTTCCCCGAAGGGTTAGGCAGAGGTGTACTTAAAGTACACCCACATTTCGCCAGTTATGTTTAAGTCCCATATAATAGGGGGCGAGCCTATTGCCATCTACCGGGCACAAATCCAGACTCCGGGTTGCTATTGAGAAATTCCAGATAGAAAAACCCAATAACACTTTGCCTGACCTGGGAATTAAACCCAGGACCTCATGCTCAGCAGTAGCGCTTTGCGACCACTAGACCAACGAGGCAGTCAAACAAAGAATTGATGTAGTTTAAAATCTTGGAAGTACATCATCTTATATAAAGATAAGTAAATATTTATACACTCACTTGGTGGCTCATCTACCGTTACACATGATAGGCAAAATTTCCGATATAAAAGAATAAAAATCAATTAAAAATACCAAATTATCCCTAATCACGAAAATCACAATCCAAATTAAACCCTTCCATAAAAAAAACAAATCGAAACAAATTAACGGATCCTTTAAAATCATCGCGCATTGAAAAGCGAATGTTCAGACAATAAACAATGACACGATGTCCCTTTACAACAGCAGATCAAACACATTTTCAATTCTCATCAAAAAGTAAAGCGTTATGACAATCCTAATAAAAACCGTTCGCAATATTCGTTGTACTCACAGCAATATCGTAATGAACACCCTGTATACACGGCAGCCATTTAATCTCGCACCTGTATCAGCCTGTATACTGGTGGTGTGAGTTATAGTTGATTAGCGATTGGACAATGTTTTTGCTGTGATATTAAGACTATTTCCATCAAGTCAAATACGAAGCTGTAGAACATAGGTCTCTCTCAATTTGAATTAAATCTTTTACAGTCTGATCACTACTGTCCTATTCTTATTACTAAATGAGCAGTGGTTGTCTTCAGGACATGCAAAAGAGTGAGACGAGCTTACAAACACAAGAAAAGGAAAGGAAGAAGAACTTGCAAGGAATTAGGAGATCAAAGTTGTAATTTTGTCCTGTCCGTTATGTGTATAATATCAGTTTGAGCTGTTTGAGTATGTATATCAAAATCTAAGATTTTGATATACATATTCAGGTATGTGGCATGAAGGAAATTGATAGACATATTTAGGTAACATTACAAGGTCTTGCAACCTTGGTCTTGGTTCCACACACATTAATGAATTCTCTAGAAATAAATTCTATATCTTCTCTCCCCTCTTCCATAGACTCTGCAAGTAGAATGCACGGCGTCTATGGCTGTCCCAAAATTTTGTTTTTACTTACTGTACAAAATATATTATACAAGATTTGTTAATCAGTGACACAAATCCCACCCGCTGTAACCCATAGCTCGCGCCGGATCCCGCTGACGGGTCGGTCGCTAAACGGTCGGCAGTTTGGTTGTCCTAAGCAAATAACCCGTGCCATCTGCGTAAGGGTGTTTCACATTAAAACATTGTTTAGCAATCCGACATGCGTCATTAGTGCGATCCTCTGACCCCGCTAATAACTGACACGGTGTTTTTTCACTTGCTTACGTCACCAGTATTCTGTGAAAAGTCAAATGGAATGCTGCTTGGAATGATAAATTATATTTATTTCTATAAATTGGCTCAAAAAATCACTTTTACACGCCAAAATTTAATTATGTTCGAAAACTAAAGGAGTCCGGTGTTTCCTATCCGACTACTCTGAGAAGAAAGACCGCAACAAACTCAGAAGTCACAGTCTCTTTTAAAGTCCAGAGATATCCTTGGTCGGGCCATATGAGGACCATGCTGATTAATTTTTGAGATGGCCTTTTGAGGAAAAAAGCACACAGATTTGGGTGGACCTGTCCAATCAGTACATACATTTGTCAGTAATCGCAATCAGGATGACGATCCATCCATAATTGTTTCTGAGATGATAATGCATCTGCAATGCCTCTAAGATGGCAACGCAGCTGAGATGGCTATGGTATTGAAAATAATTATCAGGCTTATGAAACATAGGGTACATGTAGGTAATCTGCATCTACTAATCTCCTTGTGGCGTCCAATAATTGAATTTGCATTTGAGTTTCTGATGAAGATATTGTTGAGCTTATCAAGAATTGAGAATTGTCAAAAGGCTAAGGCTCTTGAACTGTTGAGTAGGGCGAGGCAGTAATGGACGTATTTCTCATGCTGAGGGCATAGACAGGCTGCTAAAAATACTTTGATGGAATACTGTAACTCATTTGTAGATTTGATGTCTGCATGACAATAAGTACGAATTTTTAATAATGAAAACTAATCTCGATCCATTACAACTGTTCAAATCGGAAAACTTTGACCTCGTAAAAACCGAACCGATTTATTTAATACACTTCAAAACTCCAATACGAACGCATCCATTTTACATTTCTACCTTCTAAATTCAAAAGTTGGCGTTATCTGTGCAATGTAACTTTCCCGCCAATCGCAATCGAACGTCAATGTCTGCGGTGAAGAAATTAAAAGTTTGTCAGTTGGCCTCCAGCGGTCGACGGCGTCGGTCGTTCTGCCAATAGTTTGATTACTAGAATGTCAGGGAATCTAGATGGCTTTTATATACAGCTATATTTATTTCTGTTTAAAATTCTTTAAGCAAAAGTTTGATTAGTAACCCAATTTTATTAATTGAGTTGTCAATCAACGTTAAAAGCATGGCAACGAAATAGTGTTCTGCCAACTTATAAATACAATTTTAGAATCTGACATGAAATTGTTTAACAACACAAAACATGAATAAAATCTTAACAATGACTAATTAAATTGCTGTTTATGACCGAATGTAATACAAAGATCACACGGTCCGTCCAAAGACTCAATTTTTATTGCTATCTGAAGGCAATGACTCGCACAACTTATAATTTGATGAGGTCCCACGGATCTTTTCGCAACTTTTCACGGAGCATAAATATTAAGGGCTTTCCTTTTTGGCGCCCACCGCGGGACTAGCTTATTATTTCTTCCGTTAATGTCGATAGATTATATTTTGAGTTTAGTTTATTTTTCGAAATGTAAATGGCAATTCGCGGCTTTATAGTGGTAAGTACATGATGAAAGATTATGGCACAGATTTGAAACAACTGCGAAGGCAATACGGATAGCTATCTCTGTTCTATTGGAAGGAAACTGTGACCCATTTTTAGAAATAGAAACGGTAGGAATAAATGATAAATGATTGTATTTCTATAAGTAGGTTTGTACAAACACTTCTGAACGTCAATCACATTTTTTATAACTTGATGTGCTCTTCGTTTCCTATCTGACTACTCTAAGCAGAAAGGCCGAAACAAACTCAGAGGTCACAGTCTCTTTTAAAGTTCAGACATAATCTTGGTCAGATCATGTGAAGAAATGGTCTGAAATGTATCTGAAATGGTCTTTTGAGGAAAGGGCCACACAGATTGAGTGGACCTGTCAAGTTAGTGCACGCATTTGTCAGAAATTGTGCGGCTCAATACAGGACTTAAGGAGCTCAACGATTCGACTTCAGTCATTTGTAGCTTTAGTAAATACTACCAGATTTTTACTTGACATGGCCACAATACCCATCTTTGTAAAGAGCCAGCAATATTACACGACTCCCGTAATTTTTCACTTACACGTGAGGGTATAAGTTTGACGCCATGTTGCCCCTCGGAGAAATCACGGCGCAACGATATGAGAGCCTAATTGAACATATCTGAAGACGCGGGATTAATTGAACCGCGATGAGGTTTAAAACTGTTCTAAGATATAGAGGGTGGGTGTGCATTTATTTTGTGGTTTTTGGAGGTACAAGGGTGTAGGTAGTTTCTTTGAAGATTTCGCTTATATTAAGTTGCATAAGATACAATGCAGCATGCAGCTCATAATGATAGTTGGTAATTCCAATAGGTACCTAGTAGGTAACTGCCAACTCACATCAAACAAGAAATAAGCAATATCTAATATAGCTTTGGTTTCTGTTTGGACCAATACCTATGAACAAAAGCGCTGAAAGTGGCATAAAATCTTTGAGTAGAGAAAAGGTGAGCTCTTTCATTATTTTTCTTTCATTTCCCAGCTGATACGGAAATTAGTTGAATATTTTGTTTATTCTACCCGCAAAATACTAAGTTTTGTATATTTTAGTTGGTTGAGAAAAGTTAGTTCACGAGCCAGTTGGGCCATGAAGCCAACGATTTCTAGCATACAGGTACTGACATTATTGAAGAAGTCTGAACGTTCAACATTACACTAAACTGGACAAATTTAATTATTAGCTTTATAAACAAGCGACTTTTATACATCAGCGATTGTACTTTGACTAACAATACATCTTATCCCTGTCCGGAACTACATACATGAACTCTTTCTTCGTGGCCTCACAAATAAAAGGGCTTGGGAGTCTCCATCAAACGGCAGGCGAGCCCTAGAGAAATCAGCGGAGTCCATATGTGCCGCTGTTAATTAGACTGGCTACGTAAATATTGCTTATATCGCCGCGAATAATTAAAATATTGAGGAAAAACGTCTTGCCGGCTTCCTCGTGTTTTGATTCCAATGAAATTGTGATTGGTTTAATTTACTTCTGCAATTAATATCCTGAATGAAAGTAATTAAATCTCTTGTCAAATATCATGTTTGTGGAACGAAATTATTTTTCGTGGCTTGCGGTAGGAATAAACTGGCAAAAATCGTGATTAAAGAAAAAGCGTTCATAATTGTATTGTCCCCTCTATGCGACTTTCTTCCTTTGAATTCTTCGAATTTGGTCAAAATGAAAATCCAAGATGGCGGCTGCGAAAACTTTCAAGTTTTTAATCATGTGTGTTGTTTTCAGTTTTCGAGGGTTCTAAAGCCGATTATGACGTCAAAATGTAAATCTAAGGTGCTGGTTACAAATATTTTTAAATTTTTTGTCATGGATGTCGTTTTCATCGTTTTCGAGCGTGGTAAAGCCGATAGTGAGGTCAAAATGTAAATCCAAGATGGTAGCTGCGAAAATTTTCAAATTTTTCGTCATGGATGTCGTTTTCATCGTTTTCGAGTGTGCTAAAGCTGATAGTGAGATTAAAATAAAAATCCAAGTCGGCGGCTGCGATTTTTTTTTAATCATACGTGAGAAGGAACCCGGGTCAGCACACGTTTTTTTATGATTGGCAGTTTAGCTTTATTTAATGTTATCTTGATATCTGACAGAAATTACAAACAGCAAAAACAGCATAAGTTGGTCAGACTTTCAGAATCCGGTCACGATACCGGTTTATCTGATGGGAATTTCCAGTTAGTGTTTTGGTATAAGGATGCCTAAAACCAATAAATTTTCATCTGCTCACTTAAGGGAATAGAAGGTACTCGTAATTAATTATACTCTGATTTTTAATTTGCTAGACTGTATATGACATAACATGACAAAAAGGTCAAAATGACAAAAAACGGTCGATCGCAGCTGTCATTTTGGTCTAGCAAATTAAAAATCAGAGTTTAGAACATTTATGTTATGATCAGCCCACCATACAGTTTACACCAATTCTTTCGACCACAAATTCTGACGTTAGCAAAATAGCTATCCACCACTGCGTTATAATTTGTAGCTGGCAACATAGAATCTCCATGAAACGCTAACTGGCTATTAAATACTTACAGAAAAACAGAGACTCGTATTCGAAACTTGAAATCTTTAAAAAAGGAACGTTCTATCAAAGCTAGAAATGGTTTGCTATAAAGGCTTGCTCTGATTGGTCGGCGAGGTGGTAGACGGAGGGTGCATTTGCACAAAGGTACAGAAATATGTGACCGGTGCTAAACATTAACGATTATAGTCACCAAGTCACGTCTAATTGCGAAAGAGGGTGGGATTATGCAGGAGCGTAAGAAAGTCTATTTCTGATTTTAACTTTTCAAATATTTTGCTAAATGCAGGTAATATACAAATAGGCCTGATATTGTTGACGTCACTTTTATTACCTGATTTATTTAATGGTATGACTTTACTACTCTTCATGAGGTCAGGAAAAGTTCCTAAATCAACACATTTATTCAAAGTAACAGCTAGATAGGGGGCTACGTACGGGCTGTCTATTATATTACCTAATAATTTAATGGAGATTCCCCAGAAATGACCAGTGTTTTTAGACTTAAGCTGGCATGGTAAAAAAATGGACTTTCTTGTACAAAGTGTTGCTATAGGTTTTAAACCTCTGGACTAGTAAAAGTATCCAATACCTAGAAGATTTTGAAATAATTCCAAAATGTTCATGATGATCATTATTCAATGAAATTACCTTGGATATTTTAATGAAAGCTCTCTAGCACACTAGTGTAAGATGTAGCAGATTTAACATACATTACTCCACCAACGCTTACACTGCAGGAAACTCCTAAAACACACAATTTCCACCCAAAAACTGTATCATTTTCAAATTCCCCTACATAGAAAAGAGCACACTCTAACATAACACCATCCATGCTAATTGTAAGCGCGCGTTATCGCGAGACAAACGTGCTGGCTCCACAACGCATAATCGTTACCACTTTTTCGTTTCGGGAAATTAGCGCCTTTTTGCATTGTCTCGTCCCCGATAGAGACTGTTGTGTATCGCCATTGCCATTGCTTTGTTCTTTGTTCCTTTTACTATTGCCGTACGTAATTGGGACTGAGTATAATTGACTTGACTTTTTGTGATCGCGTGTTTTTTGAAGAGGATGCTGTTATGGTAGTGATTTCAAGAATGGACCTGAAGGTATCTTAATGTAAGGCTAACATCAGATTTTTCAAAGGCTTATCAACACAAATATTAGATGAAAGCCTGCTAACAAGTGATTTGATTAATTGTTGTGATGTCAGTCAGCCAATCACAGCCTAGATACTACTCAGCAGTTTTTTTACATACAACATGAGTTTGTCAGTATGTTGACTGTTTTTATGTTGATTAGTCTTTCTTTTCCAATCCTAGATTACAGTTATTGGAAAAAACTGACCCCGGCAAGGAGTTCCACTCCTTAGCAGTACGCACACTAACTCTAAGAAAGAGAACACATCAGCACTTCCCAAGTCAAATGACTATAAGACAGCCGAATTCCCTCGGCAATCATTCTTTCACCCCTCCATCTTTCCGCAGAGAAATGGCGTATATAGTAGGAGCGGTGATCAGTCTGTGTAAACGTAGAAGATAGTAATCTATTTACGCAATACTCAGAGACTCCCAGGTCAAAGCCATCAGGAAACATGCTCCAGTTAGCAGTTCCGCTTCTTAGCAGTGATGCACTTACATGGGCAACTAAAATAGCTCAATTCTTGGCAATTTCTATACAATCATGGTGTTGTCGTATTGCTCTGTGTTGCCGACAGGTCACAAATTCCCAAGAATTGTAAATTAATTGCCCGTGTAAGAAAAAGACAACACATCAGCACTTCCCAAGTCAAATGACTATAAGACAGCCGAATTCCCTCGCCAATCATTCTTTCACCCGCCATCTTTCCGCAGAGAAATGGCGTATACCGAAGGAGAGGCGATCAGTCTGTGTAATTAACATTCCGGCTCACCTCGACCTCGGCTTGGCGTCAAGACGCGCGAATTAAACCGATATCACTTCGCCACTTATTGACGGGGGGCTCGCAGTGAAGTAGTGGAGTCGGAGGGGTTATTTTATGGGTTTGGGACGTTTTTCAATCCTACCTACATAATAAAAAATGCTATGATTACTAAGGAAAAATTAATGGAATGGAAAAACAATAATTTGTAGGGATCGATTGCTAGTTTGCGGTTTGCATGATGTTCTTCACTCATATCAACACGAGTTGTAGCTGTACAATAGCTTACTCATTATTAGTTAAGTCAGCCTGTGACAACCCGAAAAGATATTTCTGACTCGTTAACTTATCTAAAAAAGGGCGAAAGTTGTATCGTGTTAAACAAAAACGGTTAATAAAAAAAGACTGTTCCTAGTTTAAAATTTCCTACACGATACTTCGAATTTCTTCTCTTTGATACAGAAAATAATTTTCTTTCTGCTCCAGAACTGCACTGCGAGGCTATGCTTGGCGCGTTCGCGAGACGAGCGTTCGACAGGCTCCGTTACCGAATCGACACAGGCATCCTACACATTACACTGTATACGGCTGAAGCATGAGAGAGCTTTGAAAATAAAAAAGGGAAGAAGAGAAATAAATTAAAGTTGAGAAAATATTACCTACTACGTATTAAAAATATTACCTACTACTACTAATTAAAAAAAAAAAACTGAAATCTTCGAATTTTTGGCATGTCGTCTAGATGGCTATTATGTAAAAACAGGTTACCTACTTCTCTAAGACAATATTTTCACTGCGTGTACATGCACATACAACACAGAAGTGAGATTTAATGTACGGTTTTTACAAAATAACACCGTTGTTAGATTTTATTGAGAAGGGATGACTTTTTCATCACTATAATGGTAATCAAGTACCTTATTAATATTTTTCTTTCTCCAATATTCTTACGTCTTCAGAAGATATAGATAATTAGAGTTTTTCTAATCGTTTTTATAAAATATCGCACCCTTTCTCCGTGAACAGCCTGTAACCCTGTCTATATTAATGTGGCCAATTTGTAAGAGGGCGCGATCACCTCATTTGTCGGGAGCGGCGGGCTACGCAAAACAAGTAGCTTTACTGTGTTGCCAGATCTAAGACGATGCTGTCCCGGGAAAAATTGTAATTTTGTTGGAAATATCAAAAAAATATATTTTTATCTTCTTAGCTTAGTATCAACTCAGTGCAATGGAGAAGTTTTTGTGTGCTAGTACTACCTCGTACCCATTTCTACCAATAAATAGTAGAAATAGTACTTTTACAGTTATCCAGTATGAAAAGACAAGTGTTGGTAGAATTACTGCTGCATGAGTCTTTTCAATTTGTCTCAAAAGTTATTATGATACTGACAACAGCTAAAGCGCGGTCACTGTCGGACTGCATAGAAAAGAAAGAGAAGCACGATGACACAACGCTGGTAATTTATTGCAAAATATGAAGCAATTATCTATTTACAAAAAATCTATAAATCGGACTAAAAAATTAAAACACCATTACGTTAATACGTTGCAGAATAATCTGACAAAAATGAGAATGATTGCACGTATAAGTATGGTTTTTAGTCGTTAAAATAAACTTTTAGAGGAATCTGCGTGATTTTTTTCCATCGTACCAAATTAGTTGTACCTATTATGTTTTCAACACATTATCTAAATAGAATATATCCTGAAGGATATCATATATTTTCCTGATTTTGTTTACTGCGTTTAGCTCTTTAATCTCCATAGTTAAGTTTTCTTAATAGGTGGTAACCTAGTTCCATCAGTCCTTTTTGCTTTATTTTCCATCACCTTTCTGATGTCCTGTGGATATATCGTAGTTGAGAATATTCAAAAGTATAGGTAAAGAGATACCTTCTTTTGTAATGTAGAAAATTAACGACCTAAACAAAGTTCACCTAAAAACAAAAAAAAAAACATCGAAAACAAAGGTCTCTCCCAAAGCTTACAACCCAGCATTATTTGGTACACGAACACTTGTTAATCGGTAACTAATTACAGTTTAATTAAAGAACGAAACGTTAACGCAGTCCGTTTGTAAGACTACCCTCGCTTTAACACGAGCGTACTGTGAACTTTACAGATCGGTACATTATTAGCAAACGGAATTTTATAATGAATATTAAGTAAGCTTTTCTTGATAATACTGATGTAAATTGTTGACAAAAGAAAGAAATGTGTTTTTCTTCTTGTATGTTCTTCATTAATTAAAAGATTAGAGTTTGCCGATTGAGCAGCTTTTTCATAGCCAGTCATTTTATTTTATTTTTAAATTGTTTGTAATTTTAATTAATGTGAGTGTGTGTGTTCCTGTTAGTTCGATTATGAGTCTATGTTACTCGAATTAAATGATTTGAATTTCATTTTAGATAGAGTTTTAGTTTCCCCTGTATATTATTACACATACATACATAAACTCACGCCTTCTTCCCATGGGGGTAGGCAGAAACTACAGAACGCCACCTGCAACGATCCTTACATACTCCTTTTGCTTCGTGTACGTTCATCCGTGTTTAATACATGATGCTGACTCAACAAAACACTGCACTGGACTATACAAACCTTCGATTTTGTTGATGTCTAAGCACATTAGTCGCTCGCAGCAAAAATCAAATATACAAATAGCGTCGAACGTGATTTAATTTTGTGCGACATTGAATTTAACACACTTACCAATTTTGCTTACGCATATAATGTGTTGTAACTAGGTTAAAAAGGGCAAGAAACTATTTTTCGCAAACTAAATAAGAAATTACATTTTTATGACACTTTGTTATTTTTATCTTTAAGGTAAATAGTAATTAAGTAAACTAGGTATAAAATTATGACTTAATTGAAGTCAGTATTTCAAGACTTTATGTTAAGTATTGTTAAGAATTTTATTGTCCTACAATTACTATAATGTATGAGCTCATACGCGCACGCCTTCGCGCATATTATTCTTATTCTTTTTATGTAAAAGTACGAAAAATAAAAAATTACGCAATTGACATTAGCTATATCAATCTAACTACTTCCCACGGTAACAGAGGATACTAGACACAACACAAACAAACACAAAATCCAAAACACTCCCGAATTCTCAAACTTAATCAAAATGAGAGTCAACATCAGTGTTATCTAAATCTGAACAAATTTTAGCAACACAAAGCGCGATCCGATAGTGATACAACTTCGTTAAAGCAACAGAACTCATTTATCCACCTCAATACAACGTGTTCCTGATAACATCTAAATAACTTCGACGATCTCATATTAAAAGGCCCAAATGTCGATAAGTTAAGGAGGTAGAGAATTTGGAAACGGTTAAAACTGAATGATCTTGTAGACTTGTAGAGGTTCAACAAAAAAGGATTTAATTTTAATACTTACAAATATTTTTGACGCTTCTGTGGTCCAGCTAAAACATCAGCAACAAACAGGTGCAAGGAAGACCTGAAAAAAAATCTGACACCTTCACATGTCATGTTATGAGATAAAATTACATTTCTATTGGTACCGACTTCTAGGAGGTCGGTCGACAGCGGAGAGGTTGTACCTATAAAAACATAACAATTACAATATCTGTTATTTTTATTTTAACCATTATAAGGCTGGTTTCGCTCTTCTTGCCTTTACCCGGTTGAGAATATGAAAAACTTTCCAAAAAAGCAGACGCACATTCTGTCTCTTCCAGTATTCTCAACATCTTCAAGGTACTTATTTTAGCAGGTATCCAATAGTACCAGTTAATCCAGTGCGATATGAGCGACCAACAAAGAGATCGCCGATATAGTCCGCGACTGACAAGAGTAGACCTGGGAATGTTTAGATATGAAGTAGACTCTGTGAAGGTAGAAGTCTAGCTTGTCTTAAATACAAGTTAAGGTCTTCAGTTTACAAATTTACCTAATTTTAGGAGGTTTTGTTGTCAACCAGATGCATTTTGACTACCCTTCATAATTTTGTTCCACTTTGGTATCGAAAGCGTATCTACGTCATTCGATTTAGTTTTTGCTTTCAAGACCTTCACCTAAACTTAAGACGACACCGCGCACGCAGTGGCGCCCTCATCGTTTGTTTGGTTATTTCTTTTATTTTAGAATGAAAATACAGAAAATAAGCATGTTGCGTTGTGTTCCACAAGACTATTTTTTTTTTCGTTCAACCTATGTTGTCCCACTGCTGGGCAAAGGTCTCCCCCATATTTTTCCAATTTTCTTTATGCTGTGCCTTTTCCGTCCAATCGGTTAGGAACGAGTCCAAATCATCACGCCAGCGTTTTTTAAGCCTGCCTCGGTGACGACGCCAGTCTTCAGGCACCCACTGTGTGACGATCCTGGCCCATCTGTCTGGATGCGTCCTATAAGTATGATCCGCCCAGTCCCATTTCAACCTCGCAGAGTTATTACCAACATCGTCGATACCTGTCTTGGAACGTATTATGGTGTTGCGAATTTGATCGGTGAGTTTGATTTATCATGTTAATTAAAATGCTACGGTCCATCGCTCTTTGGCAAACCTTGAGTTTGGACTTCTGAGCGTCGGACGAAGACCAAGTCTGAGCGCCATAGGTTAGGATAGGCAGGATACACATGTCGACGAGCTTACCACAAGACTATACGTTATTATTATTACAAACGGTAGATTTACATTGTTAAGTTTTATTATAATCCTTACAACGGGAAACAGTGACCACTAAGCTCTGTTGTGAGGATTATAATAATTTCAAATCTAACCCTGCCTTCTCTAAACCAGCTCTGTCAATCGAAGATCTTTATCATCCAGAGCCGTTAGCATCGAGTTTTGGAACAAATTCCATTCAAATAGAAACTTGTCGGGACAATGAGAAACACCTTGCTAATATCCAAGAGGGGACTGTCCCCCCTGTATCCCCTTGATCGAGTTCGATCGATTAACCCCTTAGTTGCTCTCATAGCGAATTAAAAACGGTGAATTTGTTTTGGTCTTAGAAGGAAAGTATTTTAGATACTGAGACGGTGAGGTAAAATTAAATAGTCTTTTTCTGATGTAAAAAATTAAAATGAAGTTTTGTTTTAAATCCGGCGAAAAGTATTATCGTAAGTAATAATTATTTTATTAAGTACAGAAAACGGATGAATTCATGAAGTTGTAGATCTGAGATTGCTAGATGTTTCAAGCCCATTATCATACCAAATTGAATTAACAATCCATTCCATAACTACTTACGTGTTGTAAACAACTGAGAAGAGTGTGCGTTACCGCTTAAGGAAAGAACAGGACCTGGACAAGTGGCAATAACTTTCAGAACGTTTCGTTTTCCTGCAACGATGTTCAACAGGATTGAAACAAGCTTTTCGGTATCTTACGTCAGTCACATTTTTGACTTTTCCATGGTCTTTATCGCTCATAGTATGTTACTTCCTCTAAACCCTCTGATTTCAATTTGATACTCAATAAAAACAAATTATGATGACGAAAGCACTGATTTTGTACTTTTTTCCCGGTTATCAAAGCCAGGAACTTTCAGTTTTCAAATACCGATAACATTTACTTGTACCATAACACACATAGGCCATCCCGATCCGCTTACAATGACATCCCAACACCAGTGTCACAGCGGAACTCGGTCTGCTAGTCAAATATGAAACAATGCAGCCGTTTGCGTAGGAGCACAACTTTATACGTAGCACAAGAGTTATAGTTCAACTTGTAGCCTTCATATTGTTTACCTTGTCGTGCAAACGTTTACCAATGCTAAGTGATTAAGAATACTCGGTGAGGACAGGGGGGCGGTGGAGTCGGTGTTGTTTTTCTTGTACTATAGAGTAAGAAGTATGTAAGTGCAGCATGGGTAGGGAGGCAATAAAATATTGGGGCTGATGGTTTCTGATATTCTTCTAGTGACTCGTTAGTGTGTGATATGTGTGAATGGCTCATACTGTGTTAAAAAGATTAAACCCTCAGAATGGTTTGTAGCAGACCTAATCTTCGTAAAGCTGATTAATTGTTGAGGAGTTAAAACCAATTTACACCATGTCATTCCTCATGTTATCATCACAAATATCATAAATATAGGTACATGCCTAACTTAACGGTATTGCTGTAGCGGAGAGCTTCAGCTTTCCAATAATTATTGTAAAGCAGTAGGTATTTGCGGAGGGTGATTGGTAACTAAGAGTAGATAATAAGTTGTTTTAATATTTTGTTAAATAGTGAGTCATCGTTGTCCACCGGCCTAGCCCCGCCCCTCAACCAATTAGGTCGCAACAAATTAGAAAGCTAAGTTCACAGTGACCAGTTGACGGCAGATCTTTCCAATTTGTTGCGACGTAATTGGTTGAGGGGCGGGGCTATTCCGGCGGACAACGATGACTCACTATTTTCTTAACGCGAACGGACTATAACACTATGGATTCTTTGTTCCGAAATAAAAATCATTATTATTACAAATTGATTGTTGCTCATTTTAATAGAAAATCATAAAAATAAAAGGTTTCCTTACGGTTGAATTCATGCACCGAGATCACATTGAACCCTTCCAAGGTCACAAACTAGGTGACAAACCTTACATCTACCTTTGTTTCAGTAGAGACTCCACCCCGCGCCTGTCCCCACTTACACCGAACTACACAAGATACAGTTCTCTACTCAAATTCCAAGTGTTCTCTAACTTAAACTGAAATAACTTATGAGAATCGGCCGATCGCCTTTGTCGTAAGCTAGAAGGCAATTATCATTAATTATTATTAAATGTGACATTTTAGTGATAAACGGTGGGCCGATAACTTGGGCAAATAACTCAAGTTAGGGTGGATGGGTCGACGGTACCCGCGGTGTTCACTGTTTGATTTGCTATTAGATCTTGAGGGTTGAGTTTCGTTTGTTTGATTTCTAGTGGTTTGGTAATGATTTTTGGTGTTTAAACATACAATTTTGTAAGTATTTTTGAGTGTAATCATGAGAATATATAATAGATAGTGCCGTAATTGGTGTAAACATTACCAGAAGATACTAGATTTTACTATCGTCTAATATCTTTCATTCCTACTAACAATAATTTTATAGGTAGTTGCTATGTCAACGTTATCAGGATTCAATGTGGCTCCCTGGATAATGAGACACTTCCTTGTCTACCTTTTTTTATTTTTGGTAGGAAATCATCAAATGCCTCCCGCTCTAGGTGGAGCAGGAGGGCGTGTCAGACTTTTACTGACTAAAACCCACCCGTGTTCCTTCAGTTGCCTGTGCCGGGGCCACGGTAACTTTCGAACTTCCCGCAACCCAGGCAGGCATCGGCCCTAGCGGACCGCATCATCCTTGTCTGCCCTGGATGATGAAAAAGGCGTTATAGGGGATTATGATTTATGCTAAGACCAGTTATCCGACCGTTCCCCTGCCTGCTAGTTAGTATAATTTTGCGACATTGTCATATTTCTGTGATAACCCATCTAGGATATAGTTGATGGATTGGCTTCTGTTAAGCATGATAATCATGACAACTTTCATTCAAATTTCATTTCAAAGATTGTTGTGTTGATGTTTTTCCAACTGATGATGATTTGATGATGGAAATAAGACACAGTTGTGCTCCAGCGGTTAAATCTAGTTTGGAACTTATTTATGGCAGTTTAGGACCAGCATATTTATTCTCACAAACAAGTGACAAGTGATGACTATTAAATTTTTACAAAAAAAAAAAAAACAAAAACTGAAAACATGGCTTCTCCAAAGTTATTTTTATACGGTAAAAGAATTTTTTAAGTATAAGGGTAATACTTAGTAGATTTATTTAGTTTTTCTATTAAACATTTTGGTGTTGTTGTATTTTTTTTTTTAAATTTTATTTTGTATACTATAGTGTAAATGTATTTTTTTTTGTCTACGTCTAAGTATTTTGTATTGTTTATCAGAGTGTAATATATAGTATATAGGTAAGTTAGGTTTTTGCCTTTACGAAATACTTATTGTAAACTTTCGTATGCCGCTTTTAGCGGCGGATGTGTCCTGAACTTATCTATAATATTATAATAACCAACTTTGTACCTACCATATCCGACGAACAAATGTGTTTGTCTTTGATGGTATGACTCTCATACCCATGTAGATGGCACATCCGTAAACTATAGCCACTTAACTCCGTCAAATAAATTTATTTTCACATACATTCCTCTGTTATTAATCTTGTCCGTGCTGTGCGCACATCTGTTATTTTTATTGTTACTTCATACGTTACGTTATATTGTGATAGTTATCCTAATATCCTTTATGGTGGAATGGTATCTACTGACATATGCAGCCATCTTGTTTATACTCAAATAATATAGTTAAGTCAGAACTAAGATTAATGGTATTTGTTTGGAGCTGTGCCTGCAATTGTTTCCACGTGTACAGATTTTATTTAGCGAATTTTATGACCTTCTCAACTATCTCTGCCAAATAGTTTGTTCGTTATAAAAAAATTATAATATTATAGACTCACTTCCGCGTTAACTTTGAAGATCTATGTAGTTTTAGATGCATTTTCAGTAATCTACCGATAAGTTCAACGTAATAGGAATAACATATTTTTGTTTTTCTCCCTCTTGAATGAGTTTAGTACCTACTAGCACTTCCTCCGCGACTTTGTCTGCGTGGATTTCTTACTTTCCCCTAAATTTTAAAATTGTCTACTCCATTTGGGGTAGATTTTTGAAAAACCCTGATACACGTTATTCGTTATTTTCAGTCTTAAGTACTTATAAATCATGAGTTTCGACTTATCGGACCGCGTGTTAAAATTCTTTCATACAAACTTCGACGACCCCCAATCTCCCTTTAGGGGGTAGTTTAGAAAACAGAAAATTACAAGCTTTATAATTTACTAAGATAAGTATTCGTGGTTAGTTTCAAGTTTATTAACGCAAGGAATATGATTTTTCATACCAACAAAATCCCCCCTTTTCACTTTCCTAAAGGTCGAATTTCCGAAAACTCCTTCTTAGTGCTTCCCTACATTATAAATGGAAGCTGTGTGCAAAATTTCAAGTTTGTAGCCCCAGCGGTTTAGGCTCTGCGTTGATAAATCAGTCGGGACAAGTAATTATACAAGGTGTAACATAAATAACGCACCACCTCTTAAGGGGTCATTGTACTCATCATTATGAACAACTTTTACTATGGGACCAAACCTGAAATCGCGAAAAAAAATCAGCTGCTCCCTACATTTACCATGGAGCGGTTTTATGTTATGATGTAGGTATGTTGACTTGAAAGAGTATGGCAGCGTCATGCTCACTTAAATGTCTCGCTGATGGTGGTGCGTGTGTTGGATCATTCGGTTCCCTACAAAATGGTTGAGCTGGATGGTGCTGATCCACACGTCATGTTCGTGAACGGGCGCCGTCAGTAGAGACTGGTCATCTCTTAGCTGCCAGGGCTTATTTTTAATCTTATATTTTAAATTGTTTTAGTTATCTATTTTTTACATTGTTCTCACATATAGAAGCAACAAGAACAATAACAATGTACCTACCCAGGATTCTGTAACAATTTTGATTTAAAAGAGTGTCCATGGAGTTTCTTGCCCATTCTTCTCCATAGAGATCTACGTTTTGGAATGGGCGACTAGCTTCAATTTTCTGACTAACTGACTGACTCTTTAACAATTCAAAAGTGCCTGTAGTTGGTTTAATTGAAATAAATGCTTTGAGTTTGAGTTTGATTTATGTTCGCATAACTCGTCAAAATGTAGGGAATAGTTGATTTTTTTTTTCGCGAGTTCAGGTTTGGTCCCATAGTAAAAGTTGTTCATAATGATGAGTACAATGACCCCTTAAGAGGTGGTGCGTTATTTATGTTACATCTTGTATATGTATAAAATTTATGTCGCTGCAATAGTAGGCTCGGTCTTTAACAAAATATTTAAAGGAACTTTAATATTATACCTGTGGGTACTAACAATAGGGTTCCTATAAATATCTTGTGACGCAGCGTGCGTGTATCAGTGACTTGCTTTTTTTTTTTTTTGGATGGGAAATCATCAAATGACTTCTCCCGCTCTGGGCAGAGCGGGAGGGCGTGTCAGACTTTTACTGACTAAAACCCACCCGTGTTCCTTCTGCTGCCTGTGCCGGGGCCACGGTAACTCTTTCGAACATCCCGCAACCCCGGCTTGCATCGGTCCTAGCGGACCCCTTCAATGCTGCTTACATCTCTTTGAGGCGCGCGTGAAACACAACGCGCCATCGACTCGGGCCTGGTCCTTACTGGACGGCGAGCTACCCATTGCTCGCCGTCCGCAAGCCCGCGCCTACGGTGGCCGGGAATCGGCTGCCAAATACCGACGCCCAGGGCGTCTCCTGCGGCGACTAGGGGCGTGAGGGCGCAAAGTTTGCCTCTCCCTCACGCGTCCCGCCTCCTCCTTCGCGAGCATTACTGCTTCGCAGAAGGAGGTAATGACTTCCCATGTACTCTCGCCCCGTACCATGGCCTGGACCAGGGCTGGACGCGTGAGATCGCCGCCGCCGATCGCTTCCGCGAGGACACGGCGTTGCTCCGCCCTAGCCGGCAGACCTCCACCGTATGCTCCACCGTATCCTCCGGGCGATCCACACAGTGGTGACACCCGGGCGTTTCCTCCCGCATCAGTGACTTGCTGTGGCAACTCAATGATTTGTTGCGTATATTTGTTCAACACTAAACCCGTTTAGGATCCTACTTAACCCCTTAAGGCCACTATTAAACCATGACGCATAACCTTCACCAGAACTACCATATTCAGCACTTTAGCCGCACAATAAATCCACGCACCTTGACTACTTATCGATCACAGTGCTACTCAAGTAATCATAATAAATAACGGTTAATACTCGGCAAATTTGTACATTAACCAGCTCGCGTCGCTTGCCCTGAGTTATAACGTCTACCCGACATTTAGGCGAACCAGCGGCATTAGCATTAATTTAAAATATTATTTATAGTTTGAAGCTTTATACTGATGGGGGATGGTCGAAGGGATGGAGGTGACAAGAGTTTTTTTTCGCAATCGGTGAAATAAAATTCTCTAGTTTCCTTAGTTACACTCTCCCCCGTGGATGTGCCTTAACAGGCGTTGCACAAGGGGTTTCGCATCGGTCTTCTGAGAGGTAACGGTGCCCCCTTCCGGTGACCACCGGGGTGGTTTTAGTGAGGTAAAAATCCCACATTTTCCGGTCTTATCCCCAAAGCCCGGGTGCCTTTTGAAGGTTTCCCACGAAAACAAAAAAAAAAAGGTATTACGAAACTGCATTAATTTATAATAATTTTAAATAATTGAAAATAGAACAATCAACGGTGGCGCACAAATAGCTTTATTTGATTATTTCAGTCTAGCTATCTTATAGACAGTAAAGAAAGTATGTTAGTCTGTCTGTCATTTTTGGCGCTTTGTCACCATTGAGTCATTCCTGTCTTTGAGATAACACGACAAACCTGAAAATTTCTCAAGTGAATTTCTCTGCTACTTTTAATCATCAACGCCTACTATAGCACGGTGGCAGAAATAAACATGGTGGCAGAACGTTTCCACAAAAACTCTATCACTGTGAAACAATTTTTAGGTATTTTACCGTTTCCAAAAACACACAAGTACCTCTAAATCTTTTCTTCAGAATTGTGCTCACAAATCTTCGTAGCTCAACATTGGTGCTGTGTTGATGATCTCGTTAAGGGTAAGATGACACCAAATGACCGTAATTATACCGAGTTAAGGGGCAGTAATCGCGTCGGGGCCGTGTTTTTGGCGAATTCGCAGAGCGTCGTGTTTCATTGTTTATTAAAGTTTTTATTTGTATTGTTATTGCTGCTGCTGGTGCCTTTAATTGGTATCGGTTTGATGGTGTTTTCAAAGTTTTGGATGTAGGATGGCAGCTGCTAACTGCGTGTTACGATTAATTAATTAATTCTGTTAATTATTAGCCTGGATCTCACATGCTCTTACATCTTACCAGCGGCGAGGTGTGAATTTTTGTAAGAGAGAAGCCGGTTTTTAATTTACTTACTTATCAGTAAAGTAAAAATGTATTTATTAACTTAAAAATAAAAGTCTTTTCTTTACTGAATTTAACACCATCTATCGTCAAATAGCAGAACCAAAAAGACGCTATCACTACACAAACAAAATTTCCAATGTTTCAGAGAAATAAAATCAACTAAATTACGTAATACAATATCATTCTAAAATTATTATAGGGATATAAAGAATCGAATACATTACAGGTGAACAGGTGAAAAGGTGAAAATTAAATAAAATGTGCAATATTTCTCCATCTCGTTCTCGCTGTCCCATTTTTTCTATATACAGGGTGTTCGGCGCATGGTTGGACAAACGAAAACAGCGAAGTGATGCGGTCATATGCTATGTACTCACGCCAAGAAACTCGGACTTGTCTCCACGTTTTTATTTAAATTAATTTTATTAAAAAATGTACAAATTACCAAAATTCATCGCTTAAACCCATATATATCTAGAAAACTGTTCCAAAGCTTCTTGGTTCTGTTGTTAAATGTAGTTATGTTCTGATAAAATTCATACTTTGAGCAGATAGTAGATTTTTGAATTTTTTAATAACTTCAGCTAGAATAGCTAGAATAAGAATAGCTAGAATAGATAGAATGATGCTTGACGGCCGAAAATAGAAACAAAATGTTTGAGAAAATTCAATTGTAGCCTATGAGTGCACTCATAGGCTACAATTTAATTTTCTCCTCATTTTCTCCTCAATTTTCAACATGCATCCTAATTATGTTAACCTAACAGAATAAAACATGCAGGTGTAAAAACAAACCATTTTCAATCCAAAATATAGGTATTCATAGAATACTCTATTTAGTATTCATAATAAAGTCCTACAATTTTTTGTGAACAATAAATTCACTAACGAATAGTCTAAAGTTAAAATCTATAGAATTCCGATCAGGGGGCAAACCACCACCTCTTAAATCAGTATTATATTAATTAAGAGATAGAGCTATACAGGATGTCTAGCTCTATCTCTTTCCCACACTGAAGTAAGATTACAATAATACTGCTTTAAGAGACGGTCTAGCTCCTGCTAAAAGAAAATAGGTATAATACTACTACCAAGTTAATTAACTCACTTCAAACATACAAAACATATTCTCTAACCCGATATTACTCACAAACCTTGTATGTTGGTATTTATTTCCATACATATGTGCTGTACGCTCCAGTGCTGGACTCGCATGGGCACGAGCGCCATGTTTGAGTCCCCGACCGGACATATTTAAGCTATTTTATTTATTTTGAGATACAAAAGGCCTTATCGGCGGATATATAGCTTAACAGCGTGTTCGGATTCGGCTACTTTATTATTGATAATTATGTGGGAAATTATATAAAATAATTGTCCGTTATATTTATTTGTAAAAAGGTAGTTTATAAAAAGATAGTGGCAGCGGTAATTGTGAAGATTATTTCAAGTCGGAATTGGCTTATCAAGCATATTCAAAAGATTAATTCAAAAGCTTGTTGTAAGATCTATTTTAATAGCATTGTAATTTTAAATGAGTAGGATAAAAGCTTTTGTAACAACTTTAATAAATTAATCGTTACTAATTAATTATAATTTACGTGGTATACACACATTTAAATATTTACTAGAATAGATTAAGCACCTAAAACTGTAATACAACTCGTTTACAATATCGTTATTTTTAAGGGTACCTACAACAGCGTGTGTGTATGCCAACCGATCTTTCGGTAGGACTTACATAATTTAATTATGTTGAAAGAATTTGTATTACAATTCAGTTTTATAATAACACGGCGGCCACTAGTAAATGAATTACTCAGCATAAAATGTTCAAAAAAAAAAACAACAGTCGAAAATACCTGCATAATATTCTTAGCATCCCAATGTGAACATCGGAGCCCCCGTGACATCCTCTCAATAAACAAGGCTTCTCATAGTTGCCCGCGTTATCTGACTTTGATGGGACGGTCGGCGGGTAGTTTTAAAACGTGCGCAAACACCGGTAGTTGTAAATAATTATGGGCTTTTGTAGTTTTTGCCCAGCGATTATGCGTAATGACCGGGTTCGGTTACATTTTGAGATAGTTACCGGCTTTTATTTACGTTGTTTAGTTTTGTTTTGTGCTATGTATTTTGTTTTGTAAATTGTAATCGGTTTTGTATGTAATGTTTGTTTAGTTCATTTAAATAATGAAGGTGGGGTAATTGGGTTGGTTTGTTTGTGGTGTTACGAGGGGTAGAATGAAATGTAAATGTAGGTTGTAAGTTTTAAAGATGAAAGGAGATAAAATATGGGAAGGAAGATAGACGACAAAATGAAGTGAGCTTCAAATAAATAAAACGGTGATTTGTCAAAAATATAAGTAGGTAGGCGACTTTTTCTCAGATGGCAAAATCGTTTTGCTTATGAGTGAAACGAGACAAAAGCTTTGCTATTGTCATAACCTGTTTTTATAAAATTGTAATTCTTTTTTAAAATACATATCCAAATTATCATTGTCATCATTATCATCTTTCTGGCCTTGTCCCATGTTACTTGGGGTCGGCGCAACACGTTTTCTTCTGCAATTCTCCCCTGTCAACCGTAACGCTATCATTCACTCCCTTCTCTTTCATATCATTCCTCACACAATCCATCCATCTTTTATTTGGCCTTCCTCTCCCTCTCCATCCATCAACATTTATATTCTTCACTTTTTTCGTCACAT
This sequence comes from Fissipunctia ypsillon, assembly GCA_947568875.1. Lineage (NCBI taxonomy): Eukaryota > Metazoa > Arthropoda > Insecta > Lepidoptera > Noctuidae > Fissipunctia > Fissipunctia ypsillon. Next base: position 22,731,901 of record OX387654.1, read on the forward strand.
GCGTTTAAAAATCATCATTAATTTATTTATTTATTTTATTTAGCCGACACTGTCCCACTGCTGGACAAAGTCAAAAAAATAATTTAGTATTAGTAAACAAGATGTTTTAAGAACAATATTGTGATTAATATAAACGAGTAGTGGGTAGAATATGACAATGTTGTGTCTACGCCAGTTACTACTCCGTAGCACGTTCGTAGCCGTAGCAGACCGGTGCTACGATCGGGATCGCATTATTATTCCCATTTCATTAACTAGGTAACTTTGTAAATGGTATTTCTATCATTGTTTGACCTGTATTTTATTTGTAGTTACTTAGTAGTTTTGTGCACAAAACTAGTAATTATTTGAAATTTAAAACAGGTACGTATACGAATATTCTTGTATCTACTTTTTTTAATTTGTCACGTTCCCACACAAATTTATGTTCGCATCACTCGTCAAAATGTAGGGAACAGCTGATTTTTTTTCGCGTTTACAGGTGAAAGTTGTTCATAATGATGAGTTCAATGACACCTTAAGAGGTTGTGCGTTAATTCTGGGACATGTTGTTTATGCTTGTGTATTTTTAATTTTCGTTGGAATAAAAATACTTTTCTTAATCATTTCCGATTTAGTTTGGTTTAGAGTTGATGAAAACCAAACATTTTCATGAATACTTAAATTTTATACAACATTTGTTTTCTTGTATGTTTACATATGCACACGCCTGCAGTTTCTAACAACCCAATTTAATAAAATAATACAAACTATCGCCAAAAAAAAATCTAATCAAATCCATCCAAAAACCCCATACGCTGTACATCAGGCCTTGTCCCTAAGGACAGGTTCATACTTCCGATACCGAAGGCTATAACATAAACATGGGGTACACTATTAAAACTTGGACTCGTTTTGTAAGCCAAAATATTATACGGAGTACCTTCCTTCTATCTCGATGCGTTAGGGCTGCCAGAGCATTTACATTTTTATTTCAACGTACAGGAGATCATATGTTAGTAAAATGTTATCTGGTTCAGAACAAGATAGTTTCTGTCAGTTTATGGCTATTGTGTTCAGGTTTGGATTGGAAAATGGAGTACAATTGTCTGGATTTTGTTTTTGTTTTGGATTTAGTTGGAGGAATTGGTTGTGCAGTTGTTTCAACTGACTTATGACATGACGAGGAAGCTAAGACTTGGTCTGATATTGTCACTACTTCGAGAGAACCTTAAAGTAGGTACGTTAAATATTTGTAACAAATCAGATTTTCAATGTGAGTTTAGTTTTCTGTATGAGAGACCGTTTTATCTTGCAACAGGATAAATGCAAGCTTAAATTATAATCTTGCAGTTGACGCTTTAAAAGCATAATTATTTAGGTCGTTAAACATTTAGTATTAACATTGTCTGTATTTCTAGCGTAGGTATGTAACTATTTTGGCCAAAGTCCATCTCTGTTTGACCGTCAGGCTGTACTATTTGTTGCATTTTGCATATTCCTCGAGGTTTTTCGCATTTTTGAAGGTCATGCGTTGCAGCATCTCGAATATTATTGTTTTAATCTTTAAGTCATCATCATCGTCATCTTCATCATCGTCATCTTCATCATCGTCATCTTCATCATCGTCATCTTCGGCAGCCACTTACTGCTGAGTATCGGCCCCCTCCCTTTTGTGCCATTTTAAGTAATTAGCTTTTAAGATGAAGATAAGTATTTTTGTTTCTCATGCACCTTTTACAATCTAATCGCATTTAGTTTTCTGTCTGTAGTACATTCATGTAGTGTGTAGTAGTATCCTACTACGTGCAGAGTGTGTTTCTTTTTAATATAACATCACGCCTTGTTTTACCGAAGGGTTGGGCTGAGGTGTACCTATAGTACACCCACATGCTGACATTCTGTGTTTCTTTTTAATAGGCCTAATACTACGATATAGTGGTGCAATCCTTTACCAACTTCCCAGCTATAGCTTCTTTCACCAAATTTCCTTCCTCGATATTCCCGGCAGCCCTACCCGACCGGCCACAGTCCGGCAGTCCGGTGGCTGTCTCATAAACATGCCCCCTGTATCAGCGCGTAATCTGCCGGATTTGTCGATCAGGCCGGCTATCCACTGGCCAGATTTGTACGGGGCTTTGCCGCCGATACGGCTCATACATTTTGCTTTTCTTCTTCAGTGTTTATGTGGCTGGTCAGGTGGGAGGCTCTAGTTTGTTTACTGGGACGTCATTTGTTTTTGTTTTTATTTGAGGGTGCTGATTGAAGGGGGTTGGGGGTTTGGGCTGGTAATTATAGACGAAGGTGCAGTATTTCGTGTGGTATAGTATCTATTGTTGTTTGTGCATTTTGTATGAGACATGAGTATAGCTCACCACGGTGCTAGTGCTAATCGGACTTTAAGTATATAAAGTAACTAAATTAATGTATTTTATTTATCTAGTGGCCTCTTACTGGCTCGGTGATAAGTTCAATCTTGAATTTTTATGAAGCTTTTGATTGAAATCACAGTAATCCTAAGGTAGATAAGTTGGATGAGATGAGTAAAGAACATTTTTTATACAGTCTATTGTAAAGGCAGGGAAATAAATTATTGAACAAATTGACTATCAATTTCAATTTGCCGTATATTCAAATAGCAACTGTCATTCTTTGGCAGTATGTTGTATGAAATGGTTATCACACGGCAAATTGATGCAAGGCGTCAATTTTCTTAACAAATAATTTCCCTGACTTACCCGTTTAGCCACAAAACTTTACCTACAGAACTATAAGCTGTACATATACAATTCGGTCGTCGAGGGAATGGGTTCTTGACATTTGTCAGTTTCATACTAAAGAACGTGTTTTGCGAATTTGATCTTATTAGAAATTGTCCAACTGACATGTGTCAGGAATGCATTCTCTCAACGGCCGGACTGTAGGAATAGAATTATGCTTGTTCATGTCAATAGCGCATTGGGTCAATTTTGAAATTACTATCTCTAGATTGCCACCAAAATACCAAATAATACTAAAAATATCACGTAACACATTCAGATATCAAGCTACAAAAATATTCCCATTCTAAAAATAGCAGCTCGTCATAACCGAGGCGTCGTGAATATTGATGAGTATTGACTCCGGAGCGATGGCGCGAAGGTAATCAGAGCGACGCTGTCGTCTCAATTAGTTACACTTTGCACGGACTATTTATATCTGGATCTGAGAATAACTTGGGTTTTGTGGAGGAAACAATTGTACTTATGTATACTTTTTTGTGTGGGAGTAAAAGTCAATCGCTTGTCTTGCTGATTGTAAGTTGGAGTCGTGATCGATTTTATCAAACCATTAATACGCTTGATGCTTATAATTATTATATAGTTGAACATATTCAATTTAACAACCACTTTAGCTCAACTTATTTGTGATTTAAAAAATATCTTTGATGATTATATATATTAGAGGTTATAATGTTTGTTAGGAACCCATATTCGCAAATGAATAAATGATTATGATTATGATTATTATGATTATTTCCGATTAAATACATCAATTTTAAATTCATTCATTCATTCACTGACAGACCGCACAGTCTAAACGGCTGGATTTGGAAGCATGAAATTCTGCACAAGAGTTCCTTTACAACTTTATAATTAGTTTTTAAATGGTCAATGTAATTTATTTTATTTTATTTTAGTCTAATTTATAATCTAATTTTCATTACAATTATTATATAATTTTTATCTTGTTTATTCGTTTATGATCTAGTTTATTAATTTAATTTTCACATTTTACTCACTTGTATTTTTATGAGTCTAATTTAATAATTAATGGTTTTACCACTGTTTTTTGTGCTAGCGGTGTTAACCTATAATTAATTGTTGCACCCGCAATTGTATCCTATTATAAATAATAAGCTGCTAATGTAAACAATTGTTGGTTAACCTGAAGAAAAATAAATAAATAAACAAATAACTGGAGTGAGTACTGAGGAAGAATTTTTGAAAATTCTACCCCTGAAGTGGTTTGAATTTGAATTTGAATTTGAATTTATTTATTTGTTAGAGTATTGTTGTTACATACATGTCACAAAAAATATGATGTCCATAATATTCTGCTGTTTCCAGCTTACAAATATTTCAAAGAATTAAGATTAATAATAAACCACACAATGTCGAGAATAAGGAAAACGTTAAAAAACTACTATCAAATACAATGTCAGGGGTTACTAATTATGTCAAGAATTATTAAATACAATGTCAGGGGTTATTAATCATAATGTCAAGAATTATTAAATACAATGTCAAGGGTTATTAATTGAGGAGTGGCTGGAGAGGCGCCACGGCGTCCTCACCTTCCGCCTGACGCAGGTCCTCACCGGACACGGGTGCTTCGGGAGGTACCTGTTCCGGATAAGGCGGGAGGAAACGCCCGGGTGTCACCACTGTGTGGATCGCCCGGAGGACACGGTGGAGCATACGGTGGAGGTCTGCCCGGCTTGGGCGGAGCACCGCCGTGTCCTCGCGGAAGCGATCGGCGGCGGCGATCTCTCGCGTCCGGCCCTGGTCCAGGCCATGGTACGGAGCGAGAGTGCATGGGATGCCATTACCTCCTTCTGCGAAGCAGTAATGCTCGTGAAGGAGGAGGCGGGACGCGTGAGGGAGAGGCAAGCTTTGCGCCCTCACGCCCCTAGTCGCCGCAGGAGACGCCCTGGGCGTCGGGAATTGGCAGCCGATTCCCGGCCACCGTAGGCGCGGGCTTGCGGACGGCGAGCAATGGGTAGCTCGCCGTCCGGTAAGGACCAAGCCCGAGTCGACGGCGCGTCGTGTTTCACGCGCGCCTCAAAGAGATGTCAGCACTATTGACGGGGTCCGCTAGGGCCGATGCCAGCTAGGGTAGCGGGATGTTCGAAAGAGTTACCGTGGCCCCGGCACAGGCAACAGAAGGAACACGGGTGGGTTTTAGTCAGTAAAAGTCTGACACGCCCTCCCGCTCCGCCCAGAGCGGGAGGTCATTTGATGATTTCCCATCCACAAAAAAAAAAGGGTTATTAATTATAATGTCAAGAATTATTAAATACAATGAAGAGAAAAAAAATACGAAAAATTTCAATACAATGTCATAGAAATGAAATTCCATTCAATTATTAGGATGTAAGTCGTCGTCTAATTTAAATTTAGAATCAAATTTTTCATTTAAAAATTCATTCGTCGAGTAGTAACACTTTTGCAATAGAAAGTTAAATAGTTTCTTTTTAAATGTCATGAGGTTAAGACTTTTAAAAACATTAGGTAATTTATTATAAATTTGAATTGCCATACAGTAAACATTATTCGAAAATAGTTTAATTTTTTGTTGGGGTGCACATAATTTGTGGATATTTCGACTTTTCCTTATTACAACATCGTTGTGTACTTGAAATAAAGCTAAGGTTAAATAGGGGATGAAACTTTCTATGGAAGTTCGTCCTTTTCTCCGGCGGGAACCCATCGGGAACCCATCGGTAACCCATTAGGAACCCATCGGTAACCCACCGGGAACCCATCGGGTGCAACGCTTGTGAAATACCTAAATGAGAAAGCACCTACACATAAAATACAATAAATCATGTTGAGTATCAATTTATCTTCGTTTATTTTATGTGGTTTTATTTTTATTTGTATAAATACTTATACTTTAGGTAATAATTACCTTCGTTAGTCCTCAACTTTCTACAATCAAACAAGACAACAACATCTAATTTAAAAATCGAAGAAACAAATGCAACTCCTACACTCCCATTCTCACACATCTCGCTGACTATTGTAAATTAATACGTCGCACAGGCCAGGCCTCGTAAATCGGCCGTCTCAATTTACCGGCCTGCGTATTGGCAAGACGGAGGCCTGGCGAGGCCAGTGGAGGCCTTTATTGATAGGCCGTTGTCGCCTTGAGATATTGCACGGCAATTTGTAGACGCTTGCAGGGTACAGAATTAGCGGTAATCAATTAATTGAACGGTTTTATGGGAAACATTGTTGACTTTATTGGTTTTTAGGGTTTATAATTTGAAGTGGCGTTTGACGTGGTTTTATTTGATTAAAAATAATCAAAATATTCTAAATCGCTTGATTATGGATAGTTTTTGACATAGGGAAGAAAGTAAGAATGGCGACAATTCCTTCTTTTCTGCATATTTTGATCCTTAATTTAACTGGGTCAGTATGTCATAGTTGGTGTGGGGTGTTGGTGGGGGTTAGTGTGGGGGTACAAAACTGGGTTGGTCAATCCAACACAAAACTGTCAATCAATATAGGACAGTATCCTTGAAAGTCTAGACGTTTTAGAGAGTTGCCTATAAAGTTTATCTAAAGCGTTATCGAGTAAAATTGAAAAGCCACGATCAAAGAATATAAATAAGGGGTTTCAATAGGCCATTTTTTGCATAAAATACGAAACAACTTTTATACATAGATAAAATACTACTAAACTGAAATACTAATTTTAAACGAGAAACCTAAATCGAAACCTTGTTCATTTTAGTTGAAGCCGATTACAATTTTACTATAAATATTTCATTGTAATATCATAGTTATACAAGGTGACCATGTTTTGAGCCAAAATATTATTGCATTTATTATTATATCGGTGAAACGAAAAAGAAAATATATAAATATGGGGTAGACCTTTGCCTAACAGTGGGAAAAAATAGGCTAAAAGAAAAAAAATATCGATGAAACGATTTTTTATAAGTAAACGCTTTCGTTTAAATCAATTGTCAATAAACACAAATTCCATTCACACCAAAATTCCCCGCAATTTTTCACAAGCACGAACCAAACTGCATAATCCAAAACACAGTACCAATCATGCAATAACATTGTCAAATTCAGCCCAGGACAGGCGGCGGATTACTGCGTATTTACTGCAAATTAACCGCACAATTGATGGCCAATTGATCGTCTAATGTTCCCACATAGCCATTATATTAAATCAAACAGCTCTCGATGGTCTACCAAGTACCTGGACAAAGACCTATTGATTTAAGAGCTGTGTAGAGGCTGTTTACATAGATTGATGTCATCGGGAGATCTGTGCGTCTTAGGGCAGAGCGTTCGAATGGTCTAATCTCTCTTGGATGGCGGACCATTGACCAGTGAAAATTGAGCTGAGGTCTTGAATGGTGGAAATTTGGGCAGCAGTTGGCAGTGTAAGACAAGATTTAGATTACAGCAATAGAAATTCTAACCGCACTTCACCATGGCAAGTTAAAACATTTGCTGTTCCTATTATTTTTTGTTCCTGTACTTTTCCAGTCTTGTTTTATGTTGGAATCATTATAGTTAATCCTTGTTTTGAAATAATCTGCCTACTGCGTCGGTCTCTTATTTCAAGACACAAACTCTAGATAAACTTTAAAGCTATTTTACTAACAGATGCAATCTGAGAAGCGAATTTCCCAAAACCAACTACAGAACAGAAACCAAAACTCATCCCTAAAAACAAAATCCCTTGGCATACAAAACGCCTAGTTGCACAAAGACAATAATTCGATAGTAAGCCCACGCCGCGCCTCAGATCTCACCTGACTAACTGCCTCTAACCACCTCTAACCACCGCGCGCCGGCACGGACCGGTTTAATCCGCCCGGAACCGGCGCAATCCGGTTCACAAACTTTGTTCTGTCATGCTTGCTTTGCGGTACACGCGCCGTGCCACTTGTCGTGTTGTCTGTAAACGATTTGTTAATGGATTCCGGTTATTGTGTTGCCCTTTTGTGGGTAATTGGTTGGAGTGATGAGTGTATTCGCGGTTTTGGAAATGGCTTTTTTTTCATAACTGGTATAGTTGGATCAAGTCGTTGTCTCAATAAAAGTGAAATAATAGTTGTTTGTTAAATACTTCTTTCGGGAAGCTTCAGATCCTTTATGCAGTCACACATTGTTCATAGGCCTCCCTATTAATGTTCTAAGACCCATCAAACAAAACATCACCATAACACCCTTTTAGCTAAATGCCAGTCCACACCAAATGTCCCCAAACGTCCCTGAATACTCTCAAATGTCAAAGAATGTCCCCAAATATACCCGAATGACCCGTAAAGATTGTTGCCGCGGGCTTAATGCTCCGTGCTGGCCGCGGCCCATTGCATCGCCGATATCTTTGTTGCTTTGCAAAGTTGGATGTAGTCGATGTAGGAGGAGATAGACAGACATTGGAAGGCATAAAGTAGCCTTAGGAACTGCGCAGCTGCGTGAACTGGGCTGGTTGCAGTTTGTTATAGATCCTTCGGAATGTTTCTTTTTCTATGGACTGGACTGAACTGGGCTTGAGTCGTCTGTTTTCTCATTGCCTGTAAAATATTTCTACGAGAAAAGTTTCACAAAATAACTTCTCATGTAAATGAAAATACAATTTAAATTGAAAGATAATCTACTAAATAATCTAATTGTGTTTAATTTCAAACGTTTTTCTCAGAACAATCTTCACATCAAATAACTTTGCACCAAGTTTAAATCGAGCCTAACCAGTATAAACCGGTTCAAACCGACGTAAACCAGTTTAAGGCGGTCTGAGCCAACTCACGGCGCTAAGTTTGTTTTGTCACTTGCTCCGTTTAATAGCAAGTTGGGCTCACTCTCAAAGTACATAGTCTAATTGAATTGATTGTCTGGATTTGAGAGGGAACACCTGTGAGATGTACGGGGGATTCCTTCAATGTGGGAACACTTTTTCAACAGTTTTTATTTAAAATGAAATCTTCATATTAAAGGGATTATTGCTGTTATAATTGTGTGCCAGAATAAACGTAGCAACTTGTGAATGAGTCTTTCAAAATAACAATAGATATTATTATGATCCACCTGTAGGTACTTGATTATTTTTGAAGTAAAAACTTCTATAAGCGCTTTGAGCGCTTTTTGGTAGGGGAATTGAAATGAAATTGTTTATTCTGTAAATAGGATATCGGAATCACTTTTACTCGTCATATTAAAAAATAATGAACTAGATGGAGTCGCTATTTCCTATCTGACTACCCCTGAGAAGAAATGGCGAAACGAATTCAGGGGTCAAAGTCTCTTTTAAAGTCCAGACATAATCTTGGTCAAATCATGTGAGGACCATGTAGATCCGTGTCTGAAATGGTCTTTTGAGAAAAGAACCACACAAATTTGAGTGGCCCAGCCCAGTCAGTACAAGCATTTGTCAGTAATCGTGTAGCTCAACTCAGGACTTAAGGAGCTCAATGACTTAACGAACAATACCAAAGAAAGGACATTCGGGTAGGCCGCATAAAGTACTCAAACTGCCAGACTATCACTAAAACTAACCTAGAAAGAAAAAAAAGGATATTGAAAAAAATATTGAAAATCTTACGGGTTCACGACATGCGGCATACAACAACACAACTCTATAGGTGGCGGTTCGCGCGGCGACATAGACCGGAGTCTGAGACGCAAGACAGAGACAGGAGATGGAGACATAGGTCTCGGTCTCCGCTGGTGTACCTGTGGGCCGAGACCGAGACCGAGACCAAAAACTAAAGACTGTTACCAGTAACAAGTATTGTCGATTCAGTCGTTGGAGTCAGTTGTATTGTTGAAAGTTATTAATCTACATTGTAATGGAAGGCCAAGTTATCAAGTTATTATTGGAGGAAGCAGAAGACGATGATTTGATATTATGTATATTATTATTATATAAAAGTAAACAAAGATTGCCTGCCTGTCAACGAATTATGTAGAACTAGAGGCCAAGAAGGATCGTTTTCACTATTAATGAAGAACCATTAATTGTTTGATAACAATATGTTCTGGACGTATTTTCAGCCTCTTGACCGAGACGCGCGACACTACTGGTCCGGGGCGGAGACCATCTCTCGGTCTTCTGTCTAGCGTCTTCGTCTCTTGCCTTGGTCTCGCTCGCGAACGGGCGTCCATACCAAACCAAATGGCCAGTAACGGTTTCGGTCTCCTGTCTCTGTCTTCCATCCCGGTCTCTGGTCTCTGTTGCCGCGTGAACCGCCACCTTTATGTGACGTGTTGCGCCAGACTGGCGACGCGCAGCGGCCTGTGACTGTGTACATGTTAAAGTTTTAAGTTTTCACGTCTGTCGACAGTCCCCATGACTGCCAATTTTTTTATTCATAAGATCACTAACGTAAACAACTTTATCCATAAGATCACCAACGTAAACAATTTTATTCGTAAGATCACCAACGTAACCAATTTTATTCATAAGATCACCAACGTAAACAATTTTATTCATAAGATCACCAACGTAAACAATTTTATTCATAAGATCACCAACGTAACCAATTTTATTCATAAGATCACCAACGTAAACAATTTTATTCATAAGATCACCAACGTAAACAATTTTATTCATAAGATCACCAACGTAAACATCTTTATCCATAAGATCACCAACGTAAACAATTTTATTCATAAGATCACCAACGTAAACATCTTTATCCATAAGATCACCAACGTAACCAATTTTATTCATAAGATCACCAACGTAAACAATTTTATTCATAAGATCACCAACGTAAACAATTTTATTCATAAGATCACCAACGTAAACATCTTTATCCATAAGATCACCAACGTAAACAATTTTATTCATAAGATCACCAACGTAAACATCTTTATCCATAAGATCACCAACGTAACCAATTTTATTCATAAGATCACCAACGTAAACAATTTTATTCGTAAGATCACCAACGTAACCAATTTTATTCATAAGATCACCAACGTAAACATCTTTATCCATAAGATCACCAACGTAAACAATTTTATTCATAAGATCACCAACGTAAACATCTTTATCCATAAGATCACCAACGTAAACAATTTTATTCATAAGATCACCAACGTAAACATCTTTATCCATAAGATCACCAACGTAACCAATTTTATTCATAAGATCACCAACGTAAACATCTTTATCCATAAGATCACCAACGTAAACAATTTTATCCATAAGATCACCAACGTAAACAATTTTATTCATAAGATCACCAACGTAAACAATTTTATTCATAAGATCACCAACGTAAACAATTTTATTCATAAGATCACCAACGTAAACAATTTTATTCATAAGATCACCAACGTAAACAATTTTCGTAAACCTACCCGTCTACCAGGCCAAATACTCGTATAACTAAAAGCATCACAATAGAAAAATAGAAAAGCATAAGGAACAAGTAAATTGTTCTACGAATAGAAAGAGTTTGTTGACAGAAGTGAACACTGTACCACTTGTTAGTCCATCATTACTCCATTTCTTCCTATCCCACACAAACATCTGTTTCCATCAAAAAATTCACAAGTGAACTGAATTTGAATCGAAGCGCCGTCCAATAGTGAAATACAAGAAGTGATCATTAATCACTGCATTGTTGAACTGGGGTGACAACGAGTCAGCTTGTATTGTGGATTTGTTGACAGGGATCACGTCTGGACGTCAGCGGCTGTATTCTGGCCGTTTGATGTGGGTTCGTGTTTCTTTCGAATGTTGTGTGCGGTGGTGGGCTGATTTTGTGATATGCGTATGTCTTGTTGTAAATAGTTTATAATATGCATGATACATTAAGTAAATTGCCTACTGAAAATTATAAACTTAATAGTGTGATGTTCAAAACAGGTGTTCTAAATATGAATTATCAATCATTCACTAGCCAAGATTTAGATACTTTACTATATATTTGACTACCCAAGCAAGTTGGATTCTATTTGTTTAAACTAGAATAGAAAAAAATACCGAAACAAATGAAAATGGTTTTTATTCTAAGTCCCTGATATAAGACTTTTTTATCAAGATTTTTATTAATTATTACAGTCTCAAAAAGAAATCACAATAAACCAAGTCAAATTGATAACAAAACTACCGTCTCCCAGAATAAGTCTCCAAGCTCCTCACTCACAGTAGTGAACAATCGCGAATGAATGGAGTGGAGACAAAAGGCCGGCTCCTTTGTGCTAATGAAGAATGGTCACCCTTACCCCGTGTCGTGTTAGTGTGTTAGGCGTTAGATTAATATCGTGGCTAGTGCTCATTGGATGTAACAAAAATTAACGTTTAGTGATAAATCGTTGGGCTAATTGTTTAGGGATTGAAGAGCTGACAATTTTAGTGATAGGAATTTATGTAATTTTTATTGTAATAATAATCTATACATTTATACAAATAAATAAAATTGAAGTGTTTGTTTGTGATGTCAAAATAACAGCTTTTAATGCACAATAATATGAAGGTATACACGGCACTGATAACAAAAAAACTGTCGGTCTGTCTGTTTATTCCGGCTAATACCCGAAACGGCTTGACCGATTTTGACGGGACTTTTACTGGCAGATAGATGTTATAAGGAGTAACTTAGGCTACTTTTATTTTAGAAAAAGAATCAGGGTTCCGCGCAAAAAAATAAAATCCATGAAATTGTAAACAAAATCTTATTCAAATAGGAAAGTATTGCCATTCACTCGGGCAAAGCCGCAGGCAACAGTTAGTATTGAATAAGATTTGATAGATAAGATTGTTAGTCAGCCACTTATTTCTTAATATTGATTAAAACGAAGCAATTTAATTAGAAAGCTATTCATTTATAAAGGTATATAGTGGGTGTAATAATTTTGCTAATTGAAAACTTGTCGTGTAATTGGTTTTTCACTGGAAATCAACGCAGTTTCTCAGAACATTCCTCCTAATCTGCAGGATTTCAATATGGAAACTCGCACTTATCTTTTATTAATTTAATTTCTAAGAAGATTACTCAATTCGGAATCAACAAAAACCTTGAATACTAAAAACACTTTTTTTTTACCAGACGTATTATTTTAACATCCCAGCAAAACATTGACCAATATAAGGTTACTCGTTCTAAAATTACTACGACAACAGACCAAAACATTTTCTTTGCGTGATTTCCAAAAGTCACAGGGACTTATCCCGTCAGGACATATCAGCGACGTTTTACGACGTCAAAAGTCGCGTCAGGATTACTAGTGACGTCGCGGCCGGCCCCTGTCCCGGACTGACAAGCCAGATGGACACCCTTATCTCTCACTAAAAGCGTGTCTATTTATAGTGTATGTGTGTGTTTGTAATGTGTGCGATTTTTTGTAGTGTGGTCAAAAATAAGTCGTTTTTGTTTTAGAAAAAAATGTGTTTAGTTATTTTTAACTCGCACCGTAGACACAGTAACTTTATTAATGACTAAGGACTTCGCTCTATTGTCGGGCATCACTTAGTTATAAAATAAAATCTGACAGATTCGGGACTCAATCAATTTGCCTAGCCCTTACCTAAATATATTGGAGTCGGCTCCCAGTCTAACAGGATGCAGCTGAATTCCAGTATTTTCCATGGAGTGACTGCCTATCTGACCTCAAGCCCAGTTACTGTGTATCACGATACCCCTTGGTATGACTGGTAGTCAGACTTTTGGGTTTCTGACTAACCGCAACGACTTTCAAAGATCTACGAATGACATCCGGGACCAACGGCTTTCCGAGGCTTGGAGGGGTCTTGATATGTAGTGGATGGTCACCCATCCACTAATTGACCACGGCAAGCATAGCTTAAGCTTTGATCGACCTGTGCGGCTGTTATAATTTAGCAAACGGGACTATGATTGATAATCAACAATTACAAAAGAAACTGATTGTTATTTCTAAAACATTCATACTGTAAGTAGTTATGAACACAATACGATAGAAGCCAACATGTGGCCATTTTGACCCTTATTAAAATAAGTTTCTCTGTGTTCCGTGTTTCTCCGTTCCACCACAACCTCACTAACTAACATAACTGATTTCAAAGAAAACACTAAGCCACTAAACCACTTCAAAGGCTACCCAGCTAAAGAAACAAAAACCCACTCAAAGTGACAGATTGACACTAGGGTGTGTCACTTTGACTAATAGTGCCGACTGACCCACGACACTCGTAATTACAGACACATTAATACTTAGGATACTATTACTCACGCACTGGGGGTGGGTTTAAAAACAGCAGACGTGGTTAGTGCTTAGGTTAAAACATGTATGTCCACTTGAAAGTATGGTCACCCTTTCTTGATGGATGCAATTAAGGGGGATGCTCCAGATAGCTCGCGAAATTGAAACTTCTTTATGTTTTTTGCAATTTGCAACTCAGCATTAAGTTGTATGTTGATTAAAATATTATTCGCGACCGTAACAAATATGAACTTACGGAATTATAATCATCAAAATCAGTAATACCACTCCATAAGTTTGTATAAGCCTAATTGTCAAGATTTCATGAACTAGTCATTCAATAGAGTTACCTGGTCTTAAAGAGTTGTATTGATGACATTAATTATTATAATTCTGTGAATACATATTTATTATAGTCGCGAATCATATTTTTATCAACATATAACTTATCACTGACTTGCAAATTGCAAAAATCGTAAGAAAGTTTGAATTTCCCGGGCTACCCTGGCGCTTTCACCTTAATTGTAAATAGTAATTGATAAGGCGGTTTGGTTTCTAAAGTGACAATAGGAACTTGGTAAATAGCATGCTGTGTATGAGCTCGTTAATTGATAGATCGGACGTTGCACTGGTTTCAGGTTGGTTAGATAGGTAACATTTTAGTATTCGACTGTACTAAGAGGGTGGGTAATGACGTCATCAGCCCAGTACCTCGGTCTGTCGGTCACGATAGGATTCATTGGAAGATTTCACACATGTACCCACAATAAAAATAATCAATAGTACTGGTACAATACTCGTAGTAGTCAGTTTAGACCGCTAAGGTCCGTAACTTTCCAAACTTCGGATTGTCTGATGCTCTGCACCATTCACTGCTCTTAACGTATATACAGGGTGTAAGGGACAGCCCTCCGCAGATTGATGGGGGTAAATTCAGTATATTAAACTAAGATGACTGTTACATGAAATTATTTCAGGAACGTTATGGGAATCCAATAAACCTGATTTGTTTTATTACCTCATACGCAATGTATCGTTACGCAATGTAGCCTTCGGCCGCCGAGTATTTCAACATCAATTGCTGATTTTTTATTTTTATTTTAGCTGTTTTATTGCGTACAGAAAATGTAATTTTACATCGAAATAAAGAAATAATAACTGAAAAAACGATTTAAAAAATGAAAAATTTCCGGTGGAGTATGATTCAAAATAAGGAGCTGAATGCACCCTGTTAGTTTGCGGAGGGCTGTCCCCTACACCCTGTATATTCTTGAAATGATTAAGTTATATAATAAAAAACATGTATATACACAGTTTAAGTTTGGTGACCGTTACTGATGGGCAACACATAATTATGTACTTTAACAAAGGCCACCTGATGATGATCTACCCTCCCACATAATCGAACAGTCGCACATAAATCAAAGAACTCGAGCACTGTATACGGTTGAGGTATAATTACGTCGCACCATAAACATGCCACGCTAACTCTGTCCCACGTGGCTCGGCGATACCGCGTGGTAATAAGCGCGATAATATAGCGGTAATATACGGGGGAGGTGCTGAAATGTTACCCAGTGTGGGGGCAGTGTGGTACTTTTGAACGGTTATAAAGCTTTTGGTTTTTATAAGGTTCATTTGGATAATAATGAACCTCCGAATCACGTTACGTTGGTAAGATGCACTCCTTAACTGTTCAACAGTTTGTTCAGAGAGCAAGTATGGTGCTCATTGCTGCTCATTATTTCTTTATACAAGGTGTAATTTGTAACAGTGTTAATCTCTTAAAGGGTCATTGTATTCATCATTATGAACAACTTTTATTAAGAGACCAAACCTGAAATCTCGAAAAAAATCAGCTTTTCCCTACATTTATGTTCGCATAACTCGTCAAAATGTAGGGGAACACCTGATTTTTTTTCGCGATTTCGGGTTTGGTCCCATAGTAAAAGTTGTTCATAATGATGAGTACAATGACCCCTTAAGAGGTTAAGAGTTATTAAAATTACACCTTGTATTTGGTTTTCATTACATTACTGTAGGTATGTACATACTTATTTTAAAAATTTGTTAAGTTTCGTCATTGACAGTCATTTCACTTACTGCTGAGTATCGGCTTCCTCCCGCAGTGCCATGTTTCCCTATTCTACGCTAATCGCAACCAGTTCTTACGGGTAAAGAAGTCATGTTTGCCTGGATCTAAACCACCATTGTGTCCAAATCTGGTCACTAAAGATTTCTGTGTTATGAAATGAGGTACAAGTTGATCCCTTGATCCCTCGGCCATTACTATAGTAACACGATGATCTATGCATCGACGCAGGATTGCACCCCAAAACTTCTAAACCTAACCACATCATGCAGTAAATTCAAAACTCGTCCCAATTATCTATCGGGGGGACGTAAATCAAAGTCCGAATGCACATAATCTTATCAATTTATGGTCCCAGTGTATCGAAACTTGGCCCCTTGCATGTGCAAGCGACAAACTGCTCAAGTTTGATAATAAATTAAAACCGCTAGATATTTAGTGTTGCGTTGGAGTTCTAGTGATGGGGCTGTGGTCGCTGCATGCGGTCGTTGATAGAACGTGGGAAAATGTTTTTATATTTTGAAGAAAATCGAAATAAATAAAGAAACCTACTCCTTATAATACTGGTGGCCAATACACTTATATTAACACACAGTTATAAGCAAAATTATTATTATTTCAACATGAATGATGTAACCAATATTTTGTAACCATATTTTGATTTAAAAGAGTGGAGTTCGTGGCTAAGTAATAACAGCCGCACGGGTCGATCCATCAGGTTAAGCTACGCTTGCCGGGGTTGGTCCGTGGATGGGTGACCATCTTTTCATACCGAGACTCCTCGGTGCCTCGGATAGCACGTTAAGCCGTTGGTCCCGGCTGTCATTCGTGGATCTTTGACAGTCGTTACGGGTCGTCAGAAGCCCGAAAATCTGACAACCAGTCTTACCAAGGGGTATCGTATTACCCAGTAACTGGGTTGTGGAGGTCAGATAGGCAGTCGCTCCATGTAAAATACTGGTATTCAGCTGCATCTGGTTAGACCGGTAGCCGACTCCAATATAGTTGGGAAAAGGCTAGGCAGATGATGATGATTTTGATTTAAAAGAGTCTTCATGGAGTTTCTTGCCCATTCTTCTCCATAAGTACATCTACTACTCTTTGAATTGGTAACTAGTTTCATCTTTCTGACTGACTAACTGACCCCTTGACAATTCAAAAGTGCCTGTAATTGGTTTATTTGAAATAAATGCTTTGAGTTTGAGTTTGAAATTAGTAATTAGTTTTCAGGCCAGTATAATAATTGACTATACTTTACAATATGTAAAATCCACGAAAAGAAGTATGATAATTTAGGTACTCACATGGTTTTTGTTAATTACAACTCATATTATTTAAGAAGGTTTAAAGTTCCAAGTGAACGGAATAGCGGAGAACTGCAGCTGGTAGGTAATATGCTAGCTCACTTTCAACAAGAACCATAATAAGCACATCACTATCTGCAATAGATTCAGCGCGTATGCAAATGTATCGTAGCAGTTCGACAATATCGTGTCATTAATTAATTAAATAATGAAAATGATATTGTTATAGAACATTTTAATTATCTGTAGCTTTTGATCTTTTATAAACCTGTTTAAGGAGGAAGCGCTCAGGTAGCCCGCGGAATTAAAATTTTCTTACGATTTTTGCAATTTGTTAGCTCAGTGTCTGGGTGTATGTTGATTAACCCGTCAAACGTCCGCCTACGAGAAGCCGTATGCATATGAGCGCTAACGGTTTTCACGATTATATTTATGGTCGTTTCGAGAGTATTTTGCTTATGTACTCGTACCTATGGGTGTTCATAAGACGTTTGAGAGATTAAAGTATAGAATTATAATCAGTAATAAAATTCCTTAAGTTAGTACCTATAGTCCTTAAATGTCAAGATTTCATGAAATAGTCATTACTCTGTAAATACATATGTACATATTTGTTACGGTCGCGAATCGTATTTATTTTAATCAATATACAATCTAATGCTGACCTGCAAATTGCAAAAAAACGTAAGAAAATTTGAATTTCGCGGGCTATCCTGGCGCTTTCGCCTTAACACTTAATACCTATAACCTTCCAAAGGGCTACTATGCCTTGCATAGAAGACATATTGAAGCTATAGATTCTTACAGATTAAGACAGAAGTTTCTCGTCGTCTTAATAAGCGACTGTGTTCCCATGCTGGCATTGTCAGCATTTATTGATGAGATAGACTTAACGTAGAAGTAACTGGAAGTGACCATAAAATAGTTTTGAACTTCAAACTATTTAAATATAAAATGTAACTAGTTAGTGTTGCTACTAAAAATAAAGGTGATGTTAGTTATAAGTTAGGTATAATATAACTCGCGAGATAATAAACTATCGAAAAATTATGAACACAACAAACATTTATTATTTAACGCATTATTTATCGATAGTTTACAATCCTACGAGATAGATTATAAACTAACGGTGTTCACAATCATACGGTGACATCTACACTAATATTATAAAGAGGTATTGTTTGTTTGTAAGTTTGTATGTAGGGGGTAATCTTTGGAACTACTGATCCGATTCCGAAAATTCTTTCATTAATATGAAGCTACAGTATTGCTGAATGTCATAGGATATAATTTGACGCGGACTAAGTCGTGGGCAGAAGCTACTATATAAATAAAGTAAATAATTAAATTGAACAAAAAACTTTAATACAACTAACGTTTTCTCATGAATCACTTCGTCCATTGGTGAACACCGTATGAAAATCCATTCGGTAGTTTTTTAGTTTATCACGTTCAGACAGACAGACAGACGCAGCGGGGGACTTAGTTTTTTAATATGTAGTGATACTTTTACGTAAAGGATTCCTCAGAAGTTCGTCTGACATATTATGGAGTCTGAGCAAAGTTTAAGATCTCATCTTTTAAGATTCGGACTAATATTTTTCTTTGGTTGTTAACGCATGTTGCTAAGTAGTTTTTCGGCTTGTTGCCAATGTCTGGGATGTGTACTTCATCGCACGACTAGTAGGTACCGAAGAAGCATCATCTGAAAATTTAAGATCCGTCTTAGCGCAAGAGAAAACAAAATAAATGTGAAAGGTGAGAAGATGGTTTTGTGGTTATTTTGATCTTAATAGCAGAGATGTTGTCTTCTGGTTTGAAGGGTTTGAGTGCCCGTGAGAAGCACACATGATCCAAATATTTAAATTAAGAAATAATTTTGTAACGCACTTACAGTGGTAATGCTTTACATTTTGACAGTTCAACAACATTGATTGTGCGCTATTTACCTTGTGGAGCAGACCTGCAGACGAATCATTCAAACATTCTGATTGTGATTGATAGCGTGTTACGCAGTTAGGGCTGGTTGTGTTGCAGGTACATTTAGGCAGCAATCACCATTTGCCATCAAGTTGACCATTTTGCGAACAACATGAAACAACTTGAAAGAATCGGACTTTCTTTAAAGTTGAAAGCGCCAGGGTAGCTGCGATATTAAAATTTTCTTACGTTTTTTGCAATTTGCAGGTCAGTACTAAGTTGTATGTTGATTAAAATAATATGATTCGCGACCGTAACAAATATGTATTTACAGAATTATAATCATACAAGTCCTTATTGAATGAGTATTGTATTTCATGAAATTTTGACATTTGAGGATTATACTAACTTAAGGAGTTGTATTACTGATTCTAATGATTACAATTCTGTATATATATATATGTTACGGTCATGAAACATATTTTAATCAACACACAACCTAATGCTGACCTGCAAATTGCAAAAATCGTAAGAAAAATTAAATTTCACGGGCTACCTTAGCGCTTCCCCCTGAACATGAACGGTCACATCTAGCCTATCCATACAAAGGTCATGACAAATGTAGGGCGGACGATGTCGAGGTCCAAGTGACCGTTAGCCAAGTATGCCTAACACTTCGATCCAGAGAGAATTCTTGGTCGAATACCTAATAGAATTTATTTGTTTAATGCTGCCATATCCAGTGCATCTATATGAAGGTCATGAGAAATTTAGGGCGGGCGCTCAGAGGTCCAGGTGATGCGGCTGTTAGCCAAGTGTAACAGAATTAATTTGTGGGCGGCGGGGACACGGCCACGGCCGGCTCGATGAAGACACGAACCGTTTGTTGGCAACTCTATTCATAAATGGCTGCCCGGTTCAACATCTTAGCAGAAATTGTATTAAGTTTGATAATAATAACATTATTTTAGGACTAACATAAAGTATTTACAAGGCAGATGTGAATGGAGACATATACTTAGTGAACTTATTGGTGATTTTCTTCAAAAACCTCAGGTGCGTAGTGCTCGCAACCGGCGTGTATGACCAGATGTATGAACGTAAACGAAGCAAAGGGAGTATGTAAGGATCGTAGGAGGTGGCGTTCTGTAGTTTCTGCCTACCTCCAAGGGAAGTAGGCGTGAGTTTATGTATGTATGTGTTTTAGGAAAAACCTTGTTGTGTATGGTTGTCATCTAGCTGATTCTGGACATTTACATTGATAGCAATGTATGATTTTCTGTAAATACAGTGAAAGTAAATACCTAACCGTTCAACCAACACACTATATATACATATATATATAGCCTGTCTTCCAATTTATAGTAATCCTTAATTATCTATACGTAAACGTATGATAGATTTTAAAGTTGCTACTCTAAAGTTGAGTACCAAACATACTTACTTATTTAATTATTTTATTTGGGAAAACAAACAGTTACACAAATTTCTTAGCAAAAAGGTAGTAAGAAAAAAGAGGTAACGTACCATGAGAGAAAAGAACATCTATACACCGCGAAAAACAAAATCCCGTGCACACGATGACCACACCTTTTTTTTTTTTTTTTTGTGGATGGGAAATCATCAAATGACTTCTCCCGCTCTGGGCGGAGCGGGAGGGCGTGTCAGACTTTTACTGACTAAAACCCACCCGTGTTCCTTCTGTTGCCTGTGCCGGGGCCACGGTAACTCTTTCGAACATCCCGCCCTGGGCAAGCGTTGCTATAGCGGCCGAGCGCTGCGAGCAAGAATAGTCCTTACGGTGTATGATGTTCGTTTCTCCGATAGTACAAGTGTAGCTCACGACGTTATCCACATCTTAAATACTACAAAATGATTATGGACTTTAAAGGTAAGTCTTGACTGAAAACAAAAAAATAACTTTTTGTTTTAACAATAATAAAGATAAAAATAATTAAAACTTCAGTTTTTTTGTTCTAAAATCCACAAACTTCAACTTGTATTAAATATTTTCATAATTGTTTTATTTAACAATATCTCCTATCATAGTTTTATCTGCTTTCCCGCAAAAAGTAGTACGTACCTACTTATAGAAAAATCATTGAAAAAACCTGATTTAGCCCTTTCTTTCAATAAACCGCGCCCCAATTACGTAACTCTCTTTCACAATCAGAAGGATTTTGGAGGAAATTCCTAATCCAGTGGTTCCTAAGTTTGAAACATTCGTCTGCTCGACTTTGTGAATAACGCAATGGATGTTGTCGAATGGTCAAAATGAAAGACATTGCAACTGTTAGTGTGTTACGCAATTACCCCGCAAATTTCAAATTCCGAACAACAAGACATAAACCATCACCCCGATAAACGAATCCGTGCCCCTATTCTCATAATCTTCGTCTAACCCGATAGACTTATTAGCAGTGCCGCACTCGACATAAATCAAGCCGTTTGGGCCAGCGCAGGTGCTTCTAATGCGCTGGCGCACGATATATAGTCGCTTGCATGGTAATTGACGGCGCTATTGCAGATTTTGATTTACGTATATCGTTTTTGTAATGAAGTCATGATGGGGTATGTGAAATTGGAAGGTTTTTGAGTCAGACGCTTTGAGGGAGGCCAACACATCCGTCTTTGTACCTTTAATAAGCAAAAAGATGAATAAATAAACAAATCTATCGCCATATTTGAACACAGGTTTCCGTAACCTAGCTAGGAGAGCAGTGCTCACCCACACGTTTGCAGAAATAGTACTTATTTTTCCAACTTTATTTAAATAATCATATATAATCATTTATTTGTCAAATAACACGGACTTAATTACACAATTCACATTAAATCACAGTAGTCAATTCATAATAATTCTAAACTTAAGTAGGTATGTCACTACAATTATTATTACAAAATTAAATAATACATTTCATTTCATAGGTATATATAATAACTTTAATAAACATTTATTTTGTAAAACGGTATTTTTTACGTGTACTTCAATCCTTTGTTTTGAGTAAATAAATACTTAAATAAATATTTTTTTTTAAGCTTTTAACATGTATGGGGTCCCCGAAACGATCAATTGCGATTGATCAATTGCCGTCAATTTCTATTGTAGTAATATTGACAATCGCTTCAATTGCACTTGGTAGACGATCAATTTGCACATTAATGTGTCTCAATCATGTAAAAATTGACAATTGCAATTGATCGTTTCGGAGACCCTTAAGTCTTTAACACTTTGTTATTACTGCTTTAGTCGTTGAAAGCGTTAACAAAACAAAGCCTGTTATTAAATGGCTTCTTTATCGAATAGCAAAAATCAAGTTGCCCAAATCTCAATAGATTTGGGCAACTTGATTTTTATAACTCCCCAATGGGAGTTATGAAACTTAGGTGTTAGACAAGAACAAAAGGCGAGAGTTTCTTCTTAATGCCTACGTTTTTATAAAATTCGACGAGTGCTTTAATAACAGTATCAACAAGCTGTTGTTATATATTTTAATCATATACACAACACACTTCTTGTTTAACAACAGTATTAATGACCAGTTCAACTGTCACATGAAAAACACTTAAGTATTAAATATTACAAAAAAACTCCTCCGCATATTTTAAATATTTCACAACTTACTGCCAATATTGCAAAAATAAAATTTCACCTCCACTTCATTGCCTGCCTACCACACGGCTTTACGTCGTGATGGCAACATTTTAGATTGAAGCGAATTGAAGTGTCAACTGTCGTGTGACAGAGTAGTGTTATTGAAAATACACTGGCCAGTAGAAGGTTTGCGAGGGTGGAGACAGAACTTGTATTTTAATAATAAATCGCTGGAAAGTAAATCAAATATTGTGGTTGGGTTTTAGCAGATATATATAAGAAAAGACAATTGACGGGTCCTTGGTTAAACAAAAGACGAGGCTTTAGTTAAACATCAAACATAAATGTAGATATACAAGGTGTAATTTTAAACAGTGTTAATATCATAACGGGTCATTGTACTCATTATTACGAACAACTTTTACTATGGGAATCGCGAAAAAAATCAGCTTTTCCCTACATTTATGTTCGCATAACTTGTCAAAATGTAGGGAAAACTTGATTTTTTTGGCAATTTCGGGTTTGGTCCCATAGTAAAAGTTGTTCATAATTATTCGTACAATGACACCTTAAGAGATTAACACAGTTTAAAATTGCACCTTGTATATACCATACCACCACCCTAATTATTGCATAACACACTTTTCAATCACAATCCGAGGGTTTTGAAGGATAATACCTAATCCATTGCTTCAAATGTTTAAAAAATTCGTCTGCTCAACAACGTAAATAACGCAATGAACGTGACTGCATTGTCTAAATGAAAGGAAATGCGATTAATTGTCTTTTTATGTGTGTTACGCAGTTACCCCACTGTTGTGTTAAATACCGAATATAACTGCAATTGTGTAACTATTGTCATCTCGGGATGAGACAGTAAGGTAGGTAAGGCAAGACGCCAGCCGGTTAATCAGGAGGCCGAAGTCAGCTAAGTTGTTCAATACAAAGGCTGCATTAAGCGGCTTTAAGCAATCTGAGAAACATTTAATACGTATCATGCCGATTTAAATTTTGCAGTTTGGTAGTAAAATATCACAACTATAAGAAACTAAGGCCCATTTGCACTCCACAAATTAATAAATGTGTTTAGCGCTAAACATATATATTTAAAACATCATTAGGTCTCTGTCATCTTCAAACTATTGACAGAAATGGAACGATGTTTTAAATATGTTTAGTGCTAAACGTATTTAGTGATCATACAAAAATAATCCCCCAAATATTAGGCCGTTTCCACATCGCATCGCCGGTCAGCGTGGCTATCAAAAAATCGTAATTGATTTTTTCACGGGCGATGCGTCAAGCGCGAACGCAAATGGCTTACGTCGGCCGTATTGAATTAGTGCGTCGACGACGACAATGTCGCGCGGACAGTGACTGAATGGAGCTGACGAGTGTTGTTTTTTTCTGGATAAACGTTTAGTTAGGCTCTCTCTTCGGATCGCAGGTATTTTCAAAGATTTAGGAATTATTTATGTGTAGTTGTGTAACTTTGTTTCAGATAATTATTCTGCTTTAATGGTTAGACAAGGACCATTGTCTGACCATTAAGGCAGAACATTTTTATCCTCGAATAATTAGAAAGTAACAGGGGTTACTAAAACACGAGTGTGAGTATCCCAATTTTATCCAGTTGGAATTCCAGGGTGTTGCCGTTGAAGTCGAAAATAATAATACGCACATACATAACATCACGCCTGTATTCCTCGAAGGGTTAGGCAGAGGTGTACCCATTTAAAGTACACCCACATTTGGCCAGTTATGTTTTTAAGTCCCATGTAATAGGGAGGGGGCAAACCTATTGCCATCAACCGGGCACAAATCCAGACTCCGGGCTGCTACTGAGCAATTCCAGATGGAAAAACCCAATAACACTCCCCAACCCGGTAATTGAACCCTCATGCTCAGCAGTAGAATAATATACAGGGTGCAAGGGACAGTTCTCCGCAGACTGTTGGGGTGAATTCTGTATATCATACTAAGATGACCGGTACATAAAATTATTTCAGGAACGTTTTGGGAATCCAATTAACCTGATTTGTTTTACTACCTCACACGCAATGTATCGTTACCGTGGCAAAACGCGCGTAGCGAACGGCAGCGCAGCGAGCCTTCGGCCGCCGAGTATTTCAACATCCATTGCTGATTTTTTTATTTTAGCTGTTTTATTTATATAAATGGAGTGCTGCGTACAGATAATGTAATTTTATATTGAAATAAAGAAGTAGTAACTGAAAAACGATAAAAAAAATGAAAATTTTCCTGAGAATATTTCCGATGGAATATGGTTCAAAATAAGGAGCTGAATGCACCCTGTTAGTTTGCGGAGGGCTGTCCCTTACACCCTGTATACCAAAACAAGTATATTATTTGAATTTTAATACACGGCTTTTTGATCGTATTTGGATATTTGGCTTATTTTTGGCTTAAAGCTAATTAGGTAACTACGAATCCTTTAATGAGCGAAATACTTGAAGTGTGAAAATACACACAACAAAAATAAAAACTACAACAACGACTCCACGCATCCATGTCCCGCAACAAAATTCACTCATAAAATTAATTAAAAAACACTTCGCGCCGGCGATTTCGCACAAATTGATCGAGAGCGGCCGAGCCCGTGACGTCACTAATGGAGCACTGTTGCCGTTTTTATAACCGCGTTAGTGGACACCCATCTTTATGTCATCAAAGACATTAAGTTCTTAGTGCGTAATGAGGTGACAACAAAAATTAGGGGTCGAGACGTCTCTCATAATGTCCAGCGAAAAAAAATCTAAAAATATTTTTGTTTTCAATAATATAAGTCTAATGCGGGAAGCACAGAGCTGGACGTAATGGCGATACTTGGGGGAGGCTTACGTCCGGCAGTGGACGTCTTTCGGCTGAATGATGATGAAGTCTAAATAAGGTAATTCAATAATATCTTAAGTTTAGACATTAAGCTGCGATTTAGTTCAAGTAGATACGTAACTATGATCTTTATATTCTTTGATCGAAGATCTTAATTGACATCGAACAGATTTAACTCCACTCATTGGGAAGAACTAATTAAATATCTTTCTACCTATGTAAAATTAAAAATAGTTAAGACATTTCTTAACTTCTTAAAGCCATTTTCGTTTTTCAAAACATTGAAGTAAACTGACTTCTATACTACCTGCAACTCCCACAAATAATCTCAAAATCTCCACGAACCAATAGCTGTCCTCCGCCACTCGGCAACAAACAAGCGCCATACTTGTCGTATAACATGGCGGGTTTAGGAGTCCGGCGCAGCCGCAACATTGCGTAACACCTAATTAAAGTGCACCAAGTTGTTGATAGCCGCACTGAATGAAGGTGGACTCTTAATTAATACATTTTGAACGTGGATTAACACTAGTTGCAGTATTTGGACGGGGTTTGTGTAACTTGAAGGTTACACATGTCGAAGTCTTGAGGGTATTAAGTTAGCATTTGCCCCACAGCCCCGCCTGCAAACAGTTACTAACTAGGTATGAGATTGTTCTTTGTAGTTCATATTATGAGCTTCGAAATTATCTCTGGTAGGAGTGGTCAACCTCGAAAAAGTGATTACGATATTTCTTTCAGCTCTGAGGAGACAAGGGACTTGAACCACTCTTTGTTAAATAAGGCTAACAGGGAGAAAGTCTAGGCTAGTTTTGATAATATAATTGTGGGTGCCAACTCATTCACCACAAAATACTGGAGTATGATTTTTAGATTCAGTATCCCACATTGGACGATCAATTTCTCATACTTACTTTAAATCTTGAGCATCATTTTTGAAGTTTTTTATTCAACCATTCCTTGCCGGATTCTTTCAAGACCTATCAACTAATCACGCTAATTCAATTAGCAGCATCTGCCTTCGGTCAGATCCGCTGCGCTAGCGTTATTGTGATCAGCACCAAACCGACTGCCAGGCTAGAACCTCCCAGACCCCTGTGGCTGTGGCAGATCTTGCCAAGTAACCTGTGATAATGTTGTACTTAACCTTCTTTTTTGACGTAAGCATTCCACATAGATTAACAATAATTTATTATTAGGTACTTTTAATGTTGAGCAAAATTTTTGAAGTATTTTTTTTCAACCATTCTTCAAATACCTGTATACTGGTCAATCAATAACGAGGCCAGGAAGACCCCTCAATTCCCCTTTGACACAAACACGGCACAAGCAGATAGCTAATCACGCTAACTCAATTAACAGCATCTGCCTTCAGTCCGATCCGCTGCGCTCGCGTTATTGTGCTCAGCGCTCATAAATTGACAAACTGTCCAACTCCATGAACAAGCCGGAATAAGTTTCTGCTTCCGGTCAGTGCGCGAAACATGGCGGACACACGGGGAGGAAGTTGGGAAGGAGCTGCTGGTTTTAAGGTGACAATGATACTCTTTAATAGACATCAACAAACCCAGACGCGTTTGTTGAAAAAAATCGTTGAGCCAGTCTTGATTCCGTTGTTGTCTGGTGTGGTTTTTAAGAAATAATAAATTGCATATTTTTTCTAGATACTATTAGGTAGTGCTGACTTAGGCAATGTTTATGAACTGCCTTTCATATGAGAGCTAAAGTGGTGTACCTAATATTAATTGCAAATGAATTGTTATTATGAAATTCGGATGACATTTACTTTTAATGTATTTAAATGCGAGAGGTTTATTATTACGGGAGCAGAATTTTAACTTTTCTATTAAATAAAATAAATAAATAAATAAATAAATATCTTGGGACAACTCACACACGGCTATCTGATCCCAAGTTAAGCAGAGCTTGTGTAATTAAA
Organism: Fissipunctia ypsillon; assembly: GCA_947568875.1. NCBI lineage: Eukaryota > Metazoa > Arthropoda > Insecta > Lepidoptera > Noctuidae > Fissipunctia > Fissipunctia ypsillon. Next base: position 22,759,514 of record OX387654.1, read on the forward strand.
ATACTTTTGTCATTAAATATATATTAACGTAAATGAAATAATGATACATCTGCATTTAACAAAACAGGAACATTCAGATTACATGACAAAACTAATTATTTGATAAAAAGCACGGCTTTTGCCCTCTATGACTTCCATCATCAATTCATCACCACTACCACGGTACCGCTCCCATATGGGCCCCGTGTGTCCCCATCCAGGGGTCCACAGGCACCGCTCGTGATTTAGCATCTAACTTGGCCCGTGTCCTGCGAGGACCTACGGAACCAAGCCACGGTTGTTTGCTTAATGAACCATGAATTTCTATTTGTTGTCCGTTCAGGTAATTAAGTAATAGCTCGGTAACGACTCTGTTTATGTCATGCATATTTGCCTATTTGTTAATTTGGCTAACTGATAAACAGTAGGGATCCTAAGAAGGGTTTTACTGTAATTCCCAGCATGAGCATCAAGCAAAATAGTATGTTCTCCATATTTTTTTAATACGAAGTCGTAACAGCGCCATGTGGGCTTATTTGGAACTAAAAAGCATCTTGATACAACAACAATAACAACTACAACTTACATAAAACAACAGAACGCCCGTAGGTATGCCCAGAAGGGATAAGCACAAGTGTATAGCTTAAAATAGTAACCCACATTCCGCCAGTTAAGTTTAAAGAGGTCGAATCTATTGCCCTTAATCGGACACGAATCCAGACTCAGGGCTAGTACTACGAAACACCTATGGGAACAAAAATTTCCCATTAACAGTTAGCCCGACTTGGAAGTCGAACCCAAGACCGTACGTTCAGCAATAGCACTTGCGATGACTAGCCTAAAGAGTTTGACTCAGTTATAATATCTTGAGATGTATGATAAGTACTAATGTGGAGGTCGTGGCTATAACAGCCGTACGGGTCGATCCATCAGGTTAAGCTACGCTTGCTGGGGTGGTCCGTGGATGGGTGACTATCTTTACATACCGAGACTCCTACGTGCCTCGGAAAGCACGTTAAGCCGTTGGTCCCGGCTGTCATTCATAGATCTTTGACAGTTGTTACGGGTCGTCAGCAACCCGAAAGTCTGACAACCAGTCTTACCAAGAGGTATTGTATTACCCAACTGGGTTGTGGAGGTCAGATAGGCAGTCGCTCCATGTAAAATACTGGTATTCAGCTGCATCCGGTTAGACTGGAAGCCGACCCCAATATAGTTGGGAAAAGGCTAGGCAGATTGATTGTATGATAAGAACTAATATCAGAATATTGTGGCATAGTGGCCCTCGCTACACAAACCTACATATTAAGATATTGGCAATAAACCAGGCGGTTGGGTACCAGCAATGATCAGCACTTTTTTATATTTAAATGATGTTATCAACATACCAATATTACCTACTTCTACAGACATAGAAATAAAGTTTACCACATAATTTATTTACAGCTTTCAGAGCGTTTACGACGTACGGCATTTCATACAAACTTTCAAGTCCTTGTTTTTCGAAATGAATGAAGCGATTTTAATGAAACTTCATACACATAAGCAGAATACATTGGTCTAAAAAGTTAGTTAAGAACATTTTCGAAAAATAGTGTTACAGCTAAATTCGACCGATTTTAAATTTTCCATAGAAACGGAGATTTCCAATAATCTTTTTTTTTAATAAAAAATTTTGAAAATGTTTTATTGTTTTTAGACCTATATATCCTGCTTATGCGTATGAAATTTTATTATAATCAGTTCATTAATTTCGAAAAACAAGGACTTGAAAGTTTGTATGAAACGCCGTACGTCGTAAACGCTCTTAACCTACATAGCTATTTATGTGTCATCTACGTAATCAATATCAATATTAATTAATGTTATGCACTCATCTTGATCTTGGCTTAAATTACAAAGGTTGACCTTAAATTGTTATCAGAAAGTTTATTATTTACACATCTCTCAACGTAAATAATTGTCTGACTTTGAAATAAATAAGAAATGTGTAAATTAAACAAAACAATAATTTCAAAACGTTTATTTATAGCATTATAATATAAAATGTTAATTTGTTTTGCAAACTATTAATATTCATAATAATATTTGCTTTGACCTTTCACAATAAATATTCGAAAATTTCTGAAACAACGGCATTGACATACAAATTATTATTGTTTAGAAATTACATTCTTCAAATAAATATAAATATAATTAATAATCTTTGACAATTAACAATTTCGCGGCTTGACGTCTATGGATGTCATTACAATAAAACTTATATTGTGTCCCGTTCACCGTCCGTGAAAGCAGTAAAATTTTTTAGAGCCTACATAAAAGAAATATTTAAAACAACAATACCATGCTTCAATAAAATTGCTTTATTTCTTTAACTATGTAATCTTTGACTCACATACTAGTCTACCCACATCAATTATTATAATAATAATATGTAATATAAACAACATCTTACCTACTACTAACACGTATATAAAAACATATTTTTTAAACACATCACAATGTTAACTTTCGTAACGTACGTATAATATAACTTCTATTTTACAGCGAAAAAAAAATCTGGAAAGTAAACAGCACTCAAGTTATTGTTTTTGGTTTCCATGCATCATTTATAATACCTACTTTCTTACATAAATTAATACATACTCTAATAACTACATGTCAAAATCACAGTGTTATAATCTTACCACCCACACTATGCTATAGAATCTAAAGTTTCCAGTCCTAGGAGCACAAAAGTACAAGAAAGTACCCTCCAATGGAAATACTAACACTTCCTCATTTAAGTTCAATGCCCAACATCACTTTCATTAAACGCATGGCTTTTCCAGAACTCTGCTAACTCCTTAAACTTGGTACAACTTTGCCGTTGCCTCCGAGGGTTGCAGTTCACTGCTGGGCTGTGAAGAATCGAGCTGAACTTTCTGACAAGGGTCGTCACAGATTCCCTTGTGACATCATCAACATCATCCATGGTCATGTTTGAGAAATGGCTCAGCTTCTCAAAGGCTTCATCGATGTACCTTTCCATGTCACCTTCGTCACTTTTTTCTTTTTCTATTGGAGTGTCATCAAAAGACAGGTCGGCGGTAGATATGCTGCAACTAACTTTCTCAGGAATAGCATTCCTTTTCCGGACCGTGCTGGTAGCAGAACATAGTTTCTCTACAGACTTGAAGATGTCATCTATGTTGTCACATATTTCTTCTACGGAGGCTGCTGAGAGAATCTGCCCATTAATGAAGTAGAACTGCTTTGGTTGGGTCTTTTCTTCAAGGTCTTGCAAGAAGTCTTTGTAGTCTAGGGTTCCAGCTTTTGACAGCCTTCTTCCAACTTTCCTACGAACTTTCTTGAACAGGAACGAGGAATCGAAGGTAGTCTTCATTAAGTCCAAGGTGCTGAAGACAGGCTGTAGTTTCCCTGGAGAAAGGTCTTCCTCAGTTTCTAGGTCAACTGGTACTCCCCACTTTTCTTCGAGCTGCATCCATTGCTCGTTGCCTGATAATATCGCCTCGGGGTCAAGGAAGGTACTGCACATTTTGGAGACGTGTTTACGCTACGAACGATCGGTGCGAACTGCGGTGTAGATACATTTGTTATGGTTATAAGGTGCGCCCGCGCATTGTTTTGGCTCATTAGATAATTGTTGCTGGCTGTTGATAAACTCTTTAAGGTGAACGTTCACTGGTCCGCACCGGCCGCAACGCACGCACGGCACGCAACGGATTTTGGTTTGCTTTGTATGAATTCATATAACACTGCGTCCACTATCGCTTCCGCCCGCACCGAGCGCTAGGATCATTTCTTAATACAATTAAAACAAAATCCGTTGCGTGCCGTGCGTGCGTTGCGGCCAGTGCGGACTAGTGGACGTTCACCTTTAAGGTATTTTGTTAGGTTTCCGGAATAGTTTTGTTTGATATGAAATGATTAGTTGATGATCACGTAGTAATTATCTGTTAACATGAGATTAAATACACTTCTATGTAGTTTAACTAATAGATAATAATTTATATATTTAGATATAATGTGAGTTATCAGTTGTTTTGAGGTTAAATCTTTTTTTAAGTACCAATATTAGGAACATTACCCATCAAATATTATCGTATTACCCAGTAACTGGGTTGTGGAAGTCAGATAAGCAGTCGCTCCATGTAAAATACTGGTATTCAGCTGCATCCGGTTAGACTGGGATCCGACCCCAACATAGTTGGGAAAAGGCTCGGCATCTATCTAGCGTTTAAATGTTCCTAACCATTATTATTATTATTACCATTATCTGATGATGGTGGTAATTGTTAAGAACATTTTAAATTAATGAGTTAGCGCCGCAATCAACGTTTTCGGAAATTCTCAGGTTTTCTTCGAGTTCCTCGAAGTAAAGATAGGATGAATAAGATATGGAGAATTAGTAGCATCATCTTTCATAATCTGGTTTCTTAAGTCATCATAGAAAGCTTTTGGTTTTGGAAAATGGCATCTCGCAAGTCAACCTAGGAGCTTGTCGGCGGCTTAAGCGGACTTTCCTGTGGATGCCTCAATAAATTAAGGCATCCAGCCAGGGCATAAAACTTAAAAATTAAGCGACTACTCGCTAAGGGCATCCCATGTGGGGTACGGATCTCGGCTTAGGGCGTCGCTGGGGGAGGGCAGCCAGGGACAAGCTGGATCGGATTGTTGATTATTTAGGGACGAATTTAAAGCTACAGGCTCGCGGCACGGGCAGGCTAGAGCAATGGTCGGGACACATTGCATATTACAATTATTTATTTACTTAAACTTCTCGCACACTATAAGGTACAAAGGCGGGCTTAATGCCTTGGGCATTCTTTACCAGTCAACCTCGGGTGGTGAAGAGATAAGATGGCAGGTGCTCTGATTGAGAATTGCAATGATTGGTGCATTTAAAGGGTTGTTCACCAACTCATGTTCACCAACTTATGTTTTCACCAACTGGACACACCCAGTTTTTGTGCAAAAAAAAGGTACAGTCAGGTTAATAATCGCCTCGTTCATTGAATTAATGTCATGAAAAAGCTGCCGCACTTTTTGCTTGAAAAACCTTATTAGCTTCTATTTTAGACAAATTTTCAAATAATACAAATATATAATATATATATATATATATATATATATATATACATATATATATATATATATATATATATATACATATTTACATCCTTCGAAAATTCTGAATCGATATGAAATGGAATTCCGTTTATATGGGCCGGCCTTAGAGAGAGATTATCGTTCGATAAGATCCCAGTCTTTGTAGCTTGGCTGTACCTATTAACCCTTAAGTCCTGAGTTGAGCTACACGATTACTGAAAAATGCTTGCATTGGCTGGACAGAGCCGCTCAAATTTGTGTGGTTCTTTCCTCAAAAGACCATTTCCGACACGATCCTCACGTGATTTGACCAAGATTATGTCTGGACTTTAAAAGAGACTTTGAACCCTGAGTTTGTTTCGCCATTTCTTCTCATGGGCCGTCAGATAGGAAATGTCGACTCCATCTAGGTTATATTTTTTTTAATATGACGTGTAAAAGTGATTCCGATATCCTATTTACAGAATAAACGATTTCATATCATTATTAGTTATTACTCTATAAGAGAATTTCTGGATGACAATACATTGAAGCGAATCCATTGAATGAATAATTTGTAATTTGACATAAATATTTAACTATTTCAATTATTTAATTAAAAAGTATTGCATGACAATTAGATGTATTATATTTTAAGTGCATATTTACCGAACTTGTGTCATGAATTGTGTATGCCTTAATGGCGGGACATAGCAGACTTACCTGTGTTTAGCACAACATTTTATGAACCTATGATCCACAATAAAATTATTTGAATTTGAATTAGTTTCATCCATCTTCTTATTTTCTTGTCGATAATAATTAAATAATATGATGATTTATTAATACAAAGACAAGTATACTTAGCTATTTTACTTTCGAATTCGGGTAAAAAGCGAACATATGTCCAGTTGGCGAAAACATAAAAATGATTTAATTTAAGTTTCACTATGTGGACACGCATAAAATTCTTGGCGTGTCCAGATGACGAAATAATAAGTGATACTAATTTTGAGTTTCACCATCTGGACACACGCGCGTCCAGTCTCTCGTGTCGAGTTGGTGAAAAATCACATTTAAATATGTCTAAATATCCCAAGATCTGAGATTTCAGAATATCGGGAGTCTGGATGTGTGCCCGGTTGATGGCAATAGGCCCCCCCCCCCCCCGCGCGCCCTCTATTACATGGGACTTAAACATAACTGGCGAAATGTAGGTGTGCTATAGGTACACCGCTGCCTTACCCTACGGGGAAACAAGGCGTGATGATATGTATGTTATGTTAAATATCAACAACACATTTAAATATTCTTAAATATCAACGACGCCAACAAGTAAAGTTCAAAAAACCCATTTTAAAATAACTCGTTACACATAATATGAAAAAAAAGCTGGAGTTAATAAAGTAGAAACGTACTCGTGGTTTACTTGGACTAAGGGCTGATTTTTCAATCTTCAGATAAAGGAGATGTTTCAAAATGGGCCCAGAATATGTACAATACCTCGAAAAATCGAGAAAAATCCGTGGAATTCGGGAAAAATACTGATAAATTGCATAAATGCATATTTCTCTTGTAATAATTTGATATTTATCAATTATTTTATCGACTTTCAATATGGCGTCTCGCCAATTTAGGTGCTCTGTGGTTAAAAACCAATGACAGTAAACCATAGATCGACCATTGATCATAGATCGTGAACTGTCTACTGTCACTTCAGTCGCTTTCGTTGTCGATCGTGTTCTGATGTTCTGTTCTGTCGAGTTATTTTTAACAACCTGGCTTTCGTTTATCGCTACATTGTTTTTGTCTGAGTTAATATTTCGACTATTGAATGTTTTTATTCTGTACGTTTATGCTATAAGTAAAAATCTTGGCATATCGCAGGTCAACCTGTGAGGTTGTCGTCTGCTTAACTGGACTATACTTTATGTACAGACGCCAGTACATCAAGCTACTACAATCTGTCAGATTTCTTTAATAGATTTTTGACTTTACAATTAGATCTAAAATAATATTGCAAAAGACTAAAAGTACGACAATGTTATGATTCTCTTTGACAATGTAATATGACAGAAGTAAACATGTCAAACGTTAAAATCAATCAACATGACAACTTACCACCATGATGGGTTTTTGTTGTGTGTTGCAATTTCAAATGTACATTCTTGTACTTTACTACCAAACAAAGCCAATTAAAAGTAATTGGATGATTGGAAACTGTTTTAATTGTGTTTCCCCATTTTTTAGTTGGGTGTACCAATACCTGGCCGGGGCTCCATACATTTTGAAACATCTCCTTTATCTGGGGAGTATGTTTGACGTTTTGACGGCTTTTGTATATAAAATATGCCAAACCGCCATATTTACTCTTCAGATAAAAGTTATCTGAGGATTGAAAAATCGGCCCTAAAACAGATAAGAAAAATAATTCAAAACTTTATGAATATGGGTGAAATAATATAATAATTATATATAATATTATAATAAATCCCTTAATCCATCCAAAGGTTGTATTTAAAAGATCACTTTTAGCGATAAGACCGCCCATTGTGTCACCCATTGTAAAATTTCTACATTTATATCTGTATATTTATGGTGTACATAATAAGAAGTATTCTATGTATCTAGTTATAACAGCCTTTTATTGTCCCAATGCAGGGCAATGACCTCTTCTCACACAGAAGGCACGAGCATTGATCACCACGCTTGCTCAAGGCGGGTTGGCGATTTCTGACTTATATTAACTATAGGTCCAGGTTTCCTCACGATGTTTTTCCTTCACCGACGTTAGTAAAGTATAAACTTACAAAGTACTTAAGAATGAGGGTTTTAGTGAACATTCACGTCACCAGTTGGCGCCACTTTCACAAGAGGTCTTCCCTTTCGACAATGAATATAAAATATATGATGATGTTCATCATTCGTTCATCATTCAGTCACGACTAAACAAAAAATAGGCGCTTTGCCACTTTTGACAGGTGCTTGGACTTGACGTCTCAGTGCTGCCACCTAGTGAACGACATTTCAGAAAACCGTAATTGAATAAGTTGTGAATTTTTTATTAGCTCGTACAAATGTGTACATAGCCATTTCTACCATCAGATACATCTTTCCTCATAAACAGAGGGGATATGCAAAAAGGACGCTCGCGTACACATACGTTGCAATAAACTAGGCACCTTTTGTGCACAACGAGCCGCTGTCGCTTAATTATCGTTTTGGAATGAGCGTTACAGCGGATTTATAATACTGGGTACGCTTGAGCGCAAAGGTGTTTATTTTTTGGATTGGTTTTATTAATAAAGTCATCTTACTTTCACACAACGAAAAAACTCAACTAATGGATCCTAAAATGTATATTAAACGTTTTTTTTTAAATAAAACACTAAAGGCTCCTGCAAACAGGCGCAGCACTCGACGCGACGCAAAGGCACCACGTGTCGCGCGACGAGCGATGCCTTTGTGACACGTCGCGTGACGCGCTTGTTTGCAGGAGCCTTAACTTTTCCTTAGGTTTACTACACAGTAAAAGTGCAATAAACGATATTTATAAAAAAAAAAACAAAATAATACCTTGGTCATATCTAAGTTATTTTATTGAATTCCTATTATACTCGTATATTTTGCCCTAGGGACCAATAATACTTAAGAGCGTTCATCCCTCGCGGGCTGGCAACGTCGCATTTGTAGAGGTTTTTCGTGATAATTTTATTAAATTTAAATCAAAGTACTATTTTTTTTCGGCCAAGCAATAGATCGTTCGGAAAAATAGTACTTTGTTTATATATGTATTTATGTATACAAATAACAAAAATTGAAGCGTCTGTTTGTAATGCCAAAATAACAGCTTCTTTCTGAATGTATATGAAAGTATTTTGCGGTATTTATTACAAAAAAAACTATTTTAAAGATTTTTGTCTGTCTGTCTCTGGGTCTGTCTGTCTGTTTGTTCCAAATAATCTCCGAAATGACTGGACCGATTTCGACGGGACTTTCACTGACAGATGTTATAAGGTGACTAGGTAACTTAGGCTACTTTTAATTTAGAAAAAGAATTAGGGTTCGTGGCAAAAAACCCATGAAATTGTCAACAAAATCCGATTCAAATTAGTCGAAGTATTGACATCCACGCAGGCAACAGCTAGTATTCTGAAATCGCCAACCCGTCTCAAGCAAGCGTGGTGATTAATGCTCGTGCCTTCTCTATATGACAAGGAGCCTTTGCTCTGGAGTGGGACAATAATATTGGGATAATAATAATTTTATTTTCGTTACACCAACACTTTTGTGGCCAACTGTTCATACAAACACGCGTATCCCAGCACCCTAATGAGAAGGCCTGATATTACCTACAAATACATCGTAACGCTGTTTTGTTTCAAATTGTGACCCGAGCTGTTATTATTTTTAACTTTTTTAGGCGAAACAACTGATTTTTTGCGTTTTATCTTCTTAATTTCGCTAATTATTATGGAAATGTTTTGCTTGGGGTTTTTATTTTTAAATTGGAGTTAAGTCATTCACATTGTCTTTTTCATTTGATTTCTGAACATTCGAGTTAACTTATTTTTTTTGCATTAGGATGCTCGTGTTTCTGTGTCAAATAAACCTATTTTTCTTTCATTTCTTTTTTATTTGTAATAAAGATAAACCTACTATAATTTTTTTTCTTATTCCTTTAGTTTTCTTTTGGCTATAGTTGTCCACTCGCTTAATAGATGGCGTTGGCATCGAATTAGATCGCGCTAGGTTTTTGTTCACGCGTCGCTTACATAATGTTGCAATTGACAGCAATTTTCGTAATTTGTACAGTAAAACGGGCTGGTGTCCGCCACTGTACGTCCAAGCGCGTATTTGGCGTGCGGGAGTTGATACTTAGGTACTTAATTTTTGAAAAATCGACATTTTGGTTCGATTTGTATGCATATAGTAATAATCTGCTGCAATTCTGTCGTAATTAATAATTATTGTAGGAGCTGGTATACGCCGATACGCGTTTCCTGGGTATGATCTCCAGTCCGGGCATTGTTAGGTTTGGGTTTATCCATTAGGAAATTCTCATTAGCAGTTCTTATTCTGGATTTGTGCCCGGTTAGTGGTAACAGGATTGCTCCGTCTAACAATGAACATAATACAACATGATTAGTGAATTATGTATACCTATGAATATTACATAGAAATGGATAAAAAAGAAATGATAAAAACAAAAAAAATATAGGTATCCTCTTTTATAGAACACTGTCTTAAAAAGAAAAAAGAAAGAACTTCCTTTCAAAAAACATTTACCTCCGTACAACCGCTCACAAAACATAAAGGGTAAGTAACGCCCATATTATAAACAGCCAAATCCACTATTTCCCACCTTAATCTTATTATTTATCGCGTTCCGGGAAAGCGTCCGGGGCAATTAAACGCATCCAGTGCTTGGCTATGTATCACGGACAGTAATCCAGGGGACAGAATCATAATAACAAAAAACAATAAAAATAACGAATTACCCCGTGAACTGGGCTTGAATCGGCCCCGAGGATGCGGCGAGCAGTGAAGTGGAGTCGCTGTTGCTAAGGGAAGCGTTGGAAGGGGCTAGTCAGGGGAGGGCACGGGTGAATCGTTCAAGACATGTACTCGTATTTTCATATGGAAAGCTACAATCTACTTCCACATTCCAGTACATCATATTGTGATTAATTCTATGCTTGTCAAGCAGTTTCAAGCCCATCTAAACAAATAAATAAAATTGAAGTGTCTATTTGTAATGTTAGAATAACAGCTTTTTACTAAATGCATATGAAAGTATACACGGTACTTGTAACAAAAAAAAAAAAACAATTTTAAAATTTTTGGTCTGTATGTTTGTTCCGGCTAATCTCTGAAAAGGCTTGCCCGATTTTGACAGGATTTTCACTGGAAGATAGCTGTTGTTATAAGGAGTAACTAAAGCTACTTTTATTTTGGAAAAAGATTAGGATTCTGCGCAAAAAAACTAAAATCCATGACGTTGTGAACAAAAATAATAAAGCTGAAGAGGATATGAAAAGTTCTTTTTGCATTTGGTAGTCCGATTCTCGAGGGGATATTTAACATCACGCTACGTACCTTAGGAGCCGAGCAAAAAGAAGAAACATTCAGAAAGAACGCTAAGCGAAAACAAAGTAATAGCGCGGGCGTGCGATGCAACGCGGCGGGTCGGGGGACGAGGGAGTTTTATTAAAATGTGGCTGTTATATTAGTATATTGTGTATCTAACGACTTCTACGTGAACGAAGTCACAGGACAAGCTAGTCATAAATAAAATACTGTTTGAGCCGAATCCAGTGCAATTTCTTTTTTCGTACAAGTTCACTTTGTATCGGAAACTATTCAGCATTTTTTGCTGTAGGTGCGACGTTTATGTATGTCAGTGTCATTGACAGAACCTGTTTATAGCCCGTCTAATGCACGAACACAATCATGCACTTTCTCCTAACATTTTTAGTCCCTTGTCGTCTCCGCATCGCCGGCCCCTGTTCCAAATCCACATTCTGTTTGTGCTCATTCTTAATATGGGGCAAAACTGTTGGAAGAACAACAGTTTTTGTTGTATATTTTATGTTCTGTGACGCTATAACTCAGACGGGTGACACACCACCCTGAGCCCCGTGATATACAGCCCTACACAAGTACTACTCTAACATTATTTATAACACAGCAGTTATTTTTATTTATATTCTTATTTTATTGGTTTATTGCGCCATGGCTTGTTGGTTCCATATCTTCGATAAGTAGATATCTTCCAAGCTTATTACTGTATCTTTGCCAATTGGGAATTTTATGTCCAGATAATAATTTGTTGAAACAATAATTCGTTTGCGTTTATGTTCTGAGCGCAGAAGTTCGGAAATAATATTTCTTTGTCAATGTTTTATTGTTGAATTAACTGTGGTCGAATATTTTCTAAGTTATCGTCACGGTCTTCTTAGCTTGCGAAGTGGGCAGAACTCCAAGCAGTATATATGATAAATGCAATAAATATAAACAAAAGTGTTCGTAATATTTAGGCAAGAAACAACAGCACTAACAAGTTAAATAGAAGCTTGTAAAAACTCTCGTGTCCTGAACGCCTGTGTTACTTTGATCTGCACCCTAATTGCGTAACACACTATCAATTACATTCTGAATGATTTTGAAACATATTGCTAATCCATTGGTAGCAAACATAATGTAGATATGTTCGAAAAATTTGTCTGCTCAACAAAGTAAATAACGCAATGAATGCTGTTGAACTGTCAAAATGAAACTGATTCCTACTGTGTGTTACACAATTGCCCCGCTGGTGTCAATTGCCACATATGATTTGCTATTGTTATTTTAGTTAACGGCCCACGACACCTAACTTAAGATTAGAAAATATATAACCAGCTTTTCGAAAACCGCATTATAATTTTAGATGTTAACAATAAACTCCTTATTCTGCATAGTAGGTGTAAATAAAGTTTAAGGACTTTCTTCAAAGTATTCTTTTCTACAAGGTCGCTCAGCGCGCTATGGAGCGGGCTATGCTTGGAGTTTCTTTGATGGATAAAATCAGGAATACCTGGAAAAGAACCGGAGTAACCGACATAGCCTGCAGAGTAAGCAAACTGAAGTGGCAGTGGGCTGGCCATGTTTGTCGAAGGACCGATGGCCCGTGGAGCAAAGGAGTCCTATCGGCAAACGTAGTGTGGGAAGCCCCCCAGCTAGATGGACCGACGACCTTAAGAAGGACAGGACAGACTGGATGCGGAAGGCGGAGGACAGGGTGTTGTGGCGCAGCCTGGGAGAGGCCTATGTCCAGCAGTGGACTGCGATAGGCTGAGATGATTGATTGATTCTTTTCTACACAATTTTCACTCAGGATAGAAAAAGTGGCGATTTATATTACCCTTTGATGACTACATTATTATAATGACGTAGATGATCACATAACATTGTGATAACGAAGTATATGGTTTAAGAGTTCAGACAATATTACAGAATAAGTCGATAAACAATAATGGATAGTAAGTAAATATCCTGAAAAGTCGAAACTGATGGCAATATAATGAAATTAATGTAAAATTACGATTGATGATATATTATTTAATGGTGCATCAGTACATTATCGTAAATTAATTAGACGCAAAATAATGCGCTTCCATTACACGGGCTGATGTCAACGCGGCGAACTGCACAGGGTGTTTGAAAACGAGCTTTTTTATTTATTTATTTAACAAAAAAGTAAAAGTACAATGTTTAGAGAATAAGACAAAGTCCAGATTAAGAGTTTAAAATGATGAGGTTTTCCTAAGAAAAAGTACAGTAGATTGCTACCACACCAAATCGAAATAGTTTGGGAAGTCTATCTAAGATAACAAGGCTTTGAATATTTAAAGTAAGTTAAAAGTTAACTTAGGCACTTTCAATGTCAAAAAACTTTAATAGAAAACGTTTTTGTAACTTTGTTTTATAAACGATTTTGTGAAATTAAGTCGCGGAGTGCCAAAAATAATCAAATTCATCATAACCTATAACAAAATCAACCCTACCAATTTCCTAACACCCTATGCCTGTATCGCAAAAATATCGGCAGTCGTTCAGCGATCGCATTGATTGCTATTATTTCGAGTCATTAAATCAAAGCAACGACAATCGCGCGCTCATTATGGCGGGGCCACGCCATTTTCCAACGGGGATACACTCGCGGGACGGTATTGTGCAGCTGGTGGGAGCAATCGGTCGCAGAGTAGTTGTGCTAAGGCTCTTGTCCTTCAAGAAGACCTTTTGGTTGACCGTTCTTACTTCTTCGCACGTTTAAGCCCGTACTTATAATAATAAGGGCAGCAGCCGGAATTCATCATCATCTGCCTAACCTTTGCCGAATTGTGTTAGCTCTGCTTCCAGTCTTACCGGATGCAGCTGAATATCAGTTCTTACATAGAGCGACTGTCTATCTGACCTCCACAACCCAGATACTGGGTAATACGATACTTAAGACAATTCTGCATCGGGCTGGAATTATGCAGAAACTATTGGATTTTGGCATGCACACGTATATGGTACACTTTACCTACTTTAAATTGAGAATTATTGTTGACTTTACAGGAAAGTGCAGCTTTTTCTTCAGTTTAGGAGCAAGCATCAAATCCATCACGTCGCCATAATCAAAGATCTCCAAAGAATTTTTCAATAACATTACAACTTTTTGTCGCTCCCTACAATCCGGCAACCGGTTGCTATTTACACAACAAACCCACAGTTAGCTATGAATTTAATCATCCAGGCCGACTAGCCGTTGTTAAATTTTGATTTATGCCACTCTCTGCGGTAGTTTTTGAACTGATTGCGTTTAGTTTTATGGGTTAGTGCGCCATTTTAGCGGCAATTTATTTCGATAATTATTTTAGTTGATAACTTTTTATGTGCTGTCGTTGTGAGGGAAGTACTGACAATTTTGGCTGTGAGGCATGTTTTTGGGATGCCTTTGACACTTTTTTGGATGTCTATGCAGAGGTTATAAGTCAAGGCTTGAAGGTGGGCTTGGGTACAAAGTACAGGAAGTATCATAATATCCGCCCATTTCATTGCTGAACAATTGACCTTGAAATGACAGCTTTTTCGCCATAACTACAGACCTACTCTATTCTTTGGCCGGACCAACGCTTTCAAGGAAAAGTGTACAAGCACAAAATTCCTCGTCACCTAAAAGCGTTGCACCCATCAATATCAATCACTATTTATATCTTGAAAGATTGAAGAGATCCGCAGGAGAACCAAGGTAACCGACATAGCCCGAAGAATTGGCAAACTTAAGTGGCAGTGGGCAGGCCACATTGCTCGCAGAACAGATGGCTGATGTGGCCGAAAGGTTCTGGAAAGGCGACCGCGTACCGGAAGACGTAGTGTTGGAAGGCGTCCCACAAGGTGGACCGATGATCTTGTGAAGGCCGCAGGAATCCGCTGGATGCGGGAAGCGCAGAACCGGTCGAAGTGGCGGTGCTTGGGTGAGGCCTAGGTCGGAGGTAGGTATGAGTAAATGATGATGAAGACCTATATCTTTGAATTGACACTCATTAGCCTAACAAAGAAGCAGGTTGCAAAGCTGATGCAACGTGACAAGTGTGAAAGAACATTTCTGTCGACACCTCACGTCGTCGGTCGGTCAGCGGGGTTGGTAGCGGGCTGGCTGACCACAGCAGCAATGCACTCGGCTTTTTACTTGCAGCTCTGGTTTCAGCGACTTCTGAAGCGGTATCCCGACTCTGTTATCCTTAGAAAATAATACAAACGCATTACCAAATTATCTTCAAAACTATCACCAAACTCATTACCAATGTACAGTCAACACTATATATCTAAATAACGTCATTACAACCCAATCACCAAAACAAGGTGCTCGCATTAAAATGACATAATGTCATCAGCACTCGGGAG
This sequence comes from Fissipunctia ypsillon, assembly GCA_947568875.1. NCBI lineage: Eukaryota > Metazoa > Arthropoda > Insecta > Lepidoptera > Noctuidae > Fissipunctia > Fissipunctia ypsillon. The sequence continues at coordinate 22,775,015 of OX387654.1, forward strand.
CCGAACATTTCCGAGCATTCCCGAATTTTGCCGAAATTAGCATTAATACGATCGTAAAGCCGTCAGCGTGGCTATAGGCTGTGTGATTCGCTTCACGTTTGGAACAATGTTGCCATGTTTTATGTTATAATGTTGGTAATGATAAGGTTTTAGTGTGGCAATAATTTTTGGTTATTAGTTCATTAGGTGTTGCTGTTTCCATGCTTATTCGTCATGCTGGCTAAACATAAAATGGTGGTGGTGGTAAATGGTGGTGGTGTAAAATGGTAAATGGTGGCATAATTTGGTTTGAAATTAGTACAGTAGGAATTATTTATTTATAATGTCATGAGGGACACATTTGCACGTTACCTTAGTTTGGACCAAGGCGGCTGTGACAGGCTTTCACAAGTTGAAAAAGTCAATGTTAGAATCTTTCAACATTTACAATAATTCTAGTTGTAATTATATTAAGTGTTGAAAAAAAAATGGTTCATTTATTTATTAAATCGGCTCTGTTTTATAAAAGCTTAATTTTCGCCATTACAATAATTTTTAGTAGATAAATTACATAACTACATTTGATTCCACCGTTATTTTCACCAATTTATCATCTAATCTGTATAGCAGCTAATCGGAAGGCCACAGCGCAACCACTGTAAAATACGAGGGTAAAATTAGAATCTCACCCAATAGCTGTTATTTATTATGAGCGCACTCAATAATATCGTGCGCAGAGGCGATAATGACTGCACTAAATATGATTTAGTGATAATAATCATCGAAAGGATGCGCTCGCGTGCCGAATAATGCCGTGATTAATACGTGCACTGTAATTAGTCGGATGTGTTGTTGGGTAGCTTGTTTTCGTTATTAGAAAAAAAAATGGCAAAATGACCCTTCTAGGTGGCAGTCGGGTAAAAATTGTAAAGGCTCCTGCAAACAGGCGTGACAGGCGACGCGATAAAGGCACCGCTCGTCTCGCGCGACACGTGGTGCCTTTGTGTCGCGACGCGTCGCTGTTCGCAGGAGCCTTAATCCAGTATTAACTATCGTAGAAACGTTACTCATGTCTACCTGGAATAAATAGATAAGTAGATTTATTATTGTAGGTAGATCCCTACCTACATCGATTTGTATATATTAACAAAATATGACAAAATAGTAGGTACAATGGGCATTGAGCAGTCTTATCGCAGCAAATAGCCGTGTCTACCAGACAATCAGAGAATGCACAGGACTGTTCGATTAGATTAATTAACTGGTCATAGACCTTCTCAATAAGTGCGCCATAGTATTGCCTAGTTATTTGCTCACTTGACAAGTAAGTATAAGTAGGTACAGAATTCAACCGTTCATATAGTACATGGAGTTTAAAAGTGAACGTCCACATACCAAGAAACCAAAATCCGTTGCGTGCCGAGCGAGCGTGCGGTGTGGACCAGTGGACGTTCACCTTTAAACAACGACTGTCACACATGTATGAGTGACAGACGACGCTCTAAAGCCGAACTTTTAAACTCATATAACTTAGGCCTCGAACACACTCCGGTGCAGCGAAAGCGAAACAAAAGCGAACCAAAACTATCCACTAGCGCGCAGCAGGCGGAAAGCAACTTTAGCTTGTTGTAATTACTTGACCGATACACCTAAAAGACCCATCGTCCACGACGCTACTAAAAGTAACCAGTTACAAACTCATACCACCCAATGAGTACTGTGGCACGAGTACAGTGCTGTGACATTCTGGCTACTCATAGGTGATTTGAATTTGGAACACGTTAAGTCCGATTTACACGGTGCGATTTATTAAAACTCAAACTCAAAGCATTTATTTCAATTAAACCTGTTACAGGCACTTTTGAATTGTCAAAGAGTCGGTCAGTTAGTCAGAAAATTGAAGCTATACTCGGAATTTTAATTCGATTCCAGATTTGACATCAGCTACTGTCATTTTGTGAAATAATGATACCACATATAATAGTGTAGTGATGAACACAACAATCGATAAACAATCAGTGTGTGTGCCATCAGTGTGCCAATTAAAGACTAAATTATTGATTTTTATTTAAATAAATATATAATTATTCATAATAATTATTTATTAATTAGTAATCGCTGCTCTATTTTATAAAAAGTTAATATTTTTGTTTTTATATGTATTAAAAACAAAACTTATAATAAAAGAGCCTAGATAGTTTTCAGTATTGGCAACCCGTGCGCGCTCGTGCAGCTATCGCCATTTTGTTTATCGTGTCATTCGGCTTCATTCTCCCAGTATGACTGCACGAATATCTTATTTCATTGCGAATCGATATTTTGTTATTTTGTTGGGTTTTTGTTAAAGTGTTGTTACGTTGTGTTTGTTGTTACGTTTATAGTTTTTTGTGAACTTTAAGTGAATGTATTTGTTTTGGTTTTCCATCAAAATGGATCCTCAGCCAAGTACATCACAAAAAGACGTGGATGTTTTCTTGTCCCCAAGAAAAAAACGTCCACGAAAAGCTTTCACTGTTACTGAAAAAGTAATGATCCGCAACGCCTACAAATACGTGAAAAATGAAATTTCTGCGCAATTGGAGGCCTTTGAAGTTGTGGAAGAAAATGAATGTATGAGCAAAGTTGCTGACATATTGGGAATAACCTCACGCTCTGTTTGTAACGTTTTGAAGGAAGTAAACAAAGGTGCGCCGCCAACTCCTCCTAAAAAAACTGGACCAAAGCGAAGTTTCAAAGATAAAATTGATGAATTTACATTCTCTGCAATACGAAGAATTGTTCATCAGTTCTTTTACCGAAATGAACCTCCAACCATTGCAAAGGTCAGTCAATCAGTCAGACAGTATTATTTTATACCTACATCTTTTATATATAAGTAATGATTCCAAGCTATTATAAAATTTACTATTTTAGATTTTACAAGTGATGAACGATGATTCAGAAATGCCCAAGATTTCCAAAGACACCCTCAGAAAAATTTTGAAGCATCTTAATTTTAAATTTGTTGCACGGTCACGCAAGAGCACACTTATTGATCGAAATGATATAATAACATGGCGCCAGCGTTACTTGCGATCTATATGTCAGTTTCGACGAGAAGGGAGACATATATATTATCAAGATGAAACTTGGGTTAACGCAGGTAGGCTAACATTTATACACAAAATGAATTTATATACATTTTACATTAAATTTAATAGTAATATTGAATGTTCATGTACTATATTTATTTTAAGGTCATACTGTAAAAAAAACTTGGGTGGACAAGAAAGTCACATCATCTCGACAAGCGTTTTTGGAGGGACTGACCACTGGATTAAAAAATCCATCTGGAAAAGGCAAACGTCTCATAATTAGCCATATAGGTAGTGAAGAAGGCTTCCTGGAAGAGGGGCTCATGATTTTTGAAGCAAAGAAAAATTGTGAAGATTACCATGATGAGATGAATGCAGTTTGTTTTGAGGAGTGGTTCGCTGGAGTCTTACCAAAATTAAGACCAAACTCAATTGTGGTGATGGATAATGCACCTTACCACTCCCGAAAATTGGAAACGGCATCAAAAATGAGCTGGAAAAAAGCTGCCATTCAAGATTGGCTTTTAAATAAAAATATTCATTACGAACCAGATATGGTTAAAGCTACGCTTTTAGAACTGATTCCACATAACGAGTCTTTTAATAAGTACGCTGTAGACGAAATGGCAGCACAACATGGGATCACGGTTTTAAGACTGCCCCCTTACCATTGCGAGCTAAACCCTATCGAATTGATATGGGCGCAGGTAAAGGGGCATGTAGCTCAAAATAATAAAACCTTCAAATTGACAGACGTGAGAAATTTATTTCAGGAAGGCATTCAAAAAATTACGGCTACCGAATGGTCTAAATGCGTATCCCATGTTGTCAAAGAAGAGGAAAAAATGAGTAGGCTAGATATGTTAATTGATAATATCACAGACACATTTATAATAAATGTTACAGAAAGTGACAGCGATAGCGATAGCGATGACGGCGACAATTTATAAAATAAATTATTACCATAATACATCTATCTGTTTTATTTGTCATGTTCCTTCATGATCACATTTTTTTATTTATTTCACACACAATTATAAAAGAAAAGTCTCAGATCGTTAATTAATCGTCAAAACTAAATTATCGGTTCAGAAATATTTAATTTCCTGATATACTTAGTTTACGAGAGTAAAATTATAAACGAGAAGAATCGATCTGGCAATATTCCATTTCCATATCGAATAATTTCGCAACGTCACTATTTAGTACTTGTCATAACGTTGCAACACTGAAATTGTCAAATCTGGAATCGAATTAAAATTCCGAGTATAGTTGCTCATTCCAAAACTTATATCTCTATGGAGAAGAACGGACAAGAAACTTCAAGGATACTCCTTTAAATCAAGATTATTACAAAATCTTGGGTACATTATTCTTGTTGCTTCTATATGTGAGAACAATGAAAAAAAATAAACAATTCAAAATCAATAAATCTGCCTAGCCTATTCCAGTATTTTACATGGAGCGACTGCCTACCTGACCTCCACAACCCAGAAACTGGGTAATACGATACCCCTTGATAAGACTGGTTGTCAGACTTTCGGGCTTCTGACGACCCGTAACGACTGTCAAAGATCTACGAATGACAGCCGGGACCAACGGCTTAACGTGCTTTCCGAGGTACGGAGGAGTCTCGGTATGTAAAGATGGTCACCCATCTACGGACAACCCCGACAAGCGTAGCTTAACTTGATGGATCTAGCCGTGCGGCTGGTATTACTTAGCCACGACCTCCTCATAAACAATTCAAAATGTAAGATTAAAAATAAACCCTGGCAGTTAAGAGATAACCAGTCTCCACTGACGGCGCCCGTTCACGAACATGATGCGTGGATCAGCACCATCCAGCTCAACCATTTTGTAGGGTTGTGTTGTTGAAGCAACAATAAAAGTTGCACCGTCTGAACAGTGTTTAGACGATGCCAGTCATTTGTTGTTTCAATTTTATTGAATGCCATAGGTAAGAAACTTGCATCGTGTAAATGGGACTTCTGAGTAGTGTCGTAGAAAATGGACCATAAAGGTACCTACATTGTTGGTCCTAATAGCCCTCGAAGTTTCTAGGTGATCCACTGCGTTATCATAATCCGTCTGAACCAGTAAAGATTTAATCAAGTTCAATGGGACTATTATTAGATTATGCTGAACATAATCAGCATTAATCAGGACTGTTGTTATTATTATTGCTGATAACAATTTGTGTTTCAAGGCGTAGTACCTAATGATTATTGTAAGTAAGTAGGTAGGTACTTATAGGATAAGCAAGCTTAGCTCTAACGGCTTAGTGGCCGGTTCTATAACTGATGGCTGTTGAAGTTGAAGCTGACGTGTCCTTGAGAAGGGGGACCGTGAATACAAACGGAGTGTTTGTATAGTATATTCCAAAAATATTTGATGAAAATGTAAACAAATCGATCAGAAAACGTACAGGATGCCAATTTATAGTGCCAGTTACAAATTGAGTGCTTTGTTTTGATTATGTGAATACTTACACCCGACATTCTAATTTTAAATCACCTTTTAAATATGTTTTTATTTGACATTTATTGAGGTTAATTTTATATCCTCAATTTTTATCGATGATTTTTCAATAACAATTTAATAATGGTATTCAAACAATAATTGTTGGTAAAAGTGGTGATATAATATAAAGTTCTAACCTTGTAATACAGACGAATGTGTTATTAACTCCCTTTTGCGAGTGGGTAACCTGAACAGGGTTGATATATACACCTTCATCAGATACCTACTTTTGGAACAAACATTAGGATATCCTCGGGCTAGGTGGAGTGATGACCTTCCCAAGACGATTTGTAGATAATGTACAGACGCCAGCACGTCAAGCTGTCCGAAACTGTCAAATTTTCCCAATCCACCTTGAACCTAATGCTTTAGCGATAAAGTTGAAAATCTATTAAAGAAATTTGACAGATTGTAGTAGCTTGATGTGCTGCCGTCCATACAATATTGACCTGCTAAGTATGGGCTGGTGATAATTGTCTTTGTGATCAACAGTTGGTTACAAAATTATACTGTGGTACTCCATACAGCGCGCCGTTTTAATGGCGACATTAATTTCACATACGTATACGGTTTTGAGTTTTCGTTTTATGACGTTTTTATTTATTGTTTTTTTTACAATTTTCTAAAATAGCATCTTGGCGTAACGTAAAGTACAGGAGCTAGACCACCACTTCATAAAGCAGTATTATTTTAATGTTACTTCAGTGTGAGAAAGAGATGGAGCTATACAGGACGTCTAGCTCCATTTCTTTCCCACACTGAAGAAAGATTAAAATAATACTGCTTTAAGAGGTGGTGATCTAGCTCCTGTACTTAAAGAACTGTAGCGTAGGGGACATTTGTCGGGGTCACGGATCATTACATCAATCAACGAAATTAAAGTGCAAAGAGCAGGCGAATTGGAGAGAGCTTTATTATTTAGTTTGTTTGAAAATTTAAATTTTTCAATTTACGAATTATTTTATCTTATTATACTATTTTTTATGATTACTGACCACTAGCCCTACCCGGGTTTTAAATTAATGTCGCCATTGTTGCGACACGTTGTATACACATGGTGTTCTGTAAACATTAGCTGGAGCTCATAGTTCCCCTTCCTACCTCTGTTAAGTTTCTAACCCATATCCCTATAACGACTAATATTTCTGGAAATACCACACAGCGACATTCTACCAGCGATAACGTTGATGAAAAGATCGAAAATATATTGGATTGATATACCTACTAAACTACCGAAAAGCTGATGTAAATCCCGTTGAAAGTTTATTAATTGTTATACGAAACGCTTTGAAAGCGATTGCCACTTGTCTGGGCCCTCAGGACACAGCACAGACAACACTACACTTAAAAGAACTAACAATAGCCTCATCTCCGTCACAAAATCATCAAAACTGCATCCAATACTCACACAAAACGCAACCCAGCATCGTATTCAAGGAAATAACAGTAAATCGTATGCGGGTCGTACGCATACAGCCGGCACCGAAGTAATAGGTGCCGCTCAGATATTGCCAATGCACGGCCGCGCAGATTTAAGATGGCCGACGTCGACTTGCCTTGTTTTAATTGGTCAGTTTGTTTTGGAATGTATAGAGATGTTGAAACCTCTATTTATGCTATTTTAAAGAGGCTGCAATGAAGTCTAAATCCAAGTTGATTCCAAACTAAAGTTATGCATAAGTAATGATGATGTGTTCTGTCATGGATCAGCAGTCATTTTTTAAGTGATAAAAGTGAACTGTTGTATTTGAATACAATGATATCCTTACAAAGATTTTCTGCTATCAGATACATACCTATTTGTTTATGGAAACTTTCTGAATATTGTATGTACCAACTTAAACACTCTTATCACCGCGTTGTGTTTGATTTCTTTCTACTCACCATAAAACTCATCCTATCATCGTCGACTGATTGCTTGAACACTTGATATCAGGTTATCGTTCTTTGACCTATACATATCCACGTCATCATCGCGTTACAGTGGTCCACTGAAGTATATGGTCTCTCCAATCCCACGCCATTTAAGTAGATCCGGGGATACTTGCCAGCACGCGTAGCATGACTACCATAGAAACGGGTTTTGTCGACGGAAGAATAGACAAAACGACACATCGCCATGCTTGGACGTTAGAAATCTTTCTACAATCTCTCATTTTGTCTATTCATCTGTCGACAAAACTCGTTTCTGTGGTGGTAATGCTACGCGTGTAGCTGCACCTGGCCTCATAGCGTCTCATCTTGCGTCTTATCTTACATCCTAAGTCTACCCCAACGGTCATCGATCGCTTCTATTACAACTAATATGGCCGTCTCATTACCATTTCAGCTTGCTTATTCTGTACGCTATTTAAACTATAGAACAGCCAGAAAATAATCTCTAATTACAAAAATCTAAACCGGTATCATCCTCTCCATACAATCCCGTCCGGTCCGGCAGCAAACCGCACGTGCGGAGTTACGGCGCGCCGCGGCGTGCGGACACGGCGTGGTTCGTATTGCGACGCACTTTATTGCACTCCGATACATTTTGACAACCGTGTAGACAACGTACGCCGTGCCACTATCTGGCTTTGTTTTTGGAACAACCTGTATAGCGGATTTTGTGTTTGTTACGTCATTTTCTGACGTTTTGTGTGTAAAGATCGTGTGTGGCGTGTGTGTAGCAAAGTCGTTTTACAGGGTATTGTAAGGTAGTGATTGGTATCCAGCTTTAGGTAGATACACACCTCTGCCTAACCCTTCGGGATAAACAGGCGTGATGTTATATTACAGTGAAATAAGTGATGGAACAGTACGTGACTTGTGATGTCATAATATTACATCGCTTATTCTCTAGTCTAACCTAGCTTAGAATTGTGAGGTGGATATCGAGATATGATAAAGGTCGAGAGCATAAAATTCCATTGAAAGTATAAATAAATTAATAATTAATTTAAGCTTTATAACGCACCACGAAAAATTAATAAATGAGCTGTCAATTTGACAATTCAACCCTGCGCCCGCGGCAGTAATTCCGTATTACGATGACCAATTCCAATTCACACTTCACATATCCGCATTAATTTAATTCGGAAAATCTCAACGGATCGTACTCCCCAAGCCATATCAATAACATTATCAAAAAGCGATTTGTTACTCTCATTAGTAGCCGAGTAGTGGAACAAAATGGCGTATTTAAAACTGCATCCGACCAAACGGCACGAAACGATAATTATTGGTAATTAGACCCCGCGCGGTTAGTGGCTGCTACTGCTTTATATTTAGTGCTATTTTCAACGATCTACCTTGCATCAGGGTGGGTCAGCTAAGTGGCCGGGGTAATGGTCACGATCCAGCCGGGCCGAGGGATGGGTGGAAAGAAGTGAATGTGCTTGGTTACATTGTGTAGTACCAGTGCACTGACAAGCGCCGTCTGGGAGGACTTGTCAAAATGTAAGGAACAGCAGATTTTTTTTTCGCGATTTCAGGTTTGGTCCCATAGTAAAAGTTGTTCATAATGATGAGTACAGAGGTTGTGCGTTATTTATGTTACATCTTGTATACTGTTATGTTACCCGAATATTGAGGTCATCTTGATACTGCCACTACTGTAAACATTAATTTCACCGATACGATGACTACAAATTAGATTTTTAGCATGTTTGACAAAAAAAAAAAAACTTGATACTTACCAACTGAATTAAACAAAATCATCAAAATTTTTGAATAATTTAAACCAACAAAATATCACTTCAGCATGACAATATTAACACAATAGTGATACATAACAATTCAAACATTAACACAAGTTTATTGTAGTGATTTCCGTACAGCCGGCCTCGCCATTTTACATCGCGACCAAACGCGATATACGACGGAATTAAAAATACATAAACATGTTCGCATTTTACGATAATTACGGTGCACTATGCATTGGTAGGGTTATAATGGTGGAAATAAATACGTTCAATTGTTTTAATCGGTATGGCTACTGTTTGTTGAACGATTGTAATTTTGCCGAATTAAGTTGCATTGGGTAGATATACTCGATTTGGTTGTGGCGGGAATTCTTTTGTGCTAGTGTGGGTATAATATGTTTTATTTTAAACATAAGATAAGATTTAACCATATAAAAGTTACAGGAAACATCAGACAATGATCTTCTTGAGGTAACAATATTTTATTATACACTTCTGGACACATCTATTGGCCCACCTTAGAGTTTAGGTTTCGATGGCCCCTACCGAAATATGATTGCTAGATTGAACAAAAACTGTTGATGCAGTTTTAAACCTGATACATTTTACCATCTTTTTCGATCGTATTGTTTTAAATTTGAATTCAAAATACCATACGACATGGAGCTACGCCTAACAAGTCGGATATGCGCCTTGTTAAAGGCAATTGATTTTTGAATAAAAAACATGTTTTATCAAATAAAGGTTTAATTTAATAACGCGTGTTGCCTCCATGGGCATCTACCACAGCTCTCATACGATTAGGCATAGAGTTTATCAACCGCTCTATGAAATTTTGAGGCATCATCTCCCATTCCTCTTCTATTGCAGTTTTCAACTCCTGCATCGTCTGGGCAACTGGCTGACGAGCCCTAACACGAATGTACCTTTCAGCATTTAATGTTGGCAGCCGTGGTCCTGTAACAACCTCAAGTTGAGTTTTGCCGCTCGCGGATATACCGCCCCAGACAGTCCATGAGCCACCGCCATAAGCAACCCTCTCTTCAAAGCAGCATTGTGCGAAACGCTCTCCCTTACGTCGGTAGACCTTCTTCCTTCCATCATTGCCATGTAACACAATTTTAGACTCATCAGAAAAGAGTACACGGCTCCAATCTTGCTGTGTCCAATTTAAATGACTGCGTGCGAAATGAAGGCGCGCTGTTCGGTGGGCTCGCGTTAGTTTGGGCCCATTAGCTGGCTTGTGTGGTACCATATCGCGTTCTTTTAACCTTCTCCGAACAGTTCGAGCGCTCACAGATACTCCGTGGAAGTCGCGAAGTTGGTTTTGTATCTCAATGGAGGTAAGGTGACGATTTCTCAAGCTGGTCGTCACGATGAATCGATCCTGCCTTTCAGTTGTGACCCGAGTTCGTGGCCTTCCTTGGCGACGAACAAAGCCGCCAGTCTCTAGGTACCTCCGATAAACATTTCGGACCGCAGATCGACTTAAATTAAGTTGAGCACTCACGTTTCTTTGGCTGTGTCCGGCCTGAATAAGTGCCACAGCTTGGGCGGCGACTTCAGGTGAAGTATCCATAGATTATTGATAGAACCTCACCTTAATGTTAAGAATAAGTAATGTTTGTTGCAAAACCAAAGATATCAATCACTTTTTCAAGAATTAAATCCAAGTAAACCAATAAAACCAAGTTTTCTTCGTATTCGATTGTTTGATATCAACAAACAGGCTCCAAATTGTCTTTTGTTTTTTTAAATTCTGTGTTCGAAATTCAAAAAAAGACTATTGAATGAAATTGTGAATGTGCCAGGTTCAAAACTGCATAAAAACTTTTTGCTCGACCTAATATAAAATTTTAGCTAGGACCAAACGAAACTGAAAATACAAGGTGGGCCAATAGATGTGTCCAGAAGTGTAAGTTTCTGGCACTGAGTATGTGTCTCATGGCCTACATATAGCACGGCTGTTTATTAAGAAGTGATGGACAACTTGTTAGAGCCAACAAGAAGTATAAAACCTCTTTTTATAGTTTTATTTTTCTTTATTTTAAATATTTTCTTTAAATATTTTATCTTCTTTTGTTTTTTACTTCTGTGTGACATCTCAAAATATATTTCATTTTTTTTTGTTTATGTCTAATACACCTTGAGCGAAAGAGTTGAAAGAAAAAATTACATATTTCAAATTAAAATACAAATTATTTATTGCTTGACTTAGGTGGAAAGTTAGTGCTTATAATTATTAGATAAATTATCATATGTAATACATAAATTGTCATCTTGTATCACGTAACATGATGTGTTTTAAGTTTTGTCGTTTGAAGAAGAAAAACACAACTAGAAACTTATAGTACTTTTTATTGTTTTTCAAAGTCTTCACGACGTAGTTTAAGAGCGTTGTCACATTTTTCATCTCTCTCGCTCACACAGAACCAAATTTAAAAAAATGTTAAATGAAAAAATGCTTTTTTGAAAAATGTAATCAATGGGCGGTCTACAAAACAATATTAATTTAATAGGTAGTTATCAAAAACACATTTCTATTGTGTTATCTAATAAACTTATTTAATTAAGTATTATAATCTGTTTTTGAGATGATGTAAATAAATGCCACAATAAAAATGTGTTTTTAATAATTACCTATTAAATTAATATCATTTTGTAGACGGCCCATTGAATACATTTTTCAAAAATGCATCTTTTCATTTAACGTTATTAAAAATTTGGTCCCGTGTGAGCGAGAGAGGTGCAAAATGTGACAACGCTCTTAATACACTTTTCCATTCGCTCGAACCAGTTACTAAAACATTTATTCCACTCCAAAGTAGGGGTGTCCAATATGGCTGATTTGAAAGCGTCTAAGTTACTGCTTCTTCACCGGACTGGAACCTTTGACCACGAAGAGTTTTCATAATTTTAGGAAATGTAAAGAAATCGTTAGGACTTAGGTCAGGACTGTATGGAGGATGGTCAACAATTTCTAAGTTTTCCTGCTTCAAATACTCAATCGTTTGACGAGCGCTGTGTGAGCTTGCTTTGTCATGGTGTAGCACAATGCGTCGCTTTGGGTTAGATTGCCGAAGTTCGGCGATGGCTTGTGGTAAACAAACTGTGGTATACCACTCTGCATTAACCGTTCTACAACCTTCAAGTGCAATCATCGCAACATGACCTGTTTTCGCCACGAACGTAGCCACCATCTTCTTTGAAGTGCTTCGACAGCGAACAACTTTAGTCGGCTTGGGTTTGTCTTGGAAGACCCAGATTGTGGATTGTTGTTTGGAATCAGGATCGTAAGCATAGATCCAAGATTCGTCACCACTGATGATGTCGTAGACGTGATTTGACTCGCCTCGGTTGAACCTTTGAAGAGTTTTCTTACACTAACTGACGCGGGCCGCCTTATGATGGTCAGAAAGCAAAATTGCGGGATCCAACGGGAGACTAGCTTTCTCACACCAAGCGCCTCATTCCAAATCTTTTGAATGGTTGTCCCTGAGATGCCTAATAACGCCTCTATCTCCCGATATGTCACATGACGATCTTCGAGGATTAATTGTCTCACAGCAACGATGCTATCTTCAGTGAAGGCGGATTTTGGACGTCCTTCACGAGATTTGTCACTAAGACTGGTATGTCCACGCTGGATATCTAAATACCAGCGTTCGACAGTCCGCAGACATGAGGCTTCACCATGGAACACAGATGTTAGCTCTTCGAAACACTGAAGCCGTGTTAGGCCTCTTCGGAAGTTATAGAAAATTATTGCACGGACATTTTCCTTAGTGAGATTCATTTTCGTACGTAACCTGACAGATTCAAAACAACGCCGTGACTAAATAATTGTATTAATCCTAATTCCTTCAATTGTTTTGTTATTCTAAATTCCAACAAATTTGAATATTGTACAGTTCTAAATTCAAGATTGGCGACAAATGTGTAAACAACAGAATTTAAAAGGCATGCCTGGTATTAGGCGTCAGAGTATTTTTTAATTTCTGATCCTTCCCGCTGCTGTCGTAGTGAAAAGTTTTGCCAGTGAGTAAGGTTGCTAGGAGAACTGGCTGCCTACAGTCAACTGCACATCAGTGGTACCACTTGCACTATAATAATCACTCTTATTTCAAATTAATGCCACCAATGTGAAGGTTTTGGTAATACACCCCAGTTGTATTGTAAAAGTGCCATCATCTGCCTAGCCTTTTCCCAACTAAGTTGGGGTCAGCTTTCGGTCTAACCGGATGCAGCTGAATACCAGTATTTTACTTGGAGTGACAGCCTATCTGAACTCCACAACCCAATTAGTGGGTAATACGATACCCCTTGGTAAGACTGGTTGTCAGACTTTCGGTCAAAGATCCAAGAATGACAGCCGGGACCAACGGCTTAACGTACTTTCCAAGGCACTGAGGGGTCTCGGTATGTAAAGATGGTCACCCATCCACAGACCGACCGCGGCAAGCGTAGCTTAACCTGATCGATCGACCCAAGCGGCTGTTGTTACTTAGCCAAGACCCCTAGTCGTATTGTAAAAGTGTATAGATCTATTATTCGGAATCCACTATTTATTTGTTTGCTAAGCGTGTACAGGATTCTACATATTTTATAAGTGCTTTATATACCTACTTGGTGGTCTATTCAGGCGCTGCATTTCATAAAATAATAATCTACAGACAACAACAAATTAATGAACAAGACATGTATACGCATACGCATTTAATCATGAAGAAAATATAATACCAAACAGTTCACAACAGATCAAAACAAACATAAATACTAAATATATGATGACGTCACTGGTGATGTACACCAACACATCCCAACACGCACTAAATTCTACATCGTATAACCCTAGAATGACGCGTACGCAATAAAATGACCAACCCTACTGCCGTCCAATACTGGGACAATAAACAAGAAATAACTATAGTAATTTAAACGGGGATACCATGGTGTTGCCAGCTTCGTCATATTTTTCCTACAATTTATTTATTTATACACTTAAAAAAGAAAAATACCTTAAGACTGAGGAGTACACAAGTACTGCTTTCAACAGAAAACTCACAATTAAAGAGATCTATGTGATTTTTGTCAATTTGCTGAAGAACGTTTGTCATTTCACTATAGTTACAACTGTGACTGTTGTGTAAATATGTGAGCACCATGTCTGTATCACACAATTAACATATCTGTCATTGCTTCATTTTTAATTGTTTTACCTATTGTGGTATAGTAACTTTATTCTAGGTGCATCGTCTTCACGTACAACGGTATAATCAATGTGTGGCGGCGAATCCACATTACCACAATGGAACGCGTCACACTGACGTCATGCAAAATCCTGCATCGCGCAATCAGAGTTTACCGCACGACTTGCATATATACAACATCCCGACATCTACCGTCGGGCAGTAGCCCACCAGACACAACACCCGTCTGGTCGGAGGATCCTCCCTTTTTTATGGAGGATGAGTGAACTTTACACTCTGTTCCTCATGCCTCTATAAATGTATACAAAAACATTTTAAAAGAGTAACGGTGGAGTTTCTTGCCCATTCTTCTCCAAACGAAACTACCTTTTGGAAGGGGCAACTAGAATCAATTTTATTTTCTTGTTAATCTTTGACGTTCAAAAGTGCCTTTTATGTACACCTATTTGAAATAAACGATTTGACTTTGTGAATTTCAATTTATGAGTTAATGTGAAATGCCAATTGCAATGATGTACAAAATAGGTCTTTTGGTCTGAATAATGAATAGCAATTTTCTGTTCAACAAAATATTGCGTGTCTTATTTCCCACAGGCGCATTGGACAACAAGAAACAATTCAGCCAATATTTTCGGCACATACCTACCTAAAACAAAAAAAGTATCTTATTCCCGAAATAAGGAAAATATGAACGTGTAGCAACACTGTCGCTGGCTGGGTCGCTCCGATACCGGTCAGTGTCCATCAGTCGCCACTCGTAAACTAGGGTTAAGTCTGCGGATTTGTCCCCATCAGGATCCATATATTTGTGTATTGATATGGTATGATATTGGATTAGGATTTATTACTCGGTCTGTTGTATCGCGTTGGCATTTAAGGGTTAGTTTTTTTTTTAAAGGAGGAGGTTCTATTTTCGTCTGTATGTATTTTTTTATATATGTGCATCTATATCAATTGTTAACTGATTTGGATGATTCTTTTTTATTTGGAAGAGTATTCTCTAGAGGTGGTCCTGTTTCAATTTGGTGAAGATCTGATGAATACCTTCGGGGACAGACAATGGAAGTCCTCAATAATAAACAGTTCACATAGTGTGATTCGATTATTGTACTGCAAATAAAAGAAAATTGCTGGTTATAGTTCGGTGGTCAACCGATCATGGACTTCGAAGATATCCCATAGAACTCCTCATCGAGCGTCAGTACACATAATGGGTAATCGTACGGAAAATGAAATAAAGTTTCTAAGTATGTAGGCACCTAGTGGTATACGAGTTTGTGAAACCACAACAAAAATGGTAAAATTAAAAAACACGTTTTATAAAAAATACAACTGATTTCCAAAAAGAAAACACTACAAAGTGCAAAATATGTAGTTCTTTAGTTTTAGAAGTCTGTATCTTTGATTTTGTTTTGTTTCTTGCCAGCTGCCACCGACTTCCGAATCTACAGTTATTTTGCACTGTGTAGTGATTTCAAGTCGGTCAAGTTTTTTATTTTACTATATCGCAAGTTATTAAAGGCCATCTTTCGAAAGTAGTGTTAAGTTCATATTAAATGAAACTTCATTATAATACTAATTCTAGTTAACTTTGAGTTTTTAATTTACAACAATTATTATAGGTAGGTAATAAATAAATATTATATTCAGCTAATTATAACTTACAAAACTTTAACTTTTTCATTGGAAAAAAATTGTTATTGCAAGAAAACTTTTGTGTGTGTGAAGTGCCTCTGAAGGACTACTAATTTGTGCTTACTCCTTTAGGGAATACAGTCGTGATAATATCACGAATGTACAACATACATATTGTGTGTATGTTATTCTCAAATGTTGAGCAAAAAATATAAATTATTATAAAAATATAATTGAATTCAAATTAAACAAACAATAGAAACTCCCTAATGCTGCTCGCGAAATACCAACTAAGTACTTAAAATGTTTTTTTTGGCAAATTGTTGTCCTGTGATAAATAAGTACATCATAATCATAGTTATAAATAAATCAACATGTCTTAAGTTGGGATATATGTATATGATAATATCAGGAAAACTTTTTCGCGGGCTATCTTGACGGATCGCCATTGCCCGTAGCTTAGTAGTTTTATTCGTACTTATTCAATAAAATCTTAGTAGATAATTAATATTAATTTTAGCGAATAGGCTGGACTGTCCTTATGTGCGACACTGCTGTGACAGACAAGTTACATATAGTGTCGCATATAAGAGACTACTTTAATCAAATTTTAAACATTATTTAATTTTTGTAGTGATTTTTAACTCTGATTTTATAATTTTTAACTTTATTATGATGTTAATTTTAATTCTGATTTTAAATTGTAATTTTTTAATTGTTTATTTTGATTTTAATATTGATGTTAATTTTTGAGTTTTATGAATACAGGTTTAAAAATAATGTAATGTACCCTATGGGCCACGATGCCAGACAATAAACATATTTTATTTATTTATTTATTTTAAATTAAATATACTAAAAATTCCATCGTCACAGTTGATTCCTACGCATATTATTAATTCTGCATACTGCTCTAAAGTAAAGTTTATACAATATAATATACCATTATGTTACGAATGTACGATATTTTATACAGTATGGGTCACTTCCAAACGCGTAACGAAACCATGGCGCAATTCAGCAGGACGGCACAACGCCATCTATTGAAGAAGGAGTCAAACTTTTGTCGCTGCTTTTGCGAGCAAATGTGGAAACTTTTGAGAAATTGGTCCTTGTTACTTTGCTAATAAATAGTGTGTTTATTTTACTGGACATGTTACGTGTATATTAATTTATTTAAAACATTTGTAACAATAGTTTAAATTATGTTCGAGTAGGTTAGTCTAACTAGTTTAAAGTTTTAACTGATGTTCGTACAAGCAATTTGTTAAAACTAAGTTGCCTTGATGATAAATTGAAAATTAGTATCTGCACTTGTTTAGAAGAAACACATGATTATTACTTGCTGTTTTTAATAAGACGTATTATGTCATAGAAAACTTCTTTCAAAAGTCATAATTTTCCTAATCCCGTGTCACAGTCAATCCGTAGCGCCCGTAGCTCCCCATTCGTAGCCGCGTAGCCGCGTAGCAGCGTAGGCGTACCAACGTAGCTCATTACAATAAGTATGCAAAATCGTAAAGTTTAATTTACTCACTTGATAATAACAAGAAAACACGACAAATTAACATTACTAAGAGACAAAGAATGCTGGAGTTTGATACTACGTTCAAATCAAGCAAGCATACACATTAAATATAATAGCCTAGGTCTGCGCCTTCGGATGACGACGATGTTTTAATGTGGATAATACGATACAAATTTGTTTAGGCGAAATTTAAAATGGAAATATATTGTTTTTTTTATCTTATTTCATCGTGATAGTCTCCTGTGTCTGGCCATATTTTACAGCTTCACAAAACTGATACATTATCACTCAATTGACTTATTGAAATAACCGTATAGTCTTAAAACTCGTTGATAGGGGAGTAACTATCGAATTTTAAAGTCTTCAATTCTTCTGGGTTGTGTGGCTGATGTGGAGTAATTGAGGAAAGACATAGGAGTTACCAATCTGTTCATACAAAAAAAATGAGTGATGTGTAATGTGAATGGTGCTACACATGAGGTTGTGACAAACCAGTTAATGTCCAAAAAGACCCGACCGGCTGTTCACAATAGTGTGCTGGTGCCTACGCTTATGTATGTGAATGTTGAGTGTGCCAAAAGAAGCATGAAAGTAGAATAAATGCTGTGGAAATGCGTTCCTTGCGAAGCATGTGTGGTGTGACTGAGGAATGATGTGATAAGGTAACGGTGCGGTTTAAAAGAAGATGTAGTGACAAAAATTTAAAAGAGTATCCTTAGATGGTTTGGTCATGTTGAGAGGATGAATGAAAGTCGACTAACAAAAGGTATTTACACGGCAGATGTGAGTGGAAACGCCGGGAGGGGACGCCCTAGGAAGACATTTAGTGATCATATTGGTGATGTTCTTCAGAAAGGTCAGGTGCGTAGTACTCGCAACCGGCGTGCGTGTATGACCAGTTGTATGAACGTAACCGAAGCAAAAGGAGTATGTAAGGATCGTAGCAGGTTGCGTTCTGTAGTTTCTGCCTACCCCCATGGGAAGAAGGCGTGAGTTTATGTATGTATGTATGTTCATACAAAAACAGTTTTTCTCACATATAAGCCTGTCTTCAGTTGACTCAGTCGAAGAGTTTCTCTTAGGCTGTTTAGTAACAGGCTTAGCTATAAGGGATTTGAAGCCGAGGTTGAAAACATTCTTCTAAAATATTTACCACTTTTACAAAATTCAAAGAACCTGTACTTAAGACACTACTTTTAAAAACTTTAAACTTAATTTTAAAATCCCCCCACATCCACCCTAATCTAACACAGTCTGCCGCAGCGCAGTGTACCAACAAATTCTTGGCTCATTTGTTTTTTATTCATCCACAGCCCAGTGTAATCGAAAGTATAAATTCGCTTTAACTGCTAGCAGGCCGGCCGACCGATAACACACCCCTTGTTAACTGCGTAATAAGAAGAATAAAGTTATATTTGTGGCGCCTTCTGGAATATCAAAGTTTAAACTGAGATAGTGGGGATTCTGTGGCAACTTGCAGCAGCTTCTCCTCGAACATTTCCTGGAGGGAGAGCAAGAGGTGTGAGTTAAGTGAGTGTTGCTGAGGTTTGGAATTGGATGGGTGCCCGTCCATTGCAACTAAGACGAGTCATGCTGTTATGGTCAGTTGAAAACACACTTTTGGAATGCACTCATAAGGTATGGCAGACTTTTTTTTATATATTTAAAGTTAAGGAAAGATATGTGTGGGTCAAGCAACATTTGCTCAAGTTCAGACGGAGATGGGTGACCGCTGTTTAGCTGTTAACCTAACGAAAAATAAACTTAGTATCGCCATATGGAATATCGAAGTTTGAACTGAGATAATGGGGATTCTGTGGCGAGGAACGGAAACGAATATGAAAACAAATGCAGAGTTAAGTTGAGTTAGCGTTGCTGAGGTTTGGATTTGGATGGGTGACCGTTGCAATTTAGAGGTGTCTTGTTATAATGGACTGTTGATAACATTCATGTTGTTTATACGAATTAAGACATGAACTATCATTTATATTCTGATACCTAGTCGAAGCTATGAAACAAAAATGTCCATGTTAACGTCATTGTTGCGAAAAAGTTAAATGGGTTGTCGTTGAACTGTGTTCGTGAGACTTGCGTGTGCAAAAATATGTTTATTTACTGGGATTTAAGGACAGATTTCTAACTTGGATATCGATAGATTGACTAGAAACATTGACGAAATGGCTCCCATATTAAACGAATGTAAAATTCTCTTCACTAGGATTCCTCTAAAAAACTACAAATCTATTAAACCATTCATAAATCCAGTTTAAAAATTCCTCAGCTATATTTCCCCTACTTTCCCTGATTTAATAAGCAAAGACCTCGGTATTGGACGTTAATAGGTTATACTTTACTTCACCAACTAAAAACAACAGTCATTGGGTATTTCTACCTTACGCCAAGAAAAGCCTCTTAGAGCAGGAAGAAAGTTAAAAAATAATTAATGCTTTCGTAAATATTCATACCTTGGACGGAGTTTAGAGTTAACCCTCCGTGTTGGAAATGTAGTGGGAAAGGTTTTGAGCGGGAACGCTTAGCTATTTTTTATTAACTAAATCTCTATAATGCGTTGCAAGCGAAATCATACTTTTTAATTTATTCTGCAAGTTGTTTAAAAAGTATAATTAAAACTGAGTTAGACTTGAAAATATTCACTATTCATTGATATAATGTGTCCTGTTATGTGTATGTTTGTGTTCTTCTTGTGCGAGTCTCAATAAATACGTTTTCTTTCTTCCTTTTTAAACCTGAAAATACTGCGTATTTATAACTAAGCATTTAATGACCAGAGAATCATTACTTTAAGTGAAATTAAAATTATTCTTTCAAGGAAAAAGTTCAAGCTTACAGCGCATTCTTGTAACAACAAATATTATCTACCCGCTGCAGTTGGTTTCGCAATACGAGTCCGTAAGTTTACAAAAGTGAAGGGTTCGTCGAAACGACTCCGATTTAATTTAAGTCCGGCGCCGTTATCGTCGGTACCCCATTGTTTTTCTTTCTTGAAATTTTACGGTCAATTTGACGTGATTCCTTTTTTTTTACGATTAATTTGAATTTAATTAGTTCTGAGCATTGTTGTCGAGTTACAGCGGTTGTGAGCCAGCGTTTATTGCGGAGTTATAGTTGTGTATATTTTTATTTTGTTTTGTAAATGGTTTTTGTTTTTTGTATTTACTTTGTGATAAAATTATTTCACTAATATGCATTCGTCTGAAAGTGGAATGGTGATTGATTCGTTTCGAAAAGCCAAAATCCGTCACTATCCGTCACCTTTAATCTTCAGAATGATCTTCAAACGTCATTAATTTTAAGAGCAATAAGTTAAACGCGTTATTAACAGTTTCTATGTAGGTAGGTCCTCTGATAATTTTGGCAGTTATAAAACCGGCTTTTATAACTTCCAATCGAAACTTTAAATATAAGTTCCATTTTATGTAACTAGCTCTAGGTACTTCTTTGAGATAGTTTTACCCATACAAGATAAACTTTTCCACTATGCAATTACAACAATGTGTACCCAAAAAATCCCCATAAAGAACCCTACAGCAATTACAACCGATAACGCACCACCCACTTCAGGGCTATCCATCTCGCACCACACGAACTAAGATCGACAAATCCTGACGCACTGCAACTTCGCACAAAAAAAGATCTCCTCACATATACATCTTTAGATATTGGAGCCTGTTGACATATTTACGAGCTCCTCGACTATTAAGTGGTGATTTAGTGAGGGCATATCGGGATGGATACGTTTTTATCGCGAGCAATATATCCACTTGGCTTCTAGCTCTATTATGTGAACCTTTGTGAGAGAGCTTGAAGATTTCCACCCGCAGTTTTCTCTGTAAGGGTTTTTTAAATGTTGTTTGATGCTTTTTGATCATGCTTGTTAAGTGAATGCAGTGTGGCCTTGCAAATAGCTTCATTCCTGCTGAATATAATCTACGAGTGGTGGAAATTGGCGCAGGATCAAGTTGAGTGGTCAAAGACAAGGGAGGCCTTTGCCCTGCGGTGGCACAACACTAGCCGATTTATTTGTTTACTAACTTCTACCCGCGACTTCGTTCGCGTGGAAGTCGTAAGACACTACAATATAACAGCCACATTTTTATTAAACTTCTCTACGTTTGTAATTTTGGTCTAAGCAGCCGAAATTTATAGAGAGTTAAGCGTGATAATTTATAGCCTATATATAGACTGACCAGACTTATAGGGAAAATCTATGCAAAATTTTAACAAAATCTATCGGGTAGTCTTTGCGTGATGTTGGCACATATATTCAGACAAACAGACAGAAATTCTAATAAAAAATATATTTTCGGCATTAGAATCGTTCCCAGACATTGCGAAAATTTCTTAAAAAATATTCAATGTACAGTTTTGATTTCGCTACGATTTTATTACATGTATATATGTATGTTGTGACAAGATCTTAGAATTAATCATTTCATGCAGCGTTCGGTCATTTCATGAAATGGCCAGTTAAAATTGGCCATATAGTATTTTTAGGACCGATGTACAACAAAAACAAAGCGACATCAACGCCTCTACCGGTGGATAATCTAACTATTTTATATTTACACATCATGAAGTAGTCGTGCGTTTAACTATTCATATCGTCAAACGTTGCGTATTCAATGATTAAGCCAGACCACATCATGATGTGGCCAGCGGTCGGTGTTATTTCATGAAATGATCAATTCTAAGATCTGGCCACGACATACGAGTATATACTAATATTTTCAGCATAGAAGTGACATCACCGCATAACTTCTGTCGCAAGTTCTGCCCATCTTTTGTGATACCAAAAGCCTTCAGTATATGAATATGATTTCCAATCTTGATATTAAAATAGCAGCAATGTGCTATTACCATGATCGCAAAGAAAAAAAGCTTTTCATATTTTTCTGCTTTCGAAGAAATGGAAAGATTAACTAGTGCGTCCCGTTCTACATCTCCCAGAATTTTCTGATCTACTGATTTGCTATTATTGGAAAGTTATTTCGTTATATATAGGGAGATTAGTATTGATCTATGCATTTGCCTATCCATTTGATGCACCTAATCAATATTTGAATTGCCTTTCATAAATTGGTCTCAGTACTAATTCTTCGTGAAACCAACATAATTATTCCAACTTCAAAATAGTTGTCCCTTCCTCGGCTCTTAACCCTCAACAGATGGGTAGGCTGAAGGGTACAAGTCGACAGTAACAAGTTAATTCTTCAAGCTTAATCTAAGATATTTGCTGATGAGGTAATCATGGGTATTGCTGTAATGCTAGGACACCGCAAACGGTTACATCATTGTGAGTTAGGAGGACTGGATGAGTTAAAGTGGTTGAAGTTTTTTCGGAAATATCTTGACAATTGTAGGAAGGGTTGAGGGTTCTTGCCAAGTGACTACGCTCAAACAAAGATGCTGCTCTTTGTGTTTTCTGATTCACACTTGATTGTATCTTAGTCTTTTAGATGTCATTTACGATTGGTTTACTTCAATTGTCTGTTGTCTATTTTTACTCTCTGCAACTACTTTCTATGCAAGTGAGATTCAGTCAGATAATGATATTAATTTACATCTACACTTTTCTGTTATCACCAACGCGTTTGACATTAACCGCTCATGTTCAAAAATGTTTGTTTAGTTTGGCACTGTTATTAATTGTTTTATTTATAACTGAATTTCCTGTTACATTATTTATTTTCTCTCTTTTCTAATGAATGACATCTTCTTTTACTTTCTCATCATCATTCCCTTCTTCACACCTTCAAGCTTCCGTAACGGTTACTGTCACCAATTCCAGCACACTCCAAATCTTTGTAACTATCGTTATGTATAACAGCGACCGTCTGTAGGCCGTCGCCGCGTGTACCAGTTAATGCCTTAATCTTAAGGTGGACGCCGATCGTGAGAGCAGTGTGGACGTACCCTTGTTTACTTGAGAACAATTTCGGTTATGGGAAGGAATTTGTATTTGTGAAGATTGTGAGTTAGTCTTGAATAGTAAGAGATCAGTATATTATGTGATAGTTGAAAAATCGTATGCAGATAAATACATTCATTGTTAAAAAATATTTCCTCTCTTCTTAAACATCATCATTACATAAAGTTCCTTGCTCTTGTTTCATGTTTTTTATTGTATAATATACACACATTATATATATCGTATTTATTGTATATGTTACTGGTACACCACTGACTACCTACAGTATTGTCTCTCCTTCTCCCTTTAATCCATCCAAAGGTTGTCTGTAAAAGATCGCTTTTAGCGATAAGACCGCCCATTGTGTCGCCGTATGTATAATTACTATATTTATATCTTTAATTTTTATGGTGTACATTATAAAGAATATTATATATATATCTATCTATCTACATTTTAATGCAAACTTTTTAACAGGTACTTAAAACATCAAAGAGATTATTTTTCCGAATTAATCTGCCATGTGGTCTGCATCCTCTAGAAGAGGGTAAATATTTTAAAGCTGGACTAAGTTGTTTCACCTCTATAGACATTTTTCTTTTTATTTTCTTGTATGCCGTAGGTATTCTGTGAATTTTGTTTTAATCCTGAAAATTTCTGAAAGTTAAATAGATAAGACATGTTGAAGTTTCGTATTTTATTATTTTTGTAATTATAACTTTTACATCGACACATTAAAATCTTCGTCACATCCTCTCTCTCCCAACAGCAAGACTGTCACCTCGAAGGTGTCTCCCCAGCCATAACTCTTCACGGAGGAACGTCCCCGTCGCCGTGTTGAGGAATTATTATTATGCGAATAAATACTCCAAATGTCACTAGTAAATGTCTCCCCTCTGTCGGGTAATCCGAGGGGTGATGGGAGCTAGTGTTGCCAGTTGTAGAGGAGAAAAGATAGGATTTAAAAAATTGCAACTAAATGAAATAAGTTTTCTGAGGTTTCCTGATTTGAATAATACAGGTATTAAAGAAAAAAATGGCGGCGACAGCTCATAGAATTTAGAATTACTCATCTTCATTCGTCGGTAACTCGGTCGATATACAGCATGCGGGGGACTCCCCGCAGGCGGGGTAATGACTAATGAAACTCATAAGTCGATAACGAAGTCGGTACACCGTCTGCGGGGAATCCCCTTAGCGGGCGTAGCGACCAATTAAATTCATAGGTCGGTAAAAAGCGTGCGGAGACTCACATCCAATGAAAATGATCAATGAAAATAAGCCTTCAAAGCAACTGCCAAACGTTCGGTGCAGGCTCTCCGTATACGTATCGTTCCCTATCGACTAATGAAAATGGTTGCTCCCTGCATGTGGGCCATGGCATGCGTTACAGAAATCTCCCGCACCCCGCATACGAGCCCTATCGACAAATGAAAATGAGCCATTACTTTCTTTTGTTTTATAATCTGCCAAGTCATGTCAATGGCAAGTAAAAGACAATATTTTACGAACGTTCGCGTTAGCGTGTTTTAGGTGCTTAAGGGGGAAGCGCTAAGGTAGCCCGCGAAATTCAAATTTTCTTACGTTTTTTGCAATTTGCTGGTCAGTGTTAAGTTGTACGTTGATGAAAATATGATTCGCGGTCGTAACAAATATGTATTTACAGAATTATAATCATTACAATCAGTAATAAAACTTGTTAAGTTAGTATAATCCCCAAATGTCAAGATTTCATGAAATAGTAATTCTTGGGGTTTACTTGGTCTTAGAGAGTTGTGTTGATGACTTTAATGATTATAATTCTGTAAATACATATTTGTTACGGCCGCGAATCATATTTTAATCAACGTATAACTTAATACTGACCAGCAAATTGCAAAAATCGTAAGAAAATTTGAATTTCGCGGGCTACCTTGGCGCTTCCCCCTTAAATTAAAATAATTATACGTAACTACTAGGATCATTAAGTTCCCTTCAAAATGGTTGAGCTGAATGGTGCTGATCCATGCGTCATGTTCGTGAACGGGCGCCGTCAGTAGGGACTGGTCATCTCTTAGCTGCCACGGCTTATTTTAATTTTTTAATCGTTTTTGGTTTTTATCTTTTTGTTGCGGACGCTTTTAACGTGCACGTCTTTCTACATTGTTGTCACATACTTAATTTCAACATGAATGATGTAACCAATATTTTGTAACAATATTTTGATTTAAAAGAGTGTCCGTGGAGTTTCTTGCCCGTTCTTCTCCATAGAGATCTACGCTTTGGAATGGGCAACTAGCTTCAACTTTCTGACTAACTGACTGACTCTTTGACAATTCAAAAGTGCCTGTAATTGGTTTATTTGAAATAAATGCTTTGAATTTGAGTTTGAGTAGCTGGAAATGACAAAAAATCGCTAAGTATGAGTAATAAATTAAACGATAAGAGTTTATTGTTGATAAAGGACACGCATAATTGTTTTAACTACTGCAGCGTTTTGTAAATAAGTTAAAAATGTTAAACAAAACGAGAAAAA
Source organism: Fissipunctia ypsillon (assembly GCA_947568875.1). NCBI lineage: Eukaryota > Metazoa > Arthropoda > Insecta > Lepidoptera > Noctuidae > Fissipunctia > Fissipunctia ypsillon. Next base: position 22,801,088 of record OX387654.1, read on the forward strand.
TCATAAAACATTTCCACATTGTTTTATCATATTACAGAAACGAGGACCGTCCTCCCTAATCGAGACATTTGGTGTCACCAAGCGGCCCGGCCTCTAGACAAATGCCGTTCGATCCGCCGAAATGTTCCAGTAATAGTTTTAAAGTGTAGCCAATTTCTTGACGTTGTCACCTTAAAGATTTTCTTGATGCTGACCGTCATATTTTTGTCTTTATTATTGATGGTCAGATTCATCTTAACGAAAATTGGAAGTATGAGTCTTCAATCTCTGTAAAACCGAATTTACACAAAAACATGCCGTCAAAGCTAATGTTAAATGATGTGATTAGTTGTCAAAATGGCTATTGTTAGCCATTCTATTGTCATGTGATTTGAAAGTAAGATGAAATCCAATGGGGTTTCTGAAACGGGAGTGATTACTAGACTTACCTACCCGTATTTTTGTAGAAAGTATAACTTAGAAACCCCATTATTTAATGGCGGTTGGAAGCTTTGTTTTCATTAGCCCATAGACTGCTTTTATACTATTAAATCTTTTTGTCATAGCCTCGTGACACGTTTTATGTCACTCATAAAAAGAGGGGAAGAGAAAGCTTATGGCACGATAAGCTTTATAATATGTATTTTGAAATGAAGAGAAACAGAATTAAACGATAAAATGTTAGATAGATATATACACAAGGAGTAACATAATTAACGCACAAACTTTTAAGGGGTCATTATACTCATCATTATGAACATCTTTTACTATGGAACCAAACCTGAAATCGCGAAAAAAAATCAGCTGCTCCCTACATTTAGGTATGTTCTCATAACTCGTTAAAATGTAGGGAACAGCAGACTTTTTTTCGCGATTTCAAGTTTGGTCCCATAGTAAAAGTTGTTCATAATGATGAGAACAATGACCCTTAAGAGGTTGTGCATTATTTATGTTACATCTTGTACGTAGAAGATAGAATACTTTTTTTATGTACATACACCATACAATTTACATAAATGTAATGTTAGTAGATATTTTATTTACTTAACTTTCGCAAACGCCTGTTTTGCGTGAAGGCCTGTTGGTCCTAACAACTCTAGCAAAACTAGAATTTTCAGTTTGATATTTTAGAGTAGGCGTAGACAGATAATTAAGAAATAAAAAGAGATAATAGCGATTATGCTCTTGCGTAATAAATTATTGCTCAGTTTTTTTTACTTTTAGACACTTGAAGATGTATGATTTCCTTATACAGTACCTACGATTCTATGGATACTTATTTGTCATGCTCACTCCTAATGAAGCATTGCTTTAGTTTAGAAGATAGAAGACTAAAGTCTTCAGAAAATCGTAGTTGACCCCCTAATTTTTGAACACATTGTTCTTCTTCTTGCAATCAATCTGCCTAGCCTTTTCCCAACTATGTTGGGGTCAGCTTCCAGTCTAACCGGATGCAGCAGAATACCAGTATTTTATATAGAGCGACTGCCTATCTGACCTCCACAACCCAGTAACTGGGTAATACGATACCCCTTGGTAAGACTGGTTGTCAGACTTTCGGGCTTCTGACGACCTGTAACGACTGCCTAAGATCTATGAGCGACAGGCCGGGACAAACGGCTTAACGTGCTTTCTGAGGCACAGATGAGTCTCGGTATATAAAGATGGTCACCCATCCACGGACAACCCCGGCAAGCGTAGCTTAACCTGATAGATCGACCCGTGCGGCTGTTATTTCTTAGCCACGAGCTCCTAGCTATCCATTGTTCTTCTTCTTGCATTTCCCATAAAATATTCTTCAAAATCTCTATCACTCTCCTCCCATTCTCTACCACCTGCCTCAAAGATTGACAATTTAATTTCGCCGTCCGGTCAGTAAATGTAACGTTATCGCCTACAACAAAGGTGTTGCTATGGTCATTGTAGTGTAATGGAGTTCTTTATCTCAGTATATCATGGTGTCGCTCAGGCGGGCAATGGAGCTACGAATCACACGTCTGAGTTTAAAATACATAATATTCTACTTTGTATGTTGATATTCCGGAATTTTCTAGGAAGAATTAGGGCTTCTATCTCAGTCTCCAGATAAATAAATTTACAGGAAATTATCCGGAGGTGGTGAAACAGTACAATGTGAGTACCTATCTACACTTGCATTGTTTCTAACGTTATTAACTTACGCTCTTCTTATTTTGTAAAGCTACCCAAAGAGATTAGGCATTTTGAGACTGACATTGATCTACACAGTTTAGACCCCATTAATTCAATTTATGCTATAACCATATTGGGCAATCGCCAAACGTGAACTAACGTCATTGCATGCAATAATATACCTACCTACCGTCGGTAGATTGGTAGACCACCAATAAGTATTTAACCTAAGATGTTGTCCTGCTGTCAAACAGTGATGTTCAGCCATTTTAGTAGGCTTTTGACATTAATTTGGAACCAGGTTCATATCAGGCGAGGTTTATTTCATAAGGCAACTCGAGCGTTCTTTATAGAATGAATCTATTAGCTTGTATTTTATATCTATGAAGCTTCCATAAGAAAAACCAGGACGAACCCATCCCATTGAATCATAATACCATATCCGACTCAGACTATATCCACGTTTGACGAGGGACTGCGGCGTAACGTCTTGTTTAAATCAAGCGGGGAATGATGGCAATAACAGTTAGCAGCGGAGTTACGGCTGCTAAGATAATGGTGGCTCCGGAGATTCCCTCAAAGTAATTGCTAATTTCGGTCGCCGCGGCGTGCGCGATAATTGTTTGTTTGTTTCTTTGTCTAAGCCTGCCTTGTTTATCATCTGGTGTATCAATATGTTGAGGAATTTAAGAAATTGTAGAGTATTTTCGTATATCCTTTGTCTTTGTTTGAAATGATGCAGAGGAATCAGCATCCATTGGAAGGGCAATAGGGACTGCAAACTGCAAACATCTGCTGTTACGTAAAGGCCTTTACAAAGACAAACAGCAAAAACTAGGTAAAAAGAACCTGGCTTTAGTAAAGGCAGCAAAAATGACACTTAAGATTAATAGCTAAATACTTACTGGAAAATAACGACTACATGTTGATATGTCCCTATTACATGGGACTTAAACATAACTGGCGAAATGTTGGTGTACTATAGGTACACCTCTGCCTAACCCTTCGGGGAAACAAGGCGTGATGTTATGTTATGTTACGTCGATATTTATAAAGTTTCTTTGAACTCTTCTAGTACCTTATTTTTGATGGTCGTGTGATCTGTCTTGCGTAAGACGTATGTGAACATCCGTCACTCCACCACCCATCCATTATCGACGAAATTAAAGCCATCTATCGTGTACTAGCTACAACTCGCATCTTAATTACGTCTCCGCACAACAGATGGCGCTCCCATCAATATCAGTAACCGTTAACAGACCCAAAACTACTTAATATACATAAAGTACGGAGACAAGACAAACTTGTCGGCTGTCGTAACTATAAATCGCACATGTTAAACTAAGACAGACATGTCGGACGTTTGCGACAACTCAGCAGCCCTTATCAAGAGGCGAGCCGTTATTTACGGCCTGGCCTGAGTTATGGCCAATTTACAGGCAGTCATTAGTGCCTTAATGGCCTTAAGGTGTCCGGGTGAAAAGTACCGCCGGATAAGTTTCGGCAACGTCAGCGTTTGTGTCGCATGATGTAGGGGTTTGTCTTGCATTCGTAATGGTAATGGTGGGTTGTAAGAGGCTTCTTGGTTTTTATGGGATCATTATTACCGTGTGTGTGTAGTGGATTGGGTTTTGATTTTGACTTATAGGTACTTATTTCGTGTTGGATTAGTAAGTGACACTTGGACCTACTGTCATATACATCTTTCTTCCTGTAAGCTACACTGTAAGTATACTGTTGTGCTCTGATTTCAAGGGCACCTCTGAGTCTTTATGTGGTTTCAAAGAATAAGTAGGCAATCAAAACACCTGGGTGGAAAACCGTCGGAACAGCTCAAGTCTATCTATAGACTGTTTGTATATGCTTGTTAAAATGTTCTGTTGCAATTTTTCTGGTATCCGATAAAGATTACATATTTATTACTATCTTACCTTTGACCTTCCAGGAGTAGGAATGTATTGAGAGGTGCAAAGTATCGGCCGAATGTTCGGAAGTTTTCTACTACACATTTTTCTATTTCGTTCGGTCGGTTCGGAACCGACCACACGTCAAAATGAAGTTCGTTGAACAAACGTCAAAGTAAAGTTCGGTCTGATCCGAATCAACCGCACGAAATAAAATGAAGTGTAGCAGAAAACTTCCGAACATTCGGCCAATACTTTGGATTCATTTATTTATTTATTTAAACTTACACACTCAAAAAAGTACAAAGGCGGACTTGATGCCTTAGGCATTCTCTACCAGTCAACCAAGGGTGGTGAAGAGATTAGATGGCAGGTGCTCTGTTTGAGAGGAACAATGCTAAAAAAAGCTATTAAAAATATATAATAATGAATTAGGTACAAATAGAATAGGTACACAAGTATATAAATAAGTTATAGACTTATGATACACAAAAATACATATTTACTATAATATATACCTATATTATATAGCTACGCTTATTATTTACGCTTCGGAGTAGGCCCCCAGGGTTTTTATCTTGGTCGGAAGAAATGGTAATTATCTGTTTAATTTCTTTAAATAGGTCCATAATTAAGTTTTTGTTTTTATGAGTCCAAGTCTGTCCAATTATCTTTACAATTACTAAACAAATTAAAACTTCACAAATCACAAAAACAAAATTTTTAACCAAAAACATATGCACAGTAGATAAAACGTCAAAATGATTTGTTAAAGCCATTCCGGCGCTAAAGGCCGTCCGACAATAGCAAATTTCATTACAACAGCGTAACTGGCAATGATAACCTCATTTTGTAACGAATGAATCAAACGCACATTAAAGCATTGTCGTGCGCGAGAATTATTGTGACGTAGCTCTCGTTACTGGCGCACTTCGATGCTGCCGGCGGTGCAGGGCTAAGGGCGCTGTGGAGCGGGTTGGGAGTAAAGATTTTTGGTGGACTGGTATGGAAGATTTCTTTCTGCTGGCCGCTTTATCGTTACTGTGACGGACATTATATTATCCTTTCTCTTAGTTATTTTCCGTTCTGGAACCCTGATTGTTTCTGTCAACTTCCACAGACTAAGCTTAACTAACTTCAACTGTCTTCAATACGTAAGGTAAGTTCAGTAAGGGGATCCAGTACCTCCAATTAGAACGTACTTCATTGCCCCTCAATATGCCACGCTTTATGTAACTATCATATGTCTAGGATAACACAAAGTCGCTTTCCTACACGCTCGCAGTTGAGGTAAGTAACTTAGGGTGGATTTCACCAATGAAAGTGAACGCGATCAGTACATCTAAACTACGTTCATGAGCTGTCAGTGTCATTATTCCAAAGAAAATAATGACACTGACAGCCCTTAAACGTTGTTTATGTGCTGATCACGTTCAGTTTCATTGGTAAAATCAGCCCTTAGTCTTGTACTTAATAGCGCTCTATGTGGATGACTTGTGATTGTCAGGGACGTAGAAAGAGAAGAAAAAACACCCTTGGAAAATAAATGGTGAGTTAATGAGTTTATTCTAAAGATTTGACGCATTCTGTGACGGTTTTTCTAGAAAACAATACCAAATTCTTAACAAACACATACCTGAAGGCAAAACACGAAGTTATCAACTAATTAACAAATAATTTTGTTAATCACTCGACTCTACAGTTTTCCTAGCCACAAATTTTGCATTATCGCGGTTGGTATGACAGTTCAGTGATATATTCACCGTATTATAAATGCTATAAATAAATAAATATCGGATATTTAGGATCGCGCCATTGTTCGTTATGAGCTATGTGCGGGCGCTTGTCTGCAGTCCTGTTAACAATCATTGGTGATTTAGGAAAATTTTCAGACTAATTTTCAGTTTTCAGGATTTAAAATGAGTTTTAGTCCGAGTTTCATGTAGTGTTTATGTTAATTAAAGGAAAGGAAAGCTTCTGAAATGTTGTGGATTTTTGTTCCGTGATTTATGGTGTAAAGAAAGAATGGGCTTACTTAATTATGTTAAAATGGATTTATATTTTCTTTTCACACTGTCTTATTAAAATTAAATTGGTCTGTGTTTAAATGTGTTATGCTGTGATGCTATTTATTTGTCACGCAGTGCATGACTAGTATTTAATTGAAAGTAACAATGACTTTTTTAACTCTAAATGGACTCTCTAGAGGCATCCTACATCAATGATCACGTGTTATGGTTTCTCAGAAAAAATGCGTATTTAAAGATTGATAATCCTGATCTTCATTTAGAACATTTGTTTTATGTCTAGTTGATGGTTCACCTACCTATACCACTTAAAAACAAGCTTTAAACAAAAAAAAAAAAAAGATCACAAATAGAAAACTACATCCAAAATAATTACATAAAACACTTATAATTCCACCATAACCAGTTTCGGGTGGATTTAATCGGTTTCATCTAGTTTTTGTGGTAAATGACAGGGTAGCGTCGTGCACAAGCGGCGGGCACAATCGTATTGTTTTGACGTGTGGCCGTGCAAATAAATATATACTCATTTTTGCTGATAATGAATTGTGGGGCAGCGGTCGTGGTTGTCGGCCTGCTGGAATAATTGTTTTGTTTAAAATTAAGGGACAGATGGATGTTTTTGGATGGGTAGGTATTGAGCTTAATAATACTGGTTTGCAATGTGGCATAATTATACAATTTAATACGGTTTGAGGTTGGAGTGTAAACTGACGGTAAATAAATAAGTTGCAATGGATTATGGAAGGTACTAACACAAGATATATTAGGTTTTGTGGGCCAGCATCATGGGCAAACACTTACCGCAGATACATTGACCAATCTTCAGTTCAGTTTTATTTACTGCCCATCTTTTTGATGAAATATTCCAGGAACTATTTTCATTACGGAGTTTGAGACTGAGGACCAAAGATTTTAATTCATACATTTTTTGAAACATCGTCTTAAAAATAAATGTTTAATGCTACATCAGCATTACATGCTACTGGAAGCCGACCGTAACATAGTTGGGAAAAGGATACGCAGATAATATGCTACTTTCAGCAACACTGCGCTGTCAATCTAAAATTGCTGAAAAATTTCTACATGTATGTATGTATGTGTATTATTCATGAAAAAACAAAATAAAAATAGACGACAACAGTTCCTCCCACCCTATTTAATGTGCAACTGTGTTTGATTGCGGTCGTAAACGTTTGTCGTCGTACCAATAGTAATTATGATTTTTAATTATACCACGCGAGTGCACATTTTGTTTTAAATGTATTATTGTTGTTCACGTTAATTTAATTATTATTCAATTTTAAACTGTATTTCTGTTTAATAGAGCGTAATTGTTAAATAATGTGTCAAGTGTAGTTTTCGTAGCGTATTTTGTTGTGATATTCATTCATTAAAACGAGTTACAGTACTTTTTTACTTTTATGCCATTGTTATTATCACTTCATTAGTTTATTTATCTTTGACAGTCGTTACGGGTCGTCAGAAGCCTGAAAGTCGGACAACCAGTCCAAGAGGTATCGTATTACCCAGTAACTGGGCTGTGGAGGTCAGATAGGCAGCAGCTCCATGTAAAATACTGGTATTCAGCTGCATCCGATTAGACTGGAAGCCGACCCCAGCGCAATTGGGAAAAAGGCTAGCCAGATGATATGTTATCATCACCCCTACTGGAAAATGCAAGTGTCCAGGTACCGATTTCAGCAAAATACCTTCTCTAGTGCAAGAGAGTAGTTTCAGCCAATTATGACAGAGGTAACTTATTAATATTAGTATTGCCGTATTAGGGATTACAGCATTTTCTATCTGTGTATTACCATTTAGTATTTCGATGCTGATTTACAATTAAATATACCATCGCGGGTAGAACCTGGATGAGGTTGGCACAGGAGCGTGGGGATTGGCACATGAAAAGAGAGGCCTATGCTCAGCAGTGGGTGACAACGGGCTGTGGGTGATGATGATGATGAACTTATAATTCTGCCCATCAATTAAAAAATAAGTGTCAATCACACAAAACCCCAAAAAGTAGTGGTGGCTCAGTGGTAACGGCCGCGACGTACGAGTTGTAGGTCGTAGGTTAGAACCCCGACAGGCGCTTTACTTTGTGTAAATTATTTCATTACCAATGCTCTCAAAACTGTGAAGGAAAACATCGTGAGGAATCCGGCATGTCCTAGAACCGAAAATTCGAAGACATGTGAAATCTACCAACCCTGCACTGGGCCCGCGTGGTGGATTACGGCCCACTCCCTCTCACAGAGAGGAGGCGTGTGTCCCAGCAGTGGGAACATTACAGGCTGATTATGCACACAAAACCCATTCCAATAGTCTTCAGGTCTTTGTTTGTAGCTACTTCTGTCTGAAACAAACTGGTCAAATCACACTGTAATTATTATTCCTGAACACAAGTACTCCAATGTGTGATTGTTTGCACGTGTGCGTACGCGCAGCTGTGTGCGGTGCGCGGGCGCCGAGTGACACGACTCAGCGAGATTGAGCCGCGGGAATCTTTGGATCTTACTTATATCGAGATTATTTGGAGTTAGGAAGCTGTAGAAGGGGCCAGAGTTAAAGAAAAAAGATTGCTCTTGCAAGGTATATAAGACTAATAAAATAATCAGAAAGTTTTTTAAACGTCAGTAAGATTTGAAGAAACGTCCAATACTTCCAGGATTGAGTATGTAATTTTGCAATATTCTGAACTGTTTAATTTCATTTGACACTAATTAAGAATTAAACTAAACAGCTTTCGGAGAAAAATTTTATCTCTAAACTGCATGAATTATAATAATCACTCTTTAACGACCCGACTTATTTATTTTCACGCAAACAGTCGAAATACTTAGCAAATATATTAAAATAGTCGCTCTACAAATCTCAGTTCACACGTTTTCGTAAGCTAAATGTGAATGAAACAATTTACGTCGACCTTCCAAACAAAATTATTGTGCGCGTGATCACCCATGCCAAGTCTATCCATTCAGCGTCGAGGTGCTGAGGGATTCATTCTACCGATGACGAATTGTGCTGAGATCTTCGAGAGTAAACATTGGAACTACTGTGTTGAGCCGGTGTCCATGATGTGTGGTGCGTTGTGGAACTTGTAGGAATAAATATTATTTTGGCACAGATTTATATACTCCGGATGGAAAAATTATTTAGTCATTAGATAATCGTGGTTTTGTAGCTAACATTTTTGAGCCTCTAGCGTTCCCACTGCTGGGACACAGGCCTCCTCTCGGTGAGAGGGCCGTAATCCACCACGCGGGCCCAGTGCGGGTTGGTAGATCTATGTCAAATGTTTTCGAATTTTTGGTTCTAGGACATGCCGGTTTCGTCACGATGTTTTCCTTCATCGTTTTGAGAGCAGTGGTGATGAAATAAATTACACAAAGTAAAGCGCCTGTTCGGGTTCGAACCTACGACCTACAACTCGTACGTCCCGGCCGTTACCACTGGGCCACCACTGCTCCCCTAGGTATACAACTTTTAGGTAAAACCTTAATTACTTAAATTATGATAATCGAAAGATTTGAGTAGAAATTGTAAGTATCTGGTTGGACATTTTTTGGAAAGTCTTCTAGCAGACATTTCCCGGCTAATTAAATGTACGTATTTGTCGGTTGTGAGCCTTTTACGGCTGAAACCAATAACCTATCTATCACCAGTTTTGGCATGCTGAAGATATAAAAACCTATCTATCTATGGTTTTAACGTCCCAATAATCTATAAGAGATTATGGAATCTTACCGGCCTGACATAAGGGCAGATAGAATTATACTGTCTATCATCAGTAGCGATCTGTCTTTTACTGAAAATAGGTTATTGGGTTCGGCCGTAAGTCTAATACTTCAAAATCCGAGATCACTGTACCCATGTAGACGATGTTGATGACATCCTTGCCCTTTTCCCTACACTTTGTTCAAGTTAGAGCAGTAAAGATATAGTTTTAAAGATACAATATCACAAAATAAGTACGTCCAGAGCCGAAAGACCTGTAAGAGGCGCCTCGACAGATGCGCGCTTTTGATATCAATCTGCTAGAGGTCGGTCGACAGCGAAGGGCATTTTGTGCAGTTTAAAATATAGTTCTCATTGTGATAATTCAATCCTTTTTGGACTATGTACATCAATTACGATACAGTATATTGAGTTATCCGAATGATTATAATAATAAATAAATAATAAATAATATCTTGGGACAACTCACACACGGCCATCTGATCCCAAGTTAAGCAGAGCTTGTGTTATGGTAACCAGACAACTGATATACATACTTATACAAGGTGGAACAGGACGATTGACATTCCTTTAAACCACGTAAAGAGAATCATGTTCTTTACCCGTATACAATAAACCAATCAAATCCAATGAATACTTTAGCCACAGGAAATTATTTTTCATTTTCTTATTTTTCAACATGATGTAGATCCGAGTCCGTAATAATAGGTAAACATTGCCGCCGCCGCGCCCCGCACCCCGCACCGCACCGTTGGTCAGCGACTTTTCGTAGATAAAGCGTGTTTACTTTTTATGCAGTTGATTCTGCTATTTATTTTGTTTGAAAACAGCAATTTTTTTAATTTTCCATTAACTATTAATCTTCATGTTTTAAAATGTTTCGATGGACTAGTACTGTGCTCGTTTTAATTTAATGTCGTACGTCCGGGTCCACATTGTATAATTTGCATATATATTTGCTTATATATTTATTTTTTTATTTTTAATTTGCATTTCATTGCAGTGTTAACGTAATTAATTTCCTATGTTAAAATGTAATCCAAACCAAAACTTTTAAAACAGGACAATCCTCTACCTCCCAAACCCATACCCACCAAAATGCTCCCGCGCACGAATCTTGATTTAAATCCTGCAACAAAATATGTACTGTTTTACTCTTAACCAACGACGGATTTATTTGACCAAACTGCTTGATTCTCAGCATTTTGGCTGTATAACTTTTTAACACATAAATATTTAGAATAGTGCGCGGTACCGGTCGGTGTCTCGTTATTATTGTTTTGCTATGGACAGAATTAGTTATGGTATGGTATGGCCGTGTTGAAATTTTATGAGTTAGATATATAAGTGCTGATGATGGGTATATGGGTCGGGGTTTTGGTGTAGGTATGGGTTTGGGTGGTATTTTTTCTTAGGCATTTCTAGATGTTGGTGAGATCTGTGTCAGTCATTGTTTTTGTGATTTTTTAACTAGCCTAACTATCATTTGGCTTATGTGTCCGTATTATCCTTTATGTAATGAGATTCTAGATGTACTTCTAGGGTTTTCCTCTAAATACAAAGTTGAAAGATTTTCAGCTGCTTACAATTGTTTCGCTTTAAACTTTCCAACCGGAACATAGCATTAGGTTATTTTCGTGGCAGAAATACGTAAAGTACTAATAGTATCTTCATGGATAAGCTTCTTTACAAGGAAAACCTTACTAATTGATAAGAATATGATGGGGACATTATTATTTCAATTCAATGACAGGTAAGCAATTAAATTCCTATTAACGATCTCAAAATGATTGTTGTAGCTTGTGTACCAAGGGTGGAAAATTTAACATCTACTAATTCAGGTAACCACCAAAATAACCAAAATTCTGTGCAAGTCTTCTGCCGAGCTGGTAATCCAGGTAACAAAGAGACGTGGAGCGTCGCATAATATCAGGCAGTGGGATCGCGCCTAACTCACTCTTAAACACAGCACTATAAATACGGACACTAAATACCTGCTGGAACTTAAGGGGGAGGTGCTGCTAATTACCTATCTTTATTTTTTAGAAAAGGTTTTTTCTTCTTTTGAGATAAAATAAAAATGTGTCCTTGTTTTTTAGCAGATCAGAGTTCCCTTGACATTCGAAACTTACCCATAAACGATTTAAAACCTATATTAAAACCAAAGTTTGTAAAAAAAGGTACCTATTATAAATGTCTGATTATTTAGAAGACAAAAAGCTTGGAATTGAGCTGCTCGCTCTGCTAACATACATACAAAACATCACGCTTTCTTCCCCTGGGGGTAGGCAGAAACTACAGAATACCACCTGCTACGATCCTTACTCCTTTTGCCTCAGTTACGTTCATACATCTGGTCATACACGCACGCCGGTTGCGAATACTACGCGCCTGACCTTTCTGAAGAACATCACCAATAAGATCACTAATGTCTAGGGTGTCCCCTCCCGGCGTTTCCACTTACATCTGCCGTGTAAAAATACCTTTTGATAGTCGCTTTTCATTCATCCTCTCAACATGACCAAACCATTTAAGCATACTCTTTACAATGTGTGTCACTATATCTTCTTTTAAACCGCACCGTTGCCTTATCACATCATTCCTCAGGCTACCACTATGGTCACACAACACATGTTTCAGGAGGAACGCATTTCCATAGCATTTATTCTCTTCTCTTTCTTTTTATTCTTTTCTTCGCTCTGCTAAGCCTTGTGATAATACCGTAAAACCTGGCATTTGAATTATTATACAAAATCATCATTATATAACGACGGTTATATCATCATTTTATGTATGATATTGTATAATTTTATTTATTTATTGCGTTATATATGTGTGTATTTATAGTAATTGTGTGTGGATTTACATCTGGAAAAATAAAGATTTCATAACATTTTATATACACATTGACTTTGCTGAATAGCATAATCAGCCTATAATGTTCCCACCGCTGGGACACAGGCCTTCTCTCGATGAGGGGGAGTGGGCCGTAATCCACCACGCGGGCCCAGTGCGGGTTGGTGGATGTCACATGTTTTCAAAATTTTGTTTTTTTTGCTTCCTCACGAGGTTCTCCTTCACCATTTTGAGAGCATTGGTGATGAAATAATTAACACAAAGTAAATCGCCTGTCGGGGTTCGAACCTACGACCTACAACTCGTAAGACATCACAAATAAAATGCCCCATCCATCGACAATTGATGGAGCTCTGACGGGATTTCCCAACCGTAACTGTCAACAAATCACACCAACTATAAAAGCTCGCGCAGACAGGCGCGACGCAATGGTGCAACGCGATTCTGGTGGAACAATTTCCGTGAAGTTTTCATAGGAATTGTTCGTCTGCGGGAGCCTTAACCTGAGATTTGACATCACAGTTTTTTTTTTCATGCTTTCAAAAACCAGTAATCAACAGCTTTTTAACTTCCAATCACTTGCTCAGCACAGCCCCTTAACTATGCGGTGAGCAGAAGGCAAGTGTACACAAAAACTGCAAGTGTGTGTCTGTTTACGAGGCCGGCGCTGCTGCGGTGGCCGGCAGAATTATAAGAGGTTTAGTGTATACTACTAAACAGATATTAAACTACCTTTATACTTGGAGATTTTGCCCGAATTTGGGTATAGTATTGTTTTGTGCTAGATTGTTATTTTTAAGAGGTTTTCAACTTAATTTTGGTACATAGAGCCTGTCCATGAAATGGGGTGGTAGTCACTCAAGTCATCTGTAGTCCTCTAGACTGAAGCAAACAGCAAAAGCTGAACAGACACAACCAGTTACCTTCTTGTAGTCCTCTAGACTGAAGCAAACAGCAAAAGCTGAACAGACACAACCAGTTACCTTCTTGTAGTCCTCTAGACTGAAGCAAACAGCAAAAGCTGAACAGACACAACCAGTTACCTTCTTGTAGGGCTTTTTTCCAAATCGTATTAGTTTTCGTAGGTAACGTTACATAAATCCTTTAAGACACCAGTCTCCAACTAACAGTGTAAACCAGGACAACCTGGGTAGTTGTATTAGCAACACATTAAGGTTGTCGTACACTGAATCAGTCTCTAATAAACATAGCGTTTTCTGATAAAGATCTCAGCATGGATTTGCTTACAGTAGATACTAAGATGGTATACAGCTATTATTTTAGAAGGTTGACGCCCAAGAAGCAATAGTAGCCCAAGAAGGAATATTCTGTCGGACATCGCATCTGAGGGCTTTAATGATTAAAGCCCCCTATAGACATCTTCAACGACTAGCCTTAGAGATAAAAGTTGAGATATCTTGTAAGCCTCAAACTACACCAGTACCCTAACACCAGAACACAGCAATGTTGTTTGACAACAGAATTAGATTCAGCGGAAGCACTATAACTGCAGACAAGCCCATTTACGCTTAACAGTCGCCTTTTACATCCTCCAAAACTCGATCTCCATCTATTCATGATCAGAAAACAACACGCTTTAACAACCAGTTCCTAAAACCCCCAAAAACCTTAGTGGGACAGTTAAAAGCTAATGTTATTAGAAGCACGTTAGGGCGCGCGCACACTGGTGCGTTGTCGCGGTGATGTACGCGACCGAGCCCCCGTAAACATGCTCCACCTGGCTTTGCTAACGCTACCTACATGGTCAGTGTAGGGGCAGCAAATAGGGAAGCGGAAAAGAAACAGTCACTTCCAAAGTTCTCAAAAAAGTTAAGTTGTAGAATGTAGGTACAATTTTCATTTCAGTGTTTTACGTTAAAGGCAATAAAATAATGAAACTGCATAATACCCTTAATTATTTTGTATTATTATATCATCTTTTTTAATTTCTTGTTTTGACAAAAACTTAAGACAAAAATGTGCACGTTGGTAATTCCAATATAATTTCTAAATTCCTTGCGGTTTTCGTTTATTTTTCTAATAAATATTATTTGAATGACACATGTTTTTTACTTATCCGTAAAATAATCATAGAACATTTTAGAAAGGTACAATTTTATCACCATTAATACTTTATCTCTACCACCCAATTTATTTACAAACTTTTTTGCTAACCGTACGAGGATCTACACCTCGCCCGGTATCGGAGATATCAAAAAGCTTACGCCGAGTTAGGGCACTCGATTAAAGCCAGCCTTGTTTGCATCGCCGCTGAATGTGCTGACCCTACTACTACCACTTGAGCTGTTTTATGGTAATTAAAATTTTTGTTAACGATCCTTATTGTTTTGCTTACTGTACTTTTTGGGTTTTGTGTCGTGAGATGTGTTGCTTTCGGTGTGTTTTAGCTAATTTAGTAGCAAGCAGAAAAAAATGTGGTCACAAAATTTAATGTTTCAGCCGTTGCAGTTGAAAGAAGCTGAATGAATGACTGGAAAAAAAACTAAAATTGCGTGACTTGAAAATAGAAATAGCGATTTTTATTGTCACTTAAGTTAAGCACAAAGAAAATCTGGGCGCATTTTAACTATGACGTCACTGACCTGACAAGCAGAACAAAACACGACTCAAATAATAAAACATCAAACATCAACATTGAAATAATAAATCTGCGCGTCCATTCCCCCCTCTGCCCTCCC
The DNA here is from genome assembly GCA_947568875.1 of Fissipunctia ypsillon. Lineage (NCBI taxonomy): Eukaryota > Metazoa > Arthropoda > Insecta > Lepidoptera > Noctuidae > Fissipunctia > Fissipunctia ypsillon. Next base: position 22,816,448 of record OX387654.1, read on the forward strand.
CTCCCCCCACGCTCGAGGCTCAAGGAGGCATCCATGAATGCTGTCAGGGCATGATGGACGGCCGAGCATAAAACTGACGAGACGACTACCCACGGTACGAAATGGCTCTACGGAGCCCAGTATATCACTTTTATTACATGCCATCTTCATTTTCATATTTCATATTTGCATTTCTGTAGCACCCCCGCCACCCCAGGTCGTCTCCCCCCGTTTTAAGCGTTTCGCACGTTTTTCTATGTAATCGCTCGCTTTGTGTGTGTGACGTAGTGGGCAACGCGTCAAAAGAAAGTTTTTATGGCGTTATGTTGGCTAAATGTGTTGTGAGGTTTAAGGTTCCGTATGTAAATAAATAATATTGTCTTTGTTGTCTTTATTTTAGTGATCATTTTCAGAGATAGAAAGAAAATGGAACAATGTTAGTTTAAATTGTAATTTTAAGTTTAATGTTGCCTAGAAGAGCGGTGGCTGCCATACAGCGGCCGCAGTGACGGCTGTCATGAAAATAACGGCGCGGCGTGGTTTGACTTTATGGTGTCGAAAACATATCAACTTACTTTCATAAACACCGTTTCAGTGACGTCATTCGCCGGTAAATTGCAGACGCTATGTCTACCGCTCTTCTAGGAAACCGTAGCTTTAAACTTATCTAAGTAATATTTAAAGTCTGCTTAACCATACATATATTGACGTTAAAAGTCTTAAAAAATTAATCAACGTTTAAAAATAAACCTAAAGTTGTGGGCATTAAAATAGGTCGCAAAAACTGATAAGATTCCTTTCATTCTTTAAACCATGAAGACTAACGTCCAAAATTAATAATGTATCTCAATCCCCATCTTGATCCGCGGTCTTTGACAACTGCTTGTGATTCGCCCTCTCAAAGGCTCAGATTGGAAAAATCGGCCGTTGATTGGTTACAGACAAAGATCGGGATCAAGGTCGCAATTGAGATACATTATTAATCTCGGGCGTAAGCAGTCTTCATGGTTTAAAGCAGAGGTTCCCCAACTTTTTTTTCCTCTTGACCACTTTCAAAATTTAGCTGGTTCCGGGGGACCCCTGCAGCTACATTTGTACCATATTCACAAAACTCGACATAAAATGTGAAGATTTGATCTAACTATGGAAATTTGCGTTGGCTGCGTTGACCCCTGGGGTCCACCTATACCACTTTGGGAACTAAGGGTTTAAAGAATGAAAGGAATCTAAGAAACAGAAGGAAACAGACAAGCGTCTGTTTGCACAGTGTTTGGTTGGCTTGACACGCAGCAATTATGCAGTTAGAGAAAATGGATCGCGGGATGAAACAAAAATAAATATGAGTAGTGTAATCGTGTAATTTGGGCGTGAGCTTGGCAAGCTAACGGATACAGGCTGACGAGTCATTTAGCTGACCACAACTTACATTGCCAAAACCACCGAATAATTTGCTAGTAACCCTTTGGTCTAGTATTTACTGAAGCTACTGTTACGATTTTGGAGTTCTTCATTTGATTATAAAGCTTAAAACCTTACCATTTTATTTTTTTAAATAGAAAATTATTATTAACCTGAAGTTAGGAAATTGTATTCGGGAAATGGACGTAGGCTGACCTTAGTAAACTGTAGCTGTAAGAAAAATAGGAGCTTTTAACGCCCTATTAATCTCGCTGAAAACTGGAAATTAAATAAAGTATAAGTTAAAAAAAATAATCAAATAAATTGGCAATTCAATTTCGGCCACACTGTGGAACCCTAAAAAGCGAAGTCAAGGAAATGTATAACAAAGTTGAGGGCGTGTTGTGACGTGTTCTTTAGCGAGCCCCGGCTAAGCTGCTTAGTACACTTGCCTGTGTTCACGGTATTTATTTTTAACATGATGTTACCTTTTTGTAAAGATATCGGTATTGAAATTGCTGAGAGGTTTATCGATTTCTTTTTATGTAGATTAATTTTATTAGGATTGGCATCGTGATGTTTCCGGTAAAGAAAGGTCCTATTGATCCATAGGCTAGTGTTGTAAAGACAACAAAGAGTTATCGATAGGATAGAAAGCTACATTCTGTAGTTCGTAGTGTACTGCATCTATGTCTGCACATTGCATTAATTACCATTTTCAAAGACTACCAAGCATGGTCCTAGCATTTAATTGGTTACTACCTGTTCAGGTCACTAAACTAGTATTAAATATAACACCAACTTAGATAATACCAATCACTGACTCGTACGGCGGTCGGGGAGGTGCGCCAAGCGATGCGCTTGCCAAGCTCCCTCTCCCGGTCGGGGAGGTGCGCCAAGCGATGCGCTTGCCACGCTCCCTCTCCTGGCCGGGGAGGTGCGCCAAGCGATGCGCTTGCCACGCTCCCTCTCCCGGTCGGGGAGGTGCGCCAAGCGATGCGCTTGCCACGCTCCCTCTCCCGGCCGGGGAGGTGCGCCAAGCGATGCGCTTGCCACGCTCCGTCTCCCGGTCGGGGAGGTGCGCCAAGCGATGCGCTTGCCAAGCTCCCTCTCCCGGTCGGGGAGGTGCGCCAAGCGATGCGCTTGCCACGCTCCGTCTCCCGGTCGGGGAGGTGCGCCAAGCGATGCGCTTGCCAAGCTCCCTCTCCCGGTCGGGGAGGTGCGCCAAGCGATGCGCTTGCCACGCTCCCTCTCCTGGCCGGGGAGGTGCGCCAAGCGATGCGCTTGCCACGCTCCCTCTCCCGGTCGGGGAGGTGCGCCAAGCGATGCGCTTGCCACGCTCCCTCTCCCGGCCGGGGAGGTGCGCCAAGCGATGCGCTTGCCACGCTCCGTCTCCCGGTCGGGGAGGTGCGCCAAGCGATGCGCTTGCCACGCTCCCTCTCCCGGCCGGGGAGGTGCGCCAAGCGATAAGCTTGCCACGCTCCCTCTCCCGGCCGGGGAGGTGCGCCAAGCGATGCGCTTGCCACGCTCCCTCTCCCGGCCGGGGAGGTGCGCCAAGCGATGCGCTTGCCACGCTCCCTCTCCCGGCCGGGGAGGTGCGCCAAGCGATGCGCTTGCCACGCTCCCTCTCCCGGTCGGGGAGGTGCGCCAAGCGATGCGCTTGCCACGCTCCCTCTCCCGGTCGGGGAGGTGCGCCAAGCGATGAGCTTGCCACGCTCCCTCTCCCGATCACCCCACCGTATGCGGCTTGTATTTACTATACATTACATCTGCCTTTTACAAAACTAGAAAAATAATAAATATTTTATAAACACAGTTACATGCAGTCATTCAACATATTCAAAATACTGTTAGTTGAGTAAGTTGTATAACACTTTAAAACTTGGAACTTAAATAGGAACTTATTAATTTTCAACAAGCACATTGTCAACAGTGATATCAGCAGCATCATCTGTACAAACGATCAACTGTCCTTCAACTCGCTTTAGGTGTACAATAATATTTCAACGTTTTCTGTCCGCATATTTATTTATTTATTTAATCTTTTCACACTTAAAAAAGTACAAAGGCGGACTTAATGCCTTAGGCATTCTCTACCAGTCAACCAAGGGTGGTGAAGAGATTAGATGGCAGGTGCTCTGTTAGGAATGGGACAATTTGTACATAAATAAGTTATAAACTTATAATACACATACATACATATTTACTACAATATATACCTATATTATATATATACATTATATACAAATTCAAGAGAGAGAGGTTTTGAGATGACTATACGCTATTTATTTTGAAAATAATTCCACAATCTCCGCTTAAATGCATACCGACTGGTGGCCGTCCTGATGTCAAGAGGTAGCGCATTCCAAAGAAGAATGGACTGAATATGAAAGGAAGAATGAACAAAGTCAGAAGTATGAGAAGGACAGAGTAGGAGAAGATTGTTAGAAGAACGAAGATTCTTAGCGTGTGAAGAACATAGATATTGGAAGTGAGACACTAGATAAGAAGGAGGAGTGGGAGAGTTAAGAAGGGAGAAAAGCGTGGTCAAAGCACGCAAATTTCTTCTCTGGCGAATGGTCATCCATTTGAGCTCAGACCTGTAGCTCGACACATGGTCATATTTTCTGAGGTTGAATATGAACCGGATACAATTGTTAAGCAGTCTGTCAAGCTTATCCAGCAACACCGCATTCAAGTCAAAGTAGCACACGTCACCATAGTCAATGATAGGGAAAATCAAAGTCTGCACAAGCATAGTCTTCGTCTTAGCGGGCAAAAAGTTTCTCAGACGATACAGGGATCGTCATATTCCTTTAACAGCAGAGATCACACAACCGCATCGTTCGGGCGCCAGCAAGCAAGTGACCACTTTGCAAGCGCGCGCCACTGCACTCGTTTATTTTGTATTACCCTACACTACTGACAAGATCTAAATTCTGAAGCCTAATATTTATTAATTGTTCATTCCAATTGTAGTTGAATGACAATACCAACTTATCATTGGTAGGCTTTACAAAGACTGGCATTGTAGATCAGTCAATAGATCTGCCCGGCCTTTTCCCAACTATGTTGGCGTCGGCTTCCAGTCTGACTGGATGCCGCTGAATACCAGTATTTTACATGGAGCGACTGACTATCTGATCTCCATAACCCAGTTCTGGGTAACATAGCCTTAAGGCTATATCTGATCTGAGGCTGATATACTTTAGTATATCATAATTTAAAAAAAAAAACCAGAGCTTTTACATAATCACCATTGTCATTCAAAAGCGATCAACAATTCTCCAGCTACCTCACAACTCCCAACCATGGCGGTCAATATCACCTCATATATTTTTCCCATAGGCGTTCTCCCGTCACGACACACAAAGACGTAGCCATAACTCCTTCCAGCGCACAGTGAACAATACTGGAATTAATTACCGGATCCGCCCAGTGGGCCCAGATGTTTTTCACTCATTGTTTATGGGTAGAAGTTGGGCTGATCAGGATTATTGGGCAGGGATGATGTTGATGTTTGTATGGTTGTACGATGAGTGATAGGTTTTTTATACTCTCAGGAATTTATAAATTATGAGGTGTAATTATTATTTACCGCAAGGGTTGGATAGAGGTGGCGCTGGAAAAGGATGCTTGGAAGGATTTGGGGGAGCCTTTTGTTCAGCAGTGGGGCAGTGTCGGCTAATATAAAAAATATAAAAATATTATTTGTATACTGACGACTAAATGACACCTTCTTGATTAAATGTTATTTCAGGGTGTACGGACCAGTTTTTCGACCAGGAATAATAAAAGCTTAGTTGCTTGATTTCATCCTGGGATACTATGTTTCCATTTGAGCGTCTTGCAGAGATTTATCAATAGAATGAGAAAGAACCCTAGTTGTTGCTATATTATTATGTTCTTACTTCAAACATATTTTAATGAGGCTATACGCCAGTGGCGCAGCTACAATTATCATTAGAGGGAAGCCGAAGAAAAAATTGTTCATTTCTCATAAACTCAGATAAAAAATTATGGGCATTTTTGTAATGTTTTTAATCTTATGATGACTGTATTAAACTCGTATTAAATATATATAATGTGATGTGATACACAGTTACACACACAGGTGTACCATATTATTTGGCAATAGTAGACATTAAGAAGAGTGGTGGTTCCGAAGGGAAGCCGATAGGAATCGGGTTGTATGAAGGCTTCGCCACTGCTGTACGCTAATCCCGTGAACTTTAAAATAAATAATAATTATATGCATGATATATTTAAATTAATTGAAAGTAAATATTTATAATGGCCAAAGAAACACTTTCATTGCCTGAGATATGCAATAACAGGTCATTTTAAAATACCGAATCAAAACGTAGTTATTTGCTTTCTATTTGCAAAAACATTAACATTTTTCTTGCCTAATTAGTTTAGCGAGTAAGACCGGTCTGCAGACCATATCAGTATTTAGAAACTAATGTTAACTAACTTGCCTAACAATGCTAGTTAGATACATCCACGGCAACGATTTACATTTTAAATACTCACATGATATTTTGTTTTTAATACTTGGTCTTTCAATTATTCAATGATAGTACTTGTGGTTTCTAAGTATTAGTCATTTTACCCCTCTATTGGGAACTTAGATACTCTAGTAAGATATTCAAATATCAAAGTCACAATAGACCTTGCCATCACTAAGGAGAATCAACGAACAGTATCGTCTTTGAAAATATAACCACGACTTACTTACGATCTTTTCATACCCCTTCAGGGTGCGATTTCTCTTTATGTAAATAAACCTAGATGCATCAAAAATATCAAAACACAACTTTTATAATGTAACAAATCCTAGAACTTGCTAAAATGAATGTGATGAGTGTGTGTGTTTATAATAAGGGTGTGTGTGTGCCTGCCCAACTCCATCCGTGTATGTACAGACAACAAAATTATAAAAGGGTAAATAAAACAGAAAGCTTACACAAGTCATAAATTTGATTTATAGAGATTAAAAAAGGCGCTTTAGAAACGGCTCGAACGAAAATTTTCGGTGGGACGAATCGGGAGACGAGTGTAGCGTCAGCAGAAAAGTATTGTAGCTGTCATTGTATTATTTTTTTATTTATTGTACAATATAACAAAATTAGATATGATTTGAAAATAAGTATGGTTTAAAAAAAAAATATTAAATAAATTGCATAAATGCACATACAACTAAAGTTTTCATAATAAAATAAAACAAAAAATCTATTAATAATGTGTTCTCGAAGGACACTATGTACCGTCAGCAGAAATAAAACAACAATGTTTTAGAAAGCTTTGCTTCTACTACACGGCTATCTTTTAGATACTACAAAAACGGATATTTTTACCATCAATATTTTCAAAATAACAAATAGGAATAGTAGTAAGAAAAATCAATTCCAAATAATAAAATACGGTAACATTATTTCCCGTTTCTGCACACCGTACTCATGTCAGCGCAGTGTCGATGTTCGGGGCCGTCAGAGGGGGCGCCGTAAGAAAATTTACAGGCACCGCCGTATTTTACCCCCGCCTTTTTTGTTAATCTACCCTCCTAATGCGTCGCTTTGTTTACCTGCTGACCGTACATAGTGTCCTTAGTTAACGTGTTCAGATGGAATTATTACGCCTATTTCGTTAAGGCGTGCTTTTGTTTGAGGGGTGTGCAGAAAGCTAGGTTGTGATTATGGGATCTTGGGTGGCTAGGTGTGTGTTTGGTGAACAGGTGATTAAAATGGAGGATTCTAATGCACGTGAGGTACAACAGTACTAGAATTAAAATCAAAATAATATATTCTGAGGGTGAGACGAAATCTTGAGATACAGAAGTATATGACAATCGAGAATTACGTTTCTGGAACTATGTGAGCACAATCAGATTTGAGGTGATGTTCTCATATCAGTAGATTTTTCTACGACTCTCACAGTTTCGGGAACTCAATCGACACCTTTTAAAGTTACGGTCGTTGAATTTTTGCGTGTATTTTCTTTTTCACTGCTCTTTGGTTTTCTTTACGTTCTTCTTTTAGCTTTTATTAGATTGTACACAGATACATAGATGAACTCACGCCTTCTTCCCATGGGGGTAGGCAGAAACTACAGAACGCCACCTGCAACGATCCTTACATACTCCTTTTGCCTCGTTTACATTCATAAATCTGTCATACACGCACGCCGGTTGCGAGCACTACGCACCTGACCTTTCTGAAGAACATCACCGATAAGATCACTATATGTCTTCCTAGGGCGTCCCCTCCCGGCGTTTCCACTCACATCTGCCGTGTAAATACCTTTTGTTAGTCGACTTCACCATCCTCTCAACATGACCAAACCATCTAAGCATACTCTTTTCAATTAGATTGTGATTGTGATTTTATTAAGTTGTGTTAACCGTTAAGACCTTAGTCAATAAAACCATCGATTTATTTGATCTGAATGAGATGTTTCTATGTCATTTTCTGCCTCAAAAGAATAGTTAAATGATCCCAATTCCCAATCTTCGTCCTATATAACGTTTGCAAATGAGCGTCGCAGTTGAAAGTTGTGCAATACAGAGATACAGCAACTTATGAGTACGGACGAGCTTCGTTTTCGATTTGGCAAGCAACGGGGCAATATTGTTCGGTTCGCGAGCCATTCCTACAGTATGTTTAGCGTTTTTATTAGTTATATGATTTTCGAAATTCGGGTTGTGTGCTGTTGAGAATGTGGCTGTTGTTTTTTTTTTGTTTTTGAGGGTTGGAATGGGTGATGGGGTCAGGGGGCCGCATGGAATTATCTATCATAGTATTGGTTGATAGTGTGGTCAATTCCAACTGAAAATATTAAACGGTGGTAAGTAATAAAGTGTTACAAACAAAGATAATCAAATTGGATTATCTACTTGGATAGATAACAAAAATGTCTCAGATTTGACAGATTCGTGTAAAATTCACGAGAACTTGCTGCCGACATTATTAATCTAATTTTGTAGTTTACTAGATGTATTCTCATAAAAAGACTGATGTAAAGGTTTTTTATAGAAAATTAATGAAACTATTGATAAAGCCATTCTATACGACCCGTTTCCGTTCCGTGGTCTCGTACTGACTAATTATTCAAATACCTACAATGTTTTATAAATAGTAGCCCTTCATCCTTTGACAGGATTACCGGCTGATCCAGATTCCATCCATCACTCACAGCCCTCAGGTCTAGACATAATGCTATCACCTCTTTAATGGCCATCCACTTGCACATTTTAACCCTTCTACTGGTCATATAATTGGTCCAATGAGGGGAGAGTGGGTTATTTCATAATCTACGGCCCCCCACTCCCCCCGCTCCCCCCGCTCCCCCCGCTGCAGACGGATCAACGCTGCACAATCCCGGCGATAGAATTTTATGAGACCCCCGGATGCAGCGCGGTAAGCAGTAGTCATAAATAGTTGCGAGTGTTAGAGGTGACTGGAAGTGGTACAACCTATTTTTATTTAGAATTACTTTTGAAGCGTTTTAGTTAAAACTACTTGTTTGCAGGCATGATAATAATCTAAGTACCTAGAAGTATTGGAATGGTTACGAAACCTAAAGATGAAATCATTGATACTCTCGCAGAAAGGCGCGACGCGAGCAACGGCGAGACGCGATTCCGGTAGATCAATTTCCATGAAGTTTTCATAGAAATATTATGTTCTACTAGAGTAATGACGCGCTGTCCCGTCGCGCGTATCTGCAGGAGTCTTTATATATTTGTAGCAAAAACTATTAACAAATATGGATGGTCGTGCTTTTAGAGGATATGTGAAAGGAAGCCCCATGGACATGCAGGTAAAAGAAACAAAACAAGATAAGAAATCAAATATAGCTACAGATTTGAAATTGGGGATTGAACTTTTGGGATACTAGTTGAGAAATTGTGTAGGTCCCGCTTAATGACACTGGGTCCCACTTAATGGCAGTGGGTCCCGCTTAATGGCAGTGGGTCCCGCTTAATGGCAGTGGGTCCCGCTTAATGGCAGTGGGTCCCGCTTAATGGCAGTGGGTCCCGCTTAATGGCAGTGGGTCCCGCTTAATGGCAGTGGGTCCCGCTTAATGGCAAACGACACCGCGGCAGGCACAGACGGAGATGGCGGGATGAGCTGGACTCCTTTCATTAAGATTGGTCCTTGACAGCTCTGGACAGAGAGAAGTGGAAAGAGAGTAGGGGGGCCTTTGCCCAGCAGTGGGACAATGATGGCTATAAAAAAAAAGTTGAGAAATTAATATTATGCAAAAGGGAAGGGATATAAACCAAGTTTCATTTAGCTACAACCAAATGGACAAGTACACGAGTCTCAACTGTTGAAACATATTATATCTTATTATTTTTAACCAATTTGGCATTGCTATACAACGTGTATCTGTACTTACGACATTAAATGAAAACGAGCACAGTACTAGTCCATCGAAACATTTTAAAACACGAAGATTAGTAGATAATGGAAAATTAAAAAATTGCAGTTTTCAAACAAAATAAATAGCAAAATCAACTGCATAAAAAGTAAACACGCTTTATCTACGAAAAGCCACTGACCAACGGTGAGGTACGGGGTGCGGGGTGCGGCGGCGGCAATGTTTACCTATTAATACGGACTCAGATCTACATCATGTTGAAAAATAAGAAAATGAAAAATAATTTCCTGTGGCTAAAGTATTCATTGGATTTGATTGATTTTTTGTATACGGGTAAAGAACATGATTCTCTTTACGTGGTTTAAAGGAATGTTAATCGTCCTGTTACACCTTGTATATTATCAGCCCTTAACATTACCCAGCTAAGCACTACAATCCGTGAATTAACATTAACAAAAGTTATTTTTTTCTGCCCAACCACGCTGGAGCCACATCCAGCAGCCCTCACATCTGTGGGCAGCACATTAATGCACTTCGACTGTACGTAACTATTACAGAGTGAGTTGTGGATTTGTTTTGCCGGTCAGATAGTTGAAAATATGAAAATGAGTTTCAAGTTTCACTAAGATGTGGAGCGACATCAAATTTTATGGACAAAACAACTTTTATATTAATTCTTATACAAGTTTTGTGTTTTAGTGGATGGTGGTATGTTAAATTATGTTTGTGGGGAATTATTTCTGGGTACTAGTGGATAGTTAGGCTTCATGTTAGTCACTGTGGTTGATTTATAAGCCTATTGATAGTGTAGATGTGTAAATAGGCCATTCCTTTATTTTTCCGAGGGCTACAAAAGGACCTAACTGCGACAGTAGAATAACAGTACAGAATAGAATACACATAATTTGTTTATTTTTCAGCAAACGATAAAAAGTAAAAATTCTCATTGAAGTTTAACCTTCGGCACTTTCCTGATCGACTTGTGAGGGTTAAGCCTCATTACTTAGGTAGTCAGAGTGGCAAATGCCGTAAGTATTTTTTTTTTTTAAAACGTTCACATTACAATCTCAGTCTCGATCTATCAAAAATACCTCTACTTTACTTACATTTTGTCACCAAGGCATAACGTGCTTTCCGAGGCACGGATGGGTCTTGGTATGTACCTAAAGATGGTCACCCATCCACAGACCAACCGCGGCAAGCGTAGCTTAACCTGATCGATCGATCCGTGTGTCTGTTATTACTTAGCCACGAATCCCTGCGATGAGGTTGCGAGTAGATTTTGAAAGTTTTAATTACGAGAGCTGGTCTTCAGTGTAGGTCGCGAGTTCGGTTCCTTGTTATTTTCGCAATCTATTCATACTCAGAAAGCTCTAAAATGATCTAACAAAAACACCAACATTCGTCGTGACATCCACTCATTAATTTTATAGCCCTCCTCCACTGCACTCATTCCCCCACTTATTCCATCAACCTTTCAACTCCTAACTTTTGTAACCAACTCAAAGTTGAACAGTCTTGTAGAAATATAAAGATCGTTGAGTGAAGACTGCGGGGTGACATGATACGGACAAAAGGCACCAGATTGCACCTCCCTCCCTTTGTGTTAAGGGGAGGTTTCCTTGTGGATTTATTGGGTCCTAAGTTTTTGTTGAGAGAATGTGGTGACTGTAAAGATAACTTGTTTTTTCGTATGCTAGTTTTCCAGGTTGGATTTGTTATAAGTGTTTAATCAATTATAAGGTATCATGGGTCTTTCATACTTACAATCACAATAAATTCCATAAAGTTTTATCAAGACCAGTATTTGAAAAGACGAGCACGATACTATTGAGTAAAGGTTGATTACTCCCAGAAAAAATATGTGAGGATTGAGTACAAAAAAAGCAGAGACATTCGAAAAAGATGTTACAAGCTAACGGGATTGGCTAGCTCTTTTCCCTGTTTCATAAGCTAATCACACATTAAAGTCGTAAGTCTAAAATCCTAATCAAGAGGTATTTACTTTCCTTGTACAGCATAATAGTCACAAAAATTATCTGGATGTTTTCTTCACATTTTGTTTTTCAAAGCATCTTAGATAGCATCCATCCCCTTAACAGTTGCAGCGGATTTCAAGACGGACGGACGGACAGCGAGCGGGGGCAGGTAAAGGGGTCAACCGTCATCGATCGGGGTTCAACCCGCCGTAATCATACCCCACTTGTTTATTTTATATTGGAAATGTCAGCGCGTGTGTGATGTTCGGTTGTTTCTGTAGTTGCACGAGAATGGAAGGGTTAAGATGTGTTTTGAGGAAGTAGGGTAGTGCTGTGGGGGTTAAACAACTTTATGATCTAAGGTGATTGGTTGAACAGTTGATTCTATTCTCGTGGTTTGACTTTGACTTAGGAATCAATGCTCATTCGCTTATCTAAAATCTGGAGGACTAACACTTACTTAGATTGATGAAATAGTAATTCATTATTGCTTTTTTCACGTGTTTCAGTTTCTGTACCTCTGAATTTTAATTTTAGTTCCGGTACTTATTTGAAAGATCAAGTAATTTCATCCAAAATCGGTAACATTTTTGTAATTATCTTGTTAATAGGACACTATTTGGACACTGTGAAATAGGTCATTAGCCTAATGAGAGTTTAAGTAACTCTGAGAGCTTATTTGAACTGTTTTGGAAATCTTAGAAATTCCATCACATATTCTTGGAGATTTCCACTTGAAATTATCAGGTGCATGCTTGCAAGTCCCCGTTGTGTTGCGGTGGGACTGCAGCGCGTACAACGCCGCCTCAAAGAGACTGGCGACGACTTAACACCTTACTCGAGCAACAGTGAATGTTTAATAGTGGTCACTTTGTCACGACACACTCTCATGGGGTTTTTGAAAACTGACTGGTGGTGTGTTTCCATTGTAGCACGGATTTTGGACATATTTGCTAAGAAGGATGGGAGGAAAACAACTTATTTGAAAAAAAAAAAAAAACTGAGAAAAAGAGGTTGTTCAGTACACATACCTAAATAATTATTTAAACGATGAACTGAAATATCCTGTTGGGCTGGACAAGAAAGATAAAGTTATCTTCTTGTGTTGAAAATAATTATACTCAGCTTTTTTGCAACAATTCCTTTCACGTTCTGTATCAAGCATGGGCATCGGTCAGTCGCCATCTCTCCGCATCGTACCTTGGAAACATACCCAGCAAGTGCATGCACGGAGTGCGTCGCGACCACACGGACTGTCTTACCCCTTTATGCAGGTCCCCTCAATACAAGCGCTGCATATTTTAACCTTACCTCGACCACAGCCCGCTTCGTAAACGCTATCTGCTTTTGACTTCGCAAACATAACTTTACCTTACTGAGAGCCGAGATCGTTCCATTTTCAATTGTATCTTCGTCGAGGTAAGACGTGTCGTTACTCTCGCGAGTGCAAATAGTATTTGGCAGGTGAGTAAAAGCAAAGTCATTGGTCGCGCTTGAGATATTAGCAGCTTCAGTACTCCAGATGGGTGCATTTACGTGGAGATATTTCCGATTTGATAGCCTTTGAGGCGGCGTGAATTCTGAATGAGTTTGGCTTCGGCTTGCTTTTGATTTAGGTGTCGTGGGTGCCAGAGGGAATAAGGATGGATAAATTTTTTGGAAATGAATTTTCTGAGGGAATTCATTTTTCAGGTTTTATTTGCGGTAAAAGATAAGATTAATTTCTTTGAAATAAATCCGGAATTATTGCCTTTTGCTTTTAAAAAATTGCTTCGATTTTGACATCCTTTAATATCTTATTCAAATTACCCTAGGTTGCACAACCCAAATATTGTCATAAACGGTTGTCAGAGCACGTCTAAAAGTTTAATTGGGGAAATCAATGGAATGATGCTCAGCATTGAGGAAACGACTGAAGTAGGAACCTTTAGCAATTATTATTGCTTGCAATGCTTTCAAATGGACATATATTATAAACTTCGTCTACATAATATATATGTAGGTTCCTGCACCACTTGCAACATGCAATCTAACCTGTTATCCTCAAATTCATTACTTAAAACAGCTACAAAAACACACACTCCCAGATTTCCGCAAACAATTTCTCTGCACATACCTACCATATGTTTTTCATATCGTCACATCACCCGAGGTTACTGCGAACCTAACCATTGTTCTTGCGACAACCTGCCACCGACGAGCCAGTCGAGCTGTCTCAGATGTGACGTCAGAGTATTTTTGTCAAGTAGTATTTACATGGGTACTCCAGTATGAGGATGGTGTTTATTTTAATATTTATCTTGATTCAGCAGGCGTCGCCATATTATTACGTTTTGTGCAAACTGTACGTATGGTAGTTGACTGGGTTGGTATACCAGCCTGATTTGAAAAGAAGTTCAATCAACAATAATATTTAGGCTGTGGGCACGAAAGCAGCGGCAGAGGATCGGTGGTGGCGCGAAACCTAAAACTTTATTTTCCTAAGAAAGCGTTGAATAATCACACAATAACAACTGTCCAAATACAAAGCATGTTTGACAACAGCTAAAGCGCAGTCACTGTCGGACTGCATAGAAAAGAAAGAGAAGCGCGATGACACAACGCTGGTAATTTATTGTTTATTGCTAAATATGAAGCAATTTTCTGTTTACGAAAAATCTGTTGATCGGACAAAAATAAATAAAACACTAATACGTTAATTTGTTGCTTGTAGAATAATCTGACAAAAAATCAGAACGATGGCATCTATATTAGTACGGGTATTAATCGTTAAAAGAATTTTTAAGAGCTATCTTCGTGATTTTTTCTATCGTATCAAATTAGTTGTATTATGTTTTCAACACACTATCTAACTAGCACATATCCTGAAGAATATCATATATTTTCTTGATTTTGTTTACTGAATTGGATCATATACTTTTAGGCATTATAAACTTGCGTTTAGCTCCTGCAGTCCCCTTAATGTCAAATACTGATAGATTTTCATGACGGTCGTTATAATAAGACGGAACCGCTTTTTAAGGCGACTAAAGCTTTAGTAACATTAAGCAAAAGCATAGTCGACGCTGAAAAAGCTAGGAGTTCAAAATCAAAATATTTAATTTCACATAAACCTATACGGAACACTTGTGAAGCGTCAGAAGCTAGGAGCACGGTTCCAATTGGTCGTTTCATTTCAGTTACATTGATCATAATGGATCTCGTGCTGAATAGAGAGAGGCTTTACAATGACCACATCCAAAATATTTTATCTTTTCTTGTGGTATTTTGGTAAAACTGCATTGCACTAATGAAAAACTGACCACCGAAACAAAGTAATGAATTCTATGTCCTGATTGTCCACCCCACAACGAAATAAGACGCAAGCTCATAAAAAATAAATAAGCCACAAAAGATATTACAAGTGATAATACAGCAGTATGAGTTGGTAGGCAGACAGTGTCGTCACGCGTCGCTGATAATTCGCGCTACAGCTGAAAATGAGCTGCATATCACTGGCTATCCTGTGCTCATACAGGGTGTTACGTTTTCTTTTCAGAAGTAATACTCTTTTTCACTACATTTGAATAAAATACGGTTCAAATAAATGACTGCCTTGTTGGTCTAGTGGTCGCAAGCGCTACTGCTGAGCATGAGGTCCTGGGGTCGAATCCCGTGTCGCGCAAAGTGTTATTGGGTTTTTCCATCTGGAATTTCTCAGTAGCAACCCAGAGTCTAGATTTGTGCAAGGTTTATGGCAATAAACTCAGCTCCCCCCTATTACATGGGACTTAAACATAACTAACGAAATGTGGGTGTACTATCGGTAAATCTCTACCTAACCCCCACCTAATCTCTCTATGATGTAAATCCTAGAAACAGACGAGATCCTCATAAACTGGTATTAAGTGATTTGCCAAGACTTGCCTAATACAACAAAAACTGCCTAGCAATGTGCGTACGTATTTATAACAAAATACCAAGTCGCTTTAAAATATTGAACTCGAGGAAATTTAAGACAGAATTACACAAGTGGCTTATTGAATGTAATTTTTACAGTTTAAAAGATTTTATGGATGTGAGATGTTGATTCCTTTTGTCAAAATAGTTTTTTTTTTGCATGCTATGTTATATCTTAGCGAAACATGTTGAGCTACTGTAATAATATTAACATCAATGTATACCATGTTTGACGCAAATAAATGATTTACTTACTTACTTACTAACCCTTCGGGTATTTCAGGCGTGATCTTATGTTATGTAGTATAAATAGCGTTTAACTTAAATCTTAATCTACTCTGGGTTTATTAATATTGAGAATACCACATTGTCTTATTCTTATTTAGTTTTTTGTTAAAGGTGCTGCTAGCAAAAATATCAATTCATTTTAGTAATATAGGAGTTTATTTTGTAAACATTGCTTAAGGCTTATTATAATTAACGTCTGCTTAACTTTACATTTTTTGACGTTTAAACGTCTGTAGAAAAAGACTGGAGGAACAACCTCCTCGTCTTAAAGTGGCGAAAACTATTTTCAGATCCCCATTACAATTTTCACACACCCTATAGCTCCTCCTTGTACTACCAGACACCGTTCGCCGCGCAGGCGTAAAATAAAAATTAAAATAAACAAAAGGCAACACTCGTCCTACACCCCGGGGCCAGCCGTATTAAAGCTTTTGTCCTAAGATTAGCTGTTAAGAAAGGCCTTAATACCAGCTAGGTCTGTCGTCTGAACCTCACTGGTACTGGAATTAGTCGGTTTTGTGAGGGGGCGGGGACGGGGGGCACTTTTGTTGCTCTTTAGATGAGAAAACTATGAGGAATGAAGTAGTGTTGTGACTTGATGGTTGTTAGTGTTTTGTTTTAACGCGTTCTTGTTTTGTTTTGTGTTATTTTGTTTTAGAATGGTTGGAAGTTATGTTTGGTAGTGTAGTTGGATTGGCTGAGCGTTTAGTTTTGCTTATAATGTTGTTATTTACTCGAGAAATGAAAATTTTACAAAAGCCGAAGGCTGCTCTTTGGTCTATCCAAATGCTCACTTAGCTTTGTCCTCGGGACTTACCTACTTATCCAGCCATTAACACGTTCAGACCGGCACCTCATGAGTAGGTGCTTGGTATCCTATGGCGCAAATCTTCATATGGCCACCGGTGGTACATCACCGCCCCATGAACCAAAAATCTGGCCGGGCGGGGCTCGCCACCGGTGGACACGGACAGGATTAGACAGGAATTATGCTTTCTCTCTCTTTCTAATAAGCTAGTAATTGTATTATAAAGTAAAGATTTTTCAATACTGACTTTTGCTTACTTTTCAAAATTATATCCACCTCCTGAGCTGCACTATGAAAATTTGACTATTTTCCTAGGCGGGGACGGTAAATACAACACTTTCTCTCAAAGCGGCGTGAATTTCTTAGTACATTGAAAGTATAGTGTGACGTGGCCACCGGTGGTACACCTCGCCGTGGCAGCAAATACTCCGTGCTCCACCGGTGGTACACGCTGGTCTGAACGTGTTAATAACCAAGTTGCATGAAAATGATACAAACCATAGAATGTGGAATAGTTTATTACATGTTGAAACTGGCTTTTAATGTTGACTGTACATTTGCGCAAATATATAGTGTCTAGCTTAGCAATAAATAATGTTGCAACATTTTAGAAAAAAAAAAAAATTAAGCAGATGATTCAATATCATTACGCCATCGCATCATCTATGATTGTATCAATATCAAATAATTATGACATTCGATATTCACCTTGGGACATCTTTAATTTTGTACTTTCCCAAATTACATTTAGAGGCCAAAATATTATGCAAATCGTAATTAAAATGGTTTTTATTCATTTACTTAAAGATTATAATGAATTCAAAGCTTCTCTTAGTAATACGCTTGTAGGCGATTTCCAAAATTTTGTTTCTAAACATTATCATTTCGATAAATTCCATGAACATTAAAAATCAATTAAAACTAATCTACAAAGTAATATCACGAACAAAATACTAATCAACAAAAAACAATCTACACAAATCGCACAGTGGACAAGACACTAAATTTCTCTAGCCAAAAAAAAATTCCGAGAAAAAAATTATCTCGACATTTATCACAACGTAGAATTCCTTTTAAAAAGTAAATTCTTTTCTTTAGCATCGATGGAAAGAACAGCGAAAGAGAATTAATGCAAAACAAAAGTCCCGCTATCTGGATGGTGGGCGTAGCGACGGCACTAAATTACTCGATGGGCGTCAACCCACCGCCATGTATCAATCAGGCTGGCCCAGATTTATGGGACAGTACACTTCGGAATCGTTAGCCTTCGCGACGAAAATGTGTTACTATTATCCTGTGTCTTCCGACTTTTCTCTTTTTTCGGAGGGTGCGGTGTTGCGTTCGTTTATCTAGACTTGCGAAAATACGAATTGCTTGATTGTGTTCTCTGTAATTCATGGGGACAGATGTTATGTACTTGACTGTGTAATGCCTGTGGAAAAACTGAAGAAAGCATTTAGGTAGTCTTTCAGAATTAGGTAGAATTTTCAACAAAGAAAAAAAAAAACTAAGTTTTTGACTAATTTTCCTGCAGGTGTTTTAGATTATAATAGCCAAACTATGATCGTTCCAGTTTAGTTCTGCAAGGCTCTTGATGAAAATTCCAAAACAGATGGTGAATCCAATCCGCTTGTGTGCCTGAAATTCAAAGAAAATTGTTGAAACATCATCAGAATTGTAAGTAAACACTTAACTTCAAAAATCCACATAAAAAAAATTCAAGCCCCACAAAAATAAGAAATAACAACAAAATTAAACGAATCCTTTATTAGACAATAAAACCATTTATAAAATTAACATTTTCCAGTACAGTCTGTGTCGCCATCAGCATTGATGGTTCTGTCCCATCCTTTGTCGGCGTGAAGCACTGTGCTCTTGTCATGTTGACATAAATGGAAAAAATGCGAATGGCCGCCACACTGAGGCTAATTTCCTTTTCAATGTTCCCTGTCCCTGTCCGTGTGTCCATGTCAGTCCGGCTTGACGGCCCTTTCAGCTATTTCAAGCTTTGATGTTGTTTTGATGGTAATTAATTATGTTTGTAATTTTTTACGTGTGTGAGTTTTTGTAATTAAAATTTTTGAATTATTTGCTGATGAGTGTGTTTGATTTGTGAGAGTGGAATGAGTGTTATTTTTATTGAGTAGCTGTCTGGCCCCAGTTACTTTGACAATATTCGGTGGATACCAAATTACTTTTTGCAACGAGAAATAATAAATAGTTTGTCTAGTCAGTATAAGTTAGTAATAAAGTATGATTTCATGGAACATCAGTATTCAACCAACAGAAAATTTTAACGTCGTCGTTTTTAAGACCCGTACTACAGTCGCTCTGAAAACGACAATTAAACGACATAACCGAAAAAAATCTTATAAAATATACAATTTCATCAACAAATCTTGCATCATCATCATAAAGTAAGTTTCCATTCATAAAAAAAAATATTTCATTGTCCTCAAAAAACCTTTACGATCCAAGTCACACATACCCGTTCGTAGTTACCTCCTTCCGCGTACGAAATACGAGCGACACGCGTAACTGTAACGATACGATTGCGTAAACACACAACAACTCACACCTGTGCGGTATTTACGAGTTGTGCTCGACTGTACGCCAATTTATTCGCACTGTTGTTACTTTTGTGCTTTATAGTACTGTGCGAGTCTATGAATGATTGGGCGTTAATTTTGATGAAAATGCTGCGAGCGATGTGATGTCTAGTAAATGACCATAAATAACCAACAAATTTTCTTTGTTTTTTTTACGTTGTTTGCTCGAATTGGCTCTCATTTTATTTATTTAGACAGCATGTATTTTTTCATATTTTGATCCAAAGTTAAAATATTTAACACATATCATCACGCCTTGTTTCCCCAAATGGTTAGGCAGAGGTGTACCTATAGTACACCCACATTTCTCCAGTTATGTTTAAGTTCCATGTAATAGGGGGCGAGCCTATTGCCATCTACCGGGCACAAATCCAGACTCCAGGCTGCTACTGAGAAATTCCAGATAGAAAAACGCAATAACACTTTGCCCGACCTAGGAATCGAACCCAGGAACTCATGCTCAGAAATAGCGCTTGCAACCACTAGACCAACGAGGCAAATATTTGTAAATAATTTTTTTAACTAAAATCAAATAAAGTTACTTAATTTTTTCTATGCATGTTGTATACAATAACGTGTACCAGTCTGCCTCTAATATTTAGCATATGTTTAAGGCAAGTAAACTTGAAACCTTTTCTATCCTCAAAACAGTAAGAGGTAGATCCACTGCAAAATAAAACACAACAGAGAGTAATAACAATAATCAATAATAATAATAATCTTTACTACTGTCAACGCCGCCATTTTGTTTTCCCGCCATTTGAGTCTCAAAAAAAAAAAAAAAATATATTAATAAAAATGCAAATTTTAAGTTTAATTCAACGGTCCGATTAGCCTCCTTGAGGGTACAGTGACGTAGATAACCAACAGAGCTGAGGTACAGTCGCGTAGATAAGCGGCTTTCATTACTGGCGTGTCGCGGCGACAATGGATTGCGACAACAAATCTCGGTCCTGAGTTATTTGTTGCTTCTGAGGTTATGTCGGTGACTGTACCTGTTATTGATGCTTTTGTTCTTGATTGTAGTGCAGTCTCGGAGGTGATGCGGATTTAGGAGGCGCCTGAAATGTAATAAACTTAAAATGTTAAGCAATTGTTGGTATATTATATCAATTAAAATTATATCAGAATGTCAAACAGACCGATTAATTACTTATCTGAATATAATAAATAGCCTTTCCAATGATTACCTTGCAATGGCTATAGAAAAAATCCAGTACCAAGTTAGTTTTGCTAACTTTTCAGATAACATTTTAAAGCCTGAAATTACAGCTATACCTACATAAATATTGACGTCTAAATTAATAGAAAGAGTGTTTTCATTCAGCTGTTGATGGAATACAGTCTCATATCAGATAGCTTGCCTCTTACTGCAGTTTCCATCTTCTCATACCTGTATGCCATTATAGGCAGCTGGTAAATAGACTGAAATAAACAAATATTATTTGCTAATATGGGTAATTACATAAAGATGTTAATAATAGAGCATAGTTCAACCGCATTACGCCTTGAGACATGCAAATTTCTAGCTTTGACTGTGTCACAACATTATTATACAATTACTTGCAATCGAAGCAAACATTAGCAAATAATAATGTCATTAGAATAATGAAAAATTAAAATGTTATGTATTAAATGAGAATGTCAAGATATATTTGTAATTATATGCTAAAGTAATAATAATAGATAAATAATTAATGCATTAATCACATGTCACGTCAACAACAATATTTCTGAGAACAATATATCCTTACACCCTCTATTAAATATTCCTGAATACTATAATAACATTTAAACAAAAAGCTAGAATCTTTTTAAATTCTTTTTAAATTTATCGATGAACGGAGTTTCTAGTATAGACTTTGGGAAATGATTGTATACAGGGTGTAAGGGAGAGCCCTCCGCAAACTAACAGGGTGCATGCAGCTCCTTATTTTGAATCATATTCCACCGGAAATATTGTCAGGAAAATTTTCATTTTTTTATCGTTTTTTCAGATACTATTCCTTTATTTCAATATAAAATTACATTCTCTGTGCGCAGCACTCCATTTATGTAAATAAAACAGCTAAAATAAAAAATCAGCAATGGATGTTGAAATACTCGGCGGCGGAAGGCTCGCTGCGCTGCCGTTCCGTAACGATACATTGTGTGTGAGGTAATAAAACAAATCGTGTTTATTAGATTCCCATAACGTTCCTGAAATAATTTCAAGTACCGATCATCTTAGTATGATATACTGAACTCACACCATCAGTCTGCGGAGGGTTGTCCCTTACACCCTGTATACGCGTTGCTATACTGAAAACGCTTCTGGTATATAAGGCCGTCTTGTTAGATATGCAACAAATTTTATCACTATACCGCTTACTTCTGTACGAGTACTTATCAAAAAGATGTTTGTTAGTTCTTGCGAAGCTAGCAATCTCATAAATGTAGACACACGGCAATGTCAATATACTAAATATATTTGATAAAATGTTGTCTGCAGCTATCAGTCTGGATGATATTAAACATACCCCTAACACACCGCTTTTGTGCCTTGAATGCAATGTCCTTATTGGTGGAATGTCCCCAGAATATAATACCATACTTTACATGGTATGCTACAAGTACAGCAGAAGTGTCCACAGTTTTTGCCAGCACATGTAGGGCGTATGATTGCTTATTTAATTTTTGATTTAAAGTATCAACATGTGTCTTCCAATTCAAATTATAATCAATTGACATACCTTAGAATTTTGTAGTTGCTATCTCATTTATTTTGTTCCCTGTATAATCTATATTAATGTCAGTAAATTGGGTTTTACGATTGCGAAATATCATAATTTTAATTTTGTCAAAGTTCATTTTTAAATTGTTACTAGTTAGGCATTTTTTATTATCACTTGAGTGCTGTTTATATCTTGTTCTATGGATTACTTGTAAAAAAAATAGTAGTATCATCAGCAAAATGTACAGTGGGATGATTAGTTACTTTGGGAAGGTCATTTATATAAATTATGATAAGCAAAGGGCCCAAGACACTTCCTTGTGGGACGCCTTGTTTGATTTCTCTGTATTCTGAACTGTCCTATAATTTCTGTTCTTGTTTTGATGCATACTCGAGTAATTTATGTGGAATGTTTTCTGTTGGTAAGATAAGAAGCTATCAGCTCTAATGAAGTGCCCCGAATTCCATAGGTACCTGTATAATTTATTTTTAAGGTAGGCCTTTGGTGTGGGATGCAACCTGTGTAACCCTCACGCCATCCCAGTTTTCTAGTACGGCAGGCCGTGTTGGGGCGGCTGCTGCAGGTGCAGAAAACCTCAAACGGCACAAATATAATAACCGTACTGGGAGCGTTATGTTTGAGCCGTTTGGGGTTGAAACACTAGGGCTGAGTGCTCATCGAGTATTTCAGGATATCGCCAAGCGGTTGGTCGACTCTTCATGTGACCAGAGGGCTGGACCTATTTTTAGGTCAAAGAATAAGCATTGCCATCCAACGTGGCAACGCTGCCAGCCTTTTGGGCACTTTTCCTACTGACAGCGATGCGGACGAATTTTTTGATGCCCAATGAGCTCTCCCTTTTTTTTCTCTCTTTTCTTTATATACTTGTACATAATATATATATTTTAGTGTAGTGTTAGATTGTTTATTGTATTTAAGATTAGTTTTAACTTGATTGAAATAAAAATTGAAGGTATTTATTGAACAGAATTTGGTGATCCACATAATCAAAGCCTTTACTTAGATCCATATATAATGCGCACGCCGGAATTTTATTGTCTAAGCTAGTCATAACTGCGGTCAGAAAATCATAGACGGCCATATTAATGGTTTTAGTTTTCCTAAAACCTATCTGCTCTTTAGCAAATAAATAGAAATTTTCAAAGTACTCATTTATCCTGTCATAAATTACTCTTTCATAGACCTTAGAGAGCACTGGTACTAGTGTTATGGGTCTATAACAATTCATATTGTAGGTATCATCTTTCTTGAAAAGAGGTTTAATGATTGTTAATTTAAGTTTATCAGGAAAGTATCCATTTAGGATCAACAGGTAAATGACACGACTTAAACAATGTGAAAGGCATTTCTTTTGGATCATGTAATGCAAAGATAGACAATAATAATTACTGAAGACCAGACGATGCATCTACTTTATCTGTATTCTATTATCAACCATTATATTGACAGCACCAAAGAGTTTATTATACCTAAACCCCGTTACAGTTTGAGATCGGTTCAGGCAGTCGGAAATACCTAAAATCAATTTAATTTCACTCAAACACGACAACGTAATGTAAACAGATCTGCCTTTTATAACCTCTACTTTATGATGACACCAAAGTAAACTGCGCTTGCGCATCGGACAGACTATGTAAATATATACGCTTCGGGAAAATGTGAAAAGAGAAGAGATGAGAATTTAGATTTTGTTATTGTATTTTTAAAAGACTTAGTTTTTTACATTAAAACTTGTTCGTTTCTCTGTGGCCCTGTTATTTAATTATTTGTTTTTTTAAAGTACTTAGGTATCTTAATAGTTTACCGGTATCGGTGTATTCGGTAAATTCATTAGCAGGTGAGATGTAAAAAGTGGACTACATTATAAAGAAGTGGTAGTAACTTGACGTTCCGGCTAACGAAACGTATTCGAATTCTAACAAGACAGTTTATGCTGGTATTAACCGAAGGGTATTTCACACCCACATTTCGCCAGTTATGTTTAATTCCCATGTGATAGGGGACGAGCCTATTGTCATCAACCGGGCACAAATCCAGACTCCAGGCTGCTACTGAGTAATTCTAGATGGAAAAACTCAATAACACTTTGCCCAACCTGGGAATCGAACCCAGGACCTCGAGCTCAGCAGTAGCACTTGCGACCACTATACTAACGAGGCATTCTGGCTAATATGTCATTGTCTATTTAATATGTTAAGTATATTTGTTACTCATGATTAAATGCTGCTATTTTATTTATATCCTGGAGATATTCATCTCCGGACGGCTTTATATGTGTAGGTGTGTATGCATAGTTAATGCAGTCAGCCCATTCTTTAAGCAGAACGAAAATCATGAGCATACATGTGTTAATTGAGTTCTCCAATGCTTTTAATACCATCAGGCACGAAGTCCTTCTGTCCATCCTTTCCTATCTTATGTTCTCTCCGGAAATATAAGAATGGTTTTCCTCCTATATTCAGGAGCGTCAGCAGTCTGTTTATGCTAGAGACTCTTCGTCGAGTTCGTGTGATCTTGCAGCTGGCGTCCCTCAAGGTGGGAAATTTGGGAAATCAGGTAAGAAGGAGAAGTCTCCTTCTTACCTGATTTCCCAAATTCAATACTTATTCTCTGCCTATAGTAAAAATCTTCGTTCCACTAACAATCGTCTTCTATGATGTCCTTCTCATCGTTTTGGCTTCATTCATTCTTCTTTCTTTGTCCAGGCGGTCTTTCTTTGGACTGCACTCCCTCTGAACATCAGGACGGCAACCAGCCGGTTATCTTTTAAAGTGAAGGCATATGACCATATTCATCAGAAGTTGGCAGAATCGTCCCAGCGCTGATTTGCTGGAGTTTTCTCCTCTATCGATCGTTATTTCTTGTGACAAAGTTTATTTTGTTTATATGTATGTATGTGTGTTTATATGTGTTTATATGTATTAGTATTTTTATTCTTGTATTATGTAGTTATTTCCGAGCTATCTATCCCGTATGTTGCACCTGCCATGTTTTGTCTCTGCATCACTCTAAGGTTGACTGGTAGAAATTGCCTCAGGCATTAAGTCCGTATTTTTTACTTGTGCAAAAAGTTTAAATAAATAATTAAATAAACAAACAAAGTCAGATCCCGATCTCTTCAGTCCGGTATTTTTTTTATTTTATTCTTTCAGTTACATTCGGTCAAGATCCCATGTCTTTCCAGTGATATACTGCAATAAAATAGAGCCAAAGAATAAAAATATAAACTCCTAAAACTCCCCTACGCATTCCTCTCAGCAGTTACGTCCTACCGTCGTTCCTCACGTATGTTTTGACACTCTGACGATATATTACTCGAACCGGTAAACGTTCGTGATGTACGGCGGAACACTGCACCAAAGAATAGATAAGTACAGAAGGGCAACTACATACAACGAGCGAAAACAGACGCACACGTATCTACAGACACACTTCACGTACAGCGAGTGCAAGGACACTCGCGCAGTCGCGACTGGCGTTAAAGTCTATTCAAGCCTTTGTTTCCATTTGCAGTTTTGTCCACTTAAATGGAAATCAACTTTATGTCTGTGTAAATTACGTTGATTTCAGAATGACAATTAAAAACCAGCCAATTGCGTGTCGAAACAAGCACAATGATGGGTTCTGTAGTTGGGATGAATTTATCCTAAGAACTGCTCACTATCGCAAACACTACTGCTGAGCATGAGGTCCTGGGTTCGATTCCCAGGTCGGGCAAAGTGTTATTGCGTTTTTCTATCTGGAATTTCTCAGTAGCAGCCCGGAGTCTGATTTGTGCCCGGTAGATGGCAATAGGCTCGCCCCCTATTACATGGGACTTAAACATAACTGGCGAAATGTGGGTGTACTACTATAGGTACACCTCTGCCTATCCCTTCGGGGAAACAAGGCGTGATGTTATGATGTTATGTTATCCTAAGAACAAACTTAATATGGTAGTTGAAAAACATGTTCTCTCATATATTCCAACTGCAAATGTAAGTTGGCCGAGTATTACTTGTTAACTTGTAAAGCCTACTTAGCTGTGATAGTTTTCCTTGATACTTCGTTAACTATTGCCGTGAATTTGTTCACATATCCAAAAACAACCATTTATCTGGCAGGGGGGCGGAGGGACACTTGACTTTAACAAAAAAATAGCACTTTAAAGCTTAATATTTTGCAAACGGATCCCTGAATCGAAAAATGGTTTTCACACAACTGCAATATTTTTGAACGGCCTATCCAACGACACCCCACCACACCCTAAAATTACCACTTTGTCGTTAATATAATACCCGTGCCAAATTCCACCTTTCTAGTAGTCTCTGAGCTGAGCCGCGGACAGACAGACAGACAGATGGACATGGCGAAATTCTAAGGGTTCCTTGTTGATTTCGGAACCCTAAAAAGGCTTAAAAATGTTTGAAATTGTAGTGCAAACTAAACTTTACGTGAGGTACTTAAAGATGTTTATCTAAAACCGCATATTTGTTCATACGTTTGGACATTGGAGATCGCGGTACGTGCGTGCGCCCCCTTCTGCTCGTTGTATGAAGCTGATCTTCTGTACCTAACTATTCTGTGAGCGCACAGTGGGCCGCACAGGTGATTCTGTAGAAATAACCAATAAAATACAATGGTTGCGTCAATTTCAACAAACTCTCAATGAGTCACTATTACTTATTTTAGTGCACGTTCCAATGTAAATAAAATTAATTAAAAGTCAATTTGTTTTAGTGATCAGTCTGGTTTTTTATTTTATTTTTTTTTTTGTGGTGGACTTGGAATTTATGATGGCGCCTTCGGTTTCTTGGTTTTTGAAACGTGTTATTAATTTTTATCCTACTAATCAATATTATAAATAAATGCGAAAGTTTGTGAGGATGGATGGATGGGTGGATGGATGTTTGTTACTCTTTCACGCAAAAACTACTGAACGGATTTAGATAAAATTTGGCACAAATATGGTTTACAATCTGGATTAACACACAGGATACTTTATATCCCGATATCCCCACGGGATCAAGACTTATGCGGGTGAAACCGCGGGGCACTGCTAGTTTTATATAATAACATAAGTACATTCATTAAGCACAGAGTTCTTTACGAGGCTTTAGAAGAGCTCATGACACGAGTATTTGCGATCTTTCTCCAATCTATTCTATTCTATACTACTTATAATCTACCGGTATTGTATCCGCAAACCGAATTAATCACCTATCATAAAATAAAATTAAAAATCAGAGTTTAGTCTGAATCAGTCCCCTTCTGGACACTGACCTCTGATAGCCTTCCACTCTCATCCATTTACTGAACGACAATTTACAGCACCTGAAAAACGTTTATCAAATAAATCTACCCGATCACCATGGAATTTGACAGATTTGAATACTTGCATAACTGCTATTGTTTAGCTGACCAAAATAACTATGAAGTTTTAGAGTAAACCTTGCGAGATTCCATACAAAACCTGTGATGAGGTTGGATCATTATCTTGTTCAAGTCAATTAAAATAAGCAGTAATTTGTCAATCTTGCCACACACTAATAAATCCGTAACATTATGAAACCTGTGCGAAAAGTGATAGTGAATCGGCTGTACAATCACAACAGGTCATATTTTACCTCTTACATCAGGGATAAATAACATTAAGTGACTTGACAAAAATGTCTCGAAAACGTCATGTCAACGCCATCAATTTAACTATTCTACATTGAGTTCATCTGTATCATCGAAGATTTTCATCAGTTGCAATTTTTTTCTTCTTTTTTATAATTTTTATTATGCATGCTTGCTTTTCCATTTCACTTTAGATATTAACAAAATGATCGACATCGGCTTTGCTTACCATAATAAAAAATAAAATAGAATAATTTAACTGTTCACAGTAATATTAACTTCAATTAATTTAAATCCAATCAAATATTTATTGGAATAAAGAATAGAATTTACAACAATCTGTGTTGAACAACTGTGTCTCGGTCATTAGCGCCCACCGATTACTAACATTTCCAAATTTTAATAACATTGATAGCTAATTTGATTTAATTTTAATACATAATGGTTTTTAATTTCTTCGAGAATACTTAATACGTATAAAATTATTAGCATGGTGAAGATATCTCAATAAATACCTACTGATTCCATAATTGTATTCTGTTATGCCAAAGGTTTACCATCCCTGGCCTTACATAACTTTACTACTTGTTGTTTTTCCTTTTATTGTTTCACTTAGAATTCTGATTCCCTTGATTGATGGGTACAATGTTCTTATCTGTCTGTCTGTCTTAGTAATGACAGGTTAGAAATCAATTTTCGCGTTCTCTTTTCGTAAGTCGGGTAAAAAGAGGTTAAGTTTGTATTGTGGTTTTGGAAATGTATCAAGGTTTGGCTTTTGTGGAGTAATTTGAGATGAGGCGTGTGATTATTTGTTTTATTACTGTGGTGGATTAAACAATAGAAGATAATGAAGTTATAATGAATTCCGTAAGATGTAGAACCAGAACAGAGTCATGGAGTTAGTAACTCAGGCAGTATTTATTCATAGCAATTTTTTTTTTGGAATTTGTGCCCAACTGTTCAATAGGCTCGCCCCGTATTACAAGGGACTGGAACATAACTGGCGAAATGCGGGTTTACTCTCAGGCAGAGGTATACCCATGTACAACTCTGCCTAACCTTTCGGGAAATCAAGACGTGATGTTATGTTATGTGTTATTTATTTATTTAAACTTCATGTGCAGTACTGGTACATAGACAGTAGTTGTAGCACCAAACTTTGAATACAATATTATTAACACACGGCACACCTACCAATGAACACTGAAAAGATCATAGAAAAAATGATGGAAACATGGACAGAAACATTTTTACTAATAAATAACCCTTATTGTTCACTTGTAAAACGAGAAAAAAGATCCTTATGGCATTTCCTTGACCATCCATCAGTCATTCGCCTACTGCGAATTTTCTCAAAAGAAAACCGTACCCAGTACCCACACTGTCCTCCCATACCTATTAACACTGTTATTTGAAAATATTGTAAAAGCCAATTATTTTTAAAATAGTAACCGTGGAGTTTCTTGCCGGTTCTTCTCCATAGGAAACGGCCAATTGGAACCGTGCACCTAGCTTCTGACGTTTCATAACAACCCATGTAGGTTTATGTGAAATGAAAAAAAAAATGAAAAAAAAAAATGAGGAGCTCGTGGCTAAGTAATAACAGCCGCACGGGTCGATCCATCAGGTTAAGCTACGCTTGCCGGGGTTGTCCGTGGATGGGTGACCATCTTTACATACCGAGACTCCTCCGTGCCTCGGAAAGCACGTTAAGCCGTTGGTCCCGGCTGTCGTTCGTAGATCTTTGACAGTCGTTACGGGTCGTCAGAAGACCGAAAGTCTGACAATCAGTCTTACCAAGGGGTATCGTATTACCCAGTTACTGGGTTGTGGAGGTCAGATAGGCAGTCGCTTCGTGTAAAATACTGGTATTCAGCTGCATCCGGTTAGACTGGAAGCCGACCCCAACATAGTTGGGAAAAGGCTAGGCAGATTGATTGTAGGTTTAAGTGAAATAAAATATTAAAATTTTGATACCTATTGCAAATAAATGGTTAAGATAATGATTGCTAGATTAAATTGGCAGAATTTTGCAATGGACATACACAAGTTCACTTATAAATACCATCTTTCCCATACTAATTTCCATCTAATAATTTGACATAAATATGTTAAAGACTTGGCACAGCGCGGGGAACGTGAGACGAATGGATCTTGACTTTCATGAAGACCGCAGCTGTTGGCCGTCGCACTACCCGCTAATACAATTAATTGTTACGCCTACTGAATTTTGAGGGCCGGTACACTCATGTGGGTTTGTAAGGAATAGATTATGTAGTTTGTAGTAAATTATAGTACTCTATACAAACGCTAGAATTTTTTTTATAATGGTAGGTAACAGCACGCATTTAGTTGTTTACAATGCATTTGCTCGAAAAGAGCGTTTTCCAAACAGTCAAATTGTGCGGAAAGTGCCATTCTTTCGCACAAGTGCTTTTAACTTTTCGTCATCAGCCCGATGCAAAGAGTTTTTATTAATTGAGAAAAGTTTTATAAATTAGTCAAGAACAGATTATCGTTCATACGAATATAAAAGGTACAATAAAACTAATACTACATTAAACGCCTTATTAATTACTCTATATTTAGATTTTGATCGATAATTTTCAATAAATACTTTTTTATTTCCTCGCACAATGCATAGTAAAACGTTGTATGATACATGTGCGTAAGATGATTTCTGATTCGTGTCGACTTGTACACTCGCTCGTGATTATAAATGCCGCTCGGCGGAAATCACCTACTTTCCGCACTTGTAGCATAAATAGCCATTCTTAACTTGGTACTCAAATGCCATAGTAAAATTAGAAGTTGAACAACACAAAAGAATCGAAAAGAAATTGTAATCGGTTTAACTTTTATTAGTTGTCACAATACAGACAGATCTAACACACTCAGTACCATGATTAGTTTCTAACTTCCTTTTTCATTGTCTTTGATAGTTTATGCAAGGAAAAAAAAATAGTAAAAATTGGCAAATGAGCTAGTTACCCGCTAAGATGAAGTTGAGAGACGTACAGACTCATGGAAAAGCTCTTATTACGTCATTAAGAAAATAAAAATCGAGAAGTTTAATTTGAATACAGTTGTCATGTTAAAATATAACTGACGGCAGTTTTGTTTTATTTATTCCGCCTCTAAACCCCGGCTGGCCGAACGTTTTCAGATACAAGTGACAATTCACGCCAATTCGTTTGCAAGACCGTCTGTCACACCGAAGTCTAACGTGACTGATTTTTCAGCGGATTGGGGGTAAAGATAGACTGTGGAAAAGAAACTGTCTAAGTGTACAATTGCGCTTAGGTAGGCACTTTAATACACAGAATTGCAAAAACTTTCACAGTTACAGAAACACCATCTTTCTGATCTTGCCTCATGTTACTTGGGTGCAACATCGTTTCATATTTACCAAAAATCTCTTACAGTAATTGAAAAGAAACTAGTCTATTACCTAATCCTTTTCTTAAATTTACACTAAGCTTAGGTATTAAAATGTTTCACATATCAGACCTTAATCAAGATCAATCATTTAATAGCTAGCCAATTAAGTCACTCGTAAAATAACAGTTAAAAGGCCACTTCTATTTTGTGCCATCATCGATAGGTTTCGAATAAAACCACGTAATACCGCTAGTAATTCAAAACCAGGTAAGGTTATCTGTATCTTCAAATAATTTGGCAACACTTAATTTAATCAGCCATATTCAGATAACAAAAATGCCTGAGCTCTGAATAAGTACCTACCGCATAAAAATTTATCACTATAATTTGTCTGATTCTTAATTCGTCGACGATCCAACCGAATTCCTCAAGTGCTATGTTAAAATGTTGCTTTTAAACGTTTTTGAAAAGTAGAAAGAAATTTTTGTACTTTTTTGGATAGATATTTTTAAAAGTACTCTTCTTAATTGGTATATGAAACGCTGCGATGAGTAAGAAAAGAAAGTTAAATTCTTTTTTTTGCATTTACGAATACTTTAAATTAAATTAATTAGTTTTTTAGGTGGACTTTTATTGAACTTATTGTAAGGAGTTTTCTTTTTATAGTTCAATAGACTGGTGTTAAGTAGAATTTTCGCAGCAAATAGAAGTATAAGGAAATAAGAAAAAAAAAACAAAACAAAAATTATGACACAGTGCTTATGTAGTTTTACATGAACGTGTGATAGTCATCCATGTCCCCGACCAAAAAAAAAAAAAACATTGACTTATTTACATTTTACATACAAACGCTATCCATTGGTCGTCAGTCAATCGACTTCCAGAATTTTATTTCGGTACACCAGACATGAATCCTCGACTTTTCGATATAAACATTTTTTCACTCGATTTTACGAATTGAAGTTGTTGAAAAATTGACCTTTCGGCTTTAATTGGTTTATTGATAGTTTTGCTATCTTTTTTTTTAATAAATAAAAAGCCGATGTTTTTTTTGAGTTGACGTTCGCATTTAAAAAAATATGATGACAAGAGTGGTCAAGTTAAAATCGTTTTCTAGTTCCAGCTAATCAAATTGATTTGGTTGGGCAACATTTTGACTATAGTTTGCTCTAAAAATGTCACCCTAATTGTATTCAGTTTTAAATATGTAAATTGCTGTCTGGATTTTGAAGATAGAAATAGTTTGCTGAGTAGAACCTTCTATTCTTTATTGTGTTTTAGTATATATTTGTGTAAAATAAACCAGATAGTAAAATTGGCAAACTCTATAAAGTTGAATACGTGATAGAAAAGTTATGTAAATTAACTAAGAGAAGCCGTCGGCGATTCATCCCCTAGTACTTCAACCCTGTTCGTTTACTTAATAACATGCAGGTTTTTTTAGACACTTATTTTATAAGGGCATAGATAGGCATGACTGAAAGGCATGATGTCAAGTCTTTTTTTGTTAATATTATTAAAAAAAAATCAAATTATTTAATGCATGAATACGCACCTTTTATTTTTCGATTACGATCATTGTAATTATCCATTTCTTATTAGTAGTTTGTTATGGTGTATACTATAGAGTGTTCTACGTATTATATTCTATTCATCTCGATTAGCTTGATTCAATTAATTAAACATGTAGTCATAGTGACCTCTGCGCTGACACTGATGATAACGTAGAAGTGGCGAAGTTTTGGGCCAACTCAATTTTAAATATTGTCGTGGTAGCGACACGGAGAACAAGAATTAATTATAAGAGACCCGTATTTTATTTCCACAAATCGTTTTAAGTCTTCTTAAAAACCACTTTTTCTTCATTTTTCCATTATATCTACCACAGCATTCATCACAACCAAATCAGCCTACCTCCACCACAATCAGTCACATAGCTTGCCCGTTATAGCCGACTCCGCCCAACCCCTTATTAGACAAAAATACACATCTCAGCATGTTCGGACCTCGGGAGGTCCACGGGCTACGGCCACCGGCCACCCCAACGGGGTTTAATTATCGGCCACTAAATTAAGTTGGGTCCGTTCTGCTGCCTTGCACTTCGTGTTTTGTGAGATCGCTGCGATTGCAATATGGTGGATAAGAATGTTGAGGAGTTTAACGGGTTGGGGGGTTAAAGTGGGAGGGGGAGTTTAGAGGCTTTTTGGGGTTGGGTTTTAAGATTTTTGGTAGCTATTTATGAAAGAGACAGTTTGAATGATAAATGGAAATGTTTGAAAAATAATGGCTTGTGCACAACAGTGTGGGTTTTGCAGTTCTCTGAACTTTGCTTATAAATAAAACAGATAATATTACTTAAACTTTTTAAAAAATCAAGGAAAAGGTCCTCGATTTTATTTTATTTGGGACAACTAATAATCGTACATTGTATTATATCTAGATGCTCAGTATGCTATAACTAAATGTACAATCGTACATTGTATTATATCTAGATGCTCAGTATGCTATAAGTAAATGTACAATCGTACATTGTATTATATCTAGATGCTCAGTATGCTATAAGTAAATGTACAATCGTACATTGTATTATATCTAGATGCTCAGTATGCTATAAGTAAATGTACAATCGTACATTGTATTATATCTAGATGCTCAGTATGCTATAAGTAAATGTACAATCCACTACGTT
Organism: Fissipunctia ypsillon; assembly: GCA_947568875.1. NCBI lineage: Eukaryota > Metazoa > Arthropoda > Insecta > Lepidoptera > Noctuidae > Fissipunctia > Fissipunctia ypsillon. Next base: position 22,850,239 of record OX387654.1, read on the forward strand.
TGGACATGCTACTAGCTTATAAAAGATACAGTTTTGGTAAAATTAAGTATCATCAATATTATAACAACAATACAATTATTTCGCAATCTTAAAACCAAATAGTTAATATACCTATACTTAATTAATGCATAGTAGTTAAAAATTTCACTTCAGAATCAGGATTCCGGATTCAGATTTCGATTCTCTGCAATATCATTGGTACATTACCAGGCTGTTTGGAAGTAGGGATATGATGTCACCAAGGCAGATAAAAAATCAACGAGAATTAAAGATGATTAAAACCCAGGTGTCATGCCTTGGAAGTTGGGTAGGCCTTTGGTGTGGGATGCAACCTGTGTCGACGCCCTCGCGCCATCCCATCTTCCTAGCACGGCGGGCTGTGCTGGGGCGGCTGCTGCAGGTGCGGAAAACCTCAAACTCAAACTCAAACTCAAAGCATTTATTTCAATTAAACCAATTACAGGCACTTTTGAATTGTCAAAGAGTCGGTCAGTTAGTCAGAAAATTGAAGCTAGTCGCCCATTCCAAAACGTAGATCTCTATGGAGAAGAATGGGCAAGAAACTCCATGGACACTCTTTTAAATCAAAATTGTTACAAAATCCTGGGTAGGTACATTGTTATTGTTCTTGTTGCTTCTATATGTGAGAACAATGTAAAAAATAGATAACTAAAACAATTTAAAATATAAGATTAAAAATAAGCCCTGGCAGTTAAGAGATGACCAGTCTCCACTGACGGCGCCCGTTCTCAACGCCTCAAACGGCGCAAATATAACAACCTCAATGGGAGTTATATGTTTGAGCCGTTTGGGGTTGGAACACTAGGGCCGTGCGGTCCGAGTGTTCATCGAGTATTTCGGAACATCGCCAAGCGGTTGGTCGACTCCTTACGGGACCAGAGGGCTGGCCTATTTTTAGCCCAAAGAATCAGTATTGCCATACAGCGTGGCAATGCTGCCAGCCTTGTGGGCACTTTTCCCATTGACAGCGATGCGGACGAATTTTTTGATGCCCAATGAGCTCTTCCCCCTTTTTTATTTTTTGCTGTGTATTGTACATAATATATATATATTAATGTTATCCTGTGCCCATGGTGTCATAACATCTACATTGTTTGGTTATCTGCCCACACCTATTTGCAAATAAATGATATTGATTTCAAGACCCTCATACTGGTGACTTCCATTCCATTGCTTCACAAAAACGCAGAGACGTAAAAACATTGGTAATGTCCCTGCATCTTGCAACATAGTGTGACTCATTTTCCCACAACGTTTATGTGTTTTGAAGTTCAATGCGAGGCCTGTGCCCTTCTTGTTCTAATTCTCACGAAACGAGTCAATATTTTGTTTATAAATAATGAGATTATTGCACATCTTGTGAACTTATTGTTGTCTTCAAAGTCAGTTGCATGAGAGTCGAATATAGTTTTGTACAACACAGGATTGCACTTTTAAGTAAATAAGTTTTTTTTTTCAGTATGTTTCTTAGTCCTCATGAACAGTTATTATATATACATATATCTTCACGCCTGTATTCCCCTAAAGTTTAGGCAGAGGTGTACCTATAGTACACTCACATTTCGCCAGTTATGTTTAAGTCCCATGTAATAGGGGGCGAGCCTATTGCCATCAACCTAGCACAATTCCAGACTCCGGGCTGCTACTGAGAAATTCTAGGAAAAACCCAATAACACTTTGGCCGACCCGGGAATCGAAGCCAGGACCTCGTGCTCAGCAGTAGCGCTTGCGGCCACTAGACCAATGAGGCAGTCAGCAGTCAACATCAGTGAACAGTTCTTGATAATGGAATAAGTACTCTTAAGTAGGTATACTGCTTTCGTTAATTATATATCTATTTACTTAGGTTTCTTTAGTTCGGGTAACAATGGAAGATAGAGAAATAAATTTTGCTCTGGTTTTCGTTATTTTTAACGTATCAATAATAAAATTAGCAATCAATTATAACAATAATTATAATAGTAATCTACTAGATATTTTTCAATTGTAAAAATTACATACTACCAGAGCACAACATCATTTTCCAAAACCCCCAAAACCCTTTGATCTTTTAAATCCAAAATCACATAATACCGAACTACTCATACAATTAATAAGCACGTGACACGTCACCGGCACGCGTATCGGTACGCGCGCTACGCCATAATACGCTTACTACGCCCCAGGACGCGGGACGGTACGCCTCGGGCCATCGATAAGGACATCGGGACAAAACATCACCTCTGTGCTCGACTGTACATCAAACGTCTCTGATTTTGGATGGGCTAATGCAGGAATGTTGCATTTTTTGTATTTAATTTTTTATTGAACAATGTAGCTAGTGAGATATAAATTATATATCCATCGATTATTAATACGTATATATTTGCTTTATGCATAAGAACATTTGTTTAGTATCTACAGAAATGATCAAAATTTTGATTAAATGAGTTAACTGGGCAGTGGTCATAAACAAAGACTGGTTTCGCAAAAAGTGTATCCTACTAATATGTAATATTATATCCGAAAGTTTGTGAGGAGGGATGGATGGATGTGTGTTACTCTTTCACGCAAAAACTACTGAACGGATTTGGATGAAAATTGGCACACAGATAGTTTATAACCTGGACTTTTATCGGGATTGAGACTTATGCGGGTGAAACCGCGAGGCGCTGCTAGTCTTGGCATAAAAACGTTTATTAAACCTTCCAAACCGTATATATGAATTAAAAATCAACACACATTAAGTGAACGACATTAACACATTTAAAATATATGAACAATTTATTATACATAAAAAAAAAAACATTAAAAGAAATAGAGAGAAAACAAAAACGCCCACTGTGTACTAAACTCAAGTCCAAATGACGATTAGAATTTATGTTAAAGACAACAGTAATGGAGCTTAGCAAAAGAACACAGGAGAACAAAATAAAACATACAAGTACAAAGTAAAATAATAATTACCCGTACCACCTGAGGCGATGCGAAGATAAACCGCATCCGAACAACCTTTTGTTATAAAAGATTTACTTTTTTATTCAATTAGTCACATAATGCGAACGGAGAAACGTCTAGGTCTTTGCCGTGATACGGACAACGGCTTTGAAATGTTAAAGCTTACGCGTAATTGGAAAATTTTGCCTTTTTACGTTTTTGTTTGGTTTTTAGTTTAGTTTCATGTTAATAAAGCTCGGGTTTTGTTTCAAAGAGTTATGTGCTGTTGGGTGTTGATTGTATTTTTTTTTATTTTTGTAATGCTGGCGGTAGTGAAATAAATGTTTTAGGAATAGTTTTAATATTAGTCGAGGTGGTCGTTTAGTTTTGATTGAGGTGTCAACTTTACGTTTTCGAACATTGCATTAATTGATCACAGCCTGGATGAGGCTCGCAAAGACCCGGGGAGCATGGCACAAAAGAGCCTTTTGTGCCATGCTCCTCTGGTCTTTGCCTGTATTCAACGAGTGTACGACTAAACACCGACAGACACTACGCCGACAGACTGAACACCGACAAGACTTTACTTCGACGGGACTCTTCACCGACAGGACACTTCGCCGACAGGGCATAAAATAATATACATACATAATCTAGGTACATTAATACAGCACCAGCAGATGCAGCAGGTCGACGGAGCCCCGCTGTGCGGGGCTCCTATTTCTGTGTACAGGGCTTAAAGGAACCTAACCAAACCGAACCTCGGGGTTCCCTCGGGGTGCCTGTCGGCGAAGAGTCCCGACGAAGTAAAGTCTTGTCGGTATTCAGTCTGTCGGCGTTTGGTCGTACACTGATACTCAACAGTGGGCGGCTGACAATGATGATGATGATCAATGTTTTACCTCTCAGCCGGCACGCAAGCTGATTCAGCTGGGTAACAATAGAAATGTAATTGTGTCTCATACATAACTGACAGTTGAAGGTATATTAAACTTTTTTCTTAACAGCAATGTTCGCTTGACTTAATTAAAGAGTAGGTATATTAATTATCCGCCGTCAAAGTTAACGGCCAACTAACTGCATACATAATTACTATATGTGTTAACCTTTGACACGGTGCTTTTCTCAAAATGGCCACTGTTTAATCATTTATCTTCCGTTTTGAATTCCAATCCAAATCTCATAAAAACAATTTCTTTTAACGCTAATTATTATACATTACAATATTTCCTGTAATTACATATGGATAATTGTTAATACTGCACAGTGTTTAACACAGCTCGTTGTTTAAGAAAAAGTGTATAATTAAGTTTTATCAACTAACCTTGTTTCTTGACCTGTCTGTGTAATTTGGCCAGTGGACGTGTAAGTACATAAGTATCCATTTTCACTTTTAAGCCGTTCGCTTGAAACCTTGCTCGCCTTGGTGCGATCCGGTCTCATTCCGTTCTCTAGAAAAAAATACTAAGAAATTTTGCGTTGCCTAACACCAAATGATGCTGCCTTGTTTACAGTAGATTATTTCAATAAATTATTAGATAAATGATAAAAATGCAATAGTTGCAATGACGAACTTGCAGGTGTTCAAGGATTTTCATTCACTTTTTTGAATAACAAGACGATTGCGACATTGGAATTTTTTGAACTGAAATATTAAATGCTTTGAAAGAAGATTGAATATTATAAATTTTGACTTAGCTTGAACTTTGTTAAGATTACATTGAAAGTGTCTGAGACACACCTTCAATGAATTTGAGGTCAACTTCACAGTAATATTGAGTCAATGAATCTATTTCATAATTCAAATTAATGTTCATCTCTCAAGTTATAAGCCAGCGGAAAAAAAAATGTCGAACAGCATTAATTATTACGACAAGATCGCTACATTGGGAGCATGGACACACCGACTTCCTGTTTCAAAATAAAAGACTTAATACACAAAAACCAGTCGACAATGGCAAAGTAAACAACAATACTGATCACCTTATTTACAGTAAACATGTAAACCTTGGCCTATTTGTACCATATTAACATGTGTTCGGCACACTATGCTCCTTAAATTAATTAATGGTTGAATTAAAGCCGGGCAAAATGAGAGGCCAAAAACCTCATCGCGTAAGGTTAAAGCACAAATGATTGTACTGACATCTCATTAGCTAAAGCGGGGAACGATATGCCTCAGGCACTATCCGATCGTAGTGCAAGTTGTGAGAGGTTGGCGGAAGTTCAGTGGTCATAGTTTCATTGTTACCTAGGCCGCTTTAAGCTGCGGTTTAACTAAAACAAATAACAGAAAAATATAAGAAAGTACAAGCCAAAGAAAACTATTAAAACTTATTAATAGTAGTAACCGCAACCGGCTGAGCAGGTCGTGGGTTTGAACCCAGGCAGGCGCTTTACTTTGTGTAAATAATTTCATCACCACTGCTCTCAAAACGGTGAAGAAAACTTCGTGAGGAAACCGGCATAGAACTAAAAATTCGAAGACATGTGACAAACACCAACGCGCACTGGGCCCGCGTGGTAGATTACGGCCCACTCCCTCTCACAGAGAGGTGGCCTGTGTCCCAGCAGTGGGAACGTTGTAGGCAGATTATGATGAGCCGGCTTGAACTTTCTTATATTTTTCTGCTATTTATCTCAGCATTCAATTTAGTGGTTATCGTACTTTACATTAATCCATGAGTTTAATAGAGTATCGTTTCATATCAAATTTCACAAACAGTGTTTGCTATTTTCTTTCTTTACTTCATTGGATGCCACAATTTTTCTGATTCATACGTATACGGACTATCAACTTTCAGCAACAATGTTCTTTTATCGCGCTCGCTCCCGCCCATGCCGTGCACCGCGATATAAGGCTGAGCACACCACATATCTGTATTTTTGCCGATCAAAGGAGCGTTGCGCATGACGGCCGTTTGAACCGGTAATCAAATTAGCTGTGCTTCCCATTCTCAAAGAAAAATATGTGTCTATCTATCAGTATCCGTGGAGTTGCCAACAAAAAGTATTTTGTTAGCAGTCATTAAGTTTGGTATTGTGAATTGTTAGGGCAAATGGAAGGTTGTTTTTCATTTGTTTGAATTTTTTCTGGTCTGTCTTAATTTTCTTTAGTTTATTATTTTTCTTCTTTTGTAGAAGACACGAGTTATATGAAATTAGGCTTTTGATGGAAACCTGCCAGCCAGCATGATGACTGCGGGATTAACTTGTGAGGTTTGCATTGAATGGGGAAGGTGTCGCCCCGCGTGGAGACTTTATGAATGCATCCGTTATTCTCTAATTTAATTCATTTCAATCATTTATTTCGGAAAACATCCATATCGTATTAGTTTTAGAACTTACCAAACTATGTTAGTAGACCTAAAATCAAAAATCAAAATGAAAATCAAAAAATTAAAAAAAAAACAAATACAAAATCAAAATTAAAATCAAAAACAGAAATTATATTAGAAATAAAATTAAATTCAATTACAAACAAATCAAAATTAAACAAAATCAAAACAAAATTAAATTAATATTAAATTAAAATTAAATCAAAATTATGTCAAAATTAAATTAGAATTAAACTAAAACAGCCCGCAGCTACGTTTGTAATTTAATGGGCTTTTAAAGGATTTTAGGATTCAGGGCTTTTAATAAGTCCTATATTACACCTAAATACTGATTTGGAAACGGCTAGGTAGAAGATGATGACTCAATTTAGCTCATCTCGTGTGGCTACCTATGATCGTGATCTTGTCGTAGCAAGAACCGAGCTCAATAAGTGGACACACAAATATCTGTATTTTTACGGAACATAATATTGTAAATCATATACGTTGCTACTATTAACACGTAGGTTCGCTAAAATATTTTTCCCCGACAACCTATTTATACTGAACTGCCAATCTTCCTCCCTCGCAGTCACACCGTGATGGTATAAACGTACTCCTCCCTATCGTAAGCCCCTATAAGCCCTAAATTTTGTTGCCGTACTGATTTAATGACATCACATGACGCCCTCTATCGAATGTCAACTGGCATCGTTTATTATACTACTTAGCATATCATCCCATCTCCTTCAACGACCCCAAAGAAATTCCAACTTTACTCAGTCATAATAAAGTGTAAAATTGAGTGGGAAGACAGTCGAGATATGAAAGGTACAATTGCGCACACAATGCATAGGTTAGATATTTGAGTCACGAATCCATTTTATGACTAATTCCATAACTTTGTATGTGAATTTCGGGATCAGGTAGGTGCACATACAGGGTGTATGTTTACTGTGTCATATCTTCTTCGATCTGGAGCCTGAGGGGTTTGATTTAACGGTGCGATCATGCTTCGGGAAAGTTCAGCCGGTTATTGTGTATATTGTACTAGTTTCTGGGTATTTTGTGGGTGTTGGACTAAAATTAGGGTCTGTAAATAAGGGAAATAGGATAGGTGACTTGCTTCAAAAATAACACTGATGTAAATTATATTTATTTATTTATTTTTGTATTGAAATGTCCATTAAATTATCATTACCGGGGTGTGTCCAGCGGGGCAATTGCAAAACACTTACAGTAGGAATCGGTTTAATTTTGACAGTTCAACAACACTCATTGCGTTATTTACGTTGCTGAGCAGACAAATTTTTCGAACATATGAAGCAATGGATTAGCAATTTGCTTCAAAATCATTCAGATTGTGATTGATAGTGTGTTACGTAATTAGGGTGCTAGTGTATATAAATTGATATGATTGGGTTTTTTCTTCTTTATTTCTGTCGTGCAGATCGTTTCTATACATTTGCAGCAACACATTTTAAAAGTTGCTTCCTTTTCGTCCAACATTAATAATAGTTCTAGCTTGTCTCTCATTCTATTGAAACTCCGTACAAGATGAAAAATGTTTTGCCATCGACGTGTGGTCGACTGTACCTATGCTATTAATGTACAGGTCTATATATTCATATACGAAATCCCTTAAGGGCCTATACTATCTCAAATGGCTTAGCATGATCCTCCGTTATGTCGAAAATCCTGCAACATTAATTTTGAAATAAATATATGGTAAAGTTGAGGATTAATGTTAAGTACTATGTTTGCCGAAAATACGATTCCATAAAAATTTCTCGATAGAAAAAAATCCCAAAGCTACCTCCAAATCGAACAATAAACCGCTGGTATTCGGCAAATGCTTCAAATTAAATCATAAAACTTTGCATACTAACTGAACTAACTATAAAGCAGGTCTTATGTTTTTTTTTTTTTTAAATTACTATAATTTTCACCGTAAAAAGCAATTACCTAAACTATCGGCGCTCCCTGCCGCCCAGCACCGCACTCAGTCCTGCGCTCACTCAATCCGCGCGCAGTATCGTGCGAGCGAGATAAAGAGTAAATTTTAGCTGAGGTAGTATAGATAGGCTCTTAATGAGTCATTGTAGTTACTTATCATTATGAACGAAAAAAAAATCTGCTGTTCCCTACATTTATGTTCGCATAACTCGTCAAAATGTAGGGAACGGGTGAATCTTTTTCGCGATTTCAGGTTTGATCCCATAGTAAAAGTTGTTCATAATAATGAGTACAAAGACTCCTTAAGAGATTTCGTGTATGAATAAAATAGACCTTAAGTATATAAATTATTTTAATGTTCATTACAAAGTAATCAAACCGGATACGAGTGTTTATAAGGCACTTAAGTCATTAAGCTACTAAGGAATTGGTATTTGGAGATTATCTATGATCCACAATGTAGAGATCATTAGGGCTGCTACACGATTCCACATTAGTCTGAAGTTCTGGATAGGTAAATATACAAAATGGTTGTTTTTTGAGAAAAATAATTGGATGGACGACTATCCAGGTTGGTAAAATTAAAGCTTCTCGTCCTAAAACATGGATGGATGGGATTCAAGCTTGCAATACAATCCGTAAGTAGAGGAAACGTGAGGTGGGAAGCAACCTTGCTTGTAATATTAAATTCAACAACGATGACAACTTTTTAGAGATCCAAGGCTGGTGTAAAATATATCAAATAAATTCATCACATTATTCGATCAATTTCAACACATTGATTTTTTGCAACTGACGCTTGCGCTAAGAAAAATGAAGGACTCATATGTCAGAAAAAACAATTCAAATTTATTAGAAAAATTACTAAAAAAAAAAGGAAAAAAGAAAAAGGAAAAAAAGAAAAGAAAAGGTTGTCATAAGAAAACCAAAAAGTTTTTAAATGCAGTGTTACGCTGCACTATGCACATATAGGAATCGAACAATTGATTCTAATCAATATTTAAGACAAATGACTGGCCATAAAAATGCTTTCTGATGAAATACTTAATAGAATTATTAATTATGTAAATCGTCTTACTGTAACCTATTTACTAAAATTACTTATTATACTTATTATTATAACTTAGTGGTAAAAGTAGTACCTATACGCATGTGGGAATCGAACATGCAGACCATAGCCCAGTAGACAACTGATTACAGATACTTTTGTTTTTTTTTTGGGTGGGAAATAATCATCAAATGACTTCTCCCGCTCTGGATGGAGTAGGAGGGCGTGTCAGACTTTTACTGACTAAAACCCATCTGTGTTTTTTCAGTTGCCTGTGACAGGGGCCACGGTAACTCTTTCGAACATTCCGCGACCCTGGTAGTCTCCTGCGGCGACTAGGGGCGTGAGGGCGCAAAGATTGCCTCTCCCTCACGCGTTCAGTCACCTCCTTCGCGAGCATTACTGCTTTACAGAAGGATGTGGTGGCTTCCCATGCGCTGATTACAGATGCTGAGAAAGTCACGTTGTAAACAGACTGACACTGTGGAAGAAATGTATCATGATAAAATAATGAGTAGGTATGATAAAGGCGGCATCCTCATTATTTGTTAATGAGACATTTCACTCTGGGCTAAGGAGCCCAGAATCTGGATTTGGGCCCGGTTAATGGCAATAGGCTCGCCCCCTGTTACATGGGACTTAAACTTATCTGGCGAAATGTCGGTGTACTTTAGGTGCACCTTTCCCTAACAAAATGTTATGTGTGTGTGTGTGTTATGACCACAGAACAGATATCTGACAGAAATTTATCTGTTCTGTGGTTATGACACCTTGCTTATTTTCGAAAATATGAATGCCCTTTCTAATTCACATTCTTATAATAAAAGTATTAGATGTAACTGTACCGATAGTAAAGGTTAACAAGTGCCCGCCGTAATCCGTCATTACTTATGTTGAATTTCGACGCAGGCGCAAATTGTCGGTGCTTTTTATTTTTATTATTTAATGTTATATTTTTTACTTTCACTGTACCGGGGTACCGGGCCAAACGAGTTAGAAATAAACTATAAGAGGTCATGTCGGTGTGTTAGGTATTATTTTAGTGTGTTTTGATTATCATTTTGATATATCTTGTTAGGATATTTTGATGTCTGATCTTTACATTTCACTTCTTTGAGTCAGCACACATACTAGCTGACAGACAGACAGGACAGACACAGACAGTAACAGTATGACAGTAGCTGTCAGATTTTCAAAATTCTGACTACTACGATAGCGGCCTTAGAGCGGTAGCCAAGTATTAGCATTTTTTTATGACCATTTGTTGATGACATCACGAAATAATTCAAGAAAGTGCTTTAGGAGCACTTTAAAAAAAAATAAATAAGTTTTGTAACAACTCTATATTACAGCTTCTAACGTCAGCGATTACATCATGCGCTTGCGCACATTTTTGACTAAACCCGTTTAAAATATTTTAACTTGAGTCGTCAGGACTTAAGTTAAAATATTGACATTTTAATACAATTATTCTTTTTGCACAATCTAGTGTTTGACTAGTTCACATACCTACATAATTACGACAATTTTTTTGTTAATCCAAAAAGTCATTATATTTGCTTAAATATAATGACTTTTACCTCTGCGCAACCCTTCGAGGAAAAAAGGCGCGATGTTATGTGTATCTGTATAGTATCTTACTTTTAATTATCGAACCCAAGCAGACAATTTACTTTGTATGCATTTATTTCATCACCACTGCTGAGTCTTTATAGCTTTATAGACTCATAGCACAGAGCATACCTAATCAGCCTATAATGTTCCCACTGCTGGGACACATACCTGCTTTCTGTGAGAGGGAGTGGGTCATAATCCACCACGCGGGCCCAGCGTGTGTTGGTGAATGTCACAATGTCTCCGATTTTTTTGGTTCTAGGACATGCCCGTTTCCTCACGATGATTTCTTACGCCGTTTTGGGAGCAGTGGTGATGAAATAAATGCATACGTGCAATGTGGACTTGATTTCAAATATATTTCATTTTATAATTTTAAAATGAATAGTTTTATAGTTATTTATGAAAATTTATGAAAATTGAGCAAAGCAAAAAGAACAGACAATACAGACCCTTCATTGTGCGTGGTCCGACTTTAACTTGGCCGGTTTTTATAAATAACCTTTTAAGTGGCTGGTGAGACAATTGCGTAACACACTTACAGCAGGAATCGGTTTCATTGTGACAGTTCAACAACATTCATTGCGTTATTTACGTTGTTGAGCAGACAATATGGCTTTGGCCGGGGACGGTCAATTGGTGATCTTCTTGTGTATGTCACGCACTGCTGGGGCGAGGCCATCGAGAAACACGGCGAAGCACTTGCTGTATCGCTTGATATCTCGAAGGCCTTTGACAGGGTCTGGCACGCTGGTCTGCTCAGCAAGCTTCCTGCTTATGGTATCCCAGCTGATTTTTGTAGCTGGATATCAGACTTCCTTAGTGAACGGTCGATCAGAGTAGTCGTTGATGCTGCTCTTCCGATCTTATGGCTATTGATGCCGGAGTTCCTCAGGGGTCTGTTCTCTCCTCCAACTCTTGCTCTTCCTCAACTCTTTTCCTGCTGCAAATCAATGACCTACTTCAACCTGGTATTGTTGGATACGCAGATGACAGTACTGTTTCAGAGAGATACTTGTCCAGCGCAAAAAGCTGTGAGGCCGAAGTTTGTTCCTTAAGAGAGGCCATGGTAGAGCGGACAGATTTGACCTTAAACCTGGTCTCCCAGTGGGGTGATGATAATCTGGTCGCTTTTAACGCCACCAAAACACAGGCGTATCTTTTTACCGCTAAAAGGAGTCGTTTCGATCAAACTCCTACTTTTCGGGGTACATCTGTTCCTGTAACTGATCGGCTCGAGCTCCTAGGCATGGAGTTGACATCATGTCTCAACTTCGGAGCCACCATCGAGTACAAAGCCCAAACTGCGACCAAGAAACTGGGCATCCTAAATAGGGTGAAGCGATACTTTACGCCTAGACAGCTTTTAACTCTCTACAAAGCGCAAGTCCGATCCTGCATGGAGTATTGCAGCCACCTATGGGATGGCTCAGCTAAATACCAACTTGCCGCGCTTGACTCGATGGAACGCAGAGCTAAGAGGCTCATTGGCGACGTAAGACTGGTGGATGCCAAGCTTCATAGCTTGGCTCATCGCCGCAAGGTTGCCTGCTTGTCAGTCTTCTACAGATTGTACTTCGGTGAGTGTGCTCGAGAACTCCACGACCTCATTCCGCCGGCCCCCTTCTACCATCGGACATCTAGACACACTGCAGATTACCATCCCTACCTAGTTGCTATTCCACCAATCCGCACTAAGCGTTTCCAAATGTCTTTTGTAATGCGCACAGCAAAGGAGTGGAACGCTCTGCTTGCGTCTGTGTTTCCGAACGCATACAACCCCGATCTCTTCAAAGTGAGAGTGAACAGTCTTCTTCTGGGTAAGCTCGCTCCATCGTCGACTTTGTCTCTGTCATCTCTGACAAAGACTAGAATCAAGAGCAAACCTATCTCAAATAAAAAAAAAAAGACAAATTTCTCGAACATACGAAGCAATGGATTAGCAATTTGTTTCAAAATCATTCAGATTCTGATTGATAGTGTGATACGCAATTAGGGTGCAGGTGTTTACTTCTTCTTCTCGTGTAGATGACTATAACTGGTGTAAAAAAGTCGCTTAACAAAGCTGAGACTTACTTGTACTTCACGCCAACCCTGGGAACCTTCTGGTTACGGAGATATTAAAGATCAAAGTTCCAACTTAAAAAAAAAAGCATTCATGAAAACAAGTTTTTAAATGTTATCCCCCCACAGCTCCTGTACCGTTGCATGCACCCATTACACCATGTTTGGCGTGCATTGCACGTTGCCATAAACAAACCCAAAGCATTTATTTCAATTATATGTACCATTGTCAGGCACTTTTGAATTGTCAAGAAGTCGGTCAGTCAGAAAGATGAAGCTAGTTGCACATTCCAAAGCGTAGTAGGTTCCTATGGAGAAGAACGGGCAAGAAACTCCATGGACAGTCTTTTAAATTATATTGTTTTGGTATTGGTGTGAGGAGCTCGTAGCTAAGTGATAACAGCCGCACGGGTCGATCGATCAGTTTAAGCTACGCTTGCGGCGGTCGGTCCATGGATGGGTGACCATCTTTACATACCGAGACCGTTAAGCCGTTGGTCCCGGCTGTCATTCGTAGATCTTTGACAGTCGTGACGGGTCGTCAGAAGCCTAAAAGTCTGACAACCAGTCTTACCAAGGGGTATCGTGTTACCCAGTTACTGGGTTGTGGAGGTCATATAGGCAGTCGCTTCATGTGAAATACTGGTATTGAGCTGCATCCGGTTAGACTAGAAGCCGACCCCAACATCTGGTGTTGATAGTGGTGTGAATAATCGCTGTAATATATTGTATTATTACAACGCTTATTCACACCAAAATTAAAAAAACATCTCCCGCCAAGAAGTTTTACTCAATGATAAATGATAAATGATTTTATTTCTGTAAGTAGGTTTATACAAACACTTTTACACGTCAAACATTTTTTTTTTTTAAACTAGATGAGGCCGGCGTTTCCTATCTGACTACTCTGAGAAGAAAGGCCGAAACAAACTCAGAGGTCACAGTCTCTTTTAAAGTCCAGACATAATCTTGGTCAGATCATGTGAAGACCATGTAGGTTGGTGTCTGATATGGTCTTTTGAGGAAAGAACCACACAGATTGAGTGGACCTGTCCAGTCAGTGCAAGCATCTGTCAGTAATCGTACAGCTCAACATAAAAGTTAAGGAGCTCAACGATTCGACGAACAATACCAAAGAAAGGACATTTGGGTAGGCCGCATAATTTACTCAAACTGGCAAACTATAATTAAAGCTGAGAGAAAAGAAAAAGAAAAAAACAAGGACCCACATAGTCTTCACAATCACAGTAATTAAAATAATATTACATTTTACAAAGTAAATATTCATGTCAATGTAAATGAATGAAAATTAAAGAACAAAAAAAAATCAGTATGTATATAAAAAAAAAAATTAAAATTAGTTGGAGCAGCTCAATCCCACGCCTTTTTGTCATCAATGTAATCTTTAACGGTATAAAAGGCTTTCTGGCACAACTTACGTTTAATAAATGATTTGAATTTATTAAGGCTCAGATCTTGAACGGGGCTTGGAAGTTTATTATAAAAACGTATACATTGACATCTGAACGAGCCACCTATTTTCTTGAGCCTTGTTGTAGGTACAACAAACTTGTGTTTGTTCCTAGTGTTCATATTGTGGATATCAATGTATTTTTTAAACAATTTTATATTTTTATGGGCATATAAAAGATTTTCAAAAATATACTGAGAAGGCACAGTCATTATATTAATCTCCTTAAATTTCTCTCTGAGAGAGTGTCTTGGACTTAACTTATAAATTGATCGAACAGCTCTTTTCTGCAAAACATAGATAGTCTGAATGTCGGCGGCATTTCCCCACAACAGAATACCGTATCGAAAATAGCTAAAGTACACTAAACGGGCTGTCTCTATGTCAGTTAAATTACGAATTTTTTTAACAGCGTATGCTGCAAAGTTAAGTTACTTAGTTTGATGTATAGCAAGGGCGTAGCCTTCATACAACCCGATTATTATCGGCTTCCCTTCGGAACCACCACTCTTCTTAATGTCTACTCTTGTCAAATAATATGGTACACCTGTGTGTGTAGCTGTATATCACATCACATTATATATATTTAATACCAGTTTTAATACAGTCATCATAAGATTAAAAATATAACAAAAATGCCTACAATTTTTTGTTTGAGTTTACGATAGCTGAATTTCTTCGGCTTCCCTCTAATGATAAATGTAGCCACGCCACTGATGTACAGAATACGTAGATAACGGCTATGTAAAGAGTCTTGTTACCTGGACAGCTCTGATGTGTGCCTCAGGTCCTGGTGGCCGGAAGAATGCTCATCCGGCCTAAGGGCTTTTAGATCTAACTAATTTAAATTAGTAGTTGTATAATCCCCCGCACTACAGGCGTTATAGCCGATGTGAACGGGCACTACGATACCTTATCCCGTTCTCTGTTGCCAAGTTTCATTACTGTTCCAGTTTGAAGAGTAGGTATCCACGTAGCCGTCGGTGAAATTGCAGACTCATACGTCATATGACTGCAACCTATCGTCGGCGTGTCCGGCCTATGTATAGATGCATATAATATGGCCTATGTATGGATGCATATATATGTACTTCTTCGATGAACATAATCTTTCAGATATTGTAGTTGAAATACGTCAAATTCAACACTTAAAACAAGGGAGGCGATCTGCTTGCCTCTCTAGCTCATAAAACATACATGAGCCAGTTTCTCCAAAACTATTCCACTTTTACGTAAACCTATGGTCTAACCTGCGTAAGCTACCATGCATGATATCTATGTAATACGTTTTAATGTTAATTAATCTTTATCTATAAAAAATCTATGTCAATCGACTAATAGCAATAACAATTAGTACCATTATGGTTCGTCGAACATCTCTTAAAATATAAATAAACAAAATAGTTTCCCTCGGAAAACCAAAAGTTTTTGATTTTATTTTGGTGTTTGAGTGTGTGGGTGATTCTGTGATGTAAGAAACAATGTTGGTAAATTAGTTGGGCTCTTGTTTTCTAATGATCTACAATTACAAACAATAGCCCAAGTAATTTCATATTCATATTCTTTATTGTGGATCATAGAGATACAATGTTCTTATACTCGTAATATAAAACAGGATCAGCTATGTCCCGCCGCTTACGCATACAGTAACAATCACCTAGTATCTAATTGAAATTTGAAATTTAAATGAATTTAAATAAGTCAAAATACGCAATAAATGTCAATTTATCTATCTGTTTATTTTCCTCATCTCTCTTTTTGACGTAACAGGAGAACCAAACTTTAAAACGTACATTTTTTTTAAACTATTAAATAAAAATTAAATTGCCGAAAGTAGAAACAAAATTGATTGAGCTGTCACAATGTGTGAAACGGCTGCTAAAACAGTTTACTACTCAACAACAAGTTTTTTAGCTTACAATATAATTTGGCTTTCATAAGAAGTTTTTTTACCTTTTAAACTGAGTTTAACCACAAAATACACAAGACTACAGCATTTGTGGTTTATTTAATACAAAGCCTAATACTATTGTTATTTTAACGAGCTAGAAACTATAGGTACTAGGTACATGGCTCTGTAAAAAAACAAAAACTTTTGACACTTGAAACTTAAGACCTTAATATTGCCATCAACCGGGCACAAATCTAGACTCCGGACTGCTACTGAGAAAATAAATTATATTTTTTATATATTCTTTGTTTGATTATTATTTAATCATAAAAAAGTCATTCGATGAAGTACTTTTGTCTTGTGGTTTCAGAATACGATTACTTTACACAGATGTGGTTAACAAGCCAAAAACAAAACACGTTCTCTGCCATACCACTCTGTGTTTAAACCACACAAATTCTAAATTCAAATCTTATCAGATCTGAGATCCGCTCTCAAACAATACATAACCTTGTCTCAAGTAGACCGTTAATACTTCTTTTAATTTACAACATACCTAACTATCTTAAATCGTTCAATTTCGCAATACTTATGCGCAAAGCTGCAGTCACATAACTTGGAGATAAGTCTGTATTTCTGACTTAGGTAGGAAACATCTACAAATGGGATGTGTGTCATAAAAGGTACCTTACAGGGGCGTAGCCTTCATACAACCTGATTCCTATCAGCTTCCTTCGTAACCACCACTCTTCTTAGTGTCTACTATTGCCAAATAATATGGTACACCTGTGTGTGTATCACATCACATTAAATAATTATATTTAATACCAGTTTCCTCATCCATCCACATCCTAAGATTAGAAACTTACAGTTTTTTGTCTGAGTTTACCTAAGAGAACTGAACATTTTTTTCTTCGGCTTCCCTCTAATGATAATTGTAGCTGCGTCACTGATAACTAAGGAAGCTGGAACAGCAACACTGTAGTACCGATGGCCGTTGAGGCAGAAGAGGACAGAAGAGATCATTGTTTGATTCACTGCATCTGAGTTATAAGCTGAAGTAGTAGCAGAGTGGTCGTGTCGAGACGCGCATTGGCTTCATGCTCAGTCGTCGGCTACAGGGACACTACTTCTTGACCAAGGAGAAATCCCTTGTACAAAGATGGGGAATAAACAGCAAATCACTAACAAATAAAATCCCACTCAAAGATGTCATTATTAATCGTGACTAGTGTGCGAGAACTGACAATTGTGATCACGTCCTTATCCGATGTGCAACTGATAATGCATGAGTGCAATACCAGACATTATTGCGATGTTACGATACCTATACATTACTTATTTTATTTTAACTCGGTTTTAATAACCGGTAGAGCGTGCTTTGGTGAAAGTCTAATTGGGTTACCAAATGAATCAAATGGATTGAGGAAAACCACGTAAGAGATGCCACTTGTTAAGCTGTTATCATTACCACTGGTCTGCTCCTATTTTTTTATTCAACAGAGTTCTTGTATGGCCTTGTATGTCCTTTATGTGACCTTAAACATTCATAGCTGAAAATGGGCCAACAAATTATCAACTTAAATTCGTATATACTTAAGTGCTTTCACATAATTATTCGTGTTACAAACTTTGATGTCTAATTATAGTTCTTACGACTATCTTAGGCCGTTCGTCCACCGCTACCATTATCAACGAGAAACGAGATTATACTAACCTAACGTGACGTCCCGGTGATGGTGATCGTTTGTCCACCGCGATCGATCTCGGCGGTTCAGTATGTTATGATAGACAAAACAAAAACCGTGAGAACGGCGCCGGTGAGACGGCAGTGTGTGGACGAAATCAAACGTGTTTTGTATTGCCGGGGCATCGGCCCGTCAAAATCTCGGACCGAGTTGTAGCGGTCGCACCGAACTAGTCGAAAATTCAGGGGCCGGGATCCCGGCGCTCGGAACGGACGAGCGGTGGACACGCCATAGTAAATGTAGTATGTATCGCTACTTCGGCGCCGTCATCTCTTTCACGTTGACGTTCCGTTGACGTCCCGTTGACGGTGGTAGTTTATTAACTGCCTTAGTATTTGAGGGTGCTTGTTTGCGCCCAATTATGGTACCTACTCAACCCTATGCATAATGCATGTCAATCTTACTTCTGTATACTACTCTCATCAAAGATAACACTACTACAAATAGGTAGGTAATCAAAAATATTTCAGGAAAACGTCCACTCATCACACACATACCAGAAACTATGTACAGTAATGTTTTGCCAACGGTCATCTAAGAAACGCCGCGGGCCAAACATAGTTATTTAACAGAAACTCGGCCAGTTACGTATCAGATGTTACTAGTCTTGATCTAATAAGTATGTGGGTATTAAGTTCACTGTGTGACGTAATTCTACTTTCTGTGACATTGTTGAGATGCATCTTGTGTGTCCGTCTGTCTAATAAACATGCAGCGAAACTGCTGGCTGGATTATGATTGGATGCAAAGATTAGAATGTGTGTTTAGTATGAATATATTTGAATTAGTTAAGTGAATGTTGGTTGAACCCCTACTGTCTTTTCGATTAATTATTATTGTTCATCTTTGAAAAAGACATTTACGAGATACGCACTGCACACAGTCAATCTAGTTATCTCACCAAGGCATGAGATATTCGGAATTTACTGAAATCACTTGTAGGTAATTAGCTAATCAAATGCAAAATATAAAACCTGTTTATTTTAATGATTGGGAGTAGCCTTTGCTCGCGATTTCGCCTGCGTGAATTATCCCTCGGGAACGTACTACTGGAATAAAAAATATCCTATGTCTTAATGCAGGTCATGGTTTGCCAAATTTCATCCAAATCCGTTGAACCGTTAAAGCGTGACAATAAAGGTCAGAAAGACAGAGTTACTTTCTTATAATTATATTAATAATATTACTAATTACTATGGATTCTTTATTTTCTTACACGCTTACAAAGGTACTAATAACCCTTACTGCAGTTACAGACATAAATTAGCTGTTACGATAACACCATTTTAGTTTGTATCGAACTCGGAGCCTCACGATCGACGGTCATACTTCCAACCGCTGGGCCTCAATCTGGTCAATATGCTACCACTCTTAAATGATGCTAAAACAGCAATAATATGCCTGTTATAAGGCTTATGTAATACTGTCTAGTCGTGTTGACTAATGTAAAGTTACACAACTTATATAGCTTGTACAGTTCCTGATTATAAGCAGAACTGCTTCGTAGCTTCCCATTACTGTCGTTGGAGATAGTTCACACTTGTCTGTAATCAAATATTTGCTTACAGATTTCTTCCGGGATAAGTGCACGTAAGATACATACAACATGTAAAAAAAACCTGTCCGATCCGTCAGGATGTTGTTAAGTACTGAGAGTCTATTTATACGTGATAATTTTCATGAACAAGAAAAAAAAAATACCCCCCATTTTTTTTTCCAATGGGTTCTTATACCGGGTTATTACATGGGGCGCGGGCGGTCATCGTTGAGCGGGTGTCTATAAGTCATAATTTATGATCCCTATTGAAAATTTGTTAATTTTTAATAGAATTGGGATAATTTTGGTACTCAAAACGTGAATTTTAAATAGCAATAACTTTTTTATTTTCAATAATAATAAGATTTTTTATTACTTTTTAGTAATGTACAATAATATTATCTATGTGCCATTTTTGGATCGGACAGGTTTTTTTTACACATTGTATAGACAGAATATACTTTATTGTACACTAAAAGTAACACTTCTGAAAACGCAAGTGCGTAGAGACGATAAACTTTTATTTAAATGTTACTGGTATTATAGGACGCACTTCACTGTAATAGTGTTTTTGTTAAACCCTGATGAATAATAATGAGTAGGTAAAGTGTGCGAGGAGTGGTATCCACAATGGATTGAACTCGCATTCATCACGCTTGTCAAACCGCAAGTCAGCGTCTCTTTGGGATAATAATAATATTATGGCTAATTTATCACTGAAACGATGTTTTCTCCTTTACCGTGGGTTTTATACACCCAATTATATATAAGCAGTCTTACCAAGGGGTATCGTGTTACCCAGTAACTGAATTGAGGAGGTCAGATAGGCAGTAGCTCCATGTAAAATACTGGTATTCAGCTACATCCGGTTAGACTGCAAGCTGACCCCAACAGAGTTGGGAATAGACTAGGCAGATTGATTTTTATATGTAAGCAGACAAATCCAGAAGCTGAACTACCTTTAATTATTTGTCCCGTCGAGGAGTCCAACCTGCTTCAGGCACAGCAGCTTTTTAATTATAACCACTGAGCTAGTCAAGCAGTCCAAATAAAAAGCGGTTTGTCCTCAACTTCAAAGTCCTTGACACTACGATAACTATCTCACGTTTACCTACATTTATTATTAAACAAACTGGACCGATGGCATAATTTTATTATTAACACACATGACATCACGCCTTGTTACCCCGAAGGGTTGGGCAGAGGTGTACCTATAGTACACCCACATTTCGCCAGTTATGTTTAAGTCCCATGTAATAAATAGGGAGCGAGCCTATTGCCATCAACCGGGCATAAATCCAGACTTCGGGCTGCTACTGAGAAATTCTAGACAGAAAAACCCAATATCACTTTGCCCGACCTGGGAATCGAACCCAGGACCTTTTGAATACGGGGGTCACGACTACAGGCGTGATGTTACGTTATGCTATGTTACATATAATATAATAAAAATTTTGCTCGTTGCTATTATTGCAAAGAATACTACTTTTCATCTTGTCGCCATTATTTTTGATTTTAATTCACCGTTATCGACCATCGATGGTAAATGGAAAATAGTCAAAGGATTTATCCAAACTTAAAATATATGGGAAACCATAAAGAATGTAAAGTACGACCCATGGACAAAGAAGTTATTCTTGGCCTCCCAAAGTAAATGATACAATATTAAAACAATTTACATAAGCCCCAGTACATCGTAGTATGACGTATACTTAACAGACAGATTACTATCGGTGTTGATAACACCATGACCACGCGTTTGACGCGTTACCATTGCGTTACCAGATTACCATAAAAACGCCATTAGAATTCTGTTTACAAGTAGACGCACAGAATGCGGGTCAATGGCACAAACTTACGGCGCACGTACGAAAAGCTACGCGTGAGATTTGTGTGGTAAGTTAAAAGATGCAAGCGTTGTATAAAAACGTATAGGTAAGTTCGTTATAAATGGTCTTAAGGCGAAAGCGCCAGGGTAGCCAGCGAAATTCAAATTTTCTTACGTTTTTTGCAATTTGCAGGTCAGTATTATGTTGTATATTGATTAAAATATGATTCGCGACCGTAAAAAAATTGTATTTACATAATTATAATAATTAAAGGCGTCAATATAACTCTCTAAGACCATGTAATACTAAGAATAACTATTTCATGAAATATTGACATTTTAGAATTATACTTACCTAAGAAGCTGTATTACTGATTCTAATGATTGTAATTCTGTAAAAACATATTTGTTACGGTCATGAATTGTTCTTTATTCAACATAAACCCAGACACTGTGCTGCAAATTGCAAAAATCGTAAGAAAATCTTAATTTCACGGACTACCTTAGCGCTTCCCCTTTAACTAGTGAAATTGCTAAGACAGAAAAGAAAAAATAAGGAAAGAAAATACGTTTATTTGCGGTAAACATGACGTAAAGAAAGAACACAAACACAGAAAAGGAAACAAGTCAGACAGCAACACACAGCGACAACGTTTCTTAATGCGTATTTACAGAAGTGTTATTAACCAGTGCTGCAATGGTTACGTAGACACACACACACAACACACTGTAACTACACACTGTATGTTTTAAATATGCCATACGTAAAGAATCTTTGAACAGATTAACAAATAAAAATAATTGACTTAGTTTTTTTTTATTCCACCAATAGTCGAATTCTTTCTTGCATTTTTACGCGATTAAAAATCTTTAAGACTTTTTTTTTGTAACAACGCCTTAAATGTTTTGATATCCAACAGATATTATACTTATAAAGTTTCATTTTGCATGCATGTGTGTAGAATAAGTAATGTGCATATTATTAATAATTTTAATTTTAATTTCAGTTTGATTTAATTTTAATTTGAGTTTGATTTAATTTTAATTTGAGTTTGATTTAATTTTAATTTTATGTTAATTTAATTTTGTTTAATTTTGATTGGTCTCAACTGAATTTAATTTTGGTTTTATTTCTAATTTAATTTATTATTATTATTTTTTTTTTAAATTGTAATTTTGGTATTATTTATTATTATTTTTTCGTTTTTTTATTGTAATTATTATTTTGCAATTGATTTTAATTTTAATTTTGTGATTTTTTTAAATGTTGATATTGATTTTAATTTTGGATTTTGATTGTAATCTTGATTTTATTTTTTTATTTTCATGCTACTTATTAACATAGTTTGGTAAGTTCTAATACTAACACGATATGGATGTTTTCCGAAATAAATGATTGATGATGATGATGATTATCCTCTAAATACGCAACGCTTTAGAAACCGCTACCGCACCCGCTCTTCCCATACACCACACAACAAACCATTTGATATTATATTCTAATCTTTACATAACACCTGATCTACTTACCTGCAAGTATGGGACATACCCATAGCTTGCACAATTACTTAAATGTTTCCCATGTGCCAAGAGAGTAATACATAAACGTATTGCACGGTCACATGGTCGGATCGTCACACGGTAACATAACTTTTACCATTACATAATTTTATGGTCACTGTATATATTAAACTTCTAATAAAATCCTTATACAGATGTTACGAAAAGCTGCAGCGTATGGATTCGCGACAAAATTGATAATTAGGCGTCTTAATTATGACTGTTATGTTAACGGAATTTATCGAATGTTTTTTTTAAGGATGCGATGTCTCATTTTAGTTTCGATTTTCAAATCCTTACTAATTCGAAAGTGTCTGACTGTCTGCTTTGTTGAACAAATGATGCGGTAAAACTACATGAGACCTCTAGAAGATACCAATAGGATTTTTATTTTCTAGAACGAATTTGTTTTCAAGTGTGTTCAGCTGTACAGGTAGTATTTGAAGTTTGAACTATTGGGTAGTACGTGTAGCGTGATTTTTTTTTCTATGTGACACTGACATGTAATGCATTGACTTGAGGGCATATATCCGGTTACCCCATGGATACTTGCTTCTACGAAACGTACACGTCAACGGCACAGCCTCAAACAGGAGGCTGTGCCGTTGCTTAATGACTAAAGTCACAAGGTAACAGCCCAGCATATATAGAGGGGAGAAGCTGGATATGATCCAACGATTTAATTTAGTGTTGAGCGGGTGACCTCACAGTCTCGAATACAGAAATGTGAACCCGGAAAGCAAGTTTTCTCGCTAAGTTTGTCAACCCAGCATTATGTATAATAATAAAAAATGTCATAATCTCTTACACAAAGCTTTAAATTTACAAAACGATGCAGACATGCAAATCACAAAGAAATGCGGACACTAATTAACATAATTTAACCTTTTATATTCAACATGTTTTATTAATCGTTGTAGTCACTTCATTAAGACTTATCAATTATAAATGTTTGAATTTGGCGAGTCTTACTAATGCTTAAAATACAAGCAATAATAACTCATGCCAGGGTTTGCATATAGCTTAATTTTATTGCATAAGTTTTAAGCAGTCATCTTCGTTTTTTGATTCATTTATCATTGTTGTAGTTGTTAAGAAAACAGATGAGTAAAAAATCGTTATTTAGATAAAGAAAGGTTTATTTAAATAACGATTTTTTACCACGTTTTTTATCAATTATCAGAATCGCAAATGTCTCCAAAAGCATGGATAATCACGAAATAATTCCGGACGTTAAGTAAGGAAATACAATTTTAACATGATGGTTTATTAACAAGCATTTTTAAGTACCTATTGTGCAACAAAATAACTCAAAATACCTGTTCTCGATGAATACTTTTTTTGTAAATATTTTTGTGGTGGGAAGTCTTTCAAGCCGCCATCTTTATAGTTGTCTGGAATCTGCAAAGTTACATATTTAATTGCAGAGATCCAATTAAGGCCCGGACTTTACCAAAGCGGAGACGAGACGAGAGGAGAGATGTGTTTTAAACAACCAATAGAATTTCGTTATTCACACATCTCGTCTCCACTCAGCTTAAGTGGATACCACTGAGCGGAGATGTATCATATTTGTATGGCGCGATCGAAGCGGAGATGTGAGCTGTGTCTCGCAAGCTGGCGACGGCGCGCAACGGAGACGAGAAGAGATGTGAGCGGCGTGCAGTGAGCGGCGCCGCTAGTTCCCCCCGCATCGCACAACCCACCAGCCGCCACCGCCAGCACACATCTCCGCTCCAGTCTAGCCAGTACGCATCTCTGCACAGCTTCGGTGGATACACCCTAGCTGAAAAACATCTCTTCTCGTCTCCGCTTCGGACATCTCCGCACATCTCCGCTTTGGTGGAGTCCGGGCCGAAATATGTAACTTCTGTGCATCAATTGAAATACCTATATTGTTCGAGTTGTTTTAAATTGAGAAATATTATATTATAGTGATGTAACTATGATGCAGTCGTTTATTTGTGTTTGAAACGCAAGACCGTAAATGCTATGCACAGAATATAATTGGATTCTACCATTTCTGTGTAGGTATGTTTGCTTAGGCACGGGCTCTCGGATTTCTTAACATCCCGTGTTATTTCGTCAAGGTGAGAGAAAAATTGATCTGTTGCTGGATAGTATATATGATGAGGTTCAGTGATTGATGAAGTCTACAAACTAGTACTACACACATAATGGGACCAAAATCTCTTATACTCACTATGACATTAAATATTTTAACTATTTAAGACGCTGCTTGTGGTACGGGCTGATTTTTCAATCGTCAGATAACTTTTATCGGAGGAAAATGTTTGACGTTTTCACAGAACTGACATAGGTAATCATCTGGTTCCTATTACTGGGACACAAGTCTCCTAGCGGTGGGGGTGAGGCCCCATTAAAAAAACCGGTCAAATGTGGTTCGGACTTGCACACGACGGATTCCGTACCACCGTACAATATTTAACACTAGGGCAAAACTTGGGTAATCGGTGATAGTTTTGTTTTTTACTTGTAAAATTCGATTCATTTGATCAGACTATTTTTTAAATTTACTGTGATATAGTAGACAAAATAAGTTTTGCTAACTTATATCTAAAAATGTGGCAAATACTATAATGATTGAAAAATGTACATTTATCAAGTCAGTAGAAACTTGGTAATAAAACGCAATTATCTATCACCGAATAGCTGCATATCACGAATTAGCCAAGTTTTGCCCTACATATTTAAAAAAAACACTATACGAAGAATATTTTTCATCTTAAATTTTAACAATCGCAAAGATACTTATGTCTTTCTTAATGATACTGTATATAAAAATTATGTTTGTACTCTACTCAATGAGTTCTAGATAATGACACCCCACACACCAGGGTAAGAAATAAAAATCAAAATTAAAAGTTTATTGTATGGGGAATGTTATTTAGGGGGGGGGGAGGGGTCCCCTTTTAATTTTTAATTGAATTTAATTTTTATTGTTTGTTGTTATAGCGGCACTAGAAATACACAATCTGTGAAAATTACAACTGTCTAACTATTACGGTTCATGAGATACAGCTCGCTGATAGACAGATGGATGGACAGACGGACAGCGGAAGCTTAGTAATAGGGTTTCGTTTGGCACCTTTCGGGCACGGAACCCTAAAAATCCTAAAAATTTGTATTTTTATAAATGTTCCTTCAATCCCTAAACATTGCTTGCCCATTGACAAACCAATGACGTCTCACATCGCGTTTAACAATCGCAATATGGCAAAGGTTACTGGTCCAGATCAGCTGTTCTCTGATAATGTCTACCTTTCACTAAGCTTTGTAATGCTACCGGTGATATTCAAAGTTAATGCGTAGTTTCAATCCATTGAAATTGTACACCTTGAAATTTTAAATAATAGACTGTCTTTACCAGACATAAGGCCCATAAAGCGCTTTCACACGAGACGGTTGGTGGTCGAGTTTTTGTTGGATGCACTTGATCCTACCAACGAACATGTTCTACAATAAGATCGACTAATGGTCAGTTCCACTAACGGGCCAAAAAAAAATCTGACGTGTGTGAGCGCGCTTAATTTATATTGAAAGTGTCCGTATCATGAATTGAGGAGCCATGTCTCATAGTTAAACGCGAGTAAATTAAATAAAAAATAAAAAAAGTCATCATCTGCCTAGCCTTTTTCCCAACTATGTTGGGGTCGGCTTCCAGTCTAACCGGATGCAGCTGAATACCAGTATTTTACATGGAGCGACTGCCTATCTGACCTCCACAACCCAGTTACTGGGTAATACGATACCCCTTAGT
Organism: Fissipunctia ypsillon; assembly: GCA_947568875.1. Lineage (NCBI taxonomy): Eukaryota > Metazoa > Arthropoda > Insecta > Lepidoptera > Noctuidae > Fissipunctia > Fissipunctia ypsillon. Next base: position 22,876,991 of record OX387654.1, read on the forward strand.
AAGACTGGTTGTCAGACTTTCGGGCTTCTGACGACCCGTAACGACTGTCAAAGATACACGAATGACAGCCGGGACCAACGGCTTAACGTGCTTTCCGAGGCACGGAGGGGTCTTGATATGTAAAGATGGTCACCCATCCACGGACCAACCGCGGCAAGCGTAGCTTAACCTGACCGATCGACCCGTGCAGCTGTTATTTCTTAGCCACAAGCCCCTCCTTCAATATAAAAAATAAAAAAAGTAAACTAAAAAAAATATCCTTCGGCTAGTTTTTGAGTCCTAAGGTGGCTTCTCAATTCAAACATTCGAATTGAGGAGCCACCTTAAACGTCTTTAACTTTTTAAGGGTTTTACTACAAATGTCCGGATAGGGCCTACAAATTCGGCTAATTTACTACTAAATATGAGTAGTACGCGTGTTTACCTGTCTCATATATATGAGACATGGCTCCTCAATCCATACGGACAATATTGAAACTGATTAAAGTCGAGGGAATCCGCCACTATTGTAGATTAATAAATATCAAGTGTGATGTTACAGACATACAAACATTCATAATATTACATTCATTTTATTCTATTTTTTTTTCATTATTATTTTTTCATTATATATTTAGTATTGTGTGTGTCATACACGCAATACTAAACTACAAATTCAAAAATATTAATGATGACGTCCGCTATTTCTTTTAGCCATCTCTATATCATCTATTAATTCTAGGCATTAGCCAACCTTTTGGGTCTGTCGCAAAACATGCCATTTCACTATGCGATAAAATTATGTATTTCGTAACAACTATTACGAATCGCTTTGTCAAAATATCAACAAGACGGTTCATTTTGTTGTATTGCACAAGTCAAAATTCTTTGTATTGCGCAGGTCAAAAATGATTTTGGTATTGCGTAAATCAAAAATTGGATTTGTGCTAGCACGAATACATGGTTATGTAGCTCTCTCTCACGTCTAAATATGAGTAATATTTTTTTGATGATAATGATTTATACCTTACCTACATGATATTGAAGTTGTTTCTTGCACGATGGATCTTCGCCTACCTACAGCTATTTATGAATGCTATAGAAAACGGAACTGCTTCAGTAACATAGATAGAAAGCTTATTAGAAGAAAAATGTTTAAGTGGCGCTGCAGAATGAAGTGCATAAGGGTAAATCAAAGACTGAATTCACGAAAACTTTAAGTCAGCACTGAATGTTTGGATGATGATGACGCTCATCATCATCAGTCATAATAACTTAATACTTAGGCTTACCACGAAACTTCCGCAAAGTTCAGGATTAGACTCAAAAACTTGTAGAACAAGAGGTATTTTGAAGTCAAGGCTTAATGTACATCAAATCATCATTATCATTGAATGTTATTGTATTATTCTTGAGCTCGTGGCTAAGAAATAACATCCGCACGGCAGTTTAAGCTACGCTTTCCGCGGTTGGTCCATGGATGGGTGACCATTTTTACATATCAAGACCCCTCCGTGCCTCGGAAAGCACGTTAAGCCGTTGGTCCCGGCTGTCATTCGTGTATCTTTGACAGTCGTTACGGGTCGTCAGAAGCCCGAAAACCTAACAACCAGTCTTACCAAGGGGTATCTTATTACCCAGTAACTGGGTTGTGGAGGTGAGATAGGCAGTCGCTCCATGTAAAATACTGATTTTCAGCTGCATCTGGTTTGACTGGAAGCCGACCCCAACATAGTTGGGAAAAAGCCAGACAGACAATGACGATGTTATTGTATTATTCTTAATGTTCCTGTACAATGGACAACTTCGATTACCTAGGTCTACTTAAAAATAATCTGAAGAAATCATTTAAACACTTTCTTTTCGATCTCATTGCATCAATTAGAAAGCTTAATATATATGAATTATAATTGATATGTCGGTTAATGAAACTAGTTTCTACATTGTATAGTAATCATTAGAAATTGTTAAGACATATATTTTTCGATTACTTCCTGATAATTTCGTCTTAACTTTATGTCGACTCATGAAAGACGTCATCAGTCATTTATTTCCTGCATTAAGCATTTCTAATGCAGGAAAGCATTTATTGATGACGTTATAATATTATCCAGTAACTGAAAGAAAAAACAAAGAAAATACGTTTATTTGCGGTAAACATGACGCAAAAAAGAACACAAACACAAAAAAGAAACAAGTTGGGGGAAAATATGCGTCACATCCACGCAAAACTGGATTGTGGAGGTCAGATAGACAGTCGCTCCATGTAAAACACTGGTATTCAGCTGCATCCGGTTAGACTAGAAGCTGACCCCAACATAGTTGGGAAAAGGTTAGGTTAATGATGATTAAGCATATCTAACGACCTCTAGTTATTTTAGAGTTTCGAGTCGAGGATTCTCATCTAAATAAATTATGATTAAAATTAGTTTCTAGTAATAAAATTAGATAAAGAACCAATGTTTATTTTTCTGACCTCCAATAAGATAGTTTATCGAGCAGAAAGATAATGGTATATTTCTCGCAACTGTTAATTACCTATTAAATGATCATGATTACCGACTGACATCAGTCCTTAGATAGTTTCGATTTAGATAGAAAGAATATTCTTTATTGTACACCATTAAAATTACAGATATAAATGTAGAAATTTTACACATAGGTTGACACAATGGGCGGTCTTATCGCTAAAAGCGATCTTTTACAGACAACCTTTGGATGGATTAAAGGGAGAAGGAGAGACAATACTGTAGGTAGTCAGTGCTGAACCAGTTATATAATTAAATTTGCAGGACGTTACCATCCATCATTTAGAAAGCCAAGCCATCTATGCAAACTAGCAAAAAAGATATCTATTACAAAACCTCCCATTTACCATGCAAATCTCGTTCGTACTTAAAGAAAAACTGAGTATACAACAGCTAATTACTCCTTAAAAGGACAAAATAGTGTAAGAATATCTATGTCACAACCTCCTTAAATAAACACAGGATGGGCTGCCCTGATTGGTCAACGCACTAAGTTACATCACTACGATCTATAAAGCATCATTTAATTGAATCGAAACGTTGCATCACTAAACAAAACTGTACTGAAGTTGTACATAAATAGTGATGTCCGTATATCGATAGAAATTGACCGGTCTCTTTTATGATTGTAAATGCAGCTTTTACGATTACATTGTTGATTTAATTACTGTTAAGTAACATGTTATAATGTGGGGTATTGAGAATCGTCGCAAGCGCAGACCCCTTTCTGTAGTTATGATGACGATGCTAAATGACTTCAACATGGGTATTCCAGGTGAGCAATAATTTTAGAAGTGCATGGTTTTCTACATAGTTAAACATCTGTAGGATAAAGAACTGAACGTGAAACGAACGTTTGGCGTTAAGTAAAGAACTTGATGAAAGTGAAGATCTTCGCATATCTTTTGGTCATATCAGTACACGGTGGAACAACTATTTTAATCTTTCAGGCTTAAATACTTGTCTTGATCATATGCAGCAATGTTCTGGGTTCAAAGAATTCCCGTTTAAAAACAAATTGCTTGATTAGAGTAAGCAATTAATCACCTCTACTACTTTGTCCATCTCTTTAATCAGAGGGGCAATTCCGCTAAATTTAAGAATGTTCACAGTCTGATCAGTCTCAATATATCAAAAATATCTATAATTCCGTACATTTTTAACAAGTTTTGACAATTGATGGTCGCTGAGATGAGATTGCGACCAGATTTTGAAAGTTTTAGTTACGAGAATTGGGCTTCTGTTCTGCAATCTTATTTTAATTTCGATATTTCCAAAACATGTTCGATATCCAATCCCATCACTAGTAGGAACCTGAATTATATAACAATGATTCACAATAACTGACCAGCACTGACCCACATTGGACCATAAACTTACATAGCCATGTCCATGCCTGGTCCAGCCTGGAACAGAAAACTTCAAATTGTTAGTGAAACTCAATTCACTTGAAAGTTATTGGAGAAACTGATAAAGAGATAAGACACTAACGGGTGCGTAAGCTGATCTGACTTGTTTAGGTTAGTATCTAGATAGATTCCGGCAGTGTGACGTCACTATGGCTCTGATTGGATGCAGCAGCTCGGCTGCCTATAGTGCCGTAATAACTTAGTTTGCAAATGCTCCATTTCTTCATTACAAATTCCTTTATGCCTAGTAGTTACTACAAGCAAGTTACAGTGAAAAAAAAATTGTCGGATACCATGGACTTTTTCTAACTATCGAATAGGTATATATATTTTATATTTAAATAAATATTAAGTCCTCAATTCTCGAAATTGCACCTACCACCGTTAGACTCTGCATTACCCAAGGGTTGAAAATGCCTATGGCATTAAGTCCGCCTCTGTACATATGTGTGATTGAAGTATTAAATAAATAAATAAATAATAATAGCTCCAAGTAATACTTGGTTGGACCTCTGTAGTTCAAGCATGAACTATTTCGCGTGGTATACCTCTAAAAGAGGATATCAAGTTTTAAATATTTATGCGATAACATTTCTAGGTTCAGTACTAAATAAGGCAATTTATCGATTACGGCACATCACTTAACTTTCGCAAGATTGACTCACAACGACTAGACAGTGTTTGACCCACGGACATTATACTCTATGGCCATTTAACTAGACTACACTAGTAATAAGGAGCGGTCATAGATAGTGAAAGTTTATAGCTATGGCTAGTCTCTGGTCCGGTCTAGCGTTAAAATGAAATAATGTGAGAATGCGCGAGATAATGAAGTATGATTTTATTTAACATGTCGGTTGCAAAAACTACAATCTCCTTTGTGGGTATGGCGATAGTTAAAGATGGCTACATAGCAACAGCGTGGGTTGATCCGTCTGAGGTTTTAAGCTGCACTTGCCAGGGTCAGACTTATATTAGGTGACCGATTTAGATGAAAGAAACTCAAAGAAAAAAAGTATTTTGGAGAGCACGTTAGCCTGTCTCTCTTGGTGACAGTCGATATGGGAGGTTCAAGAGCGTAGGTCAGGTCTAAGTTAAAATTCAAAGTATTTTGTATTGCCTCAACTAGTTTTAGAGGCAGGTTTCAAATTAGTAGGAGAAAACCACGCAGAGCTTACTGATCAAAGGTCAATTATTTTCTGTCGTACAAATTCATGACCCCAAAAGAGGTCGCAGTTCCGTCTCAATTCGTAATAAAATACCCATAAAAAAATCTATATCTATACAAATAAATAAACTTTAAGTGTCTATTTGTAATGTCAAAATAACAGCGTTTTACTAAATGCACATGAAAGTACGAGTATATACGGTACTTATAACTAAAAATTAATTTTTAAAATATTTGTCTGTCTGTCTGTCTGTTTGTTCCGGCTAATCTCCGAAGCGACTGGACCAATTTTGACGGGACTTACACTGGCAGATAGCTGATTTTATAAGGAGTAACTTAGGCTATTTTATTTTAGAAAAATAATTAGGGTTCCGCGCAAAAATATAAAACCCATGAAATTCTAAACAAAAAGTCGGATTTGAAAAATTATTTTTTCATTTGGTAGCCCAATTCTCGAGGATAGTTAAGTATAGGCTTTTAACATCACACTAGGAGCCGAGCAAAAAGAAAAACAATCAGAAAGAACGCTAAGCGAAAACGATGCAACGCGGCGGGACGGGGAACGAGGGAGTTTTATTAAAATGTGGCTGTTATTTTAGTATATTGTGTATCTTACGACTTCCACGCGAACGCAGTCGCGGGGCACAGCTAGTATAATAATAAAATGAAAAGGTAAGCGCAAGCGCAGCTGATGCCTTTACATTGCTGTAAATTTAAACTAAGTAAGTATGGTGCGACTTTGACATTCTGATAAGTACCTACTGCACTTTAAATTGTATCCAAAACTCTAATTGGAAGAGAGACTGCGTCGTATGTCCGCAAATTCTCATTCACTTTGGCAGATGTTTGTTTGGGTCGCCCCATGCCTACTAGGATTTTTGCGATGGTGGATTTACAGACTAGGTTACTTATGTCACATGGTGAAACGCCAAGAATTGGAGCAGCACTTTCCATAGGCCGTAAAATTCTGTTTTCTATGTAAGAATCTGAACTCCGGTTCGACCCATGGCGTCAGCCACTAATGCATAAACAAGTCAAAGTGGTCAAGAATGTGTGAATTACATAATTACAATACAAACATTCTAATCTGACTCATCATTGCGAAAAATAAGTCTTTTGTGGTCCAAATGTGGCAATACGTAATTACGTATGTAGATGTTGAGCCTAAAATAATTAAATTATGTAGTGTTGCAATATTAATATTCATGGAGACTTCCTCTAAGCTGATGGCGCCGTGGCTGCTGAGGCACAAAGATCTATCCCGGTGTTTTAGTGGATAATGGTGACAGATGCGATCAAGGATTAGCTAATTCAAGTAGAAGTAAAAGCGATGACCGTTGGGGTAGACGTGTTCTTGAGTGGAGACCGCGAATCAGCAAACGTTAGGTGGACGCCCTCAGGCTAGGTGGAGCGATGATCTTCGCAGGGTGGCTGGTAGCAGCTGGATGAGAGTTGCCGAGAATCGATTCGAATGGCGCGCGATTGGAGATAAATGATAAATGATTTTATTTCTGCAAGTAGGTTTATACAAACACTTTTACATGACAAACATTTTTTTTTTTTTTAACTAGATGAGGCCGGTGTTTCCTATCTGACTACTCTGAGAAGAAAGGCCGAAACAAACTCAGAGGTCACAGTCTCTTTTAAAGTCCAGACATAATCTTGGTCAGAGCATGTGAAGACCATGTAGGTTGGTGTCTGAAATGGTCTTTTGAGGAAAGAACCACACAGATTGAGTGGACCTGTCCAGTCAGTGCAAGCATCTGTCAGTAATCGTACAGCTCAACATAAAAGGTAAGGAGCTCAACAATACAGAGGCCTATGTCCAGCAGTGGACTAATGTAGGCTGATGATGATGCAACCAATCGTACGCAATCTTTTAATATGTTGCTGTGAGCAATATTATTATTATTCTACAGTTCTACCATAAAGCTGGTTGTTTTTCAAAAATGGCGCGATGTCTTCATGACACTGATTTTTTCCTTTAGAATTATTTTAGATGCGTAACGCATTTTAATTCTTTATTACATTAGGATATATTACTGCCTAAAGGGTCTAGTAGTCGCAAGCGCTACTGCTGAGCAGGAGGTCATGGGTTCAATTCCCGGTAAAGTGTTATTGGGTTTTTCTATCTGGAATTTCTCAGTAGTAGCTCGAAGTCTGGATTTATGCCCGGTTGATGGCAATAGGCTCGCCCCCTATTACATTGGACTTAAACATAACTGGTGAAATGTGGGTGTAATATTGTACCTAAACCTCTGCCCAAGCCTTCGGAAAAAAAAGGCGTGATAATGTTATGAAATATTATGCTTTCAGGCTCTTAGTCTGGTCATTTATGACTGACGGGCGGTTGAACTAACAAGTACCTACCTATTACGTCACCTAAAGGTTGAAAATGTTACAAAATTATTGTTACAATACAATACCCGAGTGTATCATCTACAAGTAAGTGAAAGGTTTCTTTAGATAGAATTGTAACCCTAATCTTAATCGATTTTTTTAAGTTTAGGGTAATTATTTTAAGTTAAATTATAGTTTACTGATTTGCGATCATGGGCCATCATTGATCATTTTCCTACTTTTGATTTCAACCTACTGCGTTTCGTTTCGATGCAAAATATTAATTTTGAAATTAGAACTTCGGAGCCATAATCCGACCAATTTTTTTTTAAAGTGCTCCGTTTTTTTAAGCGATGTTTATAAGGTAATCAATTATTCATCCAAGTATTTTTTTGGGTCGTGTTCTATAATTTAGTTTTACTAAGTTGCACCTGCACCAAACTGGTTCTTTTTATGATCATTTTCCATTCAAATAAAACAATAATTATTTTATTATTATTGTGTAATATTCGATTGAGAAATATCTACTACCAAACTAGTAGATTTGATAATTGTAGAGGAAAGTGACCAAATATGGGATAGTATCCCTAGGAATACCCCCATTTCTCTCAAATGCAAACTCACACACGCAATAAACAGTGATTTTCTGTCTCTTTCTACTCCCGTTTACGCGTACAAGTTGTAGCATGTCAGTCGAGCGAGCGCCTTCGTCGTTGTGACAGTGTTTTGTTTTGTCGCTACCGCATAACTTTCTAAGGTATGTAAAAAATACGTATTTTTCGTACAGAAAGTTCACACAGTATTGATTTTATAGCTTTTAGAGATCGTTTAGATGTTCTTTTGTATGTTTTAGCGGTATTAGATGGTATTACTTTCTTAAATATAAAAATGTGAATGTCAGTTTGAAATCGTTGGAAAATCCAAATATGGACGGATCACAGTATCCAATTATGGACTATTCCATAATTGGTTCTCTGAAGTATCAGCTGACTTGATGAATTTGTTAATTATATTTTTTTTCATGTTTTACCAGAATGGCCGGTGTCAACTCGAAAACAAAGCGTAAAGAATTGAATTCAGAGCATATGGCGGAAGCTATAAAATTAGTAAGAGAGAAAAAATGGGTTATTTGAGAGCTGCAAAACACTTTGATGTGCCAAGATCTACCTTGTTTCGATTATGTCAGAAAAACGAATTTTCTCCAGAAGAAGCCGCAGATACTACACTCGGAAGGAAGGGACAACCCTTGAAAATCTTTTGGAAGACTACATTTTGACGATGGAGAGCAAAGTTCATGGCTTGACGAGAAATGATGTTCGAAGAATGGCGTACATGTTAGCAAATCGTAATCAGTTGAAAAACCCATTTGGTGAGACTGGCATAGCTGGAAAAAATGGCTTAAATTATTTCTTAAACGCCATAAGGACAAGCTATCAGTGAGAAGACCAACTGGCACGTCTTTTGCTAGAGCCTTTGGATTCAGCAAAGAAAAAGTAGACTCATTCTTTGATCTCCTCGAAGACGTCTATGCTCAAGGAAACTATGGTCCAAGTCGCATATATAACGTTTTGTAAATAATTTGTGTTCCTTTCTATATTATACCAAAGTTTCCAAAGAGTCTCTTGTAAGTTAAGGTTAATTTTTAATAGTGTTTATAGTATTCCATATTTGGGGTACCTATTCCATATATAGGTACCTTCATCGTTATTTAGTTTCTGAAAATTTTTCTTACCTCAAACTAATCAATATAACCTAAACTTGTTACAAACTTAAGTGCAAATATATGATTGTTAATAATTACCACAAAAAGTTTTTTATTTATAACATTTGTCCAAATTATGCCTAAAAATCAAAATGGTATTCCATATTTGGTCACTCTCCTCTAATAAACTAAGACAATAAAATAATATCACAAATAATATCAAATACAGATTTAATCTGAATCTACTACAAAATCCTTTCAAATTATTACTTGCCTTGAGAATTAAATCAGACCAAATACGTAGATCTTTTCAGCTCTTATTTCTAAAGGCTTAAAGTTTATTTTCCTTTAATATAATAAAAAAAACCATTACGTTATAAAAAAGGAATGCTCTGCAATTTATTGTGTATCTAAGTCTTAATTTCTGTTGCATCATTTAGTTTATATTTCCTGCTACCTAATGACTAATTTTTTTGCAATTTAATAGGTAGCAAACAGGTCGGTTGACATGTTGCAAAGTCGGTACTTCTGGCTATGGACATCTGCAACATCAACAAGACTACCTACTTCAGAAACAAAGTTGAAAATTCTAGGTTCCGTAATGGTGATAATGGTGATATTTGCTGGACATTTTGTTGCGCCACTTCTTCTTCCCAGCACTGGGAAGTGGTGAAGGGCGGGCGTGCCGGGGGATTGTCTTATGTAGTTTTGACGTTTGTAAAGTTCTGATTCTCAGCCTAGTTTGAATAAATGACTTTTGATTTTGATTGATTTTGTTAAAATAAAATATGTGAGAATTTTTAGGACAAACTCTTTCAGCGGGAGTTTTACCACTAGGTACTTTGTAATGTGATTTTATTATGAAAGTAGTAATTAAGTATACTTTTACCTATGTATACACTATACAACATGTCCACAACCTCTTAAAGGGTCATTGTACTCATCATTATGAACAACTTTTACTATGATACCAAACCAGAAACACGAAATCAAAATCTGCTTTTCCCTACATTTTGACGAGTTATGAGGGAACAGTAGATTTTTTTTCGCGATTTCAGGTTTGGTCCCATAGTAAAAGTGGTTCATAATGATGAGTACAATGACGGGTCTTAAGAGGTTGTGCGTTAATTCCAGGACATGTTGTATATTTATCCCATAATGTCCCACTGCTGGGCAAGGCCCCCCCCCCCCTTACCTTTCCTACACACGTCTGTCCACTGCCACTGCGGGTCAGTCCATTCGGTAGGAGTCCAGTTCATCCCTCCATCTTCGTCTTGGCCTGCCGCGATGTCATCTAGCATTTAATGGGACCCAATCAGTTCTTTTAGCCCGCAGCTCATCTGACATGTGGCAGGCATGTCCGGCCCAATCCCACTAAAGATTAGCAGCTAATCATATTAACTCAATTTAGTAAAAATAATATTTTAGTTATTAAAATAAGAATTCATTATTGTGCAATTTCGTGAAATTAAATTAACTTCTGCCGTATTTCTTACAGCACAAGGTTTACTTTACCATACGTCAATAAACACAACTGAAAGGCGAGGCGTAACATTACTAGTTTCCTATTGCAATATTAAAACTTACAAACATACATACAGTTACTGCAGTTATTTTCCACCTTATTTACTACATCCTCAATTCCTAAGGCTGATTTTCGCGTAAGTTTACGGTAAATGTCATAACGAGAATTGATGTTTGACGCATTAATCATTAGTTGCACCTAGTCAAGGAGATAGTGATCTTTCGTTGTATCATCGATCGTCAAATAGGTATGTAGGTGTTGCAAAACTGAATAATTCATCATTTGCCATCTGTCAAGCCTTTTGCCAATTAGGTATATTGTGGTCGTCTCCCAGTCTAACAAGATGCTGCTGAGTACGAAAGTAGTCATCTCAATCTGAACTCTGGACTCGGTATAAAAAGTCTCGGGTGTTACCTCTAAAGTTTGAAATCTTCATACGTTTGTCTGTGTTCCTGAAGCACCGTGTAGTCGGAATCTTCAATACTGATTCTGAGTACACGGTTTGTTAAGAACACAGACAATCGTATGACGATTTCATACCGAGGTAACACCCGGGACTGGCGATAACTCTCGAATATGTATCTCGGGCGCAGCCCAATCACGTTTGTAGAAAAAACTTGAAGTGCTTAAAATTGTCACTACACAGTAACTAAGCGTGATCTATGATCGTTTCTCTGTATGACAAGAAGGTTTCACTTAATGTACAGGACTGGTATCTTTACGAAATCACACTACAAGTAAGAAGAAGTTTGTAATGTCAAAATAACAGCTTTTTGCTAAATGCATATGAAAGTAAATTATATACGCGTACCTATCTATAACCAAAAACATTTTTTTTTTAATTTTTGTGTCTATCTGTAATTTCCGGCTAATCTCTGAAATGGCTGAACCGATTTTGACGGGACTTTCACTTGAATATAGCTGATGTTATAAAGAGTAACTAAGGCTACTTTTATTTTAGAAAAATAATTAGAGTTCCGCGCAAAAAAAAAAAACCCATGAAATTGTAAACAAAAATAATATCTCTGGAACTGTCAGTCGGAAAGGAACAATTATTTTTGTATTTGGTAGCCCAATTATCGAAGATGGTTATAGGCTATTTAGCATCACGCTACGACTCCTAGGAGCTGAGCAAAAAGAGAAAAAGTCAGAAAGAACGCTAAGCGAAAACGAAGTAACAGCGCGGGCGGGCGATGCAACGAGGGAGTTTTATTAAAATGTGGCTGTTATTTTAGTATATTATGTATCTTACGACTTCCACGCAAACGAAGTCACGGGGCACGGCTAGTTACAAACAAGAAGTCACTTTTCCTATGCAACACCGTGTCAAGTTTACATAGGACCTAGCCAGACCGGCTCGTTGCCACACGGTGCAGATCTCTATATCCAGACTTGACTAATACTAATACAAAAGCATTGCAATATTGTAACCGATCATCTGTACGGATGCATTAATTGGAGCTGTCTCGCTTTGATGCAATTATTGCACTATAATGACATAGTATGATTTTGTGTTGCGAAGATTCTGTGGCATGGAATGAAATAATATAATAGATGAGACGCTCCAATTAACTGTTTGTCTTATAAAATATTTAATGACTGACATAAAAAGCAGTCTCTAGATACCTTACAAATATGAATTCAAAAGGTATGTATGTGTGTTTGATAAGTTTGAAGAACGTCAACGAAAGAAAATCGGGAATGAACTCGCAATGGGCGAGCGAATAGTTTTTGTGCTGCTTTCAGGTTTCAGGTTCAAATAGAAAACGGGAAAGATTGGTCTACAGAACTACAGAACACTGCTTCGAATCTGGGTGTCTATGTTGTGCGATGTTTAAACGCACCAAATGGACACTGGATGCAAGAGGATTTTTAGTATTTAAGGAGGAAAAAGTGCCTTTGTAAATTACGGAAAAAATAAGTGCTGCAGATACATAACCTCCTACTGAGACAACCTTCTTTTTACGAATCTTACGTAATACCAATATTTATTATTGTATTCTTAAACGTGGGTCTACCCCACACAAAACCCAGTAGGTATTAAATGATTCTCTGCTCATTCAAAAATGGTAAAGCGAGAGCGATATAACACGAAAACTGGGTCAAAAGCGGACATTTACGTCTTTTACTTCCTTTTTTTTACGTTTTGGGTAAAGTCAAAGTCATATTTCAAGGTATGTTCGAAAATAAACGTTTCGATTATCGAAGGCTGAACTGCATTTAAATGCAATTTAGATGCCTTATTTATATAAAAGTAGCAACTCGGCCACGCCTTAAGACTTGACAAAACATCGAGATTTATTTAATATGAATGAAATGAACACATAAAACTTCCTGAAAAGGTGAAAACCGCATCCATATCTAGGTGTAGTTTAGAATTTAGAAAAACGAAGCAGCCACACGGACAGATCCCAAAAGCGGCTTAGCATAACATAACATACCATAAAATCCCATCACGCCTTGTTTCCCCGAAAGGTGGGGCAGAGGTGTACCTATAGTACACCCAAAGCGGTTTATTATATTTATAGACTTTATATTGTGTATAGAAGATATCATCAGAATTTTATTCTGTTAATAAATAATGTGTACTATTAATTTCCTAATCGTTAATACGTAATGACTATTTAGAAAGCGTGGAGACCAAGGCTCAGTCGTTCTCTGAATGAGAAGAGGCGTTTGCTGTGCAGTGAGATATTTGCTCAACGTCAATCTAAGCCCTAATGGTGACATTCACATAGACTGGACATGACGCACGTTCTTGACTGGAGGCGTGCATAACATTACGTCTTCACTATGTTCATGAGCACCTCTCTATGCTGACAACACAAACATGGATTCAGACTACTTCAGACCACCAGTTGCGCAACTTCGATATTCGACCACCTCTTGTAGAAAAACCAAATATCTAAGTGTACAAGTATATAAAACATATATGTATATAATAATAAAAATAAATAAAATTTAAGTTTTTTTACTAAATGTCTAAGAAATTAAATACGGTAATTATAACAAAAAAAAAAATATCTATCTGTCTGTCTGTTTGTACTTACCGGCTAATTTCCGAAACGGCTGGACCGATTTTGACGGGACTTTCATTATCCGATAGCGTTATAAGGAGTTACTTAGGGTAGGTATTTATATTTTAGAAAAAAATATAGGATTCCGCGCAAAAAAAAATAAACCCATGAAATTGTGAACCAAATCCGATTCAAATAGGAAAGTACTGAAATCCACGCAGGTGAAACCGCGGGCAACAGCTAGTTTATAATTAAAAATGCACCTATGATTGTTTGTCTCTGCATCAGCCAAAGATCAACTGGTGACCAAAGGCAAAAACATAAATAATTAGTTGGAGATATCGTTCCTTTACAGCCTTTATTTGTGTTCGTTCTTGTTTACAAAATCGTAACGGAGTAGGTACTGTAATGGTCCGCCAGGGGTACTATGAGAGCCCAGCAGATTATTACGTATCCTATGTCAGATGAAGTGTTAGATATATGTTATGCAGTGTGCTTGGACGACTAAATTACGAAATCACAGACACAATCGAGTATTATAGTAACTTTACTTATAGAAAAACACATTTACAAGTCACGGCTTTTTTTTAAATTTCAATTAGGTTTGCTCTTGACTCTAGGCTAGGTCAGAGATGACAGAGACAAAGTCGACGATGGAGCGAGCTTACCCAGAAGAAGCCTGTTAACTCTCACTTTGAAGAGATCGGGGTTGTATGCGTTCGGAAACACAGACGCAGGCAGAGAGTTCCACTCCTTTGCTGTGCGCACCACAAAAGACATTTGTAAACGCTATTTTCTAACTGCTTCAACACAAAACAATTGGCTTATCCTATCAAATTCAAATGCGTTCGACACTTGCTGGTGTTCGAACGCGCCCACAGGCAAATACTTAACGGCCCGTGACACATACGGTTGCCACCGGCATCAAACCTCTACAGTACTGTCATGATCTGCCGGGATACCACGGTAGCCCACTACGTATATGTGTGTGATGACTCGATAGGTGTGTTAGGAAGATATAGCTACTATAAATTAGTCACACCAGAGCACTGTATCATTATTTATAGCTTATAGAAAGCTTGTTACAATATCCACGTAATCATAGAATTGACTCTATATAAAATCATATTTCTATATGTCATATTTAAACTAATCTATTCGTCACTAGATGTTTCAATGTATCCATAGACAAATACTTAGCGGCCTGTTCCACGTGAGATTGCCACCGGCATTAAACCTCTACATGAGCTATATAAGGAATATTTCTGAAAAATAAATTGTTCGTAAATAATTTGCATTATTTTATTGTGACGTCACATGTAAGATGAAGAACGTACATAATTATTGTAAAGTTTACATAACAGTGATCGGTGAGTGGCCGAGATTGGGCAGGTCGCGTGGTTTCCGATGCATGATAGTTTGTCGGTGCGTTTTCATTGTTGAGACGAAGCAATAATCTGTAAATCGTACGAAACTGTTCATAGTGAGATTTTGGTTCTAGGTCTAACAAATTGCCACTAAAAGGAGGTCTTAGTAGACCATTTTCTCCATAGTCATGATGGCCGTTGAAGCAGACGAGTCTTTGAGATCGGGACTCAGAAAACGTAGCGTTAGATGCGATCTGAATAAGATGGCGATTTGTGCGGGAGCTGGTGAGCACGGGTACTGTGGAACAACTTAGGAAATGTCCTGCAACGAACTGGGATATGCTAAGTATAAATGATAAATGATTTTATTTCTGTAAGTAGGTTTGTACAAACACTTTTACACGTCAATCATATTTTTTTAAAACTTGATGAGGCCGGCGTTTCCTATCTGACTACTCTGAGAAGAAAGGCCGAAACAAACTCAGAGGCCACAGTCTCTTTTAAAGTCGAGACATAATCTTGGTCAGATCATGTGAAAACCATGTAGATTGGTGTCTGAAATGGTTTTTTGAGGAAAGAGCCACACAAATTGAGTGGACCTGTCCAGTCAGTGCACGCATCTGTCAGTAATCGTACAGCTCAACTCAGAACTTAAGACTCACCTCATTTAACTCGTCCGTCTGTCATCCGTCAAATGTCAATAAAAGCCGTCACTGAACGTGCACGCACCCGCGTATTAGCCCAGATCACGATTCCTTTCTCCATTGAGAGACGAGCGCCGCATCAGTTGCACATTGTGAATGGGATGGGTGCGGAACATTTAATACTTCATTATTACGTCGGTATGCGCCCAGATGCTGAACTCTCACTAGTTTGATTATTTTCGAATCAATATTTGAGTGGATTTTTGATGTTAATCGATTATTAATCATGTACAATGTTTTACTAAGAAAAGTAGTAATTTTATTTTGACTGCCTCGTTGGTCCAGTGGTTGTAAGCGCTACTGCTGAGCATGAGGTCCTGGGTTAGATTCCCAGGACGGGAAAGTGTTATTGGGTTTTTCCATAAGGAATGTGAAAAATACCTTGGCTTAAAAATTGATAGCAATCTTAATTGGAACAACCAAATAGATTATATTAAAGATAAACTCTCGTCACTCACTGGTTCTCTCTACAACATAAGCAATTGTATACCTAAAAATATTCGTTTAACTATTTATAACTCTCTTGTTAAATCACATTTACTATACCTAATAGAAATTTGGGGCAACTCAGGTAAAACAAAATTGCAAGAATTACAAAGAGTACAAAACAAGATCATTAAAATATTATTTCGCTATCCATATTTGACACCTACTTATAAAATTTTTGAAGAAACTAAATTGATGAATATTAAGCAACTTTATATGTATACCACTTGTATTCTGATAAGAAAAATTTTAGACAAAAAGATTAAAACCAATTTATCATTTACCAAAATTTCGGAGGTATCTAAACGTAGCAGGCGTCGCCCTAGTTTACTTGTATTACCAAGACCTCGCACAAAGTACTCCAAAAGAAACATCACCTATGAAGGAGCAAATGTTTATAATAATTTACCGTCTAACATTAAAAATGTAAGCTCGTTCAACATTTTTAAATCTCAACTGTCTAAATATATAACAGAAAACTTTTCTTATCCTAAGTTACATTAATCCAGTCGAATAATATAAAAAAAAAAAAAAGGGTTGAGCGGGTACCTATATAACATTACGCATTTTGTCGCTTTTATTGTTTTAAACTACCCTACCGGCTAATGATAGTACTTATTAAGTCTCTAATGATGTTACGTAAACAGTTTTTTACTTATCTCGGTGGCGGTTAATTAGATAATTAAAATAAATGTTATTTTGTATTCTCATGTAAGTGGCTTTATTGTCTTTTTGGGAATAAATGATTTTAAACCAAAACCAATGCCTCAGTAGCAGCCCGGATTAGGCCCACCCTCTATTACATAGCACTTGAACATAACTGGCGAAATATGGTTGTACTATAGGTACACCTCTGCCTAACCCTTCGGGGATTACAGGCGTGATGTTATTGTGTAGTAATTATATGGCTTTTCCTCACATTCGTCTACTTCGGGCCTATGTTTAGAAGTGGACTTTTGACTGACATGATGATAATGACATACTTGCTACGCCTTTTCTCATGGGGCCGGCAGACATTACAGACGTGACATGATTCCAGTTGTTCAACATAATGAAGGATATCACCTATAAGATCGGTGGAGTCACCACGACTTTGTATTACAGAATACTTACTTTATTCTTACTTTGATTAGATCTACAATTATTTTTATTATTTTAATGATTTACTTTTTATGATTAAGACATAACACGGAGTTATAAAACTGTTAGTTGGCAATTATTCAGTATTATTTTAATATGTAGGTCTACCATAAAAACGAAGATCTAATATTAGATGTTGATGATTGGATTGCGTCTTATTTTATGACTTGATAGTAACTAGATTTCTTGAAAATAATGTCTATCTGCAATGTGCCAATGTTATTTCTGGAAAACCAATTCACCTTTCCCTTGTTTACGTCTCTTTTACACAATAATAAATAGTTGTTGAAGGGCTGGAAAAAGAAGTGAGGTTGTCTGCCGGCGAGATGGGCACACGACATTGTTGCGATCGTAGATAAAACCTGGATAGACGCCCTGGGCGTCTGGAGTCCAGAGCCAACTCCCTGCCACCGTAGGCGCGGGCTTGCGGACGGCGAGCAATGGGTAGCTCACCGTCCGGTAAGGACCAGGCCCGAGTCGACGGCGTGTCGTGTTCCACGCGCACCTCACAGAGATGTCAGCACTAGCTGACGGGTTCCGCTAGGGCCAATGCCTGCCAGGGCCGCGGGATATTCGAAAGAATCGTTACCGTGGCACAGGTAACTGAAGGAACACGGGTGGGTTTTAGTCAGTAAAAGTCTGACACGCCCTCGCGCTCCGCCCAGAGCAGGATAAGTTATTTGATGATTTCCCACCCAAAAAAAAAAAACGCACAACCTGCATGAGGCTGGAACTGGAGATTGGCCAAGAAAAGAGAGGCCTACGAATGAATGTAAGAGGTTTACTAAAAATTGACATGTTAAACATATTTTTTTTTTAATGTTAAACTTATTATTGATTAATGAATCTGTTAATGAGCAATTATTGACTGAAATTGTTTTTGAATTATTGAACATAAATTGTAGGACCGTAATAACTGAGGTTGACTAAATACCAGTACAATGGATAAAAAGCACCAATAATGAAGAGTGTAATGTTTTGTATTATTATTAATTATTTTTAACATAGCCGTATTTACGTACATAATATTGTACAACCCATGGGTATGTTACAGTAATACAATAATGCTAATTGTAGGAACTCTCTTTTCACCTGTGACAAACAATAAATAAATGAATACGCTGAGCAGTGGGTTGAAGTCGGGCTGTGTTTATAATGATGGACACACTTGCGCAAGTTGTAGGCGAAACAATAGGCAAATACTGACTACCACATGTTACCACTTAGGTACCTATGCTTCTTCTTGCCCTTTGATCAAATTCTCATCTAGCCCGATAGGTTAAAAAGATACCTATTGATATTTCAGTGTCGGCTCTTTGACCTTTCAAGGGTTAGGCTTTCAAGGAAAGAGTAGGTAATTTTTTTGATAATTTCCAAGTCAAATCGTTTATTTCGAATAGGCACATAAAAGGCACTTTTGAATGTCAAAGATTAACAAGAAAATATAATTGATTCTAGCTGCCCCTTCCAGAAGGTAGTTTCGTATGGAGAAGAATGGGCAGGAAACTCCACCGTTGCTTCATTATGGCTTCAAAAATTTAAATCAATATTAAGTTATTCACTATTTTGGTAAAACTTTTTTAACTTGTAAGTTTTCCTGAAATAAGTATAATAATGAAAGTTATGTTCCGTAGGTTTACATAGAACGAACTAATCGCGACATTTTTACTAAATGCGCAAAATGATTTTCAATGACACCGTCGCAAGTAAACCGTTCGCGTGTGTACCGACGGTACCTCAAACTGCGCATGCGCATTATTCAACATCTGTCAAAGGTCAGTGCCGCGAACTTGGGGGACATTGCGCTTGACTTTTATTGAAAGATGCCTCATTATACACCGTGATTATAATTTACTTACCAATGAAACTTTGAACATCGTTGTTTTTTGTGGGTTTATTATTTACCATTGCTTTTTCAATAATTCGTGGTTTGCTTTTAATTGAAGCTTAGTCGGATGTGGTTAAACTAAATTAATTTAACCTTTTAAATAGATTTGGGCATTTTATTATGTTAACAAATTAAACCTGCTGTATTGGTTTTCTTTGTAGCGTGTCGATGCCAGTCTAAAAAATTGAGTCGGCCCAGAATTTTGCTACGAGTTTGGCGCCTTCACTAGCGTCCATCAGCTCCTGTATCGCGCAGGCAATAGGACAAGCAGGACTCGATATTATGGTGTCCCATCGTTCGTCGAACAGCACCACTTTTAAACTCCATGGCGGAGTTATCATTCTATGCATCTCCAACTGAGCAGGTTTACAACCTGTGTCCGGAGTCGATTTAAAGACTTCTGTATTGGTTACCTGCCAGAATACCACAAAAATCACTATCTATGTGATAATCACATCAAAATCTGTCCAGCGATTTCCAAGATTACCACAACAGCCTTCTCAGACTTGTTTATGATAAATACCTAGCGGGTGAAGAAATGTGTATCATTTCGTACTCAAGAGTTACATTACTTTAAAAGTATAATTAATTTGATAATTACGACATTAAGACAAGCCTTAAAATTACGGGTTTGTTAATAAAATGTTACTTCTCGTCGGTTTGTATGTCATTTAGAAAGGACATTGATTACGTCACTTCACGCTTGTAATTATAACAGTGTAAGCAGAGATTCATTGAAGGTATGCTTTGTCATAGGAATCTGCCTAGGCTTTAGTATACCTTTGAATGAAATAAATACATTATTATGTTATTGGGTTTTATCATCGGGAATTTCTCATTAGCACCCCAGAGTCCGACATAGCCGGTAGAGTAAGCAAACTGAAGTGGCATTGGGCTGGCCATGTGTATTGCCGGTGGAGCAGAAGACTCCTGGAGTGGTGACGCGACGACCTTAAGAAGGTGGCTGGGACAGACTGGATGCAGAAGGCGGAGGACAGGGTGTTGTGGCGCAGCCTGGGAGAGGTCTATGTCCAGCAGTGGACTGCGAAAGGCTGAGTTGATTGATTGATTGACCCCGGAGTCAGGATTTGTGCCCGGTTGATGGCAATAAGCTCACCGTTACATGGGACTTGATCAAAACTGGTGAAATGTGGGTGTACTATACATCTCTGCTTAATCCTTTGGGAAATACAGGCGTGATGTTATGTATGTGTGTGGTTATTAGGTAAAAACTGAAAACGATGGAAGGTAAGATCTTGTATGGCAACCCCTGCGAGGAGCCTTTCTTTTAGAATCTTTATTAAAGTAAACTATATCTGTCTGTATGAACCGTCTGTACGATGGTTTATTCACGCACATTAAATCTTCACTTTTGTAAGCTGAACTTGAATAATTAATCTTCGATTGCAAAAACTTACTTCATTTTTATTTACGTAGTAACCAGTATAATTATTTTTATTTCAATCACCAACACAATTTGGTAATGACTTTGATTGATGAAACACACTTAGTTTCGCACACTTATTTTTTAAAAACAAATTTGCTAGCATATATTCATTTTGGAAAAAAACGGAAATTATACAAAAGTAGAGGAAAACCTTACCCCTTGGCCTTATTGGTGATGTTCTTCAGAAAGGTAACCAAGGGACCAGATGTATGAACATAAATGAGGCAAAAGGAGTATGTAAGGATCGTAGCAGGTGGCGTTCTGTAGTTTCTGCCTACCCCCATGGGAAGAATGCATATATGTATATATGTAAAGGAAAAGCTAAAATTTTTTTCTACAATAAACATGATTAATAGCGACGTTTTGACCTCTGAAAATAAGTTGGTAAACTAGGTACACTCACGTTCCCAATAAAGCGTTATGTCACTGACAGAAAAACGCACCGTCATTGTGAATAGATTATGGATACCTAAACGGCGACGTCAGAAAAAATACTTTCTCTGTTTAGATCACCAACATTTTTAAAATTTCACATCTAAGTTATCCCCAGGTATAGATCAGTTTGGGACAAATGCAGCTAAAATCATTTTTATGAATCTCTTTTACTGCATTGTTGGTCTAGTGGTCGCAAGCGCTACTGGTGAGCATGAAGTCCTGGGTTCAATTCCCAGGTCGGGCAAAATATTATTGGGTTTTTTTATCTGGAATTTCTCAGTAGCAGCCCGCAGTCTTGATTTGTGGCCGGTTGATGGCAATAGGCTCGTCCCCTATTACATGAGACTTAAACATAACTGGCGAAATGTGGGAAATGTGGGTGTACTATAGGTACACCTCTGCCTAACCTTTCGGGGAATACAGACGTGAAAATAATCATAAATAAAATAATCATAATTATGCGGATTGAGAACATCAAAAGTGCAACGAGTGGGTTTCGAACTCATGACCGGTCCTTTTCTCGATGCGTTTGCCAATGAGGTAATTGTGTCGCTAAATTTAATTATTTCTTTCACAAATAATCTTGAATAAACTGAACATCAGTATTATTTAACTGATGAACAGCAATAAACGACGCGACCAATCACACTAACGCGTTAGTAATTCGCGTCGTGTACCGACCACGAGGGGCTCGTGGCTAAGGAATAACAGCCACATGGGTCGATCGATCAGGTTAAGTTACTCTTGCCGCGATCGATCCGTGGATGGGTGACCATCATTATATACCGAGAACCTCCGTGCCTCGGAAAGCACGCTAAGCTGGCTGCGTCTCGGCTGTCATTCTTGGATCTTTGATAGCCGTTATGGAGTGTCAGAAGCCCGAAAGTCGGAAAACCAGTCTTACCAAGGAGTATCGTGTTATCCAGTAACTGGGTTGTGGAGGTCAGATAGGCAGTCGCTCCATGTAAAATACTGGTATTCAGCTGCATCTGATTAGACTGGAAGCCGACCCCAGCATAGTTGGGAAAAGACTAGGCAGATTGATTGTCGTGAACCGACCACCATTGAAAAATTAGTGCTGTGTCGTCCTGGATACTCATTAGTGATTTGAGTTTGTAACTGGTTACTGTTGATTATCGTTGTGGTAGACAGACCTTAGAGGAATAATAAATCGTGACCTGAAGGAAGTTCGTTGTTGCCGGGATGATTGTCCATCCTATTGTCACCATCGAATCGAGCAGAAGACAGATGTATTCTTCCCGGAAACTAAACTATACAATCACATATGTAGGTACCTAAAGGCGAAATTGGACGTCCGCATCCATCACTGTTGTACTTCGGTGAGTGCTCGAGAACTCCACGACCTCATTCCGCCTGCCCCCTTCTACCATCGGACATCTAGACGCACTGCAGGTTACCATCCCTACCTAGTTGCTATTCCACCAATTCGCACTAAGCGTTTCCAAATGTCTTTTGTGATGCGCACAGCAAAGGAGTGGAACTCTCTGACTGCGTCTGTGTTTCCGAACGCATACAACCCCGGTCTCTTCAAAGTGAGAGTTAACAGGCTTCTTCTGGGTAAGCTCGCTCCATCGTCGACTTTGTCTCTGTCATCTCTGACCTTAGACTAGAGTCGAGAGCAAACCTATCTCAAATAAAAGAAAAAAAATTATAATCTATGCGGGCTTAGATATTGCTAAGCAGCGGGTGGTAATCACCTTGAAGATCTATGAGCTATTGACAGAT
Source organism: Fissipunctia ypsillon (assembly GCA_947568875.1). Lineage (NCBI taxonomy): Eukaryota > Metazoa > Arthropoda > Insecta > Lepidoptera > Noctuidae > Fissipunctia > Fissipunctia ypsillon. The sequence continues at coordinate 22,899,872 of OX387654.1, forward strand.
TACAAGTTGCATAGTTACAGCTTCATACTAAATCAATATAATGTCTATGAGAACCAGTCAATTTCGAGAATGAACGAACACTGATTTCTCAATGAAGAAATAATGAAGGTATGAATTGTGTAACTTACCTACTTAGTATTTCCTGATATAGGACTTCTTCTGTGTCATGGATGACTTTACAGACAAAAATGTCACACCCCAATACCTACATAATTACCAGTACGGTTCATGAAAACAAAACATTTTATCTCGGGAAACGAATCTCATTCCCATACAGCAAAAGCCAATTTTCCTAGCCACTGCACCATTGTCATCAAAATAATAAGTATCTAATATGAAAGTCGTCTTTTGTCATCAGGGATAAAATTGACGCTGGCAGCTCTACTTAGCAAATATCCAGGCATATATATATATGTTTTTAATTAGCGTATTCTGTCCCACTGCTGGGCAAAGGTCTCCCTCAAGTCCTTCCAGGAAGTCTTTTCCCGCGCCACCTCGAACCAGCCCTCGTGGTATGCGTCCAGGTCATCCCGCTACCTCTTTCTGGGCCGGCCTCGGCCGCGCCGTCCTTCTTTCATCACGGCATTTTTGAAACTTTAAAAAAAATATAATTAGAAAATCCAAAACTAGGGGTCACTAATGACAAGTTTAAACGCACAGTTAACTCCTTGACACGGTTAAAGAACATTAACAAATCGTTTATCCGTATGTGTGTAATTACCTACGAAACTGCTACACCATTATGCAAATATCATTTTAGTTTGAACGCTCTTCATTATTTATTATGCTTTATGATCATGTCGAGTTAAGATTATGTAGTTTTAAGTGTAATTGGCTTTCATATACGCATACTATTCACGTTTATGAAGAACTGAGTTAGGAAAACATTTGATAGCTTTGAAATATTGGTCGTAGCTTTTGTGCGCTACTTCTTCTTAAAACATACTATATGATAGTTGTAAATGGATCCTAAATAGAAATATGAGGACTTTTCCTTATTAGCTTGGACTGTCGTAGTCCTGGGAAAAGTTAGGCATTTTGTTAGACAGTCCAGGCACAACATCGAGAGAAGTGGAAAAAATAGGGGAGGCTCTCTTCCTTCCACTTCCGCCGATGTTGAGCTTCTTCTCGCCCATTCATCATGAGAAAGCGATCCAAAATGTCCTGCCATCTTCTCCTCGGTATGACGCGACCTCATCTATGAAGACTAGCATAAAAAGCGTAATCAGCCTATAATGTTCCCACGGCTGGGACACAGCCCTCCTCTCTGTGAGAGGGAGTGGACTGTACCACGCGGGCCCAGTGCGGGTTGGTGCATAATGAAAACTAGGAATTGTCCTGTTCGGTATCATTGTTTGATAGCCAGTGGTGTCTATACTTTAATATCGGTCAGTAACTGCAGTATCGCAGGTGGAAGGTCTGTTTTCATACAAGGAGGGAACGAGCAATCATCACCATCCTTGCTCCCTGCATGTAGGTTAACTATATGCGATGTCGTAGCGTAGTTTAACTTACATTTGAACCTTACTTGCACTTTTTTATTGCGCATTATAATAATGTTTTATAACCGACTTCAAAAAAGGAGGAGGTTCCCAATTTATATATTTTTTTATATATGTTTGGGCATTACTCCGTCATATACAGACGGATTGGCAAAATTCCTTTTTTGTTTGAAAGGGTATACTTTTTTTGTTAGCGATTTGGATATTTTCTATAGTAATTCGTGTACTTGCTCTCGGAAAGCACCATTTGATGAAGTGGAACTGATGATGCAGACCACGGATGGCCACCGGAACTACTCAATAATAAGTATTTCATGGTTTGGGATTCGATTACTTTAATATGGTTGCTAAGCAGTTCATGCTCGTCAAAATGTATATGGTGAAATGGAGCTGATGGTAACTTGACCACCCAGTTCTCCTGGTTCTTACTAGAACTCCCCAACAATGAACGTCCCTGCATCGGGAAAAACAATATTTTGTAAAAGGCAATTGACATTAGGCTATTATAACTTAGATAAATTATAAACTGACCCACTAAAAAGTGAAGAATAAAAAACTTTTTTGCAAAAAAAAAAACAACCGACTTCCAAAAAAAAACACTACAAAGTGAAAAAAAACTTTAATTTCGGAAGTCGGTGGCAAAAAACTAAAAAACAGATCCAAAGACACCGACTTCCGAAATTAAAGTTATTTTTCACTTTGTAGTTACAAGAGTGGACAAGAGTTGGTTGTTTTTTTGGAGGTCGGTTGTTTTTTTTTTTTTTGTAAAAAGTTTTTTTCTAAGAAGGTTATCGATCATGATTATTTTTCATTATTTATCCAGGGTTGCGACTGGGCCTTCATAGTTATTATTCACAAAAGCGCTAAGATGCAGCTGATTGCATCAATAGAGCAGTAGTTGGTTGCATCAATGTTACAATAATGAAATGTATTTATTTCGAAAATGCATCACATCTAAATAAATAAATAATTTGAAATACCAACTTGTTACTCGTGCATCTAACTAGAAAATATCTTAATGAAAAGGTGATAATTTTAAATGCATCATAGTTAACATTTCTAATTAGTAAACGGATGCGGAAATCAAAATTAAAAATATGAATTATATCGTTTCAAAGAGTGTGTCTGTAGGTATCTGTCTACCTATCTCGGAAATAACTGAATTTATTATGATGCGGTTTAAGTCTTTAAAAGAGTTTGGAAAACCAACGACGACTAGCAATAACACTGCATAATTTTATTTGAGAAACAAAGATAAAGAAAGTAAATAAACATAATTAAACTTTGTGTTTAAAATTTTACGTACTTCCATAATTATAAAGTTAAAGTTATCATTACAGAAAGTTATCGAAACATCACTAGTATTCCCTATCTTAAGATAATTGGAGCATTTAACCCCTTACCTATTCGAGTTGTATTGCCAAAAGTCCGAAGCCTCACCCACTAAAACCAAAAATTAAAAAATAGTCCATTTGCAACCCGAATTCGTCCTCGATAGCCTCTCTAGCAAAGTAAAAGTAGACGGTCTGATCTCCGCTATATAAACGGATCGGTTTGAGCACAAGGCATCACACATCAGCCAGCGTTCGACCAAACTAGACATGGCCAAATACATCGTAAGTTGGAGTGCAGTGAATGTGTTGTGTCGTGTGGAGGTGCACTATGCACACCGTGTGAAGTGGACTTCAGTTTCGTTAAATTCGGTGCTTTCTGGATGTGCTTTCGGATGTCTCCGAGGCTTGCCAAGGATTTAATCTTCATTTCTAAGTGTTCTGCACCAGTTTTGGGAAAATGGAACCCTTGTTTTGTGGAGAGGCGTGTGATTCCAGCTTTAGGAGTGATAGCTTCGAAGCTACATGATTTAATTGTGGGCTGATTCATTGGTGATGAGTTGTTTACTGAACCAATTACTTGTGCATAAGTCTCGACTATGCATTTAGCTAAAGCATCGCATTAAAATTTATCTCCACAGGTTTATGAAAGTTTGGGAATTGTTATCTTAACTGAATGTTTGTTAACAGGTCGCCCTCGCCCTCTTGGGTTGCGCTGCCGCCGAGCCTCCTGTGGGCTACAGCTACTCTGCCCCATCATCGCACTCATCATCTATCTCGCTGGGCAGTCTCAGCAGCGGTGGCCACTACCATTCCGTGCCCATCGGACATTCCGAAAGCGAGGGCTACTTCGTAGACCCTCATCTCCTCCACAAAATCAAGAACATCCTCTTGTCCGAGGAGATCAAGAACCAAGGCTCCAGCTTCGGTGGTCACGGACATGGCCACGTCTCATCTCATTACGGCCCCCCTGCCCCCGTGTACGGTGTTCCCGAACAGAAGATCGTTGGCATTGAGCTCGACCACGTCCAGCAGGCCATCCAGGTAGCTCAGTACCACCAGGCTCAGGAGGCATACGCCAGCGGTCACGGCAGCTACTACTCCGGTGGACAAGGAGGCTACTCATCCGGCGGTGGCTACTCTTCCGGCGGTGGCTACTCTTCCGGCGGTGGCTCCCACTACACCACCATCGGAATCCCCTCAGGATCCTACGGAGTCCCCTCCGACACATACGGCCAGCCCCACTAAACGACCAAATTGTTAGTCATCTCATCTCATTTAATGTAAATCATGTGATCGCATCCTAGATGTTATTATGTATTTGTTGTTATAAGTTTCTGTAAATAAAAGAACAATCTATTTTGTACGAACGGCTCCTTGATTTAATGTCCGAACTTTCACATCCCGAGGTACCGCAACTGGTACATCTTGGTGCTACAATCGTAAAACCATATGCGGTGCAACAAAAAATACATGAATGCGAAACAAAAACATGTTTCGACGCCTTAAAGAGCTGCAATAGGCCCCTATCGAAAGTAATATTCGATAAACTCGAAAGTACCGATGTCAGCGGACGACTTTATGACATGTATGTGACGTAATTGACGTGCAATTTTATAATAAAGTGTAATTATGTCGTTTTTTCAACATATTAAGTTACATACTTAGCACCTCACAAAATGAATCACTCATGATTTCGCAACCCGCTGACCGAGATACGTGAACGTAACAAACTTAAAACCAATGAAGAATTAGAAATTACGGTTCGAAATACCAGATCGCACTTTCGAGGATTAGATAAAAATTTCGAAACTGGCTATAATGCGAGCCATCTCGTGTTGCGTCAGAGCGACCATTTTCGCGGAATTAGCGAATAATTTCGCTCGAGTTGTTAATCTGAATGCACCATGCACTTTCTCCGTGCAACCTCGGGTGTTCCGAATGTCGAATGGTTATATAATTAACGCATGAGAGGCTGCGAATGATCTGCTCGTATCCATCTGTACGATCTTGTTTAGGTACAATTATTCAGTTACTTAACGCCATTCTGTTAATTAACAGATTCTGAGGTTGCGAGATTCAAGCCTTACGTATAATTTTTTTTTGGAGAAGTTCTGATTTTCGAACATGATAATTATCATGTTCATCATCATCGACCTCCATTGTATCAATTTGTTTTATTAAGTTCTTCAGACGTTTCGTCTTATATTTTGGGTATGATTTCACCGAAAAGTGAGTAATGAGTTTTTTACGAGCGATGCGAAAATTGAGCTCCTGAATAATATTTTTTTGTTCTGTCACTTTCTCCCATCTTGCAACAAGTTATTGAAATATGGTTTCTAAAGTCAAAGGCTAATGTGATAGTACTTAATATATGCATTGTTTATTTTCGAACATGACGATTCCATGTTCGTCATGATTGACCTCCATTTTATCTTTTTTTTTTATTACGTTCTTCTGTCCTTTCGTCTTATATTTTGGGTGTTATTTCCCCGAAAAGTGAGTATCTAATGAATAATATTTTTATGCTCTAATCACTTTCTCCCATCTTATAATAAATTATTGTAATATAATTTGAGGCTAAATTTTTCCAATACTTACGGTTTTCTAAAAGCAGTTTAATTTAGAGTAAGTTACATACAAAAGACAGCACACATGTGGTCAAGAAAATCATAAAAAATTGGGATGGTCCATGCCTCCATGGTCAAAACTGGCCAAAGATTTTTGACATCATTTAGTTGAGACATTCTCATACATATCCGATATATACTTAGTCTTGTAAACGATCGAAATAATAATTTAATTATTCATCAGCTGATGTAATTAGGTACTGTTAATTAGTAGACTACTATTTCTATAGATAAAGTACCTACCTACTTATTAATCACAAAAACTCAGTGTAAAAATTAGTTTTTTGCAATCAAATTGTACATTTAATAAATCCATCCATAAATGCGATAATACTGTGTGGGTGTACTGTAGATACATCTCTGCTTAACCCTTCGGGGAAACAAGCCGTGATGTATGTTATGTTAAATGCGAAAATAACTCCATAGAAACATAGACAAAATGACAGATTGTAGAAAGATTTCTAACGTCTAATCGTGGCAATGTGTCATTTTGTCTATTCTTCCGTCGACAAAACCCGTTTCTATGGTGATCATGCTACGCGTGCTTGTTTGTCTTTTATGCACTTTTCAGGCCTAAACTACTGAACTGATCGCTATAGAATTTGACAAACAGGTATTTTGGAACTTAGTTAGAGAAGGCTATTTTTCATCCTGGATATTTTTATTAAAAAAAAATATGAAATACCAAATATACGCAGACGAAGTCGCGGGCAACAGCTAGTTCTTAAAAAAAAGAAAAACAAACTACGATATAAATTGTAAAGAATACCTAAATTAAACTTTTAAGACGTATAACCCTAAATTGCAATGATGATCATTGTCACAACCGTAGGTTGGCGATCGCTAACACTAAGTCATCTCTTCACTTACGACTGCCCAAATTACACAATACTCTTAATAAAATGTGTAACAAAATCTCACAGTGTAACGTATTATGATATACAGAGTAACCGAAGACTAACGCTCCGTCGCTTTAGATAGTAGTATCACTGGTTTTTGAGACTATTGTATAACAACAAACAAACATAACTTTATACACACTTTATTATGATATACACGTCGTGATGTTTGTCAATATGGTGATACTGCTCACACCATGGCGTGGACTGAGGATTTTATGGTTTTTATTTTAGTACGTGACTTAAAAGTGTAGTGCCGTATTGGTTTTCTAGTGTCAAGGTCTTGAGTTACATTTTAAATGTAGGGCAAATGTACGATTTATTTTTTTATTTAATACTTTATGCACACAAACCAACCTGTAGGTGACGCAGAGACAAACAGTGGTAGGTGCAATAATGAAAATTGGGTTTTTTAATTGGTTTTTCTTTTTTGTGACAATCTAGTAAATTGCCCATTTATGTTACCAAATTAAAGTGAATAAAGTAAACAAAGATGGACTAGATTTTAAGAGCTTGTATGAGGAAATCAGTCCAGCCCCAATTTACACAATGTAATTGTACACAGTAGCTTCTAAAAACTTCAAAAATCCTTACTACTATTATGGGTTTTTGAAGATTATACTATTGTAAATGCGAAAGTAACTCTCTCTGTCTGTTACCTGTTCACGTATAGACCAAGACCTGGGTTAAGACATTACATAATTTTCAATCCTGGTAGTACGTTCCCGTGCGATAACTTCCAACCTCCACGCGGGCGAAGTCGCGCTCTAAAGCTAGTAGTATATAAGATATCCTCCTCTGGTCACTTGAGTGCAGATAATTCTCCATTTTGTTCTGTTACCATACGACACACCGTTCAGTACCCGAGGTGTTCCCCCGATCAAACGAAAAGAAAAAAAAACACGTTTATTTGCTTGAAATGACTCGATACCAATTTAAATTAATCGGTTAGCAACAATAGTCTATACATAAAAGAATAAAAAATAATCGTCGCTACATAGTCCATTAGCCACGCCCATTACTGAGACAATGCACCTGAGTTACATATCTATCGTCAATACATAGTAAAAAATAAAGTCGTTTTTCGTGTTTGTCTGTGTGACCGCTTAGTTCTACTAAACTACACATTGGATTTCGATGCGGTTTTCACCATAATTTAGAGAATTTATTCCGAAAGGTTTATGTGTATGTCTCGTGGTCAGATCTTAGAATTTTGATCATTTCATGAAATGGTTATTTTCATGAAAGATGTAGAACATCGACCGCTGGTCACATCATGATGTGGTCTGGCCAGATCATTGTAAACTCAGCGTTTGACGATATGAACAGTTAAACGCACGACTACTTTATGATGTGGCCAAACATTAGTGATCATATCGTAAAATAGTTAGATTATCCACCGGTAGAGGCGTTGATGTCACTTTGTTTTTATTGTGCATCTAGTCCTACTCGAATAATTCCTAAGTAACTGCGACCAACTTTGATGTAGCGCTCGCCGGCCGCACTTTCTCCCCTCGTTGAACAATGTACTATTTTCGCTCTATACTGGAGACAAGGGTAGGTAACTTTCATCGGTTCTGCTACAATACATCTATGTATAGTCACTACGACCCTTCGTTTAATTAACTACGTCAACTTTAACATCATTTCATTGCCATAACTATTGTTCATGACGATTTATCGTACATGACTTATCATTTCTCAAATAACAGTAGGCACATTACCAGTTCTATGGTTTAAACTACTAGTCAACCGTCATAAATAACCACAACTTCATAAGGTTGATTGATTGACCACCTGTAAACCCTGTCTTAGGTAGATAGTAATAATTGACTCCTGTCCTGAGTTTAGTAAGGACAGGGGAAACGGTATTCAGGACAATGCATAAGCATAATCAGCCTATAATGTTCCCACTGCTGGGACACAGGCCTCCTCTCTGTGAGAGGGAGTGGGCCGTAATCCACTACGCAGGCCCACTGCGGGTTGGTGGATGTCACATGTCTTCGAACTTTTCTCTCGGTGTTTTCCTTCACCGATTTGAGAGCAGTGGTGATGAAATTAAATACACAAAGTAAAGTGCTTGCCTGGGTTCGAACTCACGACCTACAACTCGTTAGTCGGGGCCGATACCACAGGGCCACCACTGCTCGCAGAACAATGCGGGTGGTGTATTATCCTGGATTAGATTTTAGCAATGATGAGGAATGATGTGATAAAGCAACGGTGTAGTTTAAAAGAAGACGTAGTGACAAAAATTGAAAAGAGTATGCTTAGATGGTTTGGTCATGTTGAGAGGATGAATGAAAGTCGACTAACAAAAGGTATTTACACGGCAGATGTAAGTGGAAACACCGGGAGGGGACGCCCTAGGAAGACATATAATCTTATTGGTGATGTTCTTCAGAAAGGTCAGGTGCGTAGTGCTCGCAACCGGCGTGCGTGTATGACCAGATGTATGAACGTAAACGAGGCAAAAGGAGTATGTAAGGATCGTAGCAGGTGGCGTTCTGTAGTTTCTGCCTAGCCCCATGGGAAAAAAGCGTGAGTTTATGTATGTATGTATGTAGATTTTAGCAATTTGCTTGCTACATTTAAAAAAGCATCCACGCGAGGCGTTGTTTCTTTCATGAACACTTTTTAAATGAAGCGACATCAGAACTACCATTCTTCTTTAGGCCCAGTGGACACAGGACAACCCTACAGGTCGAGCCTGCAACCATCTTACTGACTGGCTAGTATTTGGCCCACGGCATGACTCATGCTTATAAGCATAGCATGGAATTCAGCAGGATTCTTATCTTTTATTATATTCATTGGATGGCACGACGTTTAAATGCGCAAACACCCGCGACACGCGACGCGACACAGAGGCACCGCGTGTCGCAGGACGAGTGATGCCTTTGTGTAGCGCGTTTACAGGAGCCCTAATATCAAGATTACCAATCAGAGTAAGTAATAATAATTAATATGCTTGTACTCCGTGTATGAAGTCACTAATACGAAAGTGCGTAATAGAAGAACACTATAACTTATCAAATGAGTACCTAGGCACCTACCTATTTTTATTTTGTAACTGTCAATAATTACGTACATATGCACCATATAGAGAGACGATTCTTAAACGCACATTTAGCGAACGTTCGCATGGACGTAAAAACATCGCGGCGGGATTTTATCGCGCACTGGGTTTTCAACTCTCGGTGTTGAGCCGAGCGTTGAGAATCAAACAGAGTGCATTCCAGCGCGTCGAAAAAACACACTGTTCGATTTTCAACTCTCGGCGCTAAGCAGAGCGTTAGAAACCCAGTGAGCGAAATAAAATCGCCGCAATATTTTTACGTCCGTGCTAGAACGTCGGCTAACAGTGCTGCGGTCGTAAACAAAGACAAGTTTACTCCCATTTTACATTAAGTCTCGAAATAATTTGCATTGAATAGGTCACCCAAAGATGGAAGGAGAAAGTTCATCTTGGACTGTGTTCCATTGTTTTCGATGACCAGTACATAAAATGGATTTTTGTTGCTAGTGGAGCAAGACAGCTTAAAAGCTCATAATTTAAGCTATAGGTACATCAACTGATTTTATTTGCCCATGCACTTTTATTTCGTTATTAAATAAGTCATGGCAATCTGTGCAAGGCCGAAATTAATAGGCATTTTTCACACAGTTCAAGAACAGTTAACCCAACATATCCATCAGTAGCATTCATACGGGTAGCCTGTCTAATTCCAAAACAAATAAAAAAATGGCATAAATAATGCCACATGAAAATAAGAGATAATCCCAGCTGGGCGATTAAAAAAATCTTTGTCGTGAACCATTGTCAATTTAATTCCCAGGAAGACAGACAAAAGACTTACATTTAGTCAACCTGTCATTAAAAGTTTAACAACATTCTACCCAGAAAGTTGAACACTTCCTATCAAAAACAATAGGTATTTTGATCACAATCTCCAAAAAAAAATTACACGGAACTAAGCATTTCGTCGGCGACAACAATGCCTGAATAAAATTTAAATAATGTATGCTAATTAAATGCCCGAATTCTAATAAAATGTACGTAACGAAACGCTGCAATTATGTAATGTTGTTGCATTTATATATTTACATATTTAGTGAATTGAATTAATTTTTGTTGGCGCTTATTTGGTTGCAAACATTCTTGAGAAATTTTTGCAGTCTGCTTAGGTCATCTGTCTTCTACAGTATTTTAGATTATTTATAGAAAGTCTCTTTCTTTCTAGTACCTAATGGGTAAACCATATCTTACCAGAAAAATACTTTAAATCAGTAAGAAGCTACAATGTCTCGGGCACTATGTTGAAGAACACCTGCTTTCACAAGAGCTTGTAGGTACTTACCGCGGACTTGTTTTAGGTATCCTCTTGCAATTTCTGGACAAGCCCACGTCTAGCTATAGACAAACTAAGAGTTTCGTCCAGTATTGATACTACAATCAGTCTAGCTTGATATTTAAGTATACTCGTAAATTAAAAGTAATGGGTCCATTTAGATATTCATATTACAGAGAGAAATAGAACCAACCCACGTAATTGTCATTTTACGGCTCAGAAGCAAACTAACTTAGAATATCTAAACACAACAAGAAAAACAAATGCTGGTCAGGATATACAAGTGAAAGCGATCTCAAGATTAGTGACGTAACTGAGCAGATTGTAACGAATTGTAAATTTTCATCACGAGAGCAGTTTGCGCGGGTATTGTGTGGAATCGCAAATCTTATAAGCGTTCACATAATGCTACTGTGATTCTTCAGTGTTATGACCGATGCACTTCCTAAATAGTGCATAGAGTCTATTAGAATTGATAAATATGGTCGATTATAATAATTGAGGGTTTAGAACTTGTATGATGGGTGATAAATAGTCTGATATAGATAGAAAGGCAAGAAGCGAATATGCACTATTCATCAGCTTTAACATCAGCTTTGAACAATGATTCAATTCGTATCACACGAACTAGGGAACTCTTTAGAAACATGACAAAAATAATAAAAGTGAAGAAAATACAGCAAAAAGTAGAATCAGACAGTATATTCAAAGCAAAGAAATTAAATTATTTAATGTGTGCTTACATAAACATAATAATTTAAAAATTTCATCCTACTTAATTCAACACTTAAAACATGACATAAACAAACCTACATTAGTAACTATTAGTCGCCAATCTAATCTACTTAATCAATTTATCATCATTCGCCAATTATTCAAATCATTGTTATGTAAAACATTATGCGTCTACATGTTCGTCATATAGACTTTCTAGAGATATAAAACCTCACTGGTGAACTTTTAATTCGATACTTAGCTAGGTCATAAATGAATATATTTTTAAATAGGTTCTTCTCTAATATACTATCATGAAGATCATTAGCAATCTACTATAATTATAAGTGGGCACTTGTAAGTGACTTGAAAACTGCATTCAACTGTAACTGACCATTAAAAGAAAATACTATGGTCTAAAACCATTTCAAGTTTAGGATGTGACTTAAATTATTCATACTTAACTTTTTGCAAATGATCCGTCTATGCCTTTGAAAGTCTGTGATATGTGAACGATCAATCTTGCGCGGGCGCATTCGGTATGATGTCCGCAGTGCGCATAAGTGACAGGCGGACGGCGGAGATAGTGATCTATGGTAAGCCGTGATTATTATCGTAGTGTATAGGCAGAAGTGAAGGTTGTTATGCAAAAGTTGGTTAGTTGTTTTATTAATATTTTTTCTAAATATGTTTTTATAAGAACAAACTATTGGACAATAGTATGTGAGTGTGTGTGGTAATCGTGATTTTGATACGATGCAACTTACGGCCGAACTCAATAACCTATTTTCAGTAAAAGACAGATCGCTATTGATGGTAGACAGTATAATTCTATCTGTCCTTGATAGATTCCATGATTCCATAATCTGTAGATTATTGGGACGTTAAAAGCATAGATAGATAGTTTTTTTCTATCTCCAGTACGCCAAAACTGGTGATAGATAGGTTATTGGGTTGGTGGGTTGGTTTGTCGTTAGTAGAAGTCTGTAATATTCCGCAGAGGGTTGACACTCCCAGACACCACGTCCCTGAAATGACCCAATTGTTTTAACATCAACATAAGTCTGTTATTTGTATTTTAAGCACCTGTAATAAAACCCAGTTTAAGCTACTTTACTAAATAAAAATAAATTGCATACCTCTTAACTTAAGACCAATATTTGCAATGTGTGTTCAGTTTTTATAATCTAATCAGCGAAATCAGCGGGGATAAGTATAGGAACATAAGAACTGACACCTGACGACTCTCACTTGTACCAAGACTCCAAGTTATTACGGGCATAAGATAATGAAGTAAAGAAGGCACACTAAGAACAAAACATGATGAAAGAGTCGCACTCGTAAAGCTATATTTAACCGGCATTTTGGCACTTAGAAGTAGGTATGAATGAAAAATGTTATAATGGGTGCAAAATGAAGAACACTGAATAGCAGCTAACTGTTAGAGGTCTGTAAGGATGTACTGTGATCTGTATCCGTTAGTCAACTGTGGTGACGATACCAGTAATGACAACTGTCGTATTATTAAGAGTCTGCGCTTCTTCCATGATCCATATTATTTTTAACGTCGGGGTTCTGGGGGCCAGTCTGGTTACTTCAGTGTGAGAAAGAGATGGAGTTGTACGTCCTGCATAGCTCCATCTCTTTCTCACACTGAAGTAAGATTAAAATAATACTGCTGAGAGGTTGTGGTTGGCCTCCTGAGATTGATTGAGTACAATAACATTAAAATAAATATCACAATGCTTGTGACCGTGAGATTACGTGAGACTTCTACATACAGTTGACTGCATTGTGTCACTGGCCGCTGACCACAGCAATACAGACGATTACACGTTTTTGTTGAGTGTAATGATGTGTCATTTCGCGGTCGTTAGAGTGTTTATAAGTATCGGGTTGTTAGTTTTGTCAAATTGAGTGGCAATTGAAGATGCCGTGAATTCTTTACTAGGAAAGAATGTTAGTACGCACATGTTTAGAGTTCGTAGGAGAAATTTTGGAAAGGTACTTGATCGTAATTTGTGTAAAAGAAGTGATAAATGACTCATCATTTTTATTGCTTATTCTATGAAAGTACAGAATTTCTTATAATTGTTTGTAAGCACGAGTTCTAATGAAGTAATTTTTTTTTTTTTATAAGATAGGTTTGCTCTTGACTCTAGTCTAGGTCAGAGATGACAGAGACAAAGTCGACGATGGAGGCTTACCCAGAAGAAGCCTGTTAACTCTCACTTTAAAGAGATCGGGGTTGTATACGTTCGGAAACACAGACGCAGGCAGAGAGTTCCACTCCTTTGCTGTGCGCATCACAAAAGACATTTGGAAACGCTTAGTGCGAATTTGTGGAATAGCAACTAGGTAGGGATGGTAACCTGCAGTGCGTCTAGATGTCCGATGGTAGAAGGGGGCAGGTGGAATGAGGTCGTGGAGTTCTCGAGCACACACCGAAGTACTATCTGTAGAAGACCGACAAGCAGGCGACCTTGCGGCGATGAGCCAAGCTGTGAAGCTTGGCATCCACCATAGGTATTAGGTATAATCCAAAATCAATAACGACTATACAAATATTACTTTCTTTGTACAAGTTATAAGTTAACTAATTAATTTGATGACCAACAGCATTTAATTTGATGACTAAATTAACCATGGAACTCCTTATATATTCTACCTCGGTAACATCTAACCTGTCCATCATAAATTACCGATCACTTACAATATCTCGAGATTGTAAGTGAAAGTAATTTTTTCTAGTTCTGTGTGAATGAGTGAGCAATGATTTGACCAGTCATTATAGTATCGTAGTATTTTATACAACTCTACAAATCTGTACGTAGTAAGTGAATAATTAACTTTAAATTATTATGATTGGGTGATTGAGGAATGATTGTGTGTAACTTGGGCAAGAGCAATGTTATATTTTTGACGATGACGTTGATTAGTATGATCTGATCAAGCCTGTCCCTAGCTGCACCCCCCCCCTCCCGCATTTACCCCCTCATTTTACTTCTTATTCTAGAGAAATGATCTGAAGCCCAATTTCCGTATCTAAAAACGTTCAAAATCTGGTCGTTCAATCTCATCTCAGCGACAATCAAATATCGAAAACTTGTCAAAATTGTAGGGAAATTATAGGTATTTTTGGCATTATTGAGAATGAGATCAGACTGTGAACGTTCTTAAAATTACGGGAGTTGCCCCTCTGATTTCTGTAACACTATTTACTGACGACACTATCCACATTTTACAAAAAATACAAGAAAACTCCAAAGTTGTCAATGATAGAATAATCATTTCTGCGTAGTTGTTTATTGGAAATTAATAATCCTTTATCATTGTTGACAAAAGTGTAGTCTTATCTCTTCGGGCTCTACACAACAGACTAATTTAGACTAATGCTCAGACTTACTAATATACCTACTTCAACACGAACCGGACACAACTTGTCTCACCTATGTTTTAATCTACAACCACGAGACTTATGTAACACACATTCACTAATCAACTTTGCTTGGCTAACAAACCACAGAATTTTGATTGGTTAGGTACACGTCATTTCTGAATGCTGAGATGAGAGAATACATTGCCAAAATTCGTTTCGTTGTTGGTGATATAATATGTATTAAAGATGTGGTTCAAAAGAAAACTTTTACATGAACAGGTAAAGCGAGAGATTCTTCCGCCATTGCAGTCACTGACTGGTTTTCATTTATGATAACTATCTTTGCATTCTTGCCTGTATGAGGATTTTTTCGTCTATCATGTGTGTAATGTCTTGTGCAATTCTATGTTGCGACTGTTTTGTTTCATTTGAACCTACAACATTTTATCTTGTCTAGTCGTAATAGCTATTAAACTGTTTCACTCAATCAGTCATCTTAGGATCTGAATGAAGAAGAGAAAACAAAGATCCGTGATGAAGTCCAACGGGTGTTAAACATAAAAAGACCTGATAAACGTAAAGAAGAATTAGCTAAGAAAAGTCAAACGGTACAAAAGAAGAAAGGGCTTCCAAAAAAGAACAAAGTTAATGAATCAGTTGATATGTGTGTTGATACAACGGCATTGAGAAGCATTGCACCAGAAGTGGTCTTTGCCGATGTCAATGATGTTAAAGGAAATCAGAATTTAGGTGTAAAGGATGAAAATTCCGATAACGCTGATACCTTTAGTTACGGTGCCTCAAATGGAACATAGTATGAAACTAAATGATGAGCTGTTTTAGTTTCTGATAGGCGATAAGTATTCGGATGCTTGAGTAGCATAAATGAATATTTAATTGAGAAATGTATAGAACTGACATGATTATATAAATTAATAAAAAAAAAATATTGATTAAAATAATAATTAAGTAATAAAATGATACCTTAGTAGATTATACTTAGAATAAGTTAGTTGCATGAATACCTAAATAAGTCCTCTTCCTTCAAACTTTTCTTTTGCTGTGCCCGACAGGGTCCACGATTGTTTCGGCAAATATTTACTTACCACCTAAGCATATACATTGTGGAATGCAATAAATGATTGAGTATTGAGTATTGAGTATCAAATTGAAGATCTAAATATACAGAAGAAATTATGTACAAAAATTGTGATATGGTTTAGTGTAAATTATGAAGACTCAGTGTACCTAGGTAGTTATAGGGTTTTCCCATGTATCGCCTCGAGCCTCTCCGATTAGTTAGTCTGCCGTTAGTATCTTCTTTGAGAATTTAAGGACCGAACAATTTGTGCTATAGACATGGCCTAATTGGCTAGTGTATCAATATTTCTTCTTATGAATTCTTCAAGTTTTCTTGTCAAGATTCATTCTGTAAATCAATTTTCCTGCTTATCTTTAATTTTTTTTGTTAAAAACATCTGATCGTCTTGGCGAATTCAGCTTGTATTGGCGACACCGATCCCAAAGATTTCGGAATGCAAATCGAGGACAGTAAATAAAACAATTTTATTACCCCTTCCTTTGCGTAATGGTTTTAAGATTTCACGAAATGTAACTACAATTTGTTATGTAAAGGAAATAAGTAACATTGAATGAGGGTTTTGAGGTAATATTTAAGCAGGTTGGTATCCAAATTGGGAGAAGACTAGACTAATTATCGTGCCGGTTGCCATCGACAAAAATAGTTAAAATTAAATTTTTCAGTGATTACAAGTCGAACCAATTTTCTTTTTGAGTCAGTCCAGCTTGTGGCTTCGATTTTGCTTGATGGAAGGCGATGGATGTGGTCTATAATAGAATGATGCCCAAAACAAGCCTGATGACTATAGCTTTGTAGACCTTACTAAAAAATTAATCTTCCAAAAATGTGCAGATTAGTCTTTCAAGCAAACGACTTCTTATTTTCACGTGAAAATTCTCAGTTACCTTCTACTCTCAAAAAGCTGGAAGGATATGTCAAGCATCTCCACTAAAAGCACACGGTAGCCATCCAGCATATAAGGACCTCCAGAATCCGGAAGCAAACGTCTCCTTGCAAAAAACGACGTAAAAGCTGAATTCTCTGAGGAAAGTGCGTGAGATACAGAATCTAGGTCATGCAGTTGGTACATTCATAGCATGCTGATCATATGCTGATATTATGCAGAGCATGTACTCCACAAAGATGGCTTTGTGAGTCATTTGTGGGTGGGTATGCGTTACGTGTGAGCGGTCTTCCCAAATCGAGATGTTATATGCAATAGGGAAATTGTATGCTGTTTTGAATAGTGTGGACATAATGGTAAAAGGTTTTACGTAGGTTTTGCTTAAAAGGTAAAACAGATCAGTTTCGTTTCAACTCAAGGAAGTAAAAATCTAGATTACGTTCAGTTTTACTCAAACTGGTGTTGATTTTTTTTCAGTGGAAACCTTTTATTGATAATTATACAACAGAACACAAATAAACATAAAATGGCTAAATCCTGGATTATAAAATAATAGGTACGCTATTGTACATGAAGCAAAAAAAAAACTGTTATAAATGGTGGCCTTCCTGCGACAAAAGAAAAACATTTTAAATATAATGTTATTACTACAAGTCAACCTCAGTGTCATTTTTTTGTGTACCTATTTCTAAAGTTGTATTTCATTTAGAATATCTTATCATACCTCGTACTTCGCAATTTTGCACCCATAAAAATACAAACAATGGTGTACCTACAGCAAAACCCATGGTGCAATTTGCCCATACATCAACATTGACCCTAGCAGTAGTTCTGCTGACCTCAATACACATCACGTCCACCTGTTTCCTTATGAGTATTATACACGTTACACAAGTGGACACCTGACCGCGAGAACTGCCCTATTAGTGTATGGACTAACTGTTTTAACAGATTGTGGAGTATTTATGAACCTTTAAAGTAAAGCACTCTGTAAAGTGTTTTGCCTTCTATCTTGTTGCTATGTGCAGATTCAAGTTTTAAGATTCCACTTCCTTGTACATAAAATACGCAGGAACAAAAATATATGGAAACAGTTTTGATATAGCATAGGTATTAAGCCCTAAAAAGAACGCGTCTAACTTGAACTTAATTACTGTGTTGTTGCTTTTTTGCCAAGTAATCATAAGTTAAAACTCATCAGAGATTTGATAAGGTTTCCAAGAATTATCACTATCATCATGTCAGCTGAAAAATGTCCGCTGCTGGCCATATACCCTCTCAAGCGTCGCCGCGTCGACCGGTCCTATGATTCGACCATCTGCACCAGGTCATCGTCGCACCTTGTGGGAGAGCTTCCAGGAAATAATATTCAGTAAATAAAATGTTCAAAATCATAGAAACAAAATTGACTTCTACTGATTTTTGTTGTCTGTAGGTAGATGAATACTACAAGTAAACAAATCTGCTAAAATAAAATAATTCCCAACATCAATTCGCATCACTTAACGATGCGTACACGCAACCTAGTTTCCACGTATTAACGCGCCATGCGTTTGGCAGTACTCTTCTCGATCACGCGCACGCATCACATGACTCATTGCTACTTACCTTTCCATAGTTTTTTACTTAACAACTGTTTATCTTTTCACTGTGTGAACAAGCATGATTTTTGAATTCAGTTTCATATTATTGTTATGTTAGAAGTTGATAATGTGGAAACTAAAAATGAACTATGGTTAATAACTTTGTATTCTATTTTTTTTTAATCCTCGAATTAAAAGATTCTCTTCGAAATTACGACTGTAGACGTAATTTCGAAGAGGCAGTAAATGGCCAAAGAGGAAGTTAAGAGAAGATTATAACCGTAAATATTATGCTTGATTGGCGTTTATTTATTTATTATAATGCTGTTATGGTTCTAGAACTTCTCAGCAAAAGGTATGGCCCGATTTAGCTGGGAAATCACACTGGTGTTATTTTATTTTTTAATAATACCTCACAGTTGTGTTAGTACTAAGGAAATGTGATTCTGCCACGCATGCGCCGCGTGCGATCTCAGAGCAATCTGCCACTAATTATGTATCATTTTCTACTTTACAACGTAAGCGGCTAATAAACTGAGGCACTTTTTGTAGTGAGAGACTGCGCAGAAATACAAATATTTGTATCGGAATATTTCTACTTGGCCTATAAAGCCCGATGCTGAGCCAAGAACTCATATTCTATGCAGATAACTCCAAACATAAAGGTAGTTCATCGCCATGCATTGGTGGTACACAAGATTCATTTAGTAAAATCATTTAAAGGTTGTGTGTTGTGTACGATTACTGACAGATGCTTGCACTGACTGGACAGGTCCAGTCAATCTGTGTGGTTCTTTCCTCAAAAGACCATTTCAGGCACCAACCTACATGGTCTTCACATGATCTGACCAAGATTATGTCTGGACTTTAAAAGAGACTGTGACCTCTGAGTTTGTTTCGGCCTTTCTTCTCAGAGTAGTCAGATAGGAAACGCCGGCCTCATCTAGTTTAAAAAAAAATGTTTGACCTGTAAAAGTGTTTGTATAAACCTACTTAGAGAAATATAATCATTTTTCATTTATTTTATCATTTAATACAATTCAATATCTTAATTAATTTTGTGAACATAGAGTAGAACGTCCCACGTCCCGCCAGAAGGCAAGGTAATCAAATATCACATTAACGAAATGATAATAAATTAAATAAAGTCATGTCATAATTTAATTCCAAACACTAATAGTTAATAATATTAAGTCAACAAATTAAGACGGCACATAAATAAATACGTAGTATTTTGTCAAAATTTCATATGAAATAATAAATAAAATAAAGTCAATAAAGAATTATTATCTTAAGGGAGCAACATTTTAATTATGCAGACAGGTATACAATTATAATTATAAATATATCAGGCTCAGATTAAAATTTATGAGAGCTTCCTTTCAATAAAAATGACGATCAAGAGAACGGTACAAGATTTTCTGTACAACAATGACAATGAGAAAAAGTGACATTTCACGACAAAAACATTTAATAATACTCCACATTATCTATAATTATATTCACGATTGCAACTAAATTATATTACCTATAAATACTTCTCTACAACGGTAACGGACAAGACACACAACGTAACGAAGGCCGTATAGAAAAGAGTTCAACGCATTCTGCCCCCAATCGCCGTCTTGTATGGACTCATGTGGCTGTTATAAAGGGCTTGCTAATCGAATTGTATATGGAAATCTAACATAATATGGCTATAAATTATAATAGCGACTCTGTTTGGGTGTGTTGTTTATCAATGGTAGGTTCAAACTATTAAGTAACCAATGACTATGAGCAATTTATTGGTTACTCAGTTTAACGGCGCACCGAGCTTTTTATACACACAAATACGTTTTTATAACCCTTGTTTGAAGTAGTAAACAATTAAATTAAAATCTAGGGTAATATATTGATATTACTGGGGATATATACTAGGTAGTGTACACGATGGAAACACGATTTCATAAAGTTGGCTTGATATAATAAATTTGCAAAATTACCGCTTTTCGAGTAATTTTTTCCTCTATTTCCTTAATTTTGTATATAAATAAGTAATCTAATATTATGATTCATTTACTAAAATAAGATTTATATATGACTGGAACGTTTATACATGATAGTTTTTTTTTAATTTTAAGAGCAATATGATTAAAATAACAACGAAAAACATTGAAAAAGTGCATAAGTGTGGTTATTTTCTTTACTCTTTACACGTAAAGAAAAAGACAGAGCTAAAGGCAAACGCTCGGTGTCCTCTTAAGGAAATCTATCAACCGGATTTCACTTGCAAATTCTTAGTCGTAGTGACAATACGATAAACAGTTGCATTAATAAGAAATAAATGTAAATGGTAAGCGGAACAAATTGCACTGCACATTTTAAGAGTGAAAATTATTTTAAATTTATACTAAATGAGTTAGTAAAACGGGTAATGAGTACTAGTAGTGCTAATGGAATTACATATTGGTGTTAATAGGCAAACAACTATAAATGCCGTAAAGACGTACTAATACTGCTAATGTACTTTTATGGTGTTTACTACAAATACATACAAATATATATTATGCAAGGACCTCACCTTATTTTGTCGCACTACACTATTGGTGCACAAAATGGCGATTACAGAATATAAACCCACGGTACCTCACTGATTACAAGCAATTGTATGGACTTTAAAAGTTACCTCTGAGTTTATTTCGATGTTTTTTCTCAGAGTAGTCGACTGGAAAACAAAACATCATCTAGTTAAAAAAAAAAGTGTAAAAGTGTTTTTACTAAAGCTGTTATTGGTCAACATTGAAAACAGTGAAATATGCCAGGCATTGCCAAATTACTGTATAATCATATTGTGTTTTAAATTACAAAGTTTGTTTTATTAACTTATTATGCTCTGAAAAAGAATGGAAGGACGAATTAGGAAGCGGCGTTGCTTCAGTTGTAACAGTTACTCAAAAAAGTGGAACAAATTAATTGCAGCACATTCCGTCATATCCTTATAGTGGACAATCTTATTCACACATAAACTATTTTATGGTGTCACATGCAATGGTTTTATTATCATTGCGCATTGTGACGCAACGGTGACCAGCAGAGTGGGCGGGCTATTGTTTATAATAAATGTATGTACTTATATTAACACCTTTTTGTTATCTCTGACCCAGTTGTGTAATGTAGGGATTGAGGGCATATCAGCGGTGAGGTGTCAATTTTTGTGAGAGAAGCCAAAGCGAAGCTGGTTTTAACTTACATATCAATAAAGTAAAAATTAATTTATTAACTTAAAAATAAAAGTACTTCCTTTACTGAATTTAACACCATCTATCGTCAAGTAGTCGAACCAAAAAGACGCTATCACTACACAAACAAATAAATGTTCAATGTTTGATAGGAATAAACTAAACTATATTAGGTACCAACTATCGTTCTAAAATTATTAGAGGAATATAAAGAATCGAAAACAATATAGTTGAACAGGTGAAAACTAAATAAAAGGTGCAATATTCCTCCATATCGTTCTCGTTGAGGCATTTTTTTTAATATCTGTCTCTATCGTAACCCGTTGTACAGCGGCTTACTCTCATCGATATCAAGCGGTGCCACGTGACCTAAAGTGACGTCATGACGGTAAGTTCCCGATTATAACGTTTTGGCGCCGGGTTATTTTAGAACATTTTTTTGTTGGTGTTATAATTCAAAGCTAATAATAAGCGTTTTTGCTGTTTGAATGTTATGGAAATACCCGTAGTGTCAGTGTTGGCATTAATCAATTAATTTTTTAATCAATTAATTAATTTGATTAATTTTAATCAGATTAACTTAATCATGATTATAATAATCATAATTAAAAAAATAATCTTAATCATGATTATTGACGTTAATCATTAATCATTAATTGATTAACTTGATTGTAAACTAATACATCCATCAATGTTATTAATTCTATAAAAAAGAAATGATGGAAAATAATGACACATTTATTAAAATATTTTTATTAATTATTCAAAGAACAAAAAAATAATTTATAACTTTCAAATACACTGAATTCTAATTTTGAAGAATATTTTCAATCAACTAATCTCCGATCTTTACATTTCTGATTTCTTGATGTTCAAGTTACATTTCATAGCTACTTTTTTTCAAATAAGTCGTCAGATACTTTGTGTGACCTAGGTTTATATAGCATAGTTGCAAAAGAAAACATTCTTTCTACCGAGCCAGAGGACGGCATTGGTGTATTGTTCTTAATAAACACTTTGCCTATAACAGGATAACTTCGTAGAAGCTCTCGTTCTTGGCTTCCCTCGGCAAAAAAAATTTAAATTATCATATCCGCTCTCTTTTTATCATCAACTGATTCCGCTTCACTGCCAGAGTCGGAATTGAAATCAAAAAACTCGTCTTCTTGGTGGCGTGTGTTATTGGCTGCATTGTTGACTGTTAAAAGCTCTGAGATTTCTGATATTTCCTTCCGAGTTTCACTCGAAAGAGTGTAAAACTCTTCAAATCTTTTCTCTACGCTTTGTAGATATTTTTCAGCGAGTGGTTCACAGAATTTTAGATTTGGAGTAGTCGTGATCTTCTGTAATTTTTTTTTTAGTGCATGCAGGCAAGGTAATAATATTCCATAAAATGAGTCATCGTCCTGCAATATGTCCAAAGCAGTTGCAACTGGAGCAGCGCATTGGCAGTATTCCTCAATATATTGAAATTCAGAGTCTCGTAATGGATTTCTTATACTAAGTGCTCTAGCTAGTTGAGAGTAACTAGTTCTGATATTCAATATATTTCTCAAAGCGTCATAGTAACTATTCCATCTAGTTATGCCAGGTCGTGTTAACGTATGTCCAAGAATGTTA
Source organism: Fissipunctia ypsillon (assembly GCA_947568875.1). NCBI lineage: Eukaryota > Metazoa > Arthropoda > Insecta > Lepidoptera > Noctuidae > Fissipunctia > Fissipunctia ypsillon. The sequence goes on from OX387654.1 coordinate 22,923,088, forward strand.
TGTATCACCTCAGCTGATTTTGGGCGAGCAGCAGCACTCCATAAATCGTTACATTTTTCCATTATTGTGGAATGAAATTTTCCAAGACATGTCGATTTATCAGTCAACAAGGCTTGGACGTCCTTACTAGCAATCAAATTTAAAGTGTGCGCATTACACCTAAAGTGAAATGGTAACAAATTGTTTAGTGAATGGTCGACTACTATATTTGCTTCTAACAGAAGATCATCATGTTCGTGTTCCTGTCTTGTGCCGAACTCTCCTTCAGTCACTTCGAGTTCTTCTCCACTTAACTCGTTCTCGCTGCTACTTGGACTTGAAGATTCATTATCTTCATCATATTCGATTAAGAATGTCGTATTTATTCCGAATATCTTGAAGGCTTTCACAAAATTTGACCCATTGTCAGTAACAGAGCATACTATTTTAGTGGGGTCAATATCAAAATCTGAGTATATTTCCAGAAGCAAATCTTTTATGCGGTCAAATGTATGTGCCCCTTTAAATCGGCGACAAGCTAAAGCTGCAGAACGCCTCTTATAGTTATTATCAATCCAGTGCACTGTAACACCTAAAAAACTTCTTTTCTTCCCTGACCATATATCAGCGGTGGTGCACAAATATTTCACAGCAGCTAGGTTTTGTTTTATTTCGCAAATCAGATCGAATGATTGTTTAGCTACTTTTTTTCTGAGAGAACGTTGCCCGGGTATCTTGATTCCACTATTTGTCACATTTAAATCCTCCATCATCTTAATGAAGTAGGGGTCTTCCACGGCTCGAAAAGCAATCATTGAGTTAACGAAATAATTTACTAAGTTACGGTCAAAAGTTTCTTGAGTTACAGGTGTTTTCGGAGTTTGCCTTGAAGTCAGAACTGTATTATTTTTATTTTTCTTTCGCTTATTGTCTTTCATATATTTTTTACATTCCTTTTCTGTGTCAGCGCCATGCTTCCGTTTTAAGTGTCCCAAAAAGTTAGATGTCGTTTTGCCATAGCCCTTAACTTCTTTACTTTGATGGTCCGATCACTTCATACAAACTGCTACTGTGTTCTTGTCTGTGCATTTGTCTAGTAGAAGCTTATAATAGGTACCGTCAAATAAAGCAGAAGAAGAAAGATCTGATTCCGATTGCACTATTAAATTCTCGGAATTGTTTCCCGACACCGACGGATCATTTGAAACACCACTACTATTAGAGTCATGATCACAATTCATGTTTGTTTTTAAGTTACTCACTGAGTGAAACAATATCACAAAATGTTGCAAAATCTGGAAAAATTATCCCCAACCGAGTGCAAACGAGCGTGTGTCAGCCAGATAGTGTTAAAACGTGACTGTTAGTTGCAAAGTTAAGAAAATTAATGAAAAAAATAATACCGAATTCCTATTTATATAGACTAGACAGGTAAATCCCGGAGCGGGAAGCCCCCTTGTAGGACACAAGGGTATTCCCCAAAATATATGGAAGATTCTGCACTAGGTCCATCCATACATACTATTGAGGGCTTCCCCGTAAAATTAAGCATACATGAAAAGGTTTGCCAACTTAAAATCGGTAGAAAAATCGGGAGAACAATTAAATAAATAAATGAGTAGTTAATAGGTTAATCATAATCAAATTTTTTGATTATGATTTTTAATCATTAATTTTTAATCGTTAATCAGATTAACTTTGGGCCTACACTGCGTAGTGTTAATATATTTTTGGCAAAAGTAGACACTATTGACTGTGCCATTTTTCAATAGCGGTAGAGTTGCTGTTGCGAACCTTCGAAGGGAAGCCGGTAGGAATGTAATATGGTGCTTTCGCCACTCCACACACACACACATACACACACACACACACACACACACACACACACACACACACACACGCACACACACGCGTCCTCCAGTTTTGGATGGGACTATTAGTAGTTAACTGGCGAAATGTGGGTGTACTATAGGTACACCTCTGCCTAACCCTTCGGGGAAACAAGGCGTGATGTTATGTTATTAGTAGTTAATTTTATAGGCTACAGAATACAGATATTTTGGTTATTTCTTGCGAAATTAACTCAATGTCAGGATTGATAGAATCGAGTGGCAATTGAGAGCAATTAATGTGTGTGTGTTATTGAAAAATAAAAACAAAAATGTGTAGGTTAGTGCTTAAGTGTCAATATAGTAGTCGCAGCCTTATCTAAATTGAAGGATTTATATTTACAAAACATGGGTATACTGTACCTACACCTGGGTGCTATATCAGGTTGTTTTTTTTTTTTACAATTTCAGAATTTTCAGTTTTCTCTGTCGTAACATTTCATTCTGCTTACTGCTGCTTTCTTACTGCTACAACGAATACCAAGTCAAAAGTAAACATTGCCATTGCCAAATCACTAATAATTATATTTAATTGGCTGGCGAAATAAGGGTAGGGTAAAAGTGCTACTGCTGAGAATGAGATCATAAGTTCGATTCACAGGGCGGGCAAATTTTATAGCAATAGAAGCCCTGAATCTGTATTTGTGCCCGGTAGATGGCAATAGGCTCGCCGCCTATTACATGGGACTTAAACATAACTGGCGTAATGTGGGTGTACTATAGGGACACCTCTGCCTAACCCTTCAGAGAAAACAGGTGTGATGTTATGTACACACACACATAACATCACTGTAATCCCCGAAGGGTTAGGCAGAGGTGTCCCTATAGTACACCCACATTACGCCAGTTATGTTTAAGTCCCATGTAATAGGAGGCGAGCCTATTGCCATCTACCGGGCACAAATAAAGATTCAGGGCTTCTATTGCTATAAAATTTGCCCGCCCTGTGAATCGAACTTATGATCTCATTCTCAGCAGTAGCGCTTGCGACCACTAGCCCAACGAGGCAGTTGTTAATTTAAATTAAAACTAAATTAGTTCTTTATAGATAACCTCTACTCGCATGTATAATCATCACGGATACCAAGTCTCCATGGCCCATTTCCTTACGTAACTCCAGTGAAATCTGACGCACTTATGGTAGTCCAATTAGGGCTATTAGTTCTTATTACGGTGTACCAAGAGAATGGGTTTATGAAATGAGAAGTAATTATGTTTGTGTCTCACACCGTATTTCAGGAAATGGACAACATTCACAGATTGTTATGTAGAACTATGTATGTATTTGTTTATAGGAAGAACATTTGTACTTTAAAAGAGTAATTTAAAAAAAATCAATCATAATTTTATTATTTCATAATTTTGAGTTAATTTCTTTTTGAAATCGATTTAATTTTTTTAAATTACTTTTTATTTCGTAATTTTTATTTTTCAGTAAAATCTGGAATATTTCTTTGTAATAAGTAGTTAATAGTTTTGTTGTTTATTAATATTGGACTAGAATTTGACCTAGGTTTTGAGATATTTGCCCTTTGTCACCGTCGCTCGTATCAATAAGCCAGGCCATCACACTTACACGTCCATAACTTAAAAACACCTAAGTAAACCGATTTTGATGAAACTTGCACAGTTCCCCAAGTTGAAGTAAATGTAAGCCAATAAAAATGTTCACCATCCGATTAAAAGTTTCGGAGAAATGCGTGGGCAAACATATGTATATACACTTATAAAGGAGATGTTTCAAAATGGACCCAGAATATGTACAATACCTCAAAAAATCGAGAAAAATCCTTGGAGTTCGGGAAAAATACTGATAAATTGCATAAATGCATATTTCTCTTGTAATAATTTGATATTTTTATCAATTATTTTATTGACTTTCAATATGGCGTCTCGCCTATTTAGGTACTCTGTGGTTAAAAACCAATGACAGTAAACTATAGATCGACCATTGATCATAGATCGTAAATTGTCTACTGTCACTTCAGTCGCTTTCGTTGTCGATCGTGTTCTGATGTTCTGTTCTCTCGAGTTATTTTTAACAACCTGGCTTTCGTTTTTTGGATTTTGTGATTTTGTTTTTGATAGTTGAATCAAAAGATCGCTACATTGTTTTTGTCCGAGTTAATATTTCGACTATTGAATGTTTGTATTCTGTACGTTTATGCTATAAGTAAAAATCTTGGCATATCGCAGGTCAACCTATGAGGTTGTCGTCTGCTTAACTGGACTATACTTTATGTACAGACGCCAGTACATCAAGCTACTACAATCTGTCAGATTTCTTTAATAGATTTTCGACTTTACAATTAGATCTAAAATAATATTGCAAAAGACTAAAAGTACGACAATGTTATGATTCTCTTTGACAATGTAATATGACAGAAGTAAACATGTCAAACGTCAATAATCAATCAACATGACAACTTACCGCCATGAGGGGTTTTTGTTGTGTGTTGCAATTTCAGTTATACATTCTTGTACTTTACTACCAAACAAAGCCAATAAAAGTAATTGGATAATTGGAAACGGTTTTAATTGTGTTTCCCCATTTTTTAGTAGGGTGTACCAATACATGGCCGGGGCTCCATACATTTTGAAACATCTCATTTGTGAATATATTGCAGTTCCAATAATATTACATACATACGTGTAGAATTGATAACCTCCTTCTTTTTGAAGTCGATTAATAAGGTTTGGTTACGTAGAATGCTCTCAAACAAGGTAGAGGGCTTAAGGTAATATAAAGAAGGCTATGTCTTGTCGTTGTTCTAGATTCTAGAAAGATACCAGCACGCGTAGCATGACCACCATAGAAACGAGTTTTATCGACGGAAGAATAGACAAAATTACCGATTGTAGAAAGATTTCTACAACACCTAGTACAGGCATCTAACTTTATAATACCTTCGTAAATTATTTCCAAGATTTATGTTAATATTTTACCCATTTTTAACACTGAATAAATATTTATTATTTTTTATTTGATATTTCTCGGGACCCTAGGGTCTCGAACCTTTGGAAGGCATATGAGGGACCGAATCCAACTCGCAGAGGCCCGTTGACGCTTTCAATGGAAATGAGGCACCGACCGACGATTATCCCTGTACGTACTATGCAAGTGCACCCAAGGACAACGCCCGGTTGGTGTAGGACTATTGCAGGATATGGAGACAAAAAAAAATTGGGCTATGGGTTTGGATAGCTAAAGTGGACTGGTTATCTCTAAAACTATGGAAGGACTATGGCCCCTGCCTGAGCAATGTTTGATAAATACAATACACGGCTAAAATGGCAGGGGGTGACTTGCTCACTCAACAATGGGCCCCCGAAAACGGTCGCCAGCACATAATGTCGTAGCGACAAGGGGGCAACATGTCTTGAGGTGCTTAAGAGGAGTGGAGAGGTATTCCACGGCTATCAGGACAATCACGGAAGTACGGTCAAGATCCCTACCAGCATCTTACTGGACTACTTCCTTCCTCCGAGCACGTTTTCTCTTGGGAATCTCTACTCAAGCCAGCCAATAAAGGCAAGAATGAGGTGGGAGGTCAGTTCTCGTCGGTGTTCACTCCAGCCGGCCAATAATGGCAAGCCAGAGATGAGGAACATGACTTCTTCCGGGAGATAGGGCAGCAGCTCGCCACATGCTGCCCTGCGGGTTTCTGTATCTCTCTTGGTCTGGCTCCTCACCCTAGATCTGTTCCGGCAAAGTAACCTCTACCGGCACAGACCTAGAGTTCGGAGCGCGCAAGCCGCATAGCGACGTCAACGCAGAGATACGGCGATGGGGTTATTATTTTTATTATTATTTTATTTCTAACGTCTAAGCATGGCGATGTGTCATTTTGTCTATTCTTCCGTCGATAAAACCCGTTTCTATCGTGATTATTCTACGCATGCTGGATATCCTACATTTGATCAGTATGTAGGCGAAGATGAATAGTTAAAAGTAATAATTAGAGAGCCACGTCAAGAGATCGGGGAAGTAATATTACACAATAGGTACTTACTTCGGTCGTCTGCATACTACGTCTTTGTGTTAATGATGGTATAAGTTCTGGTGAAATTGAGTATTTTAGGCTAGGTGTTGTTTGTGCCTATGGGCAGTTATATTTTCTTAGAATCTAAGTGCACATAGATTGCTTGCCATTTTTAATTGGAATTAAAAATAAGAGCCACGTTTGAAAGATTTCCAAAATGTCAATCAGTCTGCCTAGCTTCTTCCCAACTATGTTGGGGTCAGCTTCCAGTCTAACCAAATGTAACTGAATGTCAGTATTTTAGATGGAGCGACTGCCTATCTGACCTCCACAATCCAGTTGGTGGGTAACATGATATCCCTTGGTAAGACTATGTTGTAAGAATTTTGAGCTTCTGACGACCCGTAACGACTGTAAAAGATCTACGAATGACAGCCGGGACCAACGGCTTCAAACTTAACGTGATTTCCAAGACATGGAGGATCTCGTTATGTGCGGCTGTTATTATTTAGACACTTGTCCCGAGACTTTCAAATTGTATACACGATAGAAAATAGGTCACGGCTAATGTTCTAGCTTATTCAGAAAATTCTCCCTCGTTTGCTAAGGTTTTGAAGTAAGAATTTTATGGATGTAGTTTTATTAGAAAAACAAAGAAACTGTCCAGACATAACATAACATCACGCCTGTGGTCCCCGAAGGGCTAGACAGAGGTGTACCTATAGTACACTCACATTTCACCAGTTATAGAGACTCTGGGCTGCTACTGAGAAACTCCAAATGGAAAAACCCAAAAACATTCTGCTTGACCCGGGAATCGAACTCAGGACCTCATGCTTAGCAGTAGCGGTTGCGGCCACTAGACCAACGAGGCAGTCAATATCCAGAAAATATCCTTCAAAACAAACCCAGACGACATAACATACCCTATGACCAAACCGCAGTGAAATCGAGTTACCTAAGATCAGTCTCGGAAACAAAACATTTGCTATGCACGTAAGTACCTACATAATATATTGAACATGTAAATGTATACATTATGTATGATGGTATCACATTGATTGATCGAGCGAAAGGAACATGGGCACTGGGACAGCGGTCGATAAACTTGTTTAGACGCTTCCATTTTAAGCAATTGCTGTTACAATAAGATTTTGAAAATGTTAGTGTGGTTTTTGATTAATTGTTTGACGCGATGTGCTTCACTCTCTGTTTTGAAAGTTTAGCCAAATCGTTGTATCATCTACAGAGGCTATTTCACACTCAGTATGTTGAAGAAAAAGAGCATGGGTAAATGCTTTCTTAAGTTCGTCAAAAGTATCGTTTACGTTACCTAGATAACGAGGCCTATCCGTATCCATGGAGGGATAACATATATAATAGATTTCTTAGCTCGCACAAACATCACATGTTAAGCAACTGAAACACTTCCTAACTAGGAAAATCTCTCGGACTTGCAAACACTCAAAAGAGAACCAAAAACATGGAGGCTTTTTTTTTTTTTTTTTTTTTGTGGATGGGAAATCATCAAATGACTTCTCCCGCTCTGGGCGGAGCGGGAGGGCGTGTCAGACTTTTACTGACTAAAACCCACCCGTGTTCCTTCTGTTGCCTGTGCCGGGGCCACGGTAACTCTTTCGAACATCCCGCAACCCTAGCTGGCATCGGCCCTAGCGGACCCCGTCAATAGTGCTGACATCTCTTTGAGGCGCGCGTGGAACACGACGCGCCGTCGACTCGGGCTTGGTCCTTACCGGACGGCGAGCTACCCATTGCTTGCCGTCCGCAAGCCCGCGCCTACGGTGGCCGGGAATCAGCTGCCAATTCCCGACGCCCAGGGCGTCTCCTGCGACGACTAGGGGCGTGAGGGTGCAAAGCTTGCCTCTCCCTCACGCGTCCCGCCTCCTCCTTCACGAGCATTACTGCTTCGCAGAAGGAGGTAATGGCTTCCCATGCACTCTCGCTCCGTACCATGGCCTGGACCAGGGCCGGACGCGAGAGATCGCCGCCGCCGATCGCTTCCGCGAGGACACGGCGGTGCTCCGCCCAAGCCGGGCAGACCTCCACCGTATGCTCCACCGTGTCCTCCGGGCGATCCACACAGTGGTGACACCCGGGCGTTTCCTCCCGCCTTATCCGGAACAGGTACCTCCCGAAGCACCCGTGTCCGGTGAGGACCTGCGTCAGGCGGAAGGTGAGGACGCCGTGGCGCCTCTCCAGCCACTCCTCAAAGAGGGGACTTATCGCCGCAATTGTGGCGTGCCCAGCGCTGGGTTGCGACAATCGCACTCTCCATGCCGCCATGAGATCCTGCCGGAGCTCTGTCCGCCGTGCCGCGATTTCTCGCGGCAACGGAGTTACGCCCCGGCGTCCTGCCTCCTCGCGCCACTCCCAGATGTGCGCGAGGAAAAACATGGAGGCTGAGGAAAACATTGCACATGTGCTCTTTGAATACACAGGCGTCGCGTCACTCAGATTAGAACAGACACCCTCGGGTCACCCAGATATTTTGCAGATGTTCTCATCAAATCTGGAGGGAGGTGAGCTGGTTGGAATAACCACCGACGGCCGCCATGGCCCACGTAGAATGGTCCAGCCGAAGGACTAAGGCCGCGGCCACACTGCTAAGGCGACTGCGAAGTGACAGCGACTTCTGAACAAATTGTCGTTCCTGTAGTGCGCCCACCGACGTATGTTTAGCTGAGTTTCGTTTTTAAGAAATCGCTGTCGCGTCACAGACGCCTTAGTAGTGCCGCCGCGGCCTAAGTGCGGAAACCAAACCCTATAACATAGAACAATAAACAATCAAACCCATAGTTTGTGTCTCAATAAAATACATGAAGTGACAGAATAAATAAACATGACCAAGCACTTAGGAACTAATAAAATGACCATCAAACACTCAGGTATAAGTGCTAAGTGCCACAAAGCATGGTGTACACGCAACCATTGACCGGTGGCCGGTAGGTACCTTCACTTTCGTTTTACGTAAGTACTCGCAAGTAAGTAAGTAAGCGGTCGCATGCGCACATTGTGCTCTGAACTTGTTCTGTGATTCGGTTAGATGTTGCGAAATTGTTATACGGATGGCTAGTTATGATATAAATAATTGGTGGGGCAACTTATTAAGACTACACAGAGTGACTGGTAATTAGTGACCGATACTTAAGCACATGATTGTTAAGTACTCATGATAACAAACAACTTTTACTATGGGAACAAACCTGAAATCGCGAAAAATCAGCTGGTCCCTATACATTTTGACGAGTTATGCGAGCATAAATCAGATTTTTTTTTTTAAGTATCGGTCAATAATTACCAGTCACCAGTTGGTATTCTGCAGTGGTAGTGGGCAGGGTACAATGCTGGCAGAATAAATATCCGATGGGACCGAATGGTTCTGAAGTGGCGATCTCGTACCGGAAGACGTAGCGTTGGAATTGCTCTCATTCACAAGGTGGACCGATGACCTTGTGAAGGCCGCAGGGATCCAGTAGATGCGGGAAGCACAGAACCGGTCGAAGTGGCGGTGCTTGGAGCAGTGGACGTCTTTCGGCTGAAATGATGATGAAGATTCTGCAGTAGCTAGTGCATTTTAGTGTCCATTTAGGTACTATGTAACAAAAAAAATGAACTTTATAAAAAATCAAAAAGCTAGTAGATTTTATCAATAAGTAAGTATAGTTCAAGACTGTAAAACTATAAACCTTTTTAATAAATCGACAATGCACGGCCAGTACAGATATGTATCTGCTTAGCGCTTTTTAAAGATCAGCTCGTCACCTTTGACTTGAAGTAGGTACATTGAGTGTTTGATGGATTGTGAAGGGGAATGAAGTCTGGTTATCATACAGTGTGAATTTGAAATAGATTCCTACCAGCATCGTTCTCATATTAATCTATACTTGTTTCACTATAGTAAACGATTCGAGCTTTGATGACCGGTTATTACATGTATTGTAATAACCGGTCATCAAAGCTCGAATGTAATATAGAGATGATGAAATATAGAGATGGTCACCCATCCACGGACAACCCCCCCCATCAGGTTAAGCTACGCTTGCTGGGGTTATCCGTGGATGGGTGACCATCTCTACATACCGACACTCCTCCGTGCCTCGGAAAGCACGTTAAGCCGTTGGTCCCGGATGTCATTCGTAGATCTTTGACAGTAGTCGTTACGGGTCGTCAGAAGCCCGAAAGTCTGACAACCAGTCTTACCAAGGGGTATCGTATTACCCAGTTAGTGGGTTGTGGTGGTTAGATAGGCAGTCGCTCCATGTAAAATACTGGTATTCAGCTGCATCCAGTTAGACTGGAAGCTGACCGCAACATAGTTGGGAAAAGGCTAGGCAGATTGATTTTATTACATGTATTGTCTAAATCACCTCGCTTGCCATCAGGATTAAAATTAAATTATCAACGAATAGAAAGATGCGTTCTCTGAGCCCAGTTTTGTATAGGTTTTTTCTTAGTATTTAGAACACGAAGAGACGACGACGCGTTTCAGGAGCCAGACCAAAACAATAATAAGAATGATGACGTAATTAAATTATATCATCTTCGTCATAAACTTCTTTTACAAAAAACATTATCTTATGATGTCCTCATGAATAACTCCTTCAACATCAATCCACAATCGATTGTTTTCACGAATGATCAATGGAACATCTAAAGCCATCAATCATTGTAGAACAACACCAAATTAATAACACTAATTATTATTCAGCAAATATTTAAATAATTTATTATAACAATGGCATAATGCGTGTCACTTTGACATAGAACGTATAGGGTTCATGAGGTCACAATATTATTAATAATGGTGACTGTTTTATTAGGCATTTAATCGAGGTGGTCGCCGAAAGCTAAGGCCATCATTCTGTTCAATATGTCTATTCATTATGTCAAATTCAAACAACTCTATTGAGTGTATTTTAAAAATGCCGATGAAAATTGATTATTAATTTCGTGTTCACTATAAAAGGATATAATATTATGAATATCTATGTTTATGAAAAACCTAAATAGATCTAGTCTCCCAGGAAGCATTTTTCTGTCCGCATTACAGTTATTCGTTAATTAATTTTAATCCTCATGCCATCAACCAGCGGTTCTTTATCTGTAATTACACACATACGAGTACATAAACTCAGAGTGTACGACTAAACGCAGACAGACACTACGCCGACAGACTGAACACCGACAAGAGTTTACTTCGACGGGACTCTTCGCCGACAGGACACTTCGTCGACAGGGCATAATATAATAAACATACATAATCTAGGTACATTAATACCTTATGTATGATAGCAGGTTGACGGAGCCCCGCTGCGCAGGGCTCCTATTTCTGTGCGCAGGGTTTAAAGGAACCTAACCAAACTGAACCTCGGGGAGCTCTCGGGGTGCCTGTCGGCGAAGTGTCCTGCCGGCGAAGAGTCCCGTCGAAGTTAAGTCTTATCGGGTGTTCAGTCTGTCGGCGTAGTGTCTGTCGGCGTTTAGTCGTACACTGTAAACTCACGCCTTCTTCCCATGGGGGTAGGCAGAAACTACAGAACGCCACCTGCTACTATCCTTACATACTCCTTTTGCCTCGTTTACATTTGCCTCCTTTTGTTCGTTTATTCTGTAATTATTTAATATTATGAAAAATGTATAGATTAATATGATTTTTCGTGTGATCAGTTTATAAGTAAGGGCTCCCAAACTATCAGAGTGATCGATTTTTAGCCAATCGTAACAAAAAGCTCATTTATGTTACACACAATGGTTTCAATTACAATCAATAGCGCTATACACCCAGTTTCTGAATTAAGAATTTTAAGTGGAGACCTTGTCAAGTTCTACATTAGCATTACTTATGGTAGGTAGCCCGCGAAATTCAAAATTTACGTGTACCTAATGCTAAGGAAGAGTTTTTTTTTTGTAATGGCAGTCATGTCGTTGAGTTTAAATAGGTTTTTATTTTTGGTATTTTATTTATATTTTTTAAAGATTCTTTTCTATTTTGTGAATGTGTAAACGTTGTAGGCCAAGTAGACTGTAGATTTGTTGACCATTTTCTATTTAGTTAAGTACCTGGTACTTGCTAAAAGGCCTACACTGTCCTACCTATGAACACTGTAATTTGAAAACATTCTAAAAGCCAATGCTCGCCCCCTATTACATGGGACTTAAACATACCTGGCGAACTGTGGGCGTACTATATGTACACCTCTGCCTAACCCTTCGGGGAAACAAGGCGTGATGTTATGTGTTATGTGTAAAACCAAATTCTTTTTTTAAAAGAGTAACCGTGGAGTTTCTTGCCGGTTCTTCTCCATAGTAAACGACCAATTGGAACCGTGCACCTAGCTTCTGACGTTTCATAAGTGCCCATGTGAAATAAAATATTTGATTTTTGACAAGCTCAAGTTCGAATTCTCAATTCAAAAACCAAGTGAGTATGAATCATCTTTCAAGAATTTAAAAATCATAGCGACTAAATACGCATCCATTTGCTACGACGAATTTCAGCACTAGGTACAACGTTCACCTTACACATTTCTTTCTTTCCTTCCACCTCAACCCCCGAGCTCGATAATCACCAAATAAAACACTCTCCATGATATCCCAGAGACAGCTCTACGTAGAGACGTACCTACTCTAGCTAGAGTCGCGTCGATAACGTCCCCGCTCTAGCGTATAAATCTATTTGAAATACTCCGACGTAGAGCGATTGAGGTAAAATGGTTACAGTGTGTAATTTGTAGTAGGTAAAGGTCTTGTGTTATGTAGGATTATGTAAAGCGAGGGCTTTACTATGTTTTCAGAGGTATTTTTAAGAGATAGAATTTGAGTTCACTGAAAGTACTGGTTAATTGGTTTAAATATTATATAATTTATTACAAATGATGAGGAGTTCATGGCTAATTAATAACAGCCGCACGGGTCGATCCATCACTTAAGCTACGCTTGCCGGGGTTGGTCTGTGGATGGGTGACCATCTTTACCAAGACCCTGACGTGCCTCAGAAAGCACGTTATGCCGTTGGTCGCGGCTGTCATTCGTGGTCAGAAGCGCGAAATTCTGAGAACCAGACTTACCAAGGGGTCCAGTTACTGGGTTGTGGAGGTCAGATAGGCGTCGCTCCGTGTAAAATACTGGTATTCAGCTGCATCCGGTTAGACTGGAAGGCGACCCCATGAAGGGAAGAGGCAGGCAGATTGATTGATATATGTATGTATGATAAAATAAAGGGGATAATCGTATCTGTCTGTGTGACCACGTTGTTTTTCTAAACTAAGCAACAGATTTTGATCTTCATCATCTGTTTGAATACCACTATTCACCGTCATTAAGAGAGTTTATCCCGGACGGTTTATTTGTAACAAAAACAAACACAACATTAATATTTAACTTAGAAGTAGCATAGAAATCTCGATTTTTTGACATGTTGTCACTTCAATACATTGTAACTGTGTGAAACAGGGACAAGCCACTAGTAATCAACGAAATAAAACTATTACTGTAAATAAAAGTGGTAAAAACTAAGAATAGTACATACGTTTATGTATTTATTAACATATAAATATAAAAACTAATTAAAACTATAAAAAAAAAACTAAAATATGGCGTCGAAAACTTCCTCCGCATCGCTGTCGCATGTACCCAAGAAACTGGCGGCATTGCCTCGTTGTATGGCAATGCTTAGCCTCTGGCCAAGGTAAAAGCTAGCCCTTGGGTCACGGGAAGTGTCAACCAGCCGTTTGGAGATTTCTTTGAACTTAAAATCTTAGATAATTTTACGTGATTTGTATGTGTTATACAAACTGGTGGTTCATCTGATAGTAAAATGGTCATTGCCGTCTATCAAAATTTGCAATACCAGAAGCAACGCAGGTGCGTCGTATAGTCCTCCCAGAGACCAGGCCGAAACGCCTCAAGTGCTTGTAATTCTAAAAAAAAGTTTTACTGCTCAAAGTCACGCACTTGTCATAACCCCTTAGTGCATCGACACCTTATGACCTTCAAAACAACACATATTAAGGCTGCTTGTTGGTAGACTTGTGCATACCATGGCTATGTCTCGTCAATTTTGCGTTATGGCAATATAATATGGGGTAATTCTGTAGAACTTGAGTGTTTCGAGCTCAAAAGAAATGCATTCGCTCAATATGTGGCGTGTACTCACTGAACAGTTGTGTTCCATTATTTAAACGATTAAAAATATTACCACTCCCAGCACCATATATTTTTAGGAATTTTTGTGTACCAAAATAAGCATGAATTTCAACTGCATAATGATCTTGTATCCAGACCGAGCCGCAAAGTTCACATGCTTCGTGTACCTAGACGAAATGACAAACTATTTTCTAATAATGTATTTTGTACGGCGACCAAAGTTTATAATAAACTACCAGATTGTTTTAAAACACTTAATTTTGGGATATTTACATGTAAATTATTCAATTTTAGGTAAATGCTACTACTGTTAAGTTAGTAAAGATTTTATGAATGAAAAGTTGACGTAAATATTAGGAAACAATTATATTTTCTTCATAATACCTCTTTGACTTAATATAATCTTTTTCACTTTCCCATAACTAATATTAGACTGCATATTCTGGCTTCAGGCGCTACCATCACCCAACATAGGCACTATGCTGGGTGACACCACATTCCGGCTCGCTACTTGTTTGCGGGCGCTCCTTGCGGAGCTCCACATCGCTGTCAATGCGGTGAAGGAGTCGACTGCCTCGGACACCATGGCCTATCCTGCATCAAAAGCGCTGGTCGTATGGCACGGCACGCCAGCATTAACGACATCATCCGTCAGGCTCTTGTCACCGCTAGGGTGCCAGCTGTTTTAGAATCCAATGGCTTGGCACGCGACGATGGGAAGAGGACGGAATGACCATAATGCCTTGGAAGGTGGTAATGCCTTTGGTGTGGGATGCAACCTGTGTCGACACCCTCGCGCCATCCCATCTTCCTAATACGGCGGGCTGGGCTGGGGCGACTACTGCTGGTGCAGAAAACCTCAAACGGCGCAAATATAACAACCTTATTGGGAGCTATATGTTTGAGCCATTTGGGGTTGAAACACTAGGGCCGTGGGGTCCGAGTGCTCATCGAGTATTTCGGGACATCGCCAAGCGGTTGGTCGACTCTTTACGGGACCAGAGGGCTGGCTTATTTTTAGCCCTTAGAATCAGCATTGCCATTCAGCGTGGCAATGCTGCCAGCCTTTTGGGCACTTTTCCCATTGACAGCGATGCGGACGAATTTTTTGATGCCCAATGAGCTCTTCCCCTTTTTTATTTTTATTGTATACTTGTACATAATATATATATATATATATATTAGTGTTATATTAGACTAATTTGTAATTTGAATGGTATCCTAATTTATTCAATTCAATGGTATATCAGAAAATGTATTTGTACGCCGCACACGGCCGAATATTATGAACTTTTAAAACAATGTAACAACTCTGTAACAGTATTCTGACAAATAAATGGACTATTACTATTCGTATTACTATAAAAACATCTTATTTAAATACTACCTACACTAACTTAGGCTGTATTAATTATTTGAAACTAACACAGACATGATATATTTCACCAATTACTTACGAGGTCCAAAGTCAAAACTTTACATACCTACATACATCTTTTTACACACTATATAACCCTCAAATAAAACCCAACAAAATCTAATTGGTGATATCCTGAGACAGACTCTATGGAGAGCCGATAGCGGGCGCTACCCCGCATAAATCTGCCTAATCATTTGAAATACTCTACCGTAGAGCAGCGTTTAATACGCCCCGATGTAGAGTCAGACAGATATAAGACTCTGTCTGATGAGGATTGCTTGGGTTGTGTTTGAGTAATTGATTGTTCTTGTAAAAATCTTACTTGGTACTCTCGGGAAAAATACCAAACCAAATATTCTATCATCTTTCCCCTTAACTATCCACGAGTGGAAGATAGTTAAAAGCTACTAACTAACGGCCACTTTCTATAATATATCTCAATCCCAATCTTGATCCCGGTCCTTGTCTGTAACCAATCCACTGCCGAGTTTGTCAATCTGAGTCTTCGAGAGTATATCATATAAAGCGGCCATACTATTGTTACGTATAGTATTGCTGAAAAATAAAAATAAACGTTTAAGGTAGTTTGTAATTGGGCCCGATGCATGACAATGGGATCGCTCCTTATAACAAGGCAATAATACAGTTCCTCTTTAACGAGGCGAAGGCGAGGAAAAGGCCTTTTCACCATGTTTACCAGTCCAGATTTCCCCACAAAACTAAACCGTTAGTCAGTCAGTATCTAAAACTAACAAAGAAACTAAATCACATATTATTATAGTTAGCCTGTCCCACTGCTGGGAACAGGCCTCCCTCCATTCCTTCCAAGGGTACGGTTCTGCACTTCTTCTTGCAAAGGAAGACATCCAACTCGTCAATTGGGAATAAAAAGTTAATAAACTTTTCCAATTAAAACGAAAAAAAAAGAAAACATGTTTATTTCCGTAAACATGACGCAAAGAAAGAACACAAACACGAAAAGAACAAGTCGGGGGAAAATATGCGTCACATCCACGCAAAACAACCATCGCTCAGCATAATGCTGCAACCCTATGCGAGACAGAGCCCCAGAGCTGATTTTCAGCGACAGCCGGCGTTAACGTGATGACGTAGATCAAAGCAGCACATAAAAATAAAAAAAAGAAGAAAGAAGTTCGCAAATATATTAAGAGCAGTACTCAAAACTCATCATATAAAAGCTTGGAAATGCAGAGCTAACTCTAATTAGCAATAATATTTAAAACAACGTTCCCAAACGCTAAGCGAAATTTATGCCAAGACAATATTAGAGTAGAGAAATGAGAGAAAATGCAATAACAATAAATAGCAATAAATAAAAGGATTCAGTTGTTGCTTGTATTGTATGATACTAATCCTGCGGGACCGGGTGCGGCGGAGTCGGTGTTGTGCGGGCAAACATTTTTGGGCTAGATTTTGAGGTTTTAAAAAGAGAGAACGATTTGAAATTGTGTTTTAAGGAGAAGTTTGCTCGTTTAGCAGTAGGTAAGTCTACTTATAAGGAGGTGATAATTATAGCACTGATAACGATGCAGAAATTAATGGTAGTCAAAATGTTGTTAGAGGTATAAAATAGGAAATAAATCAGGCAATTCAGTAAAGAAGCGTTAGGTCCACACAACTACATTACGACCTCAAAACCAAATCTATATGTAAATGGGTGATACAAGAATACTATTTCCAAAAAGAGGAGAATGAGTCCGAAATTGGAGAGTTCTTCTCCGCTGATAGTTATATTATGATGGGAATACCAGATCACAATAACTGGTCGAGAACTGAACGGGAAACCATCGAAGCACAACGTTACTGGTAGAGATAGATGATAGAACTATTGATAAACTTCTATCTGATGATAGTACTAACGTTTCATCGCACGCGTAACGTGTCATCTCAAATGTTGATGTAAATCCGAAAGATTTCACTCTCGGCTGTCATACAGTATAAAATCTCACAGTAAAACCTGCAATAGTAACGCTAGGTAAACCAATTGTATCAGTCACAAAACAGACGTATATATAAACCAAAAATGATCATTCTCTCAATCCTACCATCTTACACATCCAAAAAATCTTCTCAACAAAACAGCGACTCCACAGCTCTCATCTCCGCAGAACTAATCCAAGGCAGCGTCGACTGTTACGGCGATTACTTTAATTGGCTCAATCTCCATTCAAAACCACCTCGCGGCCTGAGGGGGGGGCGGAGTGCAGGGGGCTCGGGGGGGGCGGCTAGATTTATGGCAAAAGGGTAAGGCTCATGATCCCTGTTTATGAAGGAAGATGGCGAAAAATTGTGGATGCGATAGTTTTGTGGTTTTGAGTTCGGATTGCAAGTGTGTGCTAGTGGGGATGGGGTGGTACAAGTATTATTTTCTTAAGTGATTTTGGAATTGTACAGCGTATTTAGTTTGGCTTTACAAAAGCTTTTTTTTTTAACAGCTTTTAAGGCATGCTTGGTGGTAAAATATGTAGGCGAAGTTGGTTGAACTTCATTTCCTGCCTACTTTCTGCCTACCCAAAAATTCAGTACCTATAAGAGTACCTACCTAGTACCTAATCATAACATAACATAACATCACGCCTTGTTTCCCCGAAGGGTTAGGCAGAGGTGTATCTATAGTACACCCACATTTCGCCAGTTATGTTTAAGTCCCATGTAATAGGGGGCGAGCCTATTGCCATCTACCGGGCACAAATCGAGACTCCGGGCTGCTACTGAGAAATTCCAGATAGAAAAACCCAATAACACTTTGCCCGACCTGGGAATCGAACCCAGGACCTCATGCTCAGCAGTAGCACTTGCGACCACTAGACCAACGAGGCAGTACCTAGTAATCCTACCGTAATATAATGCTCATCTAGTTTTGCCTACTGGATAATGGAAAATTGATACTATGTCTGTTGCAATTGTGGCTAATACACACCTTTTAATCAAATTTTTTTCTTCACAGAGCCACATGGAAACATCTTCATAGTTCAAGATTCATTGTCTCATTAAATTATGCGTCAATTTGTTGATAAAAAAATATTGTAACCTTGATTCTAACACATTTCAAATAAAAATACACATAAACTCACGCCTTCTTCCCATGGGGGTAGGCAGAAACTACAGAACGCCACCTGCTACGATCCTTACATACTCCTTTTGCCTCGTTTACGTTCATACATCTGGTCATACACGCACGCCGGTTGCGAGTACTGCGCACCTGACCTTTCTGAAAGAACATCACCAATAAGGTAAAATATTTTATCTATTTTTCCAACAGGTGTCTACAACTTGGCGACCATAGCCTGGGGCTGTCATGATTGCTCATGAGATGATGGATTACTTACAGGTACTTTATAAACATAAACTATAACCAGTAGGTGCCAATTAAGTGCCATCGGTTGATGGCACTTAAAATGCAAAAAAAAAATACAAAAAAAAAAATGTCATTTGATACACATTCTTTTCAAGAGGCTGGGCAGCGGCGGTGTCGTGTCTGCATGGCTTTTGGAGGACCCAATGATCCGCAGAGGATGATTCGACATTAGGCCGAAAGTAAGGATGATGACATATATAGATGCAACAAGAATAATATACCCATGTTTTTGTTACAAGTACCTGATTTGATTTAAAAGAGTGTCCATGGAGTTTCTTGCCCGTTCTTCCCATATAGATCCACATTTTGGGACGGGCAACTATCTTCATATTTCTGACTAACTGACCGACTCCTTGACGATTCAAAAGTGCTTGTAAATGGTTTAGTTGAAATAAATGTTGAGTTTGTAGTTAACGTAGGTTCTTTGTCTCAATAAATGAAAAAAGTCTTCCCTTTTATTTCCTATTTGTTACTGAGACACACTTGAGTATGAGGCAGTACACTTTGAAAAACCTTGGCACCTTGTCTTGTAACCTTGGCTTTGTAAGTGTCAAGTTGAAATCTCTATCTTTGCTGTGTATGGCGCGATGCATTTTGATGATTTGCGAGTTTAAGGGGGAAGAGCCAAGGTAGTCCGCGAAATTAAAATTTTCTTACGATTTTTGCAATTTGCAGCTCAGTGTCTGGGTGTATGTTGATTAAAGTATGATTCGCGAGCATAACAAATATGTATTTACAGAATTATAATCATTAGAATCTGTAATACAATTCCTTAAGTTAGTATTTATCCTGAAATGTTAATATTTCATGAAATAGTCATTCAATAGAATTACTTGGTTTTAGAGAGTTGTATTGATGACATTAATGATTATAATTGTGTCAATACATATTTGTTACGATCGCGAATAATACAACCTAATACTAACCTGCAAATTGCAAAAAAATGTAAGAAAATTTGCAATACGGAGGTCAGTGCCAGGTTGCATTTTGGTCGATATTAATTATAATAATTATGTTAATACATATTTTACAACGGTCGCGAATCATATTTTGATCAACATACCCTGGCACTTTCTCCTTGAAATGCGTGACATATTTTTATTTTTATAAATAAAAGTGGAAATAAAAAAAAACTTATAAAAACCAGCACAATGTTTACATGTCCACCTTCCCTAACATCAGCTAACTAAAAAACACCGCATAAAAAGCGCAAAAAAACTAGGGTAACCAGCCATAAATAAACGATGATACAGGTGGTACAGCATCCTTATTATTTAAGATGTGTGTACGCGTCTGTCCGTCGGGCCGGCGGCCGATATATCAACATTAGTACGTCCCCCGTCCGCGAGAGGGACATGTTGGAGATGCTGTGCTCTGGAAGTGGCTGCTTGAACATTTACTTCTCGCCTGACTCTCAGCGATATTCTTGAGTTTTCAGATCTATCATCTTTGTTCTGAAGTTGACTATGACTTAAAAAAAACTGGCTGATCCAGGAAATACATGGTGGCAGTACTTTTTCTACCACGTCATTTTCTGCTACCAAACTGATGACGACACAGGAACCGGATACTTACTGTAGGTTTTCAAGTAGTCTCCAAATTGGCAACGCATCAGCTATACTGTGGGTGTAAGTTGCAAGTGTTTAAAGGCGTTGTTGATCAATTTTGCTAGCTCTACAACCCATCTGAAAGTGAGGAGAGAAATATGAAGTTCTCAACATAAAATAATAGCATTGGTTAAAACTGAGAGCATACATTTTACTCTAAACTCCACTTTCATACTCCGGTAAAATACAGCGTCGCATCCAGTAGTTCTCACAAATCACTATCCCTGTAGTGACCCATGGGACGTCAAAAATGAAGATTTAGTCCCCCACCGCGTCATACGTTACCAACTAATGAAAACACGGCTGTGGCCTGATGAAGCTGTCACTTCACCAGCTCTGCTGCGAAGGTGGCAGGGGATAGAAGGGTGAGCAGTTGTCTAGGATCTTTTGTTGAAGGACAAAGCGTTGCCCCAAAATTATCAATCGTGGGAATACTAGTTGGTCAAAAAATGTAAGGGTGGATGTAGCTTGACATGGGAGTCGACTTATCTTAGATTGCTCTTTAATTATGTACACAGTTACTTAAGGGTTAACAATGCCAGTATTATGCGGAAGGTAGGCCTTGTCCATTGTTCAAGTCTAATCTTAAGCAGGAGCAACCTTGACAAATATTAGGTTGATGTTCAGGTGTCATTTCACAGAGCCACCACCACACCACGCCTATTAATTAACCAAAATACAAGCTCGAGCAAATGACGAGATGGTTGATGAAAGGATTTTTAATAAGGGGGAAAAAGCAGACACAGCAAGAGGTGTATCATGTAGATAAAGAACAACAATACATTATTACTATTTGAGTTGATCAAAATCTTGTTACAAACAATAATAATTGCCGATGCAATACTGTAACGGCCGATCAAATAACCTATTTTCAGTAAAAGACAGATCACTATTGATGGTAGACAGTATAGTTCTATCTGTCCTTATGTCAGGCCCGTAAGATTCCATAATCTCTTATATAAGGTCAAATTATAGTAAGCGCAAATATTTTAAGGAGTTTATCTACTCATAAAACTAAACAACTTTTCCCAATAAACATGGGTCAAAATGTGAAAAAAAAAAATCTAACCCGAATAACCCGAATTCTAAACCAGTCAGCTGAGCGTACAATTTATATAGACAGTCCAAAAAAAAAAAAATCGTATTACGACCCATGTTTATTGGGAAAAGTTGCTCAGTTTTATGAGTAGATAAACCCCTTAAAATATTTGCACTTACTAAAATTTGACCTTATATATGGGACGTTTAAACCATATGTAGATAGATTTTTCTATCTCCAGTATGCCAAAACTGGTGATAGATAGATTATTGAGTTCGGCCGTAAGCAAAGTGAATCCATCGGCCATCAAGACGTGACTTTAACTAGAT
This sequence comes from Fissipunctia ypsillon, assembly GCA_947568875.1. Taxonomy (NCBI): domain Eukaryota; kingdom Metazoa; phylum Arthropoda; class Insecta; order Lepidoptera; family Noctuidae; genus Fissipunctia; species Fissipunctia ypsillon. Next base: position 22,944,876 of record OX387654.1, read on the forward strand.
AGTGAAGGTTTTGGTATGCAATAAAATAAGAAGTTAGCTAAGTCGTAAAAGACAACCGAAGGAAACGGTTTCCAAACTCCACTGTCACTGCGCAGCAATTCATTAATTATTGCGGTATTAAAGCAAACAAGTTATGTCGGCTCGACAAGCAGTATTGACGAACGTGTTGGTAACACTACGATGCGATTATGATTATGAGGAAAAGGTACAGTAAACCGCATATCATTGGCAACAAAACCAGTATAAGCTGGCCTCTTATTTTATTAAAATTTCGTCCTATCTAGGCCAGGTCAAGGGCAAAGTGTTCCCACCGACGACGTGTGGTCGACTGCACCTACTTGCAATATTAAAAAAAAGTACCAGGCAATGGCTTTGTATTTCCAGCAGAATTGACAAACTCCTTTTTGTGTCTCTGGATATACTGGATGATTTTTTTTACCGTCTAGAAATTTTTACAGGGTGTTCTACCCATGAACATGAACAACTTTCACTATTGGACCAACTATGAGATTAAGAAAAAAAAATCTGCTGTTTCATACATTTTGGTCAAGTAGGCTTAATTAAACTTTTCTATTAAACGGCAGATTTTTTTTCGTGATTTCAGAGTTGGTCCCGTAGTGAAAGTTGTTCATATTCATGGGTAGAACACCCTGTAAAAATTTCGAGACGGTAAAAAAAATCATCCAGTATGTATATACTAAAAGCCAGCCAGAGGTTATTTATTTGTATAGCTTCTACTATTATACCATTGCTAATGATGTACCCACTCACTTAATTATAACAATGATTGTATATAAACTCTTATTATGAATAGGTTTTTCTTTGGGTCTTCACTTACTAACCATCCTGGATAGTCAATATCTTCCCAACATTTCCTTACCTCAGCCAGATATTTTCCAACATTTTCCAGTCTTAAACTCCTGACCGCGTTAGGCAAAGATTATTTCCCATAAATTTGGCCATCATAGCATGGTGAATGATAAATACCTTGCTCCGATGTAGTGATCGCTCCGATATTTCAGTCTGCTGTAAGATTCTTGCCCCTTGGAAATTATCGAGAGCTTATCTTTTGGAGGATGTAGGGGTAAGATGCTCTACTTTAGTTTTCTTGAGATTTTTTTAACGTTTTTAGTTCGTCTTTCGTTTGCCTGGTAGTAGTATGTATCTCTCGATTATAGTGAAAATCCTCTGTCTGTAAGTTTTAGTCAATTATTAGATTTTTTTGCCATATTACAAATTCGTGCTAAGCGCTTTTTTGGAGGTCAATTTGAAAAATTATTCAATAGATGCAATGATTAGGTGATAATGCTTACCTAATATTGTAATTCTAATTTTGTAATGCATGGTGGCCGATGGCAGAAATTACTAGAATACAGCTTCTTACAGGATGAGTGAGAGATGATGAACAATCAACTATTTTTTGTACAAAAACATTCTGTTTCTTTCTTTCTTTCTTCTTGCATCTCAACACATAGCACTTAATTATTTTAAAACCAATTGAAATTCATGAAATGACTAACAATAAGGATTTAATTGTGGCTTAATAAAATCATGCTTATACAATAATGTAGTAATATAGTGTAACAGAAGAACAGCCTACTCTAAACCAACGTTACAAACAAACTACGCCTACTACTTATCTATAAATAAATAAAGTTGAAGTGTCTGTTTGTAATGTCAGAATAACAGCTTTTTACTAAATGCATATGAAACTATATACGGTACTTATATTTAACAAAAAAATTAAAAATGTTTTTCTGTGTGTCTGTTTGTTCCGGCTAATCTCCGAAACAGCTGGACCGATTTTTACAGGACTTTCACTGGCAAATAGCTGATGTTATGCGAAGTAACTTAGGCTACTTTTATTTTGAAAAAAGAATTAGGGTTTCGAATAAAAAAAAATAAAACCCACGAAATTGAAGAGTTTATTTTTTTAAACACGCTAATCTCTGGTACTACCAGTCGGATTGGAAAAATTATATTTGCATGTAACGTCACACTAAACGTCGTTGCCTTAGGAGCCGAGCAAAAAGAAAAGAGTCAGAAAGAACGCTAAGCGAAAACGAAGTAATAGCGCGGGAGGGCGATGCAACGCGGAGGGTCGGGGGACGAAGGAGTTCTATCAAAATGTGAGTTATTTTAGCGTATGTTTACTTACGACTTCCACGCGAAAGAACTCGCGGGGCACGGCTAGTATTAAATATTACGAAACAGAGCACTCTCCAGCCCGTCTCAGTAGCAACTAGCCAATCTCGTTCATAGATAATTTATTTGTGCGCATCACGAGAGGCTTCGCTCTTATGTAGGTTACACACCACTTCATATTTCCTTCTGACGTCGATATTTATATGGATATTATTGATGGTATATCAGTTTGGTAATTGGAGATTAGACGTAGAAAACCTCTCCTTCTCGCTGGTACGACACTACAGGGTTATTTTAAATTGGCTAGCTAAACTCCGCAGACGCGATGCGGGTATCTATATGTATCTGAACATGATAAAAATAAAAATAAATTAGTTTGATGATTTTTTTTTTGTTGGATCATCGACCGAAGTTATTGTAGTCACTTAAAATGTCAGTTTAAAAAACGGTTTTTTTTTTGTGTAAATTTCACAGACAGAACGGGTAACTATATGTAAACACGATAAAACTAGATAAAGATAGACTGATACTTTAAGTAACAACACTAAAAGCGTTCGTTGACCTCCCAAAACAAAAACATCAAATACATTTTTTTTTCATTTAATCGTATTTAGATATCGATACCCATTCCGTCTGCGGAGTTTAGCTAGCCAATTTAAAATAACCCCTTTCAAACCTTGTTGGGCTAAAACTTCACCACTTTCACGGCGCCGTTGATTGTCGCAGCGCAGAGGTTACTTTGACTGCATGTTTTGAGACACACAGGACAGGATAGAAGATCTTGGAACTGCCCATGACCACAGGCTACCAGTTTGTGATATTTATGTCAGATCTCATCATCTCCTTGTTCTGAGCCAGCCCAGAATTTGGCTACGAGTTTGGCACCTTCAGTAACGTCCATCAGTTCCTGTAGTTGCAGATAAGAGGACACGCGGGCATGATGTTAAGTACCCTATCATTTGTAGAGCTGCATCACATTTCAGGGGCGTAGCCTTCATACAACCCGATTCCTATCGGCTTCCCTTCGGAACAACCACCCTTCTCAGTGTCTACTATTGCCAAATAATATGGTACACCTGGGGGCCAACCACCACCGCTTAAAGCAGTATTATTTTAATGTTACTTCAGTGTGAGAAAGATATAGAGCTGTACAGTACGTCTAGCTCCATCTCTTTCCCACACTCAAGTAAGATTACAATAATACTGCTTTAAACTCCTTGTGTGTAACTGTATCACATCAGATTACATAATTATATTTAATAACAGTTTAATTCATCATAAGAATAAAAACCTACAGTTTTTTTGTTTGAGTTTATGAGAACTACAAGAAAGAAAGAAAAATAGGTTTATTTGTCACAGAAACACGTGCATACAAAACGATAAGAATAATCAGAAAAATAAAACAAAATAGAACCACATTATAATCACGAGCTCAAAACAGAAATAGTCGGCAGCTGCACGTCATGACTGTGACAAGAAGGCTTCCACTCAGCATGATGCTGTGCTATGAGGGACCCACAGCACAGCGCTGATTTTCAGTGGTCACCCGAAAAAGACACGGAAATCAAGCAATCAACTAAAAAATTTTTCTTCGACTTCCCTCTAATGATAATTGTAGCTGCGCCACTGCCACGTTTACACTCCTGGGCGGAGTCGACTGTGCATCTCCACCTGAGCTTCCAAGTTTTCACTAGTCTCATTTCATCTTAAAATATGATTGGTTGTTGCTAAGGTCACATAATTATAGACAATGTTGATTATAAATATAGCCAGGTGTGACGAGGAAACATATCAGTGTTTGCCTACAGTCTATCATTTAATCATTTATTTGTCAGAATATGGTACATTATTTATGGTCTTAAAATTAGTCAATATGGTATCATCACATTCTGCCAAGTCATCATCTGCCTAGCCTTTTCCCAACTATATTGGGGTCGGCTTCCAGTCTAACCGGATGCAGCTGAATACCAGTATTTTACATGGAGCGACTGCCTATCTGACCTCCACAACCCAGTAACTGGGTAATACGATACCCCTTGGTAAGACTGGTTGTCAGACTTTCGGGCTTCTGACGACCCGTAACGACTGTCAAAGATCCACGAATGACAGCCGGGACCAACGGCTTAACGTGCTTTCCGAGGCACTGAGGAGTCTCGGTATGTAAAGATGGTCACCCATCCACGGACCAACCCCGGCAAGCGTAGCTTAACCTGATGGATCGACCCATGCGGCTGTTATTACTTAGCCACGAGCTCCTCTCATTCTGACTCCATCACATTCTGCCAAGTGTGGCGCAAATATTAGGTACATACATTTATTACAGGACAGAGAATATTAGGTTAGAATTAACATTATTGATTGCATAATTACAAATTAAACACACAACAATACACAATACAACAAACAACACAACACAATTACAACATTACAATTTGAGGTATGCCAATTTAAAAATAATATCACACATACACAATTTATTTAGGATGTCAAAGTATCATTAAATGTCTAGAGTATTTAAGAGTATGATGTCAAAGTATAAAAGATTACAATATAATTAGGATGTCAAGGTATCATTCAAATAGTCGTTTAAATTAATGGCATTAATGGCATTAATCTATAATATATGTAGCTAAGTCATGAAGGTAATGACACTCATATTTTATTTCATAGCAGTAGCATTCAATAAAAGATTTCTGGAATATACAATTATTTATGTTTCTTCATCAATTCAAAAATTCCTACAAATTATCATTTTGTTAAAAAGCCTTTGAATAGACATGCCTACTCGTGTGTGCACCTGTCCTTAGGTTTGTATTTCAATTTGGAACAACCCAAGGGAATCTAAGTTTAGAACAAGGATGGATGTCCAGGCCCATCCATCAAATGTGACCCCTCATTATCCACTTCAAATACCCACGGGTAAAGACGACCAACTTCACCGCACTTTGACGACTGGCAAAACATAAATTAATTAATTTATTAATTAAATGACAAGACCTAATAAATCCAAAAACTTTGCGTTCATAAATAAAAGTTGGACAACACGTCCGGGAATCGAATCAGGGCCTGTCCGTTCGCCTCTCACCTCGGAGAGAGAGTGAGTGATTAGGGAAGGCCCGCGGGGGCCTTTCGTCAGGGCTCACAGGGATGCAGCACTGAGGTCGGGGTTTATTACCTTTTAAAGGGCTTAAATTTATTTTAGAAATATTTTATGTAGAATGTTTGGATTTGGAGGAAGTTTTGGAGTTTAAATGGAAATGGACTGTCCTAGAACTCACAGACAACGCAAAAAACATTGCAGTGCCGAAGCTGTATTGGTTAAAAATGATGATTTTAATCTGAACTTCCATTTATTCAACAAGCTAAGTCATACAATTAAAAAGAAAGAAACAAAAATTCTGTATTCTGCTTAGGTATAAAACGGACGAAATAAAATAAACATTACATACACAGACTACAACAAAGTAGCCAATACAGTAACATATAAAAAATGATGACTTAATTCATGGGAAAAGTTTGCCTGATCCTACTAATCCTGTCCTACACTATCCTATCCTAGTTCCTACTAATATAATTACGTATTATAAACGCGACAGTTTGTGAGGATGGATGGATGGATGTTTGTTACTCTTTCATGCAAAAACTACTGAACGGATTTGGATGAAATTTGGCATACCGATAGACCTGGACTACTTTTATCCCGATACCCCTACGGGTCCCAGACTTATGCGGATGAAACCGCGGGGCGCTGCTTGTGGTGTATAAATTCAGGTTTGATTAATTACTTTTCTTGCCGACTGTGCCTGGATACTTACTTCAAAATCATCATCATCAAAATGAAAAGTTCACAAACTAAGCACTTAGACCTCTGTCTCCTCATGACCACTTCTACAAACACTCCTGAATTTCAGCGTATCAAGCCTTAGCATACTTCAAATCCCCCATAAAATAAATAATAAAGCCATACCATAACCTTAAAAGTGTCTGCGAGCGACAATAAATCGCTGGCGAGATGTCGTTAATTATAAAAGTAAGACAAGGCTGGGTGGGTCAAAAAACTAATGGCGGCTATTCGTCACTAGGTGTCGCTAATGTCGCCCTTATTGAAATTATGTGCTTAGTTTGTAGAGGTATAAGAAAATGTGAACTACAGGCGGATAAACTAATCTAATATTCTTTTTTGAAAATTTAATTTCATTTATTTACACACCGCTACCATCAACACTTTAAATCTATGTTTACAGGTTGCCATAGTGCGATAGTAAAGTTCACATTTATCTATATTTTTATAAACACATATAATAAATTAAAGTCGCTTTTCGTGTTTGTCTGTGGGACCGTGTTGTTCTTCTAAACTACGCAACAGATTTTGATGCGGTTTTTACCAAAATTTAGAGAATTTATTCCGGAAGGTTTATGTTTATAATAAATTAATATTAAACTTAAGTATATATATCATATTAAAGGAATCTCGATGTTTTGGTAAAAACCGTGCGAAGCAAGGGCGGGTCGCTAGTTTATTATAAAATTGACATTAATTATGGTTAGTTATAAAACTGAGAATCAAAATTAGTAAAAATAAGTGTGAATACTACGACTTTTCGTGTTAATTTACTGAATTACGAGTTACGTCGTGGGTTCGAACCCAGGCAGGCGCTTTAATTGTGTAAATAAGTTAAAATTCAAAGACATATGACATCTACCAACCTAGATTATAGCCCACTCCCTCTCGAAGAGAGGAGGCCTGTGTCCCAGCAGTGGGAACATTATAGGCTGATTACACTTATGCTAAAATTAAAAATTTCGGCTTCAAATAATAAAATCAAAGCGCTCAATTTGTAAGTGGCACTACAAATTGGCAACTTCATGTTTGTTTTCTGATCCATTTGTTCACGTTTTTATCAAATACTTTTGGATCATACAGTTCTCCTTTGGTAAACCTACCCCTTGCGTTCCTTTCTAGATCAGCACTAAATAAGATGTCTGCTTTTCGTACTGTTTCAAGCTTGGTGCCACATCTGGTCAGTGCCACGAGCCATTACAACGAGAACAGAGGTATTTAGGTGAATGGTAAGAAAGAAATTATTCCACACTCTTATTTATTATGTACACTTATTCTCATATTATCTACTACATAAAACAATCACTTCAGAAGTCAACCACCAAAAAATCCCGGAGCATAGCCGAACGACCTTTCCATTAAAAACATCCAGGTATACAATAAACAATCTAAATCAAATCAGAAACACTTTTACCGTGCGCTTGCGCACTAACACGGCAGCGCCATCTATCAATCACCGCGGAACATTACACGTTTACTCGTTGCGCACACTCTTTGATAGATGGCAGCACTTGTTGATAGATTTATCGAACTGTTGACGGTTTTATATTGCGTTTGATGCCTTGTAATAACATTATACGGAGTTTTTTCCCGTGGGCCGTGAGTCATGGGGTGTTTTCTTTTTTAATTTATAATGTATCGATGTATTTGTGCAGGTGAGATGGATAGGCTTTCGGAATGCTCTAGATTTGAGTTTATCGTCTGACGAGATTTAGGAAGATTTATTGAGAGAATAAATAAGATCGTTTTCTAGGTGCTCTGTTATGAGAATTTTCTAGATTCCCGGAATTCAAAGAGTACACGTGCAGTTCGGGGTTACACGCTTTTTGAATGGCGATTCAAATTTTTACATGCGACCATTGTGGTATTTTTAGGGTCTAAGAGGTACAGGTAGGACAAAAAGCTAACGAATAATTAAGTGAGAGAAAATTAACAACCCACTTATACAAGGTGTAATTTTATGGGGTCATTGTACTCATCATTATGCACAACTTTTATTAAAGGACCAAACCCGAAATCGCGAAAATAAATCAGGTGCTCCCTACATTTTGACGAGTTATTCATACATAAATGTAGGGAAAAGCTGATTTTTTTTCACGATTTCAGCTTTGGTCCTATAGTAAAAGTTATTCATAATGATGAGTACAATGACCCCTTAAGAGATTAACGGTGATTAAAATTACACCTTGTATTATATTTCTCCTTTGACTTTAAAATGTTACCCAAGGTTTTAAATTCTGCAGCAGTAATAAAATCCGAGTGTTAGTGAGTAACCTTCGCTGTGAGAAAATGTTGCACTTTTTTTAATTAGTTAGTAAAGTGTTGCTGTAACGTCGCTACTTTTCATACTGCTCGCCGCCTATTTGTCGAGTCGTTAATATTACAATTAAACACAGAGCTCTGAAGAAAAGAGTGGAGGAGGTATTTTGGCACAAGAAGAGCTTCCAGCGGGGCATTTGCGTAATACACTTACAGTAGGAATCGGTTTCATTTTGACAGTTCAACAACATTCATTGAGTAATTTACGTTGTTGAGCAGACAAATTTTTCGAACTGAAGAAGCAATGGACTAGCAATTTGCTTCAAAACGATTCAGATTCTGATTGATAGGGTGCTAATCTTGTACTGCCTCCTTCCCTTGAATTAGTTTTTCCACTAATAATATCAATCACCAATAAAACGACTAAAACGAGTAACATTCAATTACAGAAGATATGTTACCTACATTGCCAATATTATACAAGATGTAACATAATTAACGCACAACCTCTTAAGGGGTCGTTGTACTCATCATTATGAACAACTTTTACTATGAGACCAAACCTGAAATCGCGAAAAAAAATCAGCTTTTCTTTTCAGCATTTTGACGAGTTATGCGAACATAAATGTAGGGAGCAGCTGATTTTTTTTCGCGATTTCAGGTTTGGTCCCATAGTAAAAGTTGTTCACAATGATGAGTACAATGACCCCTTAAGAGGTTGTACGTTAATTATGTTACACCTTGTATAGTAATCGTCCAGCGAGTTTTTTTTTTTTTTAGGCAACAGAATTACTTTGATAACAATTGTTACTCCATATACCAAGGTAGCTACCATAACTATGTTACATTTGTAGGTATAAAAAATATGTAACCAACACAAACCACACAACATCTTAACCCTCACCCACTGAGGCAACATTACCCGCATAAAACTCGCGACCATCCGCGACCATCACGCCGTCTCGCGACCACGACCAAATTGTTCTCGCATTAGATTTATCGTTCGCCAACGAAACAGCAACAAAGGCACTCTCTCATCGCACGACAGCTTTATGATCCTAACAGTTTTTGCTAACAGCTACCTACGACGCCCGACGATATTTATAGCTTAAGTTTTATTAATTAGCCATTTGTGAGACGTTGAGGCATGGTAAGGATTTTGGGTATTGATTTGTGGTCGCAAGTCACGGTATTACTTTAATTTTGAGTTTTGGTTTGACCTGAAAAGAAACGCGAAGATCGTGTGTGTAAATCAAGAGTGGTTTTGTCGTAATATTTTTTTTTATTGTGGTTTTTGTGATTGCCTGATGGTCTTGTGTCGGCAATTTGCAAGTGAGCAGCAGGTCTAAAATAATAAGTTTTTTGTCAGGTACAAAGTGTTAGTTGAATTAACTCATGTCACAAGAAGGGGCCTTGATCCTGACTGTCAGAAGAAAACGGTGTTCTCAATACTGTTCATATGAGACCTAACTAAGTATTAAGTATCTATTCTTTATATAGCAAATACTTGGTAGATTAATCACCACCAATGCACTTGAAGTTTGAATGCAAAGCATACGAACCCTCTGACATGTAGCTTGTTCACAAGCAAACAACAAACGTAAACTTCGAATTTCAAAACAAACGCCGAAAACATCCGAGTCCACCCGAAAAACGCCGAGCGTCGATCTAACCGTCCCGCTGCTGCCAAAGATTTGACGTCAATGGTAGCGAATCGTAAATTACCATTATCTACAGACGCACCGTGCTAGTATTTATTATTTATGGGTCGGTTTGACTCGCCTGCGGCCCGATCGGGGGCGTTTTTCCCCATAGCGAGCGCAGGGTTGAGTTTAGGAGGTGTGTGTAATGTTCCGTAGTTAAAATGCTGTCATTACCCCACTTTTTGTTTTGTTAAGGATTTGGTTAAGATGTAATTTATAAGGGTCATAATATATTATGTATACCTGTAAATGTTTTTTAAGGAGATGTTTTGCGATAGACGACTGACTCAAGTTGGTCAAGAATTTCAGACAAAAATATTTTTCGTATTTCAAAATATCCAATTGAAATCAGTAATCAAACATGGAAATCGTATAAAAAGCGTAGTCGTAAAGGTTTATAAAATAGCATAATACATTTTTTCACAATATTATAATCTCCTTCAGAATTCCATGCACTAAATAAAGAAACATAATCTCGGATTATATTTTACAGAAAAATGATACAGCGAGACTGAACAAACGGCGCTTGCGTCGCGAATCAAATAAATTACAAAGATATATTATTATTAAAATTTGGGCACCAACTTCGTCGCATTAACTTCGGGTAGTATCGGGACTGGGACACACTGGGTGCGAGTGAGCTCGCCCGGTAAGGAAAACTGACAGACGAATGTTCGGGAAGGACCTTCTGCAGTTGTCTGAAAAATGTTATAAGTAAGTAATCTTTTGTTTTTGAAAATCTACACAATTGTTGATATTTAGAATAGGGGTAGGAATTAGATCTCTTGTTCAAGCATTGAAACGAAGAAAATAGTTTTATTGTTATTACAATCAAACCCAGTTCCTCTATCTTACTTGTCTTGTCTTGCTTTGCAATTCTGAAGCTTCTGACTTTTATTTTATGAAATTAAAGATTCCCAATTACTATAAAATGTTGATAGTGTCAAAGTTACACGAGCAATGTTCTCATTGTGCCACCACACTCATCCTATAGGCCACAGCTTGTGACATCTACAGAAATTAACGAGTTACCGTTTGAGACGTGCGATGTGAGGACCCGATAAGGACCCTTCCGTGGTTCCGGCACGGCGCCGATACGGCTCCGACACGGCAACGACCCGATACCGGCACGGAAACCGGTAAATCTTGCCGATCGGCTATTTAGGCATTAAGCTCATCAGTTGTGGAAGATCGTTCAAGGAAATTGTTGTGTCAAGGTGTTTTTGATAATGGGGTGAATCGGTGGTAAACTGGTCGTTCGATTTTAGGATGATTAATTTGAAATGACCTATTTCTGAATATATATCTATGATATATATCTAGAAATACCTATCTAACTATTAAAAGGTTTTGCTATTGTTGAACGTCACGAAACATGGTGACTATTGTAATAATAATAGGTCTTTAACATTAGCATTTTCAGATTTAATTATCTGTGGATTGGTGCGCAATTCGAAAAAAATAATTTTATTCGACAGCCGTGTTTTTTTTATTTCAAATTCAGTTATTTGTTTTAGATAGTTTTTTTTTGTTTTTTGTGAAATTGTGGGTTTTTGGCGTCATGGATAAACTGAAAATTCGTACTATTTTCGAATATGAGTTCCTACGTGGAAATACCGCTGCGCAAACAACACGAAGCTTTAACGACGTATACGGACCTAACACTGCTTGCATAAACACGGTCCATTATAGGTTCAATCGTTTTAAATCTGAAAATTTTGAGTTGAAAAACGAGCCTCGCGGTCGGCCGGTAACTATTGTCGCCAACGACGAATCGAAGGCGATATTGGAAGCGGATCCAACTCAATTTACGGCTGAGCTTGCTGCGGGCCTTGTAGTTAGTGTCAAAACAACATTGAAGCACTTGCGTCAAATCGGCAAGATTAAAAAGCTAGATAAGCGGGTGCCACACGAACTAAGCGACCAACAGCGAGACACGCGTCGAAGCATGCATAGCACTACTGACTCGGCATAGAAACGAGGGAATTCTAAATCGAATTGTTACCTGCGATGAAAAGTGGATCCTGTACGACAACCGTAAGCATTCGTCTCAGTGGGTGGACTCGGGTACAGCACCTAATCAGTGCGCTAAAAAAAGATTACTCATAGGAAGATGATGGTGACTGTCTGGTGGACCTGTGCCGGACTTGTACATCACAGCTTCTTACCGAATGGCACAACAGTGACGGCAGATGTTTATTGCCAAGAATTGCAAACAATGATGGAGAAACTCGCAATTCAACAACCAATACTGATCAATCGCTCTTCCCCATTGCTTCTCCATGATAACGCGCGAGCTCACACTTCACGACAGACCATCATCGCAAAGCTACAAGAGTTACAGCTGGAAGCTCTCCGTCGCCCACCGTACCTACGCACCGGACCTTGCCCCAACAGATTTCTACTTTTTTCAAAATTTTGACAATTTTTTAAGTGGGAAAAAATTCAACACCCGAGATGCAGTACAAAACGCTTTTGCTGACTTCATCGCCTCCCATCCGTCAGACTTCTACAGTAAAGGGATAAACAAACTGCCATCAAAATGGCAAAATTGTATAGATAATTTGGGCCAGTACTTTGATTAGCTAAAATAAAAAAATTACCAATATTTTTATATTTTAAAATTTTCATACAAATCTCCAATTTCGTAAAGACCAAATATATTAGTGTGCCCTACCAAATATTTATTTATTTATACAAATAAATAAATAAACGAACTAAACAGACAGCTAAACAAGAAAAATAATAATTGATGAATCTTCTCACTCATTAATTAAAGAAAGATTATTCAGTCAACATGCTAATGAAGCCTTTAAAAGTAAGTAAAAACTTCTTAATTAAAGCATCCAGTGATAACTGAAATCAATCAGTCAAAATTTATTTTGTTACTAAATAACAAAAGTAGCGCCATCTTGAACATTCATGGTTGAACTTAATTGGAGTGAAGGTAGGTAGTTATGGTCATTGGCCATATAAGTAGCGCCCTCTATGATTTCATGTTTGATTCTCTCAGGTAGATCGATACCTAAACGGATGTTGAAAAGTACTTTTAAGTTTCAACTTTCATATTTCGAAGAATGTTTTCAAAACATTTTATCTCAAAACAGTGATCGTTGCAGTTACGTTAGGTTTATTTAATTAACGTGTACACAAATATGGTCAATGACCACAAAATTAGCGCCCTCTATCTAAATTTTATGGCATCAAAGAGACTACAACGATTCTGGTGGTGAGTTTATTCAAACAGCAATGTAAATTCCTTTGTATTTATTTCTTTTGCTTATCATGTAATAACTTAGCTCAATATTTTGTATTGCTCAAAATACATAGGCGATAGAATTGATTGAAATTTGTTTGCATGTTTGCTGGAGTAGATATTTATTTCTTCTAATGAGCAGGATGAGAAAGTTTTCAGGTGGGTTTAAGTCACTAGGGAAGGACTCAAAACTTCAGAACTACGCGTTATAGACTTGGCAATAAAAGTAAAAACTATTACTGTGTACAATATACCTAACGAAAAAAAAAACATTCAAAATTCGAACACGAAATTACACAGACTAATCAACAACAACAGAGGTTGATTTATACGTTTTATTTGCTGGCCGCTAGATGGCGGTAGCTAAGTGGAGCCATTTTCGCGTACTTTAAGTACTGGGGTAGCTGTGACCGCATTATTTATCGCACCATTACCGCATGGAACCTTAAATCATCACATGACGTGGACCGTGTACGTGAGTCTTAATGAATGGCGGGAGAGCTGCCCAAAGTTTTTTTATTCTTTATGAAATTCTAAGAGCACTTAGTGGGGAATCTATTAGAGCGAATGTGTGTTTTGGGAGTCTCGTTGTGGTGTTTTTAATCTCTTTTTTTGTGTGTTTTATGGCGTTTGTGTGTGATCTGTGAATGTATTTAACTTCAACGTGCGACACAAATCGAAAGCATACAACAACATGCAAGTATCCCGGACGAGCAAGTCATAATCTTATGAGGCTGTATGAGGCTAAAATTTAAGGACAAGCAGTCTTGACTGCTTGTCCTTAAATTTTAGCCTTACAATATTCCACAAATAGAATTGAAAGTTTGATAAAACTAACTTATCACCTGTACTCTAGTAACCGAAAAATGTTTGTAACATCGTGGACATTTGCGGTGAACCGCAAATATCCGGTACATAATCCTAATCAAACTTACTTTATGGCAAAAATTTGATTCCTTAATTGTTAAATCTCACAAGCGCTTTCTAAGTCCACAATAATATAGTTTACATATTAACTCTCCTCATCTTTTCTATTTGATCTAGGTACAATTTGGACACTGAACCCGACGTCATAAGCCTGAAAACAATCACGATAATTTGAAATAAGCTCAACAACGAAAGATAAACAACCCTTACCTACCTTATCCAAATACCCAAACTCCTCATATATAGGAAGTCAGGAACGATTGCCTGGATCCCTGGATCCATACTTCCATAGAGTTCCATAGGCCGCGATTGTCATCAAATTATAACTTCGGAACAATGCCTACCTGCCAACTGTATTGAAACTAGTGATTGTGCGCGTATCTGCTTACCGATCTAGGAGATCTGTAGTGTATGAAATTTCATTAATTAGATTGAGAGGTAACTATATATACTCCATTGGTACTCTTCAACTTAGCAACGTTATAATTCGTTTCTATCGTTGCTAAATTGAAGAGCACAACTGTGACGTAGCGCGACAACTGAAGTGACAGGTATTACGTTTAGTCGGTTAACCACGTCACGTGGTTTATTTGTTTGCCTTTATTTAATTACCTAAACCCATGGAGTAATATAGGAGTGTATTTTGAGGTGGAGGTAAATGTATTGAAAGCTTAGGGAAATAGTCAAAATAAGGTAAATATAGTTCTACAACGATATATGTAGATCGCTTAGTACACTATCTTGGTAGTCGTTGTCATACATGAATTGGCTGAAGATTAAACTCTGCTTAGAGAAAGCCCATACATGTTTAGCAGTCCAGTTCAACTCATCTTAACGTAGAAGTAAAATTAACATGTCTAGCCTTTTCCCGTGTTGGGGTCGGCTTCCAGTCTAACTGAATGCAGGTGAATGCCAGTAATTTAAATGGAGCGACTGCCTGTCTGACCTTCAGACCCAGTTACCGAATATTTATATAATAGAAACATGATTGAAAAATATGAATGATTACTTATTGAAAGAAAGGAAACTACATTTTAATACAAGTCCCATAGTCCCGTAGTGAAAGTCCCATGAAAAACGAAGTCATTCCCTAAGTGACTGAGTCTCTCAATCACTCATCTGTGTCATTCAGACATTTAAATCTATACAAATAAATACAATTGAGGTGTCTGTTTGTAATACCAAAATAAAGGCTTTTTACAAAATACAAATGAAAGTATATACGGTACTCATAACAATAAAACAATTTTTAAAATTTTTGTCTGTCTGTCGGTCTGTTTGTTCCGGCTTATCTCCAAAACGGCTGAACCGATTTTGACGGGACTTTCACTTGCAGATAGCTGATATTATAAGGACAAGCTTAAGCTACTTGTATTTTAGAAAAAGAATTAGGGTTCCGCGTAATAAAAATTAAAACCCATGACATTGTGAACAAAATCCGATTCAAATAGGAAAGTATTGACAACCACGCGGGCGAAGCCACGGCCAACAGCTAGTTATAAATAATTTAAAAGTTCGAAGGACAAATTTATAGTAACTATTTAGCTATCGCACAATACAAAACTGCTTAGTTGACATTACGAACAAAATTCAATAAAAATCACCCACAACATATTCCTCCCTCCCTAACTAAGTTATGAGAGGTCTAAGAGTGTACCTACATGAGCTGCATCAACGCTCGTAATAAGCGTTGACAGGTGGTCCCGCTAACTACATCATGTAACCCTTTGCAGTTCACTTTGTGTTACCTTTACTACGAATATTGAGGATGTAAGCAAACTTTCCTGAAGCTGATTCCTTCGATTTAGTCCGCTAGATGCAAAACTACTATTTCTTACGTATTTAGCAAATTATAGCGCTGTCTTACATTATTTGTTGACCAAAATTCCGTTCGCGGCAATAATAAAATAATTACTAAATTTATTTAGTATTTATTTATTTAATACTTCAAGCACAGAAATGTACGGAGGCGGACTTAATCTCACGCGCGGCGCGGCGGATTATCTGAAATAAATTATTTAATAAATTATACCAGTCAACCTTTGGGTGACGCAGAGACAAGCAGTGGTAGGTGCAATTACGAAAAATTGAGGAATACATATTTATTTAAATATATACACACATGCCTATTACAAACTGTGAATATAATAATATATACCTAATTATATATACATATAAACGCAAATAAATGTATACATAAATACACGAATATACTAAAACAAATAAGACAAACAATGGGAAAACGTTAACGTTGTGATGATACTGCCAGCTTCTTACGAACATTCGTAGTTTAAGCATCGGTGAAAAGAGATTATCAAACCCCCGTTTCGCCGATGACATTGTACTTTTTTCCTCATCAGCGGCTGAGTTGGGTAACATGCTCGCAGACTTGAACAAGGCAAGCCTCGAGATTGGGCTTAAGATGAACATGTCACAGACTAAACTCATGACAAAAGGAAGCTATGCATTGGGGTGAGGAGATTGCCTATGTCCAAGACTATATCAATCTGGGTCAAATAGTCCCCTTTCAGGCGCGACAAGACAAAGAACTTGCTTGACGCACCAAGAGCGCCTGGAGGAGCTGTTGGTCAATGCAAGATCTTCTAAAAGGAGATCTATGTCTCAAACCGAAAATTATGGACATGTGTATTCTCCCCATTCTCACACATGGTGCCCAAACCTGGTCTTTGACTCTTCAGTAGGGGTCCAAGCTCGAGGTTTTCCAGTGAGCTATGGAGTGTAGTATCCTGGGGGTTCGAATTTCGGACCGTATAAGGAACACAACATGTCGCGCCAAAACCAAGATCACGGACGTTAAGAAAGCCGCTAAGTTTAAGCGGGACTGGGCCGGACATGTCTGCCGCATGTCAGATGATAAATGGGCTAAGAGAACTACCGATTGGGTCCCACTAAACGCACGAGGACATCGCGGCAGGCGATACGAAGATGGCGGGATGAGCTCGACTCCTACCGAAAGGACTGGCCGACACTAGCAAAGGACAGAATTTTGTGGAAAATGGAGGCCTTTACCCTGCAGTGGGACAGTACAGGCTAGTTAGAAATCATAATAATAATTATTGAGCACAATATTTAATTAAAATCGAAATATTAAAAGAATATCAACTCTGAACTGCTTTATAAAAGCTAAAAATCTGTTTCTCGAATCATTTTGTGTCGACATTGATGATAACAAAAGTCCATTAACACTGTCAGTCTTTACACGAGAATGACAGTGTTAATGGATTTTTGTTGTTGGCCGTACCTACTTAGGGTAAACGCGCAGAGGTAGCCCGCGAAATTTAAATTTTCTCACGTTTTTTGCAATTTGCAGGTCAGTGTGAGGTTGTATGTTGATCAAAATATGATTCGCGATCGTAACAAATTTGTATTTACATAATTGTAACCATAAAAGAACCATTACTTCAGAAAAAATTCGAACATTTAATTTACAAATTAAGTTATCAAGGGTGTGTGCTTAGCTTTACCTACACATATATAATTAAAGCCAGCCCCTTCTTTTTAAATATCTTCACTTATTATCCTAATGATTAACTCACATATGGGCATACCTATGTATTACGTTATATTTGAATATCATTAAAATATCAATCATTAATACATATTTCTCAGTAGCAGCGTGGAGTATGGAATTGTACCCGATGGTGGCAATAGGCTCGTCCCTTATTACATGGAACTTGAACATAACTGGCGAAATGTGAGTGTACTATGGGTACACCTCTGCCTAACCCTTCGGGGAAACAAAATACCGGACAGAAAACAACAGCCTTCAAGCTTGAATATCTTCAAAGCCATAACTTCAAAGAAAGATAAAATATAAACCTCGGGACACAATGCTGGTACAAGTATCAGTAGCATGACAAACTCAAAAATATCACAACATAGCGCATACATTAGAAACATTATCGCGTCTGTGGCCCACAAAAGGTTGAAAAGTCGCATTTCGCACGTATCGCTGTTATCGTCGGTCTGTTCAAACCCTTACGTTTGGAGGGAGAATTATACTTCTGTATAAGTTACAAGCGATAGCGATTTAAGAAATGTAGAAACCCGTATTTAAGTTGTTTATGCCACTACACTGGCTCATCACTACACTAGCTATTCACCACACTAAAGCCATGCGTGCTGGCATGCTCCACTTTCTACCGTTTCCCTCCATTCGTAGTGAACTGACAGTTGACATTAGTGATAGTGTTTACATAATTATCTATAGATACACTACAAGAACTAAACCTAAGGGGCCCGCAGTCTTCTAATCTAAACAAAGGGAAAACAGAAACGTATGTTTCAATTTCAAAATAACTTACGGATACAAAAACGTGACAAGCAACTTATATGAAAGATAATTTTTAATTCTTCTTTTTTACGGAGAATACTCTGATTCTGTGTGTTTCTCATAATTATTATTTAGCCTAATGAAAAGCGAGACACTATCGAAGCTAAACTTTTCTAACTGGTTACTTGATTTTTTTTTTTCAAAAATATACGAAAGAGCACTATATTAATTACCAGCCACACCATTCACCTTCATACGCCCTCATCACCGCACACCCCACTCTCTTAGAACTTGGCACCCATCCTTAGTTCGGAGGGCGAATTATCAGGAGTCGTTCAAATGATTTATGTACACAATTATTGGGTTATTCAGGTACGATGTTTTGTGCGATTCGATCCCGTACCGATAGAAGTTTTGAGACAATAAGAGTTAATTTAATGCCTTTCTGAGAGCTGTGTGTTGCGTAGTTTGGATGTGTGGATTAAATACGGCGGGTCGGGTTGGTGTTGAATTGTTTCTCGTTTTAACCCCCAAGCAAGGGGGTGGTGAAATAAAGCTGTCATAAATTCAGGTCACTTAATGACATACTGCTACCATTGGAACTCCTCGACTTTGTTTACCCATCAAAGAATCATCGGTTTTCAGGGAATCGCATTGTTTTTTACTTTTGTGCAATCAATTTGTTTGTTTGAATGCTTCAACAAGTTTTCAGAAGTGATTGTTTAGGTAAACAAATAAATTGCACTTAACCTTTACTCAAAGGAGATTCTTGCTGATGAAGGTTTTCCATCCACGGGCTTACCATGACATGAAGCATTATAATAAAAGCCTTTTAAGCACGTATGAAAGATTGCGCAAGTTAAGTACAATGTGTATTTTACAGCTACCAAAATTCTGATCATCAAGTCCTTTCTAAACCATTTCACACATCTCTTCATCTCTCACCATTTTTTCCAGAAGATTATTTTTTCACTAGGTGTACACTACACGTGTCACCGTGATACGTGACAGGTTGCAGGCCCATTCGCCATGAATTATATAGCAACTCATCTCCATCAGACTTCGCCTTGCACGGAAAATGTTGTGAAGCTTTTTTCGCTTGTAAATTAGAAATTGATGCATGAAAGTTACTGGTGTTTTTAGTCCTATTTCTTTTTGGGTAAAATTGGGTATGTCTTGGATTAAGTCAGGGACTATAATAATTATAAGTTGCAGAACCCATCAGTTTCACAGAGGCCGCTGCGAATAGTGTTCAATTTAAAAATAAAAAAACCTCAAGGAACTGTTAAGTCGGGAAAAAGAAATTTATTTCGGGTAGTTTTTGTTGTGACACAATCTAAAATATCAATTGATACAAAATTGGACAACCTGGTGGGTTGATGACCCGAACATCCAAATTTTTAACGGAAACGGTTTTACAGTAAGTCAATGCATTTGTTTAAATTAAATCATCTGTAGGTTTTTATTTATTGTCTTAATCGTTTGATGGTTCCCCTACAAGTGTCAGTCTTGATACTACCCTTATACAAGCGAAACTAAAATAAAACTCAAAAGAACCACAAAATATCTATCCGCAAACCGTTCTCAAAACGTATGCACTAACGAGATATCAAAACCGAATCGAATGCAATAGCCACCAGGGAAATGTTCCCGACGTAACACCTCGGTACGAATCTATCACTGTCCTGATTGCTTACCGAAACTAGTCTGCATAAATCCCACAAGTATAACACAATTTTGACATATCATTGATCTATCCAGCCCAGGATCACCTCAACACCTAGCTGCCGTCTCCCCCGAGACGTCAAACCAAAACTGTATTACATCAACACCGTTTTCGAAACTAACGCCCCTACAAACACAGCATACATTGCTGATCCTGAATCTAAACTTGTTGAAAGCAAGTATGGAATACGATCAATGGATGCTGTAGAACGCGAAGGTATTGCTAATCGGAAATTTCGGAATATGGTTGCGCCAATACACGCTGTTCCATCTACGAAAGTCAATGTTTCTTGCCGTTTGAAATTGAGCTTTTCTTCTACTAAGTTAGAGTGAGTTTCTGGTTGTGTGAGTTTGGTTCTTGCGATGTTTTGAGCTGGTTAGTAATCTAGATAGTTTGAAAGACAGGTCCTATCAACCGGTGACAACTACATATTGTTTAGACGCGTGTTTTATTCGGTTGTATAGTGATCTCTGTTCAGTTTGGTGCTCTCTGAAAATTGTCTTAACAATATGGAATACATTATTCACGACACCTGAATGGCGTTTGTCGATTGGTTCGGCTTTTGTAAATTTTGCCTTCAGACCTTCTTTCTTGAAATGTATGAAGACTGTAGTATTTGTCTCAGTTTCGTACACAGATACTAAAGCTTTTAATTCTGAATGGACTTCTTCTTGAAATTAGTAAGTATTATTTCTTTTGTATTTTTTTAACGCTTTTGTGGGTTTAAGTTTTAAGGAACAACTGTGGTCTAGCTCCTGTTGACTGACCTTCTTACTAATAAACGTATTATATCAGGTGAATAGTTACACACCGATTTCTCTCTTTCAGTCGTCAGTAATTTGACTTTCGAAAGAAGAAGACAAAGCGTTGTGTAACTATACAGACGCTATACAACGTTTATTAGTAAGGAGGTTAATATATTGTTTTATCAGTTTAGTCTACTAAAATCAGATGTTTTTCTCTTATTTATACTATCGGTAGCCAAATGGCAGTAACTTTGTTATTAAAACGATAACCTCTTTTAATGGATCACAAGCAGGTGATACGTTTTATTCCTAATTAGCATAAAAACCTAATTTTAGTTGAATCACAATAACTTATGAGCAACAATTTGTTGGGTTCTTACATGTTCCCCTTATTTAACATCTATCATGTTTCTTTTTATTCCAAAATCAGCATTAAATTAACTAACAGAGCATCCTCAAACAACCTTGAAAGACACAAAAACGAAATTGAAACAAAAATATGAGCTATAAATATAAAATACTTATCAGATTGGGCGTGTAAGTTTAACGTTTTAATAAATAACAAGCGGCCGCCATGTTGGATTTTTATATTTATTTGTAAAAATTAATAATAATGCTGAATAAATCAATAAAAGAATGGAAACATTTCAGGACTGGCTCCGCTTGAATGATTTGTAGTAATACGAGTGTAGTGCCGTCTGCGCGGCGTAGTACGCACAAGCGGGCTTGATACTTTAACATGGTTTTGAGTTTTATTACGGTCTAGTTAGTTTAGTTCAGCAATACGTTTTGACAACAATATAATGTATTTATGTGTGTAGAAGTTGAACGAGCTTTTCGTTTAGTGTTACAGGTAATTTCCTAATAAAAACTGGAACAAATTTTAATTATATCAGTCATATTCGAATTAGAGAAATACAAAGGATGCAATCGACATAAGTAAAAGAGGAGAACAGAGAAAAATTCCAAAATATAAAACAATTTCTTTCCTTGTTTTGGTATTAAATAAAATTCTTATGACATCAAGTTAATGTTATGTTTGTATTTTTTCAGTCTATTTAGTAAAGATCTTTTCAACACACTTGCTCGTAAAATGGCTCTTACTGAACCACTTTTAGGTTCATAATGCAGTGTATTAAACGCACGTACATTTTACTTTATATTACCGCACTAGAGCGGTAATGAGCGCCACATATAACTATTTACGGAGATGTGCGCTTTTTAATCTCATCAAAAACACTTCATGCCTTTTTATGCCTATTGTTTACATACATAAAATATGATAAATTAATTTATTAATTCATCAAATTATATTTTTTTTTCAAAAAAATAATATTCTTTCGTGTTTTACATCCAAATAACATACAAAATATTTAGTTTTTATGCTTTTAATATCTATTAGACTTTTCAACGGCTTCGTGCCTTTGCCTCTTCTTCAACTTGCGAAGACACCACAATAAAATGAATCCGTGGTCCATTTTCATATTTTTTTTTTACATGTGTAATTAGTTTATGAAGCTTTATTTATTTTTGCCTCGTAAGTATGTTGAAAAACGTCATATGAAACGCGTGTGCATTCATCATTACACCATTGTATCATAATGTACTAATTTAGGGATTATAATAGTAAATGATACATTAATGATGATGATCTTAACGATTAGTATTTTGCCATCCAATTTCATAATCTAATGTAAGCAGTAAGAGTACTTTAACATTATGGGTGAATTTCACCAATGAAACTGAACGCGTTCACCACATTTAAACAGCTTTCAAATGCTGTCAGTGTCTTTATTGTTATAGAATATTGACAATGACAGTTCTTGAACGGGGTTTAGATGTAAAGATCGCGATGAGTTTCTAAGAAGAAGTTCAAATATCAAAACCTGCCGCACCTCTGGTATCACAAGCTAGCCTTATATCAGTTGATATCGAGTCGAGTCGGCTGTACATCTCAGTCCCACCTCCAATAACGTGCAGCCATCAATTCAGACGGTCGCAAAAACGTTGCCTTACCTCGGGCGAGGTATGACGGATGGATGGGTGGCCGCTGCTGCACTTTGTTGTGATCTGAGGGTACCTGAGTTTGTTAGAATAATCCTGAAATTCTTCTTATTCGATCGACACGATTATGAGACTATTGGTCATGTTGAGGTAAAAAGGTCAGTCAGAAGGCTGGTCCCAAAAACGTTGCCTTACCTCGGGCGAGGTGTGACGGTCGGATGGGTGGCCGCTGCAGCACTATGTTGTGGGCTAAGGGTACAGTTTGACAACGTTCAAAGGTTCCATCGTTTATTTTCGGAAAAATCGAACTTTACCAAAAATTCAATGTGACTTATGCGACAATAAATGTGCGCGTGCGCAGTGGCGCCCTCGTCGTTTGTTTGGTTATTTCTTTTATTTTAGAATGAAAATGCAGAAAATAAGTACATATGTTACGTTGTGCTCTACAAAGCTATACGTTATTATTATTACAAACAGTAGTTTTATAATACATCGTTAAGTTTTATTATAATCATTAAAACGGAGCTTAGTGGCCACTGTTTTCCTCGTTTTATTCGTCACATTTTCTTCGCTATATTTCGGTTTTTCCGAAGACAAAAGAACCTTTGAACGTTGTCAAACTGGACCTGGATTTGTGATGGTTAGTGATTTGGAGCGTAGTGTGGGATGCCCCCAAGCTAGATGGACCGACGACCTTAAGAAGGTGGCTGGGACAGACTGGATGCAGAAGGTGGAGGACAGGGTGTTGTGGCGCAGCCTGGGAGAGGCCTATGTCCAGCAGTGGACTGCGATAGCCTGAGTTGAGTAATTTAGATATTAGAAGGATGACATTGAAATTAATCTTATTCCATCGGCACGATTATGAGACTATGCGCCAAGTGGTGGTAAAACTATCATGGCTGGTCGCAAAAACGTTGCCTTGTCTCGGTCGAGGTATGACGGTCGGATGGGTGGCCGCTGCGGCATGTTGGGGGTGGTTTGTTGTCGTCAGTGATTTGGGTATTATGACTCTACTACTACTAGGAAGTCTGAGTAGTGTGGTGGTGTGATTTGCAGGTTTGGGTTGCAATTAAATGCAAAGTGAATAGGCAAAGTTTCTCAGATTAAAAACAATTTTAGTAAAAAAAAAAAAAATATTTTCATAGTTATAAATATAGGTGCGCTTTTGTAAAATATTGGAATTTTACCTTCAGAGACCGGTTTGAAAAGTGTGACAGGAAAGTCCTCACATGTTGGTACATAATAAAACACAATGATGACGTCAGCCGATAGCAAGACGGTATCCTCAACCACGGGTAAAAACCGACCTCAGAAGTGTATCATGTGAAACGTACCTAGTTTCTGAAGAAAATAGGTAGACAGTGAGTCCAAATGAAGACTTCTGTTCCGAAATCGAATAATAAAAATCATTTATGATTAACAAAATATCCCATTGAAAGGTTGACTTATGATGACAATTCTCGTGAAGAATCTTAAATTTCCCTTCATTTTAAAATTACCTCAAAAATACCGATTTTTCTAAGAATACCAACAAAGTCTATAACAATAAATCAATCCGAACAGAATATAGATAAAATAAATCATTCAGAAACCGTCATAGCAATGTGTCTCATCAAAATTCAAATGGATATGGACCGGCCCGTCAGAGCAAGCTGGCGGCTGGTGTTGGGGAGCTCCAAGATGTACCTATCTATGATTTATATTAGTACTGGGTGCGCCTGGTCTCTTGCCTGGCTGTAGAGGGCTTTCATTTTCCGGAAGAAAAGTACCTCAGATATGGGTATTTCTAAGTTGGAAGTTATGTCAGTAAGTATTGGCTAGGTAGCTTAGCCCTAAAAGTAGACAAGCAGATATAGATGCAAGAATGACACATTTTTGGGTGAAGTAAGGTAATTCGATGAGTTAAGTACAGGAAAACAATAGAGAAAGTGAACATTTTTATCAAACACAAAAGCTGTGAAGATTATAGAATGAAGTTTTCATAACAGTACAATAATCTACTTACTGTATTTAAGGTGTAATTTTAAATAGTGTTAATCTCTTAAGGGGCCACTGTACTCATCGTTATGAATAACTTTTACTATGGGACCAAACCTGAAGTCTCGAAAAAAAATCAGCTTTTCCCTACATTTATGTTCGCAGAACTCGTCAAAATGTAGGGAACACCTGATTTTCTTTTCGCGATTTCGGGTTTGGTCCCATAGTAAAAGTTGTTCATAATGATGAGTACAATGACCCTTTAAGAGGTTAACAGTACAGCCGGGGTTGCGAGATGTTCGTAAGAGTTACCGTGGCCCCGGCACAGGCAACAGAAGGAACACGGGTGGGTTTTAGTCAGTAACAGTCTGATACGCAAAAAAAAAGGTTAACGGTGATTAAAATTACATCTCGTATTTGTACAAATAAAGGAGCATTGGTATGGCCAAATGGAGCATTTTAGTACATAGAATTTTTAAAATATTTATTTTTAAAATTCTATGAGCTCTGTTACATTAAAATGAACCCACAACGAGTAATGTCACTGTAAGGTCTAAGCGACCACGTCCGAACGACTCGCTGAACAGTGACGGTGCGGACGAGGAAACCGTAGATGAAAGCTCAACCAGCCTGGTTTCGGCTGCTCAACCTCAGAAGCTAGATGGAGCAACAATTTCTGAACTCCGCAAAGAAATTGAGTCTGTTATGACTGTGCATTTGCAGGCCTCTTTGAGATCGTACTTTGCGGGTGAATTCCTCGAGTTAAAAAAAACTTTGCAAGGATTGGAAGCGTCGGTCGAGTTTATGAGTACGAAATATGATGATATGAAGACTGAATTAGACCAGAACAAAAACGTCATAGATCACATAAAAAAAGAGAATGAAGAGTTAAAAACCTGTGTTTCTGACCTATCAGTTAGGATTAATAATATAGAACAATATTCTCGCCAGGACAATATAGAGATAAATGGAATTCCTGAAAACCAAGCTGAAAACTTATTGAGCACCGTAGTTCAACTAGGGAAAACTGTCTCGTGCAATATCGAAGCTGATGATGTTTCATCAATAACTCGCGTCAAAAAACTCGATTTGCAAAATAGCCGCCCGCGCTCAATTATCGTTAAACTTAAAAACACGAAAAAGCGCGATGAAGTTTTGGCATCAGTAACGATATTTAACCGTGCTCATGTTTCAGACAAACTTAACTCTAGTCACTTGGGCTACGGTGGCACCAAACAGCCTGTCTTTGTCTCCGAGCATCTGTCACCCCTGAATAAAGCCATACATGCACAAACTAGGAAAATGGCGCGTGAGAAAGGCTACAGATATGTCTGGGTCCGCGATGGCCGCATATTGGTCCGTAAGGATGATGGAGCACGGCCCATACACATAAAGAGCCTACACGCTGTCTCTTTAATGTAAGAGAAAAGGAGCTGGAACCCGTAAGGAAAACATTAAAATTCACTGTTTACTACCAAAATCTCCGAGGAATGCGAACAAAATTAAACGACATCAATGTTGCGGTCAATGTCAATAAATACGACGTAATTGTGGTGACTGAAACATGGCTAAATGATAACATCAACGACGGAGAGATATTTGACGCCCGTTATAATATATACAGGAGAGATAGGGAATCCAGCTCACTAGCAGGAAAGGAAGGGGGTGGCGTACTAATTGCTGTGTCTAAGGCATATGATTCTGCGCGGGCATGTCAGTGGGAAACCACTGCAGAAGACCTCTGGATACGCGTTAAGATAAATGAGGGGAAGAAAATAAACATTTGCGCTGTCTACTTACCACCCCCTGTCACTCAGCAGCATTTAGATATGTTTCTCAGTTCAGCCACAGGTGTTAATGAAACTGCTGGCGAAGAAATAATAGTAGTAGGAGATTTTAATCTTGGCTTCATCGAGTGGGAACAGGACCCGAGTAACTTGTATGTAACCTCTACTATTCCGTCAAACTATACTAACAACCTAGGATACTCTCTTATTGATTTTATGTCTTTAAACAGTCTGTTGCAATATAATGTTATTAAAAATACTAACAAAAGAACATTGGACTTGGTGTTTTCAAATATGCAGGGTGCAGTTGTCAGGAGGTCTGTTTCACCTATTTGTAAGGAAGACTGTCACCATCCCCCTTTAGAAATTAACTTCACTGTAAAGGCGCATGTGCCATTAAAACGTGTAAAATTAACGTCATTTAATTTCAAAGCAGCTAACTACGAATTAATCAATTTAAAATTAAGAGAAGTACGTTGGAAAGAGCTACTGGAACCTTGTGTGGATGTTAACGTTATGTTGGAGGTATTTTATGAATCCGTTCAAGCTATAATTGAAGACAACATTCCTAAAATTAAGCATGTAAGCCAAAACTTTCCCCCATGGTACTCTAAAACCTTAGTGAGAGTTCTCAACGAAAAAGAAAAGCATAGAAAACGTTTTAAAAAATACGGAAACCCACGTGACGAGATTGAGTACAGACTGCTTGATGAGAGAGCACGGTTGATTATGAAAAACTGCCATAGGAAATATGTTTACTCTGTGGAGAATAACATCCGTTCAAATCCCAAAGCTTTCTGGTCCTTCGTTAAAACCAAAAAATCAAAATCCAGCTCTATACCGTCCCAAATGACACTAAACGATTCAATAGCTACGACAGGTGACGATATTTGCCAGCTCTTTGCTACTCAATTCTCGTCTACGTTTTCTGTCACTAGCAGAATGTCCCGAGCTCCAACAAATACCCAAATATTCGCTCAGTTTATTCTCAGTAAAATTGCTTTTACTGAGAGGGAAGTGCTTAAAGCAATAAACAAGATCGATGTTACCAAAGGAGCTGGTCCGGATGGGTTGCCTCCACTTTTCATAAAAAAATGTTCGCGTAATTTAGCATATCCCCTCACCCTAATTATTAATAAATCGCTTGAATCATCTACATTTCCAATAGAATGGAAAAAGGCAAACGTAGTGCCAATATTCAAAAAAGGTGACTGTGCAGATGCTAAAAACTACAGACCTATTTCTATCTTGTCTATTTTCTCTAAAATCTTTGAATCAATGATTTGCCCAATATTAACATACCATGTAAAACCACAGCTATCCTCGAAACAGCACGGCTTCTGCACCAACAAGTCTACTGTCACCAATTTGGTTTCATATGTTGACGAGATCTGTATGAGCATTGACTCTGGCCAACAGATCGACGCTCTGTATACGGATTTCAGTAGCGCTTTCGATAAGGTCGACCATGAAATTCTTCTGCTGAAACTGTGTGATCATGGTGTACACGGACCTTTACTAGAGTGGTTCAGATCATATTTGTGCAAGCGAACACAAAGAGTGGTGGTAAATGGTTATCAATCCCGCGAATACGTTGCAACTTCTGGTGTGCCCCAGGGATCTCATACTGGGCCTATCCTCTTCATTGTGTTCATTAATGACATAGTGAATTGCATCAAACATAGCCATTGCTCGTTGTTCGCCGATGATCTTAAAATATACCGCAAAATAGAAACCCAAGAAGACATAACCCTGCTCCAGTCAGATCTGAACTCAATACAGAATTGGTGTGTGGTAAATGGGATGGCTCTAAATGCCAGCAAATGTTATCACATAACATTTACGCGGAAAAAGCACCCCCTGCTATCAACTTACTCCCTCAACGGAACATCACTGCAACAAGTTAAAAACATACGGGATCTAGGTGTAGTGCTTAGCAGCGATCTGTCATTTGCCACACATATCAATAACGTTATTAAAAAAGCAATGAAAATGGTTGGGTTCATCAATAGAGTTGGCAAGGAGTTTCAGGGAACCTTGGCTTTGAGGGTGCTCTATAACTCCTTTGTGCGCAGTCTCATAGAGTATGCATCTCCAGTCTGGAGTCCGACTTACAATGTCCATAAGGATCGTCTTGAGCGCGTTCAAAGGAAGTTTACCAGGTGCTTGCGGTTTAAAGACCACAAATGCCCTTACAGAGCCGATTACGCAGAACGGCTAAATTATTTTGAACTAGACTCATTGAAGCGACGAAGGGTCCTAAATGACGTGACAACACTATATAAAATTGTTAACGGGATGACTTCAACCCCAGATTTGCTTAACAAAATCAGTCTGGACGTACCTCGTCACTCTCACCTCCGGTCGAAGCGTACTATTGGAACGTTTGCAACTAAACCGTGTCGCACAAACCTGGGCCGCCATGCTCCCCTAAACAGAATGTTGATCTCTTACAATAAAGCTTATTCCATTGACAGTAGCATTGACATATTCGCTGATAGTCTGCTAAAATTTAAAACTAAAATCATTCAAATCGACCTGTGATTCGGTCCACTTCTACTGTTTTAATTCAATAATATTTTAATTTTCAATATAATAAGATTTTATCAATATAATTCAGAATAATCATATAATGTGTAACTTTTAATGGTAATGTTTTATTATTTTTTTTTTTTTAATGTAATTTCTTTCTTAGTTATTAGTACTTAATTTAATTTTAATTTATTGTGTAATATCAATGTAATTAAGGTATGTTTATATTTTTAATTTAACTTTTACAGTTCTTTATTCTTGACATTTATTTTAATTGTAATTCAGATTCGTCCTTTTTTTTGTGAATGATGTGCATGCCTATAAGTAACTTATTTACACAGAATCCCATCGCAAATGTCTGTACATGTCTTATTTGTAAATAAGTTGTTGGTGTGCCTATATTAAAAAATAAAAAAATAAAAATAATAATAAACCCATAATCCCATTATGTCCGAAATTTTATTGAAATTGCTTTAATTACAATCGAATAAAACAGGTTTTTGTCATAAAAAAAAATGCATAAATATGTCATAAACTAAAGAAAATCTTTAATTGTAATCATGAAAAAGAATTAGGCAAATTTTACTTTTTGAGGACAATACCGATTTAGCGTGCATCCGAAATGCATTAATACATTCTCCTTGGGACCCATTTCGCCTTAAAGCAGCCAATCAAGGCCATTGCCGGGAGCCGCGTCAAGCTGCTCCTTTTTTACTAATCTGGCTAAACTATATACTCAATGTAGTCGGTCTACTCGACAGCTAGCTCATGGCAACAAAAAAGAAAACTATAAAAGGATCGCAGCTGTATAGACCAGGAGACCAGTCATCTTCAACCATACTCCCATCTCAGAAATTAAACTACAGTCAATACCTTATTAAACTACCCATCTAACGTATCGAATGTATACCGATCCCAACCACAATCATACGACTGACCATCTTAAATTTATAATCGGCAGATATTATCTGGTTGCGCAGGCGCAGCACGATGCTACGAACTAATGATAATGTGCACAGCCAACAATTAACTTCTATACCGACTGGGCAGGCCCGTGTCAATGTTGATTTGTGATTGATATTATGTGCTTCATGTATAGGTTACTTTTTACATGAAAAAATATACCTTAGGTATTCGAAAATAGAGTTGTTTTCAGCTTGTCATTAGAAAGGTATCGGTCTTATAAAGTGGTGCAAGCGATTTTCATTTGTTTCTAGTCGAATTTAGAGTGTGATATTGACTGTTGCATTTCTAACCTGTAAGGTAAGTTTCAACTATTGAACAGGTGAATGATTTTGATCTTTATTTACAAGGAGTTAAAGTGGGGTTTTGATGTGATTAGGATTATTGTAGAATAAATCGGTGCGTTTGCGCCTGAAGCTTTTTTCTGAATAGTTTAGTAATGATTTATTTTAAACTTTAAGCTCTTTGCAATAGGGGCTGGCTATTGTTTAAATTAATTGTAAGTTTTTGATGTATACTGGTGATTAGCGATAGATATATTATTTTGGAGGCGTGATGTTAATATATGAGATCAATATATTTATTTTAAAGTATATATCATCGGGTCAATTATCAAAATAGTTATCTGTTGACGAGATCTTGTTGGGAACCAAATGGTCCAGAGCGATCATTTATTTTTTATAAACAACGAAGCTAGCATTGCATTTATCGCGTACTTTTAATTCAGAGCAACAAGTTATATCCTTAAATAGGTACTATTTTACCACCCGTTGGTCTCGTGGTCGCAAGCGCGACTGCTGAGCGTGGGGTCCTGGGTTCGATTCCCGGGTCGGGCAAAGTGTTATTGGGGTTTTTCCATTAGGAATTTCTTAGTAACAGCCCGGAATTTGGAAGTTGGCGGTGTTAGTACCCCCGTGCCTCGGAAATCATGTTAAGCCGTTGGTCCTGCGCCTGATCTCTCTCCGGTCGTGTCGGATTGCCGTGCCATTGGACTATGAGAGTGAGGGAAGAGAGAGTGCACTTGTGTCTGCGCACACACTTATGCACTACAGGGTTATTTTAAATTGGCTAGCTAAACTCCGCAGCCGCGATGAGCGATGATAAACACGAAAAAATAAAAAGATTTGATGTTTTTTTGGGAGGTCAACGACCGCTGTTATTGTTGTTTCAAGTAACAAGTATGAATTGAGAAAAACTGTTTTCATAAGTTCTATTGTGTTTAAATATCGATACCCATCACGTATATGAAGTTTACGCAAAAAAAAAAACAGATTTTTAAACTAATATTTCAAGTGACTACAATATACTTACCCCACAAAAAAATCATCAAATAATTAATTAATTTTTTAGTTTATAATGTTTAAATATCGATACCCATCGCGTTTGCGGAGCGGGCGGCCGACATTCGGTCTGGAGGACTATTATTTTACCGACATCATTTTGACTGACTGGTATTAATTAATAAGGGCGGGGGAGGGGATACTTAGTGAGGTAAACTTTGAAGGACCCTTCGTAAATTAAAAGTAGTTATGGAGGTAGGTACTTACTAATTTACATTACATGGCCTATTATCACTACCCTGAAGTTTCAAGCTTGGTATACCAGATCAAATTAAATTAACTAGTGAAACTCCACAGACGTGTCATCGATATCTAAACGTGATAAAACATTTTTTTTTGTGTTTACGACCGCAGGCAGTATAATATCAACTTGAAATATCTGTTCAATAAAAATCTGTTTTTATTTGTGTAAACTTCACAGACGTGATGAGTATCAACATCTGCAAACGATAAAATAAAAATAAAACCGATTTTCTAAACTCATAAATACTTAAAAGTAACAACACTTGCTGAGGTCATTGACCCCGAAACGAAAATCATCAAATCATTTTGTTTTTGGTTTTATCACGTTTATCATGCTTAGATATCAATATCCATCAGGTTAAAATAACCCTGTAGTGCACAAGCGTGTGCACTCTCTCTTTCCTCACTGTCATAGTCCGAAGAGACGGCAATCCGACACAACCGGAGAGACGCAGGCGCAGGCCAACGGCTTAGCGTGATAATTTAATTTGACCATGTATACGTACAGCAGACCCTGATTTCAAACCATCAGTCTTAGGAGACCTTAGATGTCCCATCATTTCCTCCCAGATTACGTTACACACATTTTTTCGTTTTTCATATCATACGCAGATGAAATACGTAACCACATACCTACAACTTTATCTTACGGCATACGAAAGTAATAACTTATGAAACAATAGGCCACAGACGCAATATCAACGCCTCTTCATAAAATATGGTAGAAAGTGTCTGTTCGGTCATTGTTAGCTATGTGATGTAATATTAGGAGATTTGGTGGTTAGTTTTGACTGACTTTCGTCTGGAAATGGACGGCGGGACTTGGACACCCGGGGCTACATGGACACAAGGCAGACGTGTTCATCGTGTATCACGAAAGTGAGGTTAGGTTATGTTTTTGTTTGTTTGTGTATTGTTCCTTGTTTTTACAGGTAGTCAGTGTTTAAAAATGGTGCGCACATATCAAAAGACTCCTGGGTCAAAACCCTACATGAATTACAAAGCGGAAGACCTGGAAGAAGCTTTGAATGTAGTAGTTACGGGGGGGGGGGGGGGGATGTCAAAGAAAAAGGCCGCTGAAACTTTCATAGTGCCTCGGGCAACATTAGTATGGATTATGTTTGGAAGGAATTCCAGACCCGTCGGACATCCAGCGGTTAAGTAAGTCTGACGAGCAGATGATTTCTAAACCCTAGCTGTTGCGAATTGGGGATATTCCCCTTGACAAAAGCCGACATTCGACATGTGGTGAAAAAAATACCTGGGTAAACAATGCAAAGCGGGTACAAGTCTTCAAGGATCAAAGTAATTTTAAGGTTATTTGTAAAAGATTTTAATGAAACACGTGTAAGAAAAAATAAATATAGTTTTGATAAAATTTCAGTAAGTCATCACGCAGTGGGTCTCAGAAGACGGGCGTCGTCGCCGAGGGAGGCCTAGAAAACGCTGTCGTGACGACCTAGATGCGTTGACGGGAGATTGGTCGCAGAAGGCAACGTTCAAGCAAAGTGGAAAGTTAGTTAGTAAACATCACCCTTGAGCCCGTCAATGTGCTTCTAAATTATTGCAAAATTTGGCAGATGAGTATGCTTAGAGAAGATAATTTGATGTTTAGCCTTTTCTCTCAAAAATAGGTCACCTTGTTCTGCGACACCTATTTTTGGTTAATGAGTAAGTGGCCTGTTCGTCGCTAGAACAGAGACAGAACATTGGATGGACTTCATAAGGTCTCTAATTCTCTTTTTTTCGTGGCAAATTCTTGATTTCTCTGGCTACTTACATAACATCACGTTATGCCTGTTTTCCCCCGAAGGGTCATGCAGAGCTAGCAGGCAGGTCTAGTTAGTTGTCTCATATCTGCAGTCATTCCGAATTAAACCAATATTACTTGGATTCTAATCATAGAAAAGCTCTAGCTTTGATCAGACGCAAACATTTGTTTTGGAACCATCTCAAATTCAAACTCAAACTCAAAGCATGTATTTCAAATAAACCAATTACAGGCACTTTTGAATTGTCAAAGAGTCGGTCAGTTAGTCAGAAAGTTGAAGCTAGTTGCCCATTCCAAAGCGTAGATCTCTATGGAAAATAACGGGCAAGAAACTTCACGGACACTCTTTTAAATCAAAATATTGTTACAAAATATTGGTTAGATCATCCATGTTGAAATTAAGTATGTGAGAACAATGTAGAAAGACGTGCACGTTAAAAACGTCCGCAACAAAAAGGTAAAAACAAAAAACGATTCAAAAATTAAAATAAGCCGTGGCAGCTAAGAGATGACCAGTCCCTACTGACGGCGCCCGTTCACGAACATGACGCATGGATCAGCACCATTCAGCTCAACCATTTTGAAGGGAACTCAATGATCCAACACAATGGCTGGCTATAATTAGTTGTATCATATCTGCAGTAATTCCGAATTAAACCAATATTACTTGGATTCTAATCATAGAAAAGCTCTAGCTTCGATCACACGCAAACATTTGTTTTGGAACCATCTCAAACATTAACAAAACTTATAATTTCCTAAGAAAATAAATTGGAAACTTTTGATACCGAAACTTTATTAAGACTTTAGATCTAAATTGACATTATTTTAGATTCAAATCGTGAAGTTTCTAGGTCAATCTAAGACTTCTTGAAAGTTTCCGATCCAGGATATTTGTGTAAGACCGTTGATTTTTGTGTAGATCGGGGTGAATAACAGGATGCAAAAAGTTTTGATACTTCTTATATTTTATTAGAATACAACATTATTTGCACTAGTTTTTGCCCCCGGCTTCGCCCGCATGGAGGTCGGAAATTATCCCACGGGAACTTAGGTAATACCTGAATACAGTCTCTTTTGTCGTAACTTAGGTCATGGTCTATCCGCGTGCTTGTCCAAATTCGTTTAGCCGCTAAGACGTGAACACAACAGGCAGACTGAGTTACTTTCGCATTTAAAATATTGTTATAACAGTATGGAATGAGCTTTTTTCGAAGAACTATCTGTCCAGCGAAGCTGATCAATCTCCAACTGCCGTTATAGTAATTACTTCTTCAAAAGTAGAGTACCTCCAACATAGGTACTTCGAACTCAAAATCTACTTGATCTGGGAGGAGCAGGAGACACATAAATCAAAGGCAACCTGTTCCCTTACGTCAGAGTGAGTCTGTTACAATCGTGGATATACTGGCTATCGGGACTAACCAATTAACGGAACAATAAATTATATTAGTTAGAATTAGATGTTATGTTTGGTCGAGTTGATCCCGATAGCAACCGATATTGGTTGAATGCGCGAACGTCGTGAATAGGCATCGTTTCTTATAGCTTAGTAAAATATCCTTACATTACACAGAAAACCTTCTTAAGATGCCTCTTCCAAAGGTTAAACCATTTCTTTCCCTATATGTAGATACCCTTCCAACTATCTTTAGCTCGTTGGAGGTAAGAAGAGGCCTTGATCAGCTCACGGTAGCCTGTAAAACCTTACGGGGACGTATTGACTGCCCAGAGCTCCATGGCCTTTTCTGTCGACTTTTTGTGCCCGACAAATACATCGGACACCGTCCGAGCCGCCGGCACAATCTGTTTGCACAACCGTTATCCAAAACTGTCGCCCGAGCTGAATCCCCGGTGTGTCGTACTTTGAAGATGCTCAACGCCCTTCTGACTGCCAACC
The DNA here is from genome assembly GCA_947568875.1 of Fissipunctia ypsillon. Classification (NCBI taxonomy): domain Eukaryota; kingdom Metazoa; phylum Arthropoda; class Insecta; order Lepidoptera; family Noctuidae; genus Fissipunctia; species Fissipunctia ypsillon. The sequence continues at coordinate 22,980,290 of OX387654.1, forward strand.
CTCAATGTGATGTGTTTGCGGATGAATGGAGTAAAATTATGCGTATATGTGTGGTGTTATGTGGGAGAAAATTTGCAAGGGAGTCCATTGTTCCATGTTAGTTTTATTTAAATTACGAGTATGTATAAACAACAAAATTGTTAATATTATTATATAGTATTTTTATGTTTCTATGTTAATTAATTTAATTGGTCTTGTACCGTTTTAATTAACTATAAATAAATAAATAAATTACATCTTTATTAAAACAGCCTCCAGAATCTTTGAAACAAAATGCGATCACCAATTCGTCGTACCATAACATCACGGCTTGTTTCCCGAAGGTTTAGCAGAGTTGTGCCAATGTCTATTCGGGCACAAATCCAGACTCCGAGCGACTACTGAGAAGTTCCCAGACCCAATAGCACTTTGCCCGACCCGAGGATCGCACACAGCCTGTCTCAGCACCCACTTAACTTACGGAGAAGTCATGTATTTTAAAAACTTAGCTAGTATGATGAACCCATGAATCACGACTCGGTTGAGCGAGTGACAGGACGCCCTCTACCTTTAATTGTTGTAAACAGAGAACTTTTCGGCAACACCATCATTGTGATGATTTGTACCCGTTTTGTTACTATCACTAACAATAGAAGTAAGCGGTGATTAATGTGTCCATTGTTTTTGGTGATTTATGTCATTAAATTATGTAAGAGTATAGGAATGTGCCAACAGTCCTACAATTACGTGATCCACAAAAATATTTTGCTGATCGGAGAGCAAAAATTTATCTCCTTTCATAAACTGTTCGTTAATCATCAATCGAATACTTGCATTATTTCAAATGATACCGCGGAGACTTTTCAGTATGGTTTAGCTACGCTGAGTGTTCTATGGGAAATGTACCAGTGTTAAATTAATATTATTATTTCATCGGGTGTAAAGAGACACTTAACGAAGCCAAAAGTTACATTTTTTTCCCATCAGTCCGCTATTTTTTTTTATTCTGGACCATACCTGGGAATCTTCTGCTTACGAAAATATTCAAGGTCACAGTTACAACTTATTCTTCATTGAAAGTTGAGCACTTAGTTTACAGTTTTGATTATCGACAAAATCATTTGTAATTTATTTAACTTGATTTATTTAAGAACTCACTTAACAAAATACAATCTGACACTAAAATAATATTATATTATATAGGTACAAGTGTTTATAGGGAAGAGCTCATTGGGCATCAAAAAATTCGTCCACTTTACTGTCAGTGGGAAACGTACTTAAAAGGCTGGCAGCGTTGCAGTTGCCATGTTGGATGGCAATCTTTGACCTGAAAATTGGCCAGCCCTCTGGTCACGTAAAGAGTCGACCAACCGTTTTGCGATGTCCCGAAATACTCAATGAACACTCGGACCGCACGGCCCTAGTGTTTCAACCCTAAACGTCTCAAACATATAGCTCCCAATAAGGCTGTTATATTTGCGCCGTTTGAGGTTTTCAAAATCGACAAAATCAAATAACGTTCGACCAACAGATTGAAAAGTGACCGAAAGATAACAAACAAACATTACCAAATAAATTGTTTTCTCACCAACTCAGAGTTGCCCAAATATTTTTACGATGCGAATACCGTATCACCTTGGCGCTTATTAATTTTAATTTTAAACTGGTACTAACCTACATGCGCAACACTATCTCTGATTATCGACGAGGATTTGGCGACGATCCGATGATTTTCATACAAAATATAATGTTTCAGTAGTTATTTACACAATAAAAACATTTTACGAGTTTTAAATTGACGTTGAGAGGTAAAACAGCGATCCTTTCGACTTTTGACACGCTCGGATCTGACCTGATTTTTGCACGTTTCCATTTGTTTGCGGGAATTTGTAAAAAGTGATTGTATTGCATCAGCCGTTCTATTCTGTAAACATCACACCGTGAAGGTGAAGTGAGTTTGAAGTGAGCTCTCAATCCCTAGTAGAGTAAGGTGGGATGACAGTTCACATCACGCCCACTTCACCTAAATTTTCACAGTGGGATCTTTACAGAATAGCACCACTGGTATGGTGGCAATCTCTTTTTGTTACCTTAACAAGTGTTATTTATTTGTTTTTCTTTTTAATCGTTCTCCCTCTCATTGTTCCAAATAGCATGAGCAACATTAATTTGAGTGTGGATTCTGGAAATGATAGATTATATCCCCGTTTTAGAGGCCTATTCAAATCTATGAAGTTATTGGTAAAATTGTTGGTGCTTTTTCATGGACGCTATTTTGGCTGGCTTGGTTTTTTCTAATCATGGTCGATTCACTTCAGATTTATCAAACTCGGATATAGTTTCTGTCCGGGAGTAGCTGTAACTTTTCATAATTTCATATGAAAAGTACGAAATAAATCAAAACTTTCGGTACAAAATGAAAACTTGCACAAAGTCACACAGTAACAGTAACAGTCTCACGCGCATCAAATATCGATACAATTGCGCCACGTCGCGTTTACGATAATCTTCGGTGAGCGTGAAAGGAGAGCTGCGCACGCGCATTATTTTTATAATGGCGCCCGCTAAGTGAGGGGACATCGTTCTACGAATTTAATTATTTAACTTATTGATATTGGTTACGATAAGTGTTTCTTGAAGGTTTGTTAACTTAGTTTATTTTAATGGTGTTATTTTATGCTTGGTTAATGATACAGTAAATAACAGCTGATATCGATGCTTAGATGGCGTTTGCTACTAGTTGTGTTTACCTGAACTAATATTATAAAGAGCTCTAAGTATGTTTGTAAGCAGTATTCTCTAAAAGTATCCGAGTACAAACATTCTTACTCTTATTTACTTTCTTTCTTTCTTTACTTTCTTTTTTTCTTTTTTCTTTCTTACTCTTATCTTCTTCTTCTTATTTACTGATATAAAGCTACACTATTGCCAAGTGTCATTAGCATGTTTAAGGCTCCTGCAAACAGGCGCGACAGGCGACGCGACACAAAGGCACCGCTCATCGCGCGACAGGCGGTACCTTTGTGTCGCGTCGCGTGTCGCACCTATTTGCAGGAGCTTTAATGATATCAGTTGACTTCCACGCAGACGAAGTCGTGGGCAGATGCTAATATTAGTACCTACTTATTAAATGCATTATCCCTTCAACTGACGCGCTGTCAAACGTCAAAATTACCGACGGCCTTGACGCGGCTCCGCCCCTTTACGGACCACTTGCGTCTAAACCCTGATTGCTCGCTATTTTACTATGAAACCCATATAAAACTGTAACCGACTTTGTCTCTGTCATCTCTGACCTAGACTAGAGTCAAGAGCAAACCTATCTCAAATAAAAAAAATAAGAAAAACTGATTCGTAATCTGTACAATATTTCCTATTCGTTGTAGGACTTACATGGACCGACGACCGAAGGTGGCTGCGACAGAGTGGATGCGGAAGGCGGAGGACAGGGTGTTGTGGTGCAGCCTGGGAGAGGCCTATGTCCAGCGAGGACTGCGATAGGCTGAGTTGGTTAGTTAGTATGACTTTCATGTAGGTAATTTCTTTTACAATAATACCAGCATGTGTTAAACTAAAACAAGTTAGTAGAAGGGTTAAAATCATCTTATTAACTAGGTACCTACAACGTCCAGATGAAGTGTTCTCAAAGCCACACAATTGTTTTGATATCGTCTTGATGGGCTGTCTTTGAAGAAGACCCGCACCCTAATTGCGTAACACACTTTTAATGATAATCAGAATGATTTTGAAAGATAATGATAATCCATTGCTTCATATGTTCGAAAATTTTGTCTGCTCAACAACGTAGATAACGCAATGAATGATACTGAACTGTCAAAACACATTGCTATATTTGTATTGTAAATGTGTTAAGCAATTACTAAGTTTTCGACGCCTGTAAAACTAATCAATTAAATAAAAAATGTAACGAGCTTCTCCATATTTGAGAATACTGTTGTACCTATGTACAACTTTGTATCAAAATATAAAATCGCACAAACTTCTCATTACAAAAAACCGTATAAGTACAGCAATATATCGCTACTGATTACGTTTTTATTAATCGTAAATTCAGCGAGATATATTCACGACTCATCCGTGAGGGTACTAACTTTATTCCTAAATTGCAATTTATGATCGAAGCATTAACTGCAGATCGCATCGTAAAACTCTGTCACTTTCGGGAAAATGATCAGAAAACTATAAAAAGTTGTCGAAGTGAAATTATTTGTAACTGTTCAGATAATCAGTTTCAAACTGTATTTAAGTATACACGATAATAAGTAGTTGGTTGTGTTATATACAGGATGTACCAGAAAGGTGTGGCCAATTTTAAGGGTGTGGTACAGACCATCAAACTGAACAACTTTCTCCATAGGACCAACATTGTAATCGCGAAAAAATAATTAGCTGTCTCATACATTTGGGCCGAGTAGGTATTGAAGTTTTGTATGGAACAGCTGATATTTTTTTCGCGATTTCGACGTTGGTCCCATGAAAAAAGTGGTTCAGTTTGATGGTGTGTACCACACCCTTAAATTTGACCACACCTTTCTGGTACACCCTGTATTGTATTTACGCTAATAAGTGTGTATTTACGATAGTAAGTATTTACTTAATTTTAACGAACTTAATTATCAGCTCAAAGACAAACCGCATGGGAAATCAATGTTGCTTGCATCTACTTTTTACTACTTCACATAAACATAACATCACGCCTGTATTCCCCAAAAGGCTAGGCAGAGGTGGACCTATAATACACCTACATTTCGCCAGTGTAATAGGGAGTGAGCCTATTGCCATCAACCGGGCACAAATCCTGACTCCGGGCTGCTACTGAGGAATTCCAGATGGAAAAATCCAATAACACTTTGTCCGACCCGGGAATCGAACCTAGGACCTCATACTCAGCTGTAGCGTTGTATTGCTTCTACAATAGCAATTAGTCGAGTGAGCTAACTATTTAACAAATTAACCGTAAAGTGTTACAACTCTAAAAGCGGGGTACAACACTAGTTGTCTAAGGATGACTCGTTCATTTCGATTGCTGACCGCCTCGCTGACAGGAGTAAATCCCTGAACCTCAGGATTCTTTGTGCCCCAATTAAGGGTGAGTTCCTCATTAATTAGGATTTATAATGGACCCTATGCGCTGGATAATCGATGTTATTATCATCTCCAATGTAGCACCTGATTTTACAATGGTCAATCTCTGACCATGCGGTTGTGGATTATCCAGTGCGCAGGAGACTGAAATTGTGTATTGCTGTTGCATCGGGCTGTGCAAGTCCTTACTGTGTATTATAAGCGATATTGCAAGCCATCTGCTGAGATGCCTGTTGATTTACCTTGTGTTATGCTCGCGTGTCACATACTTAACATTATATTGCATCTCTCATTGTGACACGCCATCTTTGCAAACTTTCTGCCTAACTGACTGCCTGTAAGCCGCTGCGATGTGTTAAGCTTCCTGCCTACCCTGCTTCCCACACCGTTCCTTGGTTGCTAAATGGGGGAATGGAGCTGAGCACATCGCATGCGGCTAGCTGCTTACGCACCGCATCTAACATGCGCATCCTAACGCGCTTTCCAGGGTTCTACGTCCAGGCTGTGGGCAGGACTTTAAAATAAAGCAAGCTACCCCTGACCAGACCGCGCGCTGCACGCGCTTACGCTGCGAGCCGTCGTGCGGGGCCTACAGCCGTTAACCACGGTGCGCCGCTGAGCCTGTCCACAGGCCCCTACACCTGCCAGCTACAGCCAAGGACGGCACCTTCCTATCTAACCTAGTGTGCGAGTGCTCAGAACAGTTCAGTGACTACCCACGACCTAGCCGTGTTACCTTAGACAATCAATTTACTAAATGTATTAACCTACCGTCTTAGTTTTATTTTACTCTACTACCTAATTTGTTAACGGCCTCCGCAGCCTACCTGCGAAGCCCTAGCCGTTACACAGCGGTAGTGTTTGCGACCACTAGACCAACGAGGCAATTTAAATAAATACAAACCATTTCTAAATGAAGCCAGAACCACACAAGGCGGGAAGTCCTTGTGCCAAGCCAAGGCCTCACTCTCACAATTGACTCCAAAGAACTCTGTTTTAATACTTCAACAAATCAACTACCCTAATAATAAATCCATCCAATCCCCTAATATTTACAACCTGTAATCGTAAGTCACTGATAACGCTGATCATCCCGTTCAAACAGGCACCTGTCATGGCCGCCTGTCAAATGGGACTTATCTTTTATCAACTGCAGCATTTCTTTACGGATCACTGTGACATGTTTAACTTTGTCGAGATGAGATGTTTATGGTGAGGTAGGTACTCATTAGGGGCATGGTTTTGTTGTGATGCTAGCACAATCTGAAGGATTTTGAAGGAAATTCGTAATACATTGCTTCATATATTCGAAAAATTCATCTGCTCGACAACGTAAATAACGCAATGAATATTTTTGATTTGACATAATGAATTGAATTGGCACTGCAACTGTGCAATTATATATAATACGCAATTATCCCGCTGTTACTAAAATGTTGAGGAAGGAAATCCTACGGATTGTTATCCTATGGAACTGTAGTCAGATAACAGAAGCTAGATGGTCTAATTTTGGATTTCTTACAACACAATTTTCGTTACTTCTACCTTAAGGGGAAGCGCTAAGTTAGCCCGCGAAATTCAAATTTTCTTATGATTTTTTGCAATTTGCAGCTCAGTGTCAAGTGTATGTTGATTAAAGTATGATTCGCGACCGTAACAAATATGTATTTACAAATTTATAATCATTAGAATCAGTAATACAACTCCTTAAGTTAGTATAATCCTCAAATATCAAGATTTCATGTAATCACTTGGTCTTAGAAAGTTGTATTGATGACTTTAATGATTATATTTCTGTAAATACATATTTGTTACGGTCGCGGACCATATTTTAATCAATATACTTGAAAACGTAAGAAAATTTGAATTTCGCGGGCTACCCCGGCGTTATTAAATAAAAGGAACACAAAACCGCTGTTGAATTACTCTGAAGATGTATTTATTCATGTTTCTTAAAACCATCAACTCCACATAATAATAATATTAAGATTATATAGGCAGAAATGTTAATCGAAACACATTTATTTGAATCGTACTTCGATTTAATTTGAAGAACATACTGATATTTATTTCGTCACGACCATGTTTGATCTACCTACCTACTGACCGATCATCGATGACGGAAAATCAAGATATGAAGGACAACTGATACAAATCGTTAATACAGTGGATTAACCCACGATAACACTTTACTTTTAAATCCTGTTAGTTACTAATAACCAATAAATATAAAGGACACTGTAAACCAGGATCTTAGTGATGTTGCACACGGATCTGAAAACCCAGTTATTTAAAAACTGCATAAAAATAATAGCTACCGACGAGTATATCGCTCATTAACTTCATTGTAATTTAAACTTGTATTGCTTTTCGAGTAATTATTGACACGAAAATGTGTTATTAACTGACTACGATGAAATGGAAGGTCATGTTTTGGTAGTTTTTGTTAAAATCACTAAAAATATATTATGTTGCTTAAGGGAGAAGTGCTAGCATTAAAATCAGTAATACAATTCCTTAAGTTAGTTTAATCTTGAAATGTTAAGATTTCATGAAATAATCATTCAATAGAGTTACTTGGTCTTAGAGAGTTGTATTGATAACTTTATTGATTATAATTCTATAAATACATATTTGTTACGGTCGCGAATCATATTTTAATCAACATACAACCTAATGCTGACCTGCAAATTGCAAAAAGCATAAGAAAATTTGAATTTCGCGGGCTATCCTGGCGTTTTCACCTAAATGAATTTTAAACCTTCGACATGCTGAAGAGACTGCCAGCTAGGGACGTGGGATGTTCGAAAGAGTTACCGTGGCCCCGGCACATGCAACTGAAGAAACACGGGTTGGTTTTAGTACGTAAAAGTCTGAGACGCACTCCCGCTCCGCCCAGAGCGGGAGAAGTCATTTGATGATTTCCCAAAAAAAAAGGCTAAAGAACTTAATGTAACAATAATTTTCAGTTATTGAAACGTTCACAACTTTCAGTCTATCAACTACAAAAATTAGAGCCATAAGCCAAGCCTGTAGTTAACATTTCCATTGAACGGTTAATTTAGATGTTACTAGCAGCGCCCCACGGTTTCATCCTCATAAGTCTCGATCCCGTGGGAGTATCGGAATAAAAAGTATTCTATAAGTTAATCCAGGTTATAAACTGTCTGAGTGCCAAATTTCATCCAAATCTGTTCAGTAGTTTTTGCGTGAAAGAGTAACAAACATCCATCCATCCATCCATCCATCCATCCATCCATCCATCCATCCATCCATCCATCCATCCATCCATCCATCCATCCATCCATCCATCCATCCATCCATCCATCCATCCATCCATCCATCCATCCATCCATCCATCCATCCATCCATCCATCCATCCATCCATCCATCCATCCATCCATCCATCCTCACAAACTTTCACGTTTTCTACACGTACGTACGTTTATTATAGTAGAATTTCGTAATTAATGTGCTCTTGTTTTTAAATAAATAAAGCTAACAGTTCTGCAAGCACAGTTACTCTCATCAAAATCAGCCTCAGAAACCTTATCTTGATCCAAATCAGCTCATACCAACAAAATATCTCCGCTGCTCTTCAAACTTAAATTGGAGACACTTCACCCCATCAGAGAAGACATCTAAAAACAAAAAGAAATCATATCTACATTGTTATCAAAGTTTACTGTTGGTTCTACCATAAAAATATAACAAACAAGCTTTGATGCGCGGCGATTCTGAATAATGCCCATCCTTTATTTTTTGTTAAAGGCATCGCTGAAACGTGCGATGGACACTGTTTTCCATTTATTGCTGGGATACATGGATGTGCGAGTGAAAGGTTTTTGATTTTATTTACTTATATAATTAGTTTTTGATAATGCTTGAAATAAAAATACTTTTCTGTCGTCTTTATTTGTTCTACTGATGAATAGGATTTTCTTTATTTGTTCTACTGATGAATAGGATTTTCTTTATTTGTTCTACTGATGAATAGGATTTTCTTTATTTGTTCTACTGATGAATAGGATTTTCTTTATTTGTTCTACTGATGAATAGGATTTTCTTTGCTTCTACTTACGGCTGAAACCAATAACATATCTTTCACCAGTTTCGGCATACTGGATATAGAAAAACCTATCTATCTATGCTTTTAATGTCCCGTTATGAGACTATAGAATCTTACCGGCCTGACATAAGGACAGATAGAATTATACTGTCTAACATCAATAGCGATCTGTCTTTAACTGAAAATAGGTTATTGGGTTCGGCCGTTAGAGACAACGGCAGGCAATAAGACGGTTAACTGTGAATGTACTTGAATTGGTATCCATTGATGAAGAGTTTCCTATAGTTCATTTATTTATTATTTATTTATTTATAATATGTACACCACAAAAATACATAACAAAACATAAATCAAACACTGCAAATATACACCTTATTATTTGACATGAATATGGCTAACAGCGTTTTTTCACAGTGGTCGCTCACAGCGGGCCTCATTAGAAGGCTGAAAGTCACCCAAAGGGCAATAGAAAGGGCTATGCTTGGAGTTTCCCTGCGTGATCGAATCAGAAATGAAGAGATCCGCAGGGGCACCAAGGTAACCGACATAGCCCGAAGAATTGCCAACCTTAAGTAGCAGTGGGCAGGGCACATTGCTCGCAGAGCAGATGACCTCCCACAAGGCGGATCGATGACCCGGTGAAGGCCGTAGGAATCTTCTGGATGCACAGAAGTGGTCAAAGCGGCAGTGGGCCTCCCCTAAAGCATACACACATATACACATACACATAGACATATCCAGCAGTGAACCTATTTCGGCTGGAATGATGATGATGATGATAATATTACAGTTCCTCCATCAAAAATGTAACAATAATATGCCACCTCCAAAATACATAATTCCTCACTCCGATCGTATCACGAACTTTCTTCGGCCACCCTTCACGCGCTGATGACCACTTTAGACACAATAAAATCATATATTATTGTAATAAAAACATGTATTACAATAAAAACGGCGATGGACATTCGGCAGTACGACGTACAATTCACAAAACTTGTAAAAGTTTACTACCTCGTCACTTAATCGTGTTCTGAAACCTTTGGAGGTCAATCTTTGGTAGAGGAAGTGTAGTCGTAAAGATGGAATTATATTATTTTTAAATGTTCTTCGAAAAATCGTGATTCGGTAGTTTGAAGATATAGAATTCGGAGATGGATTCGTGGAAATTGGGAGGTTCTAAGTTAACTGTATTTGGATTGTTGTCATTCAGATGTTGGTGGGTGCTTTTTGGGTGTTCGAAATATTATACAATGTTCTTTTTATGTAAGGCCTTCATGAATGTCTACATAATAACCATTGATCTTGCGGTTTACAAGGAGGCCCGTTTTCAACCGTGATTTTATGTTAAAAAGCCGTTCGTTCATAATTATTACACTGCTTGTCCACCGCATAATGTCAACGGGACGTCAACGAGGAACGAAATTATTCGAACTGAACGTGACGTCACGGTGGTGGTGTGCGGTGTACACGCGGCCATAGTAAATGCTATCGCTACTTCGACCTCGTCATCTCATTCTCGTCGACGTCCCGTTGACGTGGCGGTGGACCAACGGCCTTAGAGTCCTTCAGGTGGTCAGATAGAATAGGTACGGTGGAAGTCATATAATTATTTAAAAAAAATACTTGAAACAAAACATGATTTCAGTTGAAATGATGACGATGAAATTAATAAGATTCACCTTATCTTCTGTGCCCATTTTGTGATTATTACAACGGTTTACATCAATTCCGAAATAAATATTTAAGAATGTATTTTAGCTTTTAGTCCGACAGATTGTAATATAATTTAAAAAGCTTTTTAATTGTTTAGTTTCAAGATGGAAACAGAAAATTCAAAAAGCTCTGTTTCTTCAAAAAGGAAGGTCACAAAGTCTAAGATCTGTAAACAGGCCATTAAACATAAAAGTAGCTTAAGAAAAAAGGTCAGTACAAGGATCGGTGGACACAACAAATCATAAGGAGTACCCCTCAAACAAATGTGTGAAATATGAACTGAGGCTCCTTTATCACGGCCACCCAAAACATACATGTTGTGGGCCAAGTAAAAATGTTAGTTATTAGACGTGAGGAGTTCTTGGGAGCAGCAGCTTTGAGCAAGTAAAAAAAGGGAAGTTGTAGCGTTGGAATTCATTTTCTTATTGCAGTTTGCCCGTTACCTCAACTCAACGTCTAAACTAAATGATATCAGCCTTTTGTTTATTCCAATTGGGTACGGGATGCTTTGCGATTTCACTTACTATTTGATTACAACATAAACATATACTACTATTTGATTTTCCGTAAAATCTTTTTACTTGTTACCAATGCACCTACACAGACAAGTACCACGCATTGGTCATTATTTGCAAGAAAGAAAGAAAATTGCGTTTTTGACATTACAGCACAGAAAAAAAACATCTTAAAACTGTAAACACAGAAAACAATGATTTACAATGATGATTATTATTGATGTATGATTGATGTATTTGTCGTCGTCCATAAAGTACACAGCAGAGATGCTGTCAATTTCTTGTTATTATCCTATTTCATCAATCAATTAAGTATATTTAGGGTGAATTCGACCAAACTTTCATTCCTAATATAAGCCTAACCTCCGTAAAAAAATTGAATTTTTAACAGTTACTCCATACAAAAACTGTCAGATGTCAATTTTATTTCACGGATAAAAGATATCTGAATTTGGTAAAATCAGCCCTTAGCTTAGGTACCTACTTAAAATGGAACTCGTCACCACCATCATTGAAAAATTTGCTGAAGCCCACGAACACCCCCGACATGTGAATGTCGAGGCAATTCAGTTGCTAGACAACACGCACATTGTGCGTAGGCTTAAGAGAACTAAACCATTCGAGTTTGTGTCGTGTATAAAAAGTGGAATGAAAACTAGTAACAATGCTGTGCTTATACATGCACAAAGTGGTTTTATTAATTATCAGACCTAAGAAAGTGCTACGGAATTTGTAAAAGTGCAAATGGACACTAATCATAGTTAAACGTAATCTGTCACGTAAAATAATAAGTTATAGTTGAATTGCATATTAGCCTGTCCGCTGTCGTAACAATAGTTTAATTGTGTCGCATAACATGAAATGTGAAGGTTTAGTCTATTAGACTAGATTGTAATAAATGATTAAGAAATTTAGTTCTTAATAATACAGAAAAAAATTGATTGTAGATTGCCTCTTTTAATGTGATTATTTAACAGCTGTAATTTGTAACTTATGAAATTAATTGTTGAACGTGCTGTCATGGATGCCAGTCTTTCTCCTAAGCAGATTTTCGACCTAAGCCATTCCAGATTGTTAGCACCTAACGGGAGGTCTTCTACCCTCCAGATATCCAAAAAAACTCCTAATCGCCGCCCACTCGTATTTCACGCCATATTCTCAAGTTCACGTAAGAGGTTATTTATAGGCGGAGGCGGCCGTGTCCAAAAAGCTTAGTTGTGTCAAAAGTTGAGCGTTAAATCATTGGCCACTATCTGGACACTGCAGGCCGGAGTGTGGCCGCTAGTGTTCGGTGTGTGTCCATTGTTGCACGGCGCGCGGTTTGACGTGACGGATTGATAGGTCTTGGCAAGAGTGCAACGTTGGATTTTTAATCCCAGTTAATTCTGTATTCGTGTAATTGTTTGCAAGAGTAAGGCTCGCTACATGGAAATCATGATAATAAAGGTGAATTAACAAAAACAATATCTTTTCTAAAGGTCCCTTTCATGAATATCTCTACACGTGAGTTTATTTTCATGAAAAAAATAAGTTGCTTTTACCGGTGGATTTCACAAAGATTTCTATATTGTCGAATTGTAATAAACCATTTTTATTTTTAAATAAAGTGACGCAATTTGAATAATTGCATCTCTAAAAAATCTCTTTCTACTTCCATCAAACAAAAATCAGAGAACACATATCAAAAGAAACTAACGAGACTAAAATGAATGTGACACTAACACTAGATGTTGCAAGTAGAAAAATGTTAACGCATTATATCATAATCGTGCCGTGTGCCAATGAAAACAGTGCCAAGCTAAGTGATCCGACACAAAATGAAATATGATGACACTTCCACACATTACAATACGAATTTTTCGTGTAAATGAAAAAAATAAGCGTGTTTTTTGGCCAGTAGTCCAGATAAAGTGCTGTTGTGTGAGGTCTTCCGACTTAGATTAGACTAATTAGTGTTTAGGTTTTCAAAAGTAGGTCGATCGCAGAGTTAAAACATTTCAGATTGATGCTCAAACATAAAACTCAGAAACTCAAAGCATTTACTTCAGGCACTTTTGAATGGTGAAGGGGTCGCGGGTCGGTCGGTCAGAAAGATGAAGTTAGTTAAGCCATTCCAAAGCGTAGCAGGTTCCTGTGGACAATAACGGGCAAGAAACTCCATAACTACATTATATACGTACTATGTATAGAATATGGATTGTCCAATCCAAATGCATGCAGTCAGGCTTCCAAGGTTCCAACCAAATTGATTTGGTAACGGGAAACGTCAGTTCTAAATAGAATTAGCTTAGGATAATAATCTAAGGACTAAGATGGGCTTTTGCGATTTGGCTTTTGTCTCTCCTTCTCCCTTTAATCCATCCAAAGGTTGTCTGTAAAAGATCGCTTTTAGCGATAAGACCGCCCATTGTGTCACCCTATATGTAAAATTTATATCTGTAATTTTTATGGTGTACATAATAAAGAGTGAAGACGTGTCGAGTGAAAGAGATGGAAGACGCAGGCGTTTTATTCTTCACGAGATTTAAGTTAAACCTAATTTGCCAGCACCAATCTTCGAGAGAGCAGTGGTGGCCAGAGTGGCAACGGCCGCGACTTACGAGTCGTAGGTTCGTAGGTCGTAGGTTCGAACCCAAACGGGCGTTTTACTTTGTGTGAATTATTTCATCACCATTGCGTTCAAAACGGCGATGAAGGAAAACATCGTGAGAAAACCGGTATGTTTTAGAACCAAAAATTCGAAGACATATGACATGGATCTACCAACCCGCACTGGGCCCGCGTGGTGGATTACGACCCACTCCCTCTCACTGAGAGGAGGCCTGCGTCCCAGCAGTGGGAACATTATAGGCTGATTATATATATATATATATATATTACGTATCTTCTTGTGTGTTATGTATCTTCGTTCATCTGTATCATTTTCCATCTGAAAAAATCAAAGCACAAGTCCAGTTTAATTTGGTAAAAAGTCTAGAATCAATCGGGGATATTCATGCAATTTGTACAAAATTTAGCATGATCTACGACACAAAAACCTCAACCATGTTTTAACATCAATATTTCAATTAAGCATCGCTGATAACCGGCACACAGGTTAATGAGATTACGCCATTATTATTTATTGTTAATTGTTATTATAAAGTGCTGGCTAGCAATTTACTAGGCGCAGATTCCGATCGATTTGTACTGGTGTAGTTATTTGATGGTGTGTTGTATGGAATTAGGTGCAGCCTTCTTGTGATGGGTAATGGGGAATTGTTGGTTAAGATTACGATCTGACGGCATGGGATTAGCTGTGTTAGGGTTAACTTATAATTGATTTCTGTGTCAAACTAATAAGTGTAATGGCAAAGGTCAGATCTACAAACTGCATGAGTTTGTCTTGATCAAAAGGATATGCCTGTCCAGTTCACGGTCTTGTGTCGGTTTTATATCTTGAAACTGGGATCTTTTTAAAGAAAAAAAGCATATCTTAAGTATTGCATCTCATTAGGAGTCTTGCAGTTCACAATGTTCACATCGTATTGAAAAATACAACAATATGAACGACATCCAACATGGGATCCACAAAAATCTGCTGCACTTTCTTAGCCTATACTGTTTCCACTGCTAGAACACAGACCTCCTCTTTCTATGAGAGGGCGTGAGCCGTAATTCACCACACGAGCCCAGGGCGGGTTGGTAGATGTCGCAAGTTTTCGAATGTTTGGTTCTAGGACATGCCGGTTTCCTCACGATGATTTCCTTCACCGTTTTAAGCGCAGTGGTGATGAAATTATTTATACAAAGTAAAGCCTGTTTGGGTTCGAACCCACGACTTACAACTCGTAAGTCGCGGCCGTTCCCACTGAGCCACCATCACTGCTTCTACTTTCTTAATTATCTTCTATTCAACAATTTTTGCATAAAAGTATGTAAGCTACCAAATGATGTGAAGAATTCATTCAAGTCGAATAGTCTATAGTTATTATTAGCGGCATGTCATCTGTAAATTATGTTCATCTACGTCCGTCTGTTACACTTCAAAGACTTTCATTCCTGGGCTTCTGTCTCGTTTCTTCTAAATAATTGAGTAAATATATCATTGTTAGAGAATTATTCAAGGTGGGACATCGACATCCTCTTCTTAGCTGAGCATTTGGCAATGTGCTGATTTAGAAATTCTTTGGAGTGATCTTTTTCATGCGTGAGCAGTATGTACCGATTGACTGTGGGTAGGTACTTAGTAGTAGATAAAGTAACTAGCCTTATGAACTTATCGTTAAGATTACTGTTTTCTCTCATGTAAGTACACACGTTGGTGGAGCATCGTAGATTTTGACACACAATTCCAGACTCCGGGCTGCTTACTTGCTGAGAAATTCCTGATGTCAAAACCTCTAACACTATTGCCAGACCTGGTGATCTGAACCCAGGATCCCGCGCTCAGCAATCGAGCTTAGGTCATTACACCAACGAGACAGTTTCTTTAATACTGGCTCAGAAACCACATCCAAAAATGATTAAGCCAAAATTCGTTCATAAGTACTAAATACATATTGTACAGCAGTATACATTCATCTGTCTAATTTTATCATCACAGGATAGATGACATCCATACATCAACAGAGAGACGGACTCGCCCATCAATGTGACGTGTGCGTTTGTCTCTGTCTGCATCTCTACGGAACTAATTCTAATAGCCGTGTTTGTTACCGAAATAATTTGAGAGGTATGAATGTGATTATTAAAGTAGTGCAGTTTCAGGGTAGACGAGAAAGATGTGTCACAGGTGGTTATAAGAAACCCATGATAAGCAGGATGCAAGTACGGGACTACGGGTTCAATAGAACAAAACGCTAGTTTTTTTTTTCCTTTATAAAAGACCAGCTGTTGTCCACGACTTTCACGAATTTCATTTTTTTTATACCCAGCCAGAAAGAAAATAGCCTATGTCCTTCTCCATGCCCCAGGCTAACTATCTGTCAAATATTACGATTGGTTTAGTTGCTTAGGCGTGAAAAGGTAGCAGACAGATAGAGTTGCTTTCACATTTATAATCGACTAGCTGGGCCCCGCGACTTCGTTCGCGTGGATGTCGTAAGATATACAATATACTAAATATAACAGCCACATTTTAATAAAACTCCCTCGTCCCCCGACTTGTCGCCAACCATCGCGTTGAATCGCCCGCCCGCGCTATTACTTCGTTTTCGCTTACTATTCTTTCTGATTTTTTTTTCTTTTTGCTCGGCTCCTGAGGGTCGTAGCGTGATGTTAAATAGCCTATAACTATCCTCGAGAATTGGGCTACCAAATGCAAAAAGATATTTTCATGGGTTTTAATTTTTTTTGCGCGAAACCACAGATTACCAGATAAATCACTCCATGTACTTACGTGCGCTAACTAGCTACTGGCCGCCAGGCCACACGCAGCCCATTTCTTAGTAGATTGCTGATCGCGAGGCGCGAGGCGCGCACGTACACATATATTTCGGTCGACCTGACTGACGTACTTAAACGTCAGTCAGGTCGACCGAAATATATAGTTTGAAATTGTTATGATATGGCTGGTTCATCAACTGCATTATGTATAGTTGAGGGATGTTGATCCAGCAAGAGAAGAGATAAAAACTTATCTTTTTTCAGTTTACCTGCTGATACAGTTTTACTATCGTTTTTAAATACCTAGGTAAATTGTTTAAACTTGCATGTTTCGTGTTTTGTATTTTATTGGTAGTGTACGTAATTACTTCTACTATGCGTCTGGGATAAGAATAGAAAGGTCAATGACCTCCATTTGTCAACTATCATTTGAAAAACGTTTAGCAAAAATCTACTTCGTGCAAATTAATTTTCAATAATATTTATTATCTTGTTAATGTTATTTTCATATGATTATTGTTTATTTAAAAGCGTGCAAGTGTTAGAAAAGTGTGCATGACGTCACAATATGGCGCCAGCGCAGGTTTGTTCATAGTGTAGAAGCATAGTAGTTACCTATTACGCTAATTGTGTAAATGAACGAACAAATCAATTCATCGTGTTTTCAGTTTCCTTCATTTCGTATTTCATTCGTATTCGTAGCCATGCGGAGTGGTTGCGTCACTGATTATTAAATAGTTAGGTACTACACGTTGCATACGATGTGTGCTTACTTGTCTTACAATTGCAGTTTCGGGGTGTGGTCACAGAATATCACGAAATAGTTACCTAGCATAAAAATATTCCTCGGTCTTTCATAAGTATTTTTAACAATTAAATATGCTAAAACATTTAAAACATTTTATTTACTAACAAATACCTACTGATATCTTTATCGAAAAAGGCAGCCCTGGCAATTCACAATAACCACGCGGCGGCGCGCAGCTATAAAGCAAAACTCACTTTACGCTTGTAAGGTTAGGTACATTTTCGTTCGCAGCGTCTAGCGACTCAAAGGTGTAGGCTATTATAGCAGTATGTATTGAAAGTTTTGTATGGAGTGATTTATCTGATCTGTGCCGTCGCGTTGCATCGCTCGCCCGCGCTATTACTTCATTTTCGCTTAGTGTTCTTTTTGACTTTTTTCTTTTTGCTCGGCTCCTATGGGTCGTAGCGTGATGTTACGAGTAAATAGCCTAATGAGGAGTGACAGAACAAAACATGATAATTCCACTTTTTGTAAAAAAAAGTAAGCGATGACATTCGACAGAATACCATAAATTACATCGCCCGTTAAGCTGGTGTGGTTCAAATCATGTTAATTCATGCAGTAAATAGCATCTGAAGTTGAAGGTTTGACACAAATCATGATATTTCCATGTTTAAAAATGAAAGTATTTACCGGTTTTTCACCTTTTGTGAAAAGTTAGACATTATGGAATTATCATGTTTTGATCTGTCACTCCTCTAACTATCCTCGAGAATTGGGCTGCCAAATGCAAAAAGAATTTTTCAAATCCGACTTTTTGTTCATAATTTCATAGGTTTTAATTTTTTTGCGCGGATTCCTAATTACTTATCTAAAATAAAAGTAACCTGAGTTACCCGCCGTAATATCAGCTATCTACGAATGAAAGTCCCGTCAAAATTGGTCCAGCCCTTTCGGAGATTAGCCGAAACAAACAAACAGACAGATATAGATAAATGTTATAATTGCTTTTTTGTTATAAGTATCGTTTTTACTCTTATACATTTAGTAAAAAAGTTATTATTTTGACATTACAAACAGACACTTTAATTTGATTTATTTGTATAGATACATAGATAATAGTTTTTAACTTCATATTTAAGTAGGTAGGTACTACTGACACCTATTGTGGACCAAAATAACTAGTTGTTTAATAAATAAATAAATAAATATTATTATTAGTATGTATTCATCAACAGCTACGCTTTGCACCTTGCACATGACTAGTATTCCTGTTTACAGCTGCAACTAAGCTCACTATGCTTGTTCAATTCTTAGGGCGTGTGGGATACCTAATACCCTATAGCTTGCCAGTTAAAATTAATTAGGCTATCTTTGCATTGTGCCAACGAATCACAATGCCAAATTGTTTCAAACCAGAAAGTTACTATTTTGATACTTATATGAATTTCTCATGGCATACATCACGGCCCTGTCATCTTCATGTCAGGGCCGTTTGAACCTATAGGAGAACCTGGGAACTTTAGGACAATGGGGGTCCAATGGAAAATGCATGTAGCAAGAGCGAGTGAAGCGAACTCGAAATGTGTAGCACCCTTCCGGGGATGAGTTAGGTTTTAGGAACTAGGGGGCCCCATAGATTGCGGGGCCCTGAGCATTTGCCTAGAGTGGCCAATGGATAAGGCAGCCCCTGCGAGCTATAGCTTGATCAGCTTCTGAAAATAGAAATTCAATTAAAAGGGCTTCGCCATATTAAATTAAGGACGATAATAAAAATGCAGCTCATATATCTCCCTCGCACGTTTCGATCCAATCTAACAACTAAAACACCTTTACCAGCAGATCAGCAAGTAAATAAAAATAGTGAAGTTATGTGACACTTTGCCGGTGACTCGCCTACGATCCGTCGCTCGTCGGCGACCAGCGCAGCGCCAGCGTGTGGGTTTCTTTAATTTATTAACGTGAGTTTACCACTCGTTACTCGTAAAGTGAACTGGTTCGATATAGGAATCTTGGCTTTATTGTCGATATATGGGGTCAGACTCGTCTGTCTTTGCTTGATCGCTGTCTTTGAGGACTTTAACACGTTCCTTCCTTGGGAAACTTAGGTCTGATGTTCTTATTTTGTTAAAAATATTGTCATTGGTTTGAAGACGTCTGAAAGTCTGATAACTATTCTGTGAGATAGGATATCAATGCGTTATCTACTAGTCACATAAAGTGCAGAAGAATTTTAGCATTTTTTTTTTGGGTGGGAAATCATCAAAAGACTTCTCCCGCTCTGGGTGGAGCGGGAGGGCGTGTCAGACTTTTACTGACTAAAACCCACCCGTGTTCTTTCAGTTGCCTGTACCAGGGCCACGGTAACTCTTTACCCTGGCTGGAAGAGTTTTAGCTGGAGTCGTGAATAAAGCTCCTGATAATAATTAAAACATTGCCATAGTTGGAAAGTGAAAGGCGATGATGTTGACGACCGTGGGAGACATTTCTTCCAGGTTTTAAAAAAACAAATCCTGAAGGCCCTAATTTAATTATAAGAAAAGGCATTTTGATTAAAACTAAATTAGCGCCAGAATACGATTAGCTGAGCGACTAAATGACGACTTGATCGTGTCAATATCAAAATCATTTTATCTATCCATTCAATACATAAAAATTAAATAGGTATTGTTTGTTGGTAAGTGCATCACTTGAGAACGGCTGGACCGATTTGTTTATTTTTGTTTTAAAACGTTTGTAATAGTCCCGATTATGTTTTTATCCAAAGAAAAATTGTATAAGCTGCCAGGAAAAATGGGAAATTCCGGAAAAAATTAAAGTCCTTTACTATGGGATTTTTGTATGAATTATTTAAATTTTGACAGGACAACTTCTGGCGGGTCACCTAGAAACTAAATGGGAACTTTCTTCCTTTATTTTCAGACTTTACAGCTGCAGCAATAACTTTTTATTAATAAACACCCACCTAACATAACGACTTAGTTTTTGTTTTGTAATTTACTATCACCATTTAGTCGACAATTTTCTATAAAAGCAAAGATAAAACCCACTTACTAATACTAATTAAATAAAACTATAAATTCGCGATAACTTTCGAAGTTATTACCCAACACTTACTGTGTAAAATGAAACGTATAAAAACATCTATTGCGAGTAAATTTAAAAACGAAAAACCTGTGATAGGCTGCTGTGAGTGAGTCGAGAGTCAGAGACGAAGGACCTGCTAACATAGTGTGGAGTAGGAGCTTATAATTTAATGTTTAATTTTTTATTCTATTTATTTGTGTATTTAACAGTTTATGTACATACAAACATATAAACAGGCAATGAAAGGAATAGAAAAGTAGGTAGAAAAGTGATGCTTATTAAAATTTCTAAATTATTTATTTAGCAATAAGGATCACTTCTTCCAGCATCCATTCTTCATCTCTCACATCACAGCACACATCGCATCGCATTACTTCGTCTTTCATTCTTCTATCCTTTGTTTCCGGATAAATCGCTGAGAGTTTGGAGAAGTCATGGCCAGTTTCTATCTAGTTAACGATTAAGTACGTATACATAATTAATTTTTAGATGGGACACCTGAAAAGATCAGAAATTAATGATAAATCTCGAAAAATGTCGTGGTACGTCGGATGGCTCGTTTTTGTAAACCAAAACTGAATAATTCGTTTTTTGAAAAACTTGATTGGCCTGATATGAGCAGTACTATATTGTTTTTGCAAAAATATAGTGTTTGAAAGACATTATGCTTGCCCATTTCTGTGGGCACACACAAACAAACAGACGTACTTGAGCCAGATATATAAATTACCACCTGAATTATTCATGTTAATTAGAGGAAGCGTTATAAATAACAAGTGTTCATAATGTTTATATTTCATTGTTATTAGAGAGAGTTAATTGAATGTCAGTCATCATCGCAAATACGTTGGCACACGATATGCATGTATGTTGCAGGCATTTGGTGAGATTAGTGATAGTTTAACTAACTACCAATTAATGTCAAAATTATCGTAGTGTGGGCGCCCCCAAAGGCGGCTGAGACAGACTGGATGCGGAAGGCGGAGGACAGAGTGTTGTGGCGCAGCCTGGGAGAGGCCTATGTCCAGCAGTGGACTGCGATAGGCTGAGTTGATTGATTGAATGTCAAAATTAATAAAAATGCTGGTTCTTAATAATCACGATTTGTACATTTTACCGACTGTAATTGCTTAAGTACGAACAACTTGAGAAGTCTCATCCTCCTCATTATCCTTTGAACTGAATAACAGATAAAATTTCCCGGGCTTAGAAACAGTCACGGGGACTGCGGATAGAAGTGAAAACTTAAAACATTAACTTTACACAGGCTGCTGCGCGTCGCCAATCTGTCGCAACACGTCACATTACAGTTGTGACATGAGCACGTCGCGTGTCGCGAACCCGTAATATTTTCTCCTACCAAAAAGCGCTTAACGAGCCTAAAGAAGTTTTCACTTCAAAAATAAGAAAATAATAGATTTAAAATAATAACTTATCTACTATAAAGTTGTTGTAGTGTTAGATAATAACCTAACCTTACCTAATCTATAGTCAATAAAATAATGTGTACGTCAAATAAACGACTGATTTAAACACTTCTCTGCTACATTGTGTAACGCACTGGAAATAATAAATCAAAGAAATAGAAACGCACTCACAGCATAGGTGGCGCCATCAGTCACGGGAGATATAAACTACCGGTGTGACGTCAACGCGTCTAGTGCCAAGTTTTATTGCTATCAATCCTAAGTCCTAAGCTTTGATTTTACACTGGAGTAATGCATTTAATAGAGATTTGCTATATTAATAACAAGACGCAACAAAACTTAATATGACAACACTATTACAAAATCACTTCACTATTACAAAGGCACTATGGCTCCGTTGGTCTCGCGGTCGCAAGCGCGACTACTGAGCGTGGGGTCCTGGGTTCGATTCCCAGATCGGACAAAGTATTATTCGGTTTTTCCATTAGGAATTTCTTAGTAAAAGCCCGGAGTTTGGAAGTTGGCGGTGTGATGTTGTGGGTTGTGTGTTGGTGTCTCATTGGACTATGAAAGTCAGGGAAGAGAGAGTGCTCCCGTGTCTGCGCACACACTTGTGCACTATAATATCACCCGCACCGAAGGCTTAAAGTCTCCGCTGAGATTCATCGCCATGGCCGAATCTCGGTCTAAACGAGTACTATATAGCAGATAAATTCAAAAACTTTACTTGATTTGTATGCAACCATTAGCTAGATAATTTTATTATGTCACTATTTCAGAAATGGTGGCTAAATGAATTTTAAAAATGATAACTTTACTTGGTTGGTCATAAAAACAAACGCCATCTCCATACAAATCGAGCACTACATAAAACCTTATAAACGCCACTAAATAGTCATCTTTATACGACAGTAAAAGTCGGCCATCTTGAAATATATTTATCAATAAATTTATCAAAAGTATGTATATTCATTCTGACCGTACACTGATCTCGTCATGTGGATCACTTTGTATCAATATAAGGATTTTGTTTTGTATATTTACCAAATATTTTAGTCGTAAAATGAGGTATTTTATTGAGACTTTTTAGTGTAGAAAGGATAAAAATGCAGACGGTTGATCAAAAGAATATTTTTAAAGATTGAATTCTTTCTTGAACAAAAGTCATATTGTCAGTCATCAAAGTCTGAGCCAGGGCTAAATATATGCCTACGTTTACCAACAACTTTTATAAACAATGTATCTTAGGTAGGTAATAATTAGCCTCAAACTTGCACAGTCACCAATTACGGGGTAACCAGCATTTTCAGACATAAGTCAAAACGTTAAAATAATGATAATAGTGAAACCAGTGCCTGTACAAATTAAATTAAAAAATACTGCTTAAACTTAGATATTGATCATAAACCACTCGAATCTCGTTGGACAGGTTTCATAATCAATGCGAGCTCCTTGCTCATTTGTTGAATCTCTATTTTTATTCGTGCTTGTATATCTAAAAGGTGCAAATTGTATTTACCACCTATGCGCTTTATAGGTTCCCAGTAAGGAACAGCATAAGTGCTTGTTAAAGCACATGCCAGTGTCACACAAAAGACTAGTACAATAAAAATTACGGAGCTTATTTAATACAAACGAATCACCGGAGAAAATTAATTAAAACCAGTTCCTATACTAACCCCTAGCACATAGTTAAAACAGAACGAAACAACAATACCATCTACCACCCGTAACATGCAATACTACCAAAAACCAGACCTTTTTAGTTCACAATAGAAATTATCAATCACGAGAATTTACGGCGCGGAACCGAAGCTTGCTTTTTCCACTATAAACCGTATAAATTTGGATGAAAGCTAAATATTTAACTGACTTGTATACGACGAGCTCCTCCTAAATGTGTCGCATAAATTCGGTCAAGTAAAAACTCGTCAACTCTTGGGGGTAAGGTGACGTGGATAAGACGATGGGGTGAACCTGTTCAAAGTGGCTCAGATTTATTTTAACATTGAATGTTTTGTTATTACAGACGTATAGATTTTGTTAGGCCCACTTGCGTGATAACGGGTTCCTATATAACTCGGAGTTAACAGCTAACTCAGGGATAATCAAATAATTCATCTTGCGCCACCAAGAGTTAGAGGTAAACCTAGAGTTAAACTTTTAATTATTAAACCCACTGATGTGGGGGAGTTACGTCGCTAAACTCTGGGTTAGTGTAAGTAATGTCAAAATAAATTGACGTTATGAGGTCCCGCTGATAACTTATTTTGTATTTTATATTGTTCGACGTTATAGTAAGTGAAAATTCGGTGCTATATCAGCAGGCAATATATTCATGAACTCTTATAAAAATAAATACAAATTATAAAAAAAAAAAAACTTAATACAATTTTTTCAATATCTGACGTTTTTGTCAATCAGTAAACTAAGTTTCCATGGAAACCACACACAATCGATTAAAATGAAATGTCATGTTATAAAATTTAAAGACAAGAAAGTATTACGTATCGTAATGTAGCGTAAAAGAGATAAAACTTCCGTTTATTGTTCGTTAATTCATCTTTGGTCGAATTAAATATCAGGCCATAGACACTGCAATCCTATCTTATGTTTCGTCGATTGAACTGCAATGTTCCCAACTCATAAATCACCATTTTCAGGTTATCTAACCCGGTGTTACTTTTTAGTGTCGCAACGTGTAAGAAGAGTCAAAATGTTAGTTACTTAACTCGGAGTTTTCTAACTCTACATTTATTCATTTAACCCGATTAAACATGCAAGTGGGCCTTAGGAATGTTAAAATTCTTAAGCAATAATTACAAATCATGACTCAACTGAAAATTCTAAGAGATCCTTTTACAATTAACTTCGTTGCATTAAGTACAAATTTTATTGGATGATCGGACAACACATAGAGGAATAATAAAGAAGAGACAAAAGGAATTTAAAAAGTCAAAATAAAATAACAATTTCAATAGTCTTTAATTACTTATTTTATAAAATACACTTGAATTTAATTAAAGCTGTTTAATCAATCCAAACACGTCTACACGAAGCAGTGATAAACCCTTTCTATACTTCCTTTTCTCCCAACACAATAAAGCACAACGCGCCACATCCACACTAACCTCACCCCTCCGTCGCCATTAAACGCAATAGTTACGGTTACATAATTTATTGTTTTTCATCTTTGAAATCTTAGCGGAGTCAAGTTGTATAAATCATGCGTTAATGCCAGAGTATTATACAAATTCAAATTTATAACATGATAAAATTGCCGAACGGGCTCCCCCCGTCCCCCTTCCACTGGGGGACGTAAACTACGCTGCCCTTAATTCATTAGAGATCGGGTTCGGTTTTTGACTTTTTGACTTTGGAGATTGAATATCAAATGTACGGACAGTTTTTGGTCTGTGTGTTTTTTACTTGTAGCGTCTTTATGTTAAGATCTATCTGTTTTGTATTCAGAATTTTATGTGCTTACCGTTCCTTGACCGAGTATTCTGTCATTTGGGTATACACGGCGAAATCGTCTATTATGATTTTGCCAAGTGTTAAATGAACAATAATATCCATTTAAAACAGTTTTGAACTTTAAAAACTGTCGTGGCTAAGTGAAAAAAACTCATTTGATTTAAAAGTTAACTGTGTCTCCACTGGTTCCAGTATTGTATAATATTTCTCACGCATTTCATTAACACATTGAAGAACGGGTAGAAGATTAAAGCCGTATGTGTCTGACTCCACTTTGATGAAGATAACAATCTCTTACAACGACTTTATCTACGAAGTCATAAATACTTACCAAAGTGTAAATCAAAAACACAAGGTGTAGTCAAAAAAATATGTTACTCATACTGTCACAACCCTTTTGTAAACGATGATATACCACTTTCTTTCACACCAATCTTTCTTTCATTCCCACCCATTCAAATCCGCTCAAAAGCATTTTTTCACACAATCGAATATCTCAATTCAGAAATAGAAAATTAATAATCGTCTAAAACCGATCGCGAACGAAAAAGGCCGATTATCATCGAAGCAATTATTATCAGTGAGCATGATTTATATGGATTTTGGACTGTAAACCTCTTTCTTTCCTATTCAGGTTTAATTGAATGATCAAATCGGATGGCATTAGCGAATCTCCTTTGTCTCTCATTTGTTTAAACAATGGGAATCAATCGGTGATCGGTTTGCGGCGTTTTTTGTAGTTTGTGCCCATTTTTTGGGGTTTTCGAGCGATTTCCTTTAAAGGTTTTCTTTTTGTGCCTTTGTATTGTTAAGCGAAGCTGTATAGGCTTTTAGAATAATGAAACTTGATTCTAAGAGTGCCTAGCTTTGAATTATTCTGTAAAATGAAACTTTTACCCAAATATTTTCTTTGGGCAGCAAGGTTCGTGAAGAGAATGATCATAATGACAGGTTTGGATTATTTCAATACGTAGGTACATATGTCATGTAATTAAAAGCGAAAAGGTACTCGTTAATGACAGACTACCCCTCGCAGCATGTTTAATAAAAAACCTTTATTAATTAACAACCAAAAATCATCGTCCAAACATTCTCCCTAAAAACAATACCTACACATCATATTCTCCAAATATTTAGCAAAATCAGCACCAAAGGTTATGAATACGGGAGCCGGACCGTCCATAACTAACAATTATATTTTGTCGTCCATCCGTAACAAATATGTCCCAATACGGTGATATCGGTATGGTGTTTATCCCCTTTACCCCCACCTTTTACCCGTTTCCCCCTCCACTACCCCCATATTTAATGCGGGTACCCGATATTCAACTCTGCTGTATTGGTGTACCTTAATAAATTTAACATTAAAATCACGGTAAAGGTTATTAGTAATATTTTGTTTTGATAATATGGAAATATCGTTTTTGTAACCCCTATTTTTAAAATTACCCTTAAATGAAGCTGAGTGGGCATTTTTGGGTTAATTATTTTTATTTGTTTCATGGGTAATTAATAGAAAAGTTGACTGCTAACGTACGATTTTGATTTCGGCCGTTACATGTAGATTTTGTAAATTGGAAAACGTATTTTCTCCACACAACACTTTAAGAAGGTATGTATGATAATAATCCATAACATATACCACAATTGTATCACTCTGAATACCTAAGCAACAACTAAATAATCATTACAACTAACAGATGCTTGCACTGACTGGACAGCTCCACTCGATCTGTGTGGTTCTTTCCTCAAAAGACCATTTCAGACACCAACCTACATGGTCTTCGCATGATCTGACCAAGATTATGTCTGGACTTTAAAAGAGACTGTCACCTCTGAGTTTGTTTCGGCCTTTCTTCTCAGAGTACTCAGATAGGAAACACCGGCCTCATCTAGTTAAAAAAAAAATGTTTGACGTGTAAAAGTGTTTGTATAAACCTACTTACAGAAATAAAATCATTTATCATTTAACTAATGAACTGCCATTCCTAAATATTGCAAAGACGATGATTCTTCACTTAGCACTTTTCTACATGAGTTGCTTCTCTATACCAAAAATTAAGCATGTTTTAATTTTATAGTAGCGTTGATTTTAACCATACACGTGCCTAATATTTAATTAACTATCGTCTCATAACAAAATAATATTTATAGACTAATTAATGCTGTTTTGATCAATTGAAAACATTACTCAAACTCAAACTCAAAGTATTTATTTCAATTTAAACCATTCAAAAGCATTTTTAAATTGCCAAGGAGACGGTAAGTCAGAAATGTGAAGCTAGTTACCCATTCCAAAGCGTAGTAGGTACCTATGGAGAGGAACGGGCAAGAAACTCCACGGATACATAATTAATTCAATTAATAAAATGCCTATGAAGTGGCACATTGGTACCTACTCATAATGTGCGTCGGGCGCAACCCGGACAGTTAACCCTTGCTTCGACTACTACTCACCTTACTGTCTAGCTAAGATTTTGACCATTCCATCAGTTATCCTCATAATTATAGCTCGTACTATACAAGAGAAGTAGAACAATTCCAGTTGGTACAGACGGAACATTCTGAGTGATTTATTAACCCAAAAATAACACACCATTTCTTCGTACGTCATCAAATATCAAAACTACCGACTTCCCTAAATACCGATGTCTACAGCCTGACGGGTAACAGAAGCATGCTATCAGCCAGCACCACTGTTGCGCAGCCGCAGATAAGTATAAGCACTTAGCACACAAACTATCCATAAGCACAGCTTTTTGATAACTCGCCGCCGGTACTGGTGAGGGGACAACTGTTTGGGCGGAATATCGGGCGTTTTCTTTTTTGTTGCAAAAGACAAGCTCTGTTTTAAAACTGTTAGGTGAAAATACACATGCCTGTAGCTGGTACAAAACTATGCAAGTAGGAATGCCGTGTGTCATAACAACTTCTGATTGGTCAATGTCACAATGGCATGCCAGCTACTTGCATACCAGCTATAGGCATGTTTATTTTCGCCTTTATTTTATTAGGTACTATTACAACTAATATGATAGATTATTGTTATTTTGTTCAGTCAATCGTAATAGCCACAAGAGCAGATTTAGCACCGAGGTTGTGGATGATTGATGACATTAGGTAAGGGACTCACTTGAAGACTTACCTAAAGTACCTAATTTGATAGCTCCTGAAACTATTTATACCACGGCTATGTAGAAGTTATATTACAGTTTTATTAATGTTCCTGTAACCAGCAACCGTCTGACGTAAAGCTCATGCCATTGCAAAAGCCGTTAACTTGGTACTTAAATTTTTGATACATCGAACACTTTATTAACAGTTTACACACCCTGACATAAACACCGAAAATCAAACCTTTTTAGTTCTTTTGCAATAGATTTTTATTTTCCCCAACACTTTTTCTCATGCCAGTACGCGTGTACAGAACACCTCTCACGTCTGGCGATCACGCGCACATTTAGCGGTCTTTGATTAAGTCAATAGGTGGCGCTCGCGTCGCTGCTCACACATACATTATTTACACTGACGCTGGGAGTCTGCGGGTTATGTAAGGTGCTGATCATTGGTGGCGGAACGTGTGGGGGGATTTGAAAGAAGTGTTGGAGAGTATTGACTAGACTTGGCATTTATCTGTGTGATGGCAGAATAGTTCCAAGATGTTTCGAGAAATAAGGGACTTTTATCCCATACTTCAAGAGTCACCTACTGAAAACTGAAAGAAAATGGAGTCGTTTTTCGTGATTGACAACACTGTCTGATAGAGAAACAAATTCTTGCATCGAAATAACACCTGATTTTCAGTAGGTACTGATTTTCTTGTTATTGTGTTGTCTTGTAAACACTGTTACTTTTACCAAAAATTATTATAGATTGGTAAAATGTGTTACGTAGATTATTATTTTGCAAGTTTAGTAATTAATGGTCTGTCTAGTTACCTACAGTAAACAGAGTGAAACAATATCAGTTACAAGTACAAAATACCTACTAATAACATAGTTACTAACCCTAACTAAAGCTTGAACCAACCAACTCATTCCACGGCCAATTTACATCTGTCAAATTAGGCTATTTTTTGTTCAACAATTTCACACTCCAATTATAAGAGTGCGCACACGTCGTTGGATCGCAAAACATTTGGCGTTTCAACGCACGGCGATAATCCTGCATGAAGGAAGCTATACATCACGGGAAAAAACGTCGGCGGCGTTGCGACGCCCGTGTGTCCCCCGCTTTACAGTTATGAATAAATTATTTGATTATAATGATTTATTGGACTGTAGTATAGATATGTTTGAAGGATGTTTGAAGCTTAGCTAAGCTTAGAATGTGGCGGTTAATTACCATGATATGGGAGATGGGAAAGACGATAGATGAGAGAGTGTTATCAGCTGTGCCTAAAAAATCTTGGGAAACGCCCTCCCCGTCATATTAAGTTGTAAAGAGCCTCTAGTCTAAAAGTGCCATACAAGTTTGAAGTCTTGTATAGCATAGAACTGCATGCCTCTATCCAAATTCAAATTCAAAATATTTTATTTCACATAAACCTGCGCGGGCACTTATGAAACGGCCCGAGGGGTTACCCAAAGGTGTGAATAACGTTCACACACTGACACTTTGCAAACTCAACAAAAACTTGTACTTATTGTAAAAGTTTTATCACTAAGTACTGAATTAACAAACAATCAAAAGGAACTATAATTAATTCAAAGTCAAATCATTTATTTCAAGAAGGCGCTTAAAAGGCACTTTTGAACGTCAAAATTTATAAAATTGATTCTGCCCCTTCCAAAAGGTAGTTTCGTATGGAGAAGAATGGGCAAGAAACTCCACCGTTACTCTTTTAAAATGTTTTACAATATTTTTCATACATTTATTATGTAATATATTGTGAAGACGATGCACCTAGAATGAAATTACTATTCCACAATATGTAAACAATTAAAAATGAAGCAATGACAGATAAATTAAATATGTGCTAAATACATGGTGCTCACATATTCACAAACATTGTAAATTCAATGTAAATGGTTGACTACTCATATTTTTATCCCTAGGTCTATTTAGAAAAATCTTTTAAAGATCAAAACGAGCATTGTTTTGAGAAGCATGTCTATTATTTCTTTCAAGAAAGTATTTAAAAATAGCCTCTACCGTCACCCATTGTTTTGGTCGCCATAATTTTGAGGGAACCTTTTATTCCCCTTCTTTAACTACATTAGCGTGTGTATGTAGTGTTGTTAATAAATCGGGCGGCGCCATTAGTCCCGGGTTCGAGTCCCGGCGGAAAGCATGCGTCTTGTTGATTTGTGATGAACGCTGATGGATGGGGTGTGTGTTGTGTTACAGTTTTTTGGATGATCTTGTTTCTTGGTTCAGCTTTGTAAATGAGTTTATTTGAATAGGTACATTTCGTTTAATTTGGTGAGTAAATTATTTAAATTGTAACTTTAATTTGCGACTTCAGGAAAAACGTGTGCAGTACATTTGAGGATTGAAAAGTTAAGCAGCTCTAGGGTAAATTTTACTTGCTCGAGACTAATTATTTTTCCGACTGCATCGCCAATTACAATTAAAAAAGATGACATGATCTAGCTACTAACTGCCACTAACCTGCTGTACTAACTGCCAGCGGGAGATGTATTCGCAAATTGCTTAATATTTTTATTCCTTGATTGTGTATTTCATGGAAAGGTATTTAAGACATTCAAAAATAGTTTTTGGATTATTAAGTTTATTCAAGAAAATACTGCTTCGGTGTTTCTACGGAACTCTGTGTAAGCAAGCGCTTTTGCTCTATTTTTCCTAAACCAACTTATAATTAACACCCATAATTGCTTAACCACATGTCATAAACACATGCAAATGATATGAGCGACATGTCACTCTGTACGACGTGTGATGTACGTACACTTGTCACATATATCCGTCATTATACTGATTTATGCGTCTTAGAACATCTGCTCGCCATATTAGAAACTGCAGTGTGTGAGCTTATCTCATAGGGTTCATAAATTAATCTTTAAGTATGTTTGTGCGAAGGGAAATAGACCATAGTAGAGTTTTGCAAAATGAGGCTGAGGGCTTGTTTTCTCAGTCAAAATCAAAATCAAATATTTTATTTCACATAAACCTTCATGGGCACTTATGAAACGTCAGAAGTTAGGTGCACGGTTCCAATTGGTCGTTTCCTATGGAGAAGAGCTGGAAAACTTCACGGTTACTCTTTTAAAAATAATTCCCTTTTACAATGTTTTTAAATGATAGTGTTAATAGGTATGAGAGGACAGTATAGGCCTGTCAACGAGGACCTGGATAAGCACTTTCTAATAAAGATTTCTTTAATATCATAATTTTGGAGGAACTTATCCAAAAGTGGTAACACAGACCATAACATGAGTTAACTTTGACTAACTAGCCTCTCCTCTGAAGAAGTCGTCCTGCGGGTCCAGTGTGGGTTGCTGATGACACCCATGTCTTTGAATTTTCTGTTCTAGAACATTTTTCTCCCGTTTTTCTCTCAACGATTCTCTTTATTGTTTATGGCACAGTGGCGATGACTACAGACCGCTGACTATAACATGTTCCTTGCCGTCCAGTTGTCACCATTGCTTTTATGTGTTACATACCGACAATCAATGGTGCCAACATGACGGCAAGGAACATGTTATACTTATTGAACGGTCTGTGGTAGAGGGATTTCAGAAGAGTCCAGTTAGACATTGTCTAGCAGTTGTTCCATGTAAAGTACAGACATACGTATAATAAATTCCATACATCTGTACAAATAAATAAAATTGAAGTGTCTGTTTGTAATGTCAAAATAACAGCTTTTTACTAAATTCATATGAAAGTATACGGTACTTATAACAATTTTTTTTTAAATTTTTGTCTGTCTGTTTATTCCGAGTAATCTCCGAAACAGCTGGACCGATTTTGACAAAACTCACTTTCACTGGCAGATAGCTGATGTTATAAGGAGGATTTAAAAAAAAGAATAAGGGTTTTGCGCAAAAAAAAAAACCATGAAATTGTGAATAAAAAGTCGGATTTGTGAAATTATTTTTGCATTTGGTAGCCTAATTCTTCGGGACAGTTATAGGCTATTTAACATCACGCTACGACCCTTAGGAGCCAAGCAAAAAGAAAAAAGTCAGTAAGAAGTCTAAGCGAAAACGAAGTAGGGCAAAACTTGGGTAATCGGTGATAGTTTTGTTTTTTACTTGTAAAATTCGATTCATTGATCAGACTATTTTTTAAATTTACTGTGATATAGTAGACAAAATAAGTTTTGCTAACTTATATCTAAAAATGTGGCAAATACTATAATGATTGAAAAATGTACATTTATCAAGTCAGTAGTAACTTGGTAATAAAACACAATTATCTATCACCGAATAGCTGCATATCACGAATTAGTCAAGTTTTGCCCTACTTAATAGCGCGGGCAGGCGATGCTACGCGGGGGGTCGGGGGACGAGGGAGTTTTATTAAAATGTAGCTGTTATTTTAGTATATGGTGTATCTTGCGACTTCCACACTTAGGACACAGCTAGTGGTAGATAAGTTTGGAATGCCATCCCAAGATAGACGAATGCTAAGCTGATAAGCGATGTAACTACAAAGTCCTTTATCGTCACTTTCTACATGCCCAGAAACATAATAGTGACCCGACAGTGCGCCAGAAATCGTAAGCGGCACCCACAAAGACACACTAGCTAATAACCGACACACATTTCATTAGTAAAACACACACAAATCATAACAAAAGACACCGAACCTCAAGTTATCTGCCGACGCAAACATTTCAGGGGCCACTTGAAAGTAAAACTCTTTTCAACTTACCGCCGTCACTGTATAGGGGAGTGCAGAAGGTTCGACCTCTTTTGAGATTAGAGACAGACGATTTTAGCTTTGTAAGGAACATCACTGAAAAGTACCACAGTGGACTTGTGCTAAGGTATTTATGATACAAAATTAAATATGCATATTTTTCTGAACTTGTGGTGATGAAAGCTTAGAATGTATCGCAAATGTTTCGATAAAGATGAGATTTTTTTTTTAACAATTTGATGATGACAACTAACTTCTTTAGTGAAGGCACGTTCACTGTAAATCACTAGTCTATTCCAAACGTCTGACATTTTTGTTGATGCTTCTGACCCTCGGAGCCTCGTCCATTAGTGTCAGAAATTAATAAATAAATAACTGTCTTACAAAAAAGTGGGAACTTCAGTGCTACTTCTGCGTTCCCAAATGGAACTTCTGACCTCATATTTTTAATGACAAAGCTCTTTCCGACTCTCCACGGCGCCTGCGCATTCTGTGTCAACATGCGCACGCATCTCAAACAGCTATTTGTTTAGCAATTTTATTCTTTTCTGTTTTGATGATGTAGAAATGCTCTGATAAGTTTGTTGTTAAATAGATCGGCGGCACAGTTTTGAGTAGGTTAAGAGGAGGAAAGAAGGAGGAGGAGGAGGTGGTGTTTTGAGGGTTTTAAGACATTTTGTTTGAAGTAATGTCAACACACTGCACTAAGATGAGATTCAAATTGTGTCTTGCAACATTTTCAACAGAAAATAAATGTCTTTTGTCATACATTTCATATATCCGTAATAATTGAAAGACTCATCTCTATCGCATACGCCACAAGTCAAGGTCACAAACCAAAATATTATTATGCTCAAATCTTAAAATATTACGTACCTTGTGACAAGCTTTGGGGTCAAGAGCATTTTCAAGGTCAATGACAGTCGAAGTAAGGCGTGATCGACGGAGCCCGCTTTGCGGGGCTCCAATTTCTGGATGGTTTAAAATAAAACCACGAAGGGGATGGCGGGGTCTTTCAGACCTCACCATCCCCTTCTAACCTAACTTGTCCAAGTCGGAGTGCTCCAAGTCCCCAGCTCGCTTCACTCGCTCTTGCATCTTAAGTTCTGCCATCTTCATAGTATGCCAAGTGAAATTGTACCAAATAATCGTCGCTCTAAATAAACGTTATACTAAACGAAATTATGCGGAATTTTAACTTTGCCAAAGGTAATTATGCCAAATAAAATTCTGCCATCTTAAAAGTATGCTATTGTAAATTCGGACATATCTTCGACTCGAATTGTTGGATTCGGCCAAACAATAATTATATAAAATATTTTTTTTGCCTTAAAAATATTCGTTTAAAGAATATTATGCCAAGTGTGTTATGCCAAATAAATTTCGGAGCATCAAGATTCTGCCAGATAGAGGGAACATAAAATAAATTGCTTAGTTATGATGAAGAAATGATTACACACTTTTAAAACTTTCGGTATCAGCAATTCAAAGGTTCCTTATTAAAAGAAGTAAGTAAGTTAAGTAGGTATTTATAACTCAGTTATACAAAAAGTACTCTAACCATCACTAGTCACACTTGCAACTCAACAAAAATACTTCCGCCAAACTATTGGCGCCCAAATGGGCCCAATCCAACTCCCGTCCGGAGCCTCGAAAAAATCCAATACAAGATTCAAGAATTAAACAGTTCTCAAACTTACAGAACAGAGAGCCAAATAAATTTATTTTATTTCCCTCCCCGTCGGAAAAGTATTTGATTCACTTCGCCCCGCTATTAGAATTATCCTGTTTTTTTTTCTTTGTTCATTGCTTTTTTCCAAGTCGGTTAAGCAAGGGGCAATAAATTGTACAAGTACACTTCAAGTAGTACATGTTTGGAGTTATTTACTGATTTCAGGGGTCGCGTGATGATATTTTTGTTTAAGTAATTGAAGATTTTTTCGGTTTCCGACAGTTAGGTCGTTGATTTAGTAAAATGAAGGTAGTTCTAAACTATTTAAGGGATACTGACTTATCAGTTAGGTACCATGGAAGAAACAAACATCTATACACCGTAAGGACTATTTTTGCTTGCAGCGCTCGGCCGCTATAGTAACGCTTGCTAGCACATGTGGTCATCGTGTGCACGGGATTTTGTTTTCAAATTGGTCAGATGTAAGTTTCCTCGATAGTACGTGGTTGTGAGGTCGAGTACAAGCTCCTACCTACTCAGTTTTCAGGCTTCGTGGCTTGGTTGCGAAACAACATTTTTTCCTCAAAGAGTTTAACTGTAAATTAAGTATAAGATTGAATCATGATGAATTTGATTACTTATTTAATTACTTATTACCACGCCGAAATTAAGTTAGTTAAACATTTTTTTTACAAAAACAAACCATGACCATAATGTGATACTCCTAAGAGGAAAACTGGAATAATAATGGTAAAGCCATCAACTTTAAACACAGCCTGAAAACCGTCCATGTTTTTTTCACGTTAGTTTCTTCGCCCTTCGCGGTGGGGTTGGAATTATTACAAATAACTTTAACCCTGCCACCGCGAAGGAGTCCCAAACCTGTTGTTGAGTGGAACTCTGTTAGCGCTCACACTCTCATATTCGTCAAATGGTGCTTTTCATAAATATGCAACACCGCATCACGGTTATGCGTAGTGTTGCCAGAACGAAATAGTTTTTTTTAGGTAAACTACTGAAACTAAAGTTATCTTACAAAGAGAGACGTATACAGGGCATTTTTTTAATCACTATCCAAATTTTCGCAGGGTGTTCTACCCATGAATACGAACAACTTTCACTATGGGACCAACTCTGAAATCACAAAAAAAAATCTGCTGTTTCATACATTTTGGTCGAGTAGGTATTGAACTTTTGTATGAATCAGCAGATTTTTTCTTCGTGATTTCAGAGTTGGTCCCATAGTAAAAGTTGTTCATATTCATGGGTAGAACACCCTGCGAAAATTTGGATAGTGATTAAAAAAATTCCCTGTATAGTGCAAAGAAAACAATAATACCTTTTTGCAAGGTTTACAATAAGCATTCAGTCTCTCTCATTCAAGCTCTCAATTTGAGAGAAATTATAACAAAACAATTACAAATACTGTCAATACTTCTGACAGAAGGCTGCAGCTCCTGTCTTCAAGCAGAGAACATCAAATAACGTACTTATAATATATTTTTTATGACAGTTACTTCTAGTCAAGCGTGCACGACCGTTGACCGCATCATCGCCTATCATAACGCTATCCAATTAAAAAGAATAACTATTCAAAATTCGAACTAAAAAATTGTCTTTATCAACCCTAGCAACCCAGCCTGGTCCGCCCTCCTGATTGTACCTAAATAATACATTCAATTTGCAAGGTCTGCCCATCAAATACTTTGCTCGTGATAACCTCGTGTTTGGACGCCGTCTTAGGAATAATGGCGTTATTTAGAGAGTTGCAATATGCTAAGATGGTAGGCTGTGGCATTAACAAGTCAGGAGATGGTTGTCTTTGGGAGGAGTAGGGGTGCAGTGGAGCGGTGGGTAAAGGGTTTTTGGCAAGTGCTTTGCAGTTTGGCAGATGCTATGTGAACATAAAACTGTATCATAATGGATTAAATAAATTAAAAAAAAAAAGTAAAAAGCAAAAGGGTTACGACGACTTGACAAAAAATATTCGCGGACACTACCTAATTATTTCCAGCACCTACCTAGGACCTAGGTAGTGAGGTTTAAAATTTTTCGGGAGATAAAATAACCATACGAATTATTATTTTATTTCATTGATCTCATACTTCATATTATTATTTATATTTTTTTTTTGTTTTTTTTTTTTGTTTGTTTGACCTCACGCTGATAGCAATGTATATTCTATCCTCCTTACTAATAAACGTATAATATCAGGTAAATAGTTACACACAGATTTCCCTCTTCAGTCGTCAGTAATTTGACTTTCGAAAGAAGAAGACAAAGCGTTGTGTAACTATACAACATTTATTAATAAGGAGGTATGTGTTTTATTTTGATTTAATATTTTTTTTTAGTGATTGATTTTAGGTTAGTTTAATTTAGTTTAGGTTAACGTTATGCAATAATCACTATGTACTATCTGCAAATGCCGCAATTCCGACCCCAAGGTATGCCTAGTTTGGGGGTCACCGTCTAACCTGTTCTTGTAAGTACAACCGAACTATGAATAAATTTGAAATATGAAATTTGAATGTAGATTAGTAAATAAACCAGTACTTGAAATAATTCCTACTGTATCTCGAACTATTTATGCATGAGGATCTTAGATTGAAGAACCTATACCAATTTTATATTTTGAATCTCGAAACTTGACTAACATGAAAACTTATAACGAAACATCGCGCCATTGGCTTTAAAACTTAAACATAAAAACTTATCGTCTAATGATTTATACTAATCACCGCAGTCATAACTTTATTCTATGAGACAGATTAGCCGGAAGGCAAAAAAAAATCAAATCGTATCTCAAGAAACACAATCCCAAACAAACATGTACATGTCGCCACTCCACAGTTTTCCTAGAGCAAACTGTTACGACAGCCGCGCGGCTCTCTCCGCCGTTCTAGTGGCCCCTCACAATTCCGCACCGCCTGGGCCGGCTGTTAAAAACGCAATGAATAATTATTTCGGGGCCCTACCCGCGCCTTTTTGGCACGACTTAAACTTTCATTGCTCCAATTTGAAGACTCCGATCATTTTGATTGACAAGCTTTTCTCGGAGAGAAAAATATAAATATATTTTTGTAGTAATTGTAAGTAAGTAGAGTAAAATATTCTATCATCCCATCTGACGGCGAGTCTGTGACCTTCCAAGTAAATTCGAGCCAGTTACATAAATGATAGTATGTATAGTCAACCTCGTAATTGCATTATCATTTTTGCTTTACCGATACCCTCTTGACTTTATTGAAACTACAAGGTTAAGCCGCACAGGTCGATCGAAGGTTAAGCAACGCTTGCCGCAGCCGGTTCGTGGATGGGTGACCATCCATTACATCGTAGACCCCTTCGTGCCTCGGAAAGTACGTTATGCCGTTGATCCCGGCTGTCATTCGTAGATATTTGACAAGTGGTAGGTAGTTAGAAGCCCAAAAGTCTGACAACCAGTCTTTACCAAGGAGTACCATGTTGCCCAGTAACTGGGTTGTGGAGGTCAGATAGACAGTCGCTTCATGTAAAATACTGGTATTCAGCTGGATCTGTGTTAGACTGGAAGCCGACCCCATCATGTTGGGAAATGTCTAGGCAGATTGTTCCTTCACGATGGACAACTTCGATTACCTAGGTCTAACGCAAATCCAACATGTTAGGAAAAGGCTAGGCAGATTGACTAAGGTTGAAACTATCTGACTGTCATATAGACAAACCGACCTTGTCGTTTTATGACGTGCAAGTGAAATTCAACCTTAGGGTGGCGAAGACTGGGCACGCCACAATTGCGGCGATAAGTCCCCTCTTTGAGGAGTGGCTGGAGAGGCGCCACGGCGTCCTCACCTTCCGCCTGACGCAGGTCCTCACCGGACACGGGTGCTTCGGGAGGTACCTGTTCCGGATAAGGCGGGAGGAAACGCCCGGGTGTCACCACTGTGTGGATCGCCCGGAGGACACGGTGGAGCATACGGTGGAGGTCTGCCCGGCTTGGGCGGAGCACCGCCGTGTCCTCGCGGAAGCGATCGGCGGCGGCGATCTCTCGCGTCCGGCCCTGGTCCAGGCCATGGTACGGAGCGAGAGTGCATGGGAAGCCATTACCTCCTTCTGCGAAGCAGTAATGCTCGTGAAGGAGGAGGCGGGACGCGTGAGGGAGAGGCAAGCTTTGCACCCTCACGCCCCTAGTCGCCGCAGGAGACGCCCTGGGCGTCGGGAATTGGCAGCCGATTCCCGGCCACCGTAGGCGCGGGCTTGCGGACGGCGAGCAATGGGTAGCTCGCCGTCTGGTAAGGACCAGGCCCGAGTCGACGGCGCGTCGTGTTCCACGCGCGCCTCAAAGAGATGTCAGCACTATTGACGGGGTCCGCTAGGGCCGATGCCACCTAGGGTTGCGGGATGTTCGAAAGAGTTACCGTGGCCCCGGCACAGGCAACAGAAGGAACACGGGTGGGTTTTAGTCAGTAAAAGTCTGACACGCCCTCCCGCTCCGCCCAGAGCGGGAGAAGTCATTTGATGATTTCCCATCCACAAAAAAAAAAAAAAAAAAAAAAAAAGGGTGGCGAAGACATTACGAGGTCCACTATACATACTAAGAGGCTCGAATTTATTTGCAAGTCACAGATTCACAGTCAAAATATTTGAGATTATGAATTTAGTATAAACAACATACCCCGGAATTAAATGCACAACCTCTTAAGGGGTCATTGTACTCATCATTATTAACAAATTTTACAAAACCTGAAATCGCCAAAAAAAAATCAGGTGTTCCCTACATTTTGACGAGTTATGCGGACTTAAGTACCTATATGTAGGGAACAGCTGATTTTTTTTTTCGCGATTTCAGGTTTGGTCCCTTATTAAACGTTGTTCATAATGATGAGTACAATGACCACCTTAAGAGGTTGTGCATTTAATTGCAACAGGACATGTTGTAGAATTAAAAAAATATCTGGGATATTTTATATTCCGAGTTGATTTTTGAGACACCAATTTTGTCGGTAGAGTAAATAGGGCCTAAATA
The DNA here is from genome assembly GCA_947568875.1 of Fissipunctia ypsillon. NCBI lineage: Eukaryota > Metazoa > Arthropoda > Insecta > Lepidoptera > Noctuidae > Fissipunctia > Fissipunctia ypsillon. The sequence continues at coordinate 23,020,294 of OX387654.1, forward strand.
AATTTTGGTTGGCATTTGAATTTTGTCGTGCTACAATTGCAGTCTGTTTTTACACTTGTTACTCTGGCTTCAAATAAAGTACTGTAAACTGTACTAAGGTCGTCCAATAGTTCCCGACCACCGTAGGCGCGGGCTTGCGGACGGCGAGCAATGGGTAGCTCGCCGTCCGGTAAGACGCGTTGTGTTCCACGCGCGCCTCAAAGAGATGTCAGCACTATTGACGGGGTCCGCTAGGGCCGATGCCACCTAGGGTTGCGGGATGTTCGAAAGAGTTACCGTGGCCCCGGCACAGGCAACAGAAGGAACACGGGTGGGTTTTAGTCAGTAAAAGTCTGACACGCCCTCCCGCTCCGCCCAGAGCGGGAGAAGTCATTTGATGATTTCCCATCCACAAAAAAAAAAAAAAAAAAAAAAAAAGGGTGGCGAAGACATTACGAGGTCCACTATACATACTAAGAGGCTCGAATTTATTTGCAAGTCACAGATTCACAGTCAAAATATTTGAGATTATGAATTTAGTATAAACAACATACCCCGGAATTAAATGCACAACCTCTTAAGGGGTCATTGTACTCATCATTATTAACAAATTTTACAAAACCTGAAATCGCCAAAAAAAAATCAGGTGTTCCCTACATTTGACGAGTTATGCGGACTTAAGTACCTATATGTAGGGAACAGCTGATTTTTTTTTTCGCGATTTCAGGTTTGGTCCCTTATTAAACGTTGTTCATAATGATGAGTACAATGACCACCTTAAGAGGTTGTGCATTTAATTGCAACAGGACATGTTGTAGAATTAAAAAAATATCTGGGATATTTTATATTCCGAGTTGATTTTTGAGACACCAATTTTGTCGGTAGAGTAAATAGGGCCTAAATAAATTTTGGTTGGCATTTGAATTTTGTCGTGCTACAATTGCAGTCTGTTTTTACACTTGTTACTCTGGCTTCAAATAAAGTACTGTAAACTGTACTAAGGTCGTCCAATAGTTCCCGACCACCGTAGGCGCGGGCTTGCGGACGGCGAGCAATGGGTAGCTCGCCGTCCGGTAAGGACCAGGCCCGAGTCGACGGCGCGTTGTGTTCCACGCGCGCCTCAAAGAGATGTCAGCACTATTGACAGGTCGAGTTGCGGGGTTGCGGGATGTTCGAAAGAGTTACCGGCACAGGCAACTGAAGGAACACGGGTAGGTTTTAGTCAGTAAAAGTCTGACAGGCCCTCCCGCTCCGCTCAGAGTGGGAGGAGTCATTTGATGATTTCCCATCCAAAAAAAAAAAATAAAAGTCATCCAATAGTTTTCAAAACAGTCAGTTATCTCTCATTGTATTTTCTTTTGCCAATTCTCTATCACCACTTGTTCCCCGCTACCCAGACTCGCAACTAATCAAAACCCGCAAATCGCGATCAACATTTATATTTTTAATTCTGCAACACTAATACATCAGGCTGATTTATGTCGCGAACTGGCAAAGTTGTGGATTTATGGCGCCTCAACTGAGGAGACATCTTTCCTGGGACGCTGCAGCTTTTGCTACGGAAGTTATCCATACTATGATAATATTATAAAATAATGCGAGAGTAACTCTGTCTGTCTGTCTGTGACCTTTTCACGCCTAAACGGTTAACCGGATTTCGTTGAAATTTGGCACACAGGTAGACCATGGCCTGGGTTAGGAAAAAGGATAGTTTATATACCGGCAGTAGGTTTGTTGCTCTGGGGGAATTTCAGACCTCCACGTGGAAGATGCTGCCGACAGCAGATAGTGTTATATATTTGAAGGTAGGTATAGCTTTGATATCGACATATCACACAGCTGTGCACATATCTATACAATATTAGACATACTAAAACGAGGGCACCAGATGCACCCCGCGGAAGCTTGTTTGCCTCCACGCCAATCAAGCTTGGCAGTCATACAATAAACCGCACGAAAACACAGTAACAATACAAAATAAATTATCACTATATATCACTCAAAATCAACACGCTTTTTTAAATCTCGCGTTACAGTCAAACCCTCTAAAACGGGCATAAAAGGAAACGACCAATAAATCAGCAACACGTCGCGCTAGACAAATAAAACATGTATGAAACAAAAAAAGTTGTATATATGTGTACAAAATTCGCAAAAAGAATTACAAGCAATAACATGCAGTAGTGTTAATATTGGATGCGTAAGAAAGCGTGTTGTTATGGGGAACTGCGTCTTATGTTGTTGTGGTAAGGTCGACGTTGATGGCAGGAGACAGCGTGGTAGTGATTTAGTCCCTATCGGCCGTCAACCTGATTAATGTCGCTAGTAAATCAGCGGATTACGACAATGCGAGAAATGACGAGTCGCGGCCGGATCGCAAGCGATACTGGTGTGTGGTGCAAGTAATTGCCGCAAAACGAAAGTTTTCGCACAGTGTTACCTACATTCTGCAAGCCAAAGCAGAGTGATTTAGTTTAATTTTAAATCAAATTAAATAATTTATTTGCTTGAATATGGGTACATGAGGTGATACATACAACAAAAGTTCTTTTAACTATATCCTACCTTAACAGGTGTGCAAATATTTATTATAATAAAAATATTTCTTACTTACACACACAATTTAGTGTGTCATCCTCAGTCTTTGTTCCTATTGCTTGATTCATTGCCATTCAACTCGTTTCCATATATCTTATAATTAGTTACATTAAATAATTATATAATTTAATTTCAGGATAACACTTTCCAACGTTTTATTTAGATAGTGGGTTGCGCAAATAATTCCTGTACTACGGTACAGGAATTATTAAACACAAACAAAACAGACAATAAATATAGGAACTCTGATACGTCAGAGTTCCTATATTTATTGTCTGTTTTATTTGTGTTTATTAAAAAAAAATCTGGTGCGTATGTTTTCTGCAAAGTTATACCATAAACAACTCAGAAATGTTGTTCTATAAATTCGCTTCCGCCTGTCCCTTAGTCTAACGAGACACTCGCATCGAATTATTGAGTAAACACGTACGTAATCGCGCGATCGTTTCATTTAGAACGAATGCAAGGGCACCGGGAGAAATATCGCTCCGTATATTTTTTCTAATATAAAAGTGTCAGTTTCTTTTAATAGGATTTGTTTATGAAAAATATAGTTTTACACACATGAAAGGTAACCTAATCTTTACAAAAGATTTGTGGGAAGTTCATTTTGTCAGTTTATGGCCGAATAAAAGTATCGATCAGTCGGGCTGAAACTTTCCCGCTGTCTATTACAGATGATTAATCAAGCACTGCACGCTGTATTTATTATTATTATGAAGGTATACTTATTCAAGTAAAAAATTCTAAAATTATGATCTGAAACTGTGATCATTGTAAAGCCAAAATTTATATCCTTCAAGGTTTTATTAAATATATCATCTGCTCATCTTAAGGAACCATGAAAAATGTAATTTAATGTACCTATGTAATGGTATCCAGATAATGCGTACCTTAAACAATAACCACCTAACAATGTTATTAGTGACTAGTTAAATGGTAAATTGCAATAATCAGCGTTTTTTTTTTTCATATAAGTAAGTAGGTAGTTGACAAAAAAGTTTATTAAAATAATTAACAAAAAGTGAAAGCTACTGTCGGTTAGTTCCTTTTTACAACACCCGCGAGTCTTTGCGACCACATGGGACCAATATATGTTACAACAATGAACCACACAAACATACTCAAAGATAGAGAATTTAGTAAAGTTTTGCCTTATCACTCATGTTTTGCACCTCATAAAGCTGCGAATAGTGAAATCATCTAAAGACAACTGATAAAATACAAAAGTCTAACTAACGTAACATATTTTACTTTGATTTATATGAATAAATAATGAAAACTATACATTACACACATCGGTAAATAATTTATGATTGATATTGTGAATCAGGTAAGAGGAAAACTTATAGGATACATCCCATTTAGTTTTTGCAAAACGAGTTTATTGCGAAGGTTTAATAAAATAGGATATTTATGTACAAATGTGCAATATTAGATAGGGATATAAGTTCAGAAATAATGTTAGTTCTTCTCTTACAGGTTTTACCTGCGACTTCCTTTTAAAGTCTAGGTCTGTTACAAAACAAAGTATTTTTAACAGTATTATGATCTAAATTACTAAACTGTAATAATTACCTTTATCTTTAAACTTGTCCTGTAGCAGTTTCTTGCTCTGTTATACAATAAACAAAGGTAAGCATTTTCAAAGTTGCGCAATGGCTCTCGGCCATCGGCGCCCTTGCGCATCAAGTCCACCCTATAACTGTCTTGTGTTCGTCCGATTCGGGAACACAACTTTACCTTTGCCGATCTTTTCAAAAACACTGTGGAAGACAATAAAAAAATATCATGAGAATTATGTACAAACTCTATCCACAAAATGCGTGACACCAAGCACTTACATCAAATAAAATTATTTTTATAAAAATCCCTCACAACGAAATACCACTCCAATCAATCACTCATAATTGCACACAATCCATAGAAAACTAAAATAAACTGAAAAACATACAAAAAAAAAACGACCCACACGTTCACAAGTTCGCGTGTGTGTGCGCAACTACGTCACATTGTAACTGACAAATTGATTTATGTCGTCGAGGGGAGCACGACGAACCTAGCAAGTTTGCGCTAAGTCCGACTCGGAGCGCTCGCTACTACATGTTTGAAATTTCGAACTTTTTATGTTTTTACATTTTGGTTGAGCTCGTTGGGGTCTTTTTGGGTACCTAATCGTGACTTATCGTGATTTTTTTAAGTATAAGAGTATTTCAAAATAGTGGGTATTTCCGTAAAAATCCATCATGTACGGCTACACTGTCGCAATAACGCGAACTACACTTCGCGCGCTCTCTCTCGCACAACGCTCGACGTCTCGCTGTACAACAGAGAGCGCGCGAAGTGTAGTTCGCTATATCCCGACAGTGTAGCCGTAGCATTAGAATCTGTGTGTGTGCTTTGAATTTTCAACCAATTTCCATATTACTCTAGGTACTACATAAATAAATAGAGATCTAGGTCTGTATTAAGTTATAATAGAATAATTATAAGCCTTCCGTCTACGACTTGACTCTTACGTAGTTAAATTTCAGCCAGGGGTCATCTTAAAGGTCATCTTAACAATAAAATTGTGATCAGCATTACCTGCCTCTTCGATTTTACGATTTTCCAATGAACATATTTTTACTATTATTTTATCAGTACGTGACGGACAGACAAGCCTTATCTACCAACCCTATATACCAAATCGTTACTTAATTGGATACATTACACATTTTTTACTTCAAATCAATTGACACCTAAAGTTTTATGGTATTTTAAGCCATAAAACTCTTGGACACTAAAATGGTAGATTTAGTGGTGACCGACCAATCGTGTTGGAGTTGGTTTATAGCTTTTGACCATAAGACTTACGTCACCAATCCCGAGTGTCGTGTCTCGTAAAATAGATAAATAACGATTTTCGACTTTTTATACGTCTCGATAAGATATATTTGTTATTATGTCTTTACTGACTTCGGTTACAGATTCAGAGTGGACGGGCCCGTTTGATGACCGAATTTTATGTTGTTTTTAATTGAAACAAATTGTTAAATCGTTAATTTTTATCTACATTGTTAGCTTAAGATCTCTAATATTTTCGGATCCATTTTAATTCACTACAAAAAATCTATAAATTATTTACGTAGCTAATTAATTAAAAAAACAAAATGTCGTGTCTGAATTTATTCATCTTTGATTCTCTTTAATGCCAAACAAGGTAGGTAGTTCAAAGATTACGTCGAGAGATGGCAACTGGTAATCATAACTCATCCTCCTGTCAATGTTTTTATAAAGCGACATTAAAACATTTAATGATTGATTTTTCCTTGATTAAATTCGTTTAGGAAATATTAGTTATGCGTGACGAATGACCCTGGTTCCTGTTTACCCCTCTTTGGTGGAAGCGTCGTTGCAATAATAGGGTAAGATAGAATTAAACTTGTTACATAGTTGGGAAATGGTTTCACGTTGTGTGATTATGGACAATCAACGAATGTGTTGGTTACTCTTCTCTATGTTTGGTTACTAATAACGTAACACGAGTGTTAGTGTTGGTTACTTTTAATAATGAATTTTCAAATATTAGTTTCTGTCTTTTCTGTCTAGTTTGAACCATTTTCTGTCTTTTCTTCGGTGTCGCGTCAACTTGAAATATGTACGAACTGCAATGATTGTGATTGGTCAGTTGTATAATATATTTAGATCAGTTTCATTACGAAATCCTGCCATTATGCTGAAAATCTTGTATTGTTTTGACTATCATGGCATCATGAAATTAGCGGCTTTTCATTTATGTACCTTGAAATGGTTGACGGCATGGTGAGGCTCATGGCAAATGGCGATTTGGCAGATTTTACCTTCAAGGTATTGCAGCTGTAAAGGCGAGTACGCACGAAGGAACAAAACATGGTGAAAATGAACATCGAATACGGAACATTTGGTTCGTAATACGTGTGAACCATACTTATACGAACCGTTCGACTTGTGTTCGCGCTCTACCGCCCCCCACTCTCTTTAGTAGCCAAGGATTCGCCACGAACATTTTTGACGAACACAGTATTTGATATTCGTTAGTGGTCTGCACATGCGAACAAAGTGTTCGATGTTCGTGTTCCTCATGTTCTTGTTCGTTCTTGTGTATACGCCTTAATAGATAGGCATAGGGAAAAACTTAATAATACTTTATGGTTTGGACTAGTGGCTGAATCAGTCTTTTACTGAAAAAGAATGATTTTTTAGATAAGTAGGTACAAGTTTGTAGTTCCAACTGACTCTTTTATGTTAAAATTCTGACGTTTTCCCTAAATTCACATAAAACGTGGGTGGAGCATTGCAAGCTGGTACTCCTTTTAAAATATACGAGAACATGCCAATATAATAAGCAATCTTTTACCATTTTCAATAGCAAAATGCCAGCTCATAATATCAGATACAGCCATCTAACTTAACACAACATATTATATTGAAGTACAATGTCATAAAATGGTCCAAATTACGCGGGCCCGATATCCAAAAACAATGTCCCGATCGACGTGAAAGCACACCACAATTTCAACCTTATTTCGTATACAATAAAGTGACTTTTATGTATTGTAGTTAACGAATGCAACTACGCGACTGAATAAGTTTTTTTCAATTATAAAAGACATAATTTGTTGGTGGAACAGCAAGCGATTTTAAAGCGTTGCATTTAGGTATAAGGTTGAGAATACCTTGTAGATAATAATGATATATGACCAACCAAAATCAAAAAGGTTATCCACGAAAATGTTAATATAATAGTTGCTTCAGTACTACGGGTTTTGTTGGCGTGAAGGCATAAATCAATTTTATGGCCTCATCTAAATCAAGCGCGTTTTAATGGGCGTCCCCCGTCATATCATAGCGTAGTATGATAATTTACTGCTACTATGTGACGAATGTTAGAAATAAAGGGTCCTTCGACCGCCCCCTTGCCCCCTTGCCCCCCTTGGTCCCCCTACGTCGTAGGGATTAGTTTTATGCCCTAAACCGTTGTCGTAAATATGTCAGGCGTATCTCGGGCCTTCGGGAGCTGTGCCGTGTGAGATAATTTTTGAATTTACTTTATTATTAGTTTTGGAAGGTAGGTTTGAGTCTTCGTGGTATGACGGTGGACTGAATTATCTTTTGGTCTTAAATTATTGGAAGGTCGAGAAATGACATTGATTGAAATGTCAACTAAAAAGAATAAGTGTTTGAACATATTTTTGTAACTGGTCCTTTTGATTTTCTGTCCCTAGCTGACCTAAAAGAGGCGGCTTACAATTGGCAATTCAATTTAGTAAGCCAACTCCCTCGCAGCCATTTTCTGATCTACATGAACAAAACTGCAAGGATTCGAACGAGCAACCTTGAGCTCGAAAAGCTGGTCGCTGCGCCACTGCACCCACCCCTACTATGCAAGCTAGAAACAAAATGCGATCGCTCCAATTCTTACTCCTGCAATTCAGTCAAAACTTTAGAATGTATTTTCGTTTAAATCATTCACACAACAAAGGAAGACATTCTGAGTTAACACACAACTTAATAATATACTTAAATCATGCTTAATGCTCTGAGGAGATAGCAACATTCGCATTGCTGAGTAAGTTGTTATAAGGCGATGTTAAAGTAAGGATATAGGTTAGTAGGTGCAGACCTACTAACTAACCCAATGACTGCAGAGTCATTGGGTTAGTTTCTCAACTAGTAATAGATTTCGTTCTTTAAATTACGATATTTTGAACACTTTGCCTTATATAACAGTTTATCTTTTATGCATAGTTTTAGGTTTTATTTGTAACAAAACCGCTGCTGCGATATAATGGTCAGTACCTAATTACTTTTCAGAACTGTTTCAAAATCTGCTTAGGAATTATTGGTTATTCAGAGTACTATCTCCTATTACATGGAATCCATTTTCTGTAATAATTGGTACAAAAAGCTTAAGCAAAGCTGTGGGTGTGCAATATGTCTGCAGTAAATATAACATCACGCCTGTGTTTCCCCGAAGGGTAATGCAGAGGTATAGGAGTACCTATAGCACACACACATTTCGCCAGTTATGTTTAAGTCCCATGCAATAGGGGGCGAGCCTATTGCCATCAACCGGGCACAAATCCTGACTCCGGACTGCTACTGAGAAATTCCAGAGAGAAAACTCAATAACACTGCCCGACCTGGGAATCGAACCCAGAATATACCAACGAGGTAGTTACAGAGTGCAGTAAACTGAAAAGCCCGTGAATCGTATAACGCTACATATTTCTCAAACTATAGGTAGGTACATTTTTGAGTGCAACCTCTGCCCACCACAAAACAAACATGCCATGGGCACCTCGGACAAAGACGTGACAGATTACCTCAGAGGCTATAATAAAATACTTTGATTTGACGAAAATACAGTGGTTAGTCGAGCCAGATTACAATACAGCGGCTAAGCGTAGGAAGGTTTAATTAGATGGAGTTCCGTAGGGTACTCGTAGCAACAGTAGGTATGTTATACAGCCACACTGCTTTTGGATCCTGTATCTATACCTAAGTGGGAGTACATCCCATGGCCTCGGGAAGTCTGATCAAGTCGACTGTTTTTTGTCATTTGATTGACCAAACCAAACAAACAGCACAATTTCAATTAAACTAACTTTGAATTTGTCTAATCTTCGTCCTTAGTGGATCGGGCAGCCGCTGCAGTAGTATTTTGAGTTAAAAAAATGTATAATATTTGAGTTTTGTAGATCTTGGATAACACCCAAAGACCGAGTTGATTGATTCAATTTAACTTTTTTTTTTAATATTTTTAATTAGGTGCCTTTGCACTTGTCGTTGTCTAACCCCCAGTTTTTGAGTATTTTTAAATGAATCTGTCACTTTTTTTTTAAATTTATCGGTATATGTTGTTATCAACCCAAGCTAACCTGATACTTCACAGGTTTGCCAACCAGAGACTTGGCTTAGGCTTTTAGAAATCCAGCTAAAGGCTACCTACTCTAAGGACCTGTCAACTAGGCATCCACTTGTCTGTTAATTATGTCTCCTTGTACAAAATGCTTTTAAGTGTCGATAACCTCGAAGTGTGGGGTATCGCAATGACATGTGATGTGTACTTAGTAGCGGCTTACAAAAGACTTACGGACAGTATTCATTATTAACTACTAGGTTCTGCCCATGGCTTCACCCGCGTGGTGGTCAGAAACTATCCCATGGACACATTACTACTGGGATTTAAAAAGTATCCTATGTCTTAACCCAGGAGGTTATGGTCTAGCTGTGTAAAATCTAAGATGTAATGTAAACTGTTATTTTGATTGATTAATCACGTGTGACATGCTGTGAACTGACACTGTTGTGACAGGTGACAGTTTTCTTTCTATGATCTATGGTCGATCTATGGTTAACAGTCATTGTTTTTAAGCACAGAGTAACTAAATCGGTGAGACGCCATGTTGAAAGTCGATAAAAATAATTTGATAAATATCAATTAGCTGCCACAAAATTTAAATGATTTATCTGTATTTTTCCCGAATTCTACGGATTTTTCTCTTTTTTGAGGTAGTGCACATAGACCTGGTCCATTTTGTAACATCTCTTTTGAATAGTTTTTTCTGACATGTGAGTCCTTCAATTTTTGATACCGACTCGTCAGTTGCAAAAAAATAATGGATTGAGTTTGATCAAACTTGAAATTTTTTGTCGTATTACACCAGATATGGAATTCTAAATCACCTAATTGATATCGAAACATTGTGCCATAAACCTAGGGCATTTATATACTTTAATAATAAAGTGTAACCGAGTTTGCATCTCGCCTCGCGCTTCCTCTGAACCTGGACGAACAGGTTATTACGAATCGTCTCCAAGTTCTAGTATCAGAGAATAAGTTTTTAATCTTTGCTAATCTGGATAAGTCAGATAGAACAGGTCGTGCTTCGGCCTCTACCTTAAGGTCGAGGAGGTTTCTCTTCAGGCCGTGAACTAACTCGAAAAATTTGGGTCAACCTACTTCGAAGACCACAAGAGTGTGTCTCTTGTGGACCTGTTTCAACGGCAGACGACAACTGGCGACTTTTCAAGACGATCATACTTTTTACTATACTCTAGCTCAGTGATATAGTTAGTAATACTTTCACCGCGAGATCATTATTCGAAGACAATTTTCTCTTAATTTACGACTGTGTTAAACCACGTTTTAACTTAGCTAATCTCTTTTTTTATACCGATAACTACGTGTGCGTACCCTAAAAGCGATTGCAATCGATTTGATAGGTCGTTACCGAAATTCATGCATTACAATCAGCACCCTAATTGCGTAACACACTTATAGTAGAAATCGGTTTCATTTTGACAGTTTAACGACATTCATTGCGTTATTTACGTTGTTGAGCAGACAAATTTTTCGAATATATGAAAGCAATGGATTAGAAATATGCTTCAGAATAATTCAGATTGTGACTGATAGTGTGTTACGCAATTAGAGTGCTGAAAGGTCTAAGTTATCTCGTGCAATTTTGAATCGATAATATTTTTAAAAGAACCGACCGCAACTTTTTTAAGATAAAATCCTTGTTTTTTTCCCTTTTTTACTTTTTATACTTTTATTGTTTTGGAGTGACTTTTTATTATTAATAAATTATACGTGAATTACTTTTTCTTGCAAATGAAATGGTGAAATGCTTTTTCTTTTTTTAATTCCCCGCAGTACGTACCTATGTCTGTAGGTACGTGTGTACGTGTGTACGTGTGTACGTGTGTACGTGTGGATGCTATGAGATTCTCACCGATTTACTTATTTTATTCTTATTTGTCAGATCATCGTCCTTAGTGAATCGGGCAGCCGCTGCAATAGTATTTTGAGTTAAAAAGAAGGATCATATTTGAGTTTTGTAGTAGATCTGAGACATCAACGATAGACTGAGCTGATTGATACAAGAAGGCCCCACTATTTAGTTAAGTAGAATTTTAATGTTCAAATATTTTCTTCCATTTACCTGACGAGCTCAGAGGCTCTTCTATTATATTATTATCTCCCATTTCCACTTCTGGCCAACAGAACCTCTCACCAGCGGAACCCCAAAAAACAATGACCTCATTCGCTTAACGTGTAGGCAAAATATAATAAGCAACATGAAATTTATGTCGGACATAAATTTCATTAATTACCTACAGCAATGATTAATGACCATAACTATGGTATATTTAACGGAAATAATCATTATTATTGAATAACAACATATCGTTCAGATGGATATATTGATAGTTTCAATTGATTAAATTGTGAGAAATGCGATGGTTTTGAGATAGTCATTAGTTTGGGATCCAGTGGGAGTGGTTTATGGGCTTGGGTCTTGGTTTTGACAAGGCCACCGTTTCGGTTCCAGTGGGAACGGAACCTAAAAGAAGTACCTATATCTAATCAGTTACGTATTATGCGCTTTTGCGGATGCACCTGTGTCTATAAATAATGTTTTACAATCATTTTCATTGAAATCTATAAATTCGTAACGAAGAAATCTGTTTTTTGGAGTTCCTTGGAGTCTTAATTTTTTTCTACAAAAGCAATCGATTCACCTTCATTTTTAATAACATATTGCGATCATCATTTAATTTGTACTGACTTTAATAGACATCAGAAGACATCTGCTTGAAAAGAAAAACGTAAAATTTTGGAAGAACCTTGGAAAAATAAATTTCAACTGAGGTACTCGTATTTTTCATTTCGTCATTTATGAAGACTAAATGCTGCACTAAAAGTACCATTAAAGTGAGCTCATGAACTGGAATCTAAAGAGACACATTGACCGTTTGATGTCGGCAGCTCATAGATCAGGATCTGTCTGTCGCTGTGACTGAAATAAATAATGACAGCGTCGAACATGGGATGGTTTATGTGAGATGAACACAAACATCCAATTATTTCGTCTAAAAATAGTGAATTGTAAAAAATATACGGAGTGAATGAGTTTTGATGGCCACATCATCATCACTCCGCCGGAAGGTGTCCACTGCAGGGCATAAACCTTCAGGAAGCATCATCACAACTACCGCTCATGTGTTGCTCGCGTCCTGCGGGTTCCCTCGTCCTTCAGCAGGTTATAGGTCCACCTTGTGGGAGACCTCCCCACGCTGCGCTATCCGGTACATGGTCGCCACTCCAGAACTTTTCGGCCTCATCGTCAGTGGGACTAAGGAATTACCAGGATTACGTGCGTATTGGTAATGCAGTGCTTACTATGAGAACACGAGGTTTTCCATATCGATATCATAACATCATCACGCCTTGCTTCCTCGTAGGTTAGGCATAGGTGTAGTACAACCACATTTCGCCAGTTATGTTTAAATCCCATGTAATTGGGGGCGAGTTTATTGCCCGAACTCGGAATCGAACTCAAGACCTCATGCTTAGCAGTAGCGCTTGCAGCCACTAGTCACTAGACCACACACACAACTCAAACACACACAGAACACACATAGCAACTAACCATAATATTTAGTACTAGAAAGTACCGAACTAAGATCACAAAGATTATGATGTTGTCCCTTCACCTGGACATTTACGACCCCCAATAAACAGCCTACAATATTTTGATGACGTACTAAATTTTTACCCAAGGAATCACATCCGAGAGAATTTTGGTTTCATTTTAATGAGATGAACCACTAAACACTTTATGGGGTACGGAGGCTATAATAAAACACGCGAAACATTTAAATAATTACATTACGACTTTGTCGGGTGAAAAAAGCCATAAAACGACTTCAATTTTTACGACTTTTTTACCGATTGAAGGGAATAATGTGTACATGCGTAGATTGTGTTTCCTTGGTTCGATGTTATGTTGTGGTATGTTCTCACTACATGTGAGACCAGATAAAATATAACAGTTGACGACTATCACCACAGCCTATTGCTACAGAGAGATGTTCTTACCTACCTACTCAAGTATTCAAAGTAGCTTTGCAAAAGACGCATGAATGGAAGGCATTCATTACAAAACTTCACCTACCTTTAGGCCGTGGGGAGCAAGAGTCGCTTGCACATTCCTTAGATCTTCCTGCAGGGTGCGAAGTATTCTATTATGCCTTCTATTTATGCTCATTGTTCAGGCACACACAGCCTGCATTGCACAGCCTGTATTTGAGTACACCACCGCAGGGTTCCTCCTTAATGTGGCCGAGGATGACTAGCCACTCAATCCAACTTGTGGATCTTCTGCTTGTGGTTGTTTCATTCTTCTGTTTCTTGGCATCCTGCAACTCCTCGCAAAATGATTTGACAGCGTCTTCCGATCATGGTTATATCCATATAACTATGATCGGGAGTGGAAAGTTACCGGCAGGAAAAATGTAGACCCTTCTGTCTATGTTTGTCACCTGTAATGACAGTTTATAGGGTTGAAAACAGAGAAGGACTATTTTCTTCCCAAACGAGATTTACAAGAAACCTGAAATGGAGAGTAGCGAGACCTCAGACGAACACTTTGAAAACAGCAACATGCAATACAGCATAGCAATAACCCCGCCAAAAGATTCACCGGTGAAGCTGGATTTGAAACAACCTGGCGGTGATTTCATTAAAGGATCATCCATAGATAAATATTACCCGTCTCTCTACAATTCCATTGCCTATGTAGGGTGCATACTCGGTACGACTCTAATAATCTTTCCATATCCTAAGGGCACGTCTTCCCTATCATTATCACACCGGTCTACTCCTTAATATGCAATGAAACATGAGGCTACATGGGCTAGTGGGTGGGTAGTCTTTGGGTTCATTCGAGTAGTCGAGTCTGGTCAAACCGCTCTGAGGTCGGTGCATTTCATTCATTCATTAATACATCGGAACATAAATTCAAAAATCAAAATGTAGCGTAAATAAAAGCAGTAGCATAAAGCGGTCCATGAATAACTCATAGGATTGTTTCATTTCATTTTATTACGCTGTGTGCCAGTCACACAGAATTTTGTATAATACACGAATGTGCAAGCTATAAAAACGTTGTTTTTATAGGTTTAATAACTTCACTGGGTATGTTGCACTAAAATTGCTAAATTGTAAGCTTTGAGCGATCGTAGCGGGCTATGAATTTATTATGAGAGTTGTGTAGTTCAATTATTAGGAATAAGTTTATTACCTATTATTAATGTTTTAAATGTTAAAAACTTAAAAGTTCGCAACAAATTCAATGTCGGGTCATCCCGGCCCGTAGGCACCTATTTTAATTATTGGAAGTATTAGGCTGGCATTAAGTGAAAAAATTAATTGGGAAATAATAGTATTGATAATAAGTAAGAGGAGGCTAAGAGGATGCTCAATAATGAATTAATATGACATAGTGTTAACCGAATAAATAGATTACCTATTGAGCACGTAAATTTTCATAGAAAAATTCACACTAATAAAATATTTGATTTGATGACGCCCTGCTATCTAACCTTTTCTTAACCTTTACGACACCAAATAATTTTTCACCACAACGTATACAAAATAACAGATTTACATAATCCTTCATCACCCTTTTAATTTCCTATCATCACAATAATCCTTCTTAATAAGTTAAAATCCTCCAAAAAAAAACAGTAAAAACTCTTTTCCCAACGTTATTGCAGATCGCTGACGTGACAAATGCCGACGTTGACGTTGCAACGCTGACGTCCGACGGTACGACCCTCGGCGGGGTGAAAAATGGGCCGTGTAATGCGGCCTTTATTGCTAAATTAATATCATTCAGGGGACTGATTTCTGATTGGTTATTGAAAAATTTGCAAGGATATTTTGCGCTTTTCGACATAAATGTTGGATTTTTTTTGTACATTCTGATTGAATCACTGTGGCAATGAGGACGTAAGATTCCAATGGCCTTGACCTTTACTGAAAGATTCGTAAGTATTCCTGAATTCTAGCAATCGACTATTGAACTATTTTAGAGAGACAACTCTTAGAACTTGTGACATTTAGTTTGATGATTGAAATTAAAAAGGCAAGCCTATTTCTTTTAAAGTTAACAGGTAACCATAATTACTAAGCAAAATTACAAATTCACATCCATAGCAGACTGTCGAGTTCGAGTCCAAATACCTCAAAACAAAATAATTCCCAAAAGCAGTTTCATCCAAGAACACTTCACCCTCACCAAACCCACTCACAAGTAACCTAACATTAGCTCAAACCTTCCTAACCCTCAAAAATCACTAAATAACAGCCGCCAGCACCAGACACATAACTCACCCCCACCCACCCGTCATATTTCCATCATATGCGAGCAAAAATACAACTAGATTCATTATCAGCCCGATACATCACCCCCTGTAATGGCCGGGGGTGAACGTGGACCGTGGGAGGGGGCCAGGTTGATTCATAACCAATAAATCAATGGACTAGGGCGAGGTAATAGTCCAAATATTGTGCGCATACTAGGGTAGGTCGGAAAAATGGTCATCCCTTAAAGAAGGTTGATTTGTGCGTAATTTTCTTTCTGGATTTTTGTTTATGTTTTGTTTACTTTGATGCGGGTGGTGTTTTGGGTTTGGGATCAGTAGTGGCCATGGTAGAGAAGATGTTTTGGCAGTTTTTAATTTTGTGGGTAGTATAGAATTAATAAGACACGAGGGGAAATAATACTTGTATCGGGGTCACATCGATCAACAAGGTAATGTATAGCCAATGAATCACATATTTTATGCAGCTTCACTAGGCTACAGGTAAGATCCGGATAAGAGGATTAAGAGGTGTTATATACTTTCATACAATAGCTTGTGTGGGAGTTCAGACGGACGGTAAAAATATGATCATATTAAAATATTCACTTAAGAATGAAAATCTTAAGGGAAAACTTATATTATGCCTAGTAAAGCATTGATACAGCTCAGCTGCCTAATCTTTTCCCAACTATTTTTGCGGTCGGCTTCCAGTCTAACCGGATGGCACTGAATACCAGTATTTTATAGGGAGCAACTGCCTATCGAAAGCATCGATACAGCTATAAGTCATAAATAACTTACCTACCTTTCAACTGGTTGTAAGCTCCAATAAAACTGCACGTTGTACACCACATTTTTTCCCCAACGCTATTATTCCACCATTAACACCACATTCCCAGCTAACCCCTAAGAACTCCAGCTATCAGGTGCCACGTCGCTCACTTTCCGTATCTCCTCGTCGATCGACAATCCTTCGTCAGTCGTCACTGTCCCCGACTGTATCTCTGACGTCACTCAACCAGCGGACGATTGAATGAAATGTCAGTTTTCCACTTACACCACTGTTTATTTAGATTCAGAAGCCCAGTTCCCGCAATTAAAAACGTTCAAAATCTAGTCACAATATCATCTCAGCGACCATCAAATGTCAAAAATTTGTCAAAAATGTAGGGAAATTATAGGTATTTTTGACATATTGAGACTGAGATCAGACTGTGAATGTTCTTAAAATTACGAGAATTGCCCCTCTGGTGCTACATTTACATAGCTGAATGATTTTTATTAATGTGAATCTTGGAATCTTTGATTTACGGACAATTTAAGATAAGTTATTTTTGTTAGGTAAATTTAAAACTAGTTATTGGTTAGACGTAATACAATTATTTCTTAGATTGCCTATCATCACGGGAGTATTCTAAAATTTTTAAAAATCTAGTTTTTATTCTATAATATTTTTCAATAAAATAATACAATTTAGAAGCCTTTTCAATAGTAGACGTCTTTATACAGATTATCAGATGAAATGTTTCAAGCATTTGTTATTATTGTTCGATCGGCGATCCTTCGTCAGTTGTCGACAACTGTATCTGTGACGGGCGTCAATCAACTCGCGAACGATTGAATAAAATGTCAATTTTGGACTTACGCTCTTGTTTTTGTGAAGCTTTTAGAGAGGATTCGGTTTCATAGTACGGAGTTGAGTTTTTGTTCCATAACTTCACGTTATTGAAACTGCTAGGGAATATATGTGATTATTATTAAGTAGGTAATAGTTAATTTCGAAAACGCTAAATAGGTTTTTTGTAAAGGAAGTTTAATATTTCGTTAGCCTGCTGTTTTGGAAATTTTTAAACTTACTTTTAGGGTTAATTCAGTAAAAAACCAAGATAGGTAGGAAGTCAAAACGAAAAATAAAACAGATACATTGTTATTTTCAAGTTACTATTAAAAACGCTGATTCAACAATAATCATAAGCACACTTTGAATTAAAGTCATATTCCATAAAAATCATACAAACTTTCTCTCCCTACATCCAAAAATATTAATAGGTATACCCACAAGTATCCAAAAACGCGATAAAAGCATCAATAAACATAGCAAGTCACTACTGAACCATTTGAAACGAAAAAAAAAACAACAGATGCTGACAAAAGAAGTCTTTTGTCAGCTCGCGCGACTGACATTTGTCAATCAACCCTCGCGCCTGTCAGCTGTCAATGACAATTAATGGCCGCCCATACAAAGTTTTATGGCTTTTATTACCCGAATTGTATGAAAATGATTAATGCAAGCACTAATGCAAATCCACGCGGGCGACGCACGTAGGCACTTATTGTGTTTGTCGTAGTTTTGTATAAAATTGATTTATTGCAAATTTCGCAGTTATGTCCTTGTGCGTGGTGATTGTGGGCGGCGTCGTGAGTGTAGGTCATTATTACAAATACTTGGTATGAATGAAGCGAACGTTTCTTGAAATTGAAGAGATTTGAGTGTAGAACTAAGTAATGGTTACAGAGACTAAATAATGATGGACAAAACGAAAGCGATGTCGAGTCAGAAGTCTACAATACTACGGTATTAAGGTATAAGGTGTTTTAAAATTAACCCGACAAATTTTAAGGAGTGCTTATACCATGGAACTGAATACCTTTTGCTATGGGACCACTTTGAAATCGCGAAAAAAAAATCTGCTGTATCATACTAAAGTTTTAATACTGTTCTTAACTGTACTGGACAGCTTTTTTTCGCGATTTCAGAGTTGGTCCCATAGTAAAAGTTATTTAGTTCGATGGTCTAAAGCACCTCTTAAAATTTTTCGGGTTAATTTTGAAACACTTTAAATAGTTCGCCTATACACATACACACGTCTCGTAGAGTACTTACCTAGATATAAAATAAAATTTTAGAATGTTTGCGGTTCTGTGAGAAGACAGAGTGATAGGATTAATTTAATTTAGTACTTATTTAAGGCTTATTTGCTGTAGGTACTAAATGTACTCGTATATTAATAATAAATAAATATAATATGACCCATTTAAGACAGCAAGGCATAGGTAGCGATAGATATTGCTTGCACTGACTGATCTTACCATTATTTAATTGCCCCACCTATTTGTCCCAGTGCAGGTCAGAGGTCAGGAACGAACATTGGACACCGAGCACCACACTCGCTCAATGCGTGTTGATTTTAGACCGTAGGTAGATAAGGTTTTCCTGCAATGTTTTCTTTTACCGTAAGTTAGTGGTTTCTTAAATTTAATGGAAAGTTAAGCCAGCACCCTAATCGCTTAACACACGTAGAGTAGGCATCGGTTTCATTTTGACAGTTCAACAACATTCATTGCGTTATTTACGTGTTTTGTTGAGCAGACAAATTTTTCGAACATATGATGCAATGGATTAACAATATGCTTCAAAATCATTCAGGTTGTGATTGATAGTGTCTTACGCAATTAATGTGCAGGTCTTTAGTATTAAAATAATTCATGAAAAATCTTTCTGGCCACTAAGTTATTTTTAACCTTATATTAATAGCTGTTAAAACGCTTCTTTTTTTTAAAGAGTGGGGAATACTTTTGATCTTGGGTCCATATTTGGGACTTGC
Source organism: Fissipunctia ypsillon (assembly GCA_947568875.1). Lineage (NCBI taxonomy): Eukaryota > Metazoa > Arthropoda > Insecta > Lepidoptera > Noctuidae > Fissipunctia > Fissipunctia ypsillon. Next base: position 23,039,658 of record OX387654.1, read on the forward strand.
CTAATACCTCGCTGCGGGTAAAGCAGCAAAAATACATTATTTATCTATGATACTTCATATTTCATAATTTGCTAATTCTTTAAAAAAAAACACAAAGAATATTAATTATATTCTTTTTCATTTTTCCAAAAAAATATTTAAGTATAATTTTTACAATAACAAAATAATATTAAATATGTAACATTTCAAGTTCTGAATACAGTAAAAGGATCGTGAAAGTTAATATAATCCCGAAGCAAACGTCTTGTGAAAATAATTAATATCGATTTCGAGACAGAGCGACTGTTCTGCTCGGCTCTGGTGTGGCCCAAGTAGTAAGATCCAGCGGGTTTTTGCATATTAAAATAATTATGAGTTAATTCTACACTTAGCTACACTACTGTACATTGGAACGCTTTATGGTACACAGGCCTATTGATCCCTCAACCTGCAATCTGGTTAATCTTTCTATGTATCGACTATTTTTATAAAGACGAAAGAGAACTTTATTGATTTTATTAAATACTTTTATTCGATCCTAGGATCTGATGAAAATGCCTGATATTGATCATAATGTTTTCCATAAGTTTTGCATGCTTCGTTGCTCGCCACTTAGCTTCACTTGCTTGGTTTACTATCGCAAAAACTTAACTTCCGTAACTGTGTTTTGGCAACACTCTTGATATCCCGTATCCTTCAAAAGTCCTTCGTACGCTTTAAATGTGAAAAGCAACTTATTGCTTTAACAATGCAATGGTTTCTAACATTGGTCTTCTAAAGCACACTTCTAACCACTTGTGATGCGATAGTCCTAACAAAATAAAATCATAGAGCCTAGGTTCTATAAACAAATCACAACCCGCTCTCCTCTCTTGTCTTACGCCTCTCGTCAACGTCACAATTTCATTACCGCCGAGATCCACGTCACGTCACATCGCGTCACGTCAACTCACGTCAGTCCCGTCAGTTGTCACCCGGCCGTCACTTACCTGCCACCGGCGGTTTAGACAGTTCGTTAATTAGACGGTAACTTGACGTGTTACGTGTTTTTAGTTTGGATAATGTAGTTTTAGTTTTGTTGAGTTTAGTTAAGCATTTGGAAATAACGTGTGGGTTTTATATCAGCATGTTTCTCTTAGATAGGACACGGGCCATTTTGAAGCAGTTCTAAATGCTTTATTCGTGGGTAAGGTTTGCAATAATTGAGAGAAGTTGAAACCTGAACTTAAAATTGATATAAGTCTGAAATCGCCAATCTACCTTGAGGAAGCGTGGTGATAAATGTTCATGCATACTCTGTCCAATCCACATCGAAGGGTCGCTTTTCGAGGTCGCGGGGTGCTCGAAAGGGTTACCGTGGCCCCTGGCACAGGCAACTGAAGGAACACGGGTGGGTTTTAGTCAGTAAAAGTCTGACACCCGCTCCGCCCAGAGCGGGAGAATTCATTTGATGATTTCCCACTAAAAAAAAGGGTCTTTTCTCGAAATTGTGAAGGAGTATGTCTACCTAGGGCAAGTCATCCAGCTAGGCAGACACAACTTTGAGAAAGAAGCCGACAAAAGGATCCAGTTGGGTTGGGCGGCGTTTGGAAAACTTCGACAAGTCTTCTCATCACCTATCCCGCAATGTTTGAAGACTAAGGTTTTTAAACAAGTGCGTCCTGCCCGTTATGACATACGGTACCCGTTATGACAAACGTGGACACTGACAGTTGGGCTGGTCCACAAATTCAAGGTCGCTCAGCGCGCTATGGAGCGGGCTATGCTTGGAGTTGCTTTGATGGATAAAATCAGGAATGAAGTTATCCGGAAAAGAACCGGAGTAACTGACGTAGCCTGCAGAGTAAGCAAACTGAGTGGCAGTGGGCTGGCCATGTTTGTCGAAGGACCGATGGTCGGTGGAGCAGACGAGTTCTGGAGTAGAGACCACGTATCGGCAAGCGTAGTGTGGGACGCCACGCCCCCAGCTAGATGGACCGACGACCTTAAGAATGTGGCTGGGACAGACTGGATGCGGAAAGTGGAAGACAGGGCCTATGTCCAGCAGTGGACTGCGATAGGCTGAGTTGATTGCATACTTTGTATGAAAAGAGAAATCAATAGGCTGGTATTATTATTAACGTTGTTTGTTGTTTCTACTACAATGCCATAGTAACCTCTATGCAGTAACTTATTCAAATAGATCCTGTTGTAACTGAAGACATGTAGAACTCTTTAGTGCAGTTAGAATCTTCAGGTTTGTAAATACTCATTCGCATTAACACTCTCAGCACACAGTCCTCGATGTGTAAGGTGCGGTCACCCACGTATTTACTTGTCACTGCGATCTGTACCATCACTGTCACCTATCTTAACAAAACCTAAGACAACAGGTTTCAACCCCATAACCTGCCGCAATCCTTGCTGAATAAAACCTTAGGTACGAGTATTAAGACGAGTATACGTACTAACAATGTGCGTATGCACAGGTCTGGTCGTCGGCTTAGTGTCAGCACGCCGCCGCGCCGCAGGGTCCTCACTCAATTGATTGTGACAATTTATTACACGCGTCCAGTTGACAAGTACAGTCTGATATTTATTTATTGGTGACTTGATGTTTTTTAGATTGGTTTCTAGATATTGTAGGACTGTTGTTTTGTCGTGAAGTACCTACTTTAGATGAAGATTTTAATGGAATAGGCAACAGGCAAGTAGGGTAAGTGCTCCCATAATATGGGTTAGGCCCAAGAAGTTGCCAAAGTGCTGTCAACGATAAGGAAGAGACACAAAGGCTAAACTTTTACTTGAATGGTTTTTCACCAGGAAACATCAAACTGGTAACAAAGCAATGCTGCTTCACGGTAGGAAAAAGAGTAATTTAAAACAATGAAATCGACTTCACAATAAAATTATTCAATTTCAGTACCTACGTACTGAAATGACCTACCGGGGATACTATGGGGGCCAGGCAGATCACTACGCGTGTGGTGTGTGATGTATATTTCTGTGGAGTGTCTTCGGGCGTCTAAACTACCAAATCACACACCGGAGCACTATATTATTATATTATTTAATAGCTTATAAGAAGCACGTCACATTATAAACGTTGTACTACCACTGACTCAATATAAAACAAATTTGTTTGTTTTGTTTGTTTGACAGGATAGGTGATTACCTATCCTGTCAAATTCGAACCTATTCCATTTATTAAAATCAAAGCTTGTCTTTTAAATCTATCAAACAACTCGCGAAGGTTTCATGCTAAAGGCAGGCCCGATTAAAGCCTCGACAGTACTCAAAATTATGAAAGAACTTTAATTTCGGAAGTCGGTTTCTTGGGATCTGTATTTTAGTTTTTTTGCCACCGACTTCCGAAATTAGAGTTATTTCATAATTTTGAGTTAATTTTTTTTTTAAGTCGATATAATTTTTTTAAATTGCTTTTTTTTTCGTAATTTTTAGTTTTAAGTAAAAACTGGAATATTTTTTTGTAATATGTAGTTGATAGTTTTGTTGTAACTAGAATTTGACCAAGGTTTTGAAATGTTTTCCCTTTGACACCATACCCGTAGCTCGTATCAGTAAGGCAGGCCGTCAAACCGTCCATATCTTGAAAACTAAAGAAGCGATTTTGATGAAACTTGCACTGTTCCCTAAGTTGAAGTAAGTGTAAGCCAGAGCCACTAAAAATGGTCACAATCCGATTAATGAGGAGAAATGCGTGGACAAACATACCTACATGTAAACATACAGACATATAATCATACATACACTTATAATATTTAGTATATTTGTTTGGAAGCCCTAATAAATTATCATATGTCAACATAATGCAGCTTCAATAACATTATATACATACGTTTACAAATTGATTACCTCCTTTTATTTTTTTTTTAAATCAATAAAAAGTGTGGTATAGTCATTTCACATTTATTTCACCTCTGACAGCAACCCATGCAGTAAACCATAAGCGTCCTTATTGCAACGAGAATAAAGATCACTGTGACTTTGATAGTGAGGCCAAATCTGAGGTAAAATAACTTTTATAGAACTGTAGTACAAGACTTACTCAAACAAATCATTTCACAGTTTCACACAAGGTATTAGTAGGTAAAACTAAAAAACCTTTGATTTTTATAATATAAAACAGGTACCTTTACGATGCACTTGTACTAGAACAACAAGGTACAATTACACATTAAACGTCAAATATTGCTTTATATAAAATCTCAATCCACATCCAAACACCGTAAAACCCATGAATGTATCCGTCAATACACATGTTTACTCGGCCGCAGCTGAAGCGCTGCAAGTTATTAAAATAAAGCGCTTCTTTTTTCGCCACAAACTCCCGCAAACGTGTCCTGACTATTTTAGATTTGATGATATATTGTCGACTTTCCCGCGATTGGGAGCCGGTACAGATGTGACAATAGGTAGAATATCTATAGAAACTGTTGAGTAATTAAAATGTCAATATTGTTTTGCATGATTAAACAATCTTTTTAATTCAATTTGCTTAGGGTTTCCATGAGTGTGTGTGTGTAAGGGCAAATTCGACCAAGCTTTTATACCTAGTATGAGTCTAATCCAACAAATAAACATTGAATTTTTGACAGATTTTCCATACAAAAATTGTCAGGCGTCAATTTTATTCCGCGGGTAAAAGATGTCTGACTTTGGTTAAACCAGCCCTAAGACGCTATTCTCAGTAAGTCCTGCTTACAATAATTTTCACCTGCTTTTAGACAGTCAATAACGAGTTATGTCCCACTTCTCACTGTTCCAATTGGTTACCAAAATTTAAAATTTTGGTACAAGATTTTCGTACAAGAAGTCTCGACTCGTCATCATCAGAAAACAAATGAATGTTTATTTAATATTGATATTTCTGATTCGTCATTAGAAAACGTCACGTATCACACGTAGCTGACAGAGAAAAACGTAACGTTTTGCAATATTTGACTACTTTTAAATACTACCAACTATTTTGACTAGGCTCATGGCACGCCTCATGATTCAGGGCTATAATCAGCTTGATCATCGTCAACCTATCCAGAAGAAAGACGAAATGGAACCCATACTGAATCACCAATTATGACATACAAGCATTTCAAACTACCTTCCATGTACAAAGTACATATTTCTTCCAATTTTTTTGATGCTATGATTCTTTCCCCTCCTTTTTTATCATATATACACGTACATAATATTATTATTATTTTAAGACTGTTAGTTTATATATTATGTAAATAAAAACAATCCCAAACCATTCAAAAACAAAATCCCATCTTCACTCCTACTCTGTGCCCAATATTTGTGAGACGTGGTAGAAGTAGTAGGGGGAGCGGGGAGGAGAGGGGAACGCACAGATGCGCCCGCGCAGTCGCCGCTGTGACGAGCCTTGACAGACATAAATCAATTGTCAAAGCATCGACGGTAATCTTCAGTAATGGCGGGTAGATTTGTGTGGATACGACTGTTCGTATTTTGGTGCTGTGCCTCGTTTTGAGATTGCAGTTATAGAAGTTTTGTGAAGGCGAAATTGTATGCAAATATAAGACTGTTATTTTCCTAGATCAAACAAACTACTTGGTTTTCTGTTGACGTTCAACAGTGAGGAAAATGTTGATGAAGTAAACAGACAGTGGGATTCACCTGTGCAGTCTTCTTCTACTACGTAGTGATAAATGGTATTCTACATAAGTAAGGGGTCCCTGAAACGATCAATTGCAATTGATCAATTGCCATCAATTTCTATTGTAGTAATATTGACAATCGCTTCAATTGCACTTGGTAGACGATCAATTTACACATCAATGGTACCAATCACGTAAAAATTTACAATTGCAATTGATCCTTTCAGACCCCTTACTCTTACCCTTTAGTCACCTGTGCATTGATAGCTCAGTTACCTAAGACAACATTCAATAGCCGATGTTAGATTAATGTTAAATGAAATCTAAAACTAAACCCACTTTAAATCATAAAACTCTTGGGAAGAAGAAGGCTAGTTTAACTCATACCTTCAGAAACACAGCTCTGCATAAGAACCCATGAATTTATCTGTGAGGATGTATGATCCTCACGGATACGCATGCGTCATGTTCGTGAACGGGCGCCGTCAGTAGGGACTGGTCATCTCTTAGCTGCCACGACTTATTTTAATTTTTGAATCGTTTTTGGTTTTCACCTCTTTGTTGCGGACGCTTTTAACGTGCACGTCTTTCTACATTGTTCTCACATACATAATTTCAACATGAATGATGTAACCAATATTTTGTAACAATATTTTGATTTAAAAGTGTCCGTGGAGTTTCTTGCCCGTTCTTCTCCATAGAGATCTACGCTTTAGAATGGGCAACTAGCTTCAACTTTCTGACTAACTGACCGACTTTTTGACAATTCAAAAGTGCCTGTAATTGGTTTATTTGAAATAAATGTTTTGAGTTTGAGTTTGACTCACACACAATACTCAATGTATGTATATTTATTGCAGTCTAAATTCACAATGTGAACTTCGATGGTAGGTTATCAAACAAAGACATGATCTACTGATTGTGGACCCTGTCGAGCACAGCCAACTAGGAGAGAAGAAGAGGGCAATCATTTGAGGGTCTTAACGCAGAAACAGAATAACATCCAATCCAATACATGACCAGATTTCCTTCCCCACCACATCCACCCTAAGCCAACGCTATCAAAGGGCAACGAGCACAGCTTAATAAGTCCAAATGGCGGCGGCGACAACAGAAACGTGTTGTATCATGTCTCGTCCGTGGGAGCCATCGATTGGCTCGAGTGCTGTCATCTGTTTGATTGGTTCGGATGACGGTTTCTTTAGTTTTAACATGACTTCTAAACGTATATGTACCTATGTAACATCAGGCATTTGTGATCTTATAGTGTAGTGGTCTCTAATGATTGAAATTAGGGAGCATAGATAGTATTCTGGGCTCACAGGGATAAGTGCCTATCGCTTTCAAAGTATTTCTTATTTTTACAGCACTTTTCAACAGGACTGACCTAAGCTACTGAACTGACTGTCACGTTGGTCTAGTGGTCGCAAGCGCTACTGTTGAGCATAAGGTCCCGGGTTCGATTCCCAAGTCGAGCAAAGTATTATTGGGTTTTTCCATCTGGAATTGCTCAGTAGCACCCGGAACCTGGATTTGTGCCCGGTAGATGGCAATAGACTAGGCCCCTATTACCTACATGGAACTTAAACATACCAGGTGAAATGTGGGTGTATTATAGGTAAGTACACCTCTGCCTAACCCTTCGGAGATTACAGGCGTTATGTTATGTGACCTAAGCTTTTCAGTAGCTTATGTGACTGATCTACATTTTTGACATTTCTATCGCCGTTATCGCTGATCTAGAATATCACTTTGACTATACCCTCAATAAAACTGTATCGACTCTTGAGGAAGGTCTTTTGTTAATGCCATGATTCACACACAATCACACAATGTCACAAAACTGCGGTAGCAAAACCTCGGATATATTATAGTAGGTACTATGAACCGCAAAAGACACATTCAGAAAAACCGAGGGCTTATCAAACATTACTGAATAAAAAAATAATTTATAGCACAGCATATTTTCAACTAAAAATAGGGGGTGAAAGAAAGAAATATGCTTTTTTTACTGGTTTTGCTTTCACCCCCTATTTTTTCTAATTTGATGCCAGTTTTTACTTTGTAGTTTCCCTTGGCTATCACGGTTTCCCCTATTTTGTAACAAAACGTAAACAATACTGCCCACGCACCGCTAACGATAGTTCACTTCAATATTCAGCTCGCAAATTACAGGGAATTGTATGCAAAATAGATCATAATAGTACTATTACCGTCAGTAATCTGTCATTACTGGAGCCCATTATCTAAATAAATAGGCAGCCTATCTGTTTTGTGATAATACCTTCAATAGCTAATGTTGTTACTAGCACCTACGACCCCTCAGTTGATTCTAAGTAATAGGTAGAGGTACATTGAAATAATATACAAATATTGGGTTATTTTTAATTGCCAATACATATCTCAACAACAACAACACAATACACAGACAACTATTATATTTTTTATTTTTTTTCAATGTCTTAACATATCTCGGGACCCTGGGGCCCTAGTCCCTTGGAAGGCGTACGAGGGGCCGAAGCCAACTAGCAGAGGCCCCTTAGAAAATTTTAAATGATGAGCAGGCACCAACCGACGATTAGCCCTATATGCACTATGCAAATGCACCCTAGGACAACCCCCGGTTGGTGCAGGACTATTGTAGGACATGGCAACGAAACATATTGACTATGGCTTTGGGTGGCTATAGTGGATTGGTTACCATGAAGCATGGAAAGACCATGTCCCCTGCGTGATCAATGTTATGTAATACGCGGATAAAATGGCAGGGGGTGACTTGCACACTCAATAATGGGCCCCCGAAAACGGTCGCTAGCGCATAGTGTCGTAGTGATAAGGGGGCAACATGTCCTGAGGTCCTTATGAGGAGTGGAGAGGAATTCCACGACTATTAGGACCCAGAGTCCGGAAGATGGTCAAGATCCCTACCAGCACTTACTGGAATACTTCCTTCCTCCGAGCACGTTTTCTCTTGCGAATCTCCACTCAAGCCGGCCAATAAAGGCAAGAATGAGGTGGGAGCTCTGTTCCTCGTCAGTGTTCACTCTGGCCGGCCAATACAGGCAAGCCAGAGGTGAGGGAACAAGTCTTCTCCCGGGAGATAGGGTCCGTGAAGTCGCTTCTGCCCAACAGCTCGCCACATGCTGACCTGCAGGTTTCTGTATCTCTCTTGGTCTGGCTCCTCACCCTAGACCCGTTTCGGCAAAGTAAACTCTACCGGCACAGACCTAGAGTTCGGAGCGCGTCAGCCCCACCACGACGTCAACGTAGAGATACGGCGATGGGGTTATTATTATTATTGGGGCAATAGTCAAGCATCGAACATCGATTGAGATTACATTACATCACTCATCACTTGGGAAGTGCTCCTTGCCTTAGAATTATTATCACAAAACAATTCTGTTTTTACAGTCTCGTAAATCGACCTTAAGAATACCTAAGTTTGTATTAGTAGAAATCATTTATCTTTTATTTGCCGACATAATATGTCACAAAATGAAAAAATTGACACATTTTCACGAGAGATGTTGTTTATTATACCACTAAAACTATGAAAACCCTGTCGCCTGTCGGTTTTATTAAATAGGCTTAACTTCTTAACTGATTTTGGACATCCTGGTCCAAAATCAGTTAAGAAGTTAACTCTATAAAAATGTAACCTCCAGTCCTGGTAGTCTAGCCGCGAAAATGAAACAAACAGACAGACAGATTCATAAACCAATTTTTTTTTGTTTCACAGAATTTGTAGGTAAGTATATCATTCTCTCCAAACCACAAGTAAAAGTGAACAAAGTCCTCAGTTAAGCAGACTTCACTAAATGCGAGCACAGCGCATGCATCACTAGAAACACCAAAGGACACAGGTAATGTAAAACTTACGACCGACTCATTAACAAAGCACTTAATCGATTGGCGTCATTTAACCTCAATTTGAACCTTATGCCGTGGTGATAAGAGTGAAGGGTTGTTTGAAAGGCGACCCCTGAAATATGAGTGGTGGCGTCATGGCTACAGTGATTGATGGGTGCTGACTGACGTGTGCACGAAGTGGGGTGTGGTAAGGGGGTGGGGCGAGGGACGAGCGGTAGCGGGTGGAGGTTATACTTGTTGTATGGGAGATCATTGTTAGACTGGAGTGCTGTTGTGCTACATATAGCTATATATAGCTACATATATATTTTTCATAAAAAATTGTGAGAGAAATAGTTGATGTTCTTAGTTTTATGGTAAGTTATCGATGCATTCTTTAGTCATGGTGCTTCGACAATAGTAAAATAGTTTTGAAATACCTATTGAAGAAATCCTCAAAGAGTCCTTCTATACGGATGTATAGAAGAACACTGATAAATATTTTCAATTATACAAAAAGGAAGGAAAGTGAAAGTCAAGGAAAATGTGAAGTTGTTCATAATAGAGCGTCCTTTTCAAACATACCTACTTAACTCAGAAACTGGGCGTCCATTTAGCTAACAGCTAGAGTTAAGTAAACAGCAATCAGATTTAAAGACAAACAGTATAAGTTTTTTTCGCATTGAATTCGTTTCCTCCCTTATAGGTAAAACCAATTTGCAAAGAGACATTCTCCTCTTTGTCAACTTTTTTATCAAAAGGACATCAGTTCCTAAGTTTATAACTTGTACCATTCTGTATTGGGGTTTGCTCTGTACACATAAGCATGACTATTATTATAGTTGGACTCTTTTTGTTTCAATTTTCAACATATTGATTAAATACGATGGTTGTCAACGAATATGTCTGGCTTTTTCGGTTTTTGAGCTGGCTGATTGATTTTAATACAGTTTTTTTTACAATTGTTTTCTAAAGTGGATTTTGTGTGAAGTGATTATTTTGAAGGCTAATATGTATTGTAATTTATTAAATACCTACAGTTATCGAAGTCAAAGGCATTTTTGAAATCGCTCACCTAAACTGTCTCAGCTACATCCTCGCTAGGTACTTTCTTTAAATCACTAAACTTATTAGCTACAAGGATATTGAAATTATTACAGTAACTTTCTTTAGTATGTGCTTCATTCTTGATGGTATTGTTTCATTATAAAAAGTGCTCGGTCGGGCGGCTCGACACCCTGTCGGGTGGGTCGGGATTTTTTGTCGAAGTCTCCTTTTATTAATTATATGTGCGGTTTAGTGTGCATAACTTTGAACTATTAAGAATAAGAATATTTTTTTGGTCCATTATTACAAAATAAATTAACATACATATATATTATATGCTTACAGTAACTAGAATATTTTAACATGGTTATTTGAGTGGTCCCCAAACTAGACAGCGCCTGTATCTTGGGGGCCTGAGTTGTAATATCTTAAATTTTATATCAGGATGTTTGATAATGGACATAATACTTAATTAGGGTAGAGTAGAAAATAAATTTAACAAAGTAAAATAATTCTAAATAATGTGATAGTGTGAGTATGTCTGTGTATGGCGGTGAGTTATATTATAAGAGTGTGGGTTTTTGTGTCCAGGAACTAAGTGACTGTGTGGGTGACTTGCTTGAAGCTTTTGGTGTTAATTCACTATTTCCTCAGTTTCATTGCATGACAGGGAGAGAAACTATAGAACTATATAATACCTGCAATCGCGTCAACTGCAGCTGGACATAAACAACGAGGAGCGGGTGACTGCGCCCTGGACACTGCTGCTGACAACTCATCGGAACGAAGAAGAAAAGAGTCGAGAAAGCAGTCGAACCCCGCCAAAAGATTCACCGGTGAAGCTGGATCTGAACCAAACTGGGGTAGACGTCGTTACAAGATGCCAATCCATAGATAAATACCACCCGACTCTCCACAATTCCTTTGCCTACTCTAGGATGCTTTCCCGGCAGGCTGTAATAATTCTTCCATATCCTAAGGGCACGTCTTCCCTACTATTATCACCCCGGTCTACTCCATCATATGCAATGGCCTCTGTTGCACCATGAAACATGAGGCTACAGGGGCTACTTTGGGTTCGTTCGAATAATCGAGTCTGGTCAAACCATGCTGGGGTCAGTGCATTTCATTCATTCATGTTCAACTATCAATTTTTTTTTTTACCGTGACACTTGTATAAATTTTTTTCTACAAAATATACCTACAGATTTCTTTCTACAAAATATTTTACATTCCTATCTTTAAAATTGACATTCAAAGTACACAACATTTTACATTATATTATACAAAATATTGCTGGCATCAGAAATCAATAATTTCAACACAAACCAGCGGAAACTCGAAAGTGAAATAGCGTCGAGATAACGTCAACTGTCGATCGGCTGTCAATCAGCACAGTGTGCGCAAACGCGTGCGCGCAGACAAAAAGATTTTATCAATTATTATTATTTATTATGTGATTCATCGGAGGCAGGGTTCGGTTGAAAAACTGTGATGGAATAATTTTGTAAGAGTTTTTATTAGTAGCGTACAGAGTGGAGTTGAGTAATATAGTATTGTTGTTGTGTGTTAGAAAGTAAAAAAGGTTAATTTTTTTCAACGACTTTTGAAATTTATGTTCAGATCCGGGTGAACTATTTCTGGACTAAGCAAATATGTGTCCGCGCGGGAATCGAAGCAGGCAGCGACCCGTAGCGCAGAAACCGATGACTTAACAGGTTAGGATTTTTGGTTGCTTTTTAATATACACACACACACAGGGACGACAGGGTCCATGTGATCTAATTTTAAGTTTTACCATCTAAGTTTACATGTGGAATGCAATAAAGTATTGAGTATTGAGTAATATTTTGCTTCCCTGCATATCGTTTAGTAAAGTATGTTGGGATAACCTCGGCACTGGGATAAGACCGTATGAATCAAATTCCTGGCTTATTTGGAAATATTTTTTTAATGTTAACAACATTGTGTTCTGTGCAACGACGGGGCAGAATAGAAAGGCGCAGAATTGGATTCGTACAGTCATATCTCAGCGCCGAACTTACCCCAACATACTTTGTAGACTTACCAAATAATCATTACATTCCAAGGTGGTGCTGCTTGCATAAAATACTTACGTCAAAAAATCCAGTACATTCCATCCTGCTTCTGTATTTCGCCACACGCAAAGTATGTCAGCTCATAGTTAGCTGCACACGACAGAACTAAAATATCGTTGACACAAGCGACTCAAGCGAACGGTTTGGTCGATCGTCGCTTAATCATCGCTGCGACAGTTCAAGCGTAACTTGACAGCTGATGTTTCCTTTCCGCGCTCTCTTTTTGTGATATATGATCGATAAATATCAATAGCTGTGCTAGTAATAGTCTGCTGGGTAATAGGCTCATACAAACTAAGCTTAGGATGATTTGAAGCGCATTTTTTTATAACAACGTAACTTAACATAATGCCTGTAAGTTAGGCAGAGGTGTATCCATATTACACCCACATTTCGCCAGTTATGTTTAAGTCCCATGAGTGCGAGCCTGTTGCTATTTTTTTTAATAAGTTCTATCACTTCTTTGGACTTAATGCTTGCGTATTACGTAGCCTAGGACTTATAATGTAATTAGCGAAATGTGTGTGTAGTATGTATAGTCAGCTCTACCTATCTATTCTGGAATATCAGGAGCAGGTGAGATATTATGTTGTAAAGTTTTGTTTTATGTTTTAAATTGTGTTAGACTTTATTTTCTTTTGACATTTATCCGGATTCTGGGGTCCTTTGGAAGGCGTACGAGGGACCGAAGCCAACTTGCAGAGGCCCGTTAGACATTTTTAATGACATGAGGCACCAACCGACGATTATCCCTGTTGGAACTAAGCAATTGCACCCATGGACAACCCCTGGTTGGTGTAGGACTATTGCAGGTTATGGAAACAAAGATATTGGATTATGGGTTTGAATGGCTAAAGTGAACTGGTTACCTAGAACTATGGAAATATGTGCTATGGCCCCTCTCTGACCAATGTTTTATATAAAATTGCAGAGGGTGACGTGCACACTCAATAATGGGCCCCCGAAAACGGTCGCTAGCACATAGTGTCGGAGCGACAAGGGGGCAACATGTCCTGAGGTGCTTATGAGGAGTTAAGAGGTATTCCACGGCTGTCAAGACAATCCCGGAAGAACGGCCAAGTCCTCTACCAGCATCTTACTGGAATACTTCCTTCCTCCCAGCACGTTTGCTCTTGCGAATCTCCACTCAAGCCGGCCAATAAAGGCAAAAAAGAGGTGGAAGTTCTGTTCCTCGTCAGTGTTCACTCCAGCCAGCCAATAAAGGCAAGCCAGAGGTGAGGATCAAGACTCTCCCGGGAGATAGGGTACGTGGGGTCGCTACTGCCCAACAGCTCGCCACAAGCTGCCCTGCGGGTTTATGTATCTCTCTTGGTCTGGCTCCTGACCCTAGACCTGTTTCGGCAAAGTAATCTCTATCGGCACAGACCTAGAATTCATAATTCATATGACTTCAACATAAAGATACGGCGGTGGGGCTATTATCTTTTATTATTAACATCAAAGTGCTAATAAACAATTATTACACAACTCTATTATAGTTATTCTGTCTTCAACCCCCAACATACAGGCGAACGCCTAGTTTGGGGGTCTTCCAATATGTTCTTCAATCCGATTATTAATTGATAAATTTTAATTTTAATGATATTAAAATGATAAGCTCAACTGAATAATCTCAATTCATAAAGGGTAATATTTCGTAGCTAGCTTTAATAAAACTTTACCTCTTCATCTCCTGTAAGAAAAAATCCAACTGAAGGAAAACACCGAGAAATAAAGACGACGTCTTTAGGACAGAGTTGCATTGAAGCGGGATTAATCAAAGGAAGAAACAGGAGAAATGGCAAATAAAACGAACCACCTTTAGCTGTACTAAAGTCAAAAGAAAGAACTACCTGTAAGCTTAACAGTTATTTTGCAAGTCGGTTAGACAACTAAAAACTAAGACAAATAACTTTATACTTTCTTTTATTTTCTACTTTTATAGCTAATAATAAGCCACTTATTTTAACTTAATTGGTGAAACAGAGATTCTCATTTTCTTTGATTTTTTTTTATTGATAAGACCATTCTCACAAACAGAGCGATTGACAAGTAGGACAAAAAAAAATCCAAAGGTTCAAAAGTAAAAGCTGTCACGTGAAAACGAACGTAACTATTTAATTTAAAATATTGCAATTTATTCTAAAAATACACAAGCTCCTCCGCTCGGTCGAAAATACCCGACCTACGAGGTACCATTTCATGCAACCCGTCAACGTCAACGTGGATTGATAGACGGGAATATATCTAGAGCGGGTCTTGCGAGCCCCCCTGCCTACCCCCCCGCGGAAGTGTGCGTCCGTCCGTCATCCGTCATCGTCAAATGTGTGCACAGTGCGCCGAACTGGCGGAGTCTGGACAAAGGGGTACTTCGCAGGTGTTTTTTTTTTTGAGATCTTTTTTAATATAGGTAAGGTATAAAAAGTCTTTTGGTTTGAAAGTGAGAAGGTTATTGTAAGTTTATTTATTTATTTCACTTAACTAAACTGAAAGTATCTTTCTCTCAAAACATCTTTTCTTGTTCACACGCTGATAGTAACGAAGCATTTATTAGTTTCTCAAATTGTATAAGGTAATTTATGAAAGGAAGACGCTTATTCACAAGTATTTAAAATATTTTTCTGACATAGCTTTGATCAGTACTAACTGGATGTATCTTAATTTAGCAAAATAATCGCTGAGAACACATCTATATGAACACGTCTCTTAATTTTTATATTTTTCTATCATTCTATGAGACCGTTAACTTTTCAACACTGCCTGCTCTTGTTATTCAAACACCCGCGAATCTGTGAACCAATATTTATAAAGCCGTTATTTTTTAAAACTGCCATCTTTATTTCTGTCATAAATCCCGCCAATCACTGCAATATTTATAGCGTCTGAATGAATAAAATTTGTTAATCTACACACAAAAACGTTTTTCCTATAATTCTATAGAATGCTCCCTGTATTCAAAAAGTTGCTACCCAAAAAAATTATTGCACTAAATTGCCTAATTTGATTAACGAGCGTGTCAAATCCACGCGATTTTTTGTCCAGCGTCTTTTGTGGATGCACGTTTGGCGCAGTGTGCAGGCGATAATGGACACATGTCCCGTCATCCATCAGTGCCGACAGATGCCGCAGAGTGGACGGCATTTGTTTCGACAAGAGTTATAGGTGGAGTGCGCTCCATTTCAATATAGTTTTAGTTCAGTAATCGATACGTTTTCGTTTTGCCGGTGAGGTTTTCTATTGGAAAGGTGAAGGGATAAAATTTTTTGGTGAAATTCTTTTACGTTTTTGTTATTTTTGGTGACATTCTTATTTTTATAATACTACATTCTATGGTTTAACTTTTATTTTTGATGATTTAACTGTGATTATTAGGTCGGAGAATTAGTTTTTTCGTATTTTATATACAAATTCAAGACTTTTTTTTTCATAGTTTATATAGGTAGGTACTGTTGATTATAATATAAAAGGTGTTTTTTTGATATGTCATAACTCTAGGGTATGAATGACACCATATCAAAGGGTCAACTGGCATATGAATTATTATTTAATTATCATTATTTTTTATTTTCATTTTTCATACAAAATAATTCGACAACGTCATGATTATTACTGTATGTCTGTATGTATAGGTACATGTAATATTGTAAAACACCCTTACGTGAAATATAACAAGTTCACTTTTTCTTAGCTTTCATTATGGATCATTGGTATGAATAAAAATAAATTACTCATATTTATCAATGAAACTAATTTAATTATGATTTACGATATCTTCGAATCTATGCATTTTTGGACCACATATTCTAGTTTTTTTTTGTATTGCACACATACATACTTTTACTATTATTATTATGTTAAAATTATTATTATGTTGCCGTGCCCCAACCGGGTTTCATGTTGGAACTTACTTATATTGTAGCGAATAGGAAAGTGAATAGGAAAAAAATACGAAACACTGATTTCACGTTGGAGACTTCACGTGGTGCAATAAGCTCTAATTAAGAAGTAGCTCAAGAATTTGTACATTTCTTTACTAATATACCATCTAAAACAACAGAAACTTTAAATTCCTCACCCGATATTTCAATTGATTTATTATGAGCGAAAGTTCCAGGCTGCCTGGTTGAATTTCAATTTAAACATATAAACCCTATAATATAAAAATATAGATAGTTATAAATGCTTTTCGGCAAATCAAAATCAAATTGACCGAAGATCTGTGGGGAATGTCTATCAAAGCTTGTACATCTATAATCGAGACTGTAGTGGCATACTTGGCTTTAATATTTAATTTGTGTGTAGATCAAGGAGTCTTCCCAAATTTTATTAAATACAGTATGGTTATACCACTTTTTAAATCTGATGGCAGTAAAGACACCAAAAATTATAGACCAGTATCCGTGTTGCCAGTATTCAGTAAGGTAAAAAGGTAATGGCCAATCGAATGCTTAGTCATTTTAACACCAACCAAATCTTACACGATCAGCAATATGCTTTCACCAAAGGACGTTGTATGACTGACGCCGGTGTCACCTTATTAAAACACATATTGACAGCGTGGGAGGAGGCTCAAGATGCCATAGGAATCATCTGTGACTTCTCCAAGGCATTTGATTGCGTATATCATGAAACCTTACTCTTGAAACTTGAGCATTACGAACTAGGTAAACTGGCACTCAGTTTAGTAAAATCTTATTTAAATGATAGACAACAGCAAGTTACAATACATATTGTCAATTCACTCGGTTTGAAAGTTAAAATGGGTGTTCCACAAGGCGCGATATTGGGTCGTTTCCTATTTTTAGTATTAATTAATGATCTATCCCATGCATTAAAAAACTCACCACAAATGATGTTATTTGCTGACGATTCCTCCTTAATTTTTAAAATAAATAGACGTGCATCAAATCTTGACGACGTAAATAACGCCCTACTGCAGGTCCAAAATTGGTTCACTGCTAATAATTTAGTATTAAATGGGAAAAAATACTAAATGCATAAGATTTGCTTTACCGAATGTTAAAAGTAATGATTGTGACATAGTATTGAATAAGGAGCAACTGGAATTCGTCGATAAAACTTTTTTCCTGGGGATCACACTCTACTCGAGGCTGCAATGGGGTCCTCATTTAATATCTCTTGCAGGACGGCTAAGTTCAGCAGCATATGCCGTGAGCAAAATCCGTCAATTTACTAATATAGCTACCGCAAGGCTAGGCTATTTCAGTTACTTTCATAGTATCATTTTTTACGGTATTTTTCTATGGGAACGGGCTGCAGATATCGAGTCTATTTTTATTTTGCAAAAAAGAGCAATTAGAGCAATATATGGCCTCCACAGGCGCGATTCTCTAAGGGAACTGTTTAAATATATTAACATCATGACAGTACCTTGTCAATATATCTATGAAAATATCATGTACGTAAGGAAAAATCTAAATTTTTTCGGTAAAAGTGGTGAACGACACAATTATAGGACTAGAAATGGGGACCAATTAGGTCAACTAGGTTTCAAACTGGGTAAAGTAGACTCATCCTTCATGGGGTACCGTTTAAAATGATCTAATAAAATACCTCCCCATATTCTCCAACTGGATGAAACGAAATTTAAATATTCTATAAATCGCACACTATGCAGCCAAGCATATTAGAAGTTGGAGGATTACATCGCTGACAAAAATGCTTGGCTCAATGCTGGTCCTGCTCCACAAGGGCGCAGAAACTAAATGATTAGCATTCGAAAATATTGTTGGAGCTGCTGAAGATTGTAAAGACTATATTTACATTATATAGATTCAATCTCTTAGTATTGTATTGCATAGCACATGTGTGAGCACTATGTACCTACCTACTATAAAGCTACCATTAACTGGGTACGTCTTTCATTGGAAAGACGTACCCAGACGTAGCGACTGAGAGTATGTCACGCTCACTCAAATGTCTCGGTAGTGGTGGCGTGTGTGTTGGATCATTAAGTTCCCTTCAAAATGGTTGAGCTGAATCGAGCTGATCCATGCGTTATGTTCGTGAACGGGCGCCGTCAGTAGGGACTGGTCATCTCTTAGCTGCCACGGCTTATTTTAATTTTTGAATCGTTTTTGGTTTTTATGTTTTTGTTGCGGACGCTTTTAACGTGCACGTCTTTCTACATTGTTCTCATATACTTAATTTCAACATGAATGATGTAACCAATATTTTGTAACAATATTTTGATTTAAAAGAGTGTCCGTGGAGTTTCTTGCCCGTTCTTCTCCATAGAGATCTATGCTTTGGAATTGGCAACTAGCTTCAACTTTCTGACTAACTGACCGACTCTTTGAAATAAATGCTTTCAGTTTGAGTTTGAACAACTAAATGTACACATGAATGCAATACAGAGTTTTGAATTTGAATTTGAATATTATTTTTACTTATAGAATATAGCCCTAGAGTTATGATTATGACATTAAAAAAAACACCTTGTTTATGTGTCATTTGTCAAACGGGTCAAAACTGGTCAACCCCTAACTCTTCAGCTATAACGTAACTACTAATATCGGTCTTGCTCCACTCTTTTTTTTAAATGGCGTCGACTTTATCCGTAACAGGGCGACCAGAGGCGACCAGAGCGAGCTGCATTGTTGACATCAACATTCCCGGACTGAAAACGCTTGAGCCAACTTTGTGCTACTCTTATTGGCACTGCGTTATGTCCCTAAACGTCACAGATTTTTTTCGCGGTTTGTGTCGCATTTTTCCCTTTTTCTCTAAAACTTCATAATGTATCGAATTTGTTCGTAAGATTCACTTATTTAGGCGGGCAGATAAACAATTGAAACATAGCGGGAAATCGTTTTGACTCTTTATTTTTCTTTTTTAAAATGTTATCTACTTAATTGTATACAAAACCAGCCAGATATAAATAGTACAGCCAAAGAGATTTTTACTACAACTATAAACTTATAAAATAGAAAAAACTTTTTCCTCGACCTATGAATTAAAATTATTTTAAATAGAAATATTAAAATGCCTAAGTACTCGTAGATCATTCTAAGATGATTAAAATAATGTCGTTGCTAAACCGATACAATTATAAAACCCTGGAGCTCGATGTAGATAGGCCCCGTAAATACACACAAAGGTCAATAATTACAATGACAAAACACTTTAACAAAATAACAGTCACATAATCACCTAACATCAATTAAAACACTCATCTGGAACTACTAAATATCAGGAGGGACGTATTTATTTAACATTACAATTATTTCACGTCTAAAATAATATGTTTCAATAAATAAACGAATTTATAACGCCTACATAACATTTGAAATATTAACAATGATATTATTTTGTCCAGAATAAACAAACGTTAGCACACTGTGCAAAGTAATTAATTTATTTGAATGTTAAGAATAGAATATTATTTATATTTTTGATGGTCTACACTCCCTTTTTGTATCGATGTGGTAATATTACGAAACATTATTATCATAGCAAACTACAACGTAGACAGAGAGTAAAGATTAGGTATAACTACTTCATTCACTTCTAAAGAAATACTCAGAACTTAACCTTAACTTTAAATAATTTCATTAGAAGTAAATGTTATAAAATTATAAAATGGTTTAAGAGACCAGTACTTGCTTTCACAGAATATTAACTTTGAATTTTACCTTAATATATTATTTAAAGCAAGTTCTTCTATCTTCGAATTTCTTGTGTCTTAAATTCGAAGACATGTGACATCTACCAACCTGCACTGGGCCCGCGTGGTAGATTACAGCCCACTCCCTCTCACAGAGAGGAGGCCTGTGTGTGTCCCAGCAGTGGGAACATTATACGCTGATTATGCTTTGTGTCTTAGCTATTGAGCACTGCTAAAAGGGTGTTTCAAAACCTCTCATCCCCTGTGGTCATTCAGTTCTAATTTTCACAAGGACATAGTTTAATCTTCAATATTGCTTAGACGGCAATTTTATTAGGTTGAATGGTGACTACTTACCTATACTCAAACTCAAAACATTTATTTTCATTAAATAAATTAAACGTACTTTTGAAATGTCAAGGAGTCGGTCAGTCAGCAAGTTGAAGATCCAAAAATCTATAGCAAAAAGTGAAAAATGCATGACATAATGTTACTTTGACTTATCGTCGCTGTCATTTCAAAAAGTCGTATGTTAACATTTTGTTTTTAGTACTATAAGCATGCTATGAATTTTGCTCAAAATGCGTGAAACAACCGCATTTCTTATGAAATGAAATGAAATCGTTTATTTCCAGATATAGTAGATCCAATTTGGCTTTGCCCTGGAAATAAACGATTTGTTTTTGTTGTTGTTTCAAAGTCCTTACGCATTTTGACCAAAATTCATAGCATGCTTAGTATACTAAAAACAAAATGTTAACATACGACCTTTTGCATTGGCAGCGACGTTATTCTTGAGTTAAAGAAGAATATTTCAGCATAAGTTATAAACAACTTTAGCATTTCATTCTAAACTGAAAAGTCGAGAGCAAAAGTTCTCCCCCAGAAAGTCGGTCAAGGTCAAAAAGCTTTTTCGGTAAATAGTGAGGCATAGTCGAGCGGAGGAGGGTTATGCATAGTCCTAGCAAAGGAATTAGATGCATAGTGCCAAAGGTAAAAATAAAACGCAGTGTACTGTGAGGCACCTTCATAAAATAATTTAGTAAGTAAATTAAGTAAAATAATTATTCAAATAGTAACCACTCAGATCGTTTAATCCTTCTAAAAACATGAACGCTTGGGTCAATTTCAAAAGCAAAAGACTAGGTACTAATTTTAATAGTCATGGGTAAATTAAATTATGAGCAATTCTAAAAATGGGGATACAGATATTATCTCATTTTATTTGTATTGTACCTATTGTATTTAACTCATTCTTATTTACCTAGCAATATAATGTCCGAGTCAATATTTATGAAGCTAATACGTTGAATGGAAACACCTGGCATCGCAGTTGCTGCATTCGCATTCAGTTGTTTTAAGTTTTCATTGAGCGAAATGTGAACAGCATTAAAAATACAGTAATTTGAATACTACTTCTTTCCAAACACTGAGAAATTAAAAAAGGTAGGTAGTTGTATAACCTGAATCCAGATACATAATTATGTTACTAATCTAAAACTTTAAATCTGAAATAATTCAATAAAAACACTTCACAGTCAAGTAAACTATCTGTTTTTGCTAATGACCGGGGGCGCTCCTACATCTATCTACTATAAATTACGATCAAATACTTAAAATATAACAAGAATAAATTTTAATATAAAACAGTTCTACAGTATCAATAAAAAAACATATTTTTTTAAACTCATCCATTTAGTAATTTAGATAAAGTGTCCTAAAATTGGTGTGAAAAAACAAAAGTATATTCCGTGTAAATAGGTACCTATATCAAGAACTGGGATACATTTCAAATTTTCAATATTTGAAAAGGACTTGGAACTACAGAGCGACCTTAGAAATCATTTAAAAAGAAACTCTAAACTCAAGAAAAACCATCTGTTTTTGCGAACCGAACTTAACCCCACCACCGCGAAGCTGAGACAAATGACGGGGGGACGCTCCCACATCAATCTACTTATTACGGCTGACCTGAAGTAAATCATTTATTGTGCGATCTAAATCGTGCTATTTACTCAACGATGGGTCATGGAAAGCCATCAGTCAGGTGATACTGACTCTTTTGTGGGTCATTGTTTATCGAGTTTTTGTGCCAAAGTAAATGGCAGTGAAAAGTGAAATGAAATTGGCACTTTGGAAGGATGTATGTGGTGGCATGCTGATAAGTGTTTTGGGTTTCTAGAGGTTTTTGAAGTTCTAGTTCATAGTGATGTTTAAGAAGTGTAAGTAAAGGTTACCAAACGAGCGATCATTCCCTACTGCATCAAATTCTTTTGGTGTAAACAGAGACAGAGCATTCTTTCGTTGTTCTATCTTGTTTGCGGAGATTCTATGGAATGTTCTAGGAATTCTGGCTAGCTTCATGTAAACGGCGCACGAGCGTGCAAACAGTTGTCTAGAGCCAACTAGAGCGTTCGGACGTGCTCGCTTCTCGAAGCGATTTTTTGTTTGTTGTCATTCTTTTGTAAATGATGAAAACGAATTATCTTTTGCACCAAAAAAGCTACAAAAAACGCTCTGTGCTTTTGTTATAGCTCTAGATCTATATTCGTTTGATCTAAACCCACCTTGAGAATGGGTTTAAACCAAACAAGCGCCACCAATTATATCCTGTTCTATCAATTTCTCTATGTATAAATGTTTGTGTGTCAACGACAGAATGCTCCATCTATGTACATGAAGCATTCTGTCGTTGTTCTACATACATACATAACATACATAAACTCACGCCTTCTCCCCATGGGGGTAGGCAGAAACTACAGAACGCCACTAGCTACGATCCTTATATACTCCTTTTGCCTCGTTTACGTTCATACATCTGGTCATACACGCACGCCGGTTGCAAGTACTACGCACTTGACCTTTCTGAAGAACATCACCAATAAGACCACTATATGTCTTCCTAGGGCGTCCCCTCCCGGTGTTTACACTCACATCTGACGTGTAAATACCTTTTGTTAGTCGACTTTCATTCATCCTCTCGACATGACCAAACCATACTCTTTTCAATTTTTGTCACTACATTTACTTTTAAACCGCACCGTTGCCTTAAGACATTATTCCTCAGACTATCATTCATAGTCCCACCACACATGCTTTGCAAGGAACGCATTTCCTCAGCATTTATTCCAAATACTTTCATGCTTCTTTTGCCATACCCAACATTCACTTCTATACATAAGCGTCGGCACCAGCACACCATTGTTGTTCACAATCCAGTCGCCAGCCAGTCAGGCCTTTTTGGACATTAACTAGTTGGTCACAACCGCATGTATGGCACCATTCACTTTATTTCCCGCATTTACTCTCCTTTCCACATCTTCATCAATCTTTCCATCCCTTGTAAACAGACTTCCCAAATATACAAACACACAATCGATACGTCCTCTTCTCTTTCAAACACCTTGACCTTCGTCTTATTCACTTTTATATTCATCCTTTTCATCGTGTATGCTTCATCCATGACAGTCACCATGTCTGGCAACTGTTCTGCTGTCGTTGTTCTACCTGTACCTACAAAATTATCAAGAAAATCGAGAAAAGTATACTCTTACTTCTACTTCTATGTTCGTTTAGTCCGAAACTTAGTTCTAAAGTTCCCATATTGAGAAAATAGGTTAGTGTCACCGGCCGAGGTAGTGGTCCCAGTAGTCTTAAGACCAGACAGCGGAAGCACCACCACAGCTACAGCTTCGTCGTTCAACTAAAAGTGATAAGTGGCAACGCCTGATATCGGCTTGGTGGATATAAATATAATGCACTCTGTTTAATTATAAACTATGAAATAATAAGTACTGGACACACTTTCCTCATCCAATATTAAAAAAAAACTTTTAGCAAAAAATACAACCGACATCCAAAAAAAAACACTGCAAAGTGAAAAATAACTTTAATTTCGGAAGTCAGTGTCTTTGGTTTTGTATATTCGTTTTTCTCAGTTCTTTTCAGTTCGTAGTGTGTTTATTTTGGAAGTCGGTAGTTTTTTTTTGCAAAAAAGTTTTTATTTTTCACTTTTTAGTCGTGGTGCCTACCCCACACAAAGTCGTATACCACTACTTGCAATACAATTAATCAGTGACAAGAAATTATTATAACATGATCAACATACACTAAGTGAAAAAAATACGTAGCTAACTCAAATACAACTCATCAGAACTTGACCAAAATATGGGACCAATCTGAACGTAGATCCTTTCAAATAAAATATCATTTTTCAAAACGGTTTATAAATGACGGAGTTCTGAGGTTACAAACATTAAACAAAAAAAATAAAATAAAAACAAACCGAATTGGTAACCTCCTCCTTTTTTGAAGTCGGTTAAAAATAAAAACATCTCTTATGTGACGCAAGTGATAAATACTAATAAGACGTCCAGCATTAGTTGATGGAGTGTGTCCGGTACCACTTTAATATAGAACACTTGATTACTTTTATGTCTCAACAAATTACTCGCAGGAATGTTTCATGATACGTCAAGGCAAGGAAAGACGGATATTAAATGTGAACTGAATTGATTGGATCAACCGTTTTTAAAATACTGGATCACATAACTAACTACTCATTAAAGAAAATCGAGTTCCACCCATCAGTATTTTGATTTGTTTTTTTCTATCATTCATAATTATGATTTGTATATCACAGATAGCCAACAGATGTTCAATCAACATTCGTTTTAATAAAAATCATAACCCAAACACAGTGTAACGATTTTATTAGTAATCCTTTTTTCTCGAAAGACCCTAAAGCGGGTCGTAAATAACAGTGGAAATAATTAAACATTCTCGACAACTATCCCGCCATCACAATAAATAAGCGAATTTACAGTCCAGAAACAACTATAATTAAAAGCCAGGAAAAAATAAACACAGTATTATTTCATTCGATGCCATAAAAAGATGATAAACAGCATATAAATCATGCTATCCATCTCGCGACTGCGGGGCTCGTAAATCGTGGGCAATGGTACCCCGGTGTACCCCCGCACCCCACCGGCGGGCGGGGGGTTGTATTCATTAATTTGATGATATAAAACAAAATGTCATTTTAATTAGTCACTATTATTAGACGTACAATGACAGACAGCGGTCTGAGGGGCCGGGGGACGTTTGTCTTGTTTGGGGATGGGTCGTTGGAGCAGACGGGGATGTATAGGAAACTACGCGTGGCGGTGACGCTTCAGTGAAAATTTCAGTGATTAGGCTGAAAATTTATTAAAGTTCGGACTTTATAAATTCTATTGACTATATAGAAAACCAATCACTGAATCACAGAACGTGGCTTAAATATCAGCAGCTATAAACGTTTTCAGTAGTCGCACACTGAATACAATAAATTGATAAGTAGCCACTTGAAAATTACTGAAGCAATTGTGATTGTCATTTATTTTGTCTTTTGTTGTAGTTTACGTAGACGCCACGTCAACTAATTAGACGATCAGATAACTTAGTAAAATATTTTCCCTGTCGAGTCGCCGTCCCCGCTCATGACTACCCGCCGTATATTTCCTTTACCTGTAGCGATGAATACTCGCCTTCAAGGGTTTGACTGACGACCCGTCTGTCACAGTCTATCTCAACCATCTCCGTTACCAAGCCATCCATTACCGCTTTCCTTCGCAACCTTCCACTCAGCCGCCTGTTGACCCGTCAATGGATACTACAAATTGTAAGCCGTCGATGTGTTTGAGGTCGTGGTACGGGATGTGCGTAAACTGCGATGAATGACGTAATTTGGGTGATAAAGACGAGGTTTCTTGGAGTTAAGACGTCTCGCTGAGTGATTTCGGGGCCCGGCAGATTTAGTAGTGGTTAGTCAAACGTGTTTTATGACTGGTTAATTGGTGATTTTTGAGATCGTTATTTTTTATACTTTTTTTGAAAATGTCATATTGTTAGGTGAAAGTTTTTCATATTCATGATTAATTTAGAAAAGTAAGAACAAAAAGACTCATGTAGGCATTATTGCACTTATTGTCATAAATTAAGTTATAACTGAAATTGGCTGTCAGTAGACTTCTCTTTATATCTTAGAAAGTATTTTGTATGTTCGAAAAAACTTAGGACTTTACAAAATAAGAAGCGATTTCCATAATATAAATACACGTAGTAAACATGAAATTGTGATACCCAAATTTAGATTAACTAAAACAAGCAAGTCATTTCTTATAAACAGTATCCGCTTTTATAACAAGTTGCCAAAGTCGGTTACAGAACTTAGCGATGGAGAGTTCAAAACCCACATCAAACGTGTCGTTATTAAAAAAGCATATCATAAGATTAAAGACTACGTTGAAGACAGGGAAGTTTGGCGCTAATCCCTTCTGCACATGTGGCTTCCCTGGTACCTCAGCGTAACTATTTATTTAACTGCTCCCAAATTACTTTAATTTAATTTATTTTATTGCTTTTTTACATGCTTCATGCTTCCAGGACATAATATTTTCATTATTTTACATTATATAGTCTTGTCTTTTAGATTCTTTTATATTTTGTAAATGTGAGAACGTTGTAGGCTTTATAGACTGTAGATTTGTAGACCATTTTCTATTTTGTTAAGTACCTGGTACTTGTTGACGGGCCTACACTGTCATCCCATGCTTAATAACACTGTAATTTGAAAACATTGTAAAAACCAATTATTTTTAAAAGAGTAACCGTGGAGTTTCTTGCCGGTTCTTCTCCATAGGAAACGACCAATTGGAACCGTGCACCTAACTTCTGACGTTTCATAAGTGCGCATGAAGGTTTATGTGAAATAAAATATTTTGAATTTGAATTTGAGTATCTGCGTGTTAAATGTAAACATTGTCAATACTATAATATTTTTGTGAACACACTTATAAACCGGTCACAATGGAATACATAGGTTGCTCTTTGATTACAATTTTGAGAAAACTATAAAAGATCTGATGATGATGAAGATCTGATCTGATAGATAGATCTAATCTTAATCTTTGTTTCGATAGTTTTGCTTAACAATGGAACATTGCTACATCATGCTACAAGACTACGAGGCGTAGCAATTTGTTGTCCACAGTTTTACTTCATTATTGAAGGTTCTTTGCATTTGAGTTTCTATCTTATGACCAGAAATGATACAGACAACTTCATCTGCCTGGGCTTTTCTTAAGTAACTATGTTGGGGTCGGCTTCCAGTCTAACCGGATGCAGCTGAATACCAGCATTTTACATGGAGTGACTGCCTATCTGACCTCCACAACCCAGTAACCCTACTGGGTAATACGATACCTCTTGGTAAGACTGGTATTGACAATACTTACGTGTACATACATAGGTACTAATAGGAAATTTACATCTGAACAATTTGAAAACAAAATCCCGTGCACACGATGACCACATCTGTTAGCAAGCGTTACTGTAGCGGCTGAGCGCTGCAACCAAGAATAGTCCTTACCTACGGTGTATAGATGTTCGTTTCTCCCATGGTACGTAAATTCACGTCTCGAAACTTATGGAAGTTTATGCTGAAACTACAGGTCCCTACGTGCTACGATCCTACCGGTACTTCTTCTTCTTCTACCGATACTTCTGCTTCTTCTTCTTCTTGTACCAATACTTCTTCTTTTTCTTCTACCGATACTGCTTTTGCTTCGTCAACATTCATAGATCGTTCGTAGAATTATACTTTTATATTCTGTATCAGTTCCAATTTCATGATTTAAGTAAATTGCAGCCGAAGCCAGAGATGTCATTAAAATAATCAATCACTTGAATTGACCAGCACATGTCAAGGATATTGAAATTTTCTCTATCTGTCATATTTATGAGTAACAGCCTTTCAATTTATAGGGTTCCGTACGTCCGAATGATAGAATGGAAACTTTTATGATCACTCGTGTGTCTGTATGTGTTGCAGTCAATTTACTCCGAATCTAATGGACCGATTAAGTTGAAATTTGGTATACATTCATATGAATTTCTGTGACACAAACACGGACATGTAACGTAAATAAATGAATTTTGGATATGGGGGTCACTAAACTTTTGGGGGAGAAATTAGAAAATTTAAAAAAAAAGTTTTTTAAACTGTACCGTGTGACACATTAAATGAAAGGGGAGGGAGGGTCTCAAAAAATATTTTTTTAATAAAAAAAAGTACTTTTAATTAAAGTTGAAGTTGAAATAAAAGAAAATACTGAGCCTAATTTTTGAAAAAAAAAAAGTAAATAGTTCTATACTTATAGATTACAAGAATCCCCATAAGAAGTCTATGGTCTTAAAATAACATGGTAAATCTCTCATTATTGTGCGTACAAACCCACATTTGCAGTTGGAATGTATGTTAAGTTTGTTCTTGGGATAAATTTTATTCATCACAACTACGGAACCCTTTATTGTCCGTGGTCCGACACGCACTTGGCCGGTTTTTTCTAGTCTTGTCAATTATAGTAATTGATTATTTATTTTTAATCACTTCTCTGAGTGCAGTAGTTTTCGTCAGTTGTTTTAGGAAACAGTTCAAAAGGAAACCAAAAAAGGAAGACCTCAAAAGGACCGAACCCACATTTTATTCGTTCGGTGTGACAACAAATATTATAATCATTCCACTCTGACCCACTGGTGGGTCAGAGTGGAATAATCCATTTTTAACGTTACGGTACAAACAGGCTATTTTAATAACGACAACATTTTCGTAGTTTGGACCGTATCTTCATACAGATTCGGTTCATTTATTTGATTTTATCAATGCATTTCTTTTTCATGCATCAGACTGCCTCGTTGGTCTAGTGGTCGCAAGCGCTACTGCTGAGCATGAGGTCCTGGGTTCAATTCCCAGGTTGGGCAAAGTGTTATTGGGTTTTTCTGTCTGAAATTTCTCAGCAGCAGCCCGAAGTCTGGATTTGTGCCCGGTAGATGGCAATAGGCTCGCCCCCTATTACATGGGACTTAAACATAACTGGCGAAATGTGGGTGCACCATAATAGGTATACCTCTGCCTAATCCTTTGGGGAAACAAGGCGTGATGTTATGTTATCAATGCATTTCGTCGGATTAATTTTTGTTTTCATCTCATACTTACACAACTTATACTTACTTAGTGAACATTTTCAGGTTGAGGTGATGATGATCCGGTCTTTCAGGTGCTGGAAAACTCCAGAATGTTCAAGATCACTGGAACATGTATTGTGGAGACAGCTGATGTGACAAGTCCTTCAGAGACAGTGAAATATGATATTTATATTCCCTGACACTTGTCTCTTCTCCCAAGGATGAGTTACACGTGTCGATTGTCAATATTATAAATATTTTTATTGATATTGGTTTTTACAACGTATTATTATTATATATATAAGTATATTTGTGACGATTATGTCAATAGGACCATCCATCGGTTATGATAAGGTGACAGCTATTAATAATTTTATTTTTTAGTTGCGTATATTTTAGGTATACACATATCGTCTGAAATATGACTTGAATCGAATCGTTGGATCGTTTGTCAAATATTTACATGCAAAACTGTACGTTTCAAAGCATGATGAAGTTGACCGCAACATGTGAAAGTGACGATGCTGCTGTTTTGTCATACATCTGAAATACAATATGCTTAATATGCAACACGAACCTAACTACTATTTATTTCTGCAAATCTTCTGCTAGATGCATTGAGTGCCTCTGGAGATTTTAACTCTTAATTTCTTTAATTGTATTGTGTATTTAATTGTTTGGTGTAATTTTGATGCTTTTGCCACAACACAAAAAACCCTTGTTTTAGTTTAAAACACATCACAGATTGTGTGTGGCAGTACAAAAATTACTTTATTTTTCTCGACTCTCATTTTAACGTTATGTGGCTTGGTGTGTTGTGTGTGGGGGTGTATGTGTGTGTGTGTGTAAGCAGATATAGCTGCTTTATTGCATTCTGTTTGAGGTAGGTCGGTGGGGTAAATTCAAATAAAATGAACATTTAAAGTATGTAACATATATATTTCTTTGAGCTTTTAATTGCATTTTGAAATACAACATAAAATATTAAATAAGATTATTAAATTTGGTAAAATCAATATTTCAACACCATTTTTTTACTTTTTTTTTCTTAAGAATGAGCAAAAATCTCTCATCAGAGCTAGCGTATACATAATATTTGTCGTATGTTTCATTATTATCGTTAAAATGATAGATTTTTTTACGATTTCAAATTTTTATCGATTTTAGTCATCATTAGCTGAATATTCGCCACTTTGAAAAAACATGTAGGTACATAGAATAATTATTTAAAACATCAAAAAATTAAATTCGAAAATAAATTTTAAAATTGTATATTCCATTAGAAATGTCGTATACGTCAAAGGGTAAATGGAATTTTTAACGTCACGAATATTCAGTTTACAATCAAAGTTTTTTTGTTGATATCGTCTGAAACTTACATTAGACAGTTTACAATATTTTTATTAAATATAAAAGAGGTTCTTCACTCTCAAGTGCCGTATATACATCATCGTATATCTGTCGTTACAAATTGGAAGATATATCTGGTATATCTTTATGTTCTAAACGTATACGAATGTTATCATTCCTTTCAACGAAAAAAAATGTATATGTATCACTTTTAAATATAGGTTGATTGTTCAACCGATTAATGCGCTGGTATATTGGTATACAATTGTTCACAGATGTAGTTTACCTAATATTATGTACTTATCACTAAATAATAAATAGCATCCTCACGAGGAGAGCATACCTATAGCAAAATTTACACTAAGGAGATTGTTATATTGCATTCTATGTCGAATCGTATGTACAATACGAACAGAAACGAATGAGATTGAATCTCCGAGATTATACGCATCGACGGATCTCTTAAATTCACAAAAAAACAAGAAAATCATCAAAATATACATAAACTAACCACGTTAACCCTAACTCTGATTTACATAAAAAATTAAGTAACACGAAAAAAAATGATATTGCAACGAATTTTCTGTTAAAATACTGAAAGTCAACGCCACTACGCGACTAATGCGATAGACGAATCACATGCGAAAGGCGAATTGCAATTAACGAAAACTAATTTCCACGATTTACCTTTTTCAAAGAATTATTAGCAAAAAATATACATTTACAAAAGAGATCGAATCGTATTTTTTATGACTTAATGTGACTTATATTTACATTTATCGAAATGGAATTATATCGTAGTGTGGAAGATAAGCCACGGGCTCTGCCGCCCTTACAACAACCGATCACCTAAAGGCAATATTTTGAAAATATTCTCTTATTACCTAAAACGAACGTAAGACGTTTGGCGTATACTTAAGTCGCTATTAATTTATTACACTAACCGATCTATGCGGTGAATCTAACAGTAATTACCTAAATAATTAAATTGGCAAAGAGTTTCGAAATACTTAGCGTCGCGGCTGCGACCTAACCCTAGCAAGGTTTAACGTAGCAAGATATGGTATCATCACAACTGGGCCGGGGCCAGCCTACACGTACTTACTGGAGAGCTGCTTGGCCAGTTCCGTGTACTTGAGGAACTTGGAGTGTGGGCTCTCGTCGAACGACTGCGAGGGGCTGCGCGGGTCCTGCGGCGACGCGGCGTCGGACCCGCCCTTGTGCGGGCCCGGCGAGCCCGCGCCTGCCGGGGCCTTCAGCGGGACCGGCTCAGGCAGCGCGCCGTCCTTCACGAAGTGCATCTTGGACAGGTGGTGCCGGTACGCGCCCTTCGATATGAACGGCGTGTCGCACAGCGCGCACTTCATGATGGAGTCGGTGACCACGGCGTCGTTGCACGCCCAGCTGAACGTGAGGATGCTGGGCGGGCCGGCGGGCGAGGGCGCGGGCGGGGGGCGCGCGCGACGTGTTGGACTCGGTCTTGTCGCACAGCTTCTGCAGCGCGGCCAGCGGGTGGGAGCCGCTGCGCCGCGCCCCGCTGGGCTCGCCAGCCGCACCGCCGCCCGCCAGGCTGTCGAACATGGACGACAGCGCGCCCAGGCTGCTCGGCTTGCGATCGGCGCCCGGCGTGGCGGCGGAGCGGTCGCTGGCGGGCGAGGCGGCGGGGCTGGGCGCGGCGCTCTCGCGCTTGGCCACAACAGGCTTCACGTCCTCGTCGGCCGTGCTGCTCGGCCGCGGCGGCTCTTCGTCCTCGTCTACTTCAGTCTTCACTCGCACCGGCTGGCTGCTCAAATCTACACCATTTTCGCGCTCTTCGTCCTCAACTTCTCTCTTTATTCGCACTTCATTCGGACGGTCCTCGGAGGCTGGGGTTTGAGATCCGCGCGTGTCGGGAGTAGTGCGTGGAGTCATGTGATACGTGTCCATCTTCCTATCTGGAGTCAAGGATTCTACTCTACTACCGCCCCTCTCGGACATGGAGCTGGACTCGCTCCCGCTGCGCTCGCGGCGCCCGTATCCTTGCTGGTGATGGTAATTCCTCAACATGTTCATAGTCTGGGGATCTACCAGCGGTTTGGTATAGTCTACGCTCTCATCTATGCCTAATCTCTTTAGGATACTAGACCCGATAGGTGCGTGGGAAGCGCCACCCGGCATGCCGGGCACGGTATGCCGCGATCGGGTGTCGAAACTCTTCTCTATCAATTGTTCTATGGCGTTGAGAACCGAAGGCGACGAGCTTTTTTCATTGCTCGCGTTGGGGTCTTTGGAACTCGGGGAGGAATCGTTCACGGAGGATGGAGAGCGGTGGTGCGAGCCGGGAGACGGCAGCTCCTCGTTAATGCTCTTGCGCCCGTCGCGGCCGGTGGGCGTGACGTGGCCGGGCACGTCGGGCGGGATAATGTTGTTAGATAACAGCGCGCTCTTCAAAAAGTTCCTTTGGCTGTTTGACATTGGTGCACCAATGCACTGTCGTATGTGCTCGACAAATACCGCAGTCTCAATTTTGTCACCGCATTTCTCACAGGTGATACGGCTACCAGCGCCAAAATCTCTAATTGGTTTACCCATAGGTACACCGTTTCCTTCTCCGTTTTTGAACTCGTGCTGTGCTCTCTCCAACTCGAGGAGTTTTCTAACTGGCAGAGATTTCTTTCGTTTCTCACGCGTCTGACGTCTTCTGCCTCCACTTTCGGTGATTGATCGCATAATGTGTTCTTTGTAGTGAGAATTTTTAACCATATGATTACTCAACTCTTTCAAGGAACTAAATGCTTGATCGCAGACTTTACAAGTTAATACAGCACTAACGTGACTACTAGTGCCGCTGGCGGGGGGTGCCGCGTTATTAACACCCGGGCCGCTTGAGTTGGACCCTCCCTTACTAGCGTCATCCGAAGATTTCCACGAAATTATTTGTTCTTGCGATATGATGTTTGTGTAGTGCTGAGTCCGCTGCATATGGCTGGTCATCTCAGCGAGTGAGCGGAAGCTCTCAGCGCACCACATGCATTTCAATATTTGCCTGGTTTGCTCTGCGCCTTTGCCTAACCAAACGTCTTGGCCACGGACTAGTTTTCTAGGAATTGGCATATTCTCTTTTATGAGCATGTTCAAATCATTTTGGCTCGGTTTGGATGAACCGCTCGAAGAGGACGAGTTGTGTGATGGCGTCGATGGCGAACTGGAAGGTGGTTGTAAAGAGGGTGGGATAGGTCCTCCCGAGGAGGGTGGTACGGGCACGTTGACCCCGCAGTGCTTTGCTTCCTTCATGTGTATCGTCAAATCTGCGAGTGAGTTAAAACTCTTCTTACACCACACGCATTTAAGGACATCTTTAGTTTGGTCGGCGCCCTTATTCAACCAGTGGGATTGCCAGGCGGAGTGACGCGCGGCTGCGTTCGGAGCTAGACCAGCGCCTAAAGCGGCACTTTGTACTGATCGGAACAATTCCTCGCCGCCCAACCTGCTCAACTCACTCATCTTTTCCAGTGCCTTTGTAGCATCGCTCGGTGTAGGACCCCCGTGTTTTAATTTGCCGTTCCAATCAGATGGAACGCCTCCCTTCGGAGACAGACTAGCCGCAGCTACTGCAGCTGCGAAGTATGGCAGGTGTGGAGCCACAGGCGTGGACCAAGGAGATGGAGAGTGCTTAAACTCTGACGACCTAGAACTTTTTCTAGATGGGACTGGTGATGGAGAGTCCTCTGGGCCACGTTTTCTTGTGCCAGTAGACAAGTCAAGGGGCCCATTTTCGTTCTTACTGAGATTGACGGCGTCATCGTGATCATCATCGTCATGCGGTGATTCACTGCGTTTCGTGCTGAAGTCAAGGACGGCGTCACCTCGTTCGGAGTCAGTCATGTCCTCTTGACAGGACATGAGGAGACGCTGCTGAGCGGCGGCAGCGGCTGCAGCGCCGAGGTAGGCAGCAACTGCGGCCGAGTGCGGCGGCAGCAGCGCGGCGGGCAGGCCTGCGGTCAGCGCGGCGGGTAGTGGCAGACCCGCGCCGCTGCGGCTGGAGTACACCGAGTCATTCGAGGGACAGCGCGGCGCGCCCGACGATTCCCGCGACAGACATCTCGGGCTCTCCCTGGGGACAAAAACGTGACATGGTTAGTTCCACCGACATAATTCACTTAGCGAAAATTGCCGCCTCTGTCTCAGCCCCGTCGTTATCTTAAACCGGTTATCGATCATTTGAATATCAACAGTAAACAAAACGAATGCAAGTTTTTTTTTATGGCCATTTTTAATAAATTAATAGATCGATCGTGAATAGCAAATAGACACACTAATGGGTTTATATCGATCCAAAAAAAACTTTATGGCTCGTTGTTTGGGTGTCCTTGTGGGTTGAGGTTTTTGTTTTGTTAAATGTTTAATGATGACAATACGATCAAAAAACCAACCGTTGACAGAGTTGACGTTCTGACATTAGATTTAATGTGTTTGTTACAAAAAGAAAAACATTGATGACATACGACATTAGTATAAATCTAAGGTAACTTGGGTACAAATAGGTCAAGTCTTGAGATAAGAATAATCAATTGGATATCAAAGAAGTTATATTAATGATAGCTATGTAATAAAGTTTTACAATCTCATTTTCGACGTATAGATTATATTAAAATTTTGAATCAATATTGTAAATCAATCATACAGGGAATTGTGGTAATATCAGATGTGATAAACATGACTAGCACAATGGTTAATGACACAGCTTATCGATTATTTATGAGAAAATAAAATAACAAAAACTTAATAAAAACAGGTTCCACTGTACTGGAAAAGTAAACGACTATTCAAATGTTCTCAAAAATCCTTGTAACTCGTAAAATAGAATCAAATATATGTTGTTTTGAGAACCCCACATACTATATAAGATCAAACGTTATAGATAGAAAAATATATAAAATAAATCACGATCGAATCTAGGCTTTAAAACTTTTTAATATTTTCTACAAAATCATGTAGGACTTTTAGAAACGAGCTTTCCTTTTGATTTGAATAACAAACTTCATCAAAATTTTTAAGTCAACGTTGTTTTATTTTATATTTTAAACCAAATATGGATGTAAATCTATGTTACAACGATGGAACTATTATAAATAAAACAGAGAAACACTTTCATAGTGTTAGAACATGAATAAATTGGGCACATAGTAGTTGTGAAGCTTTGGTCTGAGCGAACATGAAAAATTCTAAGTCGCCAAGTTGAAGTGCGGAAAAGTCGAAAAACATATCCAATGTAAAATTAAATATTTGAACGTGGAAACGATATGAGACCTGATGAATTACACAAAAACAATATCACACTTGGACAAATAGAAAACCTACCTCACGTGGTCGGGCTCGACGATCATTTTAGACGTAATGTTTTCAAAGTTCTCCAAACTGGTAACGGTGAAAAACTTGCGGATCCATCAATACAACACTGATATAATTGATAACACTTTGCTATTAGCCAACAATTGAGACTCCCCAAAAATAGTTGAAAATGTAAACACGTCGCGAAAGACGCGGCGCGATGCCGGCGGTCGGAAGGGAAGTGCGCGGTGCCTGCGGCGGCAGCGGCGGTCCCGCGTGGAATGAGACGCCGCGTGATTTACGACCCGCCTGCAGCGCCCCAGCCCCGCACGCCCCTCGCTAGAGAGAGACAGGTGCCGCTGTAACGGACCACGCGCCGTGAAAAACAGAGACGGCAATCGGTATCTAACTTCGAGGGGTGGCGCTGCGTAATGCAAGCGTGCGTGCGATGCGCGAGGTGGACGTGCAGTGACGGGCGATCGTTCCGATGACAGCCGACTGACACAGCGGAGCTACTCCGCAAAGCTGAGTCACAGTCGTAACACCAATGAAAAATGTACAGAGCATCCTTGATGGCCAATAGGCGCAATAACTTTTTAACGAGACTGTTTACGGAATTCCATTTATGTAGGTGGAGTAAGCAAAGATAAAGCGCGCTCGGCGTGGTAGATTGAAGTCTCGGGGTTTAAAGAAGATTACCCGGACAGGGTTGACGGCGTTGACAAGGAAATGGCGCGTTAACAAAACGCCGAGACGAGTCCTTTTAACGACTCACGGACAGACAGGGGACGTGGATGGATTTACGCGTATCACGAACAGATTTCCTGCTATGACAAAGGGAAAATATTTTCTCATGTTTATTTTATTTTACGCAAGGAAACATTAGGACACTTCCGAACGACAATACAATAAATGTCAGACGGCGAATCGATAATGACAGGACGTCGTCTAGATAAATAAATTAACAAAGTATAGAAACTATGTTCCGTTAATCCCCGGAAACTAATGTACTATACGTTTTACAGCCCATAATACTGTTTTTATTATCATTGAACGATCTCGAAGTAAATGTTATCAACGAATCCGATCTAAACAACTGTTATAGTGATTTGACAGAACTTTGTTCCAAACCCCAAAAGCTTAAGTTTTTAATAAGAGAATCGCACAGCTGTTTATTGCTTCCTATGAGCATTAGTCGGCTGCGGGTCAATCAATCACACGTATTTATGTGACAACTATCTCGGTCTCTTTCCTGCGCCAAACTAAAATAACCCCGAGTGGGTTGTGACATAAACAAAAGAATTCTAGGCTATTTTTCTACATGTAACGACAGATGATAAAAATGTTAGTGGGATATATTTTAGACTGTGGTTGTTTTGATGTGTAGGAATTAGGACAGAGCGGTTTTATGCGTCAATGTGTGCATAGTGCGGGCCAATGTATGGGGGACACCTGACATCGTTTGAATAATTTTGCAGTAACAAAGCAAATTTTATAACTGA
The DNA here is from genome assembly GCA_947568875.1 of Fissipunctia ypsillon. Lineage (NCBI taxonomy): Eukaryota > Metazoa > Arthropoda > Insecta > Lepidoptera > Noctuidae > Fissipunctia > Fissipunctia ypsillon. The sequence goes on from OX387654.1 coordinate 23,077,048, forward strand.
CACATGTCTCCTTGGTAATAAAATTGCAGTGAGCTTGATAGTAGACATTGTACAAACGTTTGTAGAGAACATAGAAATAAGTGAAGATGAGAAAGATGGTTGTGTGGAAATAAACCGATTTTTTATGAACGCGCAAAAATAATTGTCTGATAAATTGTCCAAGTTGAATCTTCTTAGATTGTTGGTACCTACTTTTAGTGAACTGGTTTTTATAAAAAAAATTCAATCACGATCTTAAAGAGATGGAGGAAATGACAACTTTTAAACACAGAACTTGGCGAATGTTTGAATATTATTCTGCAAACATTTTTATTTCAACTTTTTAATGGATTCTTTTTAACTTTAACAGTTGCCAGACAAATTGCTTGTTCAAAGCCAATAAAAAAATCTAACAACTAAAGCGCATATTTTTCCATTATTCTACAATTGGCAAAGAAATGAACTATAAACTAAGTAGGTAATATAAACCTATTCTAAGAAAGGGTCTTATTTAATAAAAGTTTTGTTTCGAAATCATATTTTCTTGAACAAATCGACTGAAACATTTAAACAATTAGTACAATATAATCGAGACGTAGATACGCTGCCAGAGTTTGATAATTTCTCTAATTCGCCTAATTTCATAATTAGACAAGGTTAAGAAGATACTTTGGCTATTGGATATAGGTACTCTAGTTTAAGAAGTTAGAAACACTTAATGATAATTATATTTAATTATTCTCATGATAATCATAGAATAGACAAAATGTTTTAAATAGAAGATACGACATAGAGCATAAGTAATATCTAGCCAAACAAGATGACTCATAGGTAGTCTTACAAAAGTATAACTGGAATTTAGAGCCTTTTGCTCCGAAGTAGATAAAATACACTAAAATAAACACAATATATCAAAGGATGGTTTATTTATCAGATATTGAAATAGCATACTGAATCGTTAAGCAAAAAATTACGATTACAGCCAAAGAACTAATTAGAACAGTAATTTTCTTAGTCAAACGTCGTAAATTAGAATAAAGACAATACTTATAGATCCACAAATCAATACTTCCATTATAGGAATGAAAGAAATAACAGAAACTGTTTCAGCTGTTTATTGTCACATTATTGTTAAGAGGGTTGTCGCACTTTGTCACCTCTCTCGCTCACACGGGATCAAATTTAAAAAAATGATAAATGAAAAGATGCTTTTTTAAAAAATGTATTCAATTGGCGAACTAATTAACAATATTAATTTAATAGGTAATTATTAAAAGCTCATTTCTATTGTGTTATCAAATAAACTCAACTCAATCAGTATTATGATCTGTTTTTGAGCTGAGTTAAATAAATGCCACAATAAAAATGTGTTTTTAATAATTACCTATTAAAATAATATTATTTATTAGTTCGCCAAATGAATACATTTTTCAAAAAAGGATCTTTTCATTTAATATTCTTAAAAAAATTGGTCCCTTGTGAGCGAGAGAGGTGACAAAATGCGACAACCCTCTTAACCTCGATTTATTACACTTGACCAAGTGACTTACAACTTGACTAGAACTGGTTACTATGACAAAGCAATTCACTACAACCTGTGACTACGTCGGTATTAATAATAATAATAATACCATTTATTTCAGGCGACACAGGCCCATAGAAAAATACCTTAACCTAAACATACATATTTTTATTATCAAACAATTGTTTTAGTAAATAAGGCTTAAGACTATGTTAGTAGCACTTCACTTTGCACTAGGTTGACTTTGTGCTGTCCTTTGGAACTTGTCCGCGGAAGCGACGGAACACCACGTCTTGCGGCCAAAAGTCTTCTTCCATGACGAGGGGCAGATAACAGTTTGGTACACGCACGACGAACGCCTTGAAGTTGACGTTCCTGTGCGATTCCAGTAACTGCATCCTCGGCGTGTATCTCATCTTCTGGCGCACGTACTCCACGATGTCCTCCGCCTTAGTGGTGTAGTGCAGGTGGGAGATGTACACCGGTGTGTTCGGCTTTGCGGCACGCAGGCTCACTTCAGGCAGGTATTGTTATACTCACATTATACCAATCGAAGAACATTTTAGTGTTATAAAATTCGAGGATTTTTTAGATCTTTGCTTATCATTCGGGAGTTAAAAACAGGAATGGAGGACTTTAGGAGTGCAGAAGCAATTTTATAGAACCGGGACAAAGAGAAACCTATAGAAGGTTCAGTCCATACCAGAATTTGTAATTATAAAAATACATTACTCCAATCTAATTCTACGACACTCAATCAAACTGACTCAACTAAAGCTTTGCCGTCATTCCCACCGGAACCCATATTTTTATTCATTTTAGCGAATACACGAACTAAATCAGTAGATCTAAAATCTAAACAATAGAACTTCAAGGCACTAGAACCTCAAAATGATTGATCACGCCACCTCAGTGCAGCTAATTGACATTGATTGAACAGACTTGCTACAGCACAAACTTTACCGTTCACTTTCCTTAAACTTTGCTTTCCTTATTTCTATCTCCATAAAGCTCAGGTTTGTTTAATTTTGGTTTTTTTGTTGTATTGCGTTTGTTTGCACTCGTACCTGGCCGGTCGAAAGATAAAGATTTGAAATAAAAGATTTCTAATAAAATTAACATGTTAATGATGTCCTCAAGTTCATATTAGTGAGGACGTCAAACTTTTTTTAAAGTATCTACTTACGTGCATGTACTATAAGCCGGTTTTCAATTGACTGACAAATGAGAGAGCTTTTAAGTGCAATGGATTTATTTCTACTTAGAACTAACGAAGGGATTAGTTTTAAAAGCGTAAAAAAGGATGCGTAGTAACATGAAAAAACGCGCTTTTCCAGGAAGACAAAAAGTTTTCATCAACATCGACAATATTGAAATTGACTGAAGCTATTCCAGTATTATGAAGGCTTTACAAAAAACATTAAGTATTTAAATGATTATTTTATAGGAGTTCTACATTTCCACTACATACAAAAGAGATAAACGCCTATAATTTTAATTTATTATTTTTATAAAATTACATATAATTACTTCAATACATCTAATTAAATATTGAAATTAACCGGGCTGCAGCTGTCCTCATATCGATTCGATACGGTTCTCGTACAATCTGATTAACGATTCGTAATACAACAATATAAATCAGCTAGTAATCTAGACGTGTGAGTAAATAATCGATATTATTCTTATTGTTAATCAAATGATGTGACGTCTTGTGGTGTCCGATTGTTTTTTCTCATTCCACATGGTGTAGGTACATTGTTTTTTCAATACTGTGCTCTGTGCCACCACTATCATTTTAAACGACATCAGCAGTTGAATGGAAAATTATATCATACCTTGTGGGAGGTTTTTCTAATGGATATACTTTTGTATGATGAATTTCGTAGTGTAACGACATCATCAGTGTATCGGCAGTAGCCATAATGTATCTCTATTTTCAATACTAACTAAAAAGGAAACTGTTTTGGAATCAGGCGTTACTCTTTCGGTATTAATTTTAGTTCATTCGTTTATAACTCTATAAACAATATTCATGGCAAATAAAAACCATTCGATTATACAATCACGTTCAACAACCTGCCAACAAAACGTATCCGCCTCAGATACAAATCTCCTCATAACCTCAGCGTAATGATTAATTAACACAATCAAAACATCCTTCATGTATTATACTAATATCAATAATAATCATTCATTTTCATGTCGATCCAATAATCAAATAAAGCAGGGCATACTAAGTGATAAGAGGTATCTGTCGTTCACAGATACCAATTGTCAATTTCTGTTTAAATATTTTTAAGTGAAATATTCTAGTACTAGCTTTTGCCCGCGGTTTTGCCCGCGTGGATGTCGGAAAATAGCCCACGGGACCGTACTTACTACTGGGATTAAAAGTACCCTATGTGTTAATCCAGGTTATAAACTGTCGGCATTCAGACAGTTTATAATCTGGATTAACACACAGGGTACAACATACAAAAAGTAATTGCTAATTACTTTTTTTCAAAAATATTAAATGTATAGGTTTGACTTCGTTACTATTTTCGTACTTTCCTCTAAAAAAATTAACGCCCCCTCCACCCCGTTTGAAAGGCTTTTTTGAAAAGTAATGTTTACGATCTTTATAATTCATTAGGATAAATAAGTATTCGGGCCAATTTTTAAGTTTATAGATCAAAGGAATAAGATTTTTCAAATAAACTGTGTCCTCCTCTTTCATTACGACACCTAGGGCTTGTTTTTTTTTAAACAAGCATTTCGTACCATTCCATTGAATGACTTAAACATTATTTTTACCCATTTTCAAGTTAATTGAAGCAAGCAGTAAAATCCATCGCTTACACTTTATTACCATTTTCCACCCCGTTAGGAAATAATTTCTGAAGAACCCTGAAACATGTACTTTTCTATTTTTGATTTTAAGTATTAGTACCCAGTTTTGAGTTAATGTGACAGCGCGTTAAAATTTTTCCTTACTAACTTTGACACCCCCTAAATCCTCCGTGAGGGTTTGTTTTAAAAAACTAAAAGCGACAATCTTAATTATTAACTGATGCAAATATTGCCGAGTTTCAACCAAAGAAATAAGACTTATCATATAAACTGTATCCCCTCTTTTAACCCCCACAGGAGTGGAATTTTGAAAAATCGTTTCGGATTTTACCAAAACTTGACTCAATGATTATTTATACCATTTTTCGAGTTAATCCAGCCACTCAGTAAAATCCTTCCCTGTAAAATTGACTACCCCTTTTCACCCCGTCAGGGGTAGATTTTCGAGAAACCCTGAAACAGGTTATTCTTTATTTTTGGTCTTAAGTATAAATACTGAGTTTCGAGTTAATCGGACTGCGCGTTAAAATACTTCCATACAAACTTTGACACCCCCAGTCCCCCTCTTGGGGGTAGTTTAGAAAAATTAAAAAAATAAAAAGTTCATTATTTACATAAATAAGTATTCGTGCCAAGTTTCGAGTTTATTAACTCAAGGAATAAGATTTTTCATACCAACGAAATCCCCCCTTTTCACCCCCTTAAAGGTCGAATTTCCAAAAACCCCTTCTTAGTGCTCCCCTCCATTATAAAAGGAAGCCGTGTGCAAAATTTCACGTTCCTAGTCCCAGTAGTTTCGGCTGTGCGTTGATATGTCAGTCAGTCAGTCAGTTTCTCCTTTTTATATATAGATAGATGCTTCATAGAACAGAAAAATCCTGATCATGCAGCGAAAACCAAACCTTTGTTTTAGAATGTTGTGATGACTCTGCTATACATATAATAAAATGATAATGTCTGCAAGTGACGTTAAAATGGCGCTAACCTTGATTCGGTTCGTAACGTTAAAGATTAAGAATTATCAAATATTGTTAACTTTTACATTGTTTGTTATCTTAACTGACCTGTCATCAACTGAAGAGGCAGCTATTTTCAAGATTGTTTTTACTGGAATAATAGGAGATGGTTTTGACTAGTTCACCTGGCCAAATGAATTGTAGCATAGAAACAAAGTCATTAATTACGTCATTCTCGGGTTGCACTTACACCAAAATCTTTTGTGGCTTATGCCGTATATCCTGACCCATCAATCATTCTTACAAAGATCGATAAATCCAAAAGCATTTCAAAATGAAAATTGATGGAACGTCATTTTGAAAATTCAGATCATTTTTAGTGGTTCTGCCCACTATAACTGTCAGTGACGAGTCCATTCATTTCTCTATCTTTACCAACTTCTTTCTACACTCTAAACATTCTAAAATCAACTCTAGTATCCTTTCAACAAGACATATTTCAACTGCAAATTAAAATTTTCATTCCTCTATCTCGACTATATAAAATGTTCTTTTTAAATATTCCATTTCTAACTTTATGGGATTTGTAATAAGAGTTATGTTGGCTGTATTTTTAAGTTGGTTGGGTAAGTAGTAGTAATGTCGGTGGACAGTCGTTGTCAACTGATCGGTGGAAACAATGGAATCATTAAAGTGGACACCCTGGAGTGATGTGCAGACCTCCGCGTTGACAATGGCGTATGGTATTATGAATGGGTCCGTTGGTTCGAGATTGTTGGTGATGGTTTAATTTCCATAAAAGCCTTGAGGTGCGGTATTGGGAAGGATTGTTCTTGCGAGTTTGACCCTGCAGACATTGGAGCTTTGAATCAAATGGATTATTATGTGGACTCATATTCGTCTACGTCTGGGTAATGTAAGAAGCAGTTATGGAGATGCATCAACTAACATTTAAGTAAATTAATAACTCTGTTCTGTCGGAAGATTGGAACAAAGATCGTCATATTTTTTATCTACGTCCAAAACTAATGATGTGTCAACTATTTTATGATTATTTTGGCTATCCTTACTCATCATGGGGACTGTTATTAGGAACCTAGCGAAAATCTCATTTCATATTACATAATTTACAGGAAGATGTATAGTACCTACAATGTCTTATGAACTCAGATCTAATTCAACAAACTATAGTATTTTTAACTGACTTCAAAAAGGAGGAGGTTCTCAATTCAGTTGTATGTTTTGTTTTATTTTTATTTGTTTGTTACCTCAGAAGTCCGTCATTTATAAACCGATATGAAAAAAAATATATTTTTTTATTTCCAGATTGGTCCCATATAAATTTTGTCAAATTGTGATGAGTGGTTTTTGAGTAAGCTTCAATAATACGTATTTTTCCACTTACTGTATGTTGATGATGTTATAATAATCTCCTGTCACTGGTTATTAACATTGTACGAGTAAGTATGGTATACGACTTGGTCGGGGGTAGGCAACTAGGCACCACAAGTAAAAAGTGAAAAATAAAAACTTTTTTGCAAAAAAAAAACAACTCATACATCTGCCTAGCCTTTTCCCAACTATGTTGGGTTCGGCTTCCAGTCTAACCGGACGCAGCTGAATACCAGTATTTTACATGGAGCGACTGCCTATCTGACCTCCACAACCCAGTAACTAGGTAATACGATACCCCTTGGTAAGACTGGTTGTCAGACTCTCGGGCTTCTGACGACCCGTAACGACTGTCAAAGATCCACGAATGACAGCCGGGACCAACGGCTTAACGTGCTTTCCGAGGCACGGAGGAGATTCGGTATGTAAAGATGGTCACCCATCTACGAACCAACCCTGGCAAGCGTAGTTTAACCTGATAGATCGACCCGTGCGGCTGTTATTACTTAGCCACGAGCTCCTCACTTAGCCACGAGCTCCTCACAAAAAAAAAACTTTAATTTTGGAAGTCGGTGGCAAAAAACGAAAATACAAAACCAAAGACACTGACTTCCGAAATTAAAGTTATTTTTCACTTTGTAGTGTTTTTTTTCTAGAAGTCGGTTGTTTTTTTTTTTACAAAAAGTTTTATCAATTGTCAAGACGCTTTCTGGTTCCTTTACTTAAACATCAAACAGATTCTCACGATTTTGACAAAGGAGTGCGATTACCTCGTATTCTGTAACATATGCTATTACCAACATACTGCTATCATCAACCTATTTGCCCAAAACTGTTTCTATAGCTATAATAGGAGCCTCATGGTCTATAAGATGATGACTATAATTAACCTTTAGTCTTGTAAAGAATCTAGAACTCACCTCTCAACATTAGGATCCTGGATCAGGGTAGCTGGTATACTGTGCTCGATGTCGTCACGTTCGTCAGGCGCGGGGGAGGTGCGGGACGCAGGGGAGACAGAGCCGGACCCTTCGCCCTCTCCCCCTTCCTGCCTCTCCCCCCTATCGCCACGCTCCTTCACTCCGCTTTCTGGACTGTTGGCTTCCTCTGTGAACAATGGAGAATAGGTTGTTAGAGAGGTGAAGACAGATTCATATGGTGGGTTTGTGGTTTAAGCTTAGTTTTCTTCTTTATAGAAGTAGACCAAGCTTTTACGGTAAAAGATTAATCACGACGTCGTATAAAGACAGACTCTGAGAATCTAAATATCAAGTAAAGAAGAACATGAATGGATGATGTGCGAGATTAGAAAATAATATTAACCGCACTTTAACCTTCCGCTTTTTATTTTGATAATGAAGTGTGGTAGAAATAAGACATTGAACCTAAACGCAATCAAGTTGATAAACCTTGTTTCAATGAGGAAAATAAGCCGTCATAAACCAAAAATCATAAATATGTATCCATAACGCGTATCAAAGCTCTAGTCGTTACGTTAGTCAAATGGAAAAATTTTGAAGCCAACAAGCATGACAAACAAAACTGATAGAGAGCTAATTAATATTGGAAACAAAACACCAACTGACAAATTAATCATGATAATAAAGACATTTTAAAACCGTATTTAGGTTGATTTAAAAGGGAACAGATAACGGTATATCACTTTATTGCGATCGTTCATCATCTAAATGTAATAATCGGCGATAGGATAGATATTAAAAATGATAATACAAGGAAAAACACAATTGTAATGGGGCCGTAGTTCGTTGCGCAAAACCATGTGATCGATAATTGATTGATTGGTTATATTACGCTAGTCATAGACGGATCAATTATTCAAAGTATATTTACTGACACAATTTGGGACGATAGTAACGATAAAACGAATATTGGTGCTCAGATATGGTTTTTATCAGGTTTTGAAGGAGTCACCTATCTAATTAGATGGAGATAGTAAAAATGACTGATGCTTTTCTTTGGGGTTTAGCAGTTTTTAAAAGATAATAATAATGCTCTATACGTGATAATAGAAAAAATTAAATGGTATTAAATTAGATTGATAACAGTGTAATGGGTGTTGCTACCCAAACAAGTGACTGTGTTCAAAATAAGGTCTCAAATAGATTCAAACGAGCGTTTTCTCTGTAAGCTATCTACGTGTTTAATTCCTATATGCTTTCATTTAGGAAACAGGAACAAAATACCTATATTAACTTGTTAATTCCGTCATACCATATCGCCCGGACCTTTCGCAATAAGAAAGGCAATAACTATTTATTGTTATTTGTTCTTCTGCATTGAAATTAGAACGCCGATGATGAGTGTTGTGATTATGAGGTATTTCCGTCACATTGACCGATTTTCGCATTTGCTCTGTCCGACAGTAAAATTGTTCTTGTAGAAATTACTATATTTTTATAAGGATTATGCATCTGGTAAAGAAGCTCTGTTTTAAAACGGTAAAAGAAAAATGTATCAGGCATGTCAGCACTCATCAATTCAGAAGATATCACATGATTAAACAAAATCATTCAAGAAACATTATGGTACAGAAGAAGTTCACAAACTGACAATGATGAGCAACGAAAGTTAAAAAAGAACATCTAATATCTACAACAAAGCGCTCGTTTGACCGTAACAAAAATTTGCGGCTAAAAAGAGAACCCACCGATTATGAAGTTATCGTCCGTCCGAAAAACGCATTGGCGAAAAAAACGTATTTGAAACCGGATAGCCGAATTGGCGCTGCGGTGGCCGGCCCGCTTATTTCACTGCCCATTGATTCGTGAACCGCGTTTCTGTACGCTAATTGATTAAAACGCAACGTGTCAATCCGGTGCCGGACGCCAAAGATGCGGTTGCGGACGAAACGCCCGCGGCGGTCTGCACTGTGGCTAGTGGTGGGTCGATTGGTCCCGGGGTAGGGTGTTCCGTGGTTGGGTATATGGGGCACGAGACGGTATGCGGAATTTACTATCATAAGTTTAGTGAACAAGAAGGCTGTTTTATAAGAATTAAAATATACTTTAAATTGCCGTTTTGCAACTCGGCATGAATCACTTCTACATGCTATCATATAATCATCGAACGTGTAATTTATATGTTGGATTGATAGGTGCTAATGATTAACTAAGTAATAATATAGGTACGTATAATCTGTGATAGGGTTTTCCACATCCTCTGGGTTTTTTTCCCCTCACTAATAACAAACCGATAAACCAACAACCGAATCATAATCCCAGTCTCTCATCGATCCCAGTGGGAAACAAGTATGGGCCATCCCTATTCCCGATCCGTATGTGCCAGCCAATTGATCAAAGGAAGTGATAGGCCGCTGGGTATGTGCAGGTGACTCTGATTCGCTCTATGAACGTGCATTTTAATGAAGCCTCCCCTTTACCGCATTGTCTGTGAATTATGGCAGAGTAATGAAATGGTATGTTTGTTTGTTTGGGGGATATTTTTTGGCTTTGACTGTGATGTGATTTTAGTTTCATTTTTTTTTTAATTCAAATATTATTTCATTCGATTTTTGAACAATTTCAGAGACCCTTTTTTTCAAAAATAATAATATGTTGTTAGTTCTTCTTAAATAAAATATTATGTGAATACCTATGTTTTGAGGACTGTTCAATGACGTAGATGAAAGTTATGTTCCTAAAGTGAGCACAGCAAAATCAACATCAGACATTAATTTCGAATCTTCAAAAATTTCGAATTCCGCATAAATTATCTACTGAAGATAAATGACTCTAATTACAATTTTAATGAAACAGTTATTTATGACCTTATTAACGGTCATCTGTCTGCTTTTGTATTGCCTCTTCAATAACTCTTACAGTTCAACTATTTTAAGTCAAAAAAACTTATCGATTGTTTTCCAATTCGTCACAGAGAGCTTACCTACTCTTTACAATTCTAACAAAACAATAGATCAATTTCACGAACATCGCCGTGAAACCGATGTGATTACTGATTACCGATTACAATTGTTCACAAAATGACAACGTTAACTAAACCGTTTCTTAATAAAACGTTACGAATCTTGATTTTTATCGATTCTCGACGAAATGGGCCGATACTTCTATACACAGTTAGATAATATAACCAGTTTAAACTCTGTATTGTTGCGATTAAAGTTTAGATTTGCTTGGGGAATTTGTAGTACAATTTTTACAGTTGACTTGTAAAAGGTAAATTGTAAAATGTTCTAAAAACAACTTTCTTTAATCAAAATACGAATGCTCATGTTGTGGTAGACAATATTATAATAATCTTTGAAGTTGGTTTAGAATAAGTAAGCTTTCCTATCATTTTTATAGTGAGCAGAGATAACGTCGATACATATAGGTACCATCGCGGTCATTTGTGGTGAACCACTTTTCAACCTTCTTACCAGTAATAAGGTCCGCGATGGTACCTACACTGTCATACACCTAGGCAAATTTTTTGCAAAAGACACTCAAACAAAAATCGATACAAGAATGATTAATAAATCTATATGAGAGTCGTTATGTCTTAGCACTGAACTGTGATCGTCTGATGATTGATGAAAGCTCAAATACCTAACAACGTCTGTATCGAACTTAGGTTTTCTGATACACCATAACACCCACACATAACATCACGCCTGTAATCCCCGAAGGGTTAGGCAGAGGTGTACCTATAGTACACCGACACTTCGCCCGTTATGTTTTAGTCCCATCCAACACCCATCATCCCAGCACCATCCTCGTTCATCATCTATCTATGTACAGGTCAATCACGGGCTTATAAGAGTAACCAACCATGGAGTTTCTTGCCTGTTCTTTTCCATAGAAGTTACCTACCAATTTGAGACCGTAACTTCTGACGTTATTATGAAAGGCAATATTTTGAAACATTTTTTTTTTGGGTGCCTCGTTGGTCTAGTAGCTGCAAGCGCTACTGCTGAGCATGAAGTCGTGGGTCCGATTCCCAGGTCGAACTAAGCGTTATCGGATTTTTTTCATTAGGAATTTCTCAGTAGCAGCCCGGAACCTAGATTTGTGCCCGGTTGATGGCAATAGGCTCACCCCCAAAAGGGGGTGATAATATGGAACTGAAACATAACTGGTGAAATGTGAGTGTCGAACTACAGGAACACCTCTGCCTAACCCTTTGGGGACTGCAGGCGTGATGTTACGTGAATTTTACTTCAATCGCATATGTAAAATTCGTTCAAGAACAAGTAATTTTAAACCTTGGAAACACCAGTTATACACTCACAAGCAACCAAATTGACCCAACCCCATACAACCGGTGCATACAAAACAGTTTTTTTTTTTCAAAGTTCTTATCACATTTATAAAAAGAAAAAAAAAATAAGCCTGACGTTTCAGCTATAAGATGGTACCATAAGTATTAAAATCGTTTTAGTTGTTTTCGAGTAATTGCTATTTGAGTCACAATGCATGATTACGAGTTGAAGTTAGGAGTGTAAGTTTAAGCAAGTCACATCCACGCATCAACTTACCGCAGTAAGTTTCATTAAATCGGTTGTTATCAGTCGTTATCACGTGATCAATCACCGGCAGATGTCGGTAATCCAAACTAGTGATAACTGATAAGGGCCGTTTCGCAATAACTACGGTAATTGTTGACATACTACTTGTGGTAGAAGATAAGCGGCTTTATTTGCAAAGCTTGTGTATCTATTGTGGTAAGGATTATTACTTAGAGGTATTTCAGTGCATAACTTTGTTACCTAATTTCATTCAGATACGTACCAGTGGCGAAACCATCGTGTAACACGATTCCTACCACAATTCCACCACGATTCCTTCGGAGGTTCGCATCGACAACTCTCCCGCTATTGAAAAGTGCAACTGTATTGTATTCGATTCTTTATATTCCTATAATAATTTTAGAATGATAGTAACTAATTTAGTTGTGTTTATTTCTCTAAAACATTGTAAGTTTTGTTTGTGTTGTGATAGCGTCTTTTTGGTTCTGCTATTTGACGATAGATGGTGTTAAATGCAGTAAAGAAAATACTTTTATTTTTGAGTTAATATTTTAAATTTTACTTTATTGGTGAGTGAGTTAAAACCAGCTTCTCTCTTACAAAAAATCACACCTCGCCGCTGATACTTACCTAGGTTCCTTTGTGAGTTTGGGTTCTATTGCCTGCCAATATCGTAGAAATGCTTTTTGTAACTTACGTTTTTGTAATTAAGGTTTGATCATAATGCTGATATAATTTTAGCTTTTATTCGTAGTTGTGTGTATATCAAAATTGGTCGCAAAAATAAAACTGTTCCTTCTTCTTTTCTAACTGACTCAGTATCAAAGTTTTTGGCCACTACGAATTCCATTTGACGTTTAGAACCGAAACAAATGTGTTTAGAACCAAGAACCTATCTAACATCCTCTTAGTGCCACAGATCAGAACCGTGTAACTACCATCAACAAACATCATAGGTGAAGTTCAAAAGCATTCAATCAGTCAGTGCGGTGTCGGTGTAATTTCCTCGCCACCATCCCGTTGTCCTGCCGTTGTCGTCCCGTTGTCGTGCCGTTACCGTGCCGTCTGCGCCGGACAGCACAAAGAGCAAGAACTCTTTGTTGGGGGACCGATTCCGCATTGAAATTGAACGAAGTTTCGCGATATTGATAGGTCAATTTTAATTTTCAATAAGTTATAGTTGCTTTGAATGGAATGTCGCTGTTTGTTATTAAATGGATAGCGTCGATTATTTTGTTTTGCTGTGGAAATGGAATGGTTGTGATATTAAGTTGCATTTGTAAATTAGGTACGCGATTACTTGATATCCTATTTACCCAGTAACTCAGTTGTGGAGGTCATATAGGCGTCGCTCCATGTTAAAATACTGGTATTCAGCTACATCTGGTTAGACTGGAAGCCGACCCCATCATAGTTGGGAGAAGGGTAGGCGATGATGACTCGATATCCTATCTGACTACTTATTTAATTTTTGATAGTTTTTATAATGATTTTTTTGCGTCCAAGCCAACAACGTCGCCACACACTCGTAACTGCCACAAAAAAAAAAAAATGTATTTTTTAAATAAAGATTTTTTTTCTACCAAAAATATCTGAATATTTTGTTTTTGATTATGCCATATTTATTTCTTTTAATAAACCATCCTTTCATGCATTGTTATATAAAATAGATTCGATGTTTCACATCTACCAGGTGTCCAGCGACGGCTCAATTTTTAATTTATTTATTTATTGAAGGATTACCAACGAGATATATTACAATTATCTTCTACATTAATAAATCTTGTATAATAAATGCGTTATCCTGTAATGTACACTCAATTACAGGTTTACACATTATCGAGTAATTACTCATGCTCTGAATACATATTAAAAAAAAAACAATACACATGCTATTATAAAATATTAAAATTATTGATTTTACTGATTACATTGATTTATTTTTGTCTTTTTAAGTCAGCAGCTCACCTCAACACAATACCTTTATCTCTACATCGCAGTTTCTTCCCACAGCTCGCACAATCACAGCTCACTAATTACGAACACTGTAAAAAATAAACGGCAAACTAAAAACATCACCGATCTGTCACCGTTTCGTGCATGTTCCGATAAATCCCTTGCGCACACGCACGCACTATAAATCGTGCTTACCACCGATGGGTGATCGCGATGTTTCGAATTTGTCCTTCGACTTTTGTATTAAGTGCTCCAATTATAATCGACCGGTTCGCTGATAGAGTTATGGTTTTATTTTAATTTTTTGGTTGATTCAGTGGGTGTAAGGTTTAGTTTTAATTTCAGGGATTATTTTTTTGGTGGTTTCGTTATGTTGATTTATATATTACTTGCATCGTTTTATAATTTTAGTATTTTGGCAAATTTTGTAGAAAAAGAACTCAACATGACTTACCTATTAATAAGGGCGGATTCAACTAAACTTTCACACCTAGTATAAGTAATCCAGTGAATTAATTTTTAATTTTTGACAGATTTCCATACAAAAACTGTCAGACTTCAATTTTATTCCGAGAATAAAATTTATTACTATTTGGTCGAATCCACCCTAAGTATTGTACTGATGCAAGTGTAGGCCATATCAACTTATCTGTAATGACACGACTAAAGCGAATTACGTCTTCAGTAAAACCAAATATCATGTAGGTACCTAATTTTTTCTCATCCATTTGTTAAGTCATCGTTTACCTACTATTTTCATGATTACTGTGTATGCATCCCAGTCCCCATACACAACAACTAAAACCTAACGTTTTATAATTCACCCCGTGTATATCGTACACAATATTGATTCTACACAATAAGCAAGCGGTATCTGGCGGTAATTGACCGGCCGTCCCGGTTGCGCTCGTAAAATGTCAGATACCGCGTTGTCCGCGCCGCGTATGTTCACGATACTCACCACTGGGGTGAGTAGACTGATAACTATGAATAATGTGGCGGTGGGGATAGCGTGGTGATTATATAATTCGTGGGGAAAAGATTGAGGTTAAATAGGCGAGAGGTTTTGTAATAATGTTTGGAAATAGTAAATTGTGTTTTTACACAATAATTGCCAATGCAACTATAGTTGTCAAAGTAACAATTTACTTTTTGTATCACCTCGAGCTATATGATGCAGAGCTCATGCAGACGCGAAAACATTATGACAATAGCAATATTGAAAGCGCAGGACGTGCTGGACTGAATCTTCATTCCTGAAGCCTTTTTGATGCACTGTTATCTCAGTACTGAAGTACCCCAAGTTCCAAGTTCCCCAAAGCTTTTATTATTAACTAAAAGTTGTACGACTCTGTCTTGACCGAAATCGTGAATGGTACAGTCGCCGAATCAATGCTTACGTATTGTTTGTTGATCACTGTGAGATTACTGAACATACAAGCTGTGATTGTTAAAAATTGTTTAGTTTCAATGTGTGTTTCAAATGTGATTGTAATCATATCGAGAAGCACTGTTATATTTTTCTTCTTTTTAATCTATACATCTATACAAATAAATAAAATTGAAGTGTCTGTTTGTAATGTCAAAATAACAACTTTTTACTCAATGCATAAGAAAGTATCTACGGTACTTATAACAAACGTTAGCGACTGCCTATCTGACATCTACAACCCAGTTACTGGGTAACACGATATCCCTTGGTAGGACTGGTTGTCAGACTTGGGCATCTGACGACCCGTACTTTTAACTAGGTACTGATTTTATTTTATTCTAACACTTTTGAACACGTCACGTCAGTATGAGGATTGGTCAAGGGTGAACTTTACAAATAATAAAATTTTATATTTTCGGGTTGTAACTTGGGGAGATAGGGCATCACCCACTGAAAACAAACTTCAAATAACTCAGCCTACTCATAAGACGTGGCCAGATTTTAGAAATTATCATTTCATGAAGTGTTCGGTCGTTTCATGAAATGGTTCATGAATGGTTCATTCTTGATTTACAGTTAAATCAAGAATGAATGCAAAGCATAATATCATCAGCAGAAGAACAACGACCAACGTAACGATATCTTCATCAACGTCACTTCCAAACTAACCCTCAAATGCATGGCGCGTCATCGCTGACGCGTTTAGACGTCGACGTGGACGCAACAAGTAACAAACACAATGGGCTCAAGTGTAACTTGTCATGGCGACGCAGCGAGTCTCTTGTTTACGTCAGCTTTGTGGACTCTACGAGTGGACTTCGGTTTTCATGCAAAACGTTTGTGGGAGAAACTGTTGTGGGGATGGTTCATCAGCGCTACGACTGAGTGTTAAAGGAAGATATTGTTTTATGTTTTGTAGTTTCTCTTACAGATGTTACGTAAAGATAAAAAAGAATTTGGAAGTTCTGAAAAATAATATTACCTATGTAATATTTTCGGTTTAGATAGTACTACCCAAGTACTACTGTATATTTTTTTCTAATTATAATTACCTATAGATATTATTAGATATTTCTAGTAATAGATTTTTTACTATCTGACATGAAGGATAGTGGTGATATATAACATAACATAACATAACATAACATCACACCTGTATTCCCCGAAGGGTTAGGCAGAGGTGTACCTATAGTACACCCACATTTCGCCAGTTATGTTAAGTACCATATAATAAGGGAGCGAGCCTATTGCCATCTACCGGGCACAAAACCAGACTCCAGACTGCTACTGAGAAATTCCAGATAGAAAATCCCAATAACACTTTACCCGATCTGGGTATCGAACCCAAGACCTCACGTTCAGCAGTAGCGCTTGCGGTGATAGATGCGCCTACATCAATCTTTCATCAATCTTTGTATTCATATCTAAATGTACCTACCTAGTAATACCTAAGTTGACCACTTAAAACAGAGTGACTGTTTTAGCCCCATAAAAATACAAAATCATTTACTTTTTCCAAATGTTACACAAGTGCATTCAATTTGAACGCCACCATCCTACCATCTAAATATATTTTCATACATAAACGGTACATTAATAAACATGTATGATAACACTGCGGTATCTAAACATTGAGCATATAAAGCTTGCGCAACAAGTAACGATTTGTCGCTGTCACTCCGGCGCGGGAGGGTTGACTCCGAGTATACCAACTATTTGAGCTCTTGTTAATGTTCGTACTTACGTCTTGTTGGCATTCATAGTGGTTGCGGGTTGGATGTCACTATTATGTGGTATGTAAAAGTAGTCTGCCTATCACGATAGTATTAATCACGAATTTATAAAATTGGACGTCATCAAAATAGACAATCATGTTGTCATTTTTCGACAAATCGAAACAATAATTTGATTAATCTAAAACTGATTTCACTTTTCAGAGGTTTAACCATAAACATGCTTGAGAACTTGTACTTAATTATTTTAACGACTGAAAAGTCGAATGAAGTGAAACCATTTGTTATTAATACCATGTCGTAGTACCATATTCTGGCAAATAAATGAAAGATTCATTCATTTGTGTTATCAACAATCATGTCTCAACATTTCTGATTCTATCCCAGACTTTGACCATCTAATTTTTAGACCACCCTTTTCACAATTTTCACTCACACACGCCGCACACAATTTTCTAAGTCACCCGCCGATCGTTACACATATGCTGTTTTGTATACACCTATTCCATCCAATATCCAAAATAAACCTCTGAAAACCTCCCAACAACTAAGCTCGCAACACATGCATCAACAAAACTTTTACCTTTCACATCAAGATAATTATATAGCTCGTTAATATCATAAATATCCATCAATGTCGCAGCGAAGTTAAATTAATACGCTCATGAATCCAGTGTCGTCGGGTATCAATCAAGAGATGGCGTTGATTGATTGGGACGGCGACCGGCGAAACAAATTCTAGTATCAATCATGATCGACGAATATCAATGGAGTAGGTTATTCATTTATAAAATTATTGCGTGTTTGGGTCTGAGTAAGGTTATTCAAAATTGTTGTTTATTTTGTCGAAGTTTTTAGTTTGAAAAGTTATGTCATGACTTTGGAATATTATTTAAAAAAGTGATTGAGGAAAAATCCTACTATGAAGTTGAATTTGTTATTCAGGCTGTAAATTATGCTACCGAGCTTTACGTACAACAAGTTAGTTGATATCCGGTAGTGATTGTCATTAACTTGACTCTATTTTTATTTAAGTTATTTATTTATTTTACTATTTATGTACACACAATAAATCATAAACAGATACGACATTAAGAGTATTGAGTGCAAAGATACTGCTTATTTCTTAAGAAATTTCTTCCAGCAGATCGGTGAAAGGAGAAATGAAAAAGAAAAGAGTATTCTATTTTCGTTAGTCAAAGTTTATGTTAGTGCTGCAATAAAATATGACAAAAGAAATAGATTTATTGATTCCTTTCATACCGTGATTAACAAGCAAGTTTTAAATAATTTCACAAACAGTTATTAAGACAAATATTTTTGAAAAATCAACAACGTTCATCGTCCATGTTATTTTTTATTGAACAATATTTAGATTCGATCGATAAATCGTTGATAGTTAATGACTTGAAATATAAATCAGATCTAATGGCTAATCAAAGTAAGACTTGTTTTCAACAAAAATGCGTGCAATATTTTTTGTCTTTAATCGTTCAATATACTTTTTATAGTAATAACTTATGAGTGGAACAAAGTTGCCGACAGTGTCTCTCGTCTTATGGTTAGACTTATTTGGAAATGTCAATTCTATTAGTTGAATCAATTTTCGTAGTTTTCGTAACATGACAAATACCGTCATCGCGGCAGAACCGTGACACATTAAGTATATGCAAAGTTATTCTAGTCATAAACAAGAACACCAAACACTGCATTCACGAGCAGTATATGCAAATTATACAGATGCCAAAAAATGTACTGTCAAAATAGACAATTGGTTTGTTTGTTTAAATTAATCTTGGCTCATTAGACTTATAAATGTGAAGGTCATCGTCTTTTATAACATTTAAATATCACGATTATCAGTTGAGATGTCTCGCGTCGATAATACCTACTGTTGAATAGGCATGTCATGAAAAAAAAACCGGCCAAGTGCGTGTCGGACCACGCACAATGAAGGGTTCCGTAGTTGGGATGAATTTATTCCAAGAACAAACTTAGCATTTTAGTTGAAAAACATGTTCTCCCATACATTCCAACTGCAAATGTAACTTTGTACCCACAATATTGAGAGATTTACTGTGTTATTTTAAGACTTCTTATAGATTTTCCTGTAATCTATAAGTATAGAACTATTTTCTGTATTTTTTTCAATATTTTAGGCTCAGTAGTTTCGGAAATAAGGTGAGGGTGTGGTCAATTTTCGTCTATTTTCTTAAATAACTTTAAAACTATTTATTTAAACATTATAAAAAACATTTATTCGAGACCCCCACAGTAAGCCCTTTCATTTGATAAGTCACACGGTATAGTTTGCAAATATTTTTTTTTCTTATTTGCTCCCCAAAAGTGACCCCAATATTCAAAATTCATTTATTTACGTAACACTCGTGTTTGGGTCACAGAAACTGATATGTGTACCAAATTTCAACTTAATCAGTCTATTAGATTCGGAGCAAATTGGCTGTGCCAGACGGACAGACAGACACACGAGTCATCCTGTAAGGGTTCCATTTTTTCTTTTGAGGCATGAAACTCTAAAAATCGTGATATACTTTTAATTACCATAGAAGTGTTATAATAAAGGACAAAGATGGCCAGTTGCTTCTCAAAATATACGTATAAATATGGCACGGAATAAAAGTCTAGGTAGAAACGGGTTAGGTTGCTTACGTGGACGAGACACTTAAAATTTTTATTTTGTATATGATTTTTAAATATTTTGGTGATGATCGCAGTGTAATATTTCAGCATTCGGGTGAATGCTCTGTTCTATGATTATATGACATCAGCTAAGTAATGGGCATACAGGATATTCCTATGTTTACGTGTTATTTCCAAAGAAAAGCGTTATTTTTTACAGATATTTATGATACCAGTAAAATGGCCAGCTATGATAACTGACAGATATCCTATTCTTTCATGCATGCATAATTTTTCAACAAAACATTACATAAGTGATATCAAATCCACGCAACAGATGAAAGTTAATCTCCTCTCGACATACAACCCAGACAACCCTACGCCAGATAACCCTAAAAAATCGTCCGTCTGCCAACAAACATTGGGACAAATCTATCGGTCTAACCGACCCCGACGCTGGATTAGACGGGTTCGCGTGAAAAATCCCGGACGGGGCAGTGTCCGGGCCGGTGCGATCCGTATTTGTCAACGCTGTGATGTCCGGACATCATTTTCATTAGCGAGAAGAGCCTGGCCCATTTGTACCAATGTGTGATAACAGATGGGGTAGGAATGACCGGATGAATGCTTTTTTCTTAAGTATTTTTTTTTGTGTAGAATTTTAGCGTTATAAAATGTTCGCGGTGACGAATATTTTTTAAGACATTTTTTCTGTGAATATTTTTGGCTCTGTGTTCGAAAGACCATACATTTGGATGATAGTCATTTGTTTGTTGTAAAACATTATTATCTCTATGTTATTAACTAATTATTAAATAGATACATAATAAAACCAGTTGCTAACATCTGATACGTCCTTCACAAAATCTTTGCATAATTTGAAGCGATTAATGTTATCTAAACTCATTAATTACCTTCATTTTATTGTATAAATAAATTATCAATTTATTGTTTTAAATAAACTTCAGTTTTGTCATAAATTATCATTAAAATTATGGCAATTTAAACGTTATATTGAAACATTTAAATTGTAAATTATTAAATTCTTAATTGATTAGGAGATAACGTGTTTTCAAAAACTCTCTGCGCTCTTTTTTGCATTAATTTGTGAATATCCCCAAATAAAAAAATATAATTTAGGTAATCTAAAGTAGTAAAATTTTATTAATTTTCCATGCATTTATAATTACATACATATTTGACAGATAATTATAAAAATACCGTATAATTAATGACAGAGATGTGTAAAAAGGTGACAGACTTTTTTAATAATTATGAAAAATACTGTTATCGATTAAATTTGATTAGCACGTTGTAGCGTTGTATTGCTTCTACAATATCAATTAGTCGAGTGAGCTAACTATTTCACTAGTTAACCGTAAAGTGTGACAACTCTAAAAGCGGGGAACAACACTAGCTGTCCTAAGGAAGACTCGTGCATTTCGATCGCTGACCGTCTTGCTGACAGGAGTAAATCCTTGAACCTTAAGATTCTTTGTGCCCCAAATCCAGGGTTCTACGTCCAGGCTGAGGGCCGGTCTTCAATTGCTACAAGCTACCCTAGACCAGACTGCGCGCTGCACGTGCTGACGCTGCAAGCCATCGTGCGGCACCTACAGCCCGCTAGCAAATCTGACGAGGTCCTCTAACTGAGCCTAACTTACAGGCCCCTACACCTGCCAGCTACAGCCAAGGACGGTACCCTCTTACCTAACCTAGTGTGCGAGTGCTCAATTCAAACAGTTCAGTGACTACCTACCCACGACCTAGCCGTGTTACTCTAGAGAAACAATATATGTATTAACCTACCTCCTTGGTTTCATTCTATTTCTACAACCTAACTTGTTAACGGCCTCCGCAGCCTACCTGCGAAGCCCTAGCCGTCACAACGTATTTTTTTTAGCTTTTTAATTTTAGCTTTAATGTTATATTACACTAACTTATGACGTAAAACCTGGAATGCGATCGATGGAGCCTAGATGTTGCAACACACGCATGACACACACACACACCTTACATTTATGAAAAGTACATTTTAGTTTGTAAATTGCACTGCAACGCCTTGGGTTTTGTTCTGTAATGTTGTGCATATACGCTTAAATAAATAAGTACCTAAATAACAATAGCAAGCAAATTAATGTCCGTGGTTGCTACAAGTAATAAAGAGAAAGACTGTTGCAGTAAAAGAAAACAAAAAATACATTTTCTATTCCCATAAAACAAACTTTCCTCACAATACATTTAAATTATTCATCACCACATCAATTTCTAATAATTAAAATAATATTAAGTATAAGAAGGTATTTCTTATTAAAGTGTTAATTCTTGAGAATTCCTCTCATCATGCGTCACTAATGAGCTGAAGCGGTGGTCTGAATATATTATATAATGATTGGAAATAAATTAATGAAGTTAAGTTTATAATTAATTCTGCGCTGATATTGGACACACACGCTCGTTTGAGTTAATGAAAATCGTCGAAAGAAAGATTTTTATGGCCTCAACTGAAGAGGTAGGTTTATGATGGAGCCTTTTGGAAATTCCTATTACATTTGAATGCATAATTACTTCAGCTCTATTTAAACAATAGATTAACGTCCACAATGATGATGATGATGACGGAGAAAAGAAATATGAAATTCACAATCTCTCCCCATATTTTTTTCTTTTAAGATTACAAATAGCAATACAATAAATATCGATAACTTTGGTAGGTAAGTACTGCCATACTCCAACAACTTTCATAGCAGTCACATTTAAATGATGAGCTACTTACACATCCATATCATTTAGGCCAGGGTTTCCTTAACTTTTTGCAGTCACGAACCACTTTCACAATATAAATAATTCCACGGACCCCTGTCAAAGAATATTTTAAGTAAAGAAAACGAGCCATATTTATATTGAAAAATCACTTTCATTAGTTGGTAGTTTCATTACTTACTACAGTGAGAGACGTGGCGCCACAGGAGTAAATGAACAGATCAGAGTATCAGAGACAAACATGAAACAACTGTGCTGCTAAGAAACCCTGCCCTAGAAGTTTAGTCATTGTTCAATTAACTCATGTTTTGTGACTGACGATACGTTATCGTCGCGGTGAGTTCTTGGCTTAACCGAGACGAGATTATTACACTATTTCCTAGTAAATAGGTTAAGAGTTAGCTGACCTACTGCGGACCCCTGGTGCACATGCCACGGACCCCTAGGGGGTCCTTCGTTCCCAATATTTAAAATAACTGCCAACTTATTGGGTATTTTCACGTATAGAGATAGGTACCCACGTGCTGATAATAATTTGGCAGTTATGTTTATTAATTGCACTGTCATAAATCGATATGTGTCTTCAAATAATTTGGCACAAAAATAGGTACATAAAAAAGTCTATCTGATACTAATCAATGAAACATCAAAATCTAGGTTAAAAATTTACGCATCCAAAAATTGGCCTAACAGACGATTACTTAACCTATGTCATGAAACTAATTCTACAAATTTGACCCGCGACACCCATTAAAGCCTGAGCACGATTATTATCATAATTAAGAGTTCATTCCTCATATCAAAAGTTTACATTTTTATGTAAATGCAATATTTACATACAAAATCATTTCGGTATCTATTTGGATATTAAAACCAATGGAATTTATGTTGGTTCGTAATGAAACAAAAGAATGGTTCTTATTGATTCGATACTATTAGCTAGCGATAAATTTTATGACTTTATTCGATCATACACACATCACACCTTGTTTCCCTAAAGGGTTAGGCAGAGGTGTACCTATAGTACACCAACACGAGGCGTGATGTCATGTGATGTTTGTTATATTATTCGATCTTATAAGTATCGAATCGGGATATAAAGAGCTTTTAAAGTATTGTGTAGGTATGAATTTTTTTACTAAGAAAGAAATCGTTGACCAGAGCCAGTAAAAACTTATATGTAGATATAAAGAAGTACACGTCGAAAAATCAACAAGTATTTTCGCAGATTTGAAAACACAAAATGTCGAAGAACGTTTAAATCAAACAAGTAGGTAGTTCTAAAACAATATTGAAACAATTGACAATTCCATAGATATCAATACGAATGATCATTATCGTGACACTATTGTATGTCACCGATTACTCTAAGCAAACCGATTCTGTGCCATGACAGCGACTGTAATTATTCGTCAAAAAGTAAATCCTAATAGTTTGGTCTATGAAAATATCTTAACCTTGTTAGAGCTGGTTTTTCCACACTTCGTTAGCAAATGTCCCAGCAAGAATTTTGAAGTACTGTCTCGCTATGTAAAACAGTCCTTTATAACGCTATCATGACATTTTTTTTAATAAATAAGTGACAGATTTTGGTGAAGTTGGGTTTTAACCCGTCACTCCTCGTATTGCTAAAGTAAGAGTAGTTGAAGACAGTTTTGGTTTTCAAAGTGCATCTTTAACTTTCAGACCATAGAAGTGACTTTAGCTTAGTTAACCCTATAAAACTCATAACCGATCAAGAGTTAAAAAAAATAGAAAAATAAACGTGAAATCAATTGATGCAATAAAAAGAAAAGTATGGGAGAAGCATGTGTTATAGTGAAGGCTACTCAGCACGGTATTGTTGCTACTTGTACTCCGTTGTAGACACTGTGAGTGCGCGGCCCGGAGTAGTGCTAGTCCAGTACGGTTAGCAAGCAACAGTGTTTTTTTTTTTTTTTAACAAAGATTATTGCGATTTTGAGAAATGACTGCTTATACTTAATGTTCAGCTAGGGGCTTTTCATAGGGAGGGGTTCTGTTCCTGGGTGAAAGTTTTGTTTTAACAATTAGAGAAATACCTTTTATTTTGTTTTTGCAGTCCTCTCAAAACCTACTACAGACATTTGTATCTCCTACAAGAAACGATAAATCGCAGCCAGATACAAATTAAGAAAAAAAACGACTTAATATATTCCTAGAAAACTAGGAACATTACAGTATCTTCAAGCTCAAAGAGCTTCAAAAAGCTTCAAGTTAAGCTCGTAACAATGCACCACAATCTTATCCCATACTACTTCAAAAACACGAATAAGTTCCTCGAATAGCAGTTAACAGATTTCAGCGCAGATAACCACGGCAATCTGCACTCGTGTTGCTAACGTTACGTTGGATCCAATTGAACCACAAGCGGCCGCTCTAACGTCCACGATGCATGCTGCACCGCAGGGGCGTGGCCACGATGCGTTTTGACCAATGATTTCGCTCCGTTCAAGCAAAACTAATTATACTGATTTATGCTCCCATTGTTCATTGTTTTATGTCTTTCTCTTAGTGTACACTTACAAACCCATATTCGTATGTAGATAAGTGAGTAACTTGATATATCGCGTTTTGTTGCCTTTTTATGTTTTCGTGACTCGCCCGGTTGTGAGTTACGGTTGTAATTAGCCGTTTGTGTTCATGGATACTGAGACCTTCGGTAGAGGCCACTGAGTTGAAGGCAAGGGGAATCAGTTTAGCTTGCTTTAGCGTTTATTAAGTAGGATATAGATTGATTGCAAATTACTTATATGTTATTTGAGCAGATTACTGAAGATTATTAGCCATTTAAGATGAGTAAACCAACAGGTGTGTTCATAGCATCGCGACCTCGCTGCCCTCACTAAAAACTCAAAATTATAAAGCTCCTTTCACTCGCTCCGACGTAAAATCCAATCGCTATTTTAAAGAGCATTTAAAAAATTTCAGCATAGTTAAAGTTAAGAGTGAACATAAAAAGAGACAGGCGGACGAGCAGGTAAGTACAATGAGGTCGGAGATGTAACAGAAATCGCGCGCGGTGTCACCACCCATTGTATATCAATATTTTATTAAGCATATTCTGAAGAAAAACAGAGCAGCAAATCGTAGCGTCCGGCGCGGCAGCTGCGCCCGTGTCGCATTCACCTGTCGCTCGCAGCGCGCGCGCACGTGGGCGGGGCTAAGGAATGCAACGTTTTCGCGCTTTTTTCCATTTGCCCCGTCAGCCACCGGAATTCGGGTGCGATATTTTCTTCGGTTGGAATCCAAAGGCTTTACCGGGACTTGAGATATTTATTCCCCTTTAGTCCGTTGTCTTTTAGATTTATGACCGCTGATCTTTTTATGCGATTTATTGGAGTTTTAATTCAGGTAACGAAACGAAGGTTTAGAGTTATGATTTTTAGAACTCGACCTTACCGCTTGAGTCTTTTTTACTGAAAGATAATAAAGTAGAAGAGGTAGTATGTTTCTTGCAAATTAAATGTTAAGTGATGCGTTTAAAGGCCATCTCGCGGAGAATAAGGGTTAAGATAATAAATATGTTTTGCAAGTCAAAGGCGCGCTTAAGAGATTATTGTGGCATTTCTTGCGCGTGAGAAATTTCTGTGTATCATAATAGAAATTTTATTAAAACAGTGTTTTGTTTTATAAATCGCTTTTTAAATGCAACTAGGTGTCTGATCTCTAAAAAAAAAAAACTATTTTTTTCAACGAACTAGTTTGCCAAGTGCCAGGTCCAGTTTGTTGAACTTTCGTAGTTTCTGTCCAAAAACAATTAAGCAACAAAGAAACCCTCCACAAATCATGCACCACCAAAATTTATGATTTTCATTAAACAATTCGTGTGTATTAAACATTTAACGTAACCGCCTAATCGCGTGTGGCTGTACCGATAAAGCAACTGGGTCAGGTAGTGGGCTATCAGTCAAAAAATAAACAACAATAATACACAGAAATCTATGGGGAACAGGGCGAGGTTGAGTGGCTTCCGTCGACGTAAGATTGATCGAGCAATCGCAATTATGAAAAATGATTTTGTGATAGCGGTGGCGAAGTGACCGACGTGCGCGGGGAGAGGGTTAGCGGTTAGTACTGTCTTTGTCACTTCTGTGTCGATTAAATAAGTTTTCTGTCATATCAACTCAAACGGTTGACAGTAAGTTCGTGCCGTGGTAAAAATATTTACCAGATAACAAAGTTGTGGGTTTGTTTGGCTGCAAGTATGTGAGCCCTGGAGGTGATTTTTTAATGGAGTAGTTTATTGTCCTACTTTTTATTGATAATATGGACCAAAACGTAGAAGGAAACTATTAAAAAATAACTCCCTTTTATTCTGTGATTTCTCTAACCTAAATGTAAATCCTTATCAGGGTTTTACTTTAATGATAATCGGGTAATAACATACCTACATGATTAGGTAGGTACTTTTTGTAACTTTATCGTTTTAAAAAAATCAAAGAAAGCATGTCACAGCACTGATTCATATCGCCGTCTGTATTTGATTACATGTTTACGGTCTGAAAAATGTAAAAATATAGCTTTGATAATGTAAACATGTCTAATTAACAATTTTATAACAATAATTGATTTCAGAACTATCCATATTTTGTTAGTGAGGACATAACGATTTAAGTACTTATCTTAAAATAAATATTGATGGTACCTACCCGTATGAAAAAAGCAGATATTAATTTCTTAAATCGCTTCAAACTCATAACTTGCGTCTGCTGTCCTTGTACCTACGTATACCCACCGGATTGTCAACTAAGCTCTTCATAGAACCTACATGAGCGCGTGTAAAATACGAAATAAACCGAGTGTTCATGGAAAACCGTTTTTACAAACACCTATTGTCATGGAACTGAAACAAACTGAAACTGAAATAATTTTTCAGTACTCAGTCGCTTTTTGCTACCCCTTTTATAATGAAGTCGGTTAAAATACTGTTCGGCAGCTATGTATTTTATTTATTTATTTAAACTTTTCACACTTAAAAAAGTACAAAGGCGGACTTAATGCCTTAGGCTTAGGCATTCTCTACCAGTCAACCAAGGGTACAGGGGGGGAGTAGGGGGGGTAGGGTTCAGGGTGGGTATTTTCCTACAGTATTGTAGTTCTTATCACCACTTGGAGATACAACATGAGAATTTATACAAGGTGTAATTTAAATAACGCACAAATTCTTAAGGAATCATTGTACTCATTGTTAAGAACAACTTTTACTACGGGATCAAACCTGAAATCGCGAAATATAATCTGCTGTTCCCTACTTTTATTAATTTATTTGGTACCTATCTCTAAAAAGGATACACATATAGGTACAATATATGCTCCTTCAAGTATGTTCGCTTAACTCGTCAAAATGTAAGGAACAGCTGCTTTTTTCCGTTTTCAGGTTTGGTCCCATAGTAAAAGTTGTTTATAATGATGAGTACAATGACCCGTTAAGAGGTTGTGCGTTATTTAAATTACACATTGTATAAGACTTCACCAACTCGATGTTAATCATGAAATGGATAGTATTGATTATTACTTTGCTAAAATTAAGTCATAAAAATGCGACAGTGATATTAAATGTCACCAGATAATTTGTGTAGTGATAAGACACAACTACACATGTGTTGTGTCGTACCTATCACAACACAAATTATCTAAAACCGACCAATTGCGAGTCGGACTCGCACACGAAGGGTTCCGTACCACCATACAATATTTAATTTTAACACTACATATTTTTTTTAAATACTTCAGTTTAAAAAAAAACACGTTTCTTATATGGGCCCTTTAATTTATAACATTATTTTATTTTTATTAAGTATTTGTTTTTATGTATAGAGGCAACAGAAATACACAATCTGTGAAAATTTCAACTATTACGGTTGATGAGACCCCGCTGACAGATAGACGGATGAACGGAAGGACAGCGGAACCCTATTACTAGGATTCCGTTTGGCACCCTTCGGGTATGGAACCCTAGAAATCACCTGATTTTAATTACAATACCTAATAGTGTTTTTATTATAAATTGTTCAACTTTATTAATACCTCTGGCTTTAGATACCTCTCATAATACAGATAATAAATTATATGATGGAGATTATTATTAAGATAAAATTTTATTAGACTAGTCATGCTGCATCGCCTGCATTGCTGACATCCTTGTTTGATATTAAATTTTAGATTTAGTCAGCGAAAGAAGAATTTTTATTTCACAATAAAACAACAGAGTCTAGGGAGTATATTTATAAAAACAAATGAATACCAACAAGCAATACGGCTAATGTTACTTTTGTTAAAAAAATTCACCAACTATAAAACATTAAATCACTCAGAAACCACTTAAACCCAGACTTATTAGAATAGTCTTGCTTCTCAAGGCACTCGACTAAAATATGCCTGTATATAAATGATGGCGGTATATAAATCCAAGTGTGTGAAATCCTTCTGCGGTCAGGGCGTCCAATTTCGGATTCGATCACATTACCATAAGGCGAGTGCGCGACTGTGCGATGCACTGGACAGTGGGGGCATACGGACAAGAAGGATGGATAGCGTCATTTTGAGACAATAGCTATTAGTTTATTGGGAATGCTGTTTTCTTCATTGACACACACCCACACATCATCATCATCTGCCTGCATTTTCCCAACTATATCGGTTTCCAGTCAAACCAGATGCAGCTGAATACCAGTATTTTACATGGAGCGACTGCCTATCTGACCTCCACAACCCAGTTACTGGGTAATACGATACCCCTTGGTAAGACTGGTTGTCAGACTTTCGGGCTTCTGACGACCCGTAACGACTGCACCCACACATACTCACCCCCAAATCAATATTAAGCCACTTTCGCCACCCGACCTGTTTTACTTTAGTTTTTAATTTTCCATTTTGTTTAATTTTCCATTTTGTTTAATTTTCCATTTTGTTTAATTTTCCATTTTGTTTAATTTTCCATTTTGTTTTACTTCTGTTATTATTGATTTGTAAATTATGTACAGCCTGTATGTTAATTTAATTCAGTTATAAGTCATAAGTTGGTTTCTCCGATGGAGGGTAAGCCTGGTGATCTGTAATACAGGTCTTACCTACAACAGACATCAGTCTCTTTTAAGTGTTACCTTGACTTTTTACTGTGTTTGTGATTATGAGAGAACAATAAAGAATATTATTTCCTTTATTCCATTTTTATACATATATCTTACATTTTTAAATATTTTTATAAAAACATAAAAAAAAACATTTAAAAATATAAAAAATAGTAGCCCATCGGTATCGGAAATAGGATCCAAGCTACCGGTGGTCAGGGCTCCTGAAGAGGAACCTCCTGACGATACGTGCCGTATCGAGAAGTATTGCTTTCTGGAACAAGCCCTTGATCCAGCTGCCTAACGAGAGCCTCCTCAGATGTTGGTCGAGACTCTTGGCAATTAAGCCATTGGCTGATACGACTATCGGCACAATGACGAGCGAGCCAGGTCAAGATACTTAACCTGCTTATCTTTTTCAGCTTTCACGAGTTTCTCGTCATGCGGAACCGCTATATCAATAATCATTGTGCGACGCTCTATTCGATCTATCACCACTATGTCTGGCTTATTGGCAAAAACAGTCCTGTCAGTGATGATAGATCGATCCCTATACAACGTAATAACAATAAAGAATATTATTATTATTTATTAGTTTTATTTTTACAATGCAAAACAGGTTAAAAACAAATTCGTGGTTTTATAAGTACCTAATGAGTGGATAATACCGTGATCGGTACTGAGCACCTCCACCAATATGTCCCTGAGGAACTACGGTATGACGATTGACCAAATATGAACTAAATCAACTCATAACTAGCAACCTCAGCTATAGTAGCGCATTCATTAGCCAGAGTAACCTTTCTCATAGTAGCCTAAGCGATGTGATAAATTTAGTTAAAAAAAACCATTAAGTATTGCGCCCAGAACTAAGATTATGAGGTCAAGTGTCAAATTGTGAAGCCATTACCTCCTTCTGCGAAGCAGTATTGCTCGTGAAGGAGGAGGCGGGACGCGTGAGGGAGAGGCAAGCTTTGCGCCCTCACGCCCCTAGTCGCCGCAGGAGACGCCCTGGGCGTCGGGAATTGGCAGCCGATTCCCGGCCACCGTAGGCGCGGGCTTGCGGACGGCGAGCAATGGGTAGCTCGCCGTCCGGTAAGGACCAAGCCCGAGTCGACGGCGCGTCGTGTTCCACGCGCGCCTCAAAGAGATGTCAGCACTATTGACGGAGTAGCTAGGGCCGATGCCAGCTAGGGTTGCGGGATGTTCGAAAGAGTTACCGTGGCCCCGGCACAGGCAACAGAAGGAACACGGGTGGGTTTTAGTCAGTAAAAGTCTGACACGCCCTCCCGCTCCGCCCAGAGCGGGAGAAGTCATTTGATGATTTCCCATCCACAAAAAAAAAAAAAGTGTCAAATTGTAAATGACATCTGAATGTTTTGAATTTCAGGAGACATCAAACCGGCAGGAAGTTCTGAAGACCGAAAGCAGTTTTAATGTGGAGCTTCTCCTTTTTTCCACTCCAATAAAAGCACAAACTGCATCAGCATAAAACAATTACTTTCCCCAACCATCCAACCCACCGCTCGCCGCTTGCCCCGCCCGTATGTCGCACACAACCTCGCAGACTATTTTCTATAGTATTTAGATGCACATTAAGAGTCATCTTTAACTGGAGAATGTTCCGATCGGGTATCATTACCATATTGCTGGTCGGGAACCCTTGACTACAGACGTAGTGTATGATATTCAGACTAGATTATACTGGAATAGATAGGGACTCATTACCGGGACGCTGACTAAGATTTTGCGGCTCTTTTTTTAAGTGGACTGCAGTTTAGGGTTGAGATGGTAGGGGAGAGGGGTTTACAAGTGGTGATTTTTATTTGGAAACCATGGATGAGGTTGAGACTTAGGTTACCAAAAGTTGGGCTCAAAAATAGTTTTATCTAGTGCATTTTTTGTACGAAGTTGAACTGACAATGGTCATGGTTCCTTCAGACAATTGAACTATTGAAAGACTCCTCAGCTTTCTCTATGTAAATTAAAACTGTAAGCCTCGAGCAATACAAAATGATTTAAAGCCAGTCTGAATACCAAAGCAGCACCAATTCCCAATCAATTAAAGCAAACCGAAGCAACCGAACAAAACCAACATTAACCAGTCCATTAACCCTAAAGCCACTAATTATAAAGGTGGCGAACGCGAACACAAAAGCCAAGTCCTCCAGGAGGCTAACGTGTAAAGAATGCACCGATTCCGAGAGACGACGCCTCTCGACCGCATTTTATCACCGACTAATGATCTCGGGCGTCTACGCCGCGTAATGAGAGCGCCAACCGCCCCGGCTCACAACCAATAAAATATTTATGAAACCATCCCCCGCCCTAATGGAACGCGTCAACTCCCCACTTAGAAAACTCCACTCGCATTAACCTCCGCAAAATTATCATTACCGCTCCACAAATGGACAATAGCCGATCGCATGTCCTATACGCAGAATGCGACTCGTTAAGTCGCCGAGGACGCGAATTTAAGAGACAGCTTCTAAATATCCAGTGGCAGCGTGCACATGCGTCCCGAGATCTGTATCGCGCACAATACCGAGGCCGGCCGTCACGACGGTAGCAGAAATATGGACGCGGGCCCGCCGCATGCCCGCTTGTTTTATGTTAATGTGAGGCATAAACGGCTAGGCTGCGGGGAAAAATAACGCGTCGACGTCCACCGTGATGAAATACCAGATACCCGCCGCTGATCGTTAGCCGGCCCGCGCCACAACACGAGATCCACACCTAACGCCATTGTCCCAGACGCACGAGGAAGTCGAATAATTAAAGCGAACGCGTCGTCAGTCCAGCGTGCATTCCCACAGACGCTATCGCTCCTGTCGATCTCCGCGAGCGAAATACTGAAACCTAATAAGTCCGAGCCGAGTCTCATTTGTGTAAGGAGTCGTTTAAAAAAACGAACAATACGGAGGCGCCCGATAAAGGAGACGGCCCAATAATTTAGGGTCATTGTTTCGCCTCTTAATTTATGGAGTGCGGGCGTACGATTGATTTGTAGGTTTAGGAGGGAGATTCCTCGGCCCGAGAGTGTTGGGGATAAGCGGTTTTAAATCCGCGGCGGATTATCGCGAGGCGACGTCGCGGCTCTGTGACGCGCGTCAAGAACTCAATTTATTCGCGGGCCCACTCGATATACATACAATGCGCGGCGGCATTTAAAATGCGCGATAGCATTGGCCGGTTGGGCCTGGGCGGGGTGCGCGGACCATATACGCGTTCTTCGTGATGCACATATTAAGTTAGAAGGCTCTGTACATGGGATGCGGTGGAGTTACGATAGGCACCGATGATGTCTAAGATCGTGAGTGTCCCTCCGGTAGTACAATGGGCGAACTCGGAGAAAATTATTAATGCCCCCGGGTTGTTCGGTGTTACATTAAATTGCGGGTGGCGAGCGATGCCATTAAATTATCGGACTCGCTGATGTCCTCCTACAATGCATGGCTTGATAGTAATTCACGGCCGATGCTCTTGTGGTATAATTTCGCGGGTGCATTATGTACCCTACGAGTGAAATTGGATTTGTTTGGTTTAGAGAACTGAGGGTTACAGCAGGCTGCCTACTATTTATTGCATTAATGCTGCATTGTGATCTATGTTTATTAGCTCCATAAAATCAGAACGGACCCTCAAATACTCTACAATCTTAACGCCTTACAGTATAACAACTAATCGAAACCTCCATCGTTTCCACGCTGACATTTAACCCTAACAAAATAACTCCACAAATAAAACAGTCCATCGTAAGTACAGCCTATCAGGCATCGAGCGTCTGCATTAATTGGAACAGCCGATCTGGACGACGCAGATTTCACTTCTATAAATGGCTCGAAACTTTATGGTATCGCGGTGCGTTGTTACCGTCAACTTGCGCCTGCACACACTTGTAATTGGTCGACCGCCGGTTGACATTTACAAGAGAACCAAGATGGCGGCGCATCGGATATGCGACGTGTAATTGACAAATAGGCTGAAGGGTTAGAATAAATTGGGCTTCGCACGCAAACGGTTGGATTTTGTCCTTCGAGATCGATGGTGCGTTTGCGCACGCGATGTCTCGACAGATTGTTGACTGCTGAGTCGAGTAAGCGAGCTTAGAATTAGATGGGTTCTCTGTAAGACAGGACCATTCTGCAGTACAATAAAATTTTATCCGCCTGTGTGAGGGTTGCCACATCTGTATCTGAAAAAGCTGAATTAAGCTTTCTAGATTGGCGTTAGGCCAGTATTTCGTTTTTTAATTTTGCTTTGAATTTTGAAAAGCAGAATAGTTGAAGACTAGGAGAACTCCTTTGCTAGCTTGAATGCAGTTTTTTTTTTATTATTCAGAGACAAAGTCTCAGGAAAGCTAGACCGGCTGGACTTATTTGTTTATTTACAAAACACAAACTATCATCACAGGCTTACCTAATACAATAGTGTAGTTATAGTTATAAATAATAGTTTACAAAGATTAGACTTACAATACTACTTATAAGTTTTGATCGGACAATAGCCGTAAATGCTCAATGTACTTTTATCTAAAGTTAGACCCTTCTAGCTACCCTCTGCGTGAGTAATATCAGTTTGTCCTTTATAAAAAATACGAGAAAAAAAAGGTATTTTATTCGCATGTCAGTTACTTAGCTATAACTAAAGGGTAATTATAAGTTCTTGAATGTAAGCCTTCTGTTGCTATTCACATCCGTACCTTAAGTATAGGTAATGAGTACCTTTAGTGCTTAACACTCGATTGAGCGCGAAATACTTCGGACGTAAATATCGAAGAATATATTAAACAGTTTAAAAAAGAGTTAATTCAAGGAATGTTAAGTTTAAGTCTATTCCCATCCTTTAAGTGACAAAATATCACTTTATTGTGGCTTTACATGCATTGCAGTGGCAATGGTACTGTCATCGTCCAACTTTGTACAGACAATATCCAGTAATAATGCGAAAAATAGATAAAAATATGTAGTGTTTTATACTGTGGTTTACGAAATTGCAGAGATTGCTTTATTTACAAGCTTTGGAAGCGAATTGGTCTTTTCAGACATAATTTACAAGAATGCTGCCTGTAAGACAATGTTGATGCTATCTTCTTGACATTAGCCCTTTATCGGCTTTCAGGACAATAGGGATGACGCCTGGGTAAAGAAAAGAAATTCTATTTAGTCCGTCAGTCCGATAATAAAAAAAAATATCAACACTTAATTTTCGCTTCATCATTAATCAAAAATGACTTAGATAAAACGCATAAAGTTGGGGAGTGCGGGCCCGCTGTGTCACAACTCAGTATAAAATCTAGCAATGTGTGACGTCATGCCACGTTTTAACCCAATGCATCGCCGTAATTGTTCGTGTCCAATATTTTTTAACAATCTACCAGACGGATAAAAAAAATCTTGTCATCATCCGTGTTACAGTTGAGATAGGTATATTTTTATTGTGAATCACATGGCTCTCACATTAATTCAAACCACTTACATCATAACACAACACAGCATAACAAGTACACAGAACAATCTTAAACTACAACCATTTTACCGTCCCCAAAGGAACCGTAAAAACATCCTACATAATAATCACAAGCAATTTCTAATTAGCATAATCACATAGAAATTCAATTTAATAGTAGGTCAATTATAAACACTGCTGAGCCACTATTTTTAAAACGGCGTGAAGTGAATGCAGATATGGCTTGAAAGCACAAGGGACTTTAAAATAGTAGATGACTGTTAATAAGGGTAATTGGGAACGATTATCGGTGAATGCCAGTAAGTTGGCACTTCTGCAAATACGTTGAGTGGCTCGTGGTTAAAGGGGCTATTTTACGATTTCCTTCGTTTTGTCTTGTGGCTAATTGGAAATTGAATACACCTGTGTTTATAAGACGTACCTATGTTATGTAGAGTCATTCGCATTTCGAGGTAAATCCGCCAAGTTGTGAATATTAGAATGATCAGCAACATCTTTATTGTCAAAGTCCATGCTAAGAATACTATCATTCAATATCTAAAACAATTGACGTCGGCTGTGAAAAGCCTAGTAAACGATTTACGTCTCAGTCTACACGACTGCTGGTCTCTCACTGCAGGCGCAATGATCTGACCTGACTAATGATCTGACCTGACCAATTTGGATCGTGTAAACAACTGACATTCAGGGCGAACAATCGTTTTGATTTACAACTAACTTCGATAAACATAAAGAATCAGCATTGCCATACAACGTGGCATTCCATCCAGCCACTAGGCACTTTTCCTGTTGACAGCGATGCGGATGAACTTTTTGATGCCTTAGGATTATTTCCCCTCCTTTTTCATATACTTGTACATATTATTATTTGAAGTATGTTAGTTTTTAAATGATGTGATGTGATGTAACATTGGAAATTGAATGAAATAAAATTTTACTTTGATAAAGTATCACTTTCTTGTGTCGACTCAAGCTTCACGAGAATCGCTGATGTCGTGGCGAAGAAATATGCCAGTGAAGAAAGTAGGGGCTGACTGTCCAGGGAGCGACAGATTATCTGTAAAACAGGGACTATAAATCTATAAATAGTATATAAAAATTAAGTCACTTTTGTGACTGTCCACTTAGTTTTTCAAAACTTTACAATGGATTTTGATCAGCCTCAAAAGCATTTAGAAAAATAAATCGGTTTATCTGTACTTATAATACATTAAAATAGTAAAATTATAACTTTTATATAGCACAGAAATCTCAATTTTTTGACATATTATCACCACATCATTAGATTGTGACCGTGATCGCCAGTAAAATAACTGATAAGCCGACGTTCACACAGACGTAAAAATATCGCGCCGATTTTTTTTCGCGCACTGGATTTTCAACGCTCTGCTTAGTCCCGAGAGTTGAAAATCCAACAGTGTGTTTTTCGACGCGCTGGAATGCACTCTGTTGGATTCTCAATGCTCGGCTCAACACCGAGAGTTAAAAATCTATTGCGCGATATTTTTACGTCGGCTTACATGGTAGCGGTTTCACTCACCTGCATCCGTCAAGGGATTCTACCCGTCACGTCGCGTCATACTGAACAACTTTCACTTTGAAACTCATATACGATTCGTGAAATATTTTACAATGTTGTAGGTGCCTAAAATATTTCAACTACTCAACCAATACACACACAATTTATCATAAAATCTAAAAACAAAAAATCTGCCTTCAGATCAAAAATGGCACCTTAATAATAATATATCCGTTAAAAGGGTTTTGATTGATCAAGACGTCAGGCGAGGACAGTCATCTGAGGACCGTCCGGCGTCAGTCCGGCGACGGTCCGGCGACTGATGATTGATACGCACTGTTAGACAATCGCACGATCCATCATCACTGTCGTCAGTGTGGTCCGAGCCTTGTACGTGACCTATTGTATTGTAGAAAGTTTATTTTTGATTTTTGTTTTGTATTTTGTTTTCTGGATTTTGGTTTTTGATATTTTGCAGGAAAGTCACGTAGGAAAATATTTGTATCTTTACTTTTGTTTGTATTCGAGTCCCAGAGACACTTTTTTCTTAAAGCGAGAAGTTTTGTTACAATCTCCTTTTTGAATAGAACATGAATGGCAGGTCATTTACATTACACAGAAGTTTTTTCTTGACTTTATACAGTTCTACGATACATGGGTATTTTGCAAGGTCCATTGACTATGTCCAGAATGACTTAAAACAATTACCGATTAATAATTTATTTTTTCTTCCTTTTCTTCGCCAAATGTTATAAAAATACCTACCAAAATAAACTATCAACTACAAAAACGATAATTTTGGAAACAAAAATATGGATTTCCTATCATTTTTTATCGAGTTATCGCGTCAGTTCGGCGCCGGCGCACGCAGTGATCGATTGCACGTTTAACACCAGGTAAACACTCCGTATATGAAATGAAACTATCACTTTACTGTGACATAAAAATACCAACATACTGTATAAACCTCTCAAAACAATAAACAATCTTTAGGTCCTTCAAAATAGGGTTGAATTTTGAGTGGTTTTAAGTTTCAGAGCTTGCGTCCACAAGTCTGTTTGATAAATTAATTAAGCGAATGATGGATTTGTCTGCGTGGAGTAGTGATTGATGATTTGACAATAATTTTGGGGTCGGACGGCGAATGTCAACAGATAAACAAACAAAATGGGTTCCGGATGCACCTGAAGATGGGAAACGTAACAAAAGGTAAAAAAAACTTAGTTTACTTAAGTCTGACTTGAGACTACGTAGAAAATATGAAGGTATATCTCGCGTTCATTATGTATTTGAAGGATATCGTAATATTTATGATTATGTACGGCAGGTAAAGCTTGTAATACATACAGTCCTTTTATGGTAAGACTTACATAAATTACTTTGAATTTGTCACCTTATAGTTTTAACCTTCGATTCTCGATCGGGAGTCAATAACCTTAGCTAGTTACTTTAAAAATTAAATTATAACGTACAAAATAAAGTAAAAAAATAACATCTCTATAGGTAACTGATACAATAAAATATGTCAAAGAGCAAAACACCCAAATAATCAACAAAGTATTCAATCACTAAACAAACGGGTGACATCAATATTTTGACATAACAACACCGCCGCGCTTTTAAGCTAAATTAAAACGAACTTAAAAAAATAAATTAACAATCGATAAACAGACATCATAAACAAATCGAAAACTCGTTTAAAATTTAATATAATGCTCATAAATATCCCTTTTTTTTTCGCAAAACGAATCACCCCATTTAGTAGGGTGTCCACAATAAACCTGTCACGCGGGACAGTCCGATACCCGACATCGCACTTATCAACGAACATAACATCCTCAACTTTACGACAATCTTGCGCTGGACGCGCGCGCATATAAATTTGAACAAACGTCAAGACAGACCGATTTTATTTTACTGATCATGGAAATTGTATCGATATTTCAACGATAACGTTATTGTGTTGTGTCGGATAAAGATACTTTTTATGTTCGCGTTCGTTTGATTTTTATACGATCCGAGAATCGGATGAAAGTTGGAATCGATTATGATAAAGTTTACAACGCATGCTGTGACTAATAACTATTGGGCGATGCATAATCCTAAAGTAAAGAAACAAAGAAGAAGAGGGAGAAGAGAAGAGTGTATCAGAAGTAAAGT
Source organism: Fissipunctia ypsillon (assembly GCA_947568875.1). Classification (NCBI taxonomy): domain Eukaryota; kingdom Metazoa; phylum Arthropoda; class Insecta; order Lepidoptera; family Noctuidae; genus Fissipunctia; species Fissipunctia ypsillon. The sequence continues at coordinate 23,115,980 of OX387654.1, forward strand.
CAATGTGCTCGACTGATAACTATCAGTCGACATTTCATTCAGAAGTGTAGGTTGAATCATTCACCGTTAAACTTCAATCACCAAACTATGTAGTACTGATTCATGTATGAAGAACCTGTTGCTTCCCAACGCGTGTACAATACTGCACAATGCACGCGAATTTCGGCATAAAAGACAAAACAAGACCAAACAAACAGCACGTCAAGTAAAACTTTTTCCCCATTGAGGCAACTGAAAACCTATAAACTACGCGTGAAAGCACGCAAATAAAAAAATTACAAAAATCATTCCCGCAGCTAAAACCCACACGCCACAATCTAGATCGCAACACACGAATAGCGAAATCTAAAAACCGGTTGTTAGTTCGCCATGTAATTCTAATTAGGTAATTCGAGCAGCCGGTACTAATGGTTCGGTTCGGTGCCATAAAGCAGGCGCAATCTGATCGTGTGAACATGCTGTCCGCGTGTCCCGTGCACATTGTCCGCAGACATGCGACGCTTTGTCACCCTAGCCCACGCGGCGAGATAGCGATATGAGAGCCTGTAATTATTGGCTTCAGTACTATTCTGTAAATTCGATTTTAGTGTTAGTGGAGGGTTAGTAAATTTTAATTAATAGACGAGCTTTTTATTTTTTTCCGAATAGAAAAGTTTTATCTTTTGTTTTAATTTATTATCCCAGTCAATATTATAAAGTTGGCATGTTTCTCACGTCTTCGGGTTCATATTAGACAAAGTATTATTCTAAGCACAATACTCACTTTCAGGTCTTTCAAGTTCATTCATTGTTGAGTGCACTCTGTCACTACTTACACGCGGCGATTACTTGAACTTTAACCTCTTGACTTCGAACAGCAGTAAACCGGTATTACAAAACAAAACAATACTTTAATCGTTTCAATCGGTTGAAAAAAGGGCTCTGGGCACTCAAGACCAGAAAATAATGAGTCCACAGACACAAAACGTCAAGAATTTACTAAAAACCTCTAATTTGGTATCTTTTTAGGTTTTGAATTTTGGAGTCTTCTCCCTCATCATTTATTGTCACCCTGGTTAGACAAAAAAAGTCCTCACCCAAGTCACAACAGGCGGACATATCTCATAAATAAATAAGACGGACATACGATATAAACGACACGGGACAGGAGGACACCGATGCATACTCATTATACTAAACCCTCTCATCGATGGAAGCGTTTCAAACGACGCACACGCGATGACATCACGACCTGGGTCATAAAGAATGACGCGAAACGTTCATTGCCATATATATCCAAAATTTGGTAACGGTTTTTCCTGGACGGATCAGTCTCGGCATCATAAATCTGATCATTTCAATTTCTAATCGTAGAAAAACCTGGCTTTTTTTTCAAATCAGAAGTTTGACTTTAACATTTATTTTTTCAGACTTCTGCCATCTTTATTGAATTTCAGCCTTTTTAGAAGCGTACGTAATAATAAAATATCAACTAAGAATGTTTGTCCTATTTGTCTGGATGTTCCGGATTGGCGCAAAAACGGCTGAACGGATTTAGATGAAATTCGGCACACAGATAGTTTATAACCTGGATTAACACACAGGCTACTTTTAATCCCGGTAGTACGTTCCCGTGGGATATTTTCCAACATCCACGCGGGCGAAGCCGCGGGCAAATGTTATTAATAAATAAGTGCACAACGACTCGGGACATGAGGACACTGATACACACTCAGCGCTCACAATGATGGAAGCGTTAGAAACGAGAGTAATGCCTCCACACGCAATTACTTCATGACTTGGGTCTTCAAGAGTCACCATAAAGATTTACTGCCCTATTTCCAAAATTTGATAACGGCGATTCCATAAACATCAATGTCATCATCAGAACTCCAATAACCATAAGTTCTGGACGTAGCTAACTCACGCTATTGAGCAGGATATGTATTTCTAAAAAGTTTCCAACTTAGGAGCTTGAGTTTAAATTTCTGCATTTTAAGACTTCTCCATTCACCATTGATTGTCACCCTGGTTAGACAAAAAAGTGCTCACCCAATCCAACAGACGGACATAATAAATAAGTGCACAACGACTCGGGACATGAGGACACCGATACACACTCAGCGCTCACATTGATGGAAGCGTTTCAAACGCAGTTTAGATAGCGAAGTGGCGTTGACGTATTATTATTGTGGCGTTTCGATGTTCTCGTACCATTTCCGAAGTATAAGATACGAAATTTTCGTCTAGTGATGGTAATGTGGTTCTAAAGGCTAATGTTTTTGTAAATGATGGGCTTGGGAATAGCGAAAATGTTTATTTGAAGGCGATTGATTCTTATCGTATTGTTTTATTGGAGACAGGACGAGGAGTTGTTTATGTTTACAATAAAAATTGTTTTACCCTTTCTTGCTACGCTTGATTAAAGATTCGTATCAATTTGTATGTTATGGAGCCTATGCACAACTTTGAATGTCTTTATGTTATTTTAAAGCCCCATGAATTTCAGCTAATAATCCAAATACCCTACTAAGTTGCTGCAAGTTCCTCAATAAACCTCTTTCTTTACCACTATCTTACGAACTTGTTCGAACAGCTCGTATTTTGACAAGTTTTATAGTTCTTCTCGCGTCAATCGCGCGTGTTGCGTCCGAAATACTTTATTTATAGCCAAAACGGCTGAGTCGTAGCGGGCGTAAAAACTTTTAGTGTCTTCCGATTGAGGCGCCATGTCTTTATACCTTTTTTTAACAATATTGAGCCGTTTTTGATGGCCTGTTTAGGGTTATATGACGTAGTTTTGTTTGTAAAGAAGCATGGAATTGTAATGTTAGTCATTTTAATATAACGTGAGCTTGTAACGCGAAGTTTTGAGTGCATCTGCGGCAAGTCTTATATCGAAATGTGTTAATAGAAATAGATAGACTAACAGACTGTTGTATGATTTTATCTGAGCTAATAAATTGTGTTGCAGTTATTTGAATTCCTTGTTTTTCACTTATACACCTTTAGTAAGTTCGCTCACTAGTGAACAATTTCCTGGAACATTGATAGTTTCTGAGTTTACAAGAAGTAACTGGCTCCGGATTAAATAATTTAGGAAAACATTTCTATTGCGGGATATGTCTAGCACTGGAGTGCTGTAGGCTGTGTTGACTGACTGGTATTGATTAGATTATTTTCGTAAATTGTAATCGCGTTTACGTACCTTCACACACTTTTACAGGCAAAAATATGTCTAAATCTTAGTCATCTCTTAAAACTTGTTTTAGTTATTAAATATTTAACTTTACTTAAAACCAGGCGCATTTTCCCTATCATCCTTGATCATCAATAAAGAAAGCCCAGTTCATTGACCCTGCGTGTTAACAATCCGGATATAATTTTTATATCATTATGTTTAGTGGATCATTAAAACTCTGTCAAAAGAGGCATTTTTATGACTTTTTTACGACAAGAAATCTGATAGTATGTCTTTTTAAATGTTCCCAATGATTTTTATATGAGTACTTTTATTGCGTACGGCGGTAGATTAATTTCATTGTTGTTAAATTTCTGTTTGATTGCGTTTTAAGTGTTTCTTTACGGTAGGTAGGTTAAATATGATTTGTTTTCTTTTTATGGAAATTGTGTGGTATACGGTTATGTAGATATTTTCTACTTAACCAACATGGATGATATTATGTGTTAGAATTGCGAACATAATAATAAAGTACCTAACTAGTTTTATTTTAACATATTTCTGTATTCGCACAAATATACCAAACCCCTTCCCATCCTACCAATTCCTTTTGGCAGAAGCATGGCAATAGAAAATTTAAGTTTACTAAATGTAACCTAGATAAAAACGAAATCTTACAATTCTTAGAATGATGTTGGACCTAAGTAGTAAGAAAGATTGTCGTTCATTTATCTGATAATTTAAAGCGAAATGGAGAAATTATTGTCACCCTAGTTTTAACATATTTATCTGAATACAGCGGTGTACCTATATAATTATGTAGGGAAACAAACCTGCCACTAATTAAAATATTTCTTGTAATTGACATAAAATAACCTGCCCACAAACTCAATGCTCTTAAAACTTTTATAGATATAAATGTAGATAAAAATTGTAATTACTAACCGTTGAAATAAATATGAATTATGCACGAATGACTCGTAAAATGATAGAAATTATTGAAATTGATGGAAACGCTCAAAATTAAATGTTTTAATTTATGAAACTAGTGTGAAACCATTTATTTTATAATGTAATAAAAATCTCAGTATACTAGATTCAATATCATTAAATTATACGGATCTGCATTTTATTTTGATAGAATTATATTTTGATTTATGTGTTGTTTCTTCTAAGAATATCTTCTGACCTCATCATATCTTTTATAGAAGGCGACCGGGGATCATTCCGGCAACTATCAAGTGGACAGATGATAAAATCAATGTGTTATCAAACGCTCTTACTGCAAGGTGCAAAATTAATATGACGGCAAGATCCTTGCTGTTGATGTTACAATTAACAAATCCAGGTTACATTATTATTTATCCGTTGGATAGACTGTAGTCCGTTAATATACTGACATCAGAAACTAGCGTACCTACTCACAAATTAACGGTGTCAATACGTCTCTACTAATTAACACTCTGTAATCCAAAAAAGAAATATTAAATAATGACCAAAATTCAATAAAATCAATCACCACCATCTAATCGTATGATAGTTTCTACAAACCCACAAAAACTCAAAATCACCCAAAAATATATCAACGAGTGTTAATTAAAACGGAAGCAGGACCACTCAATCACGTCACGAATCAAACATGGCGCCCGTTTCATCTTGAAAATGATAAATTTATATAAAAAAGTCGTATGAACTAAAGGAAAGGCCGGAAGGCGACGCGATGTATATCAATCAAGAGATGAATGACTTAGAGCCCTTATATGTCACGGGACGGACACGACACGAGCCTGTGGTGTTGATTTAATTTGATGGATTTTATTGTGGCTTATATTGGGAAGGAAGGAATGTTCGGAAGACGTTAGAAAATATAAAATTAGTCTGAGACATTCACCATCTGATTAATTTAAAAATATTTTTTTTATGCAGTGAAGATGGAAACATCTTAAAACGATGGGATGGGATTCATAAATTAGCTACTTTATTTTAGAACTGGCTTTCGGATGAATAGCAGTAACAATCAGATTTCGTCGATCACCAAGTGGCAACATAAATTGGACCGATTTAAGCAAAAATGATCCAACCTACAGCCCCGACAATGTGGGTTGGATCATTTTTACTTAAATCGGTCCAATTATCCTGAGACTTACGAAATACCTAAATAATTGTAAATTAATCCGATTCCTAAACGTTACGATATCCTTTCTTTTACACCAGCTTCTTAACATCTTCAATTTCGTGGATCACCTACAGTAGAGAGGCCTATATACAACATGCCCCAAAATTAACGCACAACCTCTTATGGGATCATTGTACTCATCATTATGAACAACTTTGCCTATCGGACCAAACCAATCGCAAAAAAAATAATCAGCTTCCCTACATTTGACGAGTTATGCGAACATAAATGTACAGAACAGCAAAATTTTTTTTCGCAAGTTCAGGTTTGGTTGAGATTGTGCAATCAAATGTACAAACTCTACAGTTTAAAGCCTTCTGCAGATACTGAAACATTCCAAATCGTGACTTATAAACGGGATTTCAATTCATACATTACATTAAAATTTAAATACTTGCAACCGTGTAAGTTCCATACAACATTATTGTATGTACATCTAAATATAGTCTGTTTGGTCAGTCGGCTTTGTTAACGTCAAACGGATTCAGTCAAACAGTTAAAAATATGATTTAAGTCCTAAACGCTATGTAGGTAATCTGCGTTTACAGCAACTTGATATTTGTACAAGGTGTAAACTGATCGCGTGTAGAACTCGGCCCCATAAATTTCCACAATAGATATTTTCTGTCTATATTCGTCTTGTCCTTTTTCACCTCTGTATGTACAGTCAGGGATATTAATTGTTAGGCAAATTGATACTACGTCAATTTGCAGTGTTATGGCCATTTCATAAAACTGACAAAGAATGACAAGTGGGATTTGAATATACGGATAGTTTAAGTTCAAAGTCAATTTGCTTAACTGTTAATTTTCCTGTGCTTATCCATATTTAGTTTTCAATACAAGTCCCAAAATCGAATATTATTTACACTCTCTTGTCTAAGTTAATCTAGAATGGATGGAAAATCAGGAAGATAAAATAATATGTACTTGTAACTACTGGTTTTAACGCCATTAAACTTGCAAATCGCTACCGCTCATGCCTTACAACATTTTTTTTTGTATTTCAAAGAGATTCAGTTTTACTGCTTATGCATATTTAATTAATTGCATTTTGCAATCTTTATTGACATTATTTATTGTCAAAACCTACATCAAAGAGTTTTATATCTTATTAATGGTTTTAACAGATATTCAGATAGATAAAACACAATTAGTGTGGCGCCAAAATTATTGCGAAATCTAGACGTAGATATAATTACTGAAATAAAGTACTAATTATTGTTTTATTTTCATTGCATAGTTTAACGACTTCTTGAGTGTAACTCAGATTGTAAAGCTGTTATCGACTATGCGTAAAAGCTCATTGAAAGTATTGTAGACCATGGAACTATGTTCATTATTATACATTTAGGAATCTATCTCTAGAATCTTAAACAGGTACAAAAAATGTTTTTATTTTTTATTATGAAACTCATTTTGAGATCTTAATTAATATCTACTTAGCTACCTTCCTTCAACTTTGTTGTTTTAAATGCTTGAAAGCAATTGAAAACCAAGTTATTTTTGATAACTCCTTGATAATGTTAGAACAACAACTCTTCTATCCCACTAAACCTACTCCACAAACTGTAACCAAAACATTACAACCACTGCCACTGCTTAAAACAGTAACACTGCTAAAAAGACCTGGAGTCCGTTGTCTAATTGATAATTAGTATTCAGGCGGGCGGTGCAGGCCTACGTGTGGCCCCCATGAGCCCCCGGCCCCCGTGGGCCCCGGGGACGGCGGGGGGTTGGTCAACGTTGCATCAGCACGTCCAAGACGTCTGCTATTGACGTAAGACGCCAGCCGCTGGGAACGCGACGTGATCACACGGCTATGCGGCAGTGGGAGGGTTAAGTCCGATGATTCCAGTTCATTGAATTTAATTGGTACTTTGATTTGCTGGCGGGTTTTGTTTTTGATGTGAAGGCTGTCAAAGTAAGTCTAATTGTTTGGTTTAAAATAGGCAAACGCAGTGCAATGAATTTTAAATCAGTTAAAATCGAAGTTATCGGTCATATTATGACTGGATCCAATTCCAAAGGATTGTTTTACAAAGAATGTTAATAAAAATCTTTAACTCTGCAGAAAATTGTCATTCAAAACAGACAATATAAAACACTGCACTTGTCTCGTGACTGGGTCGAGCTGTCACTTACCAATACACCTTGTAACATCGAAGGACAGCTGCCCACGTTTATGTACGAGTATATGATAAACAGAAAACGATCACTGAATCAAACCACTCCACAGCAACCAGATCGTCAATCCAACATTACCATAATTCATTATAAATTATTCATCCCAATAAACTGACCTACCCCACCACGCCCTAAGGCTTGGTACCCAATCGCGGGCGACTATACAGCAACTTTTTCAAGATTACCATATCTACGTTCGAGAATCGCGAGTGAAATGGACGGGCAGTACAGCAAATTGGCTATCTAGCTCATGCATCGCGTATGAATCGCTGCGACCGAGGAATCGGAATATTTAGGCGGTCGTGCGCGACGCCCGGCAGCCGGTCTGTGTCGGCCCTTATTTAGATACTTTGATGTTTTCAGTGTGTCTGTCTCTTTGTTTGCGTTGAATACATTTCGGAGTATTTTATGTTGTTTGTTTTTTAATTGTGGAAAGCGAGAGTATTTAATTCTTTATGCTGTTTATGGTGAAATGAAATCATTAACTGATGGGGCTTAGAGTATCAAGCCAAAGGAGGTAGCTGCAAATAGGTACTATAATGGTTGAAAGGAGAACGTAGCAATATACTAGAGAAATGGTTGTCAAGGATTGATAAAGTAAAACCTGTCCCCGTTTCCGAAACGAAACTGGAATACCACAAAACTAAACCTAACTAAATAATTAGCGTAGAGTCGTCTCAAAACCTCTCTCTCTTGAATTTGTATATTACTATATATAATATAGGTATATATCATAGTAAATATGTATGTATGTGTATTATAAGTTTATAACCTATTTATGTACTTGTGTACCTATTCTATTTATACCTAATTCATTATTACATATTTTTAATTGTTTTTTTTTTTAATCATTGTTCCTCTCAAACAGAGCAGCTGCCATCTAATCTCTTCACCACCCTTGGTTGACTGGTAGAGAATGACTAAGATATTAAGTCCGCCTTTGTACTTTTTTTGAGTGCGAAAAGTTTAAATAACTAAATAATGAATACATGGGAATATTACACGTCCATGATAATAGCCCTATATTTCACCCAGAACCCACAAATTCCTCCCATCTTAATTAACAATGCACAGCCAAGAATATTCAAAACAATCGCACCTCATTACAGACCAGCGATCTCTAATCCAAAGAACACGGTACGTGCCAATTTCGAAGCTAGCAGCACCCTCAAGTCGGAATTTTTCAACACACTAATGAATCAGTCGGGTTAATGCAACATCGGAGAGACCGTGTACATATTTAAATCAGGTACATGGTTCTTGATTATAGCAGCCGGAGTCAACTCAGTCGGTTTTATCTGGATTGTGTAAAGTTTCCCAACGGTTATTGCTCTGAGACAATATAAAGGAAATGCTGCTGAAGTAGAGGTGGGTTCTGCTTTTTTCTATTTTGAATTTAATTGTTATTTTGTCTGGGTGGATGGGAAGTGCAGATATTTGGAGGTATAAGTAAAGGGTTTAAAGGCGTTAGGTATAGACGAAAATTGGTAAGTTAGTAACACCTCATTTTGGCAATAGCTCTGCATCAATGCAGCGAAAATACCAAAATCTAAAATAGAAAACTGTGTTTTATCCATATAAAGCTGTACAATTAAGAATCGTATTATTATAATAAGCTTGAAACTAATCAAATCTAATTTAAAAGCGACAGTCACACGTCAAGATCAATACAACTCCGTGCTCGTTTTCTATCCTCAAAACCAACTCGATTCTTTACAGACATTTTTAATAAGTAATTACATCTCAAGTCCTCAAGTAATACCTACCCGTCCCACCTGGTCACATTAGAAGTCGAGACTTCGAGGGTCCCTTCCTCCTTCAACTTCATTTGCAGTCTACTCCACGTTAAAATCAATTATGCTTGCGATTGTTTCGTTAGTGGAAGCAAATGTTTTTTGTGTCCCCTCCCCCCCCACCCCCCTCCTATCCCCCGTTGTCCCTCTTTGTATTCAGTGGACGGAATGTCTCTCCACTGTTTGGTTTTCTTTTGACGAACTTCGTTTCGAATGCATTTTCTTAATTCGTTCGTGATTTTGTGGAAAATTGAATCGTTCTGTCTGGCACGGTACTCTGTTTTATTTTGTTGACTGGCTTTTAGAAGAAGAATGAATGCGCTGTTATTTTTAAGTTCATTACAGATATTTGCATAATTAAGGAAATTAAGCAATTTGTTTTAGGGATGCATTAGTTCATGTGTAATAATGCATCCCCAAAACTAGATTAACCTGCACTGTCTGATGTCAACAAAAAAAAATGTTTTTTGTTGACATCAGACAATAATGCGGGTTAATCTGAGCGAATCCCGAAAATTTTATGAATAAAAAATGTAGCGTCATCTTTTTATCCTGCGAGTAACCTGCGAGTTTAATTAAAAATAAAGGATGGAAAAAAATGTAGCGATAATGTCTTTTGCAGAAGTAAGCAAATGCGATACAAACATTAAACTTCAAAGCAATTTATCCAGTTTCAAAATGCGAGTGAGTCTAAGTTTTAATCTGCAACATAACTTCAAATTAAGATTAAATGCAATACTCTTCATTTGATAAGCCCGCCATGACTCTGTATCGGCATGTCCCTTAATTGACTAACCCTTTAAGATCTCCCGTCGAAACATTCGCATTCGCATCTCAATATTATTAAAAATTTATTTATGCTAAGCAAAAGTAATGTACACCAATACAGTAAATCACGAGCCAAAGTCGTTAGCAAGTCTGTTAAAATTCTTAAATTAAAAACAAACAAAAAACCTTTAACAATTAGCATTTTATTTATTGCAATTACGTTACAAACTAATTTATACACTACACTCAGACACTTATGTCGCATGAATAAAACCTATTTAGTGAACTTGGGGCGCTAAAAATGGTTTATTTCTTGTTTCTTTTATAAAGGCGAGGACACACTATTGTCGGTCGCCAATGTCCAATATCTACGTACATTAATTATGCAAACGATCCACTCCAGAGAGGTTAAATGGCGATTTTTTGTGTCTCGTTTTAATGCGACGGTGGTACGTGACGGTAGAAGATGGGTGATGTAGGATCTTGTTATTGATTTTGTTTCGAAGTTTTCGTAAAGCGTATTAATTGAATGAACCAATTTGAGGAAAGAACGAATATAAACAAATGAAAATAAATTTAATAAAAACTGTGCTAACAATTTGCGTTTGTTGCGGTATTGCATAGTAATTTTAAATATTTCCAATGTTGCACAAAGGAAAAAGTTACCTTGACCAGAAAGATCGTGAAATCAAGTTAACTTTTCCTTATCGACGGCATGCCTACCTGATTTTTTTCAATTATAACTTAAGGTTTTACGGTTACTTTCTACCCTAATAAACAACTTTGTTCATCTTAAACCTAACGCAACTATGAATATTTTCCAGTATCGTTACAAAGACTAGTACACAATAAAGCGGACTGCACAGCGTCACGTACCGTATCGACGCGACGCAGCGCTCTAATTAAAAATCGTAAATATCGACGCGCCGTCGATAGCAGTAATGTGTGCGGACCCTAATTACTTGGACCGTTTGAATTAAAAACATCGATGTTTTGCTTGTTAAGAGTTTGTGTTAGAGATGTTCATTATTTTAGTGAGTTTTAGTCATGGGAGAACAACTGGAGTTCGTGGCTAAGTAATAACAGCCGCACAGGTCGATCCATCACGGGTTGTCCGTGGATGGGTGACCATCTTTACATACCCCAATTCCTCCGTGCCTCAGAAAGCACGCTAAGCCGTTGGTCCCGGCTGTCATGCGTTAGATCTTTAACAGTCGTTACGGGTCGCCAGAAGCCCGAAAGTCAGACAACCTGTCTTACCAAGGGGTAACGTATTACCCCGTTACTGGGTTGTGGAGGTCAGGTAAGTAGGCAGTCGTTCCATGTAAAATACTGGTATTCAGCTGCATCTGGTTAGACTGGAAGCCGACCCCAACATAGTTGGGAAAAGGCTAGGCAGATTGATTGAGTCAAGGGAGAACTGCAGCTTTTTTAAACAGAAATTTTTAATTTTTTTATCATTGTTTTTTTTTCTACAGATTGACTCTCTACCGATACGTACGTTCTCAATTCCACTATGCTTTATAAAACAGTATCAAAAATCATTATAAAAAAAAAGATTTGTTTTTCTTTTAACCTGCTAGTACATATGTAGGTAGGTATATCCTTTTACAATTAAAAACAGGATGGCAACTGGCAGGAAGATCGACGCACTACCTTAACATGTTGCGCGTCGATGTCACTAATATTTGTAATTTTAATAACCGACGAAAAATTTCTACATTTCTATGCAGGGCCGTTCATTGTACTGAATCCATGGTACCAGGTTTCGCGTCGATGTACACTGTATATAAATCATTAAAATATTACTTTATTGGAAAAACCCATTCTTAGTTCGGCGTCCATAATATAAAGCTACTAATATAAAGATACTGCTGAGCATGAGGTCCTGGGTCCGACTGGGCAGTGTTACTTGGTTTTTCTATCTGGAATTTCTCAGTAGCAGCCCGGAGTCTGGATTTGTGCCCGGTTGATGGCAATAGGCTCGCCCCCTATTACATGGGACTTAAACATAACTGGCGAAATGTGGGTGTACAACTCTACCTAACCCTTCCGGGAAACAAGGCGTGATGTTATGTTACAATATATATTCCCTAATATATAATATATTTCCTGAAAATTATTATATTTTGTTGTTTGTGTTTTCCAATCTACTACAGTAGAAATCTAAAGTTTTCTTGATACCCTCTGAAGACAAACTCAAAGATTTGACATTTTTGACCTCATTCTGTAAATAAATATTAATTATATTTTCACTCCCCTCCACTTTTCTAAACCGAATCTAAACTATACTTGTCACCTCTCTTGATAAACTATTATTTAGTTAGACCCTTAGTAAGTTTATTTAAAAGCTTTCCTTTTCGCCAAACAGCCGTCCGCCAAAATGTCCTCATAAAATACAGAAAACACTTACTAACATTAGTAGTACTCCGCCCAAAATTCGCTAACGTACCTGAAAAAAAAAACAAAACAAATTAAATATGGCCGGCGTTAATTACACAAACAGACAGACCTCGCCAATTACGCGTACCCATAAAACGACGACATTAGATCCACTTTAGTACGCAACTGTACCAAAGGGACGTTTCCCTAATCCATTTACGATATAACAGATATAAATCAAACTTAACATTAGCTACATGTGTTGATAAAGCCCGCCACACGTGCACACACATACACATATCCAAGATGGCGCTTGACTTGAGGGAGAACGTGAGATTATCTTTTTAATGTGTTGCCCGGATTAAAATGACGAATGCTTATTGTTCTATTTTTTCGTGTCCTTTTTCGCAGTGGGTTTTTTAAGGTAAAAACTGTTTTGCTTTATTTTTTCGGGATTCTACCACATGGTGCACATTTCAATAAAATCTTGTCATAGAACAAAAATTACTACTTGAGCCTTGTCTATTGGACTTTTGTACCGACTCAACAGTTGTTATCTGTCTGTATGTAGGTTTGATGTATTACTTACGTCAATACGTAATATCGTTGACATGTTTTCTAATTATTCATTTTACGGCTGATAACAAGCAATATAGCAACCGATACTATGTAATCAGATTTGGTGACTTGGCTTATAGTTCCGTGAGCGAGTCAAGAATTTATGAAAGCGGACTGGTATGATTAATTTTATAATGATTTAAAGGCTACATAACACAAAATATGTGGCTGAAACTTATTTGAACTTTAAATTGATTGCAGCCGAAGGGATAATTGCCGTACAGGTGGCTGCTTCTGATAATTCTACTGATAGACTGTATCACCAGTAACTTAATCATTTTTAGTACGTACACAAAGCAGATACCTACACAAATAATGATTAGTAATGGTGATATATAAAATATCTATTTTATCAAAACATTAAAAACCCGCATCTATAACACTACCAAAAGCTCTTACTCAAGCGAACATAACCCTCTCGCTGCGATTACAAGACACAACATACCAACACACACACACACACAATCTACAGATGAAGCGCAAATGTGTGCAAGGTGGCATGAAAATGGAATTAAGGGGGGAAAATGCAAAGGAATCAACCGGGCGAGAGCGCGGGGGGCGAAAATGTCCCAGACCGGACACTTTGAACGAATTATGACGGTCATTATTAGAACGTGGACAGAATTAAATTGCCTCCCCCCTTCCCCCTTCTCGCCCAGTCGGCCCCTTACCTTCCGGCTAAGTATGCCCGCATAATGATACCTGTCCAATACTAGCAACACTTATCTAAGCCGGCGAGTGGATCTCTATCGCTCGGGATTCGATATTTGTTTTTTTTTTCTTTTTTCTAAGGGATCGTTTTGTGTGAGTGCGTCGAATGAAGTGTCAATAGAGCTAAGTGAAGTGTTTTTCAAAGACGGCTGCGTGAGGAATGCAAGGGTTTTTGAGGTCGGTGTAATTTTCTTTAAATAAAAGTATTTTGGTTTTTCAAAATTGCAGCTTTTTACCTTAGGCATTTCTTATTAAAAAAAAAAAAAAACGCCAAAGTTTATTACACAACATTTTCAAAATATGGAAAATTTTACATTCTATTACGTATACAGAGATTAGTTTAGAATCTGATTATTAATTCATACTTCGCTTGTAGTGAATATTTATCTAAGGCTCACAGCTAATCTGCTCCAAAAAAATATTTGGTCCTTCAAGTCATAAGATACTACACAAACACGTCTAACAAAAGGATTAGACAACCTTGTAACTCTCAGGCTCCCAGCTTAAAGCAATCAAATAAAAGAAATCCCTTAGAGTTTACAATCAGCGGGCACATCACACGATAAGGCGTACAAGTCCGTGCAACTAAAGTAAATTTACAGAAACAAAAGCAAGCATTAGGACAGATTAGTGGACGTTACGCGAACGCAACGATGCAAAGTTAATGCCTGTATCAATAGTTCTGGAGTCGCAATCAGTAGATTTGCAGTAATCTCGGCAAACGCACCGAGCGATAAAGAGTATGGGTGGGCGGTGGAGCAAGCCACGAGCGGCAGGAGCAGAAGACCTGACTGGAGGGCTAAGGTTAGTTTCATAGGATAAAAAAGTTTTTTTTTTTAAGTACAGTAACAAGATTGCATTATCGATGTGTGAGGTGACCTAAGGTTTATTATTATTATTAAAAATTTAACAAAATTTGTCCTGTCATAGAAACGGAAAATTTGGAGAGTGGGAATAAACAGTAAAAATAGTCAAGTCTGTAGTTTGTTAACATTGTAGGTTGTTAAAAACGAATTCGTTTTAAAAGAGTAGCCGTGGAGTTTCTTGCCGGCTCTTTTTCATAGGAAACGACCAACTAACCGTGCACCTAGCTTCTGACGTTTCATAAGTGCGCATGTAGGTTTAGGTGAAAAATATATTTTGATTTTGAATGCCATTTATAGGTAGGTACGTAATAGTAATTATCCTCTGAATCTCGTCTTTGAATCCGAATAAGCAGATTCTTTTTCATAATCCTGTTCTAACAGTATGAGATGCCGCTTCAAACAACACTGTTTTCTATTGAATCTGTTTCAAAAAAGCTATGAAAAAATCTTCGCCCCTAAAAAATGCATAAATCAATTTCCATTTTGATCTCCCAACCCAATCTTTTCCAGATCGTATCGTAAAAATAAAGTGTAACTAATCAAATCAGATTGCGATCGCCTTCCCGAATCGCGCGCGCTTGTACCTTACCCGCGGCCATTATCATGCAATATTGATAGAGGCTTCGTATAAAGCAGCCGAGTTAAGACGGCGGGCACTCTCTGCGTCCCACGTGCCCACTTTATCTACAAGATATTGTAAATATTAGGTACAATTGTACCCGCAAACAAAGCCCGGATTACTTCTATAGTTCGTTTGATTGTTGACATTTGCTTTTTTATTGGGTCGTTCCGACGCTATCTGTGTTTGAGGAGTGTAATCCGAGCTGTACTGATATGGTTCGTAATGTGAGGATATGATTGGAGGATAATAAGGTGATCTTGAGAGGGACGAATTATTTATTGGCCAATAAACGACTTGAATTGAAGCAAAACGCCAAGATCTCACTGGATCAAATTCAAAAGATTAAACTAGTAGAGAATTAGGTTCGGGAAAGTTCAATCATTTTAAAATAAGATTAGTCATTTACATCGTAAAAGCGCAGGCTACACTGGGAACGAAACGAAACGAAGCTAAGTTCGTTTATCTTTTTTCCGCGTGTTGTCGTACTTCGGTTCACATCGCGTACTATGAACGAAATAACGGAAGTATGAAAAGACGCGGAGGAAAGCTAAACGAACTTAGCTTCGTTTCGCTTCGTTCCCAGTGTGGCCTGCGCCTAAAACTTGTTAGCTACTACCTACCTAAGCCAGTAAAAACCCAAAAAATATTACTCAAACACATCAAAAGTGTAATTTGCCGAAATAAAACACCAATAACCATAACAGGTCCAAAAAACAAAACGCCAACATTTTGATAATAACGTAGAACACACACGTAATGCCTAAACACACACAAACACCCATTAACACACACTCTATTACACACATAACATATTTAGGGATGGGAAAGTGAAATTTGCAAGAATATATCGATGGAATGTAAACAGGGGGGCGAGTATATTGACGAGGTCGCAAACACATGGAGCGGAATCAGCAAAGAAAGATTATTAAAACAATGGTTTTGAACTAAATACAGGACAGAGGGGTTATTACAATATTTGCTGGCATCTCGTTATTTTTAAGTATCAGTACGGCTCCCAAAGTTTAGGGTGGGGGACTAAAATATGGGTCGGGTAACGGAATTTATGATAAAGAGTTTTTGAATGAGGATATTTTGTTTCTAAATAGGATTGTGGATTTTTGCCTATGTTTGTTTTTGTTGTAATTTTGGCTTGGAATGGATGATGCTGAAATATTAGCTTGACTTTTTTCGTAGTTATGAAAATTAGAGAAAAAGAAAATGGACTGCGAAGGAAAGAAAACAAAAGTGAAAAGATTGATGAAATGATTGTAACTATTTATGGTAAAACTATAATATTTTACCACGACTGCCTTACATAAACTACATTAGACAATCATTAAGTAAATAATTCCTAAAGATCCACGAGTATACAGAATGTGATAGAAATTATTAAAAAATATTTGACCAATCAACAATCACCCCAATCCATCAAATAATACAAGAAAACGAAAGCAAATTTTTAAAAAAATCCTGCAAAGCTTCACTCACATTTCACCTCAACCCTTCTCCCGCTCTCAGTAAAAACACGTAAACTTTGAGAGCCTGCGGAACGTCATAGCCCAGCGACATAGCGTTGTAAATTATAATGTTTTATGGTTTAATACTGCAGATAAGGCGCGGGAGGGTAAGGAGCCTATTATTAACCGTGTTAACTGGGAACGGGGGGTGGCCTCACCTCGCAGCCGTTTGTACGCTAAGCGACTTTCGGTGGCGACTTTTTATGTGGAGTGTAAAGTAAAAGTGGTCGGGACTTGAAGTGTTTTATAGTTTGTGGTGTTGCCGAAATGTTATGTTCTGTGAGTTATTGTGAGAGTGGGATAAACAGTGCACTATGCTGATGAAGTTTTTAAATGAGTCTTTTAGATGGAATGTTTTTTGTTCGGTAATCGATTAAGCTGTGTTTTTCAAAAGAGCATCTACCAGACGGAATGAAATATACCTGAATACGTCCGCACATCCTGACAGTGAGCCCTGCTATCAACCTTACTGACTGGAAAACCTTTTTCAATTATACATACGGGCTATTTTCGTGCTGACACAAGAGAAAAATATTTTCTTAAACCCAATATAAATACTGTAAGCCAAGCCAATTCCAAAAAACGATATATTCTAAGTCTCACCACTAATGCTTTTAACACATTACCAGCAAGCAGGGAGTCGGTCGCCCCGTCTGTACCCGCCCTTAGAATATGATTTTTAACGAGCCATCCCCAAGTATGTAATTGTGTCTGAATGCGTTTCGTAATGATTATTTATGTAGCGTGGAGAGGCGTCTGGATAAATTATTTTTTATTATTTCCATTGCATAGAGTGTAGTCCTACCCTTTGTGTTGGGAAATTAAAACTGCTGGATTGGGGTAATGTTTTCTCTTGTTTTGGGATGTTGATGCAAATAATTATGCTCATGTTCTTTAATATACGTGAACATGAAATAAGCAATACTTATGAAGCTTATAAAATTGTCATAGTAACTAGGACTTCAAAATTAATGATTGAAAGTAAATAAAAGAAGAATGATGGCTAAAATTAGTTCACTTAAAAGGAAAAAATAAAGCAATTTTCTAAGAAACTATTTAATTTATGGGACGATACTTCAGTTCAAGTCTCATAAGTGCATAACGCATGCAAATACAAGGCTTTCACTTAAACAACAATTGTTGTCAACGTGAATCGATGACAATGAAATATTTAAACAATCAGAGACAGGCGACTGGCAGGCTAGTTTTCAACGCCTTCTTTACTGAAGGGAGTGTTACGTTGGTAATATTTCAAACGACAAGGCAAATGGTTGTTACATTTTTAATTCATATGGCCACGACATGTGATAGCTGTAAGACTTAGCAGGTGTTCTCTTTAGTCCAATTTTTATGGTATAAAGCTCGATGTCATGTAGATTTATAGCATTTAATAGTAAATAGCATATTAATCAAAGGCCAGATTACAGATGAGATGTTTCATAAAAAAGCCCAGAATATTTTTTTTGATTTGATTCATCACTTGCAGAGAATTGGGTTGTTACAATGCCCGATACGACAACGCTAAAAGGAGACATATTTTTCAACACGCAACATCAACAATCTCCTCACCCTAGACAAGTTTACCTTATTGACGACCAAATAAATCGAAGCCAAACGACGTCCGACACATATTTTCGCACAAAAATCGTGTGCATTTTAAATCAACGAGTTACCGAGTTGCCGGGGCCGGGTATAATGAAATCGTAAATCGGCTCGGTTCTCGTGGATAATAGTGAAATATAAATTGGGCGGTCGCGGTTTGGCGCCCGTCGGTCCGTTGGCCGACATTTTTGCGGGCTCGCTTCAATCACGCGTTTTATAACGTCAGTGCATGTGCGGCCGGCAACTGTTGTCAAAATAAGCTAAGTCGCGGGGTGTGTGGCGCTGGGTTTGGCGAGTGGCGCGGGATGGAGAAGGCCTTATGTAAGTCGCGGGGTGTGTGGCGCTGGGTTTGGCGAGTGGCGCTGGGTTTGGCGAGTGGCGCGGGATGGAGAAGGCCTTATGTAAGTCGCGGGGTGTGTGGCGCTGGGTTTGGCGAGTGGCGCGGGATGGAGAAGGCCTTATGTAAGTCGCGGGGTGTGTGGCGCTGGGTTTGGCGAGTGGCGCGGGATGGAGAAGGCCTTATGTAAGTCGCGGGGTGTGTGGCGCTGGGTTTGGCGAGTGGCGCGGGATGGAGAAGGCCTTATGTAAGCTGAGACTTTGTCACCAATCAAATGCAGCAGTAAATCTGCTGTAAGTGACACTTATTAAATTTTGAGGGCAACATCGTATGTTGGGTACGGTAACATCGTATGTTGGGTACGGCAACTTTTAAGGACTAGAAATGATGCCAGTTAACAACAGAGGAATTATACAACAGTAGATATAAATGTGCCTATTATGAGACGTGACAGAATACGCGAATAGGTAAGTCTCGTAGCGTCGCAAAAGCACCTTACGCTACTTGTTACACCATTACGGCCGACGTATCTTGGCGAGTCTGAACTTCGCGCAGAAGGCTGCGCAGTAACATTTTTTAGGAACTAAATGGTGACATGACACGAGTGTGAGTGAGAGAACATGCGCAAAAGGTCGCAGAGCCTATGTTCAGACTCGCCAAGATACGTCGCCCGTATTGTACAGCGGACCAAACTCAACGTAACAGCTCAATCCACTCGGAATTTCGTCCATAGCCACACGTCACACACTTTAAACCGCAAAAATTAAAACCTATAAACTTCCACGAACAACGCACTAGATTTATAAACCCTACCAACGCTAACACACTTTCACGTGTCGATGGATCCGCGTAAAAGCCTAAAAAGAGAAAAAAAAGTCATTGGGTCCTACATGCATCTTTTTCGCCCGGCTGACAAATGGCTATGAAATGGCCAGGACGGCCCAGCTCGGGACACCGAACGTAAAATCATTCACAAATTGTGACGCCACGGTTAGTTCGGACGTTCGGCGGTGCAGGGTTAGCGCGAAGGGTAGTCGTGTTTTCGGTTTTAAGTGTCGTGTTTTTTTCGAGGTGGCGATAGTGGGTTAAGATTTTTTTGGGCTTTTAGTGTGGTGTCAAATGAAGAATGACCTCACTTCGGGGTCGATAATGGAATACAGTGAGAGTCACTAAGTACTTGGTTTTGACTTTAATTTGGGTGGTGTCCATTAAAAATTAATGTTTTACGTTATTGTAGGTTCGCATCAAAACTTAGTGTCACTTACATGTTTAAGATTATAGTAGCACAATGTTTAAATAACTGTTTTTCTTTAACTAGCTTCAATTGCTTACATTCAGCTGGTCTATGTTCATCCTAATACTTTTAGACTAATAAAACTGTCAGTTCCACACACTGACAACAGGCTTCACACACTTCTTTAAAACCTAGTAGATACCCAACACGGTAACCCTATCACCGCCACTTTTTATCTGAACGCCATCAATAAAAAAGTCTGTACAAAAAAAAAACAGAAAAACAAAAGCCGTGACGTCACTAGGTACGTTTTCGCACCGGCAAACGGCGAGCGTATAAATCAAACGCTACGCAAGCGTGGAGTCGGCTCCGGCCGAATTGTGGCGTTTTATGGCCTTTTGATTTACACAACCACTATTCGCTACGTATTTTAATGTGTGCTCGATAGTCCGTGTTGCGAGCGACTGTACGTAAATAAAATTCAGAAATCGCTCAATAAAAATCGTCACATATCACTGTTATATTGCAACTTTGTGGGAATATCTTCCGGGTTTTTATCGATCTTTGGCTCAACACTAGTTATGTCAGTGGTGACATTATGGGCGGGTATGACAGACTGTTGACGTAATAATGCTATTGAAACCTCATTGAAACCCGTTACAAATGACAGATTAACACTGCAATTGCAAAACGCACGTGATGTTCTGTTTTCTTTTATGATCGACATAAATTTGATCGTCGACTGTTAATAAAATATAACAATAACACATGAGACACATGTTCAGGCACCCGGCAGTAAATGCCATTAAATAGCTACTAGTCAAATTTATAAGTTGCAAACGACATACATATTGCATATTTAAGTGTTATTTATTTGATAATGTTCAAATATAAATTTTATTTTTGTTTTATTGTTACGACGATGTGTCGATAGTTGGGTTGAGAATATTTTGATACAGCATTATGGTGCCCTAAAATATTTTCTAGATAGCGTTCACGTGCTGAAGTTTCCGAGAAAATTTGACAATTAAAGTGCAAAGTACGTAAAATTAAATTTTATACTGACGAAAGATTCTGTATTTTCTGTAGAATTAGTCAAAGCAATATATTATTAGGTGCATATTTACCATTATTGCTCGAACTCTCTCCTCCCTATTTCACTCTGAATGACTTTGACGGACACGAGCGCATCATGGTTGATCAACTGGTGTCCCTGGCTCTCCACTCACTCACTCACTCATTCATTCATCCGTTCGTTCATTCACTGCGACGTCGGTTTCGAGTGATCACCGATCACCTTACGTCGGTTTTATTCGTTCGTAAGCGGAATTTAAAAAAGGAATGAACGAATGGCGGTTTGTTTTCGGCATTTTTGGTTGCAACTTGCAGTGTTAGTTTTAAACTGGCCGCTCATAAACTTTTGCAACTGTTTCTTTTATAGCGTTTGTCACTACCAGAGCTTAGGTTTTAAAATGATCGTAATCGACATAATATCGACCTTTATACGACATTATCAATTATATCCGCAATCAATTAGGTACAGAAGTTTATTTAATTTTCCCCAAACGATTTTAAATAATCCTACTAATATTATAAAGGTGAAAGTTTGTGAGGATGGATGTATGGATGGATGGATGTTTGTTACTCTTTCACGCAAAAATTACTGAACGGATTTGGATGAAATTTGGCACGCAGCTGGTTTATAACATATAGGATACTTTTTATCCCGATATCCCCACGGGATCGAAACTTATGCGGGTGAAACCGCGGGTGCTGCTAGTATGATAACAAATCGCAAAATAATTACGGTTATACCTAAATTTATTATTATTTAAATTTATTTTAAAGTATCCAGGTTGAAAAGAAGGACAAAGGCTACCTACCTGTCAAATTTCATAACAATCGGTTGAGTGGTTTAGGCATGAAAAGTTAACACTATCTGGTTTACAGAGTAACTTTTACATTTTAACCTTTCGATAGTACAACGAATGCTAAATTTTGCAACGTTGCTAAATTGAAGAGCACAACTGTGACGTAGCACGACAACTGAAGTAACTGGTATTACGTTTAGTCGGTTAACCACGTCACGTGGTTTTTTGTTTATCTTTAGTTAATTACATAAACGAAGAAGTGCGCTTGGTATTGAATCTGATTTATAAAAAACCTGGTAGGTATTAGACGTCCATCAAAATATTGTTATTAGTGGGGTCCGGTGACTGGTGAGTAGTCGCGTTTGTCGCCGCGCGTCGCTGTGACGCCTGACGAGCTGTCGCCGATGTGTCGACGAATGTCGTCGCGCTATATGGTTGACGCATCAAATTTTAGGAAATTATTGTTGGGGCACATAGAAAAACATCTTTTAAAAATGATAATAGCTTCAAATAAAATTCTAAAAAAATATTGAACTGCATGGCGAATTCTTCAGTTCTTTTACGTAATATGGATCCTAAAAATGTGATCCCAGAAATTACCAAGAAAATTAACGAAAAAATCTTCCCTTGGGTCAAACTAAAACTACTTACATGTAAGGTCAATGTAGAAACTCTTCTTAGGTACATATGAAAAGGTAAACTTACTTAAAGAAAACTGAAAATAAAAATACATTTCGCGAAGAAAATCTAATATTTAGTCGTTACGCATAGGTACTTTTAATGCGAAGGTGGTAAGATTTTTGCTAACTTAAGTTTAACTGTAGAGTTGAAAGCCTAAACTGTGTTTACTGTTAAAGTAAGCCGAGATATCCTCGTCGGTATAATAAACTTTGGAAAAACTAGCTTTGATATAAAGTTGTTGGTATCTGGTTGAGTTAAAATTGTAACTGTGTGTTTGTAGAGGTCACGCAGAAATAAGATTGGTTTGGGTTGTTTGCAGGCTACTTACCTCCAACCGAACTTTTAAAGGCTCGTGCAGACTGACGCGACGCGACACCGGTAGAACAATTTCCATGAAGTTTTCATAGAAATTGTTCTACCGGTGTCGTGCCGCGTCGTTCTCGCATTGCGCCGTCCCGTCGCGCCGTTGCGCCTCGCCAGCCAGCGCGAGCTTTAAAACATTATTATGGCCCCTACAGTCATTATTCAATATAATTAGCATTAATCAACTATCCTAAAGTACTATGGACTGTATGAGAAGATGAAGAGGCAACAACCAGTATCCTGGCTCCTTCTACTTATTTTTGGTAAGGTTACGAATAATAAATACAATAAAATTACCAACCCATTTAGGCTTCCACAGAAATATTTCCAGCTACCAATTCACCATTTGCACCCATAACACACTCCCAATACAAACACGACATAAAGCATCGAACACATCGGCAAGATTACCGCCGCGGCGCGCCAAATAATCGCCGATCATAAAAAAAAACCGCCTTAACGGTCTGCGAACTTTCCTATAGCATTCCAGTCACGTCGAACCGAACTGATTGACGGGAGACGTCTGCGCCTTCTAGAAACACCCCCAACACCCCCTGACACCCCACCTTAAGGGTGGCCCCCCACAACTTGACCTGTGATCGGAGCTAGAAACATGTGAAAAATGTCATTAATGCACTCCCGTGGTGCCTTATTGAGTGCTTTGTGTAGTAGAGGGGTTACCGTGATGCGTGGCGCTTCAGTGCGAGCGGTAATCGCGCGTTTGATTACAGAGTGTGTTTATGGCTTTATTTTTAATTAGTGTTTGGTTCTTCTTGTATTGTGAGGACGTGTTCTACGGTTTTCTGTAACGAATCGTTGATAATAATATGTATTGTTATTTTGAAAACAGAAGTTGAAAATATTTTCTACTCTTTATGTGAACAGTATTTGTTTTAGAGAATTATGAAAGTACACAATTGTTAATTAAATGTAAGTAGGTTTTGACCTTTGTTTATTTATTTGGATCTCCAACAGAGGCTATACAATTTCTTGCATGTTTACAAGAACAGGGACAGGAACAAAGGTAAGCGCACACTAGTGTGTGCGCTTCCAATTATAGACCACATCATTCTATGTACATAGATGCAGTACGTTTGACAAAGCGAAAATAATAAAATAACTCAAAACAAAATGAAATACAAAACAAATTAATAATAATAATTACAAAAAATAAACAATAACCATAGAGGACAACAAACAAAAATAACAGTAATTATGATTTGGATATTATGACTTTTACAGCCTTTGTGAACTTTGATATTTTGCTTGTAATATGTAATAGTTGATTGTTTCAGACTCAATTTAATTGTTTTAGACTGAAGTGAAAGAGGAAGACGAACGTGGATTGAATAAATCCATTGAAAAATATTCATACTTAGACAGAGCTGCAGGTGCAAAACCAAAGGGTAACGTAAAATCTCTTTGAACAGGAGTAGCCTCACAAAGTTTATTAATTTGGGTTAGTCACCAACTGGACACGAGAGACTGGACACACATGTGTCCAGTTGGTGAAACTCAAAATTATTATCACTTGTTATTTTGTCATCTGGATTTTTACGTGTCCAGATAGTGATCTAATCAAAACTGTAGAGAACATACATACATATGCATATTGAGTCTTATTTCAGCTACAACAATGAATGACGACCAGTCCGGCAACGAACACCGACATTCTCCTCTGAGATATATTTGTTTTAGTTCAAAATTTGTCTTAAATAGAGTGAGGCAGCTTTTTCATGGAACCGCCTCGTTCACTAATTCAATGAACAAGGCGATTAACCTGACTGTACTCTTTTCTTAAAAAAAAAAACTGGGTGTGTCCAGTTGGCGAAAACATAAAATTTATTTAATTCAATTTCACTATCTGGACACACGTAAAAATCTTAGCGTGTCCAGATGACGAAATAACAAGTGATACTAATTTTGAGTTTCACCAACTGGACACACGTGTGTCCAGTCTCTCCGTGGCCAGTTGGTGACTAACCCATTAATTTCCAGCAGATCTTAGCACATGTGGATATTTTCAAGTTTGGTTTGGTGTACTTTACAATTAATAGCTAGAGGACAAACGTTTGGTGCTGTTGAGGTTACGTGATGCCAATCATACAATTTGGAATAACGGAAAACGTCCTCGATCAAAATATTCGATGAAGTTCGATTTGGTTGGGTTCAGGAATGCGTGATGTTAAGGTCTTTAATCTGTCTCTTAGCATCTCTGCCAGAGGCTTTTGGACTATAATTAAAGGGACAAGTAAATAAAATAAAAAATGTAGGATGTAAATTAAATAATTTAGTTCTTTAAAGTAGGAAACGGTTACACGCTGTCGTTTTAGATATTTTTTATTTTTGTTCTTCTTTCTTGTGCTTTTTTCAGCTAATTGTTAATTCTAATTACTGTTTCAATCGTGCAGCACTCGGGTATAATGTCTCAGCAAAAAACACTTAACCTGTTCATCCGTCTGTCCCATAATAACCTCGGAAACAATTCGCAGCCTCGCACATGATGTGGCCGGTATTGAGATTTACGGCCACCGATTAGGGGGTCAAGGTCAAACGCGCGATACGTTAACCTACTCCACTTTGTGTCAACAACCTTGATGGACGAAATAAGGGCTGAATTTTTTGGGACTGAAAATTTAATAGTTCTGACGTAATTGTGTAGTACTTAGTGCTTTCTAAATGAGTGAAGAAAATAACTGAACTTTTTTCCGAGTCTAAGGTGAAAGATAAGTATAATTGATCCCAATTTTATTATTAGACCGTACCTGCATGAAGTTAAAAGCTTCTTTTTTTATTAATTGGAAGTTGGTTTATCTGAAAATAAAGGACCAATATCTGCAGGTAGAAAACTCTTTGATATGTGAAAACTCATTTCATTATTGCACAATGTGTTTACGTTGTTTAAGTAAACTTCCTTAGATATTACCATGTTTGCTTTCGCTCCGCCCGGATTAAACCAGCAACACATCCAACTAAGAACATAAAAACTCGGAGGCTGTACCATCAATACACACGCAATAACGCGCAACTCGCAAACAATAGACATTAATAAGACGGGCCGGGCAAACGGGTCCGGACATAACGGCCGGCCGCGTCCTGGGATGCGCTTATTAAAACATTTTCACCCGGGCAATATCTGACGATAGCGAGACGTGTACAATATGTGCCCAGCAAACTCTAGCCGCATGTGACGACCTGTGGGAATCGCTGAGAAAACTTCATTAACTCCGCCGGACGCCACCCGGTGGACCCCCTTCTCCGGGACCGGGAATCGGGAGTCCGGGAGTCCGGGACCACCCCACGGTGACGGACGCGACGAGCGGACTCCCCCGTCCGCTTATTACGTCGCGAACGTGCCGCAGAATCGAAGAAATGTGACGTAAATACGTGAAGCGTTTGAGAAAGAATCGGCTGCTGATTGGCCGGGCTTTGTGTTCGGTTGACCGTTAATTTGATCTGTATCTGAGGGGCGCCCACTCATTTTTTTCTTGGGATTATTATTGATGCGATCGATTCGTTTTGATGGGATGCCGATACGACGGTTGCTTTCGGGTGGAGCCGCTCGTAATATTATTGTCGCGTCTTTTTGTAATGTCGGCGACTTGTAATCAGATGATGATCCGCACGGGTTACTTATAAATCCGATGGCGTAGAACTAGAAATCTTTTAGCATGAAATGAAAGAAATACGAACCTGTTATCGCGAGCTGCCAACAACTTATCACATTGTATGCAACGGTAACACATCAGTTCAGTGCCAAGTATCCACGTCTCCATTAAAAGTCTAACTACTTTACAAAAATGCACTCAGGCGCATCATCCGGACACGTTCCGTTTCTCGGAAGACCACACGCGCGCGTCCCGTTGACATACGAACATATTATAATTGCCAACTTGCGTTCCTTTCCACGCGAAGAGTGACAAAGTGTGAGCTTTGCCGTAATTACGCATGGTTTAAAAATGTAAGATAAGTATGGAACGTAAGTGTCAATCAGCGTGGATGACTGACGTTGAGTTGGTCCACTTCGCAGCTTCGTGTTGCTAAAAGGCTATTAACAAGAGTCGTGTGGACAGTTTGTTCAGAAATGTGATTCACTGCGGCACGTCATACTAATTAATCTTTCGGGTACCAAGAAGCTGTTACGGATGTTTAGTACATGAGCGTCAGACCGTCAGATCGCTACAAATCAGTCTGGTAACAAGGAGAGCTACAGGATTTCAGGAAATTGAGCCGAAAATGTATTATTTTATATCAGAAAATATAAGTCTTCGAACAAGACTGAATACCAGAGCATCATAGCCCGAAATTTGTGATTAACATCCTTGAACACGCTTTGTGACGATGGTAAGCAATATTATCTCTCTGACATGTCATAATATTATAAAACTTAAAAAACAATCTGTTGTTTTTTCAGTTTCGCAAAAGTACCAAGGAAAGTCTTCATACTAGTGTCCGTAGAATTACAATTTCTCTTACAGTTGCCAAAAGAAAACATCAAAATGATGGCCGATGAGTGACGGACGGACAGATATAATTATAATATTTGATGCCAAAGAAAATATATTTAGTCTCTCCTCTAATCAATCATTCACGTGTCATTTTTGATAAACGGCGTTTCAACAAGTCTTTGAGATATTTTAATTTTGCAGAGAATATAATAATTATTGTCATTGTAGTGCTTTCACACTAGCCAGTTCTAATCTGAAGGTCTAGACATAGTGATATCCTATTAGTGATAAGTTGTTGAAAGTAGTTGTAGAATACGAAACGCTTTGAGGGCCTCAGCACACCTCCGCCGCGAAACTATGAAACCGCATGATGTCCCGCTGATGTTCCGCTGCTCGAATCGCGATTCGAGCAGCGGGACATCATGCGAGTCAGTTGAGTTGAACTACAGCGGTTTCGCTGCTATGGTTTCGCGGCGGAGGTGTGCTAAGGCCTTCAAAGCAATTGCCACTCTTGTCTAAGCCCTCTGGTCCATACAACTTAGGTTTTTAGAGTTTGTCCGGGAATGTCCATTAAACTTATTTCGGTTGCAAATTGTATACACATCCAGTCAGAACATTTTATAGTTAACATAACGGTTATTCAAAAATGTAAAAGATTCGGCCGAGTTTAAGCAGCCGATATCCACAAAGAGGAAGTGTTTTAGAAGTTAATAGATTACCGTTTAAACTTTTACCTAGTAAGGTAGTTTAATCTTTACACCAGAGGGCCTCCTCCGATGCATAAATCCGAAGTATCGGCCGAATGTTCGGAAGTTCTCTACTACACTTCATTCTATTTCGTTCGGTCGGTTCAGATCCGACCGAACTTCATTTTGACGTTTGTTCAACGAACTTCATTGTGACGTTTGGTCGGATCCGGACCGACCGACCGAAAAAAAACATTCGGCCGATATTTCCGATTTACGCTTCGGAGTAGACCCCCAGAACTCAAAAAAAAAAACATTGATAAACTTATTTCACACCGCACAGTCTTTTAATCAGCGGTCCTTTGGTCTCATTTTTTGCATCTTATTGAATGACTTTTAAAAACATAAAGCTTCTCTATTAATAACTCAGAAAACATCGCTAAAAATAAAACACGGATTAAGAGCCAGGACAGATTAACCCTTCAACGTCAAATGTCTTTTTACACCGGGACAGATGGAGCCACCGTCTCACTGTCAATCACACGTCAACGGACGGATTTTTGTCCGTCGGTCCGTCAGTCCGTCCATCTGTCGAAACGCGTAACTCGACTCTGAGAATCCGCTTAATCTTTATTGACGTTACGTATTTCCTTTTAGCGGGTATTTACGCGAATTTCAACTCTATAAATTATGAAATAAGGGAGCGTAGAAGTACAGTTTGTTACGTTGTAAATATATTTCGAACAGTGTTCATTAGTAGCTCGTTTTGCTTTTAAGTAGACAACGTCTGTTATTTTTTTACTGATTGATTTTTTTATGTCTGTGTTTATGGGTTAAAGAATATCTATGGTATTATAAGTGTGTGTATGCTTGTATGCACTGCCTGCTGTCTTTGTAAATATGAACGAATGAGAATTATAAGTGTGTGTATGCTTGTATGCACTGCCTGCTGTCTTTGTAAATATGAACGAATGAGAATTATAAGTGTGTGTATGCTTGTATGCACTGCCTGCTGTCTTTGTAAATATGAACGAATGAGAATTATAAGTGTGTGTATGCTTGTATGCACTGCCTGCTGTCTTTGTAAATATGAACGAATGAGAATTATAAGTGTGTGTATGCCTGTATGCACTGCCTGCTGTCTTTGTAAATATGAACGAATGAGAATTATAAGTGTGTGTATGCTTGTATGCACTGCCTGCTGTCTTTGTAAATATGAACGAATGAGAATTATAAGTGTGTGTATGCTTGTATGCACTGCCTGCTGTCTTTGTAAATATGAACGAATGAGAATTATAAGTGTGTGTATGCTTGTATGCACTGCCTGCTGTCTTTGTAAATATGAACGAATGAGAATTATAAGTGTGTGTATGCCTGTATGCACTGCCTGCTGTCTTTGTAAATATGAACGAATGAGAATTATAAGTGTGTGTATGCTTGTATGCACTGCCTGCTGTCTTTGTAAATATGAACGAATGAGAATTATAAGTGTGTGTATGCTTGTATGCACTGCCTGCTGTCTTTGTAAATATGAACGAATGAGAATTATAAGTGTGTGTATGCTTGTATGCACTGCCTGCTGTCTTTGTAAATATGAACGAATGAGAATTATAAGTGTGTGTATGCCTGTATGCACTGCCTGCTGTCTTTGTAAATATGAACGAATGAGAATTATAAGTGTGTGTATGCTTGTATGCACTGCCTGCTGTCTTTGTAAATATGAACGAATGAGAATTATAAGTGTGTGTATGCTTGTATGCACTGCCTGCTGTCTTTGTAAATATGAACGAATGAGAATTAACGAATAATATTATCATGTTGATTGTTTCATGTTTACAAAACATTAGAGGATTTGGTAAACAGGTTGCTTGTTATCTCACTACTTATTGGTGAGCGAGAGTGAGATGATATAAAACACAACTTCTTGAGGTTTGGTCGGCGCCAGCCTACTACTGATCTTGTTATAGGTAATTTGCTATCACGAGAGCAGTAACAAACTAACAACACGACCTATTAGGGCTCCTGCAAACAGTCGCGACCCGCGACGCGACACAAAGGCACAGCGTATCGCGCGACGAGCGGTGCCATTGTGTCGCGCGTGAGTCGCGTCATAAAAGAAATAAAGATAGTTATAAAAAGTACAGTAAATGAAGGTAAGAAATAAAAATTAAAACCTCAAACTATGAATAATTCCGAAAATTATTCAACAGTTGAAACATCCAATTATTATGTAAAAGCATTTATCGAGATGTCAATCCATTACTAAGCAAAGGACCTGTCAGTCTGCATAATATCAAAGTGCTAACAAAATCTAGGATATCATTCTAATTCTAGTCCAAACGTCTGGCTGCTTTAGACAAAGTCGAGAAATGTATTCCTATTTCAGATCTGTGACGTTTTAGACAAGTTCCTGACCAAGGCGTTGTGAATTTGAGCTTTAAATGATCGGCACCTACGGGTTTAAAGTCCATGTTTAAAACTAAAGTGACAAAATGACAGAAGTATAATTACATTATTAGTAGACGAAATGACAGAGCAAATAGATACTTGTCAAGTTGTCATGACTTGGACATGACTGAACTCCAGTACCTGTGTGAAATCAGGTGGACTACAGCGAGAAATCTATGCTGAGACATAAGGCAGACAAAACATAACAAAAGCAGCTTCCTAGCTCCCTGAAACATAAGGTCATGTCCTTCCGTACATAAAGACCAAAATCATCAAGTCCTTACAGCTCAAACACTAAACCCCAGGCTCCATTTAAAACAACAACACCTTAACCATAACATTGACTGACCACCTTTTTCCAACAAGCTCAACTATCCATTTCCAAAAACCGAAATCTCCAAACACGCACCTGACGGCCATTTCACTAGAAAACAAACACGCAAGCAGCAAAGCAAACAGACAAACACGCGGGCACACCCGCGGACACACACAGTGGTGGTGCGCGCGCAGCCTTACGTTTCAACGGCTCATTGTCGACCAAACACTGTTTTTTTTTTCGCTTTGCTTTACACGATAGAGGGTTGTGGATATGCCTTTATTATAGTTTTATTAATATTATTATTTTTGATATATAATTTGCAGGGTGGATGCAATTTAATTTAGAAACAGTGGGAGTAATTGTTTATTTTGAACTGGGTAAGCTAAAACCTACTGCTAATAAGACTCATAAACGTCGAAGAATTGCACCCTAATTGCGTAACACACTATCAATCACAATCTGAATGATTTTGAAGCAAATTGCTAATCCATTGCTTCATATTTTGGAAAAAATTGTCTGCTCAGCAACGTAAATAGCGCAATGAATGATGTTGAAGTATCAATATGAAACCGATTCCTACTGTACGCTGTGTTACGTAATTAGGGGGCTGATGGCGAATCGTGTGAATGTTGTACGAAACAGAAGGAACTACCTACTTCTTATACACGCAAAACAGTATTCAACACATCAGAGGAAATCGATCAATCGACTTCTTAACTCGTGCACCAATTTGGCGAGATAAATCTGCAGTCGATTATTACAGAAATACCACACTATCATTCTCAGTTCTCTTGTGTCAGCCATACTTTATTTTGCAAGATATTAAACCATAAATCAACACCCATGTTTTTTAAACAACACAAAAATATCAATAATATTTCATAAATAAACCATTAACCCCGATCCATACTATTCCATCAGCGCTCCACTTTTTGCTTCTCGTCCACATCTAGCGCATTGATTGATTGATGTTTATTCAACGGGCATTAGTTGCCGTACCTGCTTTATTGATATTAAGACGTATCCCGTCGCAATTATAATATTATTCATCACTACAGCACCTGTGCGGGCACTCAGTCAATCATCCCGGATTGATAATAATTGTGCTTCGTTTCGGAATTTTTTCGTAATTAATTCCGATTGATGGACGCGCTTTAGGCTTAAGGCTGTTTGATTGACGAACGTTGTTACGTTGGTTCTAGATATTTTATTGGTTAGTTTTATTGATAGATGCCGGAAGAAGGCATTGAATTTGAGAACACTTTAGAAGGTGAATGTGAAGGCTCGAAAACTGCTTACAGTAATATTATTACGATAACAAAAAGAGTTAAACGGATAAAAAACTAATTTGAAAGAATGTAAAATGATAACATGTTTAATAGTTTATTATATTATTAAATTAATGTATTAAAAGTACCTACAGTACATTCCTGAATGTCCAAATATTACCTAAAGGCACAAAAATACACCAAGCACATCTGACACTGCAAAGCCAGACAGATCCATTCATACGATCTCAATCTAACCTCCAATAATTCCACCTGAAGCCCGATTCTGGCGTTAACGACTAAGCTGAGATAAAGGCCAAGACACACGGCAGACATAGGTGAGCCCGAGGTGCCTCGGGAGCAATAACGATGAACCGACTCTAAAGAACTGCAGTCATTTGCATATCGTGCCGGCTTTATGTTGCAGTATAAATGTTCTAAAACTACTATAAAGGGGGAGAGGTTGAGGGCGAGCGTGCAGTTTTTTGGAGCAGAATTTTGAATTGGGTGCTTGAGTTTGAGACTGTCTTATTGGTCTTGGCAAGTCTTATGCAATGACAGATGTGCAATCTAGACGTGCTTTGGATTTGATTTGTGGGACAGAGAACATGATATTAATGTTCAAGGTAATAAGTTCTAAGTAAAAGTCCTGAATTTCGAGACATATTTTGTTCGAGTTCGAGTATTTTCAGACGGGACTGACTGACATTGGCAGAATAGAATTTTAATAATTAGAGTCCTTAATTTCGAGTAACGTACGTCTTTAAAATAACAATGTGTAATGCTTACTACACAACAAATTGGCTGTAATCGCTTATGCCAATAAGTACCTACTAGTCCATTGTGAGTACATTACATTACATATGATGGGTGTAGAAGCTGAACTGACTGATTTGAAGTGTTTATGTAAATGTCAGTTTGTTTATACTGGCAATCGATTAAAAGTTATAAGAATTGAAGTTTTGCTTTCATAAATCGGAAATTATGGACAGGTTTTCTTTTAATTTAATAAACTTTTTGATCTATAGACTGACGCAAAAAATGCTGTTTAATATAAAAATAATCTATTTTGACATACAGTTTAAAAAAAAATTCCACGACATTGCCAATATTATCATATGCCAATATTATCATATCTTGACACTAATCTTAACGCTCTACGTGACAAAACTGCCCAAGGGACCCAAGAACCAAAAACCCTCGCACATTCCACTTTACATCAATCATACTAAAAATAACATTTAAAACAAACAATTTCAAAATACTCTCCTGGCTGGTCCTTTGTACGTTATTTGACGTTCTTATCGACCGATGGAGACGACGCAAAAAGAAGTCATTGACGGGAACGTGAAACGACGTCGACGTTTGACGAGAAGAACGGAACTTGAAGACAACATGCAGCTGATTGGCGAGGGCGGGCCACGAGTTGATGCATTGCACTGTTTTTGTTGGGGTGTCTTTTAATTCTGTTGTTGATAACTTGGAAGGTAATGTGTGTGTATGAGATCTGCATGTGAAGTTTAGAAAATAGAATAGAAGGGAACAATAAATTGTATTCTATTCGTTTGATTTACGAAGTACCTATGGGGAAAACTGAAATAATAATAATAATATGGTAAGTGCCTCATTAGAAGAAGAAAACGGGTCTCAAATCTCAACATAGATTGTCACAAAAATAATTTGTGAAGTCCAAACGAAAGACCATTGACAGTCACGATACAATTGATATTGTTTACGCTCTCATTAATTTTAACGCCTCAACACTTCATTAAACGAAAGCATAACATTCATAATAGAATTTCTACAACAAAAAATATAATGTTGCATCACCGGTAATAACAAAAAAAAACAATCAGTTGGCAACTCAAAAAATGACCAGCTTCCTGTTTTGAGTTTGGAACGACAGTAATTGATTGAGTGACGCAATCAATTAAATAAAATGCTTTATCGCTTGATTGATGCGCAGGCGACGGGTTGACTCGCTGACTGATTTCTGTTTTTTTATATTAAGTGCTGTACCTATAAAAAACATTGTACTATAATTTTATATTATGTATAGTGATTGGATATACATCCAATCACTATACAGAGTATAAAATTATAGTATAATATCGATTTTTATAGCACTAAAGTCTGCACATTATTACACTTTACTTACAATTGTAATAAATGATTGTAAATAAATTCTAGTTATTTCTTTTTCTTATTTCCTTGGGTTAAAATGATAAAAGTCTAAGTTAAAGAATAGTTCCATTCTTCTATATCAGTCCTGCCATGTCCCACAAATTAAAAAGCGTGAAAATACGACAAAAATGCGCTACATAGTCGCCGCCAAACGGAATACTCTATCATTCGGCTCTCGATAAAGATCGGCTTTGTTCGTAACGTGCATTTTATAATTTGCACTGAAGCGTGTGCGCAGGTTGCGCAGGGCTGCCATTTTAATAAATTAAAGCTTAATTGTTTGCAATTATTTAAAACATGCCTACTTCCTAAGAATAATAGGATACTTAAGAAATATTGTTTTAAAAACGCTTTTTTTTTGTATACAAAACTTATCGCCTAAAGAAAACTGTTTCATACTGCTGAAGTGACCATAGATAAACTACTATTTCAATGATCGAAGTTACTGGGTAAATTATCTACCAGTTTCTCTGGTACTTAAAGAAATAGAGTTTCTTCCCTTATAGAATCCTCAGTGACGCAAAATTATCGAGGCCATAGTTTTTGCGCTAGCTTTAAAATTTAACATGAAGAATAATTGTCAGTATTGTTATGGGTTACCTTCATCTTAAAGATATTCCTATTTAATTACCACAACATCCAACCGACAGGACCTACTTGCTACAAGCCCTAGCCATCCGAGCGGCCATCAATCAGCTGACTGCTCGGGGCAGAATTCATTCCGAGTTGTTGCAGATCTCGGAGATAACACAGCCGTGTATGATGCGATTTAAACCGAGATGAGATTGTACTCACACGGGGTCAAGTGTCGATAGATAACAGGGTGAAGGCTTGTGAGAATTTTTTCTTATTTTAATGAAAAGGAAATTTTAGATTTAAGGGAACTCACAGTCTTGTCTAAGAACTAAAATTGAAGGCATTAGCTAGTCTCATGATTCCAATAAGTAGGTATCTACGTTTTGTAACGTATGGTCTTAAAGACGTTGTTTTTCTGCCTATTATTGATTGACCCAAAGACCGGCTTGTACTTGTACGTAAACCACACGTTGATGGTAACACTTAGATCTTCAGCTGGCCTGTGTAGTACTGATTTTCAATAGAATAAGAGGCCAGCTAATACTGGTTTTGTTATCGACTGACGTGCGACACCCTGTACCTACCAGCCTACATTCTTCAAAGTATGATTCGTTGATCAAAATATGATTCGCGACCGTAGTGTGTGGAACTACTCTGTATGGAAAACGGAGCTGTTTCTTAACCTCTTGATCTCTAAAACAAGTGACACGTTGGCTTGCTAACACACAGAAGATACGGTGATATAGTGTACTTATTTAAAAAAAAAAAATTGATTATTTTATTTCTAAAAGATTGCGATTTTTTAATTGTGTGTAGGAAATACAGACAAGTATATATTTACAGAATTATAATCATTAAAATCATCAATACATGCTTTACATGCTTGTTCCCATTTTATCAACTACCTAATTTCCAATTTCTCTTCAAGATTTCACACTGTATTCAATTTACACAACGTTAGTAACAAGAGCTAGACTACAGCAGCTGCTGGCCACTCGATTGACGTTTATCTCGTCAATGTCGGCTTTAGAGACCGAACTCTCAGTGCATAACGTGTCGGTAACCTGACGAACCTAATGTTCTACGTGAAAACTAGAGGCTTTGGTGTTACAAAACTTAGGGCTCATTTTTCAATAGACAATTAGTTAGATAACTTTCATCTGAGGAATAAACATGGCGGTAAGCATTTGTACCTATAGAAAATATTATGTCAAATTGTCATCAATATTCTTCGGATGAAAGTTATCTAATTGTTAAAAAACAGCCCTTAATTAAAGAATTTGAAGCCACCAAAATTACTTACGGGTTAAATAGACACACTTATTTAAAGTTTGTTAGTTGGTGTTGTTCAACGAAGCTTACCTGAAACAAAGAAATAAATAATTAGGATTATTCCGCAATTAATCTATATAACAAAAATGAAACGCTGTTGGTTGGTAAGTGCATCACTTCAGAACGACCGGACCGATTTGGCAAATTTTTGTTTCAAAATGTTCGTAATAGTCCGAATCAGGTCCTTACGGGAAGAAAAATTTTAAAAGTTGCCGCGAAAATTGGAAAATTCAGGAAAACTGAAAGTGCATTTTCTATTAATTTTTTTTATGAATTGCTGAAATTTGGAGAGGAAAACGTCTGTCGGATCAGTTTAAAATAATAACCAAGTATAGTACGTCTCAGAGGGGCAATGTCCTCATTCTAATCTGTCTATATCTACGAAAAATGCAATCAAATTCCTTACATTTTTGACATTGATTGTTGCAGAGATGAGACTGGGACATTCGAACATTTGTTTAATCACAATTAGCCTTCTGGTTTACAAAATAATTATCCGCACATAGTTGTTCTTTTTGTTTCGAAAGTGTGCGTTCTGTTGTTCGATTTCATGGAGGTATCGGTACATTTAACATTAAAAATAAACAAATCTTCATGATACTAGAATAATCTATTCCTAAAACAACAGCTACAAATACCTTTAGCATAAACACAAAACTGCAATAATAATTGCGAACGCTCGCACCGCGCATGCGTCGACGCCCTTAATCAGAATCCAGCGCGCGCGCATATCGCGTCAGATTACACTGTAGATCCGTGACGTTTAAGGGAGAGGATAAGGTGCTAGAATTATAGCAGTTTGTGAAGGCAAACATATAAAGAACACAAAATGTTTATAGTAATTTTATTTGATTCAAATATCTATGAGTTGTAAGTATTCTGACAGAAGTACTGGTGCAGGAAAATGGTTAGGATGATGAAATGAACCTAGTACATCATTTGTTTCTCTCGGGCTGGAGACAGTAAGGAGGTTTTACAAACAGGAGCACAATAATGTTCACTAGGATCCGAATTCAAATGAGTCAACCGACAAGTTTGTTTTTTTTTATTGCAGGATGGGATGGTCTTGATATCGATCTCACGTGGTGAAAAGCGATGGATGAGTGCCCAGAAGATGCCTGTTCACTCTTCAGTGAAACTTTTAATATTTTTGACAAACACATTCAAAGTGAGTCATCTTTATGAAGAATCAGAAATGTCTTACGTTCAAGAAGATAACCTTGTACACTCTTACCCGCTAACGCGCCGCCTATCACTACACATCTCCTTGCTCGGTGCAACGCCCCACCTGCGCAACAAATCAGGAAGTGTTCCCCTGTCACAACAGTTACGGACAGACCCATCACTTTATATAACTAACGCGTTTGAAGCTGTTTGTTGCAGATGATAGAATATAGGTAAGGTGGCAGGGTGGGTTGAGATGGAGAATGGATTCTGCCAGGTGAAAATAAAGATAATAACGCCACATCTAACAATGTAGCTAGCTTTTACTAACAGCCTCAATAAGAAAAAGAAGCAGGAAAGTGTATGTTATATGCAGATGATAGAATACCTATACATGCGAGCAGTGGTAGCCCAGTGGTAATGGCCACGAGTTACAGGTCGCGTAGGTTCAAACCCTGACAGACGTTTTACGTTGTGTCAATTATTTCATCACTACTGCTCTCAAAACAGTGAAGGAAAACATCGTGAAGAAATCAGCATGTTCTAGAACCAAAAAATTCGAAGACATGAGACATCTACCAACCCGCACTGTGCCCGCGTAGTGGATAACAGCCCACTCCCTCTGTCCCAGCATGCTGAGCCTGTGTCCCAGCGGTGGGAACGTTATAGGCTGATTGTGATGATGATGACGAAATATGAGGTGACAAGTTGGGTTGAGATGGAGAATGGATGCTGCATAGTGACGATAAAGATAATAAGTATTATGCCACATCTAAAAATGTAGCTGCTTGTGTATATAACCTAATAGCCGAAATAAGAAAGTGTGCGTTAGTCGCAGATGATAGAATATGAGGTGGCGGGGTGGTTCGTGGGAATGAAAGGTTTCTACCAGTTAAAGTTAAGATGAATGCTATAAAAGCAAAGCGTTTTGATTCAGTCAATAAGAAAGTAGTTGTGAAGGTGAAAGAATTTTACGAGGTGAATATAAAGACTCCTAACCCAAACTGTTCCACCGATCCACACTTATAAATTTTTTGTTTCAGTGCGGTTAGTGGAAGTGCTCAGGTGCGGTTTGAAATCGGTGCCCTCAGTGGAATACCTCAAAAATGTAGCTTTATATTTTACTAACAAGGAAGTGTATTTTTGGAAGGTGAGCAATCTGTCAGACTTGTTGGACAAGACAACAACACCAATGATGTCACTCTAACTGCTAATAAGAGTTGAGAACTTTTTGCGATGATCGACCCATCATTGCTGTCAAGACGAATGAGGGACAGAGTCAGAAGAATGAAATTCTCTTAATAAAACAAACAATCATAGAAACAGCTGCCATTACCTCTTCTACGTTCAAAATCAAAAAGATAACAACAACCTGACATTCAGTAACATAGCATTTATTTACATTTCAACCTGAACTGACAAAATCAGTAAATAATGTTTTAAATAAAATCTATTTCGTTTCCAGCTGCACATCGCGAGCGTTCGATCAACCGTCACTTCAGTTCAAACGGCGACTGACAGTTGATGTGATGCGAATTCGCTTTGTTTTCCATTTTCAAATGTAGTTTATTTTGATATCTTCGAGTTTTCATGGGTTCTGGCAACAAGTTTAGGGTTAAGTTTGTTCTGCAATCAAAAAATTAATGACGTGTTGTATCTTCTTTATTGCTATTGATTGAGCTTGTTATTAAAAGCTTTGTTCGAGTTTGTGGATTTGATTAAATGTATGTAATTTAGGTTATGGGGTCTTTATCAAGGGCATACGAAACTACTTCTAAATTTTGTTTGGGTTTGTTAAAATTCTTAACTCAAGATTTATTATGTAAATTAAAAAATAGTAGTGTTTTTCACATAAATCCTTTAAAATATGTATTTTTTAGCTTGTTTTGCAATAAATTGGTAAGACATCAAACGTTTATCCTTTTTATTGGGTATATACCTAATAAAAACCGACATTCAAACAGTCCAAAGTCCTTTTAAACAATTGAAAAAATGCACTCAATCAGTACTCAGAACTCGACCAATCAATTGATTCTACATCCATCAAAATAACGTTGACAACAACCATACCTACCTACAAACACTCGCCTGGCAATGACCTGCCGATTGATTCATTCAATCAAGCTGGTTGATTGACATGTGACGTGTGACAATGCCGTGCTCATTGATCAATCAATTGTTGCTAAATAGTACAGTAGCTAGCGGAGGGTTAATTTTATGTTATGTGGAAGGATAATTATATATATTTTTTAAATTTTGAATGAATGTTGCAATAGTGACAGATGCTTAATTGGTGATCAATATTCATCTCAGGATTATTCCTGCTAATAGGATTAACAGTTCTCGCAAGAGTGGCACCGATTAGCTGAAAATCTCAATTCGAATATTCTTGATTAGTGCGAAATGCACCAAAGGAACCAAAATCAACAAAAAATAACAACACACAAAAATCCACAACATGATTTCCATACCGCAATATTTCATAATAAAATATCCCAGTACAATATGATTAAACTCTAAAAGACTCTAAACTACAAAATGAACGACAACAAGTCTCCTAAAATCCCTTCTTTAAGTCTAAAAATTATGGAACACACTAGACATTTTATTACAGCCACACGGCAAACAGAACTTTCTCAGTTGAGAATCGAACCCGTACCCACCTACAACCACTTGTTTACAACTTGACCGTGGCGATATATTCAGAATCAAATTGTCGACCGATCATCGTGTCTGACTCCTACGCTAACAAACTTAACCGTACACACTATCAACCAAAAAATAGCCTTTATTCTTTCAGCTATAAGGTTTACATAAACTGCATGTTAAATGTTGTAATCTTCTTGAGTAATTTGCGTCCTTTTAGTGCCTTATGTATTCCCAGTACCTTCATGTCGATCTTAAGATAAATTTTGATAAAATATTATGTGTTTATTTCATTACCACCTATTCATTACATGCTTGATAACTATAAAATGTTTTTAATGTGATATCGTGTAGGTAGACTGATGCAGCTTTCCCATCTTGAAAGATGACGTCAAGATCACAGTTTGTAGACGGTTTGATACCAGCATGCAGCATGCAGTACCTTTGTCAGGTGCTTAGTAGACGGATGCTACCTACTTATTTCATATCTGGTCTTTCTGTACACACAGTTTCGTAGCTCAAATACAACACCACTGTACCTATATTTAGGTATAGATAAAATGAAAATCAAAAGTCATTTATTCAAACTAGGCTGCGAATCAGCACTTTTCGAACGTCAAAAATTTCATAAGACAGTCCCCAAAAACGCTCGCCCTTAACAACTTCCCAGTGCTTTAGCTTGGAAGAAGTGGCGCAACAAACTCCCCAGCAGCACAGCTGTCTGTTCAGTTAGAAAAACTTGATCCTATACAATATATGCAAAATAATTTACATGACGCAACACAAAACATTAAATTAAATTACAGTGGATTTCATTTATTACGACCTTGGTTGTAGCGACCATTTACCTATAGCGACGTTAAATCTAAGTCCCTTGAATTTAAAGCATACTTTAGTACAAAATTCATGTGGCTATAGCGACTTTGGATGTAACGCCGAGTTCGGGTGTAGCGACTGTTTTTAATGAATCATTTGTAACAAATTCCTAGAAATCCCATGCAGATATTGCGACCGGAGTCGGCCGCCAAAGACACAAAGATTTTTTTCTTTCACAAACATTTCTTATCTTTTGTTTACATCCATTGCACACAGATGGTCAGCAAGTGTGGAGACCTTTACCTTTTGTTTATAGATATCAACTAAGTAGGTAGGGGAAGCGTGTACGTTTCGGAGCTTTTATGGTTCAGTTACAAAGTGATATTCTGAGTAGCAACTGGGTTTAGTAAACTTTTGAATAAGTATGGCTGCTAGACGCACATTCACTGTTAAAGAAAAGGCGGAAATCATTTCAAAATTGAAAAACGGTGAAAACAATGCTGATTTGTGCAAAGAGTACAAAGTTTCCCATTCAACAGTATCTACGATGTGGAAAAACCGTGATAAAATATTAGAATGCTTTGAATCCAAATCCTTAAAAATTAAGAAAAACCGCAAACCGACGCATCAAGATATCGAAAATGCCCTTCTAATGTAGTTCAAAGCCCAAAGAAGCCAAAACGTACCTTTGAGCGGTCGTCTGCTGCAAGAAAAGGCTAATCAATTTGGCAGACTGTTTGGAAAAATGGATTTTGAGTGTTCGGAAAGCTGGATATACCGATTTCGTCAACGACACGATATTGTAGTAGGCAAAGTTTGTGGAGAAGCCGCTAGTGTATCGCAAAGTGACTGTGACAACTGGCTAAAAACAGTTTTCCCAAAATTGACTGAAGGTTATACTGATAGCCAAATATGGAACGCTGACGAGACAGGTTTGTTTTTTAAGTTAACTCCTGACAAAACCTTGAAATTTAAACGGGAAAAGTGCGTTGGTGGAAAATTATCAAAAGATAGAATCACCGTGCTTGTTGCATCAAGTATGGCAGGGGAAAAAAGAAAATTATTGGTCATAGGCAAGGCAAAAAAACCCAGATGTTTCAAAAATGTTAAATCTTTGCCAGTTGATTACGAAGCAAACAAAAAGGCCTGGATGACTTCAGAGATTTTCGAAAAAGTTCTACGCAAATGGGACTCCCAGTTAAGAAATAACAAAAAGAAGATCATTTTATTTATTGACAATTGCCCAGCTCATCTTAAAATAGAGAATTTGACCAACATAAAACTGGCATTTTTACCACCAAACACTACATCAGTGATTCAACCGATTGATCAAGGGATAATTAAAACCCTCAAAAATCATTATAGGAAGATTTTAGTACAGAAAATGATGAACGACATTGAAAACTCGGCAGGCCCGTTTTCCGTTAATATTTTAGATGCCATTGAAATGGTAACTACGGCATGGGCTCGGGTGACTCCAGATACGATCAAAAAGTGTTTTCTACACGCTGGGTTCCGTAAATCTTCGGCTATCACAACAATTGACGACGACTCCGATGATGAATTGGACATACCATTGGCACAACTGACTACAGTATCATCAAGCGGAACAAATGTTGCGGACTGGGCAACATATGTTGATATTGACAGTCAACTTATCACTACTAGCGATTTGTCCGATAGTGAAATTGTTGAAACTGTTGTTCCATCACATACGACGCAAGATGAGGAAAATGAGGAGGAAGAAGAAGATTGCAAGGAAGGTGAGATTCCTACAACTAAGGATGTGTTAGGTGTTGTAACAAAGCTTAAAAGATACTGTTTATTTGGTGATGGAAAGGATATTATAGATATTGAAGAAGTAATGAAAATAGAATACACCCTACAGCGTACACTAGCACAAAAAAATAAATTGAAGCAAACTAATATTACACATTTTTTTAAATGTACCGGTGAATAACTATGTGTGCAAATATTTTCAATAATAAATGAATATAAACTACACATGTGTACGTGTCTGTATCTCTTTACCTTTGCCTGTAACGACTTCCGGATATAACGACGAAAATAGAGTGGTCCCTTCATTGTCGTTATACCCGAAATCCACTGTATTTGCCATAGTAATATGTCACTTAGCACACTTTTCGGTACCTAACGAAAGACACTACGAGATCCATACGGGCAAAATTTTGTCTTACTTCTGCACAACTCTCAAGCCGAAACAACAAAACTAAGGTGATCGACGGTAGAACTAAGAATGGTGGAAGCACCGTCCTAAAATAAATGTTTCAGGATCTCTAAAACAAAAACTCACCGATAAGACCTTCCTACAATACCCAGACATCCACATAGCTACTGTCTATAAACCAACCATAATAAACAACATTACAATTAGGTACATCAAAACAGAAAATATGAGCAAAAATTATACGTTTACGTTAGAGACGGGTCAGACGAGACCGGACTGATTGCCTGTCCGTCTGTCTGTCTGTCCGTCCGACGTATTAACGTTGCGTGCAAGCGTTGATTTTGTTTTTGTTTAATATTAATAATAAAACACGATCCCTGTGTTTGTGCACTTATTTTTATGTAAGAACCTACCTACTCTACTGTTTGTACTCCTGTCATATCTTCAAAGGTAATATGAGATAACGTCAAGAAAATGGACAGTAGCATTCTTTTTAAAAAGATATGTTTGTAGCTCAAACTGGCACTTTTAGCAACAAGAGTGAATTAAAACAATCTGAGTAAGAATGCTTGTTTAAGCCATCACTTTGCTTATTTAATAATGTCAAGCTCTGAGTGCTAGTTTTAAGAACCAACCGCCATTATAATACCAAAATGCCTCATGATATATAGGTGATGCTTATATAGATGAACAGTGGTGGCCCAGTGGTATCGGCCCCGACTTACGAGTTGTAGGTCATGAGTTCGAACCCAGGCAGGCACTTTGTGTACTATTTTTACACTTTGGTGAAGGAAAACATCGTGAGGAAACCGGCATGTTCTAGAACCAAAAATTCGAAGACATGTGACATCTACCAACCAGCACTGGGCCTGCGTGGTGGACTACGGCTTGCTTCCTCTTACCGAGAGGCCTGTGTCCCAGCAGTGGGAACATTATAGGCTGGTTATGTATTCTTCTGAACAAACTGTTATCTGTTATATGTGGTGATTACTGCAATTTCCCCTGACAAACAATTCCGAGGCACATTTTCAGCTTTGGATATTAACCGGCTTCTAATAACGAATTATGGTGATGATACTGATGATGTGATGACGTATAAATTAAGCGCAAAAACGACATTGAATTATCTTACTAGATTGACCTAATCGCATATGACAAACAGATTATTGTCTTAAGGGTCGGTACCAGCACAACGTGTTTTGGGTTTTTGATAGATTTATATACAAAACTTACAAAAGTAGTATCCACGAAAAAAAAAACGTCTCGCCAGCTCAATAGTTTCACCAGTCAGTAAAAAAATCGGATTGAGAATAAGCTTTGTAGATGATTGTTAAAAAAAATTGAATATGACTTAAAACGTGCAAAAAGCACTGCCGTAGTCTTCTTATTAATAAGACAACAACGAATAGTGAACCCAATGATTTTTTCTATTTTCCATAACATTACTTCTGTTTTGCGTAAAAAGTACGGAAACTTTCTGAATTTTCGCCATAGTAATTTTTATG
This sequence comes from Fissipunctia ypsillon, assembly GCA_947568875.1. Classification (NCBI taxonomy): domain Eukaryota; kingdom Metazoa; phylum Arthropoda; class Insecta; order Lepidoptera; family Noctuidae; genus Fissipunctia; species Fissipunctia ypsillon. The sequence continues at coordinate 23,160,448 of OX387654.1, forward strand.
GAGATTTCGGGCGTCAAAATTAAAAAAAATCCGAAATTTTGTTTATAGAAAACAGAAAAATCAGTGGGTTGGTGGGTTGGTGGGTTGGGTGTGTTGTCTTTATTTAAGTATAATATAATTAATTGGGTGACGTTTTACTATTAATGCCAAAGTTATCAAAAAACGTCAGTGCTTTTTGCACATTTTTAGTGATATTCAATTTTTTTAACAATCATCTAAAAGGATCATCCTCAATACGATTTTTGCACTGAATGGTGCAACTCCTGACGTTTTTTTTTTTTTTTGTGGCTACTACTTTAAGTTTTCCATATAAACTTGTCTAACACCCATAACACGTTTTCTTGGTACCAACCCTTAAATTATTTTCAATATGCTTCTGAATGCAGTTCAGCTTAATGAAATCTTTTTCACGAAAATGACACGAATTATATGGGTAGTAATCAAGTTAGGCGTACTAAGGGCCAATTCAAAATAATCGTACCAACGGACCAGTGCGCAGATTGCAGAACCTTTCATGGCAAAAAAACTTTAAAATATACAAAGACATAAAAAATTGGCTACTACTTATTACCGCCTTAACAGCATCATACTAACCATAAATTTAATTTTAATCCTGTGTGCACATTGCCCTCAGCAGCGATTAATTACAATAACACCGTCGCACCGGATGTGCCCAGTGCCATCCATCAAGCGTCAAGCTCGCATCACTAATTACAAACACCTCACAAACCGTATTAAAACGATCCAACGTATATTTTAATTTATAATAATAACATGTGCAATATTCTTTACAATAAGTCGAGTTTTAAACGCGGAATGAACTCAACGGAAACGCGAGCGTAAACGTTTGTCATAGAGCTATATATCGTACAGACGCAGCACGTCGCTTGCTGCGCTCTGCCGTGTGGCGCCCATCTCGCCGCGCGCATTAAGTCTGCAGTCACTCTCAATCACTCAAGCTGTCCGGCCGTCACTCATAAGCAAGACGAACGGGGGAATGTCGGTGGCCTCCTTTGAACCCCCTTCTCCCTGTAGGTGAAAAGGGGGGATGGTCAGCTCTTGAAGACAATTTACTGTAAAAGTCGAGTTCGCCGTCCGGGATTCGTGCGCTGATGAAATTTATTTGGAGCAACTTGTGTTGCAGTTTCCTTCTGTTATGGGATTTCCATAGCGACCGTTGGAACTTATATTTTTATGGACTTTTGTGCGGGGAAATGGGAATGTATGTTTCCCCGTTCTGTTATGTATGAACACAGTTTGTGATTTTTATAAAACTGTGTGTAACTTTTGTTTGTATTCGGAAGAAAGTACGGCTAATAGAATTTTTTATCGTTCTGTTTTCCCTGGGATAGGATTGTATTTGAACGAGAACTTTTCATACACTAACAATCGACATGAATTCTATTCATGAGATGTCTGCGACGTGCTGATTGATCAGACTGTCATTTTCTATTGTAGAGCCATTGTACCATTAAATTTTTCCCCAATACCGTATCTCTCACACAATTATCCTGCAGCCTCAGTATCGATCCTCCATACAAATTAACACAACACATGACTAAACTACAAAACATTAGCTCAGAAAAAACTCAACAAAGCGGGGCCAGTCTCAAACGGTGAGTTAACATCATTATCGGCGTTGGACGCGGGTGGGGCGAGTCGGGGCGAAGTAGGGGGTGAGTGGGGCGGAGGGGGCGACACACGTCGCTCAGATGTCGCGCGCAGACGGACGTCTTTGTCGACCGAAGCTTTATTTACTCTTCGCGCGGACTCGCGACGACTAGAAGTGACAGCGTTTGAAATATTTTTTTTCATTTGACCTCTTGCTAATTAGGACGATTCTGAGAAATGAATGGATGGAGAGTTTTCGTCAGGTTGTTGATGGATTCTAGAAAAAGTGAGGTTTAAGTAGTTAAGTTAGATATAATTAAAATGTGAACAATTTAAGTTTTGATTATCATATACGTAAAAAAATATATATAGAAACTAGACAGATATCCAAATCTGAAATATTATGGAGTGACAAATGATGGCAACACTCCTTTCTGTTTGTTGCGCGCACAGGTTATTTACTTTAGAGACTAGAAGTTTTTCTAAACACCGGTAGGAGCTAGAGCAATTCGTTAAAAAAAGACTTACATTTCCTAACATTGCATGTAACATTGTATTGCATTGCAATTGCAAACACCTAGTGTGCACACAAGGGTCAGTTCTTAGTTCGATGTTTCTATATTAAAAGAGGGTTTTGTGCTTGCAATAGAACATTAATACAGAATGATTTAATTACAACCTAACAACGCCACTTACTAACCAATCGATACAAATAAATAAAATTGAAGTATCTGTTTGTAATGTCGAGATAACAGCTTTTCTAAAAGCATATGAAAGTATATACGATACTTAGAACAAAATAAAAACTACATTTAAAATTTTTGTCTGTCTGCCTGTCTGTTTATTCCGGCTAATCTCCGAAATGGCTGGACCGATTTTGACGTGATTTTCACTGGCAGATAGCTGATGATATAAGGAGTAACTTAAGCTACTTTTATTTTAGAGAAAGAATTAGGGTTCCGCGCAAAATAAAATTAAAACTCATGAAATTGAACAAAATCCGATTCAAATAGGGAAGTATTGACATCCACGCGGCGGGCAACAGCTATTATTACATAATAATATAATTTCGCAAAACAAACATGTCGCTTCCACGAACTACATCTGTGGCCACCGTGTTGATTCAATCAAACTTGACAGCACAAAGTCGATGTGGGTTGGACAGTCTACTGATGATCGATTTTTCCACCCCCTCGTGTAAATAGCGTTATGAATAACTGGCTAATGCAGGCTCACGAACAGAGTAGCCTTCACAAGTACTGGCTATTGGGTGGTAGCCACTTATTTGGGTAAATAGAGCTTTCTTGGTTTGGTGTTCTTTAGTAAGTTGGTAAGATTTTTCGTGGATTTTTTGTGGGCAAATGTAGCGTTGGAATTATTATGTCTGATACCACGTCATTGGAAATCTGGTCAATCAATGAAATGAAAACGTTACATGGTATTTAAAAGTCATAGATTATAAGTATTTCTATGGTAAGAAAGAAAGAAAGATTTTTTTTATTCTTCACAAACAAAACGCACATTACAAAAAAAAATGACAAAGTACACACATATAAAGTATCCAAAAGCCTCATAATCAATCCGCATAAAGTTTACAAATTTTTTTGTCCATTGCTTGTAAAAATACAAAAAGAAAAGCTGACATAGGTGCTGTCAAAAACCACATTTAACCTCACTACGAAACACATTATAACTGACCATTGTTTTGGATACAAAGTAGGATTCATAGTATTGATATTAAACAGAAATCGTGATTTGCATAACAGAATTCCACTTTCACAGTCAAATAAAATCCTCTCATATCAGACCAGCTATACCTCCGGAGCCTGCATCACTGCACTCAATCACACCCAAGACGCACCTCCTCAACCCTCTCCTACTTAATTGACGTTCCACTCCATCAAAACAACCTTAAACATTTCAACAAACACAAACCCAACTACAGAACAAACGAAATCCATCCTTAAAACAACAATATTAAAATTCAATGGGACTGCAAGAAAAAAATTGCAGAAAATTTGCATTGTGCTGCAAATAATTCTACTGTGGAAATAAGCAATTATGACCTGTATTTCGAGGGGGTAGGGGTTTTGGAAGATGCAATAGTTATAGTAGATGCTGAGATGTGCAGCTGTCATCAGGAAATCATTCGTCACAGTTGAAGTGTCAAAGAAAAGATGTTGCTGGTAGTTGAATGTGGGAAAGAAAAGGGTATCGGGTAAGGTCAAAATGGCAATGCACTTTTGTGATTATTTACAAAACGTGTTTCTGTAATAGGATACCGTGTAGGTATTAATCTTTTAAGTCTCTAAATTATGAGACACGAGGACAGGAAATAAATTATCGATTTTTATAAATTATGATAGATCTGTCAATTGTTTTGGCGTGCATTATTATTTATTGCCAAACTGCAGTTTTTAATGGAATCTGTAGCCCACGCTGAGGGGCAGGTGGGGGATACGGGCGTGTAGGCGGGGGTGACGTTGTTCCCTTGACGAAGAAGTGGAAATAAAACCACGCGACACGGGGTAAAACACTTGTATTTCCAATACGACACAACACAATACAAAATATTAAAAGGAAATACACGGGCAAATTTACACACTATTTACAAACTTAGCAACTTGACTGGTATTACTAATTACTTCAAGCGCGGCGCGAAGTGAATCAACGGGTGTAGGTATGTCGCTTCACTGGATGATCGCTGGAGACTGACTTGCTTGTGCCAAGGTGCGCCCTTTTTATGCGCTGGCATGGGTAGCGCAAGTGGCGGGGGTCGTAAAATGTACCCCCCGCCGTTATTACCCAATGACTGACAATGCGGGAGGCGCGCATTTTACTACCATGGCACAAGTAGCGGGTATACTAATTGGTAAAATAAACATGTCCAGTCAAATTGCTTTACAATATTCTTATAGTTATATACTCCTATCCTAATATAACTATCTTAAACCTAGAAATAGAGCTCACATTACTGTGCTTCGCCTACATTCCACCCCCTGTAACAGGGTTCAGCCGCATTACATCTTGGTCTGTGGGAAGCACAATAATCTTTGCTACGGGCCGACGCAGGACCCCATATACAGTCTTAACATCTACTACACGGATGATTCCATCATTTCCGTGGTACACTGTTTGGATTATCCCCTTTGTCCATGCACTTCGTTCTTTGCTACTGTCCACCAACACTACTACGTCACCGACACGCACATTTGGCACATTGTTCTTCCACTTTTCGCGACGTTGCAGGGTCGGGAGATATTCCCGCAGCCAGCGCCGCCAGAACATGTCGGCAAGCGCGTTCACACGCCGCCACTGCCTGCGGGAATCGACGTCTTCGATGTCCCTCGGTGCAAACGGCGTACTCCCGGATGCAGTGCCCAGGAGTAGGTGGTTCGGTGTCAGGACCACAGGCTCGTTGTGGTCATCGTGCACGTAACTCAGCGGTCGACTGTTCACTATTTGCTCGGCCTCTGTGAGGAGGGTGTAAAGAACCTCCTCACGAGGCGCTCGCTCTTTGAGTGTGCTTCGTAGCGCGTTCTTCACCGACCTCACCAGGCGTTCCCAGCAGCCACCCATGTGAGGTGTCGCCGGGGGATTGAAGTGCCATGATATGCCTCGGTTGATGGCCTCGTCCCTGAGCTGCCCATGGTTGAGGTCTTTCAGTGCAGCTCGCAGCTCGGTGTTGGCTCCGACGAAATTTGTACCCTGGTCGGAGTACAAATGTGCTGGTTGCCCACGGCGCGCTATTAGGCGCCGTAGGGCTAGTATGGCTGAATCGGCGCTCAGCGTGGCGGCTAACTCCAGGTGGACGGCGCGCGTAGTGAGGCAGGTGAATAAGGCTCCCCACCTCTTTTCGCGGCGCCGGCCAATCGCCACTTCCATTGGGCCGAAGTAGTCGACTCCCACTCGCACGAAAGCTCTTCTGGTGTTTTCCAGCCTTGCAAGTGGGAGATCACCCATTTTTGGTGGGGCGGGTTGAGCTCTGCAGATGCGACAGAGCTGGCAATTTGCGACCACTGTCTTTACTGATGTCCTGATCTTCGTGATTCAGTATTTCTCTCGTAGGTTATTGACGACGGTTTCGTGGTTCGCATGTAAAGCCATCGCATGGTAGTGTGCGATTAGCTTCCTAGTTAGAGGGTGACGCCCGTCCAAGATTATAGGGTGCCTTTCACTAAATGTGAGCACTTCGCAGGCACTCAGACGTCCTCTCACTCGTAGCAACCCATCGTCGCTAATCATTGGGTCCAAAGCTTTTATGCTGCTGTCGTTGGGAACGGGCAGCCCCTTGAGAATGGCAGCTCGTTCATCGTGAAAGCTGTCTTCTTGACACAACTTTATTAAAATGTTGTGTGCTTCTTCTAAGTCGTGTGTTCGCAGCTCCGTCGTCGCCCAGCGTTTACGGCATCGGCTGACGAAGACGAGCGTGCGCGCCATAACGCGCTGTATGCGCGTCCACGATGAATATCGTTCGTAGTTCAGGAGTGGTGCTGGAGGTGCTATGGTGGCGTGGACCCGCTGAATGCACTCAAGATCCGCCTCCGCCGCCTCAGGCTCCTGACATGTCGGCCACTGCTCCTGTGAATCACGTAAAAACGAGGGGCCCGAGAGCCATTTTGCATGGTTATCGGGCCAACACAATCTGGTCGCTACGTCAGCTGGGTTGTCCTTTGTGGGGACCCAGCGCCAGTTGCCTCTATCTGACAGCCTATCTATTTCCGCTAGTCTATGCGAAACGAACCTTTGAAACTCTTGTGCATCAGAATTTATCCATTTTAAAACAGTTTTGCTGTCAGTCCAATAAAATTTCTCTTTAATTGGTAACCCTAGCTCCTTTTCGGCGGTATCCGCTAATCGGCAAGCTAACACCGCTGCTTGTAACTCTAATCTAGGGATAGAGATAACCTTTTGTGGCGCTACTCGCGCTTTCCCTAGTATCATAACAATCTCTCTATTGCCTTCGGAGTTATAGCCTACTAGGTAAGCTACCGCGGCGTAAGCTAGTTCGCTAGCGTCCCCGAACACATGTAACTCTAGGTTCTCTAGGTTTAACCTATACCACCGCGGTATCTTAACATCTTTTAATCGCTGTAAATTATTAAGCCAATTAAGCCACATATAGGCATCTTCCTCATTTAATGGTTCATCCCACTTGATTCCTGATTTCCAAATGCTTTGCATTAATATACGTGATTGGATGACGCAGGGATAAAGGAAACCCAGAGGGTCATATATTGACATTATTGCGCTCAAAAATTGCCGCTTAGTGGGAATCAGATCGCCATTTATTATCTCTGCCGGTAACCGTTTAAATGAAAGGTCAAAACCCAATTCATCTTCCTTGGGTGACCATATTAGACCTAGTGTCCTCTCTACCGAACCTACTCCCTTTTCGAGGGCTACTCTCTCAGGCATATCTATTCTTAGTCTGTCCCTAAGCTCTGATGAGTTCGTGACCCACCCCCGTATTACAAATCCCCCGGAGGCGTGTATTCTGGACACTTCCTCAATCAGTCTGTTAGCCTGCTCTTCGGACCATGCGCTATCTAAATAATCGTCCATATAGTGCTTCGTCCTTATGGCTTCAACAGCTTCGGGATAGACGTCAACCCATTCACTGGCATTTTTATTGAGTATATAGATTGCCGTGGTTGGTGATGAGACTGCACCAAATATCATAGAATTCATCACATATGTATCTGGTTCTTTACGTTGGTCCGCGCCTCTCCATAAAAATAATTGCGCGCCTTGATCTTCTGACCTAATTCTTATCCGCAAAAACATATCAGCGATGTCCCCTGAAAATGCTATGGGGCCTATCCTGAACTTTAATAATATGCCGAGCAATGAATTTAACATGTCAGGGCCGGTCAGCAGGTTGTCGTTCAGACATGTACCGTGAGATGCAGCAGCCGCGTCAAACACTAAGCGAAGCTTCCCTGGTTTGTTTGGGTTCACTACACCAAAGTGTGGTAAATACCAAACCGGAGAGCTATCTATCTCGCCCTCTACTTTGCGCGCATAGCCCTCGTCTAATAGTCGATCTATCTGTTTCGTGTATAACTCAGCGAAACTAGCGTCTTTGCGCATACGTCTCTCGATACCGTACAACCTCTGCCGGGCCTGATTATAATTGTTAGGCAATTGCGTATTATCATGCTTCCACAATAAACCTACTTCCCACTGTGACCTGTCAGGAGTGCGGTGACTAGTGCTATCTAGTACATCTAAGGCTCTTTCAACATCCTTATGTTTGCGAGTATCTTGTGAAATCCCTATGGCTTCTAAGTCAAACTGTGATTTTACCAAATCATGTAGATCAGGAAGGGAGACTGTTGTGCAATTCACTGTTTCGTTAGTACTAGCTGAATCGAATGGTCCATGTATGACCCAACCTAGCTTCGTGAGTGAGGCAACCGGCTTACCGGATCGTCCACGGCGGATGTCCCGACTGACGAGCAGCTCCCAATTGTCCTGTCCGAGTAACAGCAGCGGCTTGGCTCCCCTCATTTCCACGCAACCCAAGTTACAGAGGTGAGCGTTGTCACGTATCACTGAGGCGGACACTGTTTGCGTTAGTAAGTTCACGTTCACCATTGTACGGCACTTTACTTTGTGACACTGTCCATTAGGTCCTTTCACACGCACTTGTACTACTCGCGAGGTTAAGTCCGTCACTCCGTAGCCACCCGCGGTTTTTAGCGAGAGAGGTACACGCGGTCCCGCTAGGTTGGTTGCGAGCGAACTGTCTATGAGCGATACGGTAGCACCATCGTCTAATAACGCATAGCACTGTTTGTCGTCGCCGTTTTCGTCACTTAAAGTCACTGGCATTATTTTCAGTAACGCTGTAGCTCGCCATTCCCCGATGTTTGTTACACTTTCTGTTTTATCTTCTTTCTGCGGCTTATCCGCGTGTAACAACACGTGATGTCCATAACCGCACTTTTCACATCTGTTTGCGCGGCAGAACCTCTTGGGATGCTTCTTGACAAGGCATTTGAAGCATGTGTTCTTTTCTTTTATCGTGTCCCAACGTTGCTGCACACTTAGCTTCTTAAAATGGTCACAATCTTCAATGGCGTGTTCCCGTTGGCATATTACGCAATCCTTAGGTACGGAGGATTCGTCACTCTGCGTATTTACTCGATGAGCCAACGGTGGTCTGCTGCTGACAGGACGTGCGGTATTCACTGGCCGGGCTTGACCGGTGACATTCTTCTGTTGCTTCACAAGGGGTTTCGACGGTCCAGGCTCATTCATCATTGGTTGCACATAGTATGACGTCGAACGTGTCAAATGTATGAGAAAGTGAGACAATATCTCTAAGTTCGGTGACACTCTTAAATCCACTCCCTGTGCGTTATCTAAGCCCATCGCAAAGTCACCATACTGCGCACGTTGTACTGGTGTCAGCTTGCTCAGCAACTCACTCACTAATTGTGGGTTATTTATATAACCTTGTGCACGAATGTTCTTCAATAAGGACACACAGTTTCTAACTGTTGATGAGAATTTCCTCAGCTCCCGGCCACTTTCCGTCACTCTGGGTAAATCTCTCACTTTTCTCAACGCACACTGGAGCACTACGGTCGGGTGACCGTACTCTTCCTCAAGCGCATGCATTATCTCTGTGGGGTCTGTTGACGTTCGCAGTAAATCCTCCACTGAACTCTTTGCTTCGCCATGCAGTGAGGTCTTTAGTCGTGCTAGGTTCTCATGTGTCTTGAAACTGTACAATTCAGTTGTGTCCCAATACATCTTCCGAAACGATATCCATTCGGAAGGGTCTCCGTGAAATGGTGGCAATTCATATGACTGCCTTGGTATCGGTCGCGGGCGTGCCATGCTTGCGATTGCTTCTGCCAGCTTGTCTATCTTCCTGTCTCTTTCACCCGACGATTCTCGACGTCTTTCTCTTTCATCCACTCCGTCATATCTCTGCCGCCGTGTATCCGACTCGAGTGTTGGTACTCGAGGTACACTTGCGGCCGGAGTGGTAAAGACGGGATAGTCATCAGGCAGACGGAATCTCACTCCTTCTGTCGACAATGGCATGTACATTTGCCCGGTCGGTGCTGTCATGTCAGGTACCGGGACTGGCGCATGCAACACATCTATCTTCCGAGGCACGGTGGATTCACGATTCGCTGTACTCACATTTTCATCGTGGGTCACAGCTGTTTCACGGGGTGCAGTCACTTCAACAGGTGCGCGGGATACAGAAGGCGCGCACAATACTGCATCCTGTTGAGTCATTTGAGGCGTTGTTTTAAACCATTCTTCAACGCGCTGTTCCGAATCCACATCCGAGACAGAGTCATCACTCTCAGCAGCGGCTTCTATCTCTGCAATCTCTGCTTCCATCCTTTTCTTCACGAGATTCTCTTTGTCTCTCATGAGCTTCTCCTTTAGTTGCACCAAATCGCGCTCAGCTTCGTACTCGATCCTCTTTCGTAAGAAATCGACGCTCCTGCGGCTATTCTTAGATGAGACTCTGCTGCTTCGCGTTGATCCATGGCGACTTCGTGCGACTGTCTGTCCTTTCTGCAGTCCTTCTGACGTACTTCCGCTGTGGTCAATCACACGACCACCCGTCAGAGGAATGTTAGGAGCCAGCGTCGGTGCCAATGTTGGAGCCACCGATGGTGAACCTGGTGCCTTTTCAGATGGCGAGCCTGAGTCCGAGATGACGTCATCCTTTCGACGCGCACTTATTTCCTCGCCCAATCTTCTTAGCTTACTGCGCGTGGTCATTGCACTTTTCTGACTCATGATGTATTTTCACTTCTTCTTGTTGAACCCGATCCGGCTCGAAGGACCAAAATGTAGCCCACGCTGAGGGGCAGGTGGGGGATACGGGCGTGTAGGCGGGGGTGACGTTGTTCCCTTGACGAAGAAGTGGAAATAAAACCACGCGACACGGGGTAAAACACTTGTATTTCCAATACGACACAACACAATACAAAATATTAAAAGGAAATACACGGGCAAATTTACACACTATTTACAAACTTAGCAACTTGACTGGTATTACTAATTACTTCAAGCGCGGCGCGAAGTGAACCAACGGGTGTAGGTATGTTGCTTCACTGGATGATCGCTGGAGACTGACTTGCTTGTGCCAAGGTGCGCCCTTTTTATGCGCTGGCATGGGTAGCGCAAGTGGCGGGGGTCGTAAAATGTACCCCCCGCCGTTATTACCCAATGACTGACAATGCGGGAGGCGCGCATTTTACTACCATGGCACAAGTAGCGGGTATACTAATTGGTAAAATAAACATGTCCAGTCAAATTGCTTTACAATATTCTTATAGTTATATACTCCTATCCTAATATAACTATCTTAAACCTAGAAATAGAGCTCACATTACTGTGCTTCGCCTACAGAATCAATAAACTTAGTTTTTAGTTTATCATTTGGATTATTTCTAAAGTTATACTGCTTTATGTTTGTAGCGGTATCGAGGGGTTATAAATTCTAATCCTACCATTAATCAACCACTTTGATGAACTTAATATTGGAAACAGTTTCAGCTTACTGATACAAAAATTCGTTTTATTACTATCAGTATTTTACTTTGACACGAAATAGTAATCTGAGTTAAAAACAAGCCATTAGACACTACATTTTTAACATTAACGACCACCATTAAAAATGCTTAAAAGTTTTCAAGAAATTTCTGAAACAGCCGCAAAACTCTTCAGAAAGCGCCCAAATCCGATGCACTTTGCGACAAACTAAATGTCGCTCGACGAAAATAGTCAACGATGTTTGACAAATAGCTAACAGATGTCGCTTCACAAGTGGGAGGTCTACGCCACTTTTTTTCCACGCCGTTCGCGCCTCGGAACACTGGGCGAGCAATATTCGGCGATTGTTTCCAAACTTCAGACAGAAGTTCCCTTATTGTGAATGGTCGTGGAAAACTCTTAATAAGATAGCGTTGTTTTCGGTTTAGATATTTCTTTTAGGCTTGGGATTGGCGGAGTTTGTAGCAGTGGGTGCTGTATATGCCTTGTTTGGCGTAGGACTTGAGGTCTTAACTGTGTAGTTACATTTTACCTACTTCATCAGCGAAACTTCGTTACTATTCGTATCGTACTATATCAAAACTGTAGGCAATTTATTCGTCTATGTTTTAATGTTCTGAAGTAGAAAAGAAGACGTTGAAGAAATGACATTCAGGCAACCTTGACAGATTCAGGTGCCGTTACCTCAATAAACTCATCAACACCCAAACATTATTCAAAATATCCATAATTACATGAATCGTCCGCAAACAACATAAATCGCTTTAATACGAAACCGCGCGGAATCAATCTATCAATCAATAAATCGTGCTAAAGATTGAGATATTCCACTCGGGGGGCGAGACTGGGCTAGTGGGGGTGAAAGGGGGTGTTGGGGGCGACAGGGAGGGGGTCTGTTTACCGCGCCCGTGACGGATATATCCCTCGTAGACACCCGTCAATCATCCACGATATGATGAGAATTAATATTTCAAGAAGATATTACAACGACCGATGAGTCTTGATATTTAAATTTGGGTAATAATGGATGCGGTGGCTGTTGTTTTATGAGGAAGGATGATTTGGGGATTATAATGTGAAGTTAATGTGGAAACGTGTAGCATAAGACTCTCACAAGAAAGTTGTTAATAAAATTATTATTCATTCGTTCATTGGTAAAGTGGATCCAGTATCGAAAAATGTGAAAATCTTTTAACTTGGGCGCTGATCAGTTAAATCAAAAACCCTGGCGGAATCATAATTATTGGCCTTACTAATTTGTTTGACAAACAGAGAAACTTGACTAGTTATCAGAAAGTAAATATCTTGGTTTAGTCCATAATAATATTTACCCATCTGTTTAAAAATCCATTACTTCATCAAATCCAACCAACTCCATATTTCTCACATTTGATCAGAAGCATTTCTTAACTACATATTTCAGAAAAAGTAAAACAGAAAGTTGTACTAGAAGTAGAAATGTGTACACAGCTAGGAAATCAATCAAGTCGGACTTGGGGGTGCAGGTTGGGGGGAAAGGGGGCGGCGGGGTATCGCGGGGTGTCGTGAGACCCCTTGACCCGTGCAGTAGACGGGTGACGTCTGACTGATGGCTTTCACCGGACATTGTTGCAACTGCTTAGTATGGCGTGAAATGTTGGTTTCGGTGATAGTGTTATCATTGTAGTAGCTTCCTTAATGCCTCGTCAATGACATAACCGGTTTTGTCGTTTTTATTGTAGATTACTATCTTAGTAATTTTAAGGAAAGGTAATTTAGGCGGCTATAAATTTCGAAGTAGGCAAGGTCGCGTGACAGAGGATGCAATAACAAATTTTAATTGGCTGTCACTGATTTCTCCAGTAGTCAGGCCTTGATCCATCCAAGAACATAACACTTTCCAAAAGTGTCAGATCCTTCCTCCTTTCACAAAAACTAATAAACCTTAATATTAACTTATTTATTTCTGTACAAACACATCACGCTCTCATTGCATAACCTCGAAACTCATAAATGGTTAATGACATTAATATATCAAAATTATTTGGGCCAATAAAACGAGCGGTACCAAGACATTTATTGCCATATTTAAAAATAAATCGTATCAATCAGTTATTATGTTAACTGCCTTGAATTTGTAATGAAACTTTCCTTCGTGCTAACGTGTTGATTTACAGGAAAATAGATGCCAAAGAGTATTTATTTGCCAGAAGCGACATTGACAAAAATTATTCAATATTTTTAATGCACCTACGTCATAGAATAATAAGTAGATAGAAAAGCCAAATATAATTTAGTGAAGGCTATTGCAAGGCCAGCTATTTTCACCTTATTTCAGTGCCGATAAACTACATCAAATTAGCATATCAGAGAAATTAAAGCGTTTCTAGTTGTAGTTATAAATCAGAGGTAATCACTTCATCGCTCGCCGTACTTGCCTAATAACAGTTTACTAAAAGCCACTTGCAGAGCTAAGACGTGTATTACTTCGTGGTATATTCCATAGCTTAACCCTACCAAACAGTAGTTTTTCACATTAATTTTATTTTTCTTCTTATAATGATAAAAGATTTGAAGAAGACAATGGAGACATATTAGCTATAGAACTGTTTTGTGGGTACAGAATAAAAAAAAATTGTGCAAGGTTTTAAAGTAAAATACGAGTATATGGGTCAAACCAACTGCTGCATGAGTCCTACATTGAATGACTTCTGTGTAACGTCACATCGCTCAACAAACAACAGAGAATGCATTCAATCGTTCGCTCCGTCTACACTCCTCCTTACTCTATGACATTAGATATTGATTGGTTGACTGCACTTGACATAATTGTGTATGTTCGTACTGAGGTCGCCATGTTTTATTTGATCATTAAACGCGTGTAATGTATGTTAATTATGTTTATGGGGTAGTTGCTAAGTATTTTTACCCGACTACGCGGCAGCAAAGACAGGGTTATGTTTCGTCATGGATTTTCTCGGTACGTTACAATAACTTTGTGACTTGACAAGTCAGGTCAGTCGTATGCCTGCACTTTATGCTTGCAGTGCAGTGGCAATGTCGCTTTTAAGTTGAATTTAAACAGTTGAAGATACACAGGGTGATAATGGATGCTCGCAAACAAATGAAAGTATTTTTAAACGGTTTTCAGCAAGTGCACGCTTGGATTGCGTAGCATTACACAATACCTGTGCCCAGCTTAAAAATAACTAGACTGCCCCATTACAATATTATTAAATACAACATTAACATACATTGTACAGTGATATAAGCACAGACGGTCGCCCCTGACACGTCGCTCAATTAATACCCGCTATACGTCAATTAAAACCAAAATCTGTCAATCATTTCACAGACAGGCCACAGAGTAAAAATATTCAGAAGGTCCATGTGACGACGGGCGAATTAGAACTTGCAGAAGTACCCAATCATTAAGGTGCAGTATTAGCAAATTGTCAGACTTTATTCACTGCTGTGTGAATTGGCTGTTAAGCAGGTACTAACCTTACTAACCTAGTTATTTGTAAAAGGATCACTTCATTCCGGCACGTGTGTCACACAAAAATGTGTCGCAGTTGGAAACTTGAACTGGGTTTCCGTTTCTCCACCTATTTGTTCATGTGACAGTATACTGTAAGGATTCGTGACACTGCATACGACTAATGTGTTGCAAAACTTTCTTATTTTTGCCGGACTAAAAAAAAGAAGAGATTATGCATTGGGTGAGTGTTTTTTTACATCTTTCTTGGAGCTTACAGGAAGTTAGAATCTCAAAATGGTGGACATCTGCAATTGTAGGTTGTCTAATTACATAATACCTCATTGCTACGTGGACATAGGACGAATGAGATTGTTGCAGCCCATTTTTAAGACTGAACCTTCTGTAACCTATCTACTCTGTGGCCAGACAGACAGACGTCAGGACTTATCATATTAATCAATCAACCACACGATTCATTATTAATTAAGTATTTTTGTTCGTCGTTTTTATGTTACCTTGTTTTAATACGTGGGACTGGGAATGACTGGCTTACCTGGGAAAGAAAAAAAGGCATTATTATTAAATGAAACGACATAACATCATAACATCACGCCTTGTTTCTCCGAAGGGTTGGGCAGAGGTGTAGCTATAGTACTCCCACTTTTCGCTAATTATGTTTAAGTCCCATGTATTAGGGGGCGAGCATATCGCCGCCAACCGGGCACAAATCCAGACTCCGGGCTGCTACTGAGAAATTCTAGATAGGAAAAGCCAATAACATTTTGCCCCACCCGGGAATCGAACCCAGAACCTCATGCTCAGCAGTAGCGCAACCACAAGACCAACGAGGCAGTTTTATATGAAACGACAATATTTACAATGTAAAAAGAAAGCTAGAGAGGAAGATATTATTGCTAGGTTCTGCTTAAGTAATTGCAGTTATTCAGTTGAAGTTATAATTGAACTACATAATAAAATTGAAAATAAAATAAAATGTTTCGTTCTTCACAGTCAAATTAATTATATCTTGTTGCTAAGGACGTGCTGAGGTACCAATAATTTCAAAGAAATTGGCGTATCTACGTCATTATACCTACTAATTACTACAAGCAATTGTGACCAAACCGTTTGCCTAACACGATGATTATAGCAATAATGATTGTCTTCACCACTTATCTCTAACTATGGACTATTCAATACTATGGATAACCATAACCCTGGAACAAGAGTTTCATAGTTATGGACATCTACAGATTGGATGAAAGCTTCCAAATAATGACGTAACCAGCCGACTGAGCTAACTGTTGTATTGACATCAATACCGTAACTGTAGCGCCACTGACAGCCTGTCGATCCACTAAACTATTTTCATCGTCCGTCTTATTGTAACGATGACGTAAATATTGACAGGCCCTTGTATTATTTCGATAAAAGTTCCTATTTCATAAGTCCTAGTACAAAAAAGTACTAAGACTACTTATTGATAAGTGACTTATATCAGAGTCATTTATATCAATTCCTTTTTCATTACCGTAGCTTCAAAACGATCCACTAAAATACATAATAAACTACTAGTAATACAGTAAATAAAATATAACGCACGAAAAAAATCAATGTTGTAAAAGAAAATTTTACCAACTACCCTACACGGGCGGCCGATAAAAAATAATGCCATTTACACCGTCCGACACCGCGGCGGATTCGACTTATAGTCACTTGCCCCGCTTCGTTATTGCCGTAACAAAATGGCCTATCTTCCTTCTCGCTCGCACTCACGAAAAGCCCATATAGAACAATGCGGGCGTAGTAAAATTTTATTGGAAGCACACGTGGGGTACATCCCGGGCAGGCCTGCATAATGCAAAAGCACGTTAGCTAAAAAGAAAGATAACTGCATATTTATACAATCGGTACGCGATATTTCGTTGCGACCGTCACTGTAAAGTGTGGAAACGTATCGGTTCCATCCAGGCTAGACTAGTCTGCTGCTAGAATTTATGCGTTTTAGATGTTTGATGGGGAAAATATGACTGGAAATTGAGGTAAGTTTATGAAACTGTTTAAGTATCGAGTTATAGTGCAACAGATTGAAGGGCCTAAATGTTTGTGGCTGTAACGTTTGGTAACTTATCATGTTAAATTAATAAACAAAAGTTTTAATACTAAATTATGTTCAAAGTTCTAAAGCCATTCGTTAATCAAAATGATCAATGATCATTAAACAATACCAAACACAAAATCAGACTTGCAATTAAACCTGTAACTGATAGGCCGCTGTCCTACCCTTTAAACCTCAGCACTACAAGATCCCACTTCTATATCTGGGCAGTACTGGCATCACTTAAAATCTAGTACAACCTATAAAGGAAACCAGCTTGCAAATAAACAAGGCTATTTTAAACCGCTTTTTTCCGTCCACTAGATAAAGTAGCGGCCGCCCCGGGCGCCGCCTCGTATGTTTTCACCATAGTGTTCGATTACAATTTAATGCATCGCATTCGCACTCAAATTCAAAATCTTGAACGTTCACACGTTACACGGAAAAATCGACCTTAGACCTCCGCACTTACAATTTGGTTTTGATTGTGTTTTCCACGTTCGTGCGTCGTGTCTATTTTGTGGCACAATCAACTTTATTTCTCATAGAGTAAAGTTTGTTTTGGATTGTTTTTAAATGTCGTATCGTAGTCGTGGAGCGGTCGTTTCGTTGCATTACTGTGTAGTAGTGACATCGGTCGCTACTATTATTTCTTTTACAACAAAACTAGTACTTTATTGGTCCCGTGTCTCATTAGACTTGTTTGTGGGCGGTTTATTTTAGAGCTTTTAATATTTTTACACCTCTAACTATGATAGAGAAATATACTGTGTAAACTAGATTAATTTTATTGCTTTCATCAACTTGAATTAAATTACATGATTTGTTTTATTACCAACTAAAAAATGATGGATACGGTCATTCAAATTGGTGGTTTTATGTTGTTGTTTTAATGGCTGATGTGATACTGGTGCCATTCACGCAAATCCACCAACGACGTACCGAGATATGATGGACTAGGCAGATACTTAAACCATTTACCAAACTAATGATAACTAAGTTACTCTTAGACCTGTGTAAGGCTTCAAACTATCATATATCATGAAATTGGGAGCACGTGACTGATCTCAGATGACTCTCACCTATTGGCCTCAACCGTTAACGTAGGTACTACACAACAGCATCACATACATTTAACATTTCACGAACAGCAAACATTTCGTTACAAAAATGCTATTTAGTATCTCAATAAAACTGTCTGGATTGCTAATTTGATTTATTTATCGTATTATTAGTTGTAAGGAACGCGTCTTGAAGACAAATCTTGATTTATGTCCCGCCATCTGTGTTAAGGATGTCAATCGGCTAAGAGTTAGCGCATATGTTGCGATTGTGCGCAACTTTTTGTAGATGGGTGATTTGTGGGTTGGTGATAAAAGGTATCTTTGTAAATTACTTGTATTAATCTTATTAGTAAGAACAGTTGCTTACGAGTGGTTTAATTTTCAAGACTACTGACAAATTTCCAGGCTTAGGTAACGGCAAATGATACAGGAAAATATTCTTGGGGTTTTTTTTTAACTAGAGCTCTACATTCGGGTGGCTAGACTCAAATGAACAAGACTAGGACTTGTGCACTTTTATCGACGACATCCATTGTGAAAGAGAGAGATCGCAAGCAACTTATCCGTAATAACAAAAGTTAGTAAGTGTACACCTTCACTTATCAAATAAAGTAATAACCTAATTTTTCCTCAAAAAATTCACTAACATGACATCACCTCAAGAGTGATGTCTGACCATCTTATGAATCGGCATCACCAGTGTTTTTCCATATGTCACCTCCGCTGACACCCGTCCCCTCATGTTTATGGCAAAAATATGATAATTCAACTCAAAGTTGTTATTTCTTTAGATTAATAATATAAACGAATCGCTTATGTCACTCATATTCTGATTAATTAGTCATATAATTATTATGCTGTGTTTATTTCTAGAAAACACAATGACCTATAGTGTTTTTAATTTGTTTAAGTCAACTGTGAATAATGATGAGCAGGTGAATAATATCTTAGAGAAATCAAAATAAGTAATAATCTGAGACTGATACAGATGATTGAGGTAAGAGAAAAATTAAAATATCAGTCACTTTGTTAAAATACCTTTTCTGCTGACCCTCAATGGTCTGACGAAGGATAAAGAGTTGCAACTGCAAGCCGCTGACCGTCAACCTTGTTGGGTTTAGTCACCTTTATGTCTAAACCGAAATTATGCATTTTAATTGAAAATTACATATCAACCTAAAACTTTATAACCTTTGATTCACCTGTTTATTGATACCTAGCACTATTAATTGGCTAACAGGTTGGCAGCTCACTCGATTTACAGATGATGACCTGATTGCTTGACCAGAGACAAAAGCAAAACAATCTCAACATGTTTAATACACTTTGGCTAGCGTAAATACAAAAATTCACCTTCATCAATTTCGCCCGCACATTTTTGTAAGAAAATGCTTTGCGCTACGGCCCATTGCAGCCGTAATCTGCGCTTGGCTTTACCCTTAAAACAGGAACAAATCAACGCTGCTTGGTAACAGAAACATTATTATAGTACGAGTAGTTACTATCCTGAACAAGCTCTTTCACTAAGAACTCTGCAACAAAATCTACCCAGTACCAGTAGTAGGAACAGCATGGCAACATCAACTCCGACCGATCGCGGACAAATGTTACAGGTTCAAGTGAATGATAATGACGCGGTGCGGACCTGACGCGAATATTTTGGTCACGTCGCGCGCAGTATTAATGGTGACTCATTTATATCAGTCGCGTTGGAGTCAGCTGGTGTCTAGTTGATTGTGACGTCATGTTTTAAGTGTCTGATGTGACAGTGAAATGGTATTTTAATGGTATGGTTTTGGTGGTATGGTTTTTATGGTATGGTGGTTTTAATGATATTTTTTTTTTGGGTTTTTTGGTTTTTTTTTTGTATTAAATTGTGTTTTTTTTAAGATTTTCGTTTTCGAACTTTGGTTTTAGGTGGTAGATAATATCTTTAGTTTGTCGTAGAGCTGTTCTGGATGACATGCCAATTTATAGCAGAGCACGTTTCAAGGCTGACAAAAGTATTCTGATTAGTGAAATTGGTTTTTAGGGATTTTCTCGCGATCAACATCACAACAATCAAATCGGAAGGTTTAAAACAGCCTTAATTAGAATATTTTCAGTCTACAAATCTAAAAATATCTCAAAGGTGTGTAAACCTCGTTATAATTTCAAAGTACTATAATATAAATAATGTTACCAAAACATCTTGTGTCGTGAGTCATGAACTCATGAAAGTCGCGCGGAAAACGCGACGTTTCGTAACACTCATGTAAAACGCTATAAAATTGAATTATATCTATACAAAACTGTGTGTTTATGTCTGTTTGTGAATCGTAAATTTGTCTGCTGCTGTGTATTAACTCGAGAGCTATTAGGTTAGTTTTATAGTTTTTTTATATTCACGCTTTTTATACTATGTAGGGTTAGTGAGGCTGAAAACGTAGCGTCTGCAGCTTCAGCATCTGTTTGTGAAATCTTTGGATTTATTTAATTCAGGTGTAAAAGTGTTAAAAAAATTAAAGTGTTTATGAAAATAAATACATTTTTAAATTAAAAACGATTGATAAAAAATCCTGGTGGTTTTTAGTTGATGAGTTTTTATTTCATTTGTAAATATTTTTACATTTCCCTCAACAAATTGTATGCTTATCCGCAGTATCTGTTATGCGTAGTAAATTAACAATAATCATCAATAAACAGCCGAACAATCAAGTCATAATCGAAGACAAAACAGACCATTCTAAAAAGTAACATTATGGAATACAACGCGGACAGCTTACCGCGGCGCGCAGTAAACCTGTCGCTCGGATGACGAATCATTAACGCGTTGCGACTTTTACACGTTCGAGTTTACACGTTACAGATAGACCAGAAGGCTAACTTTAACAACAGAATCAGGCAGAGAGAGCGGCAGAAGCAAATAACCTTCTGCATCTTAACTACGAGCTAACTCAAGATATGGAGATATGGTTACGTAAATACAGCTTGGCTGCAGTTCCTGACCAGAAAAGTCCATGAATGGAGTCGGCGAATCATAAAATGAGCGGCGCTCTAGGGTAGAATACAGCTAGCTAGATGATGGAGTAACCGACCAGACGGAGACTTCGAAGTCAGGTCGGATGCGACAGGGGGTAAACCGGACATTGTAATCCAAACTCAAACTCAGAGCATTTATTTCAATTAAACCAATTATAGGCACTTTTGAATTGTCAAAGAGTCGGTCAGTTAGTCAGAAAGTCGATCTCTACGGAGGAAAACGGGCATAAAACTCCAAGGACATTCTTTTAAATCAAGATATTAGAAAATCCTACCCTATCTTTCATTATTCTTGTTGCTTCTTTAAGTGAGAACAGTGTAAAAAAAAAATTAAAACAATAAAACATATACGATTAAAAATAAGCCCTGGCAGTTAAGAGATGACCAGTCTCCACTGATGGCGCTCGTTCACGAACATGACAAAAGAGACCGCACCCTATTTGCGTAACACACTTACAGTAGGAATCGGTTTCATTTTGACAGTTCAACATCATTGCGTTATTTAGCATAGAAATTTTTCGAACATATGAAGCAATGGATTAGCAATATGCTTCAAAATCATTCAGATTGTAAAACACACGCGCCGCTATCAGCGAGACATTTAAGTGAGAAACTAGGTAGCGCGATTATATACTAGCGTTTATATAGTTGACTACAACAGCTGAATGACCCTTATTATATTATTAAATTAAATAAAATTAAAAATCATTTATTTCAGGTCATTGACCCATATTAAATACAACAACAATACACAATTTTGTAAATTTTATAAGTGTGACAGGCAGGTGTACCTATAGTACACCCACATTTCGCCAGTTATGTTTAAGTCCCATGTAATAAGGGGCGAGCCTATTGCCATCTACCGGGCACAAATCCAGACTCCGGGCTGCTACTGAGAAATTTCAGATAGAAAAACCCAATAACACTTTGCCCGACCCGGGAATCGAACCCAGGACCTCATGCTCAGCAGTAGCGCTTGCGATCACTAGACCAACGAGGCAGTCTTATGAAATTAAATAAGTAATAATTAAATAAAGTTAATTAAATGTCATAAAAATATAATGACAAATAAATGTCAGATCAAATTAATTAATGTCAACAGCATAAAACAAAATAGTAATTAATTAAATAGAGCTATGAATAAAGTAAATGAAGATAGGTCAGAAGCAAAAATTATAATATCGACTACATCATTACATAATTATATAAAATGACAAATGAAGCACCGGCAATATGCCTGCCACAACAATGCCTAACGTAGGGGCAATCTAGTCGCTGAGCAATCACCGCCAGGACAGTGCTAGAGCTAGCCCGCAGCCTGCGCAGCAAGGACGCGCACCGCTTGCGCATATTATGCTATGTACCGCAGCGGTTTGTTCATCATTTGGAACTTCTGCCCATCGTTTCGTGACATGTCTCCATCACATTTTTATAGCGTTCCGTACATTTTATGTTTTTCTTTTCTAGAATTTATCGCGTACTATTGTGTTGAGAAGATTTTTTTAAATAATGTGTGTGCCAAGAATGTGATTATTAAAAATATAATGAGATTGGAGATGTGGTACTTTGTTATAGCGGTGAACACTGGTAATGATGTGGTGAAAGAAATATGAAGAAAATTTATAAGTGTCAATAGAAGAGTATAATAGTACTGCGATATAAATCAGTTTTGTTGCCCACGGGAGAAACATAGGGTTTCTGTCTCGTCTAGTGGGTGTCGTGAGAGACGATCGAAATGAGGTAATATTATGCCTTAGGTATGGTTAATGTTCAAAACTTGTTAATAAGCCACCTTATACCTACCTATGTTTGATATCAATGCATGGTATGGATGTTAAAGTACATAATTATAATTATTGAAGAATAAACTTGGTACAGAAAACCTTACGTTCGCCAAGCTTTCTATTGAGTAGCACAGTTGATACGTGAAATTGGAATGTATTCTGTAGAAAGCAATTTTGACACGCACAGTTGAAATGGCAGTGTGAGTGTTTCATGTATACTCGTACATACTTACCTGCATAGTTTTAAAAAAACAATAATTAAATTAATTACCTATTGTTTAACAAGAAAAAACGGCAGGATCCAAAAAAATGTGGTCGAGAGCAGATTTTCCATTCGACTCCGCGATTTTTTGTGATCGGGAAAACAAATGATTGCATATTTTCTTACTTAAACATCTCTTTGAGCTCTGTCTCTTTGAACAATGTGCATGATGGAAAAACAATCCTTGATCAAAGCAGATATTAAGAACCAAACCATTATAACACGATGTAGTTTTCCGAAACGTGCAACTCTATGCCAAACAATGACTCCGCTATCAAGTTAGAACTTAACAAACAAATCTAATATCTTGCTAATTATAACTTTACAAATGCCAATCATGACACAATTGTAAACATAAATAACCGATGTAAACTCTTAATAACCACTAAATAAGTGTCACCTTGTCCACCATTTGTTGTCGCCCACATTGCCATCAAGTGAAGCGTTATTTTTCATGTTTTATGACAGCAAACCATTTGATTTTACGACCGTAAATAACTATTATGATGGCATTTTTGAGACTACGCCCACTGGTATCGGTCGCGGTTTCTTGCAATGATAAAAACATGTGTGTTCTTGTTAGAGTGGTTTTGATGATTGATGCCTTGGTTGAACATTGATGTCTGATGACCCGAAAACCGGGTGGCGAATAGGTACCGAATTTCATGGTGGTTGATCGTGTTTAGTTAGGTATGGTATAACTAACATGCTGATTGTCCACTTGATGTTATGTAGAAGGTGTTGTCTATTGCCAGAACACAGAAATGCTACTATGGAATGGACGCAGTAATTAATACTGTGGTAGTACCTACTACCCTGGCGAGTGCCAGGGTAGTAGGTACTACCACCACTCACCACTTAGGTAGGAGTCTACCTAAGTGTCTCTTCTTTGCTTTGTGTAATCGATACCTACTTGCAACTTACTTAAAAGAAAGAGAAAAGTAACGCAAGAGAACGCAGTTACCATCACGAAAACCTGCATCTAGCTGTCATGATTTCCAAATATTAATAAGATTTGTAGTGATTTTAAACAGTAAATATAAATTTAAAAGTACCTGAGCTGTTTGACTGAAATTATTATTATATATCTCATTTGACAGTTACCGTAAAAGTACTGGTTTTTTAACGAAAGGGAATGGAAACATGATGTTTGGAGCGAGGCGCCTGTTTTGCTAAGTTAGTTCTCTTCGGGCGTCGGAATCCGAAGGTTATCTTTAAGAAGTTTAAAGTCTCTTAAATTGAGTAGTACCAAGATTGTATGTGTGAGAGAATATAAATACAGCAATGCTCGTACTAAAAATATGTATCATTTCATAGCTACGGATAATTATTCGGACTGATGCAGAATAATCAACGTCAAATAACAAACATCATAAATGAGCATTCAGAAATGAATTGTTTTGCATTGAACAGTAACAACAACACCGGGTCATCTTGCGGAAAAGATATATATTATTGATGCTGTCGACTAGCGGTCAAGGCTAGAAAATGATCTCCCTTGAATACTAGCATATCAGAATAAGATATTCAACACGTAAGTAAAGACTTCTGCTGACAGGCGCAACGCGACTCTATTAGAACAATTTCTATGAAAACTTCATAGAAATTGGTCTATAAGAATCGCGTCGCACCGTCGCGTCGCGCCTGCCTGCGGGGGTCTTATTGATCGCATCACCATTTTTTAATGATTTAATACTTTCCGAGGTCTACGACATTTTTATGATATGACAGTTTTATAATTTGTGTTCCTGAGGTCTTCTGTTTTAATAAGTATAATAAAATATTAATTAATATAATATTCCACCAATTTTGCGAAGAAACTGGCTGTCATAATGCACATAATTAATTGTCACAAAAAGTAAAAAATGTCACCGCTGAGGATGATCTACACGTCAATAAAATATGATAATATATTATGTCTTTTTTGTGTCTTCTTCTATTCATAAACTAGATCTGTGATATGACTTTGCTTGTGTTTATTGATGTATTTCATATTATCATCATCATCATCGGCAGCCTTGTTCTACCCACTGCTAAGTATAAGCCCTTTTGTGTCATGTAAAAATAATAAATAGGTTACCTATAGGCTCGTCCCCTATTACATGGGTCTTAAACATAACTGGCGGAATATGGGTGTACTGTAGGCACACTTCTGCCCAACCCTTTGGGGATTACAGACGTCATGTTATGTATGATATCTATCTTAAATAGCAATTACAGCTGAAGAATATAGAGGTGACCAAAAATCATGTTACTTCACGCACTATTCTTGATTCAACATTTCTAGATTATTCGTATCAGAAAGCTTTATTTCAGTAGTGGACATTAACGAGCTTTCAGCAGTTTAATTTTAATGGAAATCTTAAAACACAAAGTTATAAAACTAAAGATTTATTTCGAGATGAAACTGTCTGCTAAATTACGAAATATTCACTCACATACACAATCAGTTCCCACTGCTGGGCCACAGGCCTCCTCTCTGTGAGAAGAAGTGGGCCGTAATCGACCATGCGGGCCCAGTGCGGGTTGGGGATGTCATATGTCTTTGAATTGTTGGTTCTAGGACATGCCGGTTTCCTCACGTATTTTCCTTCACCGTTTTGAGAGCAGTGGTGATGAAATAAGTTACACAAAGTAATGTGCCTGCCTAGGTTCGAACCCACGACCTACGACACGTAAGTCAGGGCCCTTACCACTGGGTCACCACTGCTCTCCCACATTCACTGGGGATGTCACATTTAGGTACTCACATAATCAGAAAAAGTTACTAAACAAGTACAAACTTATGTTCTTTATTCAACCCCATAATATTCATTTAACAAAAATCCATTATTTTTTCTAAAAAAAAAATCAATAAACTTACAGACAACCCAACGATTCGCATTACATAAGCAAATTTATTAACATAAATTTACGTCCACAACATTAAATTAATATTCAAATTATTATGAATATCAAATAATACATAAAACGTTTTTATGTATGTTGATAGACATTATTGAGGCTATTTGTGTTATATACCAGAGGAGCAGAGACCCATTTACAAGTGAACTTTACGATGTGACATGTGAACCTGATTGACGGTGTTTTGTCTAAAATATATGTAGGGAAAGTCGAAATGCGTTTTGATAGAACAATAGTCTGGCTGTATTCAATCACAGCACAGTTACTATCCAGACTTCCTAAGATGCATCACACAGTCCTTTCAAAGCTATAATCGTATCCTCCTGTTTATAACCTACTTATCACAACAATACAATTAATGCAGTCCCCAGTTTGAAAAACGTGTTGATTAAAGAATTTCAACTCTGACGACCGACGAGAAGTCCATGTTTTTATTGTTCATTAGAGGGCATACAGTTTAAATGAATTACATTACTTTAATTATGTGAAAAGAAAACTGTTAGTTACTCGGACCATTAAGTTCCAAGAGAAGACATTTGGCACAAATCGTATAGGAAATTACACAAAATATTCAAAATACACTTTCAAAGAACCATTAACAACAGCATAATCGATACCAAAAAGCCATCACCACGACCCATCAATTACGCGATAAATTAAAATCAAAACATGACGCTAATTTATTGGGCCCACTCGGTTTAACACAACACTGCGTGCCAACGTTATCGCCGCGCCGCGATTGACGCCAGCGTTGCGATCACTCATCGAGTGCAGCTTGCAGTGTGTCTCAGGGATGCAGGGAGGTACCAGGTAGGTGAAACGGGCGCATGGATTTTTCATGTTACCTAGATATTATTTGTTGGATGGGTGCATGTCCACACGTGTAGGTAAGTAGTTATGCAAATAAATCTGCAAATCTTTTTAAGAAGAAAACGCAGGTATCAATTATAAAATCAATGAAGTCGAATGATTGAAGCGAACAGGGATGTATTTAGTCGGTAAGCGATTATTAAACAACGCCAGAAAATTTAATGGACACGAAAGCAGGTTGAGATTACTCTTGTATTTATTTATTTATTTAGGGACAACAAACAGCAGTGTAGTCATAAGTAAACATAGCTTAGAACTTAATAATAGAGGTAACAAATACACGACTCACAACGTTATCCACGTGTTACTAAACAGATCTACTAGTTGTTAGAAACAACGATATAAAAATAAACAGAATAAAAGTAAACATTACTTAATTATTAGGGTTCTGATCACTTAAAATAGTAATAATTTCTTTTCTAAATAAAGCTTTTCTTCATGTTTGAAAAAGTCATAGATGACCAGCAATGACATGAATGTAGTTAAGATGACCTATGCGTCACAGGCTTCAACTGATGACGAAAATGTCAATAAAGAGGACTCATATTCAATAAACGTGATAAGTAACGTATTGATTTCACTTTTAATAAGGTAGTCATATTTCTCGGACTTCAGTCTAGCTGGCAGATGAGTCAAAAATGTAAATAGAGATTGTCCCAGATAATTTTGTAAATGTCTCGTTGATATATAGGCGGTATTGTTTGAAGATAGTTTAAATGGTAATATCGCTTTGTCTACTCTATTAGATTTGCATACAACGAACATTATTTCAAATTTAAATGTTAATCAAATTACTGGCATTTAGTGCTTAATGTTCAGTAAAATATATAATTTATATTCTTATCAACATTCGCAATAAAGAAGGCTTTATTTTTTATTGTTTTATGATATTGTATTATTAATATTCTGACCAGATGTTACCATTTTAACTACGTATGAGGCACTTACTTCAACCAACGACCGGTAATTTATAATACTGTCATTGACAGTGTCATAGTCACGAACTCACGACCAATCATTCACAAGACTAATAACAATAAAGGTTACATTTTGCTACCACCAATAGAACATTTAAGTCTGATGTTGGACATACCTACTAAATAATTTGCCAAACACTTTTTGAGACAACAAAACACAGTCACAATAAAGCACCCCTCAAATCCGGCCCTGCACACAACGTGAATGAAACTAAACAGGTGCACTGAATTATGCGTTCGCTGATGTATGCGCGATGCACCGCATGCAGCCCAGGTGAAAATGTGCAGTGTTGCTAACGTAAATACGCGAAATGGCCGGTCAATCAGCGGACCGATGCTAAAGCTGTAAATATCTGGTAAGTGTATGGAAGCATTGTTTTGGATAACAGCGGAAAGAATAATAATCTTTTGTGATGTAGTGGTGGAAGGGCAGTGAACTTGGCGCTTAAAGTAGCCAAGTTTTAGTTGAATCGTGGATGATGGTTTGAGTCACTGACAAGTGTAGGTGCAAATTCTTGGTTCAAACCGGATGATTTCTATAAATAATAATATCCTTATTAGTATATTAGTTGTAAGGCGTGATGTTATCATCACGCCTTGTTTCCCCGAAGGGTTAGCAGAGGTGTACCTATAGTACACCCACATTTCACCAGTTATGTTTAAGTCACATGTAATAGGGGGCGAGCCTATTGCCATCTACCGGGCACAAATCCAGACTCCGGGCTGCTACTGAGAAGTTCCTGATAGAAAAACCCAATAACACTTTGCCCGACCTGGGAATCGAACCCAGGACCTCTTGGTCAGCAGTAGCGCTTGCGACCACTAGACCAACGTTGCATAAATAATCTCCTTATGCAGAAATAACTATATTCCCACAGCTGAGCACCGACCTCTTCTCTTCGAGAGAAAGTGGCCTGTAATCCACCACGTGGGCTAGTTCGCGTTTGGTTCTAGGACATGCTGGTTTTCTCATCATGTTTTCCTTCCCCGTTTTGAGACATTATGTACCATCGCGGACATTTGCGGTGAATCACTTTTCAACCTTATTACCTTAGTAATAAGGACGAAAAGTGGTAGTGCTAAAGTGGCTTATATGTCTCAAGTATTATTTGAGATCAATGGTACGTATATCACGCGAACACTAATTTCCTTCCTATTAGGGATTACCAGCCACTGAGCGGTTCTAACCATTGCTATCTTGAAGATGACTATTTCGTCACACACGTAAAAAGTGAGATACTCGTAGCTCGTCGCTGTAACATTTTAAAGTCGTCTACCATAACTATACATCTATCCTCTCAGCCATCCCATTCAGTGATACCCTTAATATGTTGAAGCTGCTGGCTCAGAGCCAGTCATCTCTGACATAACGTCGCTGATCACCCACTGACGGACGTGAGTGCCTGCACTGCCTGAGACATATGCAGAAGGTATTTGATTGAGATTTGAGATCTCTTTTGGAGAAACAAAAGTATCAAGATTGTTCTTATTCGGGTCCGTCCGTCTGTCTGTCAGCGGGCTGTATCTCATGAACCGTAATAGGTAGACAGTTGAAATTTTCACACATTGTGAATTTCTATTGCCACTATAGCAACAAATAATAAAAATTAAATAAAGTTAAAAATTAAAGGTTATTTAAACTGAAGTATTATTTTAAAATATGTAGTGTTAAATAATGTACGGTGGTATTGGCGTGCTGAAAACTATCTTACTCCAAAGCCTTATCTACAGCCGTTTCAGGTACTATCCTGCGCTATTGGAAATACTGAAAGGTTCTGCTTCTTTAATCTTCGTGGTATACAAGATGATGCAGTTTCATTTAACCTCTTTACGAAAGCAACTCAAGAAACATACGAAACCTGTCATCAACGAAACTTCACGTGATCTTAGATTCTTATTATACAGGGTCAAATTAAATTAGCTAGTGAAACTCCGCAGATGTGATGGGTATCGATATCCAAACACGGCAAAATAAAAAAGCCCGCTCTGGTAGTGTTTTTACTAGAAGTATGAGTTGAGAAATCTGTTTTTTTTTTATCGTGTTTAGATCTACCATCACGTCTGTGAAGTTTACACAACAAAAACAGATTTCTTTAAACCGGTATTTTACCCACACTGCGGTTGATGACCCAAAAAAATCATCAAATTAATTTATTTTTATGCTTTATCGTGTTTACATATCGATATCTATCACGTCAGCGGAGTTTCGCTAGCTAATTCAATTTGACTCTGTGAATAGAACCTTATTTATTTATTTTAGATAAAGTACCTTCACAGCTGACAGTATAAAATTATTATTATTCATAACATTACGCCAATAACGAAGTACACAGAAAATTAAGAATGGCAGTTTTCACAAACCCGCAATATTTTTGAAACACCTATCCAACAACACCCCCACACTATGGGGTAGACGAGAAAAAAAAACATCCCCACTTTACGTGTACAGGAAGTAGCCTAAAAAAAAGTTTTTTAATGATTTATTTTACCACTTTATCGGCGTGATTAATATGTATATCTACGCCAAATTATAGCTTTCTAGTAGTAGTCGTTTCTTTCTAGTCTCTGAGCTAAGCTGCGGACGGACGGACGGACATAGTGAAACTATAAGGGCTCCTTGTTGACTACGGAACGCTAAAAAGTATTTGAAGTATAGTGTATGTTTACAAGCATCTAATCTTCCATTTTTCCTTGTACGCTGTACTATCCTGTCATTCCTAGCTTGTTATATCGATTTGCTTCCAGCTGTCTGTCGAACATATCGTGCACTGTTCAGCGTCCTACAATCGCTTTGAAATTTTACTGTCTTGCAGGCAAGTCGGCAGATCAAAAGTTGTAAACGTTCTGTATGCGATGAGATGATCGTTTGAATGGCTATGAAATATACTTCGTGTCAGGTTAGTGTTCGTTTTTTGAAGTGTTTAGATTTGCTGTCAATTTCTGTATTTGATGAGCTGTTTGGTCATGTTTCAAGAGCAATTATTGAAAGTAGTAGTACCATATACATATATCTATATTTCTCTTTCTATGATACGATGGCAATGTCTTAAAAGATCCTTTACAAAATAATACGATACCTACTTTAGATTTGATAAGGGAGCAGTCGTGGCCCAGTGGTAACGGCCGCAAATTAAGGCTCCTGCAGACAGATGCGATGCGACAGCCCGACGCGACTCAAGTAGAACAATGTCCATGAAGTTTTCATAGAAATTGTTCTATTAGAGTCGCGTCGCGCTTGTCTGCGGAGCTTTTACGTACGAGTTGTAGGTCGTAGGTTCAAACCCAGATAGGCGCTTTACTTTGTGTAAATTATTTCATCAGAACTACTGTCAAAACGGTGAAGGTAAACATCGTGAGGAAACCGGCATGTCCTAGAACAAAAAATTCGAAGATAATAATATATAATAATAAAGAAATTACAGCCCACTCCCTCTCGAAGAGAGGAGGCCTGTGTCCCAGCAGTGGGAACATTATAGGCTGATTATGTTATAAATATGCTTATGCTTTTGATTTAACAATGCAGCTATATGTAGGTATGCGCTGCAAGAAGAGATGCGTCTTTTAAAGTTTTTTTAAACATCATTCTTTAGTAGCATTTTCCTTCAGCTCTGCCACTATTTTCAGCCAAACTAATCCTATTGCTTGCCCACACTAACAAGCAGCACGTCCAATTTCCATTCCCAAATCAAAAGAAACCATGGAACACATTAATTTCCCCACACTTACCCGCCAAAAACTTTAAACTCTAATCCTTCACTGCCTATTTCTTCATAAACTAAATACTCACTCATCAGTCTCATTCAAACGAATGATGAAATCAAAACTACACGACCAACAACATAGCCATTTATCAAATCGAATTAAAATAAAAAACCGGCCATGTGCGAGTCGGATGCACAGTGAAGGGTTCTGTCGAGATGAATATTTACGCATGCACAGTATTGACTGTACCGGTCACAAACATAAGTTTGTATTTCATAGTATTTCTGGAAAAACCTGTATTTAAAAAAAAAAAACATAGTTATGTTCGGCCGTTCTAACCGAAAATATGCGTCCCATATATCTCTAAAACTATTGACTTAAATAGCAAAGTCACTAAGAAACATCATATTCTTATAAATTATGTTATCTAACAATAACACCACACACGAATATGTGCATTGCTTTTTTTTTTTGCAGTTACATGTAGGTACATATGAGGAGTGCCACCCCTAATGAGTTTTTTTCGTAATTTCACTACGCCATTGCTTAACGATGCACAGAATCCACTTCTTTCCAATTTCATCGACATCGTGCAAATAGTCTCGTCTCGTTTTTGTCATTTGATCACGGAACCCTAAAAAACCGCTGCGCAAGAGTTCAGGCCGTCCGTTGGGATTTGGGGCACTTTAGCATCTATTTCTGGTGACAGACGGACAGACACATTCAGGGATAGCTATCGGGTTTCAAATTCCTGTATTAAAAGGATGGAAGGATTGTAAGTGGTCTTTGTAATTAAAAGGATTTGTGAGTATGGGACTTCGTTTCCTTTTTGGGTCCTATATTATACATTTGGGAAGTGATTCTGAAACTTTCTATATGTAACTGTTGTTTACTTATTCTCGACAAGACTTGAGAGTTTACTGAGATCACATTAATTGTTTTTCCAGAAAAAAAGGGCCTAATAGATTTTAGCAATACAATAGAATACTTGTAATGAAGATTACCTGGTTTTGGATCTATCCGCATTCAGAGGCATGAAGCAGGAAAGTCCTCATTGTTTTTGAAATGATGATGTTGTTTTCCACTGTGTAATACGATCACTCCATATTACATAATGTATTGTTTTTATTGTTAATGGAATTAAAATTTGCAAGGACTTAATTAATAATAAATATGGACGTTGAATTGTATTAATATCGTATAATAAGTAATTTTGTTATGTAATTTTGATAAATATAGCCGCGGTTTGTGCACCATCTCTTCTTACCAATTTGTACGCCGCGATACGCGGCTGAACATGATCGAACATTTCTGCATGTATTTAATATCTTGCAAGCAATGTATGTGCGCCATGTTTATACAAATAAATAAACTTACTTACTTACTTAGCTATATTTCAAGAACGGACAACTGATTGAACTTTATTTTTCCCATGTTAGTCCAGTTTCTTTCAAATCAATGACATCTTAATTCATTTCTTCCTCTCTTCCTCCTTTTAGCCCCTTCTCAAAGCAAATTAAACCTTAAAAAGCTAAAATATAATTATTTTAACGAAACAAGCTACTGCGAACACACAGGTAGCTTTCATTAAAATTCGTATTGACTACATGAAAAGTCAATTAGTACGTGCCGTGAGGCGGCGGCCATCTTGTAATTGCGGGAGACAGCTGCGCCCGCGCACCTCGTGGGTGTTCGGCACAACAAAGGGTTGATTTAATTAGGATTTGATTGGGTGGGAGGGAGAGGGAAGATGGTTAGTGTTTGTTTAGTGACAGATTGGGATTTATGAGTATTGTGCGCCTGATTGGATTAGTGATTGTAATTGATGGTAGAGATGGGTCATGGTGGTCATGGATTTTCGAGGTTGAGCAGAGTAGGTTCTCATTGAATCAGTGTTGATTTTGCTGTTAATCTCTCATTGAATCGCTATGTCGCAGGAATAATCCTAAAATTCTGAACGACAGTAGCTTACCCCTGCTGGATTATTTTTTATAAAATAATATCTTCTGTCCGCGACTTCATACGCGTGAAGATTTTTGTTCCCCGACCCACCCCGTCGCATCGCATCGCCTGCCCGCGCTGTTATTTCATTTTGCTTACCTTTCTTTCTGACTTTTTTTTCTTTTTGCTCGACTCCTAAGGATCCTATCGTGATGTTAAATAGATAATAAAAAAAAAAATAACAAAAATAATTTTTCAAATCCAAGTTTCAGAGATTAGCGCGTTCAAACAAACAGACAAAAAACAGACAAACACTTCAGATTTTTTATTAGTATAGATGAATATGTGTTCAGTTTGTAGCTATTGATATCATCATAATATTTGGAAAGACAGACTCCTCAGTCTGTTATCGTAATAATGTATCTCTACTAGTTACAAGCCGTTCGGCTTATGCTTCCTACATGGAACAGTTATCAATGATAAATAAGTAAAGCATGGTCCACCAGCTCATCCTCCTAACATCCACTGTCACTTTCTAGGTAGGTTTGAGCTATCTTTTGAGGTACAATATCAACTGCCTTCTCCAAATGGATAGGTGATAATAACTAAAAATATTCCGAGTCGAAAACAATAAATAATTAAAACAATAGAATTAATTTCAGAGAACATCTGTAAGTACATGTCATCAGTCTGTCTGTTTGTCCTATCAAACACATTAATGTGTCGAATATTTACTCAATAATGTAAAACATATGTATTTATATAGATAATTGTAGGCTTGTGTGACCTTATGTGATATAAATATAACAAAAAATAAATTCTTAAATGACGACTTAGCAGAAATCCTTTAACTTACCTATAGTGGAAATCCTGATAAATGTTCTTGCTAAATGGAAAGTTATAGCGACTTAAGGCGCTACCCCGACCAAAACCTTGCGATAGTGCGTTATTCAGAGGCTCATTAATTAAAAGAAATAAACTACATCGAAAAGTATAGTATTAATGTTCGATATCCTTCATCACAATGCACGTTTAAAATCTCGTTGTAAAAAAATTACTAAAATTGTTAATTGCCTGCATCTTTTGCTAAAGGTGACGTTCTATCAATTTGAGGATTACACTAATGAATAGATAATTTAAAAATCTAACTAATTCAAGTTTCCTTTTTACCCGTCTTCAAAAAAGGAGGAGGTTCTCAGTTCGTCATAATCTATTTTCTATGTATGTTCCCTCGACCCACCCGACCCACTGCCTCGTTGGTCTAGTGGTTGCAAGCGCTACTGCTGAGCATGAGGTCCTGGGTTCGATTCCCGGATCGGGCAGTGTTATTGGGTTTTCCATCTGGAATTTCTCAGTAGCAGCCCGGAGTCAGGATTTGTGCCCGCTTGATGGCAATAGGCTCGCCCCCTATTACACGGGACTTAAACATAACTGGCAAAACGTGGGTGTACACACCACTGCTTAACCTTTCGGGGAATACAGGCGTGATGTTATATTATGTATGTTCCCCGATTACTCGAAGATGGCTGGACCGATTTGGAATATTAATTTTTTGTTTTTTGAAATGGTATACTTGCCAGGTGGTCCCATTGTTATCAGGTCAGGATCTGATGATGGAATCCTGGAGAAATCGAGGGAAATCTTCAAATGTTATGGGCACACTTATAGCGATTTGGGTATTTTTTATAGTAACTCGTAAATTTGATTTCGAAAAGCACCATATGGTGAAGTGGAACTGATGATGAAGACGGATTTACTCAATAATAAGTATTTCACAGGTTGCGATTCGATTTCGTTAATATAGTTGCGAAGCAGTTTATGCTTGTCAAAATGCATACGGTGAAGTGGAGCTGATGGTGAAGTACCAGGAGAACTCCTCAACAATTAACGTCCCTGCATCGACAAAAGCAAAATTTTGTAAAAAGTGGTGAGCGGTTGACATTAGGCTATTGTAACTTAAATAAATTAAAAACCGACCCACTAAAAAGTGAAAAATATACTTAAAAAGAATACAACCGACTTCTAAAAAAAACACTACAAAGTGAAAAATAACTTTAATTTCGGAAGTCGTTAGCAAAAAACTAAAATACAGATCCAAAGACACCGACTTCCAAAATTAAAGTTATTTTTCACTTTGTAGTGTTTTTGTTGGAAGTCGTTTGTATTCTTTTTTTTAAGTTTTTGTTTTTATTTTAAAAGATCGCTTTTCTTTTTTATTTTATTAAAATAATTCCAAACAAATGTGTGAATTCTATGATAAATGGGCATGTGGAGGGAGCGGGACAGATCGGGTCAGAGTGGCGGGTCAGAGCGGACGTTGAGGACCGAACGCTCAAGGTCGGGGAAGCGCCTTAAGGCGCATCCCCGTGCAAAACGCAGCGCCAGCCGTTTTTTGTGCAGTTTTTTGGAGCTATATACTCTTTATCCAAAAGAAATATCAAATAATAAAAAAATACATTAAATTTCTACATAATTTTGGCTCCAAAATGGTAGATTTTTTTTTTTACTTTGTTTAATGTTTAATTCAACGAAACCACTGAAATGATAAATAATTATTGAAACCATGCATCTCCTCGAAAACTAACCATTATTTTGATTTTGGTACTTACACTAATGGATAGGCAATTTAATTATGAACTTTTTGCTAGAAATATTTTTTCAAAACACCAAAATTAGATTTTTTATTAAAATAATTCCAAAATTTGTGTGAATTCTATTATAAACGGGCGTGTGGAGGGAGCGGGACAGAGCGGGTCAGAGCGGTGGGATGGAGAAGGACCGAACGCTCAAGGCTGTTTGGTCGGGGTAGCGCCTTAATAACCAAAATAGTCACAACCAATCATTGAGACTTAAAAATAGATTAAATTGAATAAGCTTCTAGAAACCAATGGTTGAATCAGTAAACGAGATATTACGAGTATTGTTATTGCGGCGAGGCTCTAAGCATAGCTACCTTCTCTGATCACACTTATCAATTCATTTGATAAGTGTGATCAGTCAACGTTCCACCATGAGCAATAATTATTGTAACGATGCTTAAATTGAAGTTTTTACGATAGCCACAAGAACATAGGAAGTAGTCCATTCTTTATCAGAAGCAACATGACATGCTTGGAAAGTTGGAAACAATATCAGGAAAAAAAAACTGTACAAAAATACAATGCAGCTGTTTCAATTGAACATTAAAACAGCATAATCATCTCAATATTATTTCAATCCAAAGTCACCTTCACTATCAATACAGCACACATTACAAATGCAACTTTTTTCAACATTAGGATGCGCACGCGTTCCGAACAATCCGAGACAGTTCCGAATGCCCCAACAGGGAGGGGCCCTGGGCAAGGGGGACAAGGGGACTAAAGAAGACGTATCTCACCACCACGATCCATTGTCCATTGTTTTTGCCTGCTGTTATTTATGACGGACGACGTTGTATCTATCCTTTTCTAACATAGCCTGAATAATATTGTTGTCTCGCTCCCTCAAGGCTTCCGTCCCGTAATGCCGTAGCTAATAAATTACGATTCAAAAGATTATTTATTAGATTATTCATGGTGGAGAGGCCCTGTACCGTATTGGTCTTCGGGACATAACACTGCAGTGGTTTTCGTCTTTTTTCGTGTGATTGATTTGTGTCCTATCGTGTGGTGTGTCGTGTCGTCAAACAATGGGGTTTGGACGTGGATTGGCTGGTTTATGGATTTTATTGGATTCGCAGACGGTGGGTTTTGCATGTTAGATGTCTGATAAGCTTTGATGTGTGTGTGACATACGGATGGTTTTGGTGATGTCACAGAACTGCGATGAATTTCAATTTAAGTTTGTTCTTGCAGGCATGATTGTTTCAGTGTAAAACTTAAAAAAAACGAAGTGATTCTCTAAAATTTCCTTCAATCCATTTCATTAAATAGGAGTATCTTCAAAAATATATAAATATTTATTAAGCTCAGGAACGCAATAAAGTACAATAAAAATCTTTTTACTGCTCAAGCACCTATGACAGCATAAGATACTTATCTCCTTTAATATTCTAATTAGATCTAACTAACAGCTTATTAACGAGATAACTTCAAGTTCAGACCACCTATGGAGGCGACGACATTATCAGGACCACTATGATACTGACTTATTTAATCATAACCAAGAATCTACTACAACATATTTGTCATACAATTAAAATGTAACAGTTCGATAATTTGTAGCAATTAAAGAACGGGACAAACTACAGGAACAATGTATTTATAAAATATGACAGAATAATTTAGGAGCAATAAAACTCATTGTAGAACGCACTCAATTAAAACAGATACAACAAAAAATGTCGCCCCACCGGAAGCAAGGCCGATAATCGTTTGAAAAGAGACGTGCATTATTATTCACGTCCATTAATTAACCCACACTAAGTTTTAATTAAAAAACAAGCAAAGAACTTTCCATAAGAATGGTACGTCACAAACGCCGACGAATTCAAAACGCCAGCGTCTCGACCG
This sequence comes from Fissipunctia ypsillon, assembly GCA_947568875.1. Classification (NCBI taxonomy): domain Eukaryota; kingdom Metazoa; phylum Arthropoda; class Insecta; order Lepidoptera; family Noctuidae; genus Fissipunctia; species Fissipunctia ypsillon. The sequence continues at coordinate 23,198,172 of OX387654.1, forward strand.
TCATAAATAATTGGGACAAAACCTTCGCCCCCCGCGACCCGCCCCCATCCCCCGGATAAGTGTCTAAAATGTTCACAATCCGGCAATAAAAAGATAATTTATTAGTATAGCTCTTATTGTTTTCGTTATTTATGTGTATGGAGTAATGTAATCTAGCTGGTGGGGGCCCTAAATAAATAATTTTCACTTTAATGTCCCTTCTTGCCTAATCTCCCGAGCGGTCGGCTCTCAGTCCACGGGTTGTACGATATAATGGGCACCCGAGGTATTTTTAGGTCTAAATAAACATGATTTGTTGTACCGTCTCTGACAGAATTTAATTTCGTTACGGCAACGATGTGGCTCCCTCTGTCGCGAATATCTTGAATTATTTTTAATGACTCCTAGTCATTTGCATTATCGTCGATTTTTAGTAGCTTCTTAGGATTATTTATTATTTGAAATTATAGCTTCCTTTAATGAGATTTTTATTTATATTACTGAGTCTTATTAACAAAATTGTCGTTCGCCCTAATCGTTTGAGCCAGATATTTAATAAGAGACAACAATAGAATGATTAAAAGCACTTTTTTATCGCGTATCGACAAAATACAGTGCAATGCTACATTTTAAACGAAACAAAAAAAAAGTTTGCTATAAGATTTTAGCATAAATATTCTGTAATCAATTTTAAACAATGATTCCTATCCAGCACCTAAAAGTTCCAACAAAAACAAAAAAAAAGAACACAAGACCCACGTACATCACATGCAGATTTCAAAAGCGTCTGAACTTCAGTGGCCATTTCTGAAAATTAGTGGACGTGAGGCCGTGGGGGGGGAGGGCGGTGGGGGGCAGAAATGCCGTGGTGGATGATTTACACCACTCCGGTATTATGTTTTGACTTTAATAAACAGAACGTTTGTCATGGCAGACTATACGTCGCCAGTCTTGGGCAAGTTTTGTGCTAGTGTTGGGCCAAGAGTTCTAATGTTGTATGCAAGTGGTGTTAGATTTACGTTTGAGAGGTGGAGGGACTACTGGTGGCTAGGCTAGTTTGATTAGTGTAGGCTGTGCTGTCCAAAGTGCCACCTGTAGTATCAATTTTTGATAGACTTACAAAATCTTTCGTTTTCAGCTGTCGATAATTGATTTCAATGCAAGTTTCGGTACAATAGATTTGGGTATAAATTTGGGTTTTACGACACCATTATTAGCGTCAACAGAAATAAAGACGAGTTTTTTTTTAAATTGTATTGTCATCAAAATCTATTCCAAGATTCAAAAACAACTCCACATTAAAACCAAAATATCCTTTCAAAACACAACTTTCCACAAAATTGCATCCAAATAATATTCATACAGACTGCCAAACCCATTTCCATTGTGCTTGGAACGTGTCCTGAGTTGACCTTAGTTCGTCTAGTTTTAATTACAGCCGACAGACGGACGGCAGGACATCCGAGCTTCGCTGTTTTGAAGACTCGACGTGACAGTTGGTGTAGACTAATTCTGATGTCGTAGTTTGAGTTCATAAGAGAATTTGTAATGGGAAAAGGATAAATTGTATGTTTCATCTGTTAATGAAAAACTGTTTTGAGGAATAATGATACCAAGTGAATGCTGTAAATGAAGAAAACAAATGTAGAGGCCGACATTAGAATAAGAAAAAAAAAAAACAATAATTCAATACTCACATCGTTTAGTTGTCATAACGAAACTGACTGACACTAAATAAATAAGTTTGATTCATTTAGGCCCTTAAACTATCACACCTATGTACCACCACAAAAACCATCATTTTAACAGAACACGTGCTAAAGTCTCGACCACGCCACAATTCCACAACCCACAACAATAATTGTCTCAACAAAGTCTCATATCAAATACATGACGAGCTATAAAGACAAAGCACGAAGATGCCATCAACATGTCATCCACCCATAAAACTCAGCCATACCTGGCCATCATTGTCGTAGACCACAGCAAACGGCCCATAGTTCCCCCCTATAGTTTCACCCCTCGTTTCCAGCTTTTAATTATAATACTTTATAGCCCTATAAATCACGGCGTGCGTCCCGGGCGGCTACCACCCCCCACCCCCCTTTGAAGGATACCAGTTCAATTCTCGTTGGGTGTAATAATTTATAAAGAAATTATTCCCTTTTTCTGCTGGGGGTTAAAGATGGTCGTGACGTGATCTGTGATCGTCTGGCGGTGACAATCATTTTGGTTTTGATGTGGTTTTGTGTCGGTTTTGTATTTTGAGAATTGATGGATACAGATTATTTTGGTTTTAATTGGAATGCGTAACAAGTATCCTACTTAATATTGTAAATGTTAAAGTTTGAATGTTTGTTACTCAATCACGCAAAAACGGCTCAACGGATTTGGATGAAATTGGACACACAAATATTTTATAACCTGGATTAATACATAGCGATACTTTTTATCCCGGTAGTACATTACCGTGGGTTAATTTCCGCCCTCCACGCGGGCGAAGCCGCGGGGAAAAGCTAGTTCTTAATAAAACATACTAAGAGATAGTAATCATTTAGCGTTGAAAATTTAATTGACACATAACTTCAGCGTGATTTTAGGCGCCATATTTATAGAGTCGTAGTTGTTCAAAAGGTTTAGTTCAACCTTATTCAAAAGCCCTAACTTTTCCTTATTTATTACGCTTACCTATTAAGTATTTACTGTGAGACCAAACTGAAATTATGGTTTTGCTTCGATTAAAAACAAAACGTAAAGAATGAAGAGCGATGAATTGAATGAAAAGTTCAAACGATCGATGTATTACAAAAAATAATCACACGTCAAAATATCTGTCGTCATCAATTAAATGAAGAATGTATGTCTATTTAAGAACCGCTAACGATTGTTCTTGCAACAGTAGATTTCTCAAGTTCTCAATACGACATGTATCGGTACTACTCCAAGACACGCAGAGTTACAAAGTATTGAAGTTTAGTGATGTGACTTGTACGTCAGTGATGTCACTGTATGGAGATTTTTGCCCATTATGTCGAAAATAATAACCAAACGAAAGTAGTCGAACATTATCTGCCAATATTGGACACAGTCATGTCAACGTCCGACAGTCGTTTTAATGTTAGAAAAGCCGCAATAGAGTGCTTAGTACATAAAAAATGTACTCTGATAACATAGTGTTGCTATAAAATAATATTCTTATATAGCAAAACTTAAGTTTCCTTATACGCGCCCCCGTCGCCGGGGCTCATAGGGACGCCAGGTCTAAGTTTATGGAATGGGACTTGTGCGGTAGGCCTAGGTCCGGTTCTGTCTATAAAGATATGTGTGATAGCAGAAGGGTATTCAAATCAAGATTGAAGTGGTGTCAAAATCACCAAGATCAGATTAGAATGGATGCCCTCGCCGATAAACACCGTGAAGCCGATTTCCGTGGCTTCTGGCAGAGCACAGCCAAAATCAACGTCCGACCTGGACTTCCTGCGAGCGTCGGCGGGGTGAGTGATCCTAAGAGCATTGCTAATCTTTTTAAAGAGCATTTTGCTGTTAAATCGCCGCGTGGTCTAGGCGGTGAGATGCTCAATGCTGACAGGAGTGGTCATGTTGTCGGGACGAGATTTAGTGCGAAAGGGGTAGCTAATGTCATAAGACATATGTCCCGAGGAAAATCTCCGGGTCACGATGGACTCAGTATTGAGCACTTCCTGCACGCTGGACCTCACATCTCGCGAGTGTTAGCAATGTTTTACTCCCTATGTGTGAGCCACAGCTATTTGCCGGACGATTTTATGAAAACCGTGGTAGTGCCGGTAGTTAAAAATAAGACGGGTGACTTAGCTGATACCAATAACTACAGGCCTATCTCTCTCGCTACCACAGCAGCTAAAGTTTTTGATGGTCTGCTTAATTTACAGCTGAACAATTACGTAACTCTCCACGACAACCAGTTCGGGTTTCGTCCGCAGCTATCAACGGAGAGCGCGATACTGTGCCTTAAGCACACCGTCAACTATTATACGAAGAGAAACACGCCGGTATACGCATGCTTCCTGGACCTCTCCAAGGCTTTCGATTTAGTCCAATACGATGTCCTGTGGAACAAGTTAGACCAGATTAACTTACCGAATGAAATTACCAGCCTATTTCGGTTCTGGTATGGACATCAAAAGAATTGTGTGAGATGGGAGGGGGTGATGTCAGAGCAATATGACCTTGAATGTGGTGTCAGGCAGGGCGGGTTGACCTCTCCTACGTTATTCAACGTGTACATGAATGACCTGATCGTCGCGCTAAGCAACTGCCATGTCGGCTGCCATATTGATGGAGTGTCTGTGAATAACCTCAGTTATGCAGATGACATGGTGTTGCTGAGCGCGTCGGTATGTGGTCTGAGGAAGTTGTTAAATGTATGTGAAGGCTATGCTCATGATCATGGTCTGCGATATAACGTGGCAAAAAGCCAGTTCATGGTTTTTGGAGTTGGTGCAGTAAGTCCCCAGAATGTTCCGTCTGTTAGACTGAACGGGAGACCTCTGGAGAGGGTGAATACATTTAAATACTTGGGACATATTCTTACGCCTGACCTAAGTGATAATGAGGATATTGAGAGAGAGCGGAGGTCACTCTCAATACGAGCCAACATGATAGCCCGCAGGTTTGCTAGGTGTTCACGGAAAGTGAAAGTCACACTGTTTAGAGCGTATTGTACATCCCTTTACACCTGCAGCCTGTGGGCTCGTTACACAAAGAAGTGCTATAGCGACCTCCGCGTTCTCTACAATAATGCGTTTAGGATTGTGGTGGGGCTGCCTCGGTTCTGTAGCGCCTCGGGCATGTTCGCGGAGGAGCGCACCGCCTGTTTTCACGCGACTATGCGCAGGCGGAGCATTTCTCTGGTGCGCAGAGTACGGGCCAGCTCCAACGCAGTCCTGGAGATGATTGCTGACAGACTGGACTGCCCCTACATGCTGCATTGCTGTAGCAGGCATGTTCAGGCAAGGCCGTTTTGCAGGCGTTATTAACTCTTGAGTGTCTTGTGTGTGTTTTAAAGTATCGTAATTTTATCATTTTAATGCTATTTAACTAATTTTATTTAATTTTGAATTTTTGACATTTATTATGAATTTTATTATTATTATTTTATTCGATTATATTATTAGTGTTGAATGTTTTGTAATTGTCTTCTATGGGTCTAGTTACCCGAAATAAATGAATTTTAATTTTAATTTTTAATTAACTCATTTTCAGTGATTATCAGTCACATATCAACAGAAGTTTCTAGTTAAGTTGAACCGATAAGTCAGTGTTAAGTAAAACTACTGTAACTTAATGCTACAAGACGTCTAACTTACGGCGTGTGCGCGGTGCCATAGAGTAAGAGTTAACGGAGGGTGCAAACATTACAATGTATTGTGCCTACTGGAGTGCGCCTTTCCAGTGTATACTAACTCTATGTAAGTGATATTAAGTTGATTTTAGAATGACTGGTGCTATTGAAAAAGTCATAAAATTTGTTGAAGTTGTACCGCAAACTAAAACTAAACATGTGTAAGTTTTAAAGTTATTTTTCCTAATACACATATTTGTTAAACATTCTTGGAAACTAAATTGTGAACGCATAGTAGGTAGATTTTAAGCTATCATGAATGTATATTCAATTCTATACCATAAGTCAATAAATAGTAGGTACAGTGGATAGACTGATGTAATTTTTAGTTTACTTTAAAATATTGGTGATGTTCTTCAGAAAGGTTAGGTGTGTAGTACTCGCAACCGGGCGGTGTGCGCGTATGACCAGATGTATGAACATAAACGAGGCAAAAGGAGTATTTAAGAATCGTATCAGGTGGCGTTCTGTGGTTTCTACCTACCCCCATGGGAAGAAAACGTGAGTTTATGTATGTTTAAGTATGTTTAAAATTTGTATTTTTAACCGACTTCACAAAGAGAGGAGGGTTCTGTACTCATCGAGTATTTTTACGAGTATTTTATTGAATTTTTTTTTTAACTGAGATGTTTTTAACTTGACGTTTGCTCTCTTTTCGAGATTCGGTATTAAATTATTGGAGTTAAACTTTGCACCAACATCAGTGAACCTTGTTGCCGTGACCTCATATTAAAACAACAAAGATCAGAACTAGTACTATCAAAATCTTACCAACTTCAGTCGTTCGCAGTGTTCTTGTGTTTACTACCCGGACTTACCTGAAAAATAAAATAAATAGGGTTAAGTTCTTGCGTTTCTTACGTCACTGCCGATCTAAAAATGTTTCAGTAAGAAATTGGGTCGCTAATAATATATTTTCGATCAAACATGGAGAGACCTTTAAGCTCTATTATTATCTTTGCGGGATGTTCGAAAGAGTTACCGTGGCCCCGGCACAGGCAGCAGAAGGAACACGGGTGGGTTTTAGTCAGTAAAAGTCTGACACGCCCTCCCGCTCCGCCCAGAGCGGGAGAAGTCATTTGATGATTTCCCATCCACAAAAAAAAAAAAAAAAAAAAAAAAAAAAGCTCTATTATTATCTAGAATTCATTTAGAAAATGCATAATAATGTACATTATTATTATTATTGTTATGCATTTTCTAAATTAATACTACATGCGATGTTTTCTTTCGCTAATAATAGTTGACATTTGACAGGCCTACACTGTCCTCCCATACTTAATAACACTGTAATTTGAAAACATTGTAAAAGCCAATAATTTTTAAAAGAGTAACCGTGGAGTTTCTTGCCGGTTCTTCTCCATAGGAAACGACCAATTGGAACCGTGCACCAGCTCCCGACGTTTCATAAGTGCCCATGTAGGTTTCTTATGTGAAATAAAATATTTTGATTTTGAATGTTGTTGATTTGTGTAGAATAGAAATATGATGAAACGTACCTAAACTCATTTCTTTTTCAGGCAGGAACTACAGGACGCCACCTGCTACAATCCTGACTGACTGACGAAGCGTAAGCGCATGCCTTTCATGTCTGGATGCTTTAATTTAGATATTAAGTTCTATTTACTTTTTTATTTTTTATTTCTGCTTGAGTATAGTTCTGTATGATATATTGGTGTGTGCTAGCTGATGTGGCAAATAATTTGATTGAATGTTTTCTGTTTTTAATGCATATTGTTGTATAGTTTCAAGTTTTTCTAACTGAATAGACAGCTGAGCTGCTGGGGAGTTTCTTGCGCCACTTCTTCTTCCCAGCTAAAGCACTAGGAAGTGGTGAAGGGCGGGCGTGCCGGGGGACTGACTTATGTAATTTTGACGTTCGAAACGTGCTGATTCTCAGCCCATTTTAAATAAATGACTCCTCCGTGCCTATTTGGTAACATCACTCCTGTTTTCCCCGTAGGGTTAGGCAGAAGTGTACAAGTAGTCCGCCCACATGTCGCCAGTTATGTTTAAGTCCCATGAAATGGACGTGTTGAAAAAAAAAATTAGAGTCTTGCAAAATTTTAACTCATGAATTTGTTCATGCATTTTTAAAACATTTATTTATAATTTACAGTAAAGTATGTTATCGGAATCTGTGATGCATAGGTATTAATGCAAAAGTGGTGTATGTCTTATCGACGTGAACATTCGTCGTAGTCCACTGAAGTGATACATGTCGTTGGTTGTGAATAATAACATAAATATTATTTTATGCACTTCAGCCTCCAGCTTATAAACAACTGTGATTGTGTCGCACCTTAAATATTACTGAAGAATTACCATAGAACAACAAAACATTAAATTTTCCTTCACTTCGCAAACTAAAAAGAGTTTTCGTACAGTGTCGCATAAACGTTGACGATCCATGTGACGATCGCGTAACATAATATGGCGTGCAACCTGTCACTCTGTCAGTCAATTTGGCCCGACAACCAGTAAGGCTGCTATAAATGTCGTGAAGCTAAACTTTGTTATTTGGACAGAAACATATCATCATGCCTGTGCCGAAGGGTTAGGCAGGTATATTTGACCCACATGTCCCACATTTCGCCATTTATGTTTTAGTCACATGTAATAGGCAGCGAGCTTGGACTCAATCACCAATACACAGGCCAGAATGCGCAAAAATAGTTTTTTCTGTAACATTCATGCAGTTGTTTTTAACAGTCTCGTTTAGTAGTCTTCTTCTTATGTTTTTAGAGTAAAATGTAACCACTTGAACAGGACTGGCCACATTGAATTCGTCTCGTAGGTGTTCGGGCACAGTGAAAAGCCAGCAAGTGTGACATCGACAGGTATTCGTCACCGCGGTCGCTTCAATACGACTGGGATCCCTATACCCCCAATTGCATAATGTATAATAATCAGCCTATAATTTTCCCACTGCTGGGACACAGGCCTCCTCTCTGTGAGAGGTAGTGGGCTGTAATCTACCACGCGGTGCACTAGTGCAGGTTGGTAGATGTCATATATCTTAGAATTTTTGGTTTTAGAACATGCCGGTTTCTTAACGATGTTTTCCTTCACCGTTTTGAGAGCAGTGGTAATGAAATAATTTACACAAAGTAAAGCGTCTGCCTGGGTTCGATCCCACGATCTACAACTCGTAAGCCGGGGCCATTACCATTGGGCCACCACTGCTCTCTCCCCCTCTCGCCCCCAATTACACTAGTCTAAATCTAAAGCAGCAGCAGTTTTAAGGCCAAAGCTTAAAAGTACTAAGTATACTTTTGTTTATCTCCGGATTATCTTCTCCCAATTCTTCACCAGAGCATGTACGGCTGCCACTAGGCCCCATCAAGTCATTTACCGCGAGCTTAAAACTTGGCACGCGTTGCCGAAGGGGTGGGTGCGTGCAAATATGACAAATTTATGTAAAACGGGCTCTCTCTTTGTACGGCAAGCAGCCGTCGAGAAATTAGTGCTCATTTTGTCTCATGTTTACGAGTGGGAGCACTGTGCGCCTCAAAAATATGGTAATGGCTGCACAGTGGTCGGGTTTCGTCTAGTGTATCGATTTTGAGAATCGTTCGAGTTGCAGAGGTTGTGTGATGGTGGTAGGGGTTGCTTCTGTATGTTTGTGAGTTAAATGGTAGTGTTAGTGCCGCATCGATGAATACAGGTTAACTCGTTCGTAGCTATTTTCAGATCAGGATCTCGCTAAAAGCTTAGGACAGCTTTTTGGCAAATTTATTATTGACAAAGTAAAGTAATCTATAAGCTGGGTTACTTAAAATTCCTAATTTTCGTTTAATATTAAATATAAGTTCAGACTTATTACAACGACAAGATTCCGGATGCTATAATTACTTCGTTTTAACTAACTTTTTGCATATTTCACTAGCCAAAAGCATCCGTATGAAGCATGAAACGGTTCCGCTTACTTAACGCTTCCAAAAAGCTAGTAAAGCCCTGTTTACCCCATAAATAGTGAAGCGTGAAGAAATGTCGTCGGGCTGTAAGAATCTATTTCGAGTGCGTCTAAGAGCGAGCGTGATCCGGAGGAATTGTCGCGATCCATCGGCCGTTAATCGTGACACATCGCTGTATTTTCATCTAAACTCGTTACGTTTTATGCGAAAGAGGAGCGAGGAGTAGGCGTGCGACTTTTTGTCGCAGTTCTGTAGATTAAGAAAATTCAATTGACAAATGATTTTTTTTGGAATATCGAACAACAATAATTTGAAGCAGAACTGTTATCATTTATTGCCATGTTTTCTCATTTAGTTCCATAAAGATATTGCAGCATTTCTGATTCAAACTTGTTTTTCCATTGTTTGTGACAGCGTGCAACATCATGGGTTGCAAAAAAAATGTCTTTTCTTACTTTCAACACAAAAATATATCCAAACGATCACTAAAACTTCGCACGTATAATATGCCTACTTATATGAAAGAGTACCAAACACTGAAAATCTAACTAAAAATGTACGTAGTACCTACATGCCACGAAACAGTCGACAAATATTTCGGTCGCAAGTCGCAGGTGTGCGGCGCTCAGCTGACAGATACAACTCAGATTTATGTGTTTACTGTATAAATCACGAGACGTCAACGTTGCCTCTCATTTCTTTTTTCGTTTCGCGCCATACATCATAGTTTTGTCTTCCGTGGTCAAATTTTTTATTCCAGTCTAGAACGCGAGAGTGCGCGCTTCGAGTTATTTTAGGGTTTGTTTGCTTATGGTTTTTCGTGATGAGGACATGTTGTGGTAATCCTCGTCGGTTCTACAGACCTTTCTCTTTCGGAACCCACATGGAACTATTTTGTAAATACCTAGTAATAAAAATTTGTTGCTAATCCTACTCACCTACGTGGATCACTTTTTGAGTTTAACTTCATTTGATTTAGTTATTCGTAAATAAAAAGCTAGTAAATACCTACTCTGGTTTTTTCAGTAAATTTCTTTGTTGCTAACCAGTTTGTTGACAGTTTTGAGAAAACCCACTGGAAAATAACAGATCATAAAGATTAAATCAGTCTGCAGACACCCAGACATCGCCCAAGAAAAACACGAAAAAATCCAACAATAAAATCAATTTTAGACGCGATAAATCCCCTAATCCAGTACAAGATATAATTCTCGCACGACACGTCGCTACTTCCAGATCAATCATCGTCTCCTTAACGATTGCTACAGCTGTTGTGTGCGCGATTGATGGAGCTATAAACTATATTTATAGCTTGGATAGCTCGAGAATAGTTCTGATGTGTGTCGCTCAAGAAACTGGATTATCTAGGATGGATGGCGAGGTGGATGCGGCAGTTACAATGAATTATTATTGTCAAACTAAAATTCTTAGAACAAATAAAAATATACAATTGGTGGAGGCGTTGAGTGATGAGTTAAACTTGTGTTTAAAGTGTGTCGGAAATGTTGAAGATAAATTGGATTAGCAACACGTGTTGAAAGAAGAAAAGTCAACAGAATAATAAAAATCTTGGTTTATCTGTGACTGCCAGTCTAGATTCTAGGAACCTTACGAAATCAGTGGTTGCAGTAATAGTCTGATCCAACAAGAACACAAAATATGACGATAAATAGTAACATGAGACAGATACCTATTACCAAGAAAATCTTCAGCTAAGGAATAATGCTTTTATATAATTAAAAAGCGAAAAGGTTGGAGTTTGGATCTACGAACATCTTTCATGGGGTCCTCAGCTACAGGACGTAAGTCGCAAAATTTTTGGCATCATTGCGGAACTTTCTAACTGCCACTAAAACTGCGCTTGTACAATCACTTTTACTTCCCATCCTTGACTACGCTGATGTCAGTTATCTCGATCTCACTGAGGCACAACTAGATAAACTTGAGCGACTTCAAAACTTCTGCATAAGATTTATATTTGGCCTGCGCAAATATGATCACATTTCTGAATTTCGTACAAAGCTCAAGTGATTTCCCATACGTTTACATTATCATTACATAAAGTACATATATCATGTATATGGTATATACATGATATACCTACAGTATTGTCTCTCCTTCTCCCTTTTAATCCATCCAAAGGTTGTCTGTAAAAGAGATAAGACCGCCCATTGTGTCACCCCCCTATGTGTTTCTACATATACATATTTGTAATTTTTACGGTGTACATAATAAAGAGTATTCTATCTATCTATTTATAATAAGACAAGTCCTGTATGCACCTACTGACACGTTAAAGGAACGTATGCGCACCATTAATGTTGCAACACTCGCAGTTAAGGTCTGTCTGCGCCATCACGATTTACATTGCCATCGACACTACAAAAGAATACGTCAAGAGAGACAATTCAACAAAAAACATGACTGCATCTACTGCATCCTATCACATCCAGTATTCCTACTTCCTGAGTACTATGACGAGCGATAATGTCGTAAACAGAAGTCCCACGAGAGCGACGCGGCAGCAATAAAACACGCGTTATTGTCATCAACCACATTATTCTCGCCTCTGACAGCACTAGTATTCATTCCGTTTTTATTCACTTCTATAATCCTTGCTTTTTAGCCTCTTTTCATGAGAGATCTGTGTGTTTTAAAACAGTGTTCTAAAATTCTAACTTTTTTTGAGTTCTTGCTCAGTAGGCTGAGTTGGTTCTCTCTGTTAGTTTCTTACCCCTTCATCTCCATAGGAACCTACTACGCTTTGGAATGGACAACTAGCTTCATCTTTTTACTGACCGACTCCTTGACAATTCAAAAGTGCCTGTAATTGGTTTAATTGCAACAAATGCATGAGTTTAATTTATCCTAATCAATAAATTTATAAATAATTGTAAAGCGAAGAAGATTTTTTCAGTGACTACTGACAGTACATTCCGTTCGAAGACTTTGGATCTTGAGTATGAAAGTACATTCATCGGCTCCAGATTGAAATCTTTTGTATTAAAACCCTTTCCGACTTCCTTAACTATTTTAACGACTCATATTTTCATGAAATCTGCTAAAGCTATTAATGCATTTTCACCTGAAAATACCAGCGCACGTTACACTAATTCCCCCTTCCCCCTACCCCTACCTCTCTAAACTCGTGCTTATACCTGAATTCCCGGAGTACAGTTTAAAAACTTCTTCGCGTATCCCGTTGCCCGGTGCACTCCTTGACAATCGATTGACGGGTGTCCCCCTGGCCCCCTCCACCCCCCCATCTTGCACCCCCACCCCCTGGCGCATTCGCCTGACCCACATAGACGCCATATTTATAATAATTGTACCCCGATCCGAGAGAGTAAATCAGATAGTTTTGGTATGGCAGCAGTTTGGGTTTAACGTGGCAGTTTTTTTTTAAGTGGGTTTTTGTTTTAAAGTTTATTGTTTAGAGCGGTTGTGAGTTTGTAAGTTAAAAATTATTTAAATTAACTTGTCAAGACTACGTCAATGTGAATTCGAAAAGTTAAAGGTTGAGCGCAAAACATAACCCATTATCTACGTTATTTACGATGAGCCTAACCGTTAGCAAAAAAATCTTAACAAATCCGACATTTGCAGCACCAACCCTACATTCCCGCAGGGTAAGCAGATCACCAAATTCCATTTTCCAGACGTCTCCAACTCAATCAAGCCGAACTATTGATTAGAGCCACCTCCCTAACCCCACATGACCATCAGAACAAAACAATACGTATCGTACATATGCGTCGCGAAAGTAAATAGCACCCCTCCCCAGTTACCCCCTCGTTATCACGCCCCGGACATAATTTAAGACGAGTCCGACCGTCCGTAGTGTCCGGACACTCGGATATATCCGTCAATTCTGTTTGTTGGATTGATTTTTCGAACCAAGCAGACTTTTGAAGGGTTTCGTTTCGGTTAAAAGTTTGCTGAAAGATAGATAACATTTATACTATCTTTATTCTTTAGATTTTGTTTAGAGAATGATACGTTAGCACGGGTTTGGTAATGTCAAAGAGCTGAAACCTATCAGAAAAACATATGCGTTGCAAAACTCACTCCCTGTCACCCCGGTGAACCCCCTCGTTATCACGTCTCGGACATAATTTAAGACGAGTCGGATCCGGTCCGATCGGGTCCACTCACGGATATATGCGTCAATAGAGTTGGATTGATTTTTCGAAGTAAGCAGACGTTTGACAAACAAAGAAGAAGTAGAAACGTGCAAGACTGGAACAAAGTTTCTAGGATACTTTTTATAGATTTACCCATGTTAAAGTAGTAGTGGGATTTGGTCTTTTAAAGTACCTACACATAACATCACACCTATACAACATTTCCCGGAATTAACGCACAACCAAGAGGTCATTGTACTCGTACCAATAATAAAAAATTCTTTGTTCATTTTATCAACAAAATAATATAGATGTCTAACAAGTATTATGGATACGAGAATCATTCCAGAGCACTTGAAATAAAAATATATACAAGGTGTAACATAAATGCACAACCAAACCAAACAAAACCTGAAATCGCAAAAAAACATCAGCTCCTCCCTACATTTACAATTGTTCGCATAACTCGTCAAAATGTAGGGAACAGCAGATTTTTTTTCGTGATTTCAGGTTTGATCCAATAGTAAAAGTTGTTCATAATGATGAGTACAATGATCCCTTAAGAGGTTGTGCGTTATTTATGTAAGTAACATCTTGTATATGTCAGTTCATCAATTTCACAAAACGAGTTTGTCTATTATTCCATAAATATGGCTAACAGCTATACAATACTTACATCTTAATAATATATTTAAATTAGCAAACATGTGTGCAGTTTTCGATGAATCGACGAAAACGTGGCAAGCATTGGAAACTGTCGAGTTAACGCAACTGTCTAATCGGCAAAACTGATCAATCAACGAAACTAGGGAATTATGTAAATAAACTGACGACTGAGGGAAACTGACCAGTGGTACGCAGACTCCATTGTACTCATCATTATGAACAACTTTTACTATGGCACGAAACCCGAAATCGCGAAAAAAAAATCTGCTCTTTTGGCGAGTTACGCGAGCTTAAAAATGTAGGGAACAAATTATTTTTTTCGCGATTTCAGGTTAGGTCGCATATTAAAATTTGTTCATAATGATGAGTACAATGACCCCTTAAGATGTTGTGCGTGAATTCTGCGACATGATGTATACTCCGAAAGGTTAGGCAGACGTGTATGTAGTACCTTAAAATAGTACACCCACATTTCGTCAGTTATGTTTAAGTCCCATGTAAAGGGGGCGAGTCTATTGCCATCAACCGGGCACACATCTAAAATATTTCATAAAATTCTGGTAATGTCACGGGGAGATAAAAACAATCGTAAGTTTGTCGCTTACTCTACCATCGGTGTTGTAAGTTATGAACGTCAACTTGAGAAATAACTTAAAAGTGTGGCCAACGTGCTCAATTTGTACCTACATGAGTTTTGTTAGAAAGAGAAGAATATAAATTGCTTCGCCCATCGCCCAGGAGAACTGCAATAACCTTTGACTTTTAGAACTTTCCCGAGTTCAGACGCAACTGAGTTAATGTTCATTTTCTTATGTATTCTCAAACAAAAGAACATACAATTAACTGTGCCAATATTTTTTCCTTGGTAATTCCTATAGGTTTGTAAAATCTTAAAATAAAATTTCGCTTCACTCCATCATGTCAGTTCTTCTCGAAAGAGAACTAAATAAATATAAATTCCACATTTTTTTTAAACAAAGCTTAACGCAAAACGTTTTCGTTTCCCGAGTCGGGACAAGATGTCAAGTGACGTCATCGAGATAGCGTCCAAAGGGTTGAGTTCCGTCGCTTAAAAAAGTATGAAAAAAATAAATTTCTTATCTGTGGACCGAACGACCGATTGTCCCGTCCATATTGTGTGCAAGAAATGTAGGTAAATGAATCAAGGTATCTTATTTTATCTGTGGCTAGTTAAAAATGGAGGGATGTTAGGAAATTGGCGTTTTATCTGAACGTACCTGTTCGTGTATCTTGCAGCTGCTTGATAACCACTTGATTTGTCTGTTTTGTAAATGGTGCATATTTAAAAAATACATAGATAAGTTAAGCGGTTAACGCTGCAGAATTAGTATCGACCACTCGATCTAAGTATTGTCTTTCTTTGAATAAAAAATGCACTTTGTAGTGACAGGACATCTGCTTGCAACGGAATATATTTCACACAAAGCCATTATATTATGTACTTTGAAAAAGGCGATAGAAACGCAATAGGCAGTTCACTTTGTATCTCTTTCCGAATATGGTCTAAGCAGAAAATTCTGGATTCCGGTTAACTGGAGACAGAATACAACCCTAACTTTCCTTCGAAATGATAAAAATGTTATGCCTGCTGACACTAACCCTTTAGGTACGTAGGCTCCCATTTTCTCCCTAGGCAACTTAACCCTACCTCATCTTCACCAAACCGTCGACAATCTAAACTTAGTCCACACGATCTACCACTGGGGACTAAACATGGCACATTTAAAACAAAACGCTAAAAGTGAACATTTACCAAAACTACTTAACGTTTGTAAGATGTCCCCAAAACTTGTGAAGTAGTTTAATCCTTTCTATTTATTCGTCGCAGTGGGAAATCATGCTCTGTCAGATCTATTGCGAGTTAAAAGCGAAACAATTTGCCTTTGACATTGAAGGGTTAAGTTACGTTTAGATTTAAATGTTTCGAGACTATTTTTAGGAATCTCACAAAAGATTTCATAGGGTTAAAATTGTATCAAACGTTTTATGAAAATCGAATAAACAGGGTTAAAGAATACAATTGTTTGCGGCCTACAATCTACATTCTTGAGCTATGAATAACAAGAAATGTGACAGCATTCAATGCATGGGCGTTAATAAAACTAATCTGCTTAAAATAAAATTTAAAAATTGCGAGAGCCGGATGCCGGGAGGGGACGCCCTAGGAAGACATATAGTGATCTTATTGGTGATGTTCTTCAGGAAGGTCAGGTACGTAGTACTCGCAACCGGCGAGCTTGTATGACTAGATGTATGAACGTAAACTAAGCAAAAGGAGGATGTAATTGCCAGAGAAATCAAAGAAATCTCACTGCCAGCAATTTGCACTGAAACTGCGAGGACTATTCATCTCCAAACAAACACACACAAACAACCCAACATATTCAATACCTCACTCAAATGACAATTACAAGCATCAAGCAAGAAATTTAAAAAGAAACAAAACAAAAGGTGCGCGCACACTGGCGCATACGTCCCGTTCGGAACATATTCCGTCTCAAGCGATGCCGTCTCGTGTCCCTCCCGTCTCGCGATTAAAAGTGCAGGTGGGGACTGTCCAGCATTGATCTGGCGGTGACGCCGGACGATGGAGACGTCACCCACCATCACCCACCTCGAGGGTGGGAGGGGGACACCTCTCCGTAAGTAGACGTGTGGACATGCTTAGCGATGTGCTGATAACGTCGCAGTTTTCTTATTTATTTTGTTTTGTTGGCGTTTGTGGATTAAACCGTTTGAGTGGCACGTAGCAGTGAAATGAGGGATCTAGGATTAGAATTTTCTGTTTGGCTCGTGGATTAATTGATGTTGGATTTTGTATGATTAAAACTGCGTCACGTGATGCCGATGTTTTCGTTAGAGAAAGAACGCTTTTATATAGCTTTTATATCTTTATTTGTTTTTGTTGTTTTATATTTTATTCTTATTATTATTTTTGTGATATAATTTAATTAGTATAATTGTGATGATTTAAATATGGATCGACATTTAATTTTGTTACTAATTGTGATGATCTAGCTAGATATGGTCTGCATGTATGATTTTTACTATATATTTAGTTATAGAAATTCAGACACAATGTAAAAATTGTTATTGAATGAATAAAAAAAAAAAAAAAAAAAAAAAAACGCAGGAATAGTGTACAACGAAATAATGTTCCAATCAGTTCAATCTGGTCATTTATTTGGTCGCTTCTCACCATGATTATGCCTAAATTGTGTATTGTGTAGAAACATTTTGCTGACATAGTTAACGACACCTATTCAAACCGTACCAATCTTAAAACTAGGTACAAAAATCTCTAATTAAACATACAATTACAGAACTCATTAAGAAACGTCCGTAGTAGACAATGGGCAGTAACGAGTGTCAGAAAACGACTATCAACTCGGCGAATCGGTCGAGCGAGAGAACTATTCACAAATTAGTCGGGACAGAACTCTCCACACTCAACGTCGCCACATCCGCGTAGGGTGGCCAGCTTGCCAGATGGACACGTTATGTAGACTGTGTGAAGTTTGTATGCTTTCGAAATTTTTTATGGCTGCATGGAAACATGTCTAGTTTTATTACACATAGTCTACTACTAATCATGCAGGTGTGATGTAGCCACTATCTCAATTGCCAGCGTTAGTTTGATGTTTTCGTAGCATATGAAATAAGCTGAAACAAGTTAATGAAGATGAATTAAGTTGTTTTTACCAGCTACTGTAGCGTTATCACTTCATCACTATATTCAATCAAGAAACTCCAACTTTTACAACTTTTTAGTGTGTAAGTAAACAGTAAGTATTAATTTCTAAATAACATTACGTTCACAATCCTAGACTTAAATCCACGATCTATCTCCACATTAAATTATATCAAAGAACCATACTTACTTCGAAACAAAACTCCTCGTAATAAAACTCGGACGTGGCGACCCTACGGCCGCCGGACCTCGCCGTCTTGCAACGTTTGACTGAGCGAAATCACTCAAAAGTTTTAATGTCGCTTCCGTGGGGACGCGGCCGTTCCGGTCCGGCGGGCGGTGTGCGCGCGACTTTATGTCTGCGTTGTTATTTAGATTATACGCATTTGTGTCCTAGGGTTAAGAGTTTAGGTTTTAGAGGAATGTTGGCTGTTCTAGGGGGGTGTGTTAGTGCTGTGTCGGAGTTTTTGAAAGTATGTAAACGAATTTGATTGTGTAGGGAATATGGTTTCGGAAAAGCAATTATTGAAAATACTCGTACATCACTTTCCAAAATACCATTCATCGTTCGTTCGCTCAGGTAAACACCTCTTTCATGTCATCGTGTTTTATCAATAAATTCAGAGAAAAACTGCTCAAATAATCAAAATTCACCAACCTGACAAACAATCCCCAATAATTCGTCAAAATATTCCGAAAAACGAGCGAATTAAAAGTATCAAAAAAACGTCACACGACAATCACCTTTTTCTACTTGGAATAAGCACGAAATTCCCTTGCATATCATAATGACAGACAGTTTAATTATCCTCGCGGCCGATATTGCAACAAGCGGGATTAAAAGGAAAAATTAATTGAATCCATTCAATTTTCTAACCGCGAACGGTGCCGGGTGACGGATACTGTCTGTTAATACCCAATTATCGGCACCCCCTTGCTCCCCCGCCATCGTAACGACTTTAATATCGGCGGGTGAAAATTTTTCGAATATGATTTCGGTAAGTGTGTAATGTAGAATAAAGAATCGTGTGGAGTGTGCACGTAGGGGTTAAGCAATGTTCAGAAATTACATTATTTTGAGTAAGGGTTGACTTTCATTAAAAGAACATTCAGCTTTATGCATACTGTTTAACGTGTATTCTGTTGTGGTGATGACGTATAAGGACCTTTTTTTTTTTTGGATGGGAAATCATCAAATGACTTCTCCCGCTCTGGACGGAGCGGGAGGGCGTGTCAGACTTTTACTAACTAAAACCCACCCGTGTTCCTTCTGCTGCCTGTGCCGGGGCCACGGTAACTCTTTCGAACATCCCGCAACCCCGGCTGACGTATAAGGACCTAATCTTATTATCGATTTCTGACAAATGCGTGCATTGACTTGACAGGTCCACTCAATCTGTGTGGTTCTTCAATCTACATGATCTTCACATGATCTAACCAAGATTATGTCTGGACTTTAAAAGTTTGTTTCGGCCTTTCTTCTCAGAGTCAGATAGGGAACGCCAACCTCATGTACTTATAAAAAATATTTAAAAACATTTTAAAAGAGTAACGGTGGAGTTTATTGCCCATTCTTCTCCATACGAAACTACCTTTTGGAAGGGGCGACTAGAATCAATTTTGTAAATTTTGACGTTCAAAAGTGCCTTTTATGTGCCTATTTGAAATAAATGATTTGACTGTGACTTTGAATATCATTTATCATTTACACCTAGGTTAACATAAATTATGTGGTCAAACAAACCAAAGCGTTTTCATTTTCCCGGTTCTGTGCGGTCTTCAACACTTCAAAAAGATAATCAGTTTCCGAAAAACCAGAATGTCACTGCTTATGTAATGAAATGAAATTGTTTTAAAAGTGAATAGGCTA
Source organism: Fissipunctia ypsillon (assembly GCA_947568875.1). Classification (NCBI taxonomy): domain Eukaryota; kingdom Metazoa; phylum Arthropoda; class Insecta; order Lepidoptera; family Noctuidae; genus Fissipunctia; species Fissipunctia ypsillon. The sequence continues at coordinate 23,217,823 of OX387654.1, forward strand.
TCGGAATCACTTTTACATGTCACATATATTAAAAAAGATATATAACCCTAGATGGAGTCGACACTTCCTACCTGACTACCCCTGAGAAGAAATGGCGAAACAAACTCCTGAGTTTGTTGTCAATATCTTTTAACGTCCAGACACATTCTTGGTCAAGCCATATGAGGACCATGTAAATTAGTGTCTGAAATGGTCTTATGAGGAAAGAACCACACAGATATGAGTGGACATGTCCAGTCAGTGGAAGCATTTGTGGAAGTAATCGTGGAGGTCATCTCAGAACTTAAGGAGCTCAAAGACTCGACGAACTATACCAAAGAAAGGACATTTGGGTAGGCCGCATAAAGTACTCAAACTACCAGAACATCATTCAAACTAACTGAGAAAGATAATAACCTTATCGGTAATTATATTTTCGAGCCGTTTGGGGTAGAAACTCTCGGGCCGTGGGGTCAGAGTGCTCATGGTTAGTTCAACGAAATCTCCAAACGGCTGGTTGACACTTCCCGTGACCCAAGGGCCGGCTTTTACCTTGACCAGAGGCTAAGCATTGCCATACAACGTGGCAATGCCGCCAGCCTCTTGGGTACAACCAATCGACAGCGATGCGGAGAAATTTTTCGACGACATATTTTAGTTTTTTTAATAGTTTTAGTTAAGTTAGTAAATTGTAGTTTTATGTTAATAATCTGTCAATATTTAAGAGAATATAATACTGATAGAGAAAATAAAAATCAACAGCTCTCCTCCTTTTCAAGTAATTATTAAGGTTTGGCTGTGCTAATTCTAGCTTTTAAATTAATAAAAGCTCTCATAATTTAACATTACGCACTAGACCTGCATTAATCTACAGCCTTTTATACCAAATAATCCATTCTATCACAACGTATTTATTCCGGCCGCGTTATCACAAGGACTGTCAATCACGTCACGTCGACAGAGCGGCGGCGACAGGAGTGACGCGTCACCCCCCACTCCCGACCCGCGGTGACGTCACACCAGTTAAGATGCTCAACTTAAAATATGCAGTTGGAAACTAGCAGTTTTGATTTATTTTTCTTTTTGTAAATAGGGAAATGGACATTGTAAAGTTGGAGTTTTTCTTTGATTTGAAAAGTATGTACGAAGTCAGATAGTTACGTAATGTAAATCGCTGAATCTTAATTTTGACATGTCAGTAAGCAATGTCCTTGATTGAAATGGTGACAATTTTATTTCTTGCCAATATTAACACCACAGCGGAAACAACCAGTAAAGGCTCCTGCAAACAGGCGCGACATGCGCATGTCATACGACGAGCGGTGCCTTTGTGTCGCGCCTGTTCGCAAGAGCCTTAAAGCAACGGTATCCTAGAAAAGCGGTGGCCGTCACATAGCGTCTGCAGCTTGCCGTCGAATGACATCACTGAAACGTTATTTATGAAAGTAAGTTGATGTGTTTTCCTAGAGAGCGTTTTTCGATACCGTAAAGTCAAACCCCGCTGCCATCATTTTCATGACGGCCGTCACTGCGGCCGCTGTGTGGCGGCCGCCGCTCTTTTAGGAAAACGTATATTTTACGAAATCGGAACTTCGTAGGTGTACAAGTACTGCGGAAGGTTGTATTCTACTTTCAGGATTCGTTCTGATCAATCTAAGTTGTCACCATAAGCATAAAAATATGGTATAATCGCGTTGCAAGGTGGGCAATAGATTAATAAGATTATTTACACTATAGCTTAGCTTTACATAACATAACAGACATCACGCCTCTAATCCCCGAAGGGTAAGGCAGAGGTGTACCTACAGTACACCCACATTTCGCCAGGTATGTTTAAGCCCCATGTAATAGGGGGCGAGCCTATTGCCATCCACCGGGCACAGATCCAGACTCCGGGCTGCTACTGAGAAATTTCTGATAGAAAAACTCAAAAACAAATATTTCCACTATGTCTTTATAGTTGTTATTATCTCGTTTGGGATTATGCTTACTTATCGAAGGGTGATCAATCATCAGATACATTTTAATTGTGTCACCACAAACAGATCACTGCCTCAAATATTAAATTTAAAATGTTTCAATTTCAATAAGTCTAGGGGAATATTCGCAAAATGCACTTATTACTGGGACAAGCCGGGATAACGCTGGGATCTCGGGGTGATTGGCAATCCCGGGCCGCGGATAATGCGACAATTTTAATAGGATGTTCACTAGTGTAGATAGGTGTGTTGAGGCTGGAGGGCATTCGACGAAATATGTTGCAATTCTACAATAAAAATATTATTTATTTATTTTCTCTATTGTTAACAAATAACCTAACGATGGTAATATACCTACATTGTTGCAAGTAGTTAGTTTCAGTACAGTTTTCGATACTTTGATATTGACAATCAAATGATATAGGAATACCTACTACCTACGCACCTAACGCACAGTAGATTGTAGCATAAAATGCAACTTCCGAAGTGATGTTTATCTAGACAGGTAGATGTACCTACATTTGTACAGGCAATAATATACTTAGCATTTTAAATAAAATCTGTTTTGATAAATATGTACTTACATGCAGCTGGAACATTACTGTTCGCTCTCGCTCTATTATTATATCTCCCACACGTTTTAGAAGAACTTACCTGTAACAAAAATAAAAAAAAATTAGAATTGATACAAAAAATCTCCATCCAGTAACTCTATCATCTAAATCCTTCAGCTGTAAGCCGGAAAATTTTATTAAAAAAATAAATCAACCCGATACAAGTTAGATTCCTGTTTACTCCACAATTCGCCAGTCAACCCTCTTGTTTCGATGGAGCGAGCCAGTGGGGACGGAGTCCATTGGAATTCCTTGTACAATGAAGTGGATTTAATATCGGGAAGAATGCCGCTCTGAAAGATAGCGGCCTGAGTACACGGCCGATTTGTTTGTATTGCGATTATTTGATTTATTAACTGACATCGGGAAAATGTTTGACGTATGTATGTTGCATGATAACGTTGAGCGGTTCCTGCTTTGGACGAGCAATCGTTTTTTTTTTTGTTCAAGTACTTTTGTATCGAGGTTTTAAATGACATGTATTGATACGTACTATAAATAGCATAGGTCAAGTTGTCTTGTATAAAACGCAAGGTAGTTTGCTTGCTTTGTTAGTGAACAAGAAACAAAACAAATTTTAATGATTGACTAAATATCAAAATTATGCCAAATAATATATTGTAACAATTAAATTAACTAATGACATTAACTGAATCTGAAACCTATTAATCCCGAAATAAAGCAAAACCAACGTTTTTACACAAAGATTTTTCTGAGTAAATCTACTACAACAGCGCGTCTGCACAGCCCTGTCACCTTAACCCTGCAACGACGACCTGGAACTTTACAACCCGTCCCGTCGCCCCGGACCTCTTCTGATCGAATTTTATTTTACGTACTCACAACTTTTTATTGGGCCCAGTTACTTGCGCGACCATCGTTTTGTATTTATGTATTATTTAACGTCCAATCCTGTGGATTTGCATGTATTTGATACCCCTCCGATAGACGACACTGGATTTGGGAAAACCCTTTTCGGGACACGTAATAATACTCAAATATCGTTTAAATTTTTATTACGGGATATAAAAATGATTTCTACGAATTAGGTATGGACAAGGAACTGTTTTTATTAACATTTTTATTCGTCCATGCAGAAGTGTAGGTCGGTAATAGAAATGATTTATGAGATTATTTGAATTTATGATATTCTTCGCTGAAAATACTATATACACTTACTTAGGTAGGTACAATGTAGTGTACACAGGCTGACTAATATCGTTTTCCATTCAAAAATATCACATCTGTCCATTTATTGCACCACCTTTCTGCATTTACAACGTTCGCTATTACACAATTTTATTCAAAACAGCGCCACAAAATACTATTGAAAAAAAAAAACAAATCGGCGCGATCCACATCAGCCGCCTGTACCGAAGTCAAGACAGACGCTGTAAACACGAGCAATATTGTTACCCGGCCGCAATCTCGTATCAACCGACCAAATAGCTTGGATACTTATGTAAATCGGACCACTATCCCGCTTATTGTATATCTAATTTGATTTCTTTTGCAATACAGTGATGGGATTCAACGAATATTGGTCCTACCTGCCCATCTAATATCGTCCCGGGCCCCGGGAATGTGTGCCGTGGCATTTTCGGGGTTAAAAGATCACTGATACGGACACACAGGGTTTGGGTTTTTTAAAATATTTATGAGGGAGCAGCGGTGAGAGTTCGCGTTTCTGCTGTAATCCAATTTCGGTTTATGTCTTTGGTAACTTACTTATTTTTGTTGGTTCGTAGAACTTTTGGAAGGGTCAAACTGTGTTTTTATAAGTGTTAATTAAGTGATGTTATATTCATGACGGTGGTGAACGCAGATGTTTTTGCTGCTAGTTAGGAGAAATTAAAGGCTTATTAGATGCTGGTTTAATATTAATAAGATTATGTTTTCGTGCAAGTGTAGTTGGTTAGTTTTAGCGAATGTTGTGTCAGTTATGTACCTATGCATAAGTTTGGGTAATTAAATTAGTTTTACGAAATAAAGTAGAATTTACTTGGCTACTATTTGCTTAATTAAAAAAAGATATTGCAAATTAAATAAACAGTAAAAATCGATATTATTAACAAAGTTAATCTCAAAGCCATCGCTAAAACTATAAATACCAAATCAATACAAAACTTCCCAAATCACAGACAAAAAAAAAAAGAAAAACCCTCCCAACATTCATTTAACGAAACTGCACTCATTCTTAAAATCACGATGAAAGTGTCCCAACCAAATTACCCACCGCACACTATTGAGCGAAAAAAGTGATATTCCTAACTGATTCGCTAAGTAGTTCGCGTCGGATCTGTCACCCGCATCGGAAGGGTTAAAAAAGTCGCGTCGTTAGTTCTTGCAACGCAAAAAAAAGTCGTCGGTCTGTCCGAACTGTCGTTTTTAAGTGGCAGGCAAGTCTGTTCGGGCTATTATCTCGACACTGAAACGGTATTGGTGTATCTTTTAATTTCAGGGCTGACTTCCATTATGACTTTTGAATGATCATTTAAAAGTTGTTCTCACACGTTTTTTCTGCTATAGAATTAGTGGGGTTGAGGGAAAATGTATGTCTAGTTTGTTTTGATTTTTGCAGTTGTTTTGTTTAATAGACCTTTTTAAGTATTTAAAGTAATTTATTACTGCAGTAGGATTTTTAGCCAATTAAATAAAAGCAATTTTAGATAGATATACATATCTCGTAAGGTTTTCCCTCAGCTTCGTGAGATAGCTGCGCGGAAAACCTAGGCATCATTTATAAATTATTCCTAGTTATCTACTTACACAAAAATATTCCCTAAAACACCATCAAAACTTCCACCACGAACCGTAATCAGAAACCGTCTCGTTCGACACAAATCACTGTAAACATGTTCAAATGTTCGTTTTTTTGTTTTGCAACTTGTTCTAACTCATTCGCTTTTGACTCACAGCCAATGTTAATTTAGTTCAATGCTAGTAAGCACGCTACAGCACTGGCGGCAACTTCGCAAACTTATATTATGCAGTTCGGTGACGATGGTAATTAAGAATTTTAGTTGTAAAATGTTATTTTGGTTTGTTTTGTTATGCTTTATTAGGTTGCAAGTTGGCTAAGTATACCGTATGTATAATTATGCATTCCGTGAGTGTCAAAAGGTATTACGCAAAACTAAGATGGGTCACTGCGTCCTCTTAGTAATAATAACATAGGTTAACTGTGACCATCCATCTGTCAAGCACAATCATTTTGGCAATTCCATATTTGAAAATAGGCTTCTTGGAGATGATGATAGAGTTGACCACAGTGAAGTCCTGTAGGCTTTAATATGAAGATTTTTCAAGCAGTGATTACGGAAAAACAGCTCTTCACCCCTCTTACAAGTTCCTTTTCAATGCATTTCCCGAGAGGACCCGACGTTTCCCGACCTCTCCCGAGCGATGCCGCCTCAAGCGCATTCGTTCACCAACAAATCAACAGCTTTGTAACTGTGACGTCAAGTTAATTAAAACAGCGAAAAGTTGGCGATTTAAAACGCGGACTTTGACAGGATTCGAGGCATAAGCGAAAGCGATAAACAAAAACGCCGTTTTTGAAAATGAAAAAGCACATTTCACAATGTTTTCAAAAATTTTAAAACAGCTCATCATCAATTTAATAAAAACATAACGTCATTATTCTTTATATGATACTTAAAATATGTTTTATTATCATGATTTAAGATTCTTGAATGGAAAAGTAATTTATATCTCACCAGTGTTCTTAATCAGTCTTAGGCGCCATATTGCTAAGCATTAAAGTTATTATTAGATCAGATTAAATATAAAGCGATATTAAAAGTTTCATAAATATACTATTTTAAAATAATATAACGTAAATTTCTAGAGTTATGATGCTCAATAAATGTGATGGGCCGTTAAACTTTTGCGATGTCTTCCTAGGACTTTTTACGATGAAGACATATTATGCTTTTAATAATAATTTCACGTGGGAATAAAATAATTCACTTCTAATTTTATCTAACAGTAATAAACACATAATTTTAATTGTTAGTCTTAGTTGTCATTTCACAGGTAAAAACAGGCCCAAAAGTTATGATACAACCTTTAAAATTTAAATATTTATAAAACTCATTAATTAGTCATTTACATAAACTAAAACTAGTAGCAATAACACAGAAAAGTAATTAATTATTTGCTTGAGTCTATAAATAATGTCAGTTTTATAATTACGTTGATATGTTTATAACAAATTATTGATATTTTTGATCCAAATCGGGGTTAATGTTGATTTTATGAAAATGAATTGGAGAATGAAATCCATTTGTTATTTACACAGTTAGGAATATTTATAGGTATTTCTCTTTACATATTTCGTGACGTTTTGTTAATTAATTAGTTTTCAATGGTAATTAGGCAATTGGAGAAATTGTGGTTCTGTCTCATGTCATCCTACGCTTTGGAGTGTAAAGTGTGTCCTCTCTTCTAATTTTGCTGAGCCCGACAGGGTCCTTATTATTATTATTGAACTTTTACTTTTTTATATCATCTATGTAATGCATAATTATATGGAATGCAATAAAGAATTGAGTATTGAGTATTAAAGTAAAAGAGTCAGTGTATGTATATTTAACATAACATAACATCACGCCTTGTTTCCCCAAAGGGTTAGGCAGAGGTGTACCTATACCTATAGTACACCCACATTTCGCCAGTTATGTTTAAGTCCCAAGTCCAAAGTTCAAGTTGTCCAAGTTGTTATGTTTATGTGTGTTGTGTATGTATATTTGTGGGTGAATTTTCCACATTTTTACATAATAACTGTAAACTCAACATGTTTACAAATTGTTTTACATTCGAAACTTCAGCTATTTATTTTTTGTGCAATATTAAAAAATTGAAAATAAAATTTTATTAAAGAAAACAACAGCTTTTCTTTCAGTTCAATAGGAACTTAAAATAAGTGATATCTACTCTGTATCATTTAAAAGTAGATAGAACATTTATCTTAGAGTAAAACGATACATGTCGTGATTACAGACAGCCAAAAATAAATAATATTTTGTTCTCCTATTTTTCATTAAACCTGTGGATCCCGAGCCCGCGTGCTTCCTTCACTTAGACCACACGCCACGCCGCCCTGACTGTCGCCGCCGAACTGTCGAATCTAAAGAAACAGTCGCGACGCTAACTAACAGCTTATTAATACTTCATACACTGTTCATGCACTTTTTAATGGAATGAATAATTTTCCTGAAGCTTGTAATTTCATGTTCGAAACTGAAAGTAAGTTACATTTAAGCTAACTACATCTTGTAGCTACTAAGCCATTGCCTGGAGAAGTATACCTAAATAAACTGAGACGATTCCATACTACCCTTTTATGACAATGTGAATACGCTCTGTGAAGATGCACCGTGTCATAAATAACTTATAAGTATATCATTATGACATTTAACCACTTACATTAAGTCATATTATGAGCCACCACTACTTTTTTTTAGGTACTGTATTTAGGTATTGATATGTTTGTTAAATAACATAAGATTCGTAGCACTTGGTGTCCTGTGGTTTCGTGAAACATTTATGTATTTTAACATAAAGCAATGCACCGTTTGCCTGTAAGTTCTGACTGACTTCTTCTTCATAACACCAGTACAAAAGCCAAGTAGATGACAGATTAATTTTAAGCCGAAAAACTTTATTTATGCAACGGGAATCCAAGTTTGGGACGTAAAAACAAGCGATTTAACACGATTACGAAGAAGGCTGGCTTCACTGTTAGTGAATAGGCAGAGGGAATAAAAAATAATGCAGTTTGTTAGGGTATAGTCACACATAAAACTGATCATGGTGTAATTTAAGAACGATGTTGTGATTTCTGTTCGAGACTCGACATCGCCGAGTGATTGATCCATAAATGGAGGGTCCTCTTGGTACCACCATTTTCTCTCGGGATGCCACTAATCCCGAAATAAGAATTAAATGAAATCGTGAATAATTATGCAATTGCTGTGATTCTTCACAAAGAAAGCCCGTACCTCTGCACCAGTCGTAACAGGAGAGCGATGGTGAATTTAAAGGGGAAACGCTCATATCTACACCTACTCTTTTCTGCTAATGAGAAGAAAATACGACCAATTATTCCGTCTAGTTACGGAAATGTTTATTTTCGTAAACTGCACATAAAGGCACCCCGCGCCCCGACAGCGGGTCACGAGTGAACTAGTCTCCTTGGCCGTCACACAAAATTAGCGACGCAGTGAACTTTTCAAATGAAACTTAGTTTCATAGAAAGTATGTGTCAAACACTGCAGTCGAAGCCTCTAGCAGTCATAGAAAGTATGTGTCAAACACTGCAGTCGAAGCCTCTAGCAGTCATAGAAAGTATGTGTCAAACACTGCAGTCGAAGCCTCTAACAGTCATAGAAAGTATGTGTCAAACACTGCAGTCGAAGCCTCTAGCAGTCATAGAAAGTATGTGTCAAACACTGCAGTCGAAGCCTCTAGCAGTCATAGAAAGTATGTGTCAAACACTGCAGTCGAAGCCTCTAGCAGTCATAGAAAGTATGTGTCAAACACTGCAGTCGAAGCCTCTAGCAGTCATAGAAAGTATGTGTCAAACACTGCAGTCGAAGCCTCTAGCAGTCATAGAAAGTATGTGTCAAACACTGCAGTCGAAGCCTCTAGCAGTCATAGAAAGTATGTGTCAAACACTGCAGTCGAAGCCTCTAGCAGTCATAGAAAGTATGTGTCAAACACTGCAGTCGAAGCCTCTAGCAGTCATAGAAAGTATGTGTCAAACACTGCAGTCGAAGCCTCTAGCAGTCATAGAAAGTATGTGTCAAACACTGCAGTCGAAGCCTCTAGCAGTCATAGAAAGTATGTGTCAAACACTGCAGTCGAAGCCTCTAGCAGTCAAATTAGTTTATATTTTGTTGATAAGTTTCAGATTTTTATGGTTAATTATGGTTTCGTGTTCATAGGGTAAAAGTGTGCTAAAGTATGGTCGCAAATATTTTTTTATTTTTATTTGAGATAGGTTTGCTCTTGACTCTAGTCTAGGTCAGAGATGACAGAGACAAAGTCGACGATGGAGCGAGCTTTCCCAGAAGAAGCCTGTTAACTCTCACTTTGAAGAGATCGGGGTTGTATACGTTCGGAAACACAGACGCAGGCAGAGAGTTCCACTCCTTTGCTGTGCGCATCACAAAAGACATTTGGAAACGCTTAGTGTGAATTGGTGGAATAGCAACTAGGTAGGGATGGTAGCCTGCAGTGCGTCTAGATGTCCGATGGTAGAAGGGGGCATATTGCAGAAAAATGTTATTTTCCCATAGGTACGTGGAAAAGCACTCGTAAATAGCTGGTCGGCTGTCTCTGAAGCCACGCGCTCTGGCTCTCACACTGTCATGAGAATTCTTAGAACCAGCTAAGCGTTTCTTTTGAAGGACACGTTCATGTTCTTCTAAATATCGATATTATGTCGATGCTTTAATTAGATAATTTTCATACTTATATACTTTTTAACGACACTTGTACGAAAAATTAAGGCTCTTATTAATATGAGATATTATCCGACAGTATTACAGGTCATTCTTAATCATTTCTTTAATTTCTAAAATAAACTTTAATTACAGTAACAAAAGGTAGGTATTTGAGAGCCCCAGTCGTACATAAGTCAACACGAAGCACCTGCATGCTACATCGCCAATGAGCACTAATCAATACGGCAGCAGAAGGTGGCGAAAAATAACGAATGTTGTATTACTGACGATCGTGTGTTTCCGTACGCCCGCCGGGTACTGCACGCAGAACAATCTAAATATTTGTACAGATGGTAGTTTTTTATTAACTGTACTTAACTAAGTTTTTTTTTTTTGAGTAATCGGTATGATAAGCTATTCCGAAAGTATTCAGTGGTATTTTTCAGAAAACATTAAAAACAATTATTTGTTAGTAGGTACTGTAGAGGCTTTAGTTGAGCCTGCCTTCCGCATGAATCCTCCTCGGATTGTGACATTGGCTGATAAGACAAACACTGGTTTATTTGGAATTTAGAATAGGTATAAATTATGACATATGGTCATATTGTTTTATTTGGAGTGAGTGAAGTGCTAGCCTTGCCCCAATAGTGTAATGTGCTTTCATATAAGCAAATAAATAAGAAGAATAGTGCTGCTGTGTTCCTATTTCTATACACATCCCCCAACGCACCTTGAAGTCGAGACCCTACAGACAACATACGAGTTGGTCAGCCAAAAGTATCGTGGCTGATCATCACAGTACCTACTTGAGACATGGAAAATCAGAGGAAATTCTTAGTAATAATATAACTCAATATTGAAAAGAAAATAATAGATGGAAAACTTGAAATTCTAATTTCAAAAATGCTCCATATTTTCATACTATTTTATTAGTAAATATTTTTTTTATTAAAACACATATTTATCTTGCACTCCCAATTCACATACACATCTACAAACATCACAACCATAAAAATTTCAGTATCAAAAACCCCCATTACTTTTGCTGACGCTCCGGAGGCGTATGCAGCTATGTTCCCGTAATCGACGGCCGGTCGGGGACGTATTGGGCCGTCGCTGAGACGCCGCTGGCTCTCTGTGTTTTTAAAGCTTTCTTCTCCCCCGTTCCCCCCTCACCACCACCCACTCCCCTCAACAATCGATGGACGGCGTCACGTTAGTGCAGCGCCCGATCAAGTGCATACGTGAGGACTTTCTTTGATGCGTCTTTGTGCAGACTCGGTAGGATGCGGTTAATTGTTTAGTTCTCTTTCTAGTGTTGGCAGGTTTGTGTGTGATGATGGATGTTGCTGGTGGTATTTCGTGTTGGAGATTTGTGTTATTGAGTCACAGAGGTTTTACTTTATTAAAAGTTAAAACTTTTTCTAACATAGCTTTTTAAGAATTAGATTTATGTTTCAGATACTCAACTGAACGTGTGTCATATTTTTTAAATGCCTTCTGTTAAAATAAACAAGATTGAGCTGATAATATGTATTTAATTTAATTTCACGGCTTTTGTAAGTAAAAAGTTACCGCAACATTTTAACTTTGACGACTTATACACTCTTCTAAATTATTCACAAAAAATATCAAATTAACCGACTTTGTAAATCTCCTACAATTCAATAATTTAACTAAACTAACTATTTTAACTAAAAACTAATCAAAACCCGAATTAAAAGCCTGGTCGTTTGGACCACCCCGCAGTACAGGGTTAGGTCTTTGTGAAAATTGTTTACAGTAGCGACTTGAATTTCTTGCGAGTGCCGTCTGCGGCTGTGATGTGACAAGTTGTCAGTTACAGACTGCAGTGCCGTCATGTGAACTGCAGCTTATAAATACAATGCGACTACTAGATACAGTTTTTGTTCTGGTAAATTAACGGGTGGTTATTAATTTGTGGGGAAAATGAGTTTTGGATATCAGAGTAGGTAAAATATTTTTTAGGAAAATCTCTGTCTGTTTGTTTGTAAATCTCTGTTTGTCAGTCTTGTAAGATTATACTTACAGGACTGACGTACCCTGCGCAGTCAGACCGACTACCACTTTGCTGGCTATTTCCAATATGTTTACCATTGTTTGAGCTTTTCTAACACAGACGGAAAAGAAAGGCGGTTGATTGAGATAAAGTATCCTTAACGTTGACAATCGTGAATTGTACTCCAAGGACACATTTTAAGTTAAGCTAAACTATATGATGCAAAGATTGTTAAAACTGGACCGATCGGACTTCCCAGTAACCTACGTCAAAAAATATTCTAGTAAGCCTTCCTTATAAGACTCCACTAAGATTGACACACGAAACATCTCACTGTGACTCACCAGCTAAGCCAATATTGCGCAACAATAAACAATCGATATCCATAAACCGAATATATTACAAAACTTTTGGTTATTTATATCGATATTTTCAATAAATAATTCATTGGAGAGACAGACGTACCTAATGTCAATAACCGAATGAATATATTCCTCATCAAACTGACGGAATTCTCGTAAATATTCAATTTTTCCGCTCTATAAAGAGCAAACTTTGTGCCTGACGCTCGCGTTTTATCATAATTATGAAAACGAATGATTGGTAAAAACATCTCACTCGTTTGATGTGACGTTTTTATAATCGAGTAGCTTTCATTAGTGCACGGATTTGTATTAAGGAGATTAATTATTTTTTTCTACCTTTAGAATAAAAAGAGATGTCGGTAGTAGAAATCTTTATGGGGATAGAGGGTAACCAAGGAACTTTGAATCATCTTAATAATTAAAAAACAAGACTAAAAAGTTACAATTCCTGATCATGATTGCAACTTACAACTTCCTCTCCGTGCCTCGGAAAGCACATTAAACCATGGGTCCCGGCTGTCATTCGTGGCTCTTTGAACGTCGTTACGGTTCGTCGGAAGCCCGAAAGTCTGACAACCAGTCTTACCAAGGAGTATCGTATTACCCAGTACCTGGGTTGTGGAGGTCAGATAGGCAGTCGCTCCATGTAAAATACTGGTATTCAGCTGCATCCGGTTAGACTGGAAGCCGACCACAACATAGTTGTGAAAGGTTAGGCTGATGATGATGATGATTGCAATTTACAGCTTCCCAACCCAGGTGCCTACTAGTTACTACGGCCGTACCACTTTCCAGACGGACAATTTCTGTATTTTTAAGAACGAAAAAGCTTAGAATACGACGTTTTTAACATCAGTCTCAGTCTGTCAAAAATACCAACATTTTTGACAAGTTTTTGACGCTGATTGTCGCTGAGATGAGGTTGCAACTAGATTTTGAACGTTTTTAAATACGAGAATGTATTGGCTTTCAGATTACTGCTCCAGTACACAGTCACACAGTCAGCACACAGTCTTATTGAACCCATCAGCTGCGATTGCATCCAAAGATCAATAACAGCACAACAAACTAAGAGGGAGCTTGTCAGTAAGACAGCGCTGAACAATTCAGTTGCGGCTGTCAGACAGACAAGACAGTGCTGAACACTGATGTGACGGCCAGGGTGGACTGAGTGATAAGAGATAGGGCTGATTTTTATTAAATAATACCTATAATATGTTGAGAATAATTGCGGTTGATTTTGGAACAGCTACTCATGAACCGTTGTCAGCGTACCTGCCAGAGTTTGTACGAATATGGTATTAATGAAGATATAATGGCTAATACAGAAGGATCAGGCAATTGAATGTAGATAGTACTCTGAGAACACACGCGACAAACAATTTGACATCGTAACATTTTGCAATAACGATAAATATTATCGTGTGCTGCAACTAAAGCCAGGCCAATGATAGCTTTACATACAATAGATGACATGTCAACTATTACTTTGAGTGAAGCGAAAACAATCTACAATCAGCGGAACGTGGTTTAATAGAATTTAAAATAATGTAACTATTCTGATACCCACTTACAAGACTGGACGGCTAAACTGCTGACTATAAACAAATAAACGATTCTAAGAACCATATAAAACAATCTCACATACGTCACCGACGTGACAGTAACACTGACGTGACAACCGAGTCCTTGTAGCGTGGTGTAAGAGACGAGATAGTCACAACTTGTGATGGACTAATGTTTTGAACTAAAGGATCAGATACTGTTGTAAAATTATTTAGCAACAGTCTCACAGTCGTCACCGACGTGACAGTGGTACTGACGTGTTATCGAGTTCTTGTGGCGTTGCAAGAGACGAGGTAGTCACCACTTGTGAAGGACTAATACTTCAAACTAAAGGAATAGATACTGTTGTAAGAAGTGTCTTGGAACAGTTAAGTCGGTGTCCTTGTCGAGTGTGACAGTTTGTTCTGACGTGACACCACTGACTAGATGTTGTTTGGTGCAAGTGGCACAGAAAATAATAATTTCGTACCAAAGCGAAAAGGGGAGGTAACAAAATCAAGATGATTTGGTACTAACTGGAAAGGCAAAGAATGAAATCATAGTTTTAGCTTGGAGACAGTAAAAATCAGAATAGGTAAATTACGAAAGCTTAAAGAGAAAGGATACGCTGGGTATACGTCATGACCCAAGCTCCAAGACAATTGGCATATATAACAGCAGCAATGTAGAAAAATGTTAAGCAGTAATTTGGGCAGCGTAACCCCACAGATCTGACACCCATTACTTGGGCCACGAAAGCAAGTCTGGAGTGAAATTTCCAGCGGAGGCGAGTAAACTTGGGGACGTGGCTGCGACAGGGATGCTCGCGTCATCTCGATGCAAGTTGATAATGCAAGCGTGTGCCCGACGGTTGTTTTAACTTCAGGCGCTGAAACTATCAACTGTCGAGCGGTGATTTCTTGGAACAAGCTTTGATGGCACGTCTGTATTTTCTTAGCTGAACGTTGGAGCTGACAGTTGAAGAGTGTGCAATCGTTGCTGATTTTTTATTGAAGATGCTGCTGTCAGACGTGGACATGGGACTGCTTTTGATTGACGTGGGAGATGGAACAGATCGACCAGTAATGTCACGAAGTATGAAGAATTGTTTACCAAGTGCCACATACTTTCGTCTAGTATGACACATAACTGATATCTATATGCCTTTCTAGACAGATTCTCTTCTACTTAATTAACACTTTTAATTATGTTGTGTCCAAAGGACGTAACTTTTCGGAAAAACTTAGGTATTTCTGAGTCAAATTTTCGCATATCCATGTTTCTAACATTAAACAACATAAAACTCCATAACTCCTGACCTACAACGACATTAAAACTGCACCATAAGAACACAACACGGCGCAATATCCCGAGGATGGCATTGTAAACCCGTCCATCCACCGTTCTTCAGAGGACGGGCTAGAGTACACCCGTGACAGTCATTTAAGACAGTGACGTGACACCCCCACCACCTCGCTCTGCGCCCCCCGCCCGTTTCTCCCGCCAGATGGATTGATATTGCTGCACCGAGCAGACGTAAGAAGCGATAGCATACGGGAAATAAAAAATATAAAGTACTGTTATAGTTTTGAATTAAATGGGGAATTATGTTTGTGCGCTTCGGAATGGTGCTGTATTTCTTTTTGTTTTCGGTTCGTATTGTTTGTTTGCCAACGCGTTTGTTGTAGGTACTTACGAATAATACATTTCTTATTGAGTAATTAGCTCTCATTTTCAAAGGCAGTATCTGGAATCAAACCTTTCATTAGTTCTTCGATTTATATTGTGGAGTCCCTGAATGCAAGACGTACACAAAAGACAATGCAGACAAAGGATTATGAAATAGAAAATATTTATCTCCGGTCATTTTTTTATAATCAGCTTTACAACTTATTTAAATTTTTATTCGAAAAGGATCTTGCAACGCTACCTTCACGTAAAATAGCTACCATGTAAAGGTTCTTATAGTTTATAGACACTGATTTCACATGAATCAACCCAATTATATAGTTCAACTTCAACTAATTAGAAAAACTACTGCACTTCGTAATTACATTTACCAACAAAATACTAAAACCGCATCAACTGCACAGCACTCGCCATTAGACAGCTAAAAACATTTCTATTTCGCTACACTTCAAGTTGAAAAGTACGGCGATGGACGCAAACGAGACGCCGGGCCGCCGTGATGGCGATCCTGAGACAGTGACGTGACACGGAGAGCTCCCCCCCCACCCCACCCGTCACCCACCACCCCGGGGGGTGCATATTGACCCACCCCGGATAATAAGGGGGTTATGCACTGAGGAGCGCACAAGTCGAGGCATCTTTTGTACGAATGTATGTTTTTAGAAATATAACTACTATTAATTTTCTATTGGAGAGTTTTGCGACTTCTGCTATGAAGTGAAGTATTGAAAGAAGGTTTCCGATTCATTACTAGGAACCTTTTTTGAGATTACGTACTTTGGAGTGAGTTTTCTACTTGATTGAAGTCAAGTGGAAAATTTTGTGGAAAAGATTTTTGATTATGGAGTTTGATTAAAAGATATTATGCTAGAAGTGTCTCAACGTATTAGATATTTTATCGTTTTCTTTTCAATCTCACTTACTTCAGAAAGTATTTCTTTTCTAATCAACTTTTAAGCTCTGAAAAAATATTCGCATTTTGACAAGAAGTCCTCATCTGAGCACAGATCACTTGTAATTCGACTGCCTGAAACAACTGAAAGAATAAATGACACCAGTTACCAAAACATTAATAAAAACAATGCCTTTTCATTACGTCACTCGGAAAAACTAAAACCAAATGAAAATGAGTGGACGCCATGACACGGCGACATGGACAAGCCGTCATTTGCACAAAATTAAATACCCCTCAAAGACGGACGGGGCGTCCGTCCACCCCACGTCGGGGCACAGATGGACTGGTATCGCCCCACGATGCAGGTGGGCACATCTCGGCACAACGATTTATAGTGTCTTATGTTGACTCTACTTCGTTTTATTTTTAACCGACTTCAATAAAAGAAGGAGGCTATCCATACGACACGTAGGTATGTATGAAATATTATTGGAGCTGCAATATACATATGATAATCTATTAGGGCTTCCATTAAAATATACAGAATTTTATAGGTGTATGTATGTTTGTATGTATGTTTATCTACGCATTTCTCCGAAACTATTATTCAGATTGTGATTGTATTTTTTTTATTGGCTTACATTTACTTCAATTTAGGGAACAGGTTTCATCAAAATCGGTTTAGCAGTTTTCAAGATATAGACTAATACGTGTAAGTTATTTCATAATTTTGGGTTAATTTAATTTTGAAGTCGATTTTTTTTTTAAAGTTGTTGGTAGTGGACATGATTAAAATGCGTGTTTTGTGGAAAAACGCTAAATTGTTTAGTATTTAGATCCGTAGGCTGTGTTTCTATTTATAGATAATGTTAGGAGTAGTTTTTTAATGCACTATAATCCCGAAAATAACAAGGTTATTAAAAACCTGCTTTGGTCTACTGCGACTACCGAATGCCAAAAGCACATATACATAAATGCAAGTGTGCAGCTAGGCTATTACGAATCAAACCAGTCAAAAATATATGTAATTGAAAAAATAACCAATTCAATCAGACTCGGACACCCAAATTAAATTATAAAATAAAAAACAAGACAAAGATCATCCTTACTGCAAAGCTCACACCAGTCTAATTGAATATTGAATGACCTATCGCCCCTTCTCCCTTGATTACCTCTGATCAAGCATAATGAAATGAATCCGAATGAAAATTTCATTCCAACTGAAACAATAAGCGACCCTCGAATCGTACAAATAAAAAGTACCAAAATTAATAGTCAAAAGTCGGAAAAAACAACATCCCTCTCTTACACGCCATAAAAACGCGACAAAGACACATGTCCCCCCTTATTATCTTCAATTAAGAAACTCCGATAATGTAGTGTGACATACGGACGACGTGTCCAAACAACTTAGACCTGCCAACACGTAACACAACTTCACAATTAGGGCTCAAGTTGAATAAGTCTTTTGCATCTAAAAAAAATACGGTACACTTTATTTTGTCCAATTTCAACCCTATTCCGCCGTGATAAAAGTTGCAGCGACGGCATCAGGAAAGTTGCCGTTGAGTTGCCCGTGAGTGATGGCCGGTGGACGGTGAGTGATGGGCCCCTGTAACACGTGATTAGTGAATACTGCTCGCTCCCGTAATCTGGGATAATGAGTCGTGATGGTAATCATTCTGTGGTCATGGACTGAATGACAGATGTCATTATTTGTCTTTTTTGCAGACATAACATAGAGTAGGTAATTATGTCGACTGTTTTTCACGCGGGCATTCCGTAGGGAAAATGGAACAGGATAAACCAATGCCTTAGTATGTCATGAGCACTGTATGTAGGCGTCCATTGATTGATTACTTAGTACTTTGTCCGGCTTCCGGTGTACAGGAGGGGGGATGGATACTGAGTAATGTGCGCAATACAGGCCTTGTATACGGAAGCCTATCCAAGAGTCTTTAGATCTTCGATTTTGATGAAGATTGCGTTTCATGAATAGAAAAACTTTTTCAGAAGGATCTTTGATTTTCATGGGATTCGTTAGAAGTGATGATGACATAACTTGTTAAGTATGTTTTATAGGTACAGAATGCACAGTCAGCCATGTTTGGTCATGACATCTGGATAACAGGCTAATCTTTCTACTACAATATAAGCTACTCACGTAAAGCTCGTGAAGGGACGATAAAAGAATACATTTTTTACCATAACATTGAAAATACATTAAAAAACAACATCAAAATCAATGCAATTTCAAAACTGTAAGCACACGTCCCTTCCGAACCAGCTAAAACTTCACTCGAACGAGTCAATAAATAGGATTTGATCACAAAGCTGTCAGTTGCAAATATTATAGACACTTCACCGGAAGCGAGTCTCAGCTGTCAGTGTCATGCGATTGTGTCACATCCTGTCGCGAGAGGCGATTTGAAGAGGACGTGTGTCGTTCAGTTTTAAATCAGGAATACGTTGTGTGAGCAGGGCTGGTTGGGATGGTTTTTTGAATGTCGAACGGGGTTAACTTCTGTTTTGTCTTTGGGTGATGTTTGATAGACAATGATATTCGAAGACAGGACGAACACGAGATACTTTTATAGACGCAATATAGTTTTAACTTTGATGGTGACTGTTTTGTTGCGAATATGAGCACCCTCATTGTTTTCATACAGCGATAGTCTGCCTATCCTTGGAGTAATTTCCTACACTTATAAGCAGCCTAACAGGGCTACCACGTACAACTGTTCTGTTATCAGTATATACAGAATTTATCGCAGAACTCAATTCATTTCCAAGAGTGAATCAAAAAATGTTGGCCATTCAGGGAATCATAAACGTGACTTATAATAATCGTCTCTATCATATTCTCAACAAAATCACCCTGAAATTAATATTACACTCTATACAGATCGCAACCGATAGGATCTGCACCGATACGGTAGCGCCGTAAGCTACATTACTAGCATATGCGTCCGGGGCGGGGCGGGACGGGCCGGGACGAATCGTACACGGTTCACCTGTCCTAATATATTTCGGTGTGTGGTTGCCTTTAGATATATCTTTACAGGTTTACCGCTGTGCTTACATCAGGCTGTAGAATGCAGGTGTTTGCTGCAGAACTTGGGTTTCTTCATAGACTGTGATTAACACAAACCTCCTTATGAATAAACCCGGAGTGGTTAAGTTAACGCCAGTGTTAACTTCAATATAAATATACATTTTTCGAGGTTTAAATTTGGCATACCTAAGTTTACTCCGGTAATAAGGACGGAATATACTTACCATAATAACCATGCTTGACTACAGAGTGGTGATCAAGATAAATTCAAATATTAAGTTGATTAAGTTAAATATTAAGGTGTGCCAATGTGCACTCACACAAACTAAGGTCTTCATGCTTAAACCTCGTCGCGCCAAAACTGGCAAAAATATCTAAGTGGTGATCAAAATAAAAATTAAGAAAAAATAATTAAACCGGTTTGTTTTTACAATAAGGATCCTGTCCTCATAACAGAGTTTTTCGTTAAAAGAAATCCTATGCTGTGAATATGTAAATTAAATGAAAATTCTAACTGTTGTAGCAACTGTAACTCGCCAAAATGCACTAATACCCCGAAAATGGATGCGTCCCTTTTGGCGTCCTAGTTTACGACAGTCCAAAATCAATCTTCGGTCCCGAGCCACCTATAATTTCGTCATGAAACTGAACAATACTGATATTCTAGACATTTTACCTTACCCAACATAACCCAACCACTTTTTACCCCGCTCCCTCAAATCAAGTCCCCTTCTTTTTGTCACAAGGTGGCTACCATTAATTCTTTTTGTCTCCGACTGCAATTCTTTTTTTTTTTTTAAACAAAAACCAACCTTCATTTGCTACAGCACGCGAGCTTTACATATCAACGTGTTGTCCCTGAGTTGTTTTTCCACAATGTTTGTAGATGGTCGAGTCGGGGTTAAGATTACTTGGGAGGTAATGAAAGGATGTAGGAAATAGGATAGTGGTTCTGTAATGCGATAAATAGAGTTATTAGTGGATGGAAGTTTTAATTACAAAATGGGTAACTGGGTATGGTACAGAAAGTAGGGTGTTGAGCTGGAAAATAAGGGATTGTGAGAGTCACTTTTGACGTAAACCTGTTGCTACAAAGTATTTTAGCTTAGTTGAATTGGTAAACCAACATTTTTGTGGCAGATCGGACGTAATTCGATCCTATTGCGGGATCAAAACCTGTCAAATATTAATGTAACTTATTCAATTTAAAAAGTATCTACTACTTTAAATTCCGTATACTAATCCTCGAAACCACTAGATCACAGTAAGAAAACATGGTAAAAAATTTCACAGACTAAAATTGACGTAACGCAGGAAGCAATCATGATGGTCAACACTCAATCTCGTGCCTTGTCTATCAAAGGGGCTATGACTTGGCAGTGTGACAGTTGCAAGCCAATATCATTACAAATTCCGTAAAGAAATTATACTGCATGCGAGATAAATGCTCGCTAAGTACTAGCATAATAATTAACCCAAGCACACACTCATTAGCTTTCTTTGTTCATGCTATAAAGGCGAGTGCACAAAAGCGAACGGATAATATTTTTTGGGCTGAGTGCATACAGGATCACATCGCGCCTTTACAATCGCCAGGCTGACGTCCGCAGACTTGCTCCGCCACAACGGGCTGAGGTTATAGGGGTGAGAGGCAGCGACAGCGATTTTTAAATGTAAAACTACTAAATACCTACTGCATGCTTATAGGTTATGATTCCATTCATGTTAATATTCACTAACACATTGTGTTTTGCAATGCCCTGACAGAGTTCATGTATAAAAAAAACGACATTTATCTATTTTGAAATGTGTCATGAGCAAGAGAGCAAATATATAATAAAATAAGAAAAGATCGTCGTTAATTGATGTTAATCAGATAGTTTATTAATGTTGTAATTACCAGTTATTGTTTATCACAACACACATCTGATAATATTGTAAACGGCATGTCGGATCACGTCGCATAACGACGTTAAAGCACTAAGCAGCGAGCAAGTTTGGTAAAATGGCATAGGTCACTGCACAGCGCGGGCTGCAGATATACAAAAAAATATATAAAATAAATAAATACCCGTATTCGAGAATCGTTGCAGGTAACATTGGTTGACAAAGTCATCTGAAATTCAATGATAGAAAGATAGAAAAAATCATTTCCATGGATTTATTTCTTACAAAACAAACAGAACATTTAAAATTATCTAAACCGCTCTCGCTACCTCTCATCACACAGCCACCACCCTTAATTCGGCAACACATAAGCAATTTCCCGCTAGCGAAATAAGCGAATTAAAATCGCCTCAAAGCAACTGCTAGCAAAGAAACGCCTGCATACGTCGAGGGGTTTATTTTTAGCTATTTACCCCTCGGGGGGTGACTGACGAACGGTCAGCCTTTGAACGCGTTGTTTAGAGTTGAAATTTTTCATTTTAAAGTTGTCTTTAGAGTAGGTACCTGCAGCCAGTTGGATTGTGGGGGTGAGTTTTTTAGATGTGTTGTCTCTTTTGGTTTTTGATATACTGCTTTTGACTTAGTTGTGACGTTTGTTGAAATAAAGTAGGAATATGATTATTTTTATGAGCTGTGCAAAAAGTTTTGGCGGTATTATTTGACTACAATAGTTTGTGTCCACTAAGGATAGATCCTGTATATCATTTAATTCTACCCGTCAAGCAAGATCCTGTATATCATTTAATTCTACCCGTCAAGCAAAGTTTAGTAAGGTACAGAGCGTTCACCATAAGGAGTCCCCAGCCTTAGGAATTGGCAGCATTGCCTATGGTGTTGCCAATGGTTAATGTAGTATTCACCCTGCGTACTATTTATTTGCATATTTTTAAATATTACACTGCTAAGAAAGTAAGTAAAGGAAGTTTAGTGAATAAGACAATTTAATTTTAACGACAAGGGACACATCGCGTGTTTCCACTCTGTAAAGTACAGAACGCAAGGGTGTGAAACTGCGCGCCGACCTCCCTGGTGGCGTCAGCGTAGTTTGCTACGCTGACGACACGCTGGTCCTGGCGCAGGGGAGGTCGCACCAGGCGGCGGCCGAATTAGCGGCACGCGGGGTTGCGACAATCGTAGAGAGGATCCGGCAATTGGGACTCGAGGTGGCCTTGCACAAGTCCGAGGCCATGTGTTTTCATGGTCCTCGGAACGCGCCACCATCGGGTTCCCAAATAACGGTAGGAGGGGTTCTCATCGGTGTCGAGTCGACGATGAAGTACCTGGGACTCGTCCTCGACAGCCGGTGGAATTTCGTGGAGCATTTCCGACGTTTGGCTCCCAGACTGGAGCGGGCCGGGGCTGCCTTGGGGCGGCTCCTGCCCAATCTGGGGGGTCCAAACGCCTCCTGCCGGAGGCTCTACGCGGGGGTCGTGCGGTCCATGGCCATTTACGGAGCTCCGGTGTGGGCGCGTTCCGTGAGGCGGCGACCGGTCCGTCGGTTGAACGCGTCCCAGAGGGTCATGGCCATCCGGTTAGCCCGGGGATACCGCACGGTCTCCGGGGAGGCGGCGAACCTCCTTGCCGGATTACCGCCATGGGATCTGGAGGCAAAAGTCCTCGCGCACATCTGGGAGTGGCGCGAAGAGGCAGGACGCCGGGGCGTAACTCCGTTGCCGCGAGAAATCGCGGCACGGCGGACAGAGCTCCGGCAGGATCTCATGGCGGCATGGAGAGTGCGATTGTCGCAACCCAGCGCTGGGCACGCCACAATTGCGGCGATAAGTCCCCTCTTTGAGGAGTGGCTGGAGAGGCGCCACGGCGTCCTCACCTTCCGCCTGACGCAGGTCCTCACCGGACACGGGTGCTTCGGGAGGTACCTGTTCCGGATAAGGCGGGAGGAATCGCCCGGGTGTCACCACTGTGTGGATCGCCCGGAGGACACGGTGGAGCATACGGTGGAGGTCTGCCCGGCTTGGGCGGAGCACCGCCGTGTCCTCACGGAAGCGATCGGCGGCGGCGATCTCTCGCGTCCGGCCCTGGTCCAGGCCATGGTACGGAGCGAGAGTGCATGGGAAGCCATTACCTCCTTCTGCGAAGCAGTAATGCTCGTGAAGGAGGAGGCGGGACGCGTGAGGGAGAGGCAAGCTTTGCACCCTCACGCCCCTAGTCGCCGCAGGAGACGCCCTGGGCGTCGGGAATTGGCAGCCGATTCCCGGCCACCGTAGGCGCGGGCTTGCGGACGGCGAGCAATGGGTAGCTCGCCGTCCGGTAAGGACCAAGCCCGAGTCGACGGCGCGTCGTGTTCCACGCGCGCCTCAAAGAGATGTCAGCACTATTGACGGGGTCCGCTAGGGCCGATGCCAGCTAGGGTTGCGGGATGTTCGAAAGAGTTACCGTGGCCCCGGCACAGGCAACAGAAGGAACACGGGTGGGTTTTAGTCAGTAAAAGTCTGACACGCCCTCCCGCTCCGCCCAGAGCGGGAGAAGTCATTTGATGATTTCCCATCCACAAAAAAAAAAAAGAAAAAAGGGGCATTTTCACTCTATTACTCGTTTTATTTATTTTTGTTTCAGACGCCATTATTGTTGTTATTTATGTAATCCTAATAAAGTTTAAATATCATTCTATATATTAATCAATGGTTTTATTAAACTATATCTTTACAACTCTTTTCAAGCGTAAACTGTGATGTAGTATAGTTTGTTACTGCTCGTGTACGAGCAGTACGCAAAAATCGTGTTCCTATACATTGTAATCACAGATTTAAAAATAGCATTACAATGTATACGCGAGCAATTTCCTATGGCTGCGTTTTGGCCTTGTATATGTTACGGCTAATACCCGAAGTGCGGCTACACCTAGTTTTAGCCGGCTACAACTAGGTGTGTTGTGTAGTCACAGTACTAACCTAACCTAACCTACCTTTCAGCCCACACCTAGTTGTAGCCGGCTAAAACTATGTAGTTGTAGCCGCACTTCGGGTTTTAGCCGTAACATATACATTGGAAAGAAGCGGACACGTAACAGTGAACGGTCTGTAAATCATGTGCAAGTAATTTCACCGGCCATTGCATCAGTCAACTTAGCTCAACTTATATCAAGCATAACATTCCTCTATCATGAATGTAAATTAGAACATCCGTTATTACGTTTGCGGGAACCTCATTGGATGAGATACTTCACATACCGTCATAGATCTTTTTTTAATTACCTAATTATAGAATATGTAGGCAAGATGCTGTAATCACAGGAAAAAAGTGTACATGAGATACTTCTTTTGCAATAAGATGTAATTAAAAACAACATTAATTACATCAAGAAGAAGATTTTAGTTTGATTGCGTCATTTTTTTTCTTTCGATTTTCAGTTGGTTTTTAATGGGGAAGCGCCAGGTAGCCCGCGAAATTGAAACTTTCTTATGTTTTTTGCAATTTGCAAGTCAGTATTAAGTTGTATGTTGATTAAAGTATCATTCGCGACCGTAACAAATATGCATTTACAGAATTATAATCATCAAAATCAGTAATACAACGCTGGGTGACACCACCTTCCGGCTCGCTCCTTGTCTGCATCTGGGCGCTCCTTGCGTGGCTCCGCATCGCTGCCAATGCGGTGACGGTGTCGACTGCCTCGGACAACGTGGCCTATCCTGCAGTAAGAGCGCAGGCCGGATAGCACGGCACGCCAGCATCAAGACATCATCCATCGTGCTCTTGCCACCACCGGGGTGTCAGCTGTTTTAGAACCTAATGGCTTGGCACGCAACGATGGGAAGAGACCAGACGGAATTACCATAATGCCTTGGAAGGTAGGTAGGCCTTTGGTGTGGGATGCAACGTGTGTCGACACCCTTGCGCCATCCCATCTTCCTAGCACGGCGGGCTGTGCTGGAGCGGCTGCTGCGGGTGCGGAAAACCTCAAACGGCGCAAATACAAAATCAAAGTCGCAGTGAGTAGTAGAAAAGCATTTATATTTTACTATTTTCAAATAATAATACAATAATAGCCCTCTTCCTCTATCCTACCTCGCTGTGCCCGACAGGCTCCACCTCTATCCTACCTCGCTGTGCCCGACAGGCTCCACCTCTACCCTACCTCGCTGTGCCCGACAGGCTCCACCTCTACCCTACCTCGCTGTGCCCGACAGGCTCCACAATGATCTACAATTATGTATATTTTATAATGTACCTACCACCTAAGTTTACACTGTGGAATGCAAATAAATGTATTGAGTATTGAGTATACTCCAATCTTATTGGGACTTATATATTTGATCCGTTTGGGGTTGAAACACTAGGGCCATGAAGTCCGAGTGCCCACTTAGTTTTTAGTCGACTCCACACGTGACCAGAGGGCTGGCCTATTTTTTGGCCAAAGAATCAGCATTGCCATACAACGTGGCTATGATACCAGCCTTTTGGGCACTTTCCCTGTTGCCAGCGATGCGGGTGAATTTTTGATGCCCTCTGAATATTTCCCCTCTTTTTTTATATACTTGTACATATTATTATTATTATTTTAAGACTGTTAGTTTTTAAATTATGTAAATAGTAAATAGTTAGTTATAAGAAATAAATATCAGCATTTGTAATACAACTCCATAAGTTTGTATAATCCTAATTGTCAAGATTTCATGAAATAGTCATTCAATAGAATTGCCTGGTCTTAAAGAGTTGTATTGTTGTTGACTTTAATTATTATAATTCTGTGAATACATACTTTGAAGGTCGCGAATCATATTTTGATCTACATACAAACTAATACTGACTTGCAAATTGCAAAAAACGTAAGAAAATTCGAATTCCCGGGCGACCTGGCGCTGTCACCGTAATGGTTCCCTTCGTGATAGTTCATTATTGACTGCTTGCTGCGTGACATTTTTATAGCCCGAAGTTCTTTCGTATAGCACCATGCTACTTAGTACTTCTTCAGGGTGAATGAATGGCATGGAGGGTCCAGTATACCTACTGTTTGCAGTGTAGCAAGGTGCGGGTGACAGACAGGGTAAATTTATTTTATTCACTAAAGTCATTACTGATTCCGTATTTTACGACTACAATATTTAGGTTGCAGCTAAAATATTCAGTCATGATTGTAAATCGCGGTAACGTTCAAGAGTGAAAAGAGGAATGGTTTGTCTAATGTCGCCCGCACCATGCTGACCGTAAATAGTCTAACATTCACACCAAGTTCAGACAGGGCTCTAAAATTATATGAATTCAAAATGATTCCGCTATCCACTTAGCCTTCATTTGAACTCCTTTGAATTCGGACCATTTTACAATCCCCAATCAAACTCGTACAGTCCACAACAAAAGTACATTGTAAAAAGGCGAGCAGCTCATTAAGTACAATCGTTAATTGCGCAGTCAAATCGAATGCTACCTAACTTCATTACATTCTTCCGTTAATACGACATCGGACGGCGCCGTCCGGGGCCGTCCGGCGAGTTATGCAATGAGCACCCTCCCATTCCGATCACGTGCGAAACGGACCGGGGGCTGCTAATTAAAAATCGAAGGATTTTTGTTACTAACTGTACTTGTTACGTAGCGGGAGAAGTATTGATACACTCGAGTTTTTTGTCGATGAAATCTTGCGATAAATTGCGTATAGATATGGCACGGCCCTAAAACGGAAGCGTGTCCGGGTTTTGTGAACGGTAGCATATAGATAACTGCGCCTTGGGTGGAATAGGTTCTTGTTATTTTGGAGATTTCTGTCGACTGATATGAATTTTTCGAGTTTGATGACGTTTGCTGATACCTATTGGGTGAAGATGTTCAAGATAATGCTTCCTTTTATTTTTTCAAGGAAGTTCTTCGTAATCATGGTTGTAGCAATGTAAGATTTGAGAGTTCAGCCTTTCTCGTGAAAGTTGTCTTAATATTACTATAGCAAAGACGTAAATATGTTGATGATATCACACTACGACCGGTTAAAAAAACAGAACCGCTTGCGCACATGAATTACACCAAGCCCGGTATTCTAATTCCTGCTCGCTTTCAATCGACCTTTGAACCTGAACCAAGAATTATTAGAATAAAGAATACTTGATTAAATTTAGCTGTATCCAGACCTAGTACTCTATAAACGAGATACTTCAGCACTTTCCCAAATGCCGCAGTATCACAATTTAACTCTCTCGACTTTTCTACTACGTCGCAGGTCAACACAGAAATTCTGCCCAATTTAAAACAAAAAACGACACATTCCTGGAAGCACCTACGCGAAAAAATATAAATAAAATATATACTCAAGTCAGCGTCCTACATACAACAACTTGTACGTATTTCTTTACTATTACAGGACCCCCCCCTGCCCGCCCCGCGCCTCCCACCTTACACTCCGGATCTCATGCTTACAAACTGTCGCATTACCGGTCCATCCTTGCCGACAATACCCTGACATTCCTCCTCAAAACTCAACTCTATCAGGTCGCAATACGGACTATGTGTCGCGAAAATGTAACTGAGGAACGCAAACGAGAAAACTTGTCAATGCAAATTGAACTATATATTCAGAAGCTAAGGTTGAAGTTTGCCTGTAGTGCACTCGGTATGGTAATGATAATTCTAAGCAAATGCCATAAGGAAATAAGCTGAGTGGTTCCTTTTGGAATTGTTTACTTGAGAAGATTTCGTTTGGGTAAACAAAAGGTGGACAATGACCATAGGGTGGTGACACATCAGCGGACGCTTTAGTGGTCACATTAACCTACAGACAATTATTGACGGGAGACAGATTGCTAATTTAAAGACAGCTCACCGTGTCACCATTCGCAAGATTACCAAAGCAAATTGGAAAAATACCAACTGAAATCTACTTTTCTGTGAACTCATTCACTCTATTCATCAGCATCAAATTATTCCTTCGCTTATTGCTGGATAGGGGCCTTCTCATAGGTAGCTGTATTCATGGACCTCATGTCAAGATCACTATGTAAGGTCCAGTGTTTGCTGGCTCTCATCCTCTCAACCTTAACCTAGACCTTTGCGACTCCAACGGTAACAGTTACTGATAATAACCTCGTCTATTCTATGAATATCAAACGCCAAGCTACACCTCCAATACAATGTGAACACAACAATATTCAGTTACGGTAATCTATTTCCACCTCACTGCTACCGTAAGTGCAAACAGCACCAGCTACTGCCAGAACCAGTTAAGATTCCAAAAGTGTCAATATTTACAAGGTTATCAACACAAACTATCGAATAAAGAAACCGATGGCAATCATCGTAATCGGCCGGTTACAAGACAATGCACTACCACAATAGAGGGCCATTCTGAAAGCGCTCAGTACTAGCGACCAATCGCGTTGAGTGAAAACTGCCATAAACGGTGCTGAATAGCCCTGCCAGATCAACGGGGAGACGCGGAAGTAGGTAGAAAGGTTTTGCATCAGTGAGGTTTTGAAATGGTTACTGAATTGTAAGGCCGGTAATCGGTTGTGGGTTGAACTGGAACTGGAGTTTTAAAGGAATATATTTTAGTATCGTTATGTGGTTAGTTTATCTACTATAAACTTAGCACATAACAATACTAAAACTGAAGATCCCATATAAAAAAAAAACATGTTCACACTTATAAAGAGTCAGACTGTCCTAATTTCCGTTTCGAACTACCATGAAACTTAAAGAAACATCTTTATGAAAACAATACCTACCTTTTTACAATTTATTTTAAACCCCATTAAAGTAATTCAAACAGCAATCTCCAAACGAATTTAATAAACAATCCAGCCATAACCAGAGAAACAGGACAAACATCAAAATTTAAAATCGCTTTCACAGAAATGGAGGATAAGAGAAACAGTACAATGTGGCTATTAGCAGTAACTTATTATAGACAATTTCCTACGTTGGTACGCGACCAATCGGCCTGAGTGAGAACCGCTATAAACGGAAACAGTTACGGAACGGAATTATGGAATAAGGGACTCTTTGGACCGAGGCGTCCCTGGACTGGGACGGCGACATCAGAATCTCCTGTTCGTGTGCTGAACAATCTGGGAATCATAAGAAATTCTGCGTTAGTAAAGGTTAATGATTAGCTCATCATTTTCCATAGCTGAACATGAGACTCTCAATAGATATGACGACATAAAAAACAAACTTCATTAAGCTTTTCAAATGGATTAGTGGAAGATGTAAAATTTTCCACGTTTGTACTCCAAAACCGCCATTAAATGCATCAATTAGTTATAGGCTCATCAATAATTGTCTCTTCCTCAATGTCATTAAGAGCGTTTACGACGTACGGCATTTCATACAAACTTTGAAGTCTTTGTTTTTCGAAATAAATGAACCGATTTTAATTAAACTTTATACGCATAAGCTGGATACATAGGTCTAAAAAGTTAGTTAATAACATTTTCGAAATGTCTTATTTAAAAAAAGATAACTGAAAATCTCTATTTCTATGGAAAATTTAAAATCGGTCGAATTTAGCTGTAACACTATTTTTCGAAAATGTTCTTAATTAACTTTTTAGACTTATGTATGTATCCTGCTTATGTGTAGGAAGTTTCATTAAAATCGGTTCATTCATTTCGAAAAATAAAGATTTGAAAATTTACATGAAAATACGAACCAATTCCAACCAATCCCTTTCAATTCCTTACTTCGATAACAATACAACCGCAACATTTCCTGATCAGCATTACTATTATTACAATACAGTTCTAAAACCCGTCTAACATCACCTTTACCATCCTTTAATTGGTACCAGCCTAGCTAATGTTGCTAGGGAAAATACTGCCGTCCCGTCTGTTAGTGTGTTGTTTATTCTATGGCCACTATAGGAATTTACGTTCTATTGTGTTCGGGCGATGTTTTAGGTATCGGGAAGGTCAATGACTTCGATGCACTAGTTGACTATGTATTGAGTTTTAGTTCATGTTACAATTAGGGCTAGGAAGATTTTAATTGAATAGCCTGGAGTGAGTTAAGTTAACAATGGATTGTGATGACTATTATAATATAACACATTCAACAAAACACTGGAACGTTGTCAATAATATATTAAAATATTTAAAAGAAACCAAGGAATATGGTTTCTTGTATTCGAAGGTAAAGAATAATATAGTAGAAGATTATAGTGACTCGGACTATGCCAATGAGGTGGAGACTAGGATCTACTTCTGGAGAATCTACTTCTGGATTTGTCTTTACGAAGAACGGTGCAGCTGTTGCATGGACAAGTCAACGACAGCAAAGCATAGCGCTGTCAACTACAGAAGTGGAGTTCATGGATGCTTGTAGCGCCACAAAAGAAGCTATGTGGATAAAGAGATTACTTCTTGCAAGCAATATGCTTACATATACCTATTTGGACAACCAGAGTGCAATCTCTGTGATTAGAAACACAAATTACCACAAGAGGTGCAAACACACAGATATAAAATAAAATTTATTTAAAAAAAAAATAAATAGAAAGAAATTGATTTAAGATATCTATGTAGATGAAGAGTGTGCTGACATATTTACCTACAAAAGCCCTTCCAAGAATTAAATTTCAATATTTCAGAAATAAAATAGGTATTCTTGCTGTGAAAGAGTAATAATAGTGTATTGTTCTATTATGTAATGCATAGGTATGTTAGCTTATGCAGGTATTAAGTAAGTTTTAGACAACTTATTTTTGATAAAAATATTTGTTTTTGCATTGCATTTGATTCTATCATATGTTTATGTTTTTAGTTTTATAATTAAATGTTTATAATAACTTGCGAATATAGGTACTATAATTGCTATTATAATAATATAGGAAGGCTCAAATTTGGTGAGTGTGTTAAAGTAAATTTGAAATTGCCGCCTTCTATAACTGTTAACATTTTCGTTACTCAATTTTTGAACTTGTGTGTCAATCTGCCTTTGCTTGTCTTGTGGCGTGATAATAAAACATTCGTATTTTATCAAATTCTTATTTATTTTCACAAGGAACATAAATTTAACTTGAGAACAAGCTCACGTTTTTGTTAAGTAGCCTACGCCATAAGAGCATATAAAACAAGTAATTAGTTTCACCTAGAGCATTTCTGAAAACCATCTTTAATTAAGGTTTCATCAGAGAAAAGCAGTTTTTCCATAAGTTTTCTAAACAAAACTTTCTAGAATATCATTGCCATTCTTGGTATACCTGGACCTACTGGTAGATAACTCTGCCTATGTAAGTTGTGGAAGATTTTCTTATTCTATACAAAGACGTGTAACTTGATATTTTCCCTACATTTCTTTCCTAGCTTTAATTTGCTTCTTAGAACTTGGTTTCAACAGCAAGCTATCTTATACCAGGAGGTACATTCACAGGCATTGCATTATGTTCTAATGTATGTACATAATTAAACATCTCGAACTTTCCACAATAATTAAATCGATACGTACCAATTTTAAAATTATCATTAGTTCTTATATATACGGAATCGATTAAGAGAAAATTCTCGAACCGATATCATGGTGGACAAATTATGTAAATAGAGAGGGGGTATCTTCAATCTACAAGACGTTAATGGACAGGCAGACATGGAGGCTGTTGGCTATAAAGATATCAATCAAGCTGAAGTTAGGGACATTTTGTTGTTATTTCAAATGGTCTTGTACCATTAAATTAGCATCGGAATGGCACCGGCGCATTCCCATAAGATCACGGTATCAGAGTACCTACCTACTGTGTGTGGCGCAAGGAAGGTGCGATTCTCCAATAAGATATAGTTTGACATAAAAGAAACCTGACTTCCTCTTGTATCGTCGTCTAAAGTATCTACATTAGGTACATAATTGGCAAATTAATTAATTAACTCTTGATTGAACTTACAACTTCTCTCACAAGTTAATCTTTTTTTTGGATGGGAAATCATCAAATGACCCACCCGTGTTCCTTTAGTTGGCTGTGTCGGGGCCACGGTAACTCTTTGTAACATCCTGCGACCCTAGCTGGCATCGGCCCTAGCAGACCCCGTCAATAGTGCTGACATATATTTGAGGCGCGCGTGGAACACAACGCGCCATCGACCCGGGCCTGGTCCTTACCGGACGGCGAGCTACCCATTGCTCGCCGTCCGCAAGCCCGCGCCTACGGTGGCCGGGAATCGGCTGTCAATCCCCGACGCCCAGGGCATGTCCTGCGGCGACTAGGGGCGTGAGGGCGCAATGATTGCCTCTCCCTCACGCGTTCCGCCTCCTCCTTCGCGAGCATTAGTGCTTCGCAGAAGGAGGCGATGGCTTCCCATGTACTCTCGCTCCGTACCACGGCCTGGACCAGGGCCATACGCGAGAGATCGCCGCCGCCGTCACAAGCTAGTCTTGACTACTCGAACCCAGAAATCACTAAAAAACGAGTTAGAGTTATGTTTCTAAGTATAAAAATGCAGTAAAAAAAGGTTCAATCTAAACAACACACTTTTACATCTGAGTAATTTTCTATTCAATAAAGGTTTATTTATATAATAGTGACTCAATGTTATATCCAAATAAGTGCAATAAAATGTTGCACTTATTCGGATACGTAGGTATTCATAATAATTCCACTTCATCTATATTCAAATCGCTATCTCTTGTAACTCGCTCCGCGCCTCTCAATGACCTCTATAAATGCTCTGAGAGCGGAGTACAGATTATTTCTAACGCACAATACCCGTTAAGGAAAGCTATCGCGCACTGCAAGCTTATAGGAGTCAATCGACTGAGACTGCAGCCACTGTCCCATTGGTTGCAATTAGCAGATAGTGACACCATCCTGTAGGTAACAGCGTGTGACATGCACTTTTATAAAATCATGCGTTTTCCCATGGGAACCTTAAGTAGGTATATTACCACATATCGCTAAATTTATTTTTTAGTTTACATGCATAAAGAAGAGAAGTTTATTGTAAGTTTAGTATGAAAAGCCCACTGTGTTATTAAAACAAATATGTTGTGGAAAATGTCGTACGGTAAAAACATTTATAATTCTTGTATATTTATAACTTGGTACAAGATTTTAATGTAATTTTCCCGAATAAATAAAATAAAATAAAATGCAATGTATGCAGTAAACTGACTGCGCCCCGCGGTTTCACATAAGTCTTGATCCCGTGGGAATATCGGGTTAAAAAGTATCCTATGTCCTAACCCAGGTCATGGTCTACGCATGTGCCAAATTTCATCCAAATCCGTTCAACCGTTTTAGCGTGAAAGCGTAACAAACAAACAAACTCACTTTCGCATTTATAATATTACAATAGTTAGGCTAACATAATTAGTAGGAATGTGAGGATCGAAGGAACGCTTCGATACCCACCACGTTTAAGACAGAGGTTTATTGTTACTCTGTGTCATAGGAGTTATAACGAAAACTTTGTCTATCTCATTGATTTAAAATCTAGACCATGCGTAGCATTCTAACTACTTACCCACTCATACTTTCAACAAATCACTTTCGAAAGTAAATTACAGTTCGACATTATAATTTCAATCAAAGCAATACCGATATAGTATGATTCCTACCAACACGAAGCCCGTAACTTGAGCACTAAGCGACCTCGCCTTCCATCAATATAAGTAAGTAGCTATCGCTAGACGAACTGCAAAACTAATTACAAGTAAAATTAAAATGATTCACGAATATAACGACTTGTACTTGGCTTATTGCAGCGGTGCTCAACCTTTGGGAAAGCGAGGCGAATTTTGAGGATATGACTTCGGTTGTAGGTTCTTACTAAAGTTGTTGCACAAAGATGTTATGTTTGATACTTTACATTTCTGCCTTCAGTGTCCCTCACTTATACACTTTCAACTGTCATGTTACGAGACACAATTAAATTTCTATTGTTACCGACCTCTAGGAGGTCGGTCGATAGCTGAGAAGAGCGTAAGTCTCACTCTAGTTTATAGGTACATAGTTGGCTTGGTTGTCAAATGTCAAAATCATTTGTACAGTACATTGCAGTGTCTGTTTTAAGACCGTGTTTTTTTAAGAAGGCTTCAATCTAGGAGGTTGTCAGCTGCTTAACCGGGCTATCCTGTGGATGCTTTAATAAATATATTTTCTGAATGACATAACTCCTGCAGCTTGAAGTAAAGGTGTCACTCAAGTCATCAGCTCTTTTCGGTTAGTAAACATTTAACTTCGCTTGTAGATGGACAAAAACATTATTGTAACACTTGTAAGATACAGTAACTGCAACTGGTAGCGGCAGTCAACCTTTTTGTTTCTGTGTGGCACACAGAAACAAAAAGGTTGACTACCGCTGGTATACAGGGTGGGGTCGTCAGTCCCCATAAATCGTACAGACGTACAGAAATGATATTTTGTTATTTAAAGGCGCTAGTTAATTTCACATTGGACAATAAATCACTCTTTTAATGGGTATCTGTTGAAAAAATAACTCCAGCGTTCTTACTATTTTGTTAATGAGATTTTTTTTCGTTTCTTTATATGGAGATATCATCATGTTTTTGAAGTCGAGGTGCAACACAAAATGCCTGAAGGTTGGGACAAAGATCATTTTAATGGCCTAGTAGGTTTCAAGACAGCAATGGCACTGTAGGCCTTTTTCGGTGTAAAAGCAAAGCCCAGGTGCTGGACTCCTGTTAAAGTCTTCGTTTTTATTTTGTCATTAATATAATGGCTAAAATGACATTAATCACCTGCCTAGCCTTTTCTCAACTATGTTGGGGTCGGCTTCCAGTGTAACCGGATGCAGCTGAATACCAGTATTTTACATGGAGCGATTGCCTATCTGACCTCCACAACCCATTTACTGGATAATACGACACCCCTTGGTTGTCAGACATTCGGACTTCTGACGACCCGTAACGACTGTCAAAGATCCACGAATGATAGCCGGGACCAACTGCTTATTATCGTGCTTACCGAGACACGGAGAGGTCTTAAGTAAAGATGGTCACCCATTCACGAAAAACCACGGCAAGCGTAGCTTAACCTGATCGATGAACCGTGCGGCTATTATTACTTAGCCACAAGCCCTCTATTTTGACTAAAATGACTTTACCTACCTGACTAAAATCACTATCAATACAAGCTTTCTTGTCTGCTTCTACTGTAAAAACTGCTTTATCTTCATTTGTTTCTGGTCATCACATTCCATGTTTAAAATACACAGTGTCTTGTGTATAATAATGTAATATCTTTGTCATCACTTGTATGTACCTATCTACTTTGAATTTTCTGGCATATATCCTTAGCCTACACTGTGTACCTTTTTCCTCGTTAAACCCATAAACTTGGTTATCTCCTGCAGCATGAACTATCATATACCTAATATAAATCTTTGATGTGCAGGTAAAACAATAAATTACTTTGTATCAAATGTGTCATAGTTTTATGAGTGAAGTGAGATTCATGTGGTTACCGCTGCAGTTTTGTAGGTTTATGGGTTTTTAGAAGAGCTGCTCAGTTGATTGGAATGTTTGAGAAACGATGGTTTTCCCCCAAATTGTGAAGCTGTCAAAGTTACTGCTACAAAATCGTGTAAAGTAAGATTTATTTATTTAATTTATGTAAGATTTATACTATAGAAAGTGCTGTTTTAGTCTTGTTCAACCATGCACAATTAATCCTAGTCCAAATTTAAGTATTTTCAACATATTTTTCGCTACAAAATCGAATCATCTAGGAGCACAATCGATTTGATTGTCAAGAAAGTATGATGCTGCAAAGGATTTTGCGCTAAAGCATCTTCTCGAACCCTTCCACATGCAAATATACCCATAAACCAATCTAAAATTTGACTTGAAATAACAAAGCATATTTCTATACACAACCCTAAATCTTGTGCTGTTCCCATAAATTCCAAGAGCACAAACCCCGAGGCTGTCAGTCCGTCTATGTGCAGCGTAACTCAGGAACTGGCCAGTCTTTGTTTTATCTAGATCTGCCATCGCCTGACGCGCAATAGCGCAATGAAAGATTGGAGATACAAAGATCCACTTTCAATATAAATCTTCTAGTATCAGTTGTACGTCATTTTTGCTTGATATATCGTGATGAAGGTTTGGAGTTTTGTTTTCGTGTGGAGTTTCATCAGGCGGATTCGTGAA
Source organism: Fissipunctia ypsillon (assembly GCA_947568875.1). Classification (NCBI taxonomy): domain Eukaryota; kingdom Metazoa; phylum Arthropoda; class Insecta; order Lepidoptera; family Noctuidae; genus Fissipunctia; species Fissipunctia ypsillon. The sequence continues at coordinate 23,254,407 of OX387654.1, forward strand.
AGAGGGACTTGGAATGTCTTTGTGGCTAACCATTACATTCTGTGAAGAATGGGATTACTGATATTGTCTTAGCTTGCAACAAAATCGTGCAGCTTTGAGAACGCCTCAAATATTCGACAACCTAATCACAATTAAGGTTTTGGCTCGTCTAGTATTGGTGTTACCTTATAGCGATTCATTGACCGCGAACTAAATATTATTATTAAATTAATATTACCTAATGTTAGACTTTCGATAAGACCCATTAGGTACACAGGTACCTACTGATTGTTCCAAGAAATCAAACTCTGAACCAAAAAATACAAATGCTTAACAAACATCACTAGCCACCATTTCCATCCAACTTTATAAAACAGTTACTTTTTCACCTCCTAAATCAACGCAAACAAAACTAAAACATCTAACTTCTAAGCCATTTTATACATTCCCTTACCAATAAAATTTAAATCCAACTATCGTAAATCGCCAGCTGATTAATACGTTGACATCCGTATAAAATACTTGGTATAATCAAAACAAAAGAATTTGTTCATCAGTACTATAAATTGGTGGAGGAATAGTCGCAAATCACAGGGTCGTCCGACTAGCGCCCTGGTGGGAGTCGGCAACGTGTGGCCGTTTTAAAAAGATTACTTTAAAAAGAAGAGTCAATGAACTAAAATATTGTATTATTTTGCGCAGGTTATTGAAAGCCTTAACAAAAGTTGCTGTCGGATCTCGTGTTAGCTATTGACCAAAATACTTAAAGCCATTCAAGTAAGAAAATTGTAAAGTTCAAGCCTTCTGTGACTGAATTTAGCGTAGGTAATTAAAAATATAGATGGCATCCATTTTTTTCAATAAAGTCTATCCAATTAAGTCAGCTCGAAAATTAAATACCAATGAGATTTAGTTCTTATAAGATTAATCGTGACAATATGTCAGTACTTTACTTGAGCTTAAGCCAAATACATTTTAAACGAGATACCAAACTGTTGAAAGCTTAACAATCAATCCATCTGGATTTAAGGCATCTGCCTAAGATCCTTCACAGCTTCTAATTAGAAAATAATTAAATATAAAAACAAAAGAATCTTACTAAAAATCTCCATATATTCCTCATTAACTGCTCCTACATCCTTTTAAAAAACAACTTCCATAAGTTGAGCGTCCCTGCGTAGATCAAGATGTGTGCGTTACTCGGCTTGCGCCTGCGCATTGACAGATTTATGTGAGAGGATGCCCGCAGACCCATACCACGATTAGATAATTAACTAGTTTTAACGCTCCATCATTTTCTTAGATTCGGTTTGGAAACGTGGTGGATCGACTGATATGGAATAGACAGAATTTGGGCAAAGATCAAAAAACACACAGGGGACTGGACAGTGACTGGCAAAGAGAGACCTAAACCGAAGTCGGACTGGTGATTATGATAATGAATGAACTCCTAGATTATTGTTACACAAAAAAGGAGCTATGTTTTCTATAGTAAATCCTTGATCAAAGAAGAATTATGACAACATTTTGAGTGCAGTTTATTTCGTAATCTTCAATCATCAAACAAAATAGATCAGGAACCAGAAACTGGGCAAATCTTTATCCAAGCCGCGGTAATCCTAATAAATGATAAAATAAAAACACGCCCCGATATAACCGGCAAACAAATCGACACTTAATTCGAACATTAGTCAGTAATACTCGAAGACATCTTGTAACAAGTCTGCAATCACTCTGAGATTAGTTCCAGGTATTTATAATGTTGTTTTAGTAGCTTTTATAAAGAAAGCGATGCGCTAACTCAGCTAGCCTGGCTTTAAATTACGCTAAATGGGACCATACATCCACCGGCCTTATCTCCGCGCCATATTTGAATACAGGGTGTGAAATCTTGCTAAAGAGCTACATTAAGTTGCAAATTACTGAAGATAGTTTATTTAGATTTGCTTTTGATTTTCTTGGGCGTGTTGGACGGTGATTTGTGGGTAGGGAAGTGTTTCTTGCTTTTTGTTTTGTTTATAAAATACGTGAACGAAAATTCGGGAAAATTATATCGGTGTAGTCTGCACTTGGAGATGGTGGTTCCAATACTGCAGTAAATCAATGTTGTACTGTCTTAAATCTTATAAGAAAGGCAGAGTTCTAATTGAAAGTGATTTCGCGCAAATAAGCTAACATTTTTCATTTTACAATGTCACCTTCCGATTATTATGCATGGGTACGAAAAACTGAGGAATCTCAAAATAACGCACACAATTTACATATACTCGTACACGACACATCAGATCGTAAACATGTACACGTTATTAGATAGCTTGTTGCATGTGAAATATTCATCGGGCTACAATGTTGCCGTACGCGGCGTCATCACGGCACAACATGGCAACACTATTCTACATATCTATGGAATTATATAATAAAATACGACTGTCATCCGTCATAGTGTTGCAACCCGGATCGAGTCCTAGCCGACACGCAATCGTAAATCTGGCTCAGCACTGACGCGTCAGTCATACAAATCATTCAAACTCTCTTGAAACCCGATCGTAAATACGTCTGAGTGTAGCATTAATCATTTTGAATACAGAATAAGAAGTGCCTCGGGCGTACGCGATTGGTCGTCACTAAACGAACAATTATTCAAATGGCGCGCTACGATTGGTCGACGGCCGATCGGTTTTTTACGTTGACAGAGTGATGGATTCGACCCTTCGACTCGTGCGCAGTTTAGTACCCATTTCATTGTTGTGTGCGTACGTTTATGTAGCGTGCGAGCTATCAATCTCCGTCTAAAAGTAAATGCTTGGAGTTTTTGTGCTCTTATTTGCGATTGCAACGTTTAACATCTTTTTGTGCAATTAACGCGGTGATAAATGATTTTTTACTTGTTTATTGATAGCAATAAAATAAAACCTTTGTAAAGACCGCAACACGTAAAAAAGGCTCTAGACATTCATTTTATGCGTTCGCACACGTTTTATGCGTTAATGTGGCTTCTAAAACTTGTAAGGAGAAATAATTGCTGGCTGTTTTATATTACGTGCACATACACACGAATTAACTCCAATAAAAAGGGATTGGAATTATAAGCTCCATTTCTATCATTATGCCCTCATGCACTACAGCCTCTATCACAAAAGATAACATACTGTATATCAACAGTCACTGTCACATTCGAAATAGTCAACTACCCGCATCGGAGTCGATAAGTGTCGACTATTCGATAGCGTATCGGGACGATTTATCCGAGTAGAATATCGATACCCGGAAGCACCTCTGGACGGCGGGAAAATGGCGGCGTTCGGCCCTCCGCGATTGGCTGAAGCAGCGCGCGCGCACCTCACATCTGTCACTAACTATTACCTTTTTATGTAGGAACTTTACGAGTAAGTTTATAACCACGGACGCCCATCGCGAAGCGGTGAAAATATTTAAACCCCATAAATTTTTATGGTTTAAAATAAACGGTAATGGGGAGTTATGTATAAAATACTTGAAATGTATGTGACTTTATCAGTGGTCTTGATTGGTTTAGAGCTGTTCGGGCCCTTTTAAGTTTTAACGCGATTTTAATTGATGGTCATTAGACTTTAAGTATGAGCTACTTATAGTAAAACTCTGAAGCTTCTTTCTTGGGACTATTTTATTGGCGTACCTGAGATCAAATATTGGACACGACGAGGAATTTATTACGTCGGATATATTAAGGTAGTACCTACCTACTTAATAAAATTTGTGATGATGATTGGATTCCTCGCTGTATTCATTTTATTTCCAATATATTGAAGAGATAAAGCTGTTAACTTACTGCATCATAAAATTTAATTATAAAGTTTATATGCATTGTTGCTCTGCTAATGTCTTTCAATAAAATTATCAGTTAATACAAACAAATAACATATTAAAAAATTAAGTTTAAAAAACCGTAACCCGACTACGGAAAAATAAAAGCGATCTAAAAGTACGAAACAAGAAAATATTTCATACAGAAATCAAGACATCGGTACAAAAATGTTCAAGGTAAAGACGTCGCCGCATGCCATGATGATTTTGATGGTCTTCCTGGCACCCACATGGTGTACAGGCATGCGACGACGGCTTTACCAAGGTAAAGCCGTCGTCGCGAAGGTAGTGATCTAAAAAATGGTCAAGACCATTTTTTAGATCACTTTAATTTTTCCGTAGTCGGGTTACAGTTTTTTAAACTTAATTTTTTTTTAACTTTTCTGTTTTAATTAGGTATTTTATAGGTATTAATAGTAGGTACAGCCACACCGTAGGCACTTAGCGCAATCTTACTTTTTCTTGTTATAAACAATTTAAACATATTTATTTACTTACACAAAATAATATATTTGTAATGTGCTCGTTAAGGCCTTTTTTATAACAAACATGTCATGATTATCTTAATTTATTTTTTTTCGAGGTCAGAAATTTACGTGTAAAGTCCACCACAAAAAATTTAGGGAGAATTTATATAGCCTGCGTCACCCGGACCATTGTTACGTATCAACTGCTACCCATTCATCAAAATCAGTTCAGTAGTTTAAGCGCTACGGTGGAACACACGTAAATTCAAACAAACATACATACCTACATACCTAAACTGCTAAAATCATAACCCTTCCTTTTGGCTTTGCCGTAGTCGAGTAAAAATATAGTTCGGTCTGGCTATTTGGGACTATCGATCGGTAAGACCAAAGTCGGTACTTAGTAGGACAAAATAATGTAGAAAATATATATACCTTACTTTCATTACAAATATCTTGAAGTCAATCATTTGGTTTTGAAAATTGGACGACTGTGAGAGAATCCTCAAGTCCGTCTTGTGTGTTGTATAAATAATAATGTAGTCTATGAAAATTAATCACTCACACCAACACTGTATTGTTTCTCACTGCACTGTGACTCACCTGAAAAGAGAAATAATTCAAATTACTAACGTTTCATATTATGGTCATACTTATTTAGTTATCACTCACTGAAAAGTTCACAAATATAGCTTATAAACTGAAACGTACAGAAATGTCAACATTATGCAGAATTCAGTGAATCTTATCAAAAACCAAAAGCTCTAATCTTCTTCGCCTGTCAAAATATTCTGCACATTAGAATGTACGAAAATGTTTCGTCTTAGTCTGACACAGATATCAAACTAAAATGAAACATTTTTGAGGCATGTCACAGCTAGCCATGCCTATTTCTTCACATCCGCATTCACACTTCTTCTTCAAAGCAAATCACCGAAAAACTGCCCTACGTCCACCAAATATTTACAACGACAAAATATAAGCTGTGTCAGACTTTCCTGAAAACAACTCGCAATACTTCAAAAGTAGTGACGCAAGTCTTACACAAGCTTAAGTTTCAGTCTTTCAGCCGTGACAGTAAAGGCTTTAGCAGGACACGTTTCCGGTTCCGGCTGGTAATTAAATCTTTGTTTAACGGAGAAAACTTAATTAAATAGTCAAAGGGAGCTTCTTTGATTGATATTATTATTGTGTAGGTGGAGTTTGCCTGTTATAGTTTATTAATTATGAGTATCTACAGCATTAAAACACACTTTTTTTATCTCTAATAACCTACTTAGTAGCAGTTAACTATAATTCACCAAATCATCATTGAAAGATTCTGTGCAGATTTATTTTGCTGTCAAAGATCTGAAACGACTTTGATTCCTTCATCATTCGAATGAATTCTGATATCAATAGTTAATAGCAACGCTAAAGACTTAAAGCTTACAACGGTAGTTAGTTAGCATGACTAGTTACGCACTACCATCAAACACAACCTATTAACATCACATTACCAAGTTAATTCCCACAAATAAGTACCACTACAGACTAACACTACGATCGATTTGCAATCAAACAAAACCGCGGTCGAATTTACTACAAAATGTAAAAGCTTGCGCCATCACATGAAAGCTTTAGACTCCGCCTAATGACAGCAGCACCGTTGACCACTTAGTCGATCGTCTGGCCAACCCCTAATTACTAAATAAACTGCCAACTGATTGACAAACACAATCATAGAAAAGTAAACTCAATTTCGAACCAAATTATCGGACGAAAAAACAGTTACATAAAAATATAACCTCAAAATTCAACGACTATTTCAATAGACCAATCAGAGCGCAGAAGCTGACCAAGCAACATATTAATTCCCCACTAAAGCTACTACATAACACCATTGTTTCCAAATGTATAAATTAATAACGGTATTAAAAAAGCTATAACGATAAAAACGGCCCACACGTTATCACGTTACAAGATCAAAAAGTTTAGATTTCTATAACGCATTTAACGTTAGCCGCCAACAGTACAATAAAAGTTGAAATCGGACATTTTTAATGTGTTTTTACGAGCTGTTTAAATTGCGTTTATTTAACTGTATTATAAACGTTACGACAAAAGGTATTTTATCGTTATTGGTATGCATAGTTTGGTAAATTTTCTGGTATTCAACTAATTAGATTACGGTAGATATGGCAAAGATCATGGTGGTTATTGTCAAAAATAGCGGTTCGTCGACTGGAGCACTGCCCGGCTCCTTTGTTGCTGTTTATTTATTAATAAAATAATTATTTTTGCATTTATAATGAGATATTTGTTATCCAGTTTGGGACAGATGTGTTGCTTAGATTAAGTGTTTGTTCGACATTTTCAAAGTTTATCTACCGACAGTATCACCTTTATTTGGAAGTTGAAACAATACAAGCTATAAAAGAAATTATGGAGTATTAGATAGTTTGAAATTTATTAATTGATTAGAATCATAAAATTTATTAAAATTAAGTGTGCTTTTTTGAATATTAAATTAAGTCTGATCAACTTATAAGATAGACATTAATGACAATATTATTTTCAAACCGTGGAAACATCGTGACAGAAGAATGCAAAATGTAGGGCGAAATCTTATAAACAAAAAGTGCTTTGCCACCTACGAAAAAATTAAGAATTTTAAGAAATTATTCATAATTTCCATGCTATCTTGCCTCTCTATGTCAATATCAAAATCAGCAATCAATTAACAATACAATACAATGTAAAGGAACCAAACCGAAAAAAGACATATTTTCGATAGCATTAGACTGGATATCGCTAATACGATATAAGGATAAATAACAATATTAATTTCAGCTTGCCCAACGAAACGACCAAAACAAAACAGTAAACTATTCGAGAAGAAATTGATACTAATTACTGCAGTCGTCTGATCAAATCCAGCCAGGTCCCTTTCGGTACCAGTCGCCAAATCAAGCCAATATGTAGGTATTTCAGTAATGCAGCATCTCACCAGCTCAGTTGCATTCTAGTCACACAACACCTCTACTAAAGGTTCCCGATTAAATCTCGAAACTCGAACACTAATATGAAATCAATTCACACGATGCTCTCGATAAAAAAACTGTTGAAAATATACAAGAAAAATGTTACCGGTTAACGTAACGATACCCGTAACCAATCAACTGATTTAGATAATTATTTTATTGCTGGGAAAAATTGTGTTAAATCGGTGAAAAAATCACATAGCATATTGTTAATGGGTGATAACGATTTTTTGGATATAAATCAAATAAGCTAATTGTTCATGTCGTTAATTTAAGTTTTGGTCGATAAAATCGAAAATTGGGCCTGTTTTTGTATAAGGTAAATTTAACAGTGATTTAAATGTAGTAAAAAAACTAGAGAATATTAAATCATCATCATCGTATCGGGCTATAAACCAGTGTTTATTCGACTATTGAATAGTAGAGTTTTATATTATTAGTTTAACGGCATTCACGAAAACTACCACAGATGTATTAGAAAAAAATATTTCAATTTCACTTTTTCATTCAAAGCAGCAATTCAAACTATCACCCCCAAACTCGACAGCGACAAACTCTTGACTGGAACCGTGCATACAAATGTTAGTACCTTTGTAACCAGCATAACAAAAGCTTGGACTAAGATCAACACACATTAGCTCTCAGACTTTGACCTGCCCCATTATTTATTGACGGGGAGGACAAAAATATATCGTCACAGATAGATAAAATCAGACAAAGCTACATATTATAGGCATTGTCTGTACGGCCAACGTAGTTAGAACTGCATTTATTATTAGTAAAAGGGTGAATTTCTAGTACTTCCACTGTCGTATTTTCTTTTGTAAATAGATAGGTACTGTGGATGGGTTTATTTGGATTTGCACTTAATTTGAATAAATCATGTTGTCATCTATGTAAGTATGGGTGTATTGATACTTGATGAAAGGTCAACGGTATACCCAATTGCAGAAAAATGCATGTGACAGCGCCAACTTTCAGATTGGTTGTGAAAATCGATTTAAATTTTAATTCTGAGATATATTGGAATGTATCCTGTCCAAATACCACTGGCAGAAGCTTTCCAAGGGATCATAACCTTGATATCAATTCGAGTAAAGTCAAACCCCATACGTACAGTTAGAAGGACAAATCGGTGCGTACAGTCGACGACACAATAAGCCCATGTGTCAGCGACAGTTATCTCGCAAGACACCACAATCTCTCGAACTGTCGGTCACACACAGACGGACTCGGGTATAGTTTGATGTATATTCGAGAATAGGCTGGAGGGCTTTCAAATTAATGTATGAATACTTATCTTGTTAGTAGTAGAAAGAAAGACTGAGCTTTCTTTAAAAATCTTAACGCTTGAGGCTACAAAAATTGCACCAGGGAAATACTGAATACGGAAGATGTTTTGTTGATTGTCCTTTTCAGACTGTTTCTTGTTGTAGGTGGTAGACTATCGATATACGTTAGGCCCCATTTATCAGTGGATATTGATTGGTGAATATTTACATATGTACCTATTGTTGTCTTGCTTTGTTGCTCTATACTTTCTGTCTATTAGCCACTGCACTTAGGTAAGTCTTTCCTGTTGTCTTTCAGAATTGTCTCAGCGAATGTAGCCAAAATCTTTCGAAGCCTTGATACCTTTTGCAGTTAAAAGATGTGTTACGTGACATTTTGAACTTCACTTCGCAACAAAGAACACACTTTTTGTCCAAAAAAGAAATAAATAGCTTTCATACTCGTATCTTGTCTCAGTGGAGACTATGTCATGTGCTCATATACTTGCACCATTGAATGAAACCCGTTGGACGTTGGACATTTCACGTCACATTTAGTTTGTCCTGCACTGGAGATTTTAAATGGACAAGCGTGTATTACGTATATTATGCTGTACTGTATTGTTATGTTTGTGTGTAAGACTTGTGTGTCATAAGTCAACAGAAGAATGTGTGGAATTTAATTTGCAAGGTCCCTATGTGTACCTATGTTATTAGCATACATTTGAATAAATGGTACTGAATGGTGATCAAGGTATCTCTTATTGGAATGCCTTTAAATTTTCGTGGGTTTCGATATTACCATAAAAAATAGGATTTAACTTTTATAGATCTACCATGATTCTAATATTTTTGCAAAGGTACCAATGTGGAGGCAATGTGGGGCAATTTGTGATTGCTTCAAGTTAAGGATGAAGATTAAAAAAATAAACCGAACGAAAAAAAGTCCAAAGCCTTTTCGCTCAGTTGTTATCTTTTAGCAAGCTAAGCCAGCCTTGCCATACACAACCTTGCAAACACCCTTTCCAATACAGAATTAAACCTTTAACGCTTACAAACAGAAGCCTGGTCCACCATTCAACGATCATAACAGGTACTTGTCTTTGACGTTGTCATACATTGTCGGGCCTTTAACATACGCGTCATTATTTCTTTGTTTCCACCGCTAGCGGTTAGCAATGGACGGTGTGTTGATGATATAAGTAGTGTGCAGCAGTGTACATCGCAAAATAACATGTGTACAATAATATCGAATAGACAAGGCATGACGTTTGCATCGCTGTGTGTCGCTGTGTTGGGCTGCTCGCCGTGGGCGGAATGTGGACAGAGGTGTGGAGACGGTGTTGCTTTTATGTATTTTAAGGAATCGATCGCGTGCACACTGGTAACGGATTTGATGTGAGGAAGACTCTTGGACGGGTGGGTAATTTTTTTTTTCATTTAAAACCTGATTATGTTACTGTGGACAAATACAGAACTTTGTTTTGTAATAGAAATCTAGATTAAAAAAAACTATTCAATTCAATCAATCTGTGGTGCTATTCTGTGAAGATCCCACCGTGAAAATTTAGGTGAAGTGAGCGTGATGTGAACTGTCATCCCACCTTACTCTACTAAGGATTGAGCTCACTTCAAACTCACTTCACCTAAGTGCTCACGGTGTGATATTTACAGAATAGATCGGCTGATATGTTTATGGTGTACATAATAAAGAGTATTCCATCTATCTAGCTCTCTTATCTACTACCTGATTTATGTTTTAATAAGGCTTTTAGTACAAAAAACATGGTGGCATATTTTTCATTCAGTTAAGTTTGTAATCCAGTCTATCGTTATTTTGTAATTAATTTTAATAGACAAACTACCAGATTTTCTATAAACATTGACTCTACTTTTATACTGTATATTTTACCTAAGTTTTAGCAATGTCCTTTTAAGTCCTATAAAATAACAAAGCCTACTCCACAATTCCGCTCGTCGGTTTAATTCGTCGTGACGTCATCGGTCGGTGGTCGCGACTCAGTTTTTGCATTTTATCATCTGTGTGTCCGTTTGTTTTGCTCCTGTCTTGCGTTCGTTATAGCCAACTTTCGTATTGTATGCACTACATTACCTGTGTGTTTTATTAAATTATATTTCGTTTTTTTTTTACGATTTGTGGCTAGCTTTCGTGTTTTTTTTTTTTGTCTAAGTTATTATTAATACATTGTTGGTTGTGTTTTTTCTGCAAAATCAGAGGCATTGTTTCAGTAAATACCATGTAATAACAATAAATGCCTGATTCAGAAAAGGTTCCTATATGTTGTATCTAGTGACTGACAGATAAAAGCAGTAACAACTCACTATTCAAATATGTTTCTTACACAGCTTGATTATTACGGAAAATGGTGGCTATTTTCCGTAGCAACCGTGTGACTAAACATGGAAAGCTGTTCCTACAAAAACTGGTCACACTTAGCAGTCATGCCGTGTCCTGTAAAGGTAATGGTAAGATAAACCACTAACCATGAGAACCCAACCCATAAGTAGGTACATAGAAAAACGTCAACATGAATTAGAAAACATCCACAGAACGAATCTAGCCGCTACATCCCTAAATCAATTACAAATCTTCAACCATAAATCACAATGTGGCCATCCTCGTCCCATCTAATCTTAACAGTGGGTCAGCACAACTTATGATACAAATGACGATCACGTCTAACGATAAGTACAGTCACGGAGAAAAGTTAAAGGTCGCCAAGGATCGATCGCCGCAGATGTCGGCATTAATCGGAGTGTTTAATCCGTCCGCCGGCGAATAAATCAACGCTAATTGTACCTATTTATATTTATCAAGGAACCACTTGGACGGGAAGAGTTTGCGATGCGACTGTACTGATGGTTTTGTTTTATGGGGTTGAAGTTGCAGTCAGATCGATAAATTGTTGCGGTTTTTTTTTTATAGTGTGAATTCTTTGCTTTTGTTTAATTACAGGTAGGTGATAAAAGTTATTTGTATTGTCGTGAAAGTTGCATCAAAACAGCATCTGATGTAACGAGATTACGATCTGAACCAAAAATAATAAAAAGCTACTTGACAAAAACAATATCTAATTAACAAAGATCAAAAATAAAATTCTGTGGATTATGCAGCAAAAGTTTTATTCCGAGAATATTTTTACAAACACGTTACGCAAGCCATTTTGCTTATTGATTTTTTATTAATTCAAAGTGTAAAATAAGCGTGTTTCTCATTATCATTATACAAAACTAAACGAAACGTTAATTTTAACGATTTTTAAATAACCGGATCAAAAATAACGGTAAGAATTAACGATAAAAAATATCGTTATTTTAACTTTAAAATTATCAATGTAGTTTTTGTGTAACAATGTTACTGTAAAAATCGTGTTTTTATGTTTTTACAGTGAGCATTTTGTCAAATTACACTATAACAATAAGTGAGTAGATATTTAAATTGGAAGTTTCGAAAAATTTGGTTATATAAGTGAAACGATATCGATTTAAAGAACGCCTTTCAAAAGTAATTTGGAGCACCATTGCATTCCAATCAACTCCAGTGGAACTGGGTTCAAAGTTCCTTTCTAAACTGAAATACGTGTTGACAAATCAGTATGTAGAGTCTTCTTACACATAAAAATAAATAGAACACACTACTTTCAGACATCAAACCGTATCAAAAATAATAAAGCTCATTTCCATCTATCACTTACATAACAAAACACAACTATATAAAAACACAACACTGGCACATAACACTAAATCATAAACATAACATAAAAAGGAAAAAACGGGCGTCCACAAAAGAATGACCGCGGTACAGTCGGAAGAAATGACTCGAAATCTATAAATCTAGCATGTGTAGCGGGCCGATCTCTGAAACCATCACAAATATGTCAAAAAGGGCTATAAACCGTCGGCGGCTATATAGCCCGGAGATGCTTTATAAGTTATTATAACAAACACAATGAGAAAACGGAGATATGTTATTATTAGCCGATTGATGACACGATAGCTGAAGATACCATAAGTCGCCGTGACTGACGCTAGGAAACTTTTAATGTTCAGTAGTTTATAGTTATTGTTGAAGCCAAATGTTATATTATTGTTAGTTTGTCAGTCGGGACTTTTTGTTTGGTATAAATATATTTTTTGTGAGGCAATTCATTTTGATGGGAATGGGAGAAAATATGAAATATGTCGTGCTTTCTAGGAGAGGAATGCAGGATTCAAAGTAAAGTTTCTTTTGATGATCTGGGTAGGCGATGGGCAATAGGTCGTCTGTCATTTCTTAAATCAGTGTTATGTATTTTACCTCTCTACGTCTGACTCTTACTTGAACTAAATGTGCACTTGTTAATAACAGCATATTTCTTTACGAATGAATGCGATACGATAAGCTCATGTTTTTTCTTAGACAGAGACATGAAATCCAATCTCACCTCTTCAAACTATTGAGAAATGAAGTCATAGTGGATTATTAATTAATATTCAAAATCCACTATGACTGCGAGTACCAGCTGCAGCTGATAACATCATAATTGATGTTATCAGCTGTTATAGCTGGTACTCCCAGTATCTGATATCATGAGTATGATGAATAAAACAAGTGAGATACAGACAAATATTTTATTCAGTGACACCCATTTTTCTAGTTTAAAGCCGTTTCATCCAAAACGCAAAATTATCCTTATAATCGTTGGGTACAGTTGCAGAACAAAACAGGTAGGACCGAGGACATTTACATAAAAAATGTTGACTTGTGGCAAATTGTGGGCGTTCGCTTCGTTGGCTTTAATTTAGTCTGGGTCCCGTATTAATAATATTTATGTAATACACGTTATAGTAAAATATCTTGCGAGTTATGCCCCGTGGAATCTCATTTAAGATGTAAAATTTAGTGACGGGCTTTCTCCTTGCGAGTTAGGCTATATTTTGATTAGATATTTTTGCGGTTGAGTGTACTTGATGATTCATTTTTTTTAAACATCGTTTTGTGAAAAAGAGATAGGTAAGTATCAAATGTTTTTTTATGGAAATACAAAGTGAAGTTATGGGACAGATCTTTCCCCAGGAATGAACAACTATAGACGCAATAAAAAGACCGCGTGACACAGCAGTCCCATACGTCTACCGCACAGCAATAATTATGATAATCACGGAACTTCTCCGAACTTAATCACCGAGGCACAACGAATAAAGACACATACATAAAATTTAACGACACACGTCCATCCTATCAGATGTCACTGGAACACAAATTAATACTAATAGAAATCGAATTTCCAAGTAAAATGTCGTATTCAGGTATTTGGCCGTGTTCGGTGTGGTTCACGATTGACCCGCGAGTTTCGGAGTCATGTATGGATGAAGCATAATTATAGAGATGTGACAGTTAACAGTTACCATTGTGTCGATCGCTTTCGTTGGTAATTGTACTTTTAAGAGTTTGTTGTAGAAGGAAAGTGGGTAGTTGTTATGCTACTGTTCATATTCTAATCTTTCAATGAATTAGATAATCAAAAGTTCAGTTTGGCAAGTTGGATTTTTGGTCGTCAAATTATATTTGTATCTTCAGAACTGAAGCTTCTTCATGAAGGGCAGGAACTATTCATTAGAAGCCACATCACACAAGGCAAAATATACAGGATGAAATTGAATTCATGGGCATCTTAAGGGACCATTGTACCCACTCATCATTATGAAAAACTTATGAACTGAACAAAACAAAAAACAGATGTTCCCTTTACTTATGTTCGCTTATCTCGTCAAATATTTTTTTCGATATTTCAGGTTTGGTCCCATATTAAAAGTTGTTCATAACGATGAGTACATTGACCCCTTAAGAGGACGCCCATGAATTCAATTCCAACCTGTATATCCGTATAAATACTGGCAATATTTTAAAGAAAATTATCGTCACTCGAGACATGTTTAACACTGAATTATATCAGAATTATGAAGCTTCACAGTACGTCTCATTTCATCAAAACCCGATATTTATCGCTCGAGAGCGGTGCCAACTAGACGCCTTCGTTACTGAGCTATATGCTGATATACTTAATGTGCTGGTTTTAATAGATTTCATTATAAGATGTTCAAGTCCTAATAGGACTTTGAGGAGTGGCTGGAGAGGCGCCACGGCGTCCTCACCTTCCGCCTGACGCAGGTCCTCACCGGACACGGGTGCTTCGGGAGGTACCTGTCCGGATAGGGCGGGAGGAAACGCCCGGGTGTCACCACTGTGTGGATCGCCCGGAGGACACGGTGGAGCATACGGTGGAGGTCTGCCCGGCTTGGGCGGAGCACCGCCGTGTCCTCGCGGAAGCGATCGGCAGCGGCGATCTCTCGCGTCCGGCCCTGGTCCAGGCCATGGTACGGGACGAGAGTACATGGGAAGCCATTACCTCTTTCTGCGAAGCAGTAATGTTCGCGAAGGAGGAGGCGGGACGCGTGAGGGAGAGGCAAGCTTTGCACCCTCACGCCCCTAGTCGCCGCAGGAGACGCCCTGGGCGTCGGGAATTGGCAGCCGATTCCCGGCCACCGTAGGCGCGGGCTTGCGGACGGTGAGCAATGGGTAGCTCGCCGTCCGGTAAACCAGGCCCAAGTCGATGGCGCGTTGTGTTCCACGTGCGCCTCAAAGAGATGTCAGCAGCATTGAAGGGGTCCGCTAGGACCGATGCCAGCCGGGGTTGCGGGATGTTCGAAAGAGTTACCGTGGCCCCGGCACAGGCAACAGAAGGAACACGGGTGGGTTTTAGTCAGTAAAAGTCTGACACGCCCTCCCGCTCCGCCCAGAGCGGGAGAAGTCATTTGATGATTTCCCATCCAAAAAAAAAGTCCTAATAGGACCCATTGGTTCTCCTGTTTTCTTCCAAGAGGCCATTCTAAGCAGTTATTAAGAATTTTCATAGATGTTGATGTCTGTGTGTCCTATTGCTATTCTTCGCTATTGTGTTCTATTCTGGTGCTTAGATTCGTTAGAAAAGTAGCTAAGTAGCATAGTAGTTTAACTCTACATTACTTCATTCAGAGAGTAAGTCAACGTTATAAACTAAACATTGTGTTAAACATTGAAATGTTAGATTTTGTTGAAACGACTTCATTCTAACCGAATTTCGTGTAGGTAGTATGAGCTTACAGATTAGATTAGCCAGAAAGAGCCCTTTATAGCAGTGATAAATCACACGGGATAGAATCAGTTATGTAGGCGATTAATTATATTGTCCATTTTCATGTCTAGATTAAAATATCATTAAAAACTATATAATAATAGAGCAACAATCTCCGTCTTAATCAGCGAACTGTACGGAAACAAATGAGTAAGATTAATATAAGCATCACTTTGATATCAATACTTGTCTATCAACAAAAGGTTAGTTCAGACGGCGAGCGACGCGTCTTGATACCTCGCGACGCGGCGCGACAGCTGCGCGACTAAAAATACCCGCCGGACGCACGATTCCGCGTTTTTCACTGTCAGTGCGCGCATCAATTTCTGTCAGCATTTGTTAGCCAATGACAGATGTTTTACGCCTCCAACAATCGCGCAATTTTTGATGTGCATTCACTTCAACCCTTCAGTTATCTGCATTATGGATTATTTTGGTCTGGCATGCGTTTTGTCGTAAGGTTGTCGTCGGATAGAACAGGACGCCTTGTAGTTGTCGGTCGGGTAATGACAAGTGTGTAAGGACGTATTTATGTAAACCCTTTGAGAGACTGTTTTAGAATTTAGAAGTGGTTGGTATGCATGCCTAGCTTATTAGTGGGAGTTGTATAAATATCGTCGTAATGAGTTAGATAAATGAGTGACAGCTCTTGGGCAATGATTGGCTGGTATTAGCGCGGGATTCCACGAAGTGTGAGTCTATTCACGCTTTAATTAAATAATTGAGATGTTTTAGAATCAGCTGCACGTCCACACAATCGATTTGACGATAAACTTAACTAAGTAGATGATGAGTGCATACTGAAATAAATTATGTGCCAAAGTGAATTCAAACTCAAACTCAAAGCATTTATTTCAAATAAACCACAGGCACTTTTGAATTGTCAAAGAGTGAATTGTTATCAATGCACCAAATGAGTACATTAAGAACATCTATAGTTCTAAGCTAGCTGTGTCCCGCGACTTCATTCGCGCGGAAGTCGTTACACAATACCTATACTAAAATAACATTTTATTAAAACTCCTTCGACCCGCCGCGTGGCATCGCTCGCCCGCACTATTACGTTTTAGCGTTCTTTCTCGATATTTTTTCTTTTTCTCTGCTCCTAAGGGTCGTAGCGTGATGTTAAATAGCCTGTAACCATCCTCGAGAATAGAGCTACCAAATGCTTAATATTTTTTTCAAATCCGACTGGTAGTTCCAGAGATTAGCGCAAAATAGCTTAAATTCTATGGGTTTAAATTTTTTGTGCGGAACCCTAATATTTTTACGAAAATAAAAATAGGCTAAGTTACTTCTTATAATAACAGCTATCGGCCAGTGAAAGTCCCGTCAAAATAGGTCCAGCCATTTCGGAGATTAGCCGGAACAAACATAAAGACAGACAGAGTAAAATTTTAAAAATTGTTTTTTTGTTATAAGTACCGTATATACACTCTTAAACATTCAGTAAAAAGCTATTTTTTGACATAACAAACAGACACTTCAATATTATTTATTTGCATGTATGTATGTATACATGATTCACACATAGACATACGAACTTCCGTATTGAACCACGATGAAAAAAAGATAATTGAGCAATACCTACTTCAATTGATACTTTCTCATCGCCACCTCACCCTTTCTCCAGAATTTCATAGAATGCCCTGACAAGAGATGACATCATCATCTTCACCCATTTCCAGATTAAGCTCTGCATTCAAGTTGCCCTCCATAACCGTGTGAATTGCTAACCTGCCAGCCGATCTTTAACCTGAGCCATCGAGCAAAATTAATTGGCTCACCCTATTAATATCCTCTCACTCCAGCATATCAACCTTCATAATAATACTAATCCACATAGCTCAATAAATCAGTCGTTTCATAGCTCACATAGTTCGGAGCACTGGATCACTCACGGAGTGCCGGTGTCGCCGCACCGACAACTGATATATAACGCGATTAGCGACGTTTTCATGCGCGCGCGCACCGGCCAAGATGGCGGAAGAGGGATAAAGGGAGAATGATAAGTTAGCTATCTAATAGCTTCCTGAAATTGCGAAATGCAATGAATTAAACTTTAAGTACATAATAGCGTTGCTTTCGTCAATCAGACTACTATTTGAAATGGTACCCACTAGCATAAATATCAGGTACAAGCTACTTTTGATAGGGTCGGAAAGAACTTTCATCATTAAATCATTTATCATTTATCTAACAAAAGTTACTGTACCAAAGAGTACTGCGTTCTACATGAATTGAGTTGTTAAAAGAAACCCAAATTAGTATGTCCATTTGTCAAAACACGTCGTTTCCTAAAGACCAAGTCTGTAATATATTATTATAGTTTACAATGTAATCCCTACAATTATGATGAGACGTATCATAACATAACATAACATCACGCCTTGTTTCCCCGAAGGGTTAGGACGTAAGGACACGAGACGACGACGGACGGGGGAGACGTATCATCGTTGTGCTATTTCGGTTGCTAACAGTTGCGGTTGGCGTTGATAACTCAATCACTTGCAACCTTTATTAAAGTGGTGACGATCTAAATAAGTTGCAGTTATTTCTGAAAGATTAAGATGTAAGGAAATTTTGTCGTGGAAGTAGTTTTCTTTTCATTAGGTACAGTAAGGTTTTAAGACATAGGAATCGCGCGTTAGTCAAGAAAGGTTCTGTAGTTTATTGACACCGATGAACGACTAATAGGTAGGTACTTAGTTGCAACGGGAAAACTTTTCATGAAATTATTACAAGCACCTGCCTTAACAATCCTGTTTTAATAATTTAACAATCATTATGAACTAAGCGTGATTAAAAACAATTGTGACATGCGCCTAGTCATCAGATGATGACAAAAACACCATCTACACAGTCTTGGCACTACGACTGGAAAGTGACAAGTGAGCTATAGAGCGAGATATGACAACTGTGGCACAGAATAGTTAGGTACAGAAGGCCGGCTCCATTATAACGAGCAAAAATGGGCGCACGCACACATAGACACGTTCGGCGATCTCGGTCAATCGCCAGTCGCAAGTGCGCTTGCACTCGCTGTATACGTGAACCATGTCTATGTGTGCGCGCATTTTCGCTCGTCGCAGAGAGCCTACCTTCTGTACTAATCTATTTTGTGACTATGACTACGTTCACTAGTGATTCAGCCTATTACGTGTACCTATATAAACAAGTAGATGTCGCAGATTCTCTTTTGATTTAGTCTGTGAATAATGGCGCTACACGGTTTTTGAAACGTGCGTCTTTCTACGCCTAATTACTTATGTCATCTGTTTTGACAGTCACTTATCTGATTATTTTCTAGGGTAAAGGACAGCTTTTGAGACATCCTAGTTTTCATCGAGGACATCACTGAACTCTGTTCTACTGCAGGTAAGTATATTCGAAATTTAAGTGCAAAGTTTATTGGTTTACGATTGAAAACTTGCATGTTTTATTTTTTTGCTACAAATATATTTAATTATTTCAATAAAAGCTTTAAGTTTAAGTATTTTCGACAAATTGTATTGCCAATAATGAGTAATAATTATTAATACCAATTTCAGCAGGACGAGCATGTATTTTCTTTTTTTTTTGTTAAATGGCATTTCATTTGCCGACTTTGAGACGTGAGGATTAGACTCATTAATATCTTTTGGGTTGATTCTCTGGGTTTTTAGTAACAATGACCCATAAAATAAAACTAAAAAGGAGGGACCAGGATCGATTGATTTATAAACATCATTTATTTCGAATCGATTTAAAGGAGGTTCTTATCGAACTCATTCATTTTGTTTTTTATCGATTTTAAAAGGGGTGTTTCTCAACCGTCCCTGAGAATATATTATTATGTTTTACCCTTTAGAAACGGAGGAAGTCGTCGATTCGTCTTTTAAACTTTATTAGTAGAAATGAATCAGATAAGGAACTATTTATGCAATATCGGAAAGGCAAACTGTGAGAAAAAAGTTGTTTTTGGTCCTTCCGATTTCTTTGGTTCTACTGTCGCATACGTGTCAAAGATAAACACTGAAAACACTGCAAGATAAACATGTGAAAAGACAAGTGTCGCAGTCGTCTCTAAGTATCCCGAATTTTCTATGAAAGAATGACAAAATTCATGACATTGAAGACATACAATAAGTTTATGCTCATACACAAGCTATCTATCTTTAGTCATCAAATGCTAATAGCCCAAAAGGCAAGTCACACAAGACTATAAAAAAACTCGGGAGACTAAAGTCCACCTGTCGGAATGATTTACATGACTGACAATCATAAAATGACTTATTATTCTAATGTTTCCCGCGAGCTTTATACAAATAAGGTGTTTGTTAATCCTTTATTTTAATATTAAAAAAAAACATAATGAATCAAACCACAGTCTAATCACGCAAATCATGAGGATCGATGAATAAGAAATAGTTTTTTTGGTTCGTAAGACACTGGGATTTCCTTTGGCGTGAGAAACGTTTACACACAAAATAATACCTCAAAGAAATACCAATGAGCATCGGAAAGCGAAAGTAAAGTGTAAAGTATGAAGTGGGAATCCTTAACCCAAAGAATAGACTATCAACCATTATCAGCTCTAAAATATCCATAGCAGGCTGAGGTAAGGATTCAGGAGATGAGAGATGATGATGATGAGAGATGATGGGGTGGTGATGGGAGGGAGGGGGGATTCAGGAGGGGGGCGGGTGGGAGGGTGTGGTGAGGTGAGGTGGGGTGGGGGGTGGTGAGGGGGAGGAAAGTAATGAAAAACGATAGGTAAACGCCACCACTGATACTTACAAGCTGAATAGACTCTCCTACACCGTGGTAGCCTCCCAGCGTTATAATTATGGGTATGATAAAGCCTCCTTTCTTAAACTTTTAGTCAAAATTTACGTCACTTAATGAAAGACTTAGAGCGCATTTTAGGCCAGGGACCTGTCGATAATATTCAGTATTCCTATAAAAAATCCACTTCCTAGCGATCAATCTTATAAATCAACGTTTAGCTATAGACCATGGTTAATCCACTTTGTAAAAACTCTTCAGAAGTAACAATAAATTCGACGTAGGCTCACGGAAACATAATTTTATAATTCGTTATGAATTTAAAATAAAGAGGTAGTAAATAAAACCATAACTTGAACGTCAATCAACTAAGGGGTTGGTTGACGTTCAAGTTAAGGTGCCGCATGAGAAGTCAACTTAAGTTTCTGCATCCTTTTAGAAACACCTGAACACTAAGTATTCACTATCACTAGTCTTGCAACACCGGCCGGAACCTAGCACTGATAAACAGTTAACCATCTCGAAGTTAATGAATGAAGAAGTTAATGGACGGGAGAGGATTGTAATTAAGTATGTAAACTCCATTGGTTTAGGTAATTAAATAAAGGTAAACAAATAAACCACGTGACGTGGTTAACCGACTAAACGTAATACCTGTCACTTCAGTTGTCGCGCTACGTCACAGTTGTGCTCTTCAATTTAACAACATTATAAAAAATTACATTGCTAAATTGAAAGGTACAACTATGACGTAGCTTGACAACTGAAGTGACACGTATTACGTTTAGTCGGTTAACCACGTCACGTGGTTTTTTTTTGTTTACCTTTATTTAATTACCTAAACCAGTGAGGGAATAGTATCGTATCGATATCTACTTCATCAACTATCGCAGCGAGATTGTATCGATGCCGAAGCGATATCAGCATTAGATATTATTAACAATGGATTAAATTTTAAAACGAAGCGCAATTTGTAAAAGTTAATTACAAAATTAGGTCATAATACTTACAAGCCTTTGGCGATACAGCCTAATAAAGCCACCTTTCAAAGGCTTAAAGTTATTTGATCTGAATGTATTGCAGTAAAGCTATTTTTATACATATGTAGGTGATTGATAGTGTAAGCACTTTGGTGGAGCAAATTCTTTATTGATTGGATTATTTTCGAAAAGATCAAGTAGAAATACACCTATCTCTCTACTTAAAGGTAAGTTTATGACAAAAATAATACCTACAGGATTTTTATACTGTAAGTCTACAGGTTAATTAATTGATTTAGGTACAATTATCTGATGACAGCAGAACACGATTTCAAATTCGCCATTTTTAATCGAAAATGAATAGAACTAACTCGATGATCCCGTATCGACATAATTGCCCGAACAGATGATGGTAGAATATAAGATCTCATAATTATACAAGCTATTCGTCAAATCGGTCACGATTCCAAAACCGTTAATTTGTTAGTACCATTAAAAATAGTACTTCAGTACCTCGAAATGTTCTCAACAGCACCAAAAACAATGCGGCGTCAGTAATTAAATCAATTACAATTCCCTACGCAATAATATCAATCAAAATCATTAGGAAAATTACAATTTTCAAAGCAATTTAAAATGCCATGGATCTCAACGAATCGGTTTATAAATTAATAGTCGGCGATCATTCAATCGATTAGTTTTACTACATGAAATAGGTACGGAGTTTAAACAATGCGGACAATAATAATCATTATAACTGTTATTATTACAAAACTATCTGTTACTTCACGCTGCACGCTGGTAGTCCTTTATGGGATGAGCAGAATTCTAAAGAAGCTTTGGTATTTTGAAAACCAATGTGAGCTTTTAGACCTCCAACTTTGCAAAAGGAAGAAAGTTATAAAACAGTTTTTTTTTCTATTCGATAAAAAATATAGTTATACCAGCTTCCGCCCGCGACTTTGTCAGTGTGAAATCTCTTGTTTCCCCGAGCCACCCCGTCGCATCGCATCGCCTGCCCGTGCTGTTACTTGAGGTCAATAATCGAGATGAAAACTATCCTATCTTTTAAGTTGGACCAAATTTCATCTAGATCGGTTCAGTTCAGTTTCGAAGTACATTCAGGACATACATCGTGACACGAGATTTTTATATTTATATATGTATAAGATAAGATATAGTTCGAACCCAAATTTTTAAAAATATTTTCCTATCACCAAACTATATATAAAACGTGTCATCACAAATTACAGATTAAAAATAAGCCCAATCACGAATCATTCATATTTATGTGTGATACAAAAATATTAAATTCTTTTAGAATAATTGTAAGGCGGTGTACACACTGAGCGAGTGAGTGTGTGAAGCGGCACGCGTCTAGAACATATTTTCCTTTCAGACGTTTAAAGGGTTCGGATTAATCCATGGTTTGGATTCTACTTATTTCCTTCTCGGAAAATAAAAATAGGACCCAATTAACATCAATTAAAAGGCGCGATTCTTCAGCATGAAGTCCTTCCGCAGTGAAAAGCAATATATTAAGCTGCATTCCGGATCTTTAAAGTATTGCCTGTTTATAAAGAGAAATATGGATTTCTAAAATTACCTAATTTCCAAAAACCAAACATGTTATCACACTTGTTATCCTACACCTAATAAAACACTGGTCGAACAAAAACCGCGTCACATCGCGCGTCCCCAGTGCGTCGACGGCCTAACGCGCTCCAGTCCGCATTTAGACGGCGGTTATAAATTTTAAATATTACGATAGGGCATTAAGATTTGAATAAACATGTCGCGTTGTCGCCGCTCGTGACGTCGCGCGGCACACATTATTGTCGCTTCACGCGTCGTGTGAAGTTGTCACAACTTACGCGATAGATGAAAACCGCGTCATATTTTGTTACTCTTTTTGGTTGAAAACTGTGCGGTATGAATGAATATAATTGTTGGCTAAATATAAGTAGAGTGTTATGGGCTGGTGGTGACGAAAAAGTGACAAATGGAATGGGTTAAGGAAATGTCGTAAACTCGCATCTTAGGGATCTCTTGCTCGTGTCTCGTCATCATTCAGCCATAAGCAGTCTAATAATTGGAAAAAGGGTCTAAGTGTAGCTCCACATGAACCTAGCGTCTTATCATGAGACATTCCCATGCAATTTTTTTTTTTTGCCGATTCGAGCCTGTGAAATATATCTACCCCAACTGTCATCAGATCTACGGCTAATATGACCAGTTCAATTCTACTTCAGCTTCCTTATGAGCTACTGTTGATGAAAAAAGCCTTTAAAACTCCAACCAGACCTTATTGAAGGTAACTAAGAACAACCCCGACCCAACCATACTGCATCACCGTCCACTAACATCTGACCACAAGAACCGCCGTCCACCGCTGGACATCTAAGCCCATTGTCTGCCTAAAAATAAAGGCATATACATACAAAAAAATCGGCCTGTAGGTGCATCACGAAATATTTTAATACAGTGGACGGCGACGCGTATATCTTAGTATCGCGGGAAGACAAAAGCGGGGATCTCGTGCTATACCACGTCGGAGATTTATTCCGACGATATCATTGAATGTGGCCGCGCGTGTGTGCGAATGCGCCCGTGTGAACTGCACTCGTGGCGCGCGGGGCAGGGCTGGCAGCAAGCGGGTTTGGGAATTAATTAGTGACAAAAACTACAGAGAGATTAGAAATGGTTGATGGTTTGAATGGTTCTATGTATTTGATTAATACCTTGATTACATTATACCGAGTACAGTGACGAGACAGTGCCAAGAGAGAAGTCAGCCGAGTGCCGACTACTCGACATGTGTAATCAACACAGGATATTCGAGTCCATCTGGCTGTGCAGTTGAAGTCACAGAAAAGTAAATCAATCCGCAGTCTGGTGATTCAATAGTTTGCCGACCATGTCACAACGTTTTTGAAAGGTTACTTAACCAAATAATGAGAATAAGCGTGGTGTATGGCAATTACATTGAGATAAATTACAAAACAGGTTCATATTTGTGCTATATTTGACACAGCTACGTTGCTTTAAGTTAAATATTTTAAGCATTACATACCTAGCTAGTAAACACGCACATAAACGCAAGTGAAGCACGTAACGTTATTAACAAGAACTCAAGGCCACAATCCTAATGTCCCTTACGACTAACAGAATAACTCATAACCGTCAGTTGAGTCCCTGAAAGTGTTCAAGATTACAAGCGTTTGATAAGAGACTTGATGTACCTACCTACTTTTAGTTTTCATTGACTAAGTAATCTTCAAATGTGTTATTGTAATACGGACAAGTCACAAAAAACAGACAAGGAATGAAAAGAAAAATAAAATTATGATTTCCGATGAGATTGTCTAGTCCGCCAAAAACTAAGCATGAAGATATAACAGTTCACTAAATGTAGGCTTTTAAAAAAAATAAACTGCGCGCACATAAATCACGGCTTCAGAAGCGCGCCCGCCAACCCTATAATCATGACGAAAGTAAGCGATAGTGCACACAAGCGAGGCTCGCGACCGCGACCACAAATCGCGAGCGACAGCCAACAGGTAGCAGGTCGCACGCATTGTTTCCTGGAACCAAAACTACGAGACGCTATCGAAACGATTGATATACGATCAGACTCCGGAATGTTTTAGTAAAATGCACCAGCTTTCCGTTTTAACCTCTGAATATCTAATAGGGACCCGATTTAGAATAATTTATGGACAACGACTGAGACAAAAACAGAACACTATGGGGCCGGCACGGGTCAGATCGGCCGTCCGAGTGTCTGCCGATTTCGTAAGAATCCTTCGCGAGACCATTTATCTGTCAGCTGCGGCTGCGCAACTATGACGTATCTGCGTTTTGTAAGTGAACGCAAGTTTATCGGCAACCTGTCCAGAGAATCGACGAGAAATGGGCTCAGTTGAGCGCATTAACAACGGCTTACCCATACAAAATCATAATAGCCGGTAAGGAAACTACGATTGAGAGCGATCATTAATTACGGGTGCCTAACAAGCGGCGAACGGGGAAAGGCGACGTCGACAATTTATCCGCGAGATCGACTCGTTACTTAGATCGGTTGGGGCGCGCGACGATAGATGGCGTGCTGCGGCGCGGGCGCATATCAGATGCACGACCGGCGCGAGCGACGCGGTATCGACCGATTTACGGACAGTGTGATCATATTAGAGACTCTCGGGCTATCTAACGAGCGTTTAGAATATGAGTGTGCGTGATAAACACCCACAGTCGTGTAGATAGCCTTCTGCGGTAATGGGAAGACGATTTATGATTTTGTTCGATTAAATTCGATTTGTGTTTCGGCTCCCTCAATTGGCAGTAAGCTTTGATGTATAACTTACTAATCTTTATTGTCAATCAGGTTCTAACGGTGCAATCGATATACATAACAAAGGTACGTCAATGTATTTTATTGATCAGAAAGTGGCTTGAATAACTCGAGCAAATTCCTGCACAGATAACTAGTCCTAGCTTATAAAAAGTCGCACACCGTAAACTACCCAACACTAGACAACAAAATAAAAGCCGCCTCACACGCACCACGTCGCGACTCTACGCGACACGCGCGATCGCGTTGTCCCCTTAATTAGCCGGCTACCCGAGATGGAATTCATTAGACTCGCTAATTAAATAAAAGGACATGATTTTCCGGTTAAGGTACGAAAGTGAACGTAGGTGCACTCCAAACATGATTAATTAAGAAAAGCGAATAGGCTTAAATAGTAAGTAATGTCTGTTCTAATTAAGCGTAAATCGCGTGCGGTTCCTTGTCGATGCTGTATCTCATGTATCTGGGTTGGTATCGGGACTGATACTTTTTTTTTGTTGTTGGTAACCTATTGTTCGGTATCACTTCGGTTTATAAAACAAAGTGCTGAACTTTTTCATGTGTCGGCTATGCGTGTAAAAAACCTGAGGAATTTTGAACAAGAATGAAAGTTGCGCGGACCACGTGCCACAAAAAAGTTAAATATTTTTTTAAAGAGTAGTCATTATTGTTTGCTAATCCTATGCTACCTAATCATGATTAGGTAATTATACCAAAAAAGCAACGAAATTCTGTACTTAAAGAGTTCTATACATATTATTATTATATCTTGGCTCATATCAATAAACTGAGATCATGAATCCACCTGGTGTGCATGACTATTTTAATTCAATAATTTCTTAGCCAATTTTAACGAGATACTAGAAATAAATAAATCCAACACCTAAATACAAACCTACTTATTAAAATTTGATAATCTATAAAACGACAGAAACTATCACGATTTTCCACTATAAACTATACCAGCAGTTAACATTTACTATGATATCATTTCTATCAAATCGTATTTAAATTCACGAGTCAGCTATAAATTGTAGGATAAGTGTAGTTTCCTTAGAATGACGACTGAGCGTAGGACCTGTCGCATGGTTATGAACTACTGCTGCAGAAAAACATCGAGAGCCAAACGTTTGCCGGAATATCTAGAATAATATGTGTTTGGTAGTTGTTAAATATAGTATAAAATCATAAGTTTTAGTCCATTTTTATCATTTATGTGAGGCATCAATTCTGAATAGGTAAGTCTGCAGCCCACCTACACGAGTTAAGGCTCCTGCAAACAGGTTCGACTCGCGACGCGAATCGCGTGCGACACAAAGGCACCGCGTGTCGCGCGACTACCGGTACCTTTGTGTCGCACGCGATTCGCTTCGCTTGTTGCGTCTGTTTGAAGGAGCCTTTACTCTAAGCAAACATATTTTCCCAAAAATTACTGAACGACACAGGATTTAGGAAAAATGGAATCATGAAACTTGCCACTTATTATTGTTGGTATTGTAGGCCTGCATCTTCCGACAGTACATTATTGGGATGAGGCCTCCCTTATGACCTCCAGTTACTTCATTTCAAGTAAATACTCAAAATAAAATAAAACAAACAGTAGTATACATGCTTACTATCCCTAAGCCACTACTGACTGCAGCATTTATAGAATTTCCTTTTCTAGAATTCCAGGTAAAACCACATACCAATTTTTCTTTTAATTCATATCAGAAGATATCGCTGGTGCATCTATCACCGACAAAGACGTCCACTCGGGTTCGCTCCCGAGCGATGATTGATGGCAGACCTGATAGATAGCTTGCATGATGCACGGCGTCTCGAGAAAATTGCACCCATTCGACACTTACCTGCAAAGGATACACACAATATTTAGTGCGATATTCCTTATATGGCGATAATGGGGTACGAGAATTATGATGCGGAAAAATGGGTTACGTAATTTCGTTTTGCAACGACCTTTTGTGGCTATATTAGCAATTGTTTTTTTATTTGCAATTAAAAGGACATTAAAACAATAAATTGTATATCGATTGTAATGTCGTACGTATGTACTTAAAACATTTCTCCATAAATATTTAATTATCATTGGTATGTCCAAAGGGTAGACTTATGATTTTACATACAGTACTGCCTCTGCCTCAAGAATCACGTGCAATCAATCACTCATAAAAAATAATCAAAACCGACACACGAACCTTACCAAACACATTCAAAAACCCGCACGAATAACGCATAAATCCGTATAATAAATTTCAAAATGCTATGATAATTACATGCCTGTTCGCTTTCCCTTATGAATAAGTAAGCCATGTCACGGCGCGTGACACGTGTCGCGCGTCACGCGTCACGATCGACGCGTCACGCGGTGTGACGTCGCGTCGTGTCGCGCGGCTGACGTGACGCGCGATCGTGTGTGACGGGGCTTAGAAAATATGGCGTATTAACATATGTACTACATAATTCTATTGATATTTACGCTGGATTATGTTTTTAGGAATTAACAAGTGTGATTTTTTTGCGGTTTTCGGTAGGTGTAAGTTTATACTGTCAATGAGCCTTTATGACTATTTAAACCTTTGGCCTTTTGGAGCTCCATGTTTAGCTGTTAACATTTTATGATTGCCTCTTACAACTTGAGGACAACTTGTCTATTATCAGCAAATCTGTGGGGAACTAGCTACTGCTTGGTATCCAATGGATGTAATGCTTATTGCCATAATTTCTGGTACAATCGATTTTGTAAAAGACTTAGAAATTGAAGTGTTAATAGGTGTTAAATTCACCATAATTGTATTACGAATGTTCTTTATAACTGACTTCAAAAAAGGAGGAGGTTCTCAGTTCGTCGGAATCTTTTTTGATGTATGTTCCCCGATTATTCGAAGATGGCTGGACCGATGTAGAAATTCTTTTTTTGTTTGTAAGAGTATACTTTCCATGTGGTCCTGTTGTCACCAAGTCAGGATCTGATGTTGAGATCCTGGAGATCTTCAAATATTATAGGCACACCTACAGCGATTTGGGTATTTTTATAGTAACCTGTGCATTTGCTCTCGGAAAGCACCATTTGGTAAAATGGAACTGATTATGAAAACCACAGATGGCAACCGGAACTACTCAATAATAAGTATTTCACGGGTTGCGACATGATTACTTTTAAATGGTTGCTAAGCAATTTATACTCGTTACAATGCATATGCTGATGGTCAAGTACCAGGAGAAGACCTAGCGTGAAGATTGTTGTCATGATTCTGATCAAGGCATGCGAGAAATAAACTACATGTCAGCTACTAATCATGCTGCATATTTCCTTAGAGGAGAGCAGGGTACATACGACACCTCAGAGAAACGAGAAAATCAATCCTACTAAACGCGAAAGTTTGTAAGGATGGATGGATCGATGTTTGTTACTCTTTCATGCAAAAAGTACAAAACGGATTTTGATGAAACTTTACAGTAATATAACTTATACATCAGAACAACAAATAGGCTATAATTTATAAAGATACCAGCACGCGGGCGAAACCAGGGCAAAATCTAGTCATTTATAAAGAGAAAAAACGAGGCAAAAGAAGTATGTAAGGATCGTAGCAGGTGGCGTTCTATAGTTTCTGCCTGGCTACCGCTAAGGGAGGAAGGCGCGAGTTTATGTATGTTATAAAGATACTATTGTAATAATTTCTAAAATGCAATTGTTTATGATGCGTAGTACTCGCAACCAGCGTGCGTGTATGACTAGCACTCTAATTGGGTAACACACTATCAATCAGAATCGGAATCATTTTGAAGCAAATTGCTAAATCATTGCTTCTTAAGCTCGAAAAATTTGTCTGCTCAACAACGTAAATAGCACAATGAATGTTGTTGAACTGTCAAAATGAAACAGATTCCTACTGTAAGTGTGTTACGCACAGCCGGGGTTGCGGGATGTTCGAAAGAGTTACCGTGACCCCGGCACAGACAACAGAAGGAACACGGGTGGGTTTTAGTCAGTAAAAGTCTGACACGCCCTCCCGCTCCGCCCAGAGCGGGAGAAGTCATTTGATGATTTCCCATCCACGAAAAAAAAAATGTGTTACGCAATTGCCCCGCAGATGTATGAACGTAAACGAGGCAAAAGGAGTATGTAAGGATCGAAGCAGGTGGCGTTCTGTAGTTTCTGCCTACCCCCATGGGACGAAGGCGTGAGTTTCATGTAGGTATGTTTATGAGCAACCATTAAATAAGTGATGAGAAGATTTAATGTTTATTTATTAAAACTTTATGCACTAGTAAAAAAGAATACAGTAAAGGCGGACTTAATGCCTGAGGCATTTTCTACTAGTCAACCTTAGGGTGATGCAGAGAGAAAACATGGCAAGTGCAACTTAAGGGATAGATAACACGAAAATAATAAAATAAAAAATCCAGTCTTAGCTTAATTATTTTTATTGATAAGGTTGATAGCAATAGGCTCGCCCCCTATTACGTGGGATGGGACACCCTATTTTAAACATAACTGGCGAAATGTGGATTTACTATAGGTACACCTCTGCCTAACCCTTCAGTGAATATAGGCGTGATGTTATGTTATGATATGGTTAAATTTTTATCTATCATAGATATGGATGGATCCATAATTACTAATCCTAAGTAAGCATCCGAATGTATAGGAGGCACCGATATCCCACACAACTTGGCAGACGAGAAAGTTCTTTATAAATTTTTCAAAACAGAACAATAACCGTATCTTAGATCGGTAAAAAGCGACAATATTATATTTTCAATTAATGCAAACTGCATTTGAGGAACTCCACCCCCCTCCCCCCAACCGTGGAAGCCTCCCTAACTCGCGCCAACTCTCATAAAGACGTAGCTTAAAATTTTATTCTGCGTAGGGTTGCCTCTCCTGCCGGATCAGCAATTGCGGCAGATAATATACCACCTTTCAGGATAGTGTGGATGTCTGGACATCTTAAAGGAAGTTTTTTATTTTCATGAAAATGGAACAGTACAGTCTTATTATTTTGAGTACCTAGATACGTTTTTCAAATTGTGACCTACATAAATGAGTAAAATCTCACTCAATCATCACTCTTATTTTCTGTCAAAAATACTCTTTAAGTTCTTAATTGCTTTCTTCGACATACATTTATGTTTTCACATGTGTCGATTGCGCGTTTGTATATTGCTGCATGAATTACGAGTCACTTGACATTGCTTTCATAATAATATCAAAGAAATCAAATATACAAGGAACAAAAAGCTCTACACGGTATGTTTTGTAGTACAAAAGATATTTGAAAAGGCGTAGCCCTAGCTTCGTGCCCTATGTGGGAGCAGAGTTTATGCTCTTGTGCAAGCCTGTATGTCTGTAGTTTCATTTGGTTATCGTATTTGTGCTATCTGATTAATTCAGTAGTTTTGTAAACTTTTTGCTGCATAGTGTTTTTATGTAAATAAGTGCAACTTTGTAATGAGATTGGGACGGATGAACGGAGATGAAACTTTGCGAATGATGGACAAAAGTATGATAGTTGGACAATGTCTTTTAGCATTTTCTCAGCTTTATTTAGTTGTAATAATAGTTAGGGAGGTATTGTACTTCTACTTAAACCTTTTATAAAAAATATATATACATAATTATAAGTAAATGAAAAACTGATGCCAACTGATAACACAATAATCTGTTAATACCAAATTGGTTCAAATGCATTCCATTCTCAGCGAACATTTTATTTTAAGTTATCAAGCCAATGACCGAAATAGGAAAGACTTGTAAGGGGTAAGTTATAGTGGCACTTCAAAATATGTTTAGATATGGATAGGGGTTAACCAACATTGTACTTAAGAGGGTTCATGTTCTAAAACCGACAGTTATCTCTTGTTACATGTGTAGGTAATGTGTATGAGAGCAAATAAATAAATAAAAATGAGTTTTTATTCATATTTTTGTCATTCTCACTCACTCTAACTACCTACATACGGAATGACAAACCAAGACCCTTGAAGACCGTACTGGTGCCACTGCACCGATAGGGTGTTTAAAGAATTAATAATAAATAAAAAAACAATAGTACTACTTAATGTGCTAAAAGAAAAAAAGTATAGTGCTTATTGTTCGAGGAAAGTTAATGAATATTAAACGATTCCCGATAGACCTGTCATTAACTATTCCACTTGTGTTTTTAGCAGAAAAAAACGATATTTCATTCGTTTCTGTATTCCATTTCATGTTACATACCTAATATTTGTTTGTGTGTGATGCAATGTAGGTCAGCCGATCGAAAGCATTTCCCATAACACAGGGTGGCAGGGATATCGACGCGCAACATGTTACCATGGATTCAGTACATGACTCTGGACCCCGCTGCGTTGAAATTTTCGACAGTTATTAAAAAAAAATATATATATCTGCCGTTTCCTACAAAAGTGCAATACCTACGCGGTCAAAATGTATGGAACAGCTAATTTTGTTTGTAATAACCGACGAAAAATTTCAAAGCAGGGGGAGTCCAGAATCATGTACTGAATCCATGGTACATTGTAACAGGTTGTGCGTCGATACCCCTGCCACCCTGTATACCATTTTAATATCCGAGAAGATGAACAATCACATCAGCACTCGGTAGATATAAACATTAAGAGTACTAATGTCCCTTGATCCAAAGCCCTAAGATTTAACAACACCCAGAGCAAAAGAGGGGTTAGCCAGGGCATAGACCTTAACGCCCAAACCACACGTCAGATCAATTAGTTCACTGAAACGTCATTAACAAAGCAAACCAAGTACACTTACATCCCTAATTCAACCAACTAGATAACAAAGTCACCAACCCTTTAACTGAACCACAAAAGAAAACAAACTTATATACAAACGTACCGGTCCAAGTTGCCCGCACACACCCCTGGTTTATCTTTATTATTAGTCTGCCGAGCGAAATTATGACGACTGCAAAACGTCGTTGTTCTCTCTCTTTCTGTATTCCTCTATATTACTATCTTGCGTCTCGTTCTGGCACGAGCATGCAAGTCTTGCAGTGATTCCTTGTGACGACCGCCCAGGGACGGACGGACTGATGTTTATAAGACCTTAGAGAAGCGAGTTTGGTATTTAGTTTAGTCTTATCTCTGGTTTTATATGTCCTAAAGGGGTTGCCGGAATTCAGATTAAAAAAGAATCGGGTTTTCGTTTGAGTTTGAAATTTTTTTTCTGGTTTTAGTGACGGGTATTTGAGGTGAGGCTTTATTGATAAATGTATTTCTGTTCCTAATTATCTACCTACGTGAACTGCGGACGGAAGCTGGCAATATGTTCGTGGGCGGTAGACACCTGTCATTTGATATGATTCCCATCTAAACGAGTAATGTTGCCATACTTATTTAATAACAGCCAAAATGGGTAATAACATGCTTGATTTATAGAGCTTTACGAATGTGTCCAAACTCTTGTGTCAATGCAACATTAAGAGGTTGATATTTCATTTTTATTTTGCTAACTTTTTTTATTCTTCTTAAATACACATTGGCATTGGTGAATGTTACATATACTCGTACAATGACATGAACAGTTAGTTTGTAAAGTGTTATATTACTACACCCACATTTCGCCAGAAAAGTGGGTGTAATAATATAACACCCACAAACGTGAATAAACAAACAACGTGAAACGTCAAACGTGTATAATGTGGGTGTACTATAGGTATGTGTACGCCTCTGCCTAACCCTTCGGGGAAACAAGGCGTGATGTTATGTTATGTTATGTGTTATATTATTTTAATTACTGTGAATGTGAAGACTATGTGGGTCCTTATTTTTTTTTCTTTTTTATCTTAATTTTAATCATAGTCTGGCAGTTTGAATAATTATGCGGCCTACCCAAATGTCCTTTCTTTCAAATCGTTGAGAAGTAAACCTAAAAGTTATAAGTTGAGATGTACGATTACTGACAGATGCGTGCACTGACTGGACAGGTCCACTCAATCTGTGTGGTTCTTTCCTCAAAAGACCATTTCAGACAGCAATCTACATGGCCTTCACATGATCTGACCAAGATTATGTCTGGACTTTAAAAGAGACTGTGACCTCTGAGTTTGTTTCGGCCTTTCTGCTCAGAGTAGTCAGATAGGAAACGCCGGCCTCATCTAGTTTAAAAAAAAATGTTTGACGTGTAAAAGTGTTTGTATAAACCTACTTACAGAAATAAAATCATTTATCATTTTATCATTTGCTTTCAACGAATAACACAATCTTTTAATTAACATAAACAACAAAATTAGCCATCTCAAGTAAGGAACCGAATTACTTAAGTTTTTTATTTATTATCGAACATTTTCGTAGGTCCATGTTCTTAATTACCTTATAGAATAACACTAAAATTATATCACAGCGATATCAATTGATATAGAAATCACGTTATCAAAACTATACAATAACACCGATTACTCCACAAACGATACATATTTACAATATCAACTCTTACAAACAAACTAACAATCTAAGGCCCTCGCCACACTTGACAAATCGCAGGCAGTTTGCCCACACACTCGCGATTATTCGCTGCGATCGCCCGCTTTATCAGCCGCAGATTAAAATCCGTCCGACTGTCGTTCGTGAGTAATAAGCCAATTTGCCATAGATATGAGTAATTGACATGTCGACCTCATATAAAATGCATTCGAGATTTCTTTAATAAAGTTCTGACAATTTGAATTTTCTATTGATCATAGTTTTTATGGGGTGATTTGTCATTGCAAATTGAGTATCTGTCTGGAAAAATTACTGCATCTTCATCTCTACAGAGTCAAATTATATTAGCTCGCGAAACTCCGCAGCCGTAATGGGTATAGATATCTAAACACGACAATATAAAGAATAAGTATGTGGAGTATTGCAGCCACCTTTGGGATGGCTCAGCTAAATACCAACTTGCCGCGCTTGACTCGGTGGAACGCAGAGCTAAGAGGCTCATTGGCGACGTAAGACTGGTGGATGCCAAGCTTCACAGCTTAGCTCATCGCCGCAAGGTCGCCTGCTTGTCGGTCTTCTACAGACTGTACTTCGGTGTGTGCTCGAGAACTCCACGACCTCATTCCGCCTGCCCCCTTCTACCATCGGACATCTAGACGCACTGCGGGTTACCATCCCTACCTAGTTGCTATTCCACCAATTCGCACTAAGCGTTTCCAAATGTCTTTTGTGATGCGCACAGCAAAGGAGTGGAACTCTCTGCCTGCGTCTGTGTTTCCGAACGCATACAACCCCGATCTCTTCAAAGTGAGAGTTAACAGGCTTCTTCTGGGTAAGCTCGCTCCATCGTCGACTTTGTCTCTGTCATCTCTGACCTAGACTAGAGTCAAGAGCAAATCTATCTCAAACAAAAAAAAATAAAAAAAAGATCTTTTTTTTTGGTGAACGACCGCTGTTAGTCTTGATACTTGAAGTATGAGTTGAGAAATCTGTTTTTATTTATTTTATAGTGTTTAGATATCCATATCCATCACGTCCGTGAAGTTAAGAGAGACCGGACCGTTGAAGAGGCTGGACCGATTTGGATGAAATTTTGTGTGTATATTTTAATGAGTTCCTGGATGGTTTGAAAACACAATTGGACCCGGGAGGTGGCGCTGTTCGGGCAGGACAACATCTGCCGGGTCCGCTAGTTATTAAATGAAATTATTGACGTTTGAAGTTTGAGCAACGACGAATTTTGAATAAAATTTAAAAAAAGTCATTTAAAAAACTCCGTGGGGCCTGGGTCTTGTTATTGGGCCTAAACACGTAGCAGACGAACCCAGTGATCCGCCAATTTCGTATGTTCAACCGTCTGCCTAACACCCTGTATATGGCTAAGATTAATTCCTGTCTCATGGTGACGATGACGTGGCCAGTTAACCGTAGGCACAATCCGTATGAGGCCCACGGGGTGGAATTGGCAGAAATACTAATATTACAAAGAGAAATTGTTTGTATGTGTGTCAAAGGTAATCTCTGGAAGTACCGACTGATCTGATTACAAAAATTCTTTCGCCTAGAGAAAGCTGCACTATTGGTGACTGCCATAGGATATGTTTTATGGTATAGTCGACTTCCACATGGACGAAGTCGGGGGCAGAAGCTAGTCAAATATAACTATCCTGTGTAAAGTAACAAAAATTGAGTCCAAGAGTAAGAATGTAAAGCAAAAAATCATTTGATGTGAGATTAACCTTTGAGACCGTCCCAGGTACCAAAGAATATTCAATACAGTAGCTAGACCCAAGGCAAGGTGACGATGTCTAATCATCGAGACATGTCAACAAAATGTACTTAATTGACAGATGTCAAACGATCACTCGTATGACGTATCTGAAATGTCACTCTCTAACATTTCACTGACATTTCTTTTTGACAACCGGTAACTTTCATCTGTCTGAAAAGACTAATCACGTTGAAGACAGAATCATTCAGCCAACACCTTAGTTATTTCCCAAATAGTATCAGTTATTAAGGCAACATTACACTGTGTATAATGGCGCATACACACAGCGCGTTTGACCGGCGACCGGCGCGGACACCAGTGATTTGTGGTTACTTGCAAAAGCGGCGACCTCTGGCGGTGACGTGCCAATTGTCTCCGTCTTGGAAAGCGGCGTAGGGTAGGAGCGGTTAGCGGGGAGGGCAGAGGGCAAGTACCTACAAAGGTTGTAGGTTGCCGAAATCTGTCTATGAGGAACTGTTACAGCAGTATCTTTGCGAAAACTTTTGAGCTTTGAGCGTAAGCTTATTCGTCAGGTGGATACAAATAATTATACAGCAGTAGGCAATCTGTTTTTGTTGAACAAGTGTAGAATATTAAATCTATACTAATATTATAAATGCGAAAATACACAAAGGTGTATTTTCGCGTTAAAAAGTTTAAAAGTGTAAAAGTTACAGACGGGCGACGCCCGTCTGTAACTTTTACACTTTTAAACTTTTTCACACGGGCGAAGCCGTGGGCAAAATCTAGTAAAAAATTTACGATCTCGCAGTTTGGTTGGTTGATGGGCAAACAATATTAAAGTCAAAAATATTTTATGAAATGCCATTGGTCCTTAGTGGCTGTAAAGTTACGTAATGGCCTAATTCTGAAATTGTTTACTAGTTTTTCTTTTATTAAATGTGACTGTTGAACATGAGTTTGTAAACACAAGTCACAATACAGAAGCGACTGACAGCTAAGAAAGTCCGTAATCTCCTAATCGTTTATACCTTACACCACACTCTTTTCTGTCAGCCACAGCGGCTTGTGTAAACGCTCCTTGATACCATGAGGCCTTACTGCTCCGTGAACCAACAGACGTATAAATCAATTTATATCATCATTTAATACATATATTATTATATCATAGCGAGAATGTGTCCATTACACTGACCATTTGAGATTTTTTAACGAGCTTGGATTGGAGGATCAAAGTTTCTTAATAAGACTGAAATACCACGTAAACAGTGTTTTGAAAGGATCAAAAGTATGGACAAGTGACAGATATTACTTAAATCTTTAAAACTAAAATATTAAAGTCCCGTAAAACGCAATCTGATTAGTCATGTTATTTTAGTCTGGAAACATTTTATCATTTAAATTTTTTTATTGTAACCCAAATTTTTACTCACACTTATAATTAAGTAGGTACCCACTCATTATTAGTTATATTTTGATCTCATTTTAATTACTTTTAATGTTGTTTGTGTTTTAGTTATTAGTTATACCTAAGTACCTAATTGGGCAAAATTGCAATATTGTCTGTATAGTTTTGTCTTAATTTTGCCCGAACTGAATTCTAGCACAACTAGATTTATATTCTTATTTCTCTGTGTTCACTTATGTTTGAGAATGCTGGGTAACCTATAATTGGTGACTGTGTAAGTCCAAGACTAATCGTTATTACCTATACTTGTAATGTATTGTATACATATACATACAGAAGCTGTTGGTAAACCCTTATAAAAACATAAATAAATAAAAAATATAAATAATAAATGTTATATCTATTATAAATACCAGGGATGATCATAATTATGGGTGCCATAAAGCTACGTTGTCTATTCAACACTTATAATAGGATTGTAGCTGGAGGACCAAAAATATGAGATGACTAAGTGCATATTTAAAAGTTTGTGGATTTTTTCTCATTACCTACAAAACTATAGGTACTTGGTTCAGTTCTGATTGAAGAAGTTAAATATTATACCACCATGTTTAAAATTCTAGAAGACGAACACCTAGCTTTACTTAGGAGTCAGGTACAACAACCTCATCGAAAGTGAGAATGTTTGATCCTGAAACTAAACTTTAGTTCGGACCTGAAACAATGAGCTCGTAAAACAAGTGAAAGCTTACTGCGTTGCTTGTAATAGATTTAAAGCTTTGTTAGTCACATAGTTATCTAAGTATCTGCTGATTGGGTAGAAAATCAGGAATAAGAAGCTTGTTGCGAGGTCTAACTTGAGTCTAAAGCCGATTCATAATAAAAAAAAAATCGATTCATAAACAAAAATAAATGAATGAGTACGTCAAGAAGTTCCAATAACATTAATACGAACATTGATTTGTCGTGTCTTTGTCGCCTAATAAATTTTCTTTTAAGTGCTAACTCTCACGTTTAAACCATATCGCTAGTATTCTCCCAAAATTTAAAACTTTAGAATCAAAGTAAATCATTGCAACAAGCCCATTAAACCATTTCAGAATAAAGCTTAGTATCATTCATTCATTAAAACTGAACCACTCAAAAATATGATAACTCGCATCGCAATCGTCATATTTTCCGATACATCCCCTTAATACAGTATAGATTGCTCGTTGACAAGTTAATGCGTCTGTCAAAAGCCTCAGCGGGACGGCAATGCGTATCGTCTAATTAGGGCATGAGAATTCTCATTAGAACTCACGGTGAGAAGGATTATTACAGAGATGTCTTGTCCTTTGAAGTGTGACGTGTGTGTGTGTGTGTGTTCAGGTATTGGCGGTTCGTGATTTTAATTTCAGTACGTTTTGGTATTGACATGTCATGTTTCATTTTCTTATAGGATCCTGTGGGATGACACCTACCAGAGGTATGGCTAGCACTGAAGGATTCCCAGTTGCAGCACTTGCTACGGGATGCAAGAAAATTAAGAAGAATAAATCTCAAGTACAATTTCTAGGTTAAATATTTATGGTTTGTGTATTTTGACGGCCAAGAACGATCCACGCAATGCAACTTTATCAACTATCATAGTGAAAAAATCAAGAAATGCAGTTCGTATTCGTAATCACCAAGATTATAAAAGCCAGTTTGAAATACAGCCTTCATAATTATTATTAGCCTTAATCATAAAATCAAATTACCAAGAGCCTTGCGCAACATGAATTTGAACCTACGACCTTATCGACAGCTAACTGTCAACTAAATGATAATTTATAATTTTCACAATAAATACGGGTAGTTACATCAAACAATGACGTCACACAATTTATCATTATTCGTGGCACAGCACAACTAAATATTATTGAAGTTATGCCAATTGACGGGCGATGCATGCCGGTAGATAGGCGATAGTGACGCAGTCCAGGGGACACAGAAGGTCGAAGGATCCGTACCGAAAGACCAATTAATGAAACTAAAGGATTACTAATTATCTTCAAAATAAAAATAAAAACACTACATATGTAAAAAAAAATATTTCAGTTTTAAAAAGCACGTTTCTTGTATGGGGACCCCCTTTAATTTTTAAGTTTATTTTTTTTATATATATATATTTTGTTGTTATAGCGGCAATAGAAATACACAATCTATGAAAATTTCAACTGTATACCTATTACGGTTCATGAGATACAGCCCGCTGACAGACAGACGGACAGCGGAGACTTAGTAATAGGGTTCCGTTTGGCACCCTTCGGGTACAGAACCCCTACAAAGCTTTTTATTTCATGCATTGATTTTTTTTTTTAACATTTTCGATTTTAACATTTTTACATGATTGTGTATGCTAATACAATGTAATGATTTAAAAAGAATTGTTACTTAGTTATGGTTTTCATTACATAATAATTAATTAATAGTTTCCATATAACATATTTTCATTTCTGTTTTTAATTTCTAACCGTAGTTAGAATTATATGTATTAAATGTATAAATTAAGTTTCAATGATTTTATTATTCATAAAATTGTTGAATTATTATATAAATATTTAAAATTAGAATGCAAATAAAATAGCATGCATTCCTCTCAAGTAGCGAGGCTGAAGGCTTCCTCCAGAGAACACCAGCTGTCTCGGTCTTTGGCTTCTGTCAGTCAGTTTTTGTTTTTCTAAATAATAACATTTTGTACAACGAAGCCAACGACTATACTTGCTAGCACTAATTGCTGCCGAGCTTTTGAGTGTCAATCGCTGAATATAAGCCTTATTTCCTGCAAATTCAACTAACTTAGGCAATCGGGTTGATTCACGCATCGCCAGCTAAAACATCAGTCAATACTAGGGTGACAACCTTCAAATCTCCGTCATCAAGTGTCGCATAAACTCACATCCCCCATTTTGGCTATTCATTCGTATTGGTCCTTCGGTGCGCGCCTCAGTGACGTCCGCGTTATGACGTAATTCAGCATGTCGCGCTTATCGGTGACGGGCAGTGTCGGTGACGATGTCGCTTGCAATGCGTAGCGATACGATACGATATGTTTGTACGATGGGCTATTATAAGTTACAGGGGATGCGATTAACAATGGACGTAGGTTTACGTTGAGAAGAATTTTGTTTGTTTGTTTGTCGTCATAGATTTGGTCGTGTTTGTAATGCAGATTTATATGAGTATATCTAAGATCTTTGATAATTAAGATGTTGTCATGCTTCAGACAGCTTTATTATAAACCCTTGGGTGAGTAATGAGGTAAGTAGCAGTCGCTCCGTGTAAAATAGTTTAGATGCGAAGTTGAACCCATCGTAGGAGGGGAAAGGCTATGCTCATCTGAGCCATCAACTTTTTAATACAACTAAGAAGCCTTAATAAGCTCTATGGTAATAGAGCTACTAACGGCATTTAATCAAATCATAATCCTCTAAATAACCAAATTTAATTCCACCATATTAATATTAGTGGCGCCTCCGAAACACCCACTGACACTCTAAAACACACATCATTTCGACCGTTTACAAACCAATGAATTATGTATTCGTCTACCTCTCTGACCTCAATAAAAAAAAATTGTTTCACTAGTTTTACTAAGCAATTCTGATTTCCCATGCCACCTCTGGACTCGACTTAACAAAACTGTTATTAAACCCAATAACACTCATTATTACACAAAATATTTATTCAAGCACCAAACTTTAATATCAACAGAAATATAAAACGTCATATATAGAACTTAATTTGCCATAAAACCCATATTTCCACCATATAAATATATAACCTGCGGTATTTTGTCAACAGTCACAAAAAAATAACTGATCATTAAAACATAAAGTTTACGATAATGTCGGTATAACTCATAATACTTTCATTACTGACTTGTCATAATAGGCGATGAACTCTCGAGTATATTACATTATAAAATTTGAATCAGAACTTGTTTGGCCAAGAGAGAATCATAACGACAATCGGTGTAATGGACTCCTATCAATATGTATATGGTTGGATGGGTGGAGCCTTAGAGTCAGCGGTTAAAGCGTATTAAATAAATACATTATAATAATGTCTGGTAGTTTATTATGGTATTAATATTGGTTTTGCTTGTAGGCCTGCTAATGACGCTAGAAAAGCATCTTCATCGTAATGAAGACTTTACTTACCATAATTTAAACTTTTAGTGCTAAAGCTTAAGCTTTTAAAATATTCTATGTTTGAATAAGCTTTTCGATTTTACTGAAAAAGCTAGTGAAAGAAATCAACCGTATTTTAAAGCTTTGCACTCTATATGTCGTTGTGAAACCGCTCCGCTCATAATCCCGCGAACACTGTAGCCCAACACAAAAGTGAAGAGGCGTTATACTCTATAGCGTGACTATAAAGATCTTGTAAAATAGCTTCCGAGGTGCGTAGGCGCAGGTCGCGTCACGAAATTAAGAAATACCAATACACACGCGTTTTGTGACATCATCCATGATATAGAAATGTACCGAAGGACAAGTACACAGACTCTTTGATTAGATTAGTAGGTAGATGTTAGATATTAACTTCTAAAATAAGAGTAGGACTCGGGACTGACCAGTGGGGTAATTGCGTAACACACTTACAGTAAGAATCGGTTTCATTTTGACAGTTCAATAACATTAATTGCGTTATTTACGTTGTTGAGCAGACAATTTTTTCGAACATATGAAGCAATAGATTAGCAATATGCTTCAAAATCATTCAGATTCTGCTTGATATTGTGTTACGCAATTAAGGTGCATAACTGAACCCTTCACTTGGCTTCATAACCGTTTTCAATTTATAGTTCTGCGAAAGCGATGACGTGCTACAAAATTCGTAGCAAAAAGTTTTGTCTGCTACGATTTTTGTAGCACAATTACTTTAGTTTGCTACGATTTTTTGTAGCGCGTAGCACAGCTATGACATCGCGGCCTAACAATTTTACAGTTGCTGTGCAATCTGACAATTTCTCCTTATTGTATGCCCTTTGAATTAGCTTAACAATGATTGGTTTTACCTATTGGTAACCTGGCAAAGGTTTTCGTGCAAGTATGTCGCGTATTGCGACGAGTGGTTCTACTGTACCTTTTTATCACATGCAACACGTTTTGTTACCTTTATATAAATAATGGCACTTCTATTATAATTTAGACATAAAATTTTAAACAATAAAAGTTGGATTTCACTAAAGCGGTCACAAATTCTAACAATGTATGTATATACTTATAGAATCGTAAAAGCGATGGTTTTATATTGTTTTTATTCGAACAACTTCACGTAGATGTCGATTTTATATTTATTTTATTGCGTATATCTGTTTGTTTAGTTTTATGGATTTTTGTTATTATTAATGAGAATTTTGGGGAGAACTACGACATTTTCTAAAAACAAACTTGTTACAAGTTAGCGTCTAACTGAAGACCAGTTTCCGTTGATCTCTCGAGGATCGAAACTAGATTTACAATAGTTGTAAGTATCTAAGAAAATTAAAGGCTTTCTAGTATTGAATTATACTTAAACAAACATGCAAAGAAATAGCATACAAGTCAACGTTTGAAGAGCTTCGCTAGTAGGTACTTACCGTCAGCAAAACAACAACCACCAAACACCA
Organism: Fissipunctia ypsillon; assembly: GCA_947568875.1. Lineage (NCBI taxonomy): Eukaryota > Metazoa > Arthropoda > Insecta > Lepidoptera > Noctuidae > Fissipunctia > Fissipunctia ypsillon. The sequence continues at coordinate 23,297,495 of OX387654.1, forward strand.
CTACAGACTGACATCTACACCGCACGTTCAAACTTACCTGTAAACAAAAGAAAATCAAAACATAAGCAACATTCAACAGACTCAGCTAAAAACTCACCCACTTACAAACCCAAGCATCACAGACAGACAGAACCCTTCACCCTTTGTACATACACCCTTAATCTTCTCCCTAATGCGAGCAAAAAAATCTCGATTCAATCGCATTCGCCTTCAAAGGTAGAGACGTGTTAAAACCTTACCGGCCTTTAATTAAAGCCAGCTGGGGTGGGAGGGGGTCGGAAACGACGGAGCGGCCATTTCACTCCGGCTGTCCACTTCCGGAGTAACGTATGGACGAAGGTACTTCATTTCGGACTGACGGTGGGGAAAAAGAAAATCGAAGGCGTCTCGGGACAGAGGAGTGGAGACCGTGTTGGGTTTAAATATGATTTGGTTTTATTTTTGAAAGAAAGAAAGAAAGAAGAAAGAAAAACTGTTTATTCATGTGAAGTGACGCACATTTTATTTTTTAAATCGTATCTTGTGTCGGCTTAAAAAGTTAGTACCACCGTAAGTACTTACCTACATTATGTTCCTTGTGTAGTCTTGCTTCATTTATTGTAATAACCACAAAGCATTTGGTGTACCATAGTAGGGTTTATTCATAAACGTCGCTTAAACTTATATTAGAGACTTTTAAACGTCAAAAATTGTACGGACAGTCAGACATTAATAATTACCTACTAAATATTAGTGTAAAATAAACAATAATATAACCTCACTATTACGATAGGCAAGATAGATAGGTACCTACCGCAAAAATACATAAACCTAATTTCTGCAGGTACTGAACGAAGCTAATGAAGAGTAATCTTCGTGGATATTTTAATATTCCAGACTAAAGCAAACATAGATTATATTTTATAAAAAATCTTAAAATAACTCCAACTATTCGACTCCATTCCTCTACCGATCACGGTAATCCGATCTCACAATCATGGACGTTTAATTGACTAGCATAACTTACTAGTTAATTTGAAATACGCGAACAAAAATGTCACATGTCTGATTTATAATCGGGTGAGACTCTTTCCCTTTTAATTGTTTTAATCTACTTCTCATGTAGTTGTGTGTGGATAGGCGAGGTATGGATGGGGCGACTGATTTTCTAGGATTTATTTAATTTTTTGAGAAGATGACTGCATAAGAATATTCTCTTTATAAGTTCTCTCAGAAGATGACGGATGAGGCCAATAATATGTAGATTTGTTAATCATTTGCAAATTATTATTATTATTATTTGTGTTCTTTATTTCATTTTCTGTAGGTACATATTATTTACATTTTTAAATATTTTTATAAAAACAAAAAAAAAACATTTAAAAATATAAAAAAAATAGTGGCCCATCGGCATCAGGAACAGGGTCCAAGGTGCCGGCGGTCAGGGCTCTAGAGAGAGGAACCTCCTCACTATGCATGCCGTGTCCAGGAGTGAGTACTGCCTTCTGGATCAAGCCCTTGACCCAGCCGCGCAATGAGAGCCTCCTGAGGTGTTTGTCGAGGCTCTCCGCTATTAGGCCATTAACCGTAACGATTATCAGTACAATGATTGCAGAGTCCACGTCCCACATGTCGACAACCTCGTGTGCTAAGTCAAGATACTTAATTTTTTAATCTTTCTCAGCTTTGACGAGATTCTCGTCATGAGGAACAGCTATATCAACAATCATTGCACGGTGCTCTCGTCGATCTATCACCACAATATCAGGCTTATTGGCTACAATAGTCCTTATTATTATTTGCAGATTTTTGATAGCTGTTTATTTATTCTATGATTGCATAAGTGTCGCTCCTGTGATTCCCAAAAGGAAAGAAGAATATTATGATATGTTCAGTGTATCGAATTCCACATTTGATCTGTTGGGGATAAGAGGCAAAGCTCATAGTCTTGTATGGGGCTATACTTTTCTAAGATTAGCCATATACTTCCCTTATGTTTTCTAACTTGGAAAAATACATTTTCTTATTCCAAAACGTAAACTGTACGGAAATAGTTAGTTAGACAAGTATGTTTGCTTAGCAATTAATGAAATACAAGTTCTATTTCTAGTTACCGACACAGAGATAAGTATAGTACTAAACCAAAGCTACAGTTAGCACTCAAATCACTTCACCATCAGACTAATCGCAAAAACGTGCGACAAATCGCACCCCTCCGCCGCAGTCCGGCAAGACGAGTAGGTAGGTGGTCTTCGCCATTTTTATTTCCTTTTTATCTCTTGAATTGTTAATGTGCTGCAGAGAAGGACACTCGCGTTTTATTGGTGTCTCTTAATGAATTGATTTTAGCTCGGAATCAGGAATGACTAAGTATAAGGGGAGATTTAATTTATATCTGCTCCACTCAGTATAAAGTTACGGGTGGAAATCGATTTATATAAGTGTCTGTAGTTTTATATGTTGTCGTTAGATTATATATGCCTGTGGTTTAAATGTAATTACTTTTTTGATACCCAGTCACATCTGCATACCTACCTAGCATAAGCATAGCATAATCAGTCTACAATATCCCCACTGCTGGGACACAGGCCTCCTCTCTTAGAGAGGGAGTGAGCTGTAATCCACCATGCGGGCCCAGTGCGGGTTGACAGATGTCACATGTCTATGATTTTTTGGTTCAAAGATATGCCGGTTTCCTCACGATGTTTTCCTTCACCGTTTTGAGAGCAGTGGTGATGAAATAATTGACACGAAGTAAAGCGCGTGTTTTGGTCCGAACCTACGACCTACAACTCGTAAATCGCGGTCGTTACCACTGGGCGACCACTGCTCCTACCTACATACCTACCCTACTTAGTACCTAATAACACGCGACAGAAATGATTCAGTCTGACGCTGTCTACGATTCAAGTCTTGTCTAGTTTTAGTACTAGACACAAAATTATTTCTTTCGTGCGAGAACCGCATCCACCACCCTTAATGGACAATCACTCAGCAACATTTCCAATAAACTCTACTTACTCCATACGCTTATTAAACCTATGCGGCAGAAAAAAGAAACCCTCTTTCAAAGCACTATTTTATATATGTAATAAAATTAAAAGTTACTACATAATAAGTTAACGACATAAACATTATACGCCGTGAGTGACCGGCGTCATTACTCTGTCAAGCACGCTCAATAAAACTAAGTTCCAGTCAAGTGCGTAAGTTAGTTAACACTTCCTCCAAGAACAATAGACATTAAACATTATAGGCTGTATACACACTATACACAGCCTTGAATAAGACGTTACAGAGCGGTGACCTGTGTGACTTGTTTTATGTAGTGTGAAATAATATACCTAATGATTGATTGCGTTTTAAGATTACTAAACTTAGATCGAAAATATTATTGTTCGTATCGGTCATTTTTGGTATTTAGTCCCTCTTGTAGTGTTGTCATATTCATTCTTAAGGGATTCCACCTATTTTGGAGAATTGCGCGTCTACTTTTTAAGGAATTTCTTACCGACCGGTCGACACTTCACGTGACCAGAGGTCTGGCTCGTTTTTTGGCCAAAGAGTTAGCATTGCCATTCGACGTGGCAATGCTGCCAGTCTTCTGGGCACGTTTCCGGATGACAGCGATGCGGACGAGTACTTCGACGCCTAAGTGTCCTTTTGTGTTTGTATATTTATTTGTATAGCAAAAAAAAAAAAAATTACCCATTTTTTTTTTTTTTGAAGAAAGCAAATGAGTTTTTGAAGCATTTTTGATATTTACGGATTGGTCTATAAAACCAGATTGACCAGATGCTAGATTTATTCAGTATATACCTGTTCCTATGCAGTTATCACCTAATGTACAGGTGCACCCACAATACCCCAGAAAGACTAAGATTTCAACAAGACCAAATTCCAAAAATGCAGTTCTATTCTCAAACAATTTCGCACTTGGCTTAAATCTCGCTTAACAAAGCACAAGTACCAACACGTAACAATAAGTCCTAGTTAGCACTAACTTGACCGGTTCAACGACCGCTGAACTAAACACAGCGGGTACTCTAATGTTATCGTAAGCGCCCATTGTGTTCTGATAAGAGCTGCTAACTATTCATAACTGGCACTAACTCAGTTTACAACCTGCGATATTTGATGGATTTGTAGTAAGTACCTAAAGATTGGTGCAGTTGCATGGATGCAGGTTTTTTGGTCTGAAATCTGTTTTTAAGGTTTTACCTAGCGTAGGTAGACATTTTCTTGAACATCGATGGCAAGCATAATTTATTCAGTTGTAAGCTATGCTAGCTCATCCAGAAAATACACAAATAACTCTTCCAACAAAAGGACATCATCCACGATTCATACATTTTTGGTCCAAATGAGAAAGTCCAAAAGAAAAAAATTGTGCTATGTTCTGTTAGAATTTGTCCGCCGAAGCATTTCTTATTCCGGCACCGAAGCTGTAGAACCATTTGTCTTGGTTTTAAGGCATTTTTTGATGTTTTTGTTAGGTGTAAAGTAAATTATAGAAATATATTGTTGTGCACACATATCCTATCACCATATCCACATACCCAAAAAATACCACTCATCAAGACGAGAAGCGATTGCTCAGTATGTGCAACAGGCACATGCGTCAGGTGAAAGAACGATTGGGTGCTGTTCTCATGTTATGTGCATAATATGGTTTATGAGCTATGCTCGACATTTGCAAGACATTACTCCTCCAGCTTAAGGATCAGAGAATATTATTGTTGTGCCAGATTATTACGATACAAATTAAAAAAATTGTAAACATTTTTTAAATCATGAAAGGGATTGAATAAAAGATACGCCATTTTTTTAATTGTATTTAGTAAGAGTGTGTGTGTGTATGTAAATATTGTGACACCTGCCACCACCTTCTATATAGCTGTGTTACAGATAGAAAATGCGCCCATATTGTTGTTATAATTTAGTAAGAGTGTGTGTATGTATGTAAATATTGTGACACCTGCCACCACCTTCTATATAGCTGTGTTACAGATAGAAAATGCGCCCATATTGTTGTTATAATTTAGTAAGAGTGTGTGTATGTATGTAAATATTGTGACACCTGCCACCACCTTCTATATAGCTGTGTTACAGATAGAAAATGCGCCCATATTGTTGTTATAATTTACACTTAAAAATACACGAAAAAAGTAAAAAAAAATAGCTTTTTAATTTAACAAAAAAGAGTCAATTTTTGAACTCAAATCAAACGAAGGGCGTACAGCTTCGGTGCCATAATAAGAAATGCTTAGGTGGAAAAGTTCTAACTGAATAAGGCACAAATAATTTTTTTTTGGCTAGTATTTTCACATTTGGACCAAAATGGATGATGTCCAAAGAATTAGCTCACAGAAAATATGACGTATGACATATGACAGTATGGAAAATATGATAAAAAATCTATCTTAATAAACCTCATTCCTGCACCGAGCGTCTATCGTATAATTTCTTAACGTCGGCACTGTGTCGAGGTAATTGGATTCGATACACCCACTCTACACTTTGTAATAGATACATCTATAGAAGGGGGGCGTTTTCCAACTGTATTATGAAGATACTGTGTCATTTTAGATCTAACAAGACTAAGTAAATTGTTGAGCTTCTCTCTTTTTGGTTTTGGTTAGTGCTTTTATTGGGATTGTCGTTAACAGTGAAGCACCATGTTTTGATTTCTTAGGGTTGGAAAGCAAGCAGGGAATTTTTAAAAGCTTTTTAAGAATTCTCAATCCTATTATCACGATTAATGCTGGTCAAGTATACAAGAGAATGTGGTGAAACATACACAGATATTTAGACAACTCGAATCGTTTGGTGAGCTTTTGTTTAATTTAGAAATTATTTTAGATCATTATGTGCTTTGGCCAAGAAAAACTCGAGGGACCAAATCAAATACAAATTCATCTTCAAGTTCTGAGTCACTTTTCTTATAAAATATTTAGCCTAAGTGACACCAAAAATCATAGTAACAGGAATATGAATGTTGACCGCACGGCATTATCTTGTAATTTGTACCCAGTAGCAACATGATTTTTATCAATAAATGATGACCACTGACCACCCAGCCACATAACTGCTATTTCTAAGACATGCGCCCACGCAACTCGTGGGTAAGTGACTGCGTTAACAGAGCTTAATTACTGGTCATAGTGGAGATCAGTTGCTCGTCGTGTGCATAAAACTTAGTTGTTTATGGGCGATAGAAATTATTATAGGTACAATTAGGTTTGTTTTAATGGCGTTCCGATGATGTTCCACGGTGATTTCGTAATTTTAAGTGGTTGGAAGTATTTAGTTGAATTTTTGTGATATTTTGAAATAAACACCGAATTATGAACGTCATTTAAGGATGGAGTTTTCACGACGGACGTTCAAGGAAGAATAGTTAAAAAATGATTTCATCACTGAATTATTGTTATAAGCTTTCAGAAATTCAGAACTTATTTTATGTTTCTTATAGGCCCTAACCTAGTAGTCATTTGGTTTTAAGAAAATGTATACTGTATATTTAAACGTCACATATAATATAACAAGCATATTCAGCCTATAATGTTCCCACTGCTGGGACACAGGCCTCCTCTCTGTGAGAGGGAATGGGCCGTAATCCACCACGCGGGCCCAGTGCGGGTTAGTGGATGTCACGTGTCTTCGAATTTATGGTTCTAGGACAAGCCGGACGATGTTTTCTTTCACCGGAGTAATATGGTGATGAAATGAAATACACAAAGTAAAGTGCCTGCCTGGATTCGAACTCACGACTGCAACTCGTAAGTCGGGGCCTATACCACTGGACCACCGCTGCTCTCATAATATAACATGACTTAATCTAAACATAAACCTACATATGTTTTAAGATTTCTCTACACCAAGATATCGATCAAAACCATCACGCGACACACAAGTACTTACTAACACTATCTAAAATGATTAACTACAGAGCTTACACACCTATTGTAGTATTAATAAAGCTACCAGAAATGGCGATACGAGCCAACTAGCACCTGTTGGACACAACCTGCGTGCGCACACGCATAACTGTCAGAGAATATGATAAGTGTCAGTACACTAAACATGTCTATTTGTGTCGTAAAGAATACAATCGTGACATTATGAGATATTATTAAAGTTATTGTGTTAATTTAAAACACTTCATACGCTGTATAAGTTGCTAATAAATATATTATAATCCGACAAATTGGAACGAGAAAAGCAGTGAGAATGTAATTTTTTGACAGCGAGTGCGTTTCTAAGTATTTTATTGTTTTTATTTATGCCCACTAAGACATAACACCCGTCTGGTCGGAGGATCCTTCACTCCTCGTTCCACCATCTTCACATAGATGTGTAAGTACCTAGATGTTACAAATATGTTACTAGAAAGGGGGCGACTACCGGGATGACGACTAATAGGAAAGTTTGGAAGAAGAAGAGATGTTGCGCCGACAGCAAATAAATTGGGATGAGGACAGGAGAGTGATGATGGTGATGATAATGATGAAGGTACTAATAAGTATTATAAAAATAATTGTGCCGTTTCTCCTTTGAAAGGAGGTATAGAACCGACAAGGCTCCTGCAAACAGGCGCGACACGCGATGCGAATCGCGCGCGACATGAAATTACTGTTCGTGGCGCGGCAGGCGGTGCCTTTGTGTCGCATCGCGTGTCGCGCCTGTTTGCAGGAGCCTTAATATCTACACCGTATACAATATTGGTATAGATTACGGTTTTGCAATAAAAGAACCAGCCTCAATCCTGGGTAGTCAGCTCCGCTTCCAACCTCATTGATTGGCTGAAATCGTTTCTTCATGTAAGTAACTATTCCTGTACAGCTCCTACCGACACACGACGACCACAGCGATAGATCACTCTTGTCTTTTAATTATTACAAATTGCCACAGCAACACGAGCACCTATCTATCGTAAGGTGTTCCACGTAGACTTGAGCAGGATGACAGCATCGGTCTTGCCGTCGTGCACCACAGAATGCCCAGTTTATCTTTCACGGTAGCGAGGTAGGGACCTGCTTTTATATGTGCTGAATTTTAAATGCGTTTGCCTTTATAACTGCATGCATATGAAAGCAGTGGTGGCCCTGTGGTAATGGCCGTGACTTATGAGTTGTAGGTCATAGGTTAGGTAGAACCCGGCATGTCTTAGAACCAAAAGTTCGAAGACATGTTACATCAACCAACCCGCACTGGGTCCGCGTGGTGGATTATGGCCCACCCCCTCTCACCGAGAGGAGGCCTGTGTGCCAGCAGTGGGAACATTATAGACTAATTATGTTTATAACGGTAGCCCGTAGGTATAAACTGCTAAATGTACTTGGCATCACGACTAAATATCACTTCAATTGGATCGGTGTCGAGGTGTGAATCTCCGATGATTTACATTAAAAACAAATGAATTCCCTTTCGAATTGTATGCAGTCACTTGAGTGAGGCTCGAAGCTAACTTCACAAAATACATACTCAATCATTTATTGCTTTCCACAATGTGTACTTAAATAACTAAAACATAACGTCATGTTCGTGAGCGGGCGCCGTCAGTGGAGACTGGTCATCTCTTAGCTGCCAGGGCTTATTTTTAATCTTATATTTTAAATTGTTTTAATTATCTATTTTTTACATTGTTCTCACATATAGAAGCAACAAGAACAATAACAATGTACCCAGGATTTTGTAACAATTTTGATTTAAAAGAGTGTCCATGGAGTTTCTTGCCCATTCTTCTCCATAGAGATCTAGGTTTTGGAATGGGCAACTAGCTTCAATTTTCTGACTAACTGACTGACTCTTTAACAATTCAAAAGTGCCTGTAATTGGTTTAATTGAAATAAATGCTTTGAGTTTGAGTTTGATAACTTAAAATAATGAGATCATTGTGGACCCTGTTGGGCACAGCAACATAGTAGGAGAGAGGAAGCTTTTAAACTAAGAACCGTATTTTGTGTATCATTTCTGACAATCACTTAAGATCAAATGTATGTTGCAAATGAAAAACAACCCAGTAATCTGAAAACGTAGCAAGAACTTTCAAGCAAATCTTCCGACTCCGTGCCCACATAAATATCAAGAGTATTTTCTCCCACAGTGTCAGTGCACACTGCGATGGTCCTAGACACTATGACATCGACACATGACGCGCATAGTAGGAGGCTGGTCCTTTGTCACAGCCTCACATTTTATTAACGCCATCAAGTCGCTTGTGCGACGCCTGAGTTATCTGAGTTATCATGAGAGCTGTAGGGCGAAGCGCCACTGCTCGCGGGACGTATCATATGGACATAGTTTACTACAGCAGTATGACGTAGACACATGACATGTACGAGGCTGGTCCTTTATCACAACCTTATATTTCACTAACGCCATCAAGTCGCTTGTGCGACGCCTGACTTATCTGACATAAAAGCTGTAGGGCGAAGCGCCACTGCTAGCGGGACGCATGTTCAAGCTATGGTAGTTTCAAGATAGTTTACTGCGGTTGTATGACGTAGACACATGACATTTAGGAGGCTTGTCCTTTATCATAGCGTCACATTTTATTAACGCCATCAAGTGCTTGTGGAGCACTGACTTATCTGACGTGACACTGCAATGGGTATGGTGCCATTGTTAGTAATATTACTAGCACTACAGAGCATTACCTAATGAAAGAAAAATGCCTTACGTAGTGGTCCATCTCGGTGTCAATGACAAAAGACCACAATGACCATTTATTGCTTCATTTAAAAACCGTCGTTAGTAATCGGTAATTTTCTCCCCTCGGTGAATAATTTTACTATCCACTAGCCACTATGTTTCACTTACTGAGATAACCAGCATCGAATTGTATTGATATGTAATTTTTTTTCTTCAGAATCTAGCATCAGTTTTTCAGTTCCCGCTTGCCGCTCTCAAACGCACCAGACCTTTGACATCTTGTACCTAAACCGTGGGTGTAACGCATTCGTTTTCTTTACACGCTTTCAAAGGGTTTTGATTTTATAATACTGGAAGGCCCTAATATTGTAGTTAGGCCCATTCTGAGCTCTGACGTGGTTTATTGCTGAAAATACAAACGGATTGATATGGGAGGCTTCAATACAATGAACGTTGATTTTTGTTTTTAATAGTATCCTGCGTGGTACGTTTTATGGACGCGTTTCCTTAAACGACACTGATGGTATTTATTGGTGTTATTGGTCCATGAATAAAGGCTCTTATTGGAATTTACATAGCTTCCGATCTATGGTGGAGCGTTCTCAGTTAAGAATAAATCATTTCCTATGGGTGTTGTTACATGATTTGCTACTTTGTCTTGTCTACTCCAATGCCTTTCAGCAAAATCTGTATTATATCATCATGCCCTTAGAGATGATTTATGGTGACTATGTATTGGGAATGTGCTATAGTCGTAAAATAAAGGGGGGAAAAGCACGATTTACAACAAGAATAGCGCGTAAATTATAGCTACAGTTCGCAATAGCAACTAAAGCTTGGCTTCAGATCAACGCACTGTAAACTAAGTTAACTATTTAATCATCCAACAAAACGGCAATTAACCAGCCGTTAGGCACAGCACCAACAAATTGGACTACATCACGTCTATTTAACTTCTCCTTAACTTGAAGTTATTGCAGAAAAACTGGCGCGAAAGCTGCGCGGGCGCGTGGGCGGGGCGACGCATAAACATGTCGCCGTCCCGCTCTAACGCACAATGTGGACGATCAACGAGAATTTATTATCTCTCATCGCATTATGCACTGGCGCAGGTTGCGAAGACTGTAGTGTTCGTAGTTCTGCGGTATTTGATAGTTAACTGGGGATGGTTGATGCTTTTTGTATCGGTACTGATGGATGGTTATGGATGGTTTTGTTGAGAAGGTCTCTTATTGGGAATGGGCAGTGATTCAATGGAATAAAGATCTTAGATATCTGTAACTTGCTAGGGTCGCGGGATGTTCGAAAGCGTCACCGTGGTCCCGGCACAGGCAACTGAAGGAACACATGTGGGTTTAGTCAGTAAAAGTCTGACACGCCCTCCCGCTCCGCCCAGAGCGGGAGAAGTCATTTGATGATTTCCCATCCAAAGAAAAAAAAACGTATCTGTAACTGAATTAATCAGTTTGGTTAATTTCAAAAAGCTTCTAAACTTCCTACCAAAACTGCTATTTGTCTGTCTGTCTACTTGCTTAGGAACCTTAATCCTCAACTCTTACGTAAAATCCGCTAAATATCCTAGCTACGCCAGCAAAACCCTGAACAAAACCTACTACAAACAAAAAATCAGCACGCACAAAATCACACCTAGTTAGAAAACATTCCCTTACCACGGAAGTCCGTAACACAATGAGCACAGAGTACGCATTATTCCGTAGAAGCGAACACAACTCACTAACTCAGTCATACATCTCGGCCTGAATGGGAGTATTAATGCACCTTATTTGTGGAGGCAGCCACACTTAACTAGGGGTTATCAAGATCTAGAAATTGTCGGGGAAACTACACTAGAGTACCTGTTATTTTGTAGAAGGTAAAATACCGATGACGTGTGCTACCCGTGAGTCAGTGCAGCGGTTGAACGGACATTGACAGTGATGCGGAAGAATACAAGTGACAGGTATTATAATGTAGGTACAGATTTACGTGGAATTAAGCAACGAGACGGGGTCTCTTCTAAAGATATTGAGACGGTCATAGATTCTCTTTTGTTTTGAAAATGTAAATAAAGTCATAGAAATTAACACAACACAACTATTACAAACAAACAGGCGACACGACTCAGAGGCATCGCGTGTCACGCAACAGACGGTGCCTTTGTGTCGCGTGCGATTCGTGTCGCGTGTTGCGCCTGTTTGCAGAGGCCTTACTTGGCTCACCTAGTTAAGGCTCCTAAATATTAAATAGCAAATAGTGAAATCATACCTAGTTGAGACTATATTTTGACTTGTCGCTGCGCGAAAAACCGAGGCTTATAGAGTTAGGTTTTACTACGAGCTTCCCCTGATTTATTGCTGTCGTAATGAAGCATTTAGGTGCTAAAACTAAATGGCTTCTATTAAGGCTTCTTTTCCAATATATTAATAAAAATGTGATTCTAAATTCTAGGCCCTGATATTTGCCTGATATGTTGAAGTTTTCTGTGCCAAAATAGAAAACTAAAATCCTGTTTCATACTCCAGAATGCCTAACGCCTATTATCTCTAACATAAATGTATCTTCATAATTATGAAGACATTTAATTTTAACATAATCTGATGGAAATAAAATATTATAGTGCTAATGGTATTAATTGCATTAAATTAAGATAAAATAGCAACTTATATATGTATTAATTGTTTAACTATTCTAATTAGTGGAAGTTGACCTTTAATTAATTTTTTAACTTGTTATTTCACCTTGTAGATCAATCATTACATTCGCATAAATATTATTTTAATGATCGAAATAATCTTAATGTTTATACCTATTGTCACTTGTGTCAATTTCGAAAAGATTAAAGAAATCACACAAACTTCTACTTATTAACTATTTGGAGAGCGGCGTTACACAAAACTTATCCATAAGTTAATTAGTAGAAACTGCAATTATTAATTATCAATAAAATATAATATCATCAAAAAGCACTACTATTTTGCAAAGCTTTTTTTTCAAAAACTCTGCAAGTAAGGTTCACTTGCAGAATTTAAAAAAAAAGCTCTTGTTAATTAAAACACTTTCTAAGCAAATGAAAAGTGATAGGTACTTTGCTATGATTTTCAACACTAGATAAAACAACTGCTAATAATCAAACAAGACTTCCATCTTCTTCAGAATTAAAAGGCAACATTTCCACAAACGTCCAGAATTTCAAATAAAAACCAATCCGTGAACCATCTCGCTGTAACGAAGCGTCGATCGTAGACAATGGCGTCTTTTATGCTAAGATTCGGCTCTGAATGGACCAGCGGACGGACGGACGATCAGCTTTAGATTACTTTGTAACCGCTGATTAAACTGGAATCAAGCGTTTTGATGGAGTCGGACCTTTTTTGAATTAAGTTGGTATTGAAGTGAAAATAATTAAAGATTTTAGGGCTTTATTTAGAAGTTGCACCTATATGATTCCTTAAATCATCATCCTTCAAACCTTATCCGTCTAGATACTGATAAGATGACTCTTCAATTCTTATAGCACAAACTGATTCCCTAAATCTATCAATCAGAATCAAAACTAATAAGAAAATAATTACTCAAATAATATACAATAGTAAATGTACTTATCTGTCTTGTTTGCAGGGACTAAACTTTGAATTTTAAGTTTAGTTTCTGGCAGCAGGTAAAGAACCCTAGGTAGGCTGGAGTGGCGAAAGACGCAAGGTAGGATATAACAATAATATGGATGATGCATAATTTTTTTTTTTTACCATTGCCACTCGAAAAAGGCGCATTTGATTCATCAATAACAGTGAAAAAAACGCTCTTTTAGTCACTGAGTGAATTTTGAATTTGGAAGCATTTTGAATTTGGAACAAGCACGAATTATACGAATTTTGTACAAAAAATAAATAAAACGTGCTAAAAACATACTGGCTTGCTAAATCGAGCTATCCCATAGAGCTATAAAATTAAATTTAAAAAAAAATATCCCGCCAATTTTAGTTAGGTTTTTTTCTATCTGTTATCGTGTTTGTTTTATGTCATTGGAAAATCTATTAAGATAATTATAACAAAATTAGTTCTTCCAGTAAGGAAAATGAGACACTGACTCCGGAATCATTTCGTTCTAAAGCAGCAATTATAGTATATATACTACTATTTATTTTCTCGCAGTCAGTGGTAAAAAGTAGAGTGCACAACACGTGAAAAAAAATTCATCCCGGTCCTTATATCCCTCGCTCCACTCAGGATTCTAATCTAGAATCCTTCGCTGCTCTCGGGATCCAGCTTAGTCCCTCGAATCAAATTCCCTTTTTTCACTTGTTGTATAATCTACTATTTTTGATCCGTCAGGTCAGCTTTTTTGGTCAGATTATTAAAAAAATGTCGGACACGTATTTTTTTCTTACGGCGATACATTGAGATAAAATGTGGCATGCCGTCACGCCTTGCTAGATTTTATACTCAGTTGTGACGTACGAGCTCCTACTCCACAATTTTAAAGCGTTTTATCTAAGTCATTTTTTATTATTATGATAAAGCAAAAAAATACATGTCTTATTTTTTTATTATCTGACTGATAGACTAAATAGAAATTCTTTTTTTTTACCCAGGCATCATCCCCATTGCAATTTGTTAGAAAATCGAATAATAGGACTAAAGACTATGTCATATGATCATATTACCTATCCTATAATCACATCTCAAATTAGAAACTTCCTGGGAGGACCAAACAAAAAAGAAACCCAAACGCACTGCGTCGGTAATTGAAATCGGTAAAGTATAGTGGTGTGCGCTGGTAAATCACGCGGGTAATCGGTAAACCGGTAAGTCGGGCGGTAATTAACGATAAGACGCACCTCTCCGTGTCCGAGTAATGGACAACGTTGGCTTGTACCGGTAATAAGGGAGGCAGGGTGCTTCGCGGTAAGGCTGTGTACATACCGGAGTGGACGGAGATACAATACTGTGTGTGGCTTACCATCTGACTGGACCACGTTAGATACAAAATGATGGGGTAGGTTTCGGAATCAAAAGTATTTATTAACATTAACCCAAAATCAATAGTAAGATCATACAAAATTGTGAGAAAAATATAAAGTTTTAAACAGTTAACATCTTGCTGTGATTGTGGCCTATTTCAGAAAATATGACGTTTGGTGTTGGCATTGATACAAAGTGTTGCTGAATAATAAAAAAGTTTAGAACTAGTAAAACAGTTAATTAAATTCATATTCTGATTTATGTAATTTATAGCCGAATTAGGGAGCTACTACTTTCCAAATTCGGCTATAACTCAAATAAATTACATGGTAATTAAATGGCAATTAAATATCGTATTTGGTCATTAAAGTTGTGTAGGTGTTATTTGACACGACTCTTCTTAAAAATAAAGTATTTAAAAACTTGTAATTAATTATATTTATGACCAAAATTAAAAATATATATATAAGGACGTTTTATTCTTTGATTTAGTAGTTAATAAAAGAAGAAGTAAGTGGGCTCAACAGACAAAAAATATTTTGTGACGCTCCTCAATAAATAAATAAAACAAATAGAATTTGTTAAATGAAATAAGTTAAATGTAAAAAGTTGGTGCTCCCATCCGATCGCATAAAAACTTCACAAAACCACCAGTGTACACGCCGCACAATAATATAATAGCAACTTTTATCGAAGCGCGTACGCACCGAGCTCCTAAGATCGTTTACCCGCTATAAATTATATCGCGAAATTGTCGATAATCATCTACCAGCGTCGACCGATTTCATTATTCTGTCCTGTACTTATTAGCGATATCGTCTCGTACCGTGTGTTCAGGGCTTTATGTTTTAGATCGAGGAGTATTGCTGTTTAATATGTGGAAAGTAGATATTATTTACTGGTCGTGTGGATTAAGAAAAGGCCCACCCTGTAGAAAGCTTTTGGTGTTAGACGATGATTAAAAGCAACTTGTCTTTGCCTTTGTTATTATGTATTTTAATTCACGACTAGCTGCAGCAACAATATAGGATCACATAAATCTCTTTCGTACATAATAATTCATAAATGACATTTACGCTGACGGCACTCGTCATACCTCACACTGAGTTTTATACGATTCGTGAAATGCCAAACTCTGCGACTGTGGTGTAGGTAGGTACCCTGCGACTCACTGTGTATTTCCCATGATTTTAGAAGCCAATTTTAATTCTCGTACACTGTATGGCATATTATTATGACACAATCTTTTAGGTAGGTAGTCATTTGTCTCCAGAACAAAAAACATATTTTTCAGAAACTAAGTACATGTTTTTAAACAATTGCCTGTAGAGCCTGTGCTTTCACAATCGACTATGAGACTACTAGTCTGAAATTTATTCAAACTAGGCTGAGAATCAGCACTTTTCGAACGTCAAAAATTACATAAGACAGTCCCCCGGCACGCCCGCCCTTCACCACTTCCTAGTGATTTAGCTGGGAAGAAGAAGTGGCGCAACAAACTCCCTAGATAACTTCAAGATATTCATTTGTAAGGCTGAGAAATACCCTATGTCTTTGTTTATTTAAATTATTTTTTCTTCTATATTTGTTTTCTGTAAAACTATTATAACTGGTCTCACTTCCACAATAATGTCCTAGATTATAATTCGTTTGGATATTCTACGACACTCCGAATAAGTTATCTGTCTTTACAGCCAAACATCGCCCACATGGACCAACAAAAACTGTCAACCCTCAAACGTCGGCGGCGCAACAAGTTGCTCCACAGGTGCCTAAGACACCCCGCGCCCCTGTCTTATTAACCCGCAGTAATCACACGAGACAAGGCTGCCGAGATAGATTGATTGGCCCGTTTTAGCTGGAACACTTTGACGCTTTTTAGTCGGCAGAAGGGTTAAATTCTGACGTGTGTTTGTTTAAGATGTTTGATGATTAGATTACGTTTTTTTTTTTTTCTAATAAATGCAGTCTACTTCTTTATTCCGATTCGATTGAAACTTTGTCCGACCAGTTTGTAGCGACCTGGACAGCTTTATCAATGGCTTCGTTTAAATCAGGCGCAGGTGGTTGTGCAGTAATACATGTATGTATATTTTTGTGATTTTGTCATAAAACTGCGAAAAAAAATATCTTATTGTGTATCGATTATGAGGCCTTTTTGGCGCGGCTTTAGAGAGCATTATGTTAAGCTGTAAATAGGGCGGCTTTAGTTGATTGATAGTAATTACTCATCAAACAGCGTGAGTAAACCTATTATATTTTTTATAATAACCACTTTCACTTAACTTTTATGAATAACACGTAATAATCCATATAAACTTTCGTAAATACGCACTTTTTATTAAATGAAAAAGCTAAAGGGTAGCCCTTTAGCTCAAAAGAAAAAAGATAGTTTATAATCCACCACGACAGCTTGCCTCGGAAGCAAGTTAACAGACTGACTCAAGGTGATGAAAGTCTTGCTTTCTGTGCTGAATTACGGACGGACACCTTCAAACCCTAATTATAGCACATCTTTATAATAAACCAATCAGCGCACACCTGTCAATAATAACACAAAGATATTTCAATACGCGCTAATTCGGTCCGGCATTGCAATCATGCGCAGTTCGGCGTATTTACGGCGCCTAATGGGGAGCGGCGCAGGCGCAGGCCAAACCCCGGCTGTCATTACAGATCATTACGCGAAATCAAGAATTTTACTGAACCAAATTGGTAGTATGATGTTAAATTGACAAGTTGGTTATGAATAAATTTATGTTTTCATGATAAATATGAAGAAGAAACTACTTTTATTTTGAAGGTTATTCCAAGTTTATTCTTCACTTATACGACAGCTTATTTAACTTAAGTGGATAGATATGAGATGGAGAGTATACCTTTAATTTGGACACTTATTTATAACATTATACTGGGAATCATCCATTTGCCAAAATTAGTAATTTTAACAACTAATTAAACAAGAATTTATAACGGCATTTCTTTGAAGTTAGTTTAAGAGCATTATTTACCCCCTAATTATAACTTAATACTAGTTTACCAGCAATGGCTAACTGAGTCATTCTCCTTTTTCTTTTGTTTTTGCTTGTATTTAAATGACTTACGACTTTTAAATCACCTCAAACTTTACGCTATAACTCACTCCATTAACAAAACCTATCTTCAGCAATAGCAAAAGTCGAAAGGAATAACAAACGTAATTACAAACTGTCAGTACTGTCAACGAATTAAAGCGTCAATTTATCACAGCAACAGGTGAAGTCGGGGCGTGTCGTGTTATAGATCAAAATGGCGAATATCGAAATGTCGTTGCGCGTACGCAGTCGTAGTGAGTTATTCGTTCGTGATAGTTCACGAGGCGATGCCGATACGATATTTATCTGGTATCAAGACCAAGGCGATTTATCTGTCTTCCTATTGTTTATTGGAGATTAGTCTGACTTAAATAGGAAGATATTGGAACGCATTTTCTGTATCGGGTACATAAAATGGTTGATACCGCTTTCCTTGATCGATATTGCAACAAAGTTTAATATTATGATTGAGTTAGCTTTGTCACAAAGCAACACAAAGTTACTTCATGTGCTAAAACTAAGTTAAATAATGCATTTTCCTTTATAAATAAAACCCAGTAGGTATATTATTGACAGATTCCTTGATAAAAGTGCCTTTAAATGATCTGGTTACTTTGACTACTACATCCTTCGATGGGCTTGATTAAAACTTTTTCGGAAACACATAGGTAGGTAGATTTAGGTACAAGAAATATTTCCAGGGTAAGTCCATATGCAAACACCTCGTAATTTCCTCAAAACCCTAACAAACCTGCTTGTTGCCAGCTGAGGTAATAATACTACAATAGTAATACGTTCTCAGGTATAGTGACACTGTCGGAGACACCTGTACAGGGTCGGCAGAACTGGTCACGACTCACTTGTACCTGCTGTACCTACCTAATGTACTGACTTAGTGGTACTATGTCGAGCTGTGATTGATGCTGACGTAAGGCAAAGTTAAGAGGCTCAATATTGTGATAATGATGGTGGAAGCCAATTTTAAAATACTACATTGAATGATAATGGAACGGTTTTGAATGTGGCCGTTTATTCAGAAATCGATAAAAATATAATCATTATTAGAAGACATGAGTAGGGACATAACTCTAATGAAATAAGGGGTGACTGGACAAGTAAGACCTGATGGCTAATTATTAGATACTGTCGAGAAGCTATGACAGTTTTTGAAGTCAGTAGAAATATATAAATGTATGGTATAGAGGAGGAATGATAGTGGCAACCTTATTCAAGGTTTTTAAAAAGAGAAGAATCAGACAAAATTCGGAATTCAACCGCCTTGGATTGAATTACCAAATTGTCCTCCCGTTCAGTCAACCAAGAGAATTCCACGACAGACCAACAAACTGTTTTAAAACAAAAACCCCTTTTTAAACATTCTTAATACAAATCCACGTAATACATTATGAGGGACACAATGACATTAAGTATTGTTAGTTGTCGAGGTCGTGGCGCCAGTCACGAGTACCTCGTAAGCTTGTACTCGTTGTACCTGATGTACTGACAACGACGTGTCGACAAGATGGATGCTGACAGGAAATAGGTGCCTGTAATTGAGATATTTTGACGTTATTGTAGAAACGAGGTGTTTAAATCTAAGAGATGTTTCCTTCAGACGATGAAATTTAGGTGTGTCGTTGTTGGGCAAACGTAAGGCCTGTGAGTGATAATATATCTGAAGGCTAATAAGCTACCTAATTTTAAATATTTTTGATCTTTTATATACAATTATTGGCAAAAAATGATAAAATTTAATATCAAAGGAATCAGTGCTTGTAATGAGGTCCTAATGAGGAAAACAAATCTCGAAAAGAAGCTAGAACGAAGTTGATAGAAAGCACAGCTTCTGCCTCCGACATTATTCCTATTATAGTAGGCAATTAAAATAATAATATATTTTTGTACCGTTTCGGGTGGCGCAACAGATAACGGGTTTTGCGATTTTGTAGAAGTCAAAGAGGACTTTTATAATATCATAAATCTTTCAACAAATGTGTACCGTGCGAAGTAATAAAACTAAATCAGTACATCACTCGCGAATTTATAAGAGCGATGTCATATTTATTATCAATTCAAAAATGTCACTCCTAGGTGTGTACCAGTTTTAAACACCTAAATACCGAAGCAATGCGTCACTATTTGTAAAAGGAAATGTCGTTGAAAAACCCACACTATCATAAAGTGCGTAATGTAGGCAGCCCTTACTGTCACACTGGACAGGATCAAATAAGGTAATGCATAAACAATGTACTAAAGCTTTGACTACTAACTGTAAATTGATTATCTTTGAAATTCATAAAAGAGGAATTAAAAGTTAGTTATAAACAAAAAGTGAAGAAAGAGACCAAACAAACAATAGCCTTTAATTCCATAAATAAACCAAAAGTACGTAAAAGCTTCAATTAGTACTGCCATATAATTAAAATCTACTAAACTTAGCCCAAAGTTCACACAAAGTGACAATTGAAGGGTTGGCGTTAATACATCAAACGACAATTGGACAGCTTACGTCAATACAATTATTAACTTTTATTGGAACACTACAGTTCTGTCCACAATAGACTTTCATTCCATTAATACACCTAAAGCATCCGCTCGATCAATGCAGACTTAAATTACCCAACTATCGTTTTATCTTTAAATATCACTAAGTATTTAGGTAATTTCTCAGCACCTTTAACGTAACTTCGCCAATTGATGGTTTATAAGACGTCAAAACCCATGACATGGGAGACCATGACAAAACCATAAGAGCCGCGTTAGACTACACGGTTCTAGCGGTAAACACTATTGAAGGGCCCCGCCGTCTTGGCAAGATGTTATTGATAGAATTTATCAGCGATCGAGTTCGGTGGTAGGCGCGAGTTATGAGTGACAGCGGGTTGGAGTGAAGCGGACGCAGATGAGTTGAATTCTAAAAATGAGGATGATAAACGTGGCCAATAGAAGCAGTGCTGATAATTCTACGATTGTGAAAAGACTGTTTAGTCTACTGTTTAGTAGAAGTCAGTGGTTACTAGAAGGAGACGAACGTACATTTTGAAACAGAACTAAGAATTTTAAACTCATTTCAAAAGCTCCACAATTATAGTCCTTTTCGACAATTTGGGTTTTGAGAAAAGATATAAAAAAAATATATATATATATATAAAAATGTTTTATTCAATAACAAACAAAGTTCGTTCAACAGTGTAGTAGTAGTTTGAGAAAAGATAGGCTTTGTAGATGCTGATAACATCTTTAAGTAGGTGAATTATTTGTAACGTAATTGTTGCAGTGCTAGGTTAAGTGTGTAGAATAAGGTTACTAACATAGTTATTAAGAAATATAGTTACTAACATATTAAGGTCATCGTTACTTGTAAAATTAAAAACAAATTAATAAATAAATGAGAAGATCATTTATAAAACAACAAGCATTTAAAAACTTTGTGACAATAAGAGAGAAATAGTAAAACCGCTAGCGATGTAAGCCCGCTGTCAGCTTCTCCCTCACGCTATTGACACAAAGTTGAGCTGAACATCGGGCGTCAAGGCGCGTTACATTTACGCTGTAAGCGAGTATACCTGGGACTTCAAGCACCTTGTGGTCGAAGTCCCGAAGTCTGTTGCTACTCATTTGGTATAGTCGCATTTAAAGTGTTAATCCTTGAGGTTTCTTTGGCTTTGGATTAAGTCTCGAAGGTGTTGCTAGGATCGATGTTGTGGGATTGAGGTGGAAAGGTTTTTGCATTTTTTTTTTAAATATTTCAGTGGTCTGACTATGTTTCAGTATTTGGCACGGGAATGGTGAAATTTTTGCGTTTCATTTACCTAGCGCGCCAGCTTTTAATTATTTTGCACGGGAGCTTGCCATTATTATTATATTACCTACATATTATAATGACCATCCATTACATATGGAGACCCCTTCTTGTCTCGGAAAGCTCTTAACGCCGTTGGTCCCGGTTGTCATTCGTACATCTTTGACAGTCGTTACGGGTCGTCAGAAGCCCGCAAGTCTGACAACCAGTCTTACCAAGGGGTATCATTTTACCCAGTAACTGGGTTGTGAATGTTAGGTCGATCCATGTAAAAACTGGTATTCAGCTGCATTCGGTTAGACTGAAAGTCGACCCCAACTTGTTAGGAAAAAAAAGCCAGGCAGTTTGATTGATTGGGAGCTTGTAATTATGAATGGCAAAATAATTTTCTAAAAATATTTTTTTTTAAGAAGGGGAACACAATAAAATAAAATAAATAAAATAAAAATATATACTTTCTTATGCATTGTTTTTAATTATTTATTTTTTACATATCTAAACTTTTATTTTCTCAAATCTTAAATACACTATACAATTACTAACATAATAATAATAATATGTACAAGTATATAAAAAAGGGAGGGGGTAAATAATCAGAGGAATAAAAATAAGTTTATTTCATACATCTCATTTGGCTTACACTGCATATCTAGGAGTCTCCATTTAAGCAATATATTATGTTCTTGGAACGTTTTGTTTTTATCCGCTTTTATTTTTGTATTGTTACCGAAATTGGTGACACGCAGTGCGTAGCAATCAAGATTGCATGTTAATGACGTGTTACACCACATTAATTAATAACCTTGTTTTTCGTATCAAATTAAACAAGTTAATTCAAGAAATATTATCAAAATTATGTATCAACACGATAGGAAATAATAATTCACTAATAAATCGTGTGTATGTATGACGCCATGAGAACGGGACAGTTAGCGCCACCTGTCGGCCGCCGCGTGAGTTACGACGCGACAGCCACCGACTGTTAGGACACCTAGATTAAGTAAGTACTTTATCTACATGCGAGTACCTATGTGGAACTGTTTATTATGATCCTTATAAGCATAATTGAAAGCTATTAAACTTTTTAAAAAAGTTTCATGAGCGAGTTGCTGGAATTTGAAATAGATACCTACTGTTTGTCGACAGCATCGAAAGCGTACATCCACCGCAATAAAAAAATTACAGTTCAAACACAAGGATGAACAGGTCGCGTCAATTAGAAGTCGTAAAAAACATTACCATGCTTGATGAGAAAGTTTGTCTTTAAATAAATAAATAATAATAATTTTTTATTTTTATAAGTAGTTTGTACATGGCATACAGAGTTGTCTTATAAACTAAAATGTTATAGAGTGAATCCAGTACAACAATAACAGGGGTCATAGGACTGGGCGTCGGGAATTGACAGCCGATTCCCGGCCACCGTAGGCGCGGGCTTGCGGACGGCGAGCAATGGGTAGCTCGCCGTCCGGTAAGGACCAAGCCCGAGTCGACGGCGCGTTGTGTTCCACGCGCGCCTCAAAGAGATGTCAGCACTATTGACGGGGTCCGCTAGGGCCGATGCCAGCTAGGGTTGCGGGATGTTCGAAAGAGTTACCGTGGCCCCGGCACAGGCAACAGAAGGAACACGAGTGGGTTTTAGTCAGTAAAAGTCTGACACGCCCTCCCGCTCCGCCCAGAGCGGGAGAAGTCATTTGATGATTTCCCATCCACAAAAAAAAAAAACAAAAAAAAAAAAAAAAGGGGTCATAGGACTCCCTGACTCTTTATTCGATTTACCTTGTGGGATTCACTACTAGAATCACTTTTCATGAAGTAGTTTGGTATACCTCGAGAGGATCATACGTCTTTTCATTCCCGAAAATTACAAACTTTAAACGCAAGCAAAGCCACGAGCTCTACTAGGCTATTTAATATAATCAATCCCTCTCACTAACCCAAGTAAAGTTATAACCTAACCCACTCTTATCGACTCGCACGATATAAATAGTGACGTATGTAAACACTAAAAATAAAGCGGTCAATAATTTAGTTCCACATCAGCGGCCGCCGATCAATCTAGCAGGAATGGCAGGGCACTGGCATCAATCTGGCAGAAATGGCAGGGGAATGGCAGGGGATTGGCATCCATCTCTTTGGTAACTAATCTACGAGTGTGATGACTGGACCGGGCAGTGAATGACTGTTATGTGAGGGGTTCAAATAAGGGGATTTAGCAGTCTAATTGCGAAACACACTCGCAATGGCTTTCAATAAGCATTGGAACAATTTTGTTGAACGACGGACCATTGAAACTTCATAATGGAGTTGTAAAACTATGCATATAGCGTAAGAGCTGAAATAATAAGCTGAGGGAAGCGTTAATTCTTTAGAAATCTAAACCGATCACTCTATGGGATACCAGCAAATGGTTGTGTCATTCAGATTGAGTAACTTTTACAATACTAGAAAAGACACTAGGCTACGCGTAACAAATGAAAAATGATTCGAAAAGGTATTCAGCTGGATGAGGCTGAAAAAAGTTTAAACAGTTGTCTATCTAGTAAAGTTCTTTGTCCATAAACAGTAGGTGTATCTAGATGACTTTATTATTCTCGTCTGTGTCTTACCACCATTTCCTTACAGAACCTGGGCCTACATAGAGTAATATTATTTTAGCACCAATTGTAACACCTAGTCGACATAACATTCGATCACGGCGACATCTATTACAAATAAAAGGAGCATCACCCACTCAAGCTATCAACATCTCTCCATCACCGATACCGTATAGAGATAAGTCTCATTCTATATTTATTCCACTGTCCGTCTGTACATCGCCATCTCCGAAACGGTAACTCACGTCGCCAATAACAATTTATATCGATACCAAACGGTTATTGAATAGACCATCGATAAAGATTCTCGAAAATCGAGAATCGAGTTAAGTGAATATGCTAGCTACGATCTATGTTCGTTTTACATAATCGTTTTTGCACCTTATTATTAGAGGTGCACGTTCGAATTTTATTTCGCAGTTTTGCTGGTGATGGCAAGAGCAAATTGGTGATTCTCTATTAATAGGTGTTTCTAGGTATAATTTAAATAATTTATTGGAATATTTGCGTCGTGCTAATAAACATGTCGAATCACCGAGTGTCACAGTCTTTTATACATGTATCTGAATATCGGATGATAATCGCCTCGTTGAAGAATTAATCAGACTTATTTAGCTTGGCGCTTTCGTCGGCCGATTTTTACATAATATTACAAACGAGTTTGCACGGTTTTTAATCGATTATGACGAGGTTCAACGGTTGCGGAGTTATTTGATTTATTTCTTTGTTATCAACGGAAACTGTTGGGATTTGGTGAAACTCTTCTTGGCGATAAAGTTGACCTTGAGTTTGGTTTACTTAGATATTATAAAACCAGTAAGTTAGTCACAATAGGGATAATGAATAAAAATTTATTTTTTGTCCGTCATGTGGACTATTAAAAATATTTGACACGTATTTTATCTTATTTTACGTAATTAAATAATAACATTTAGTCAAAATATGGCATGACGTCACGCCTTGCTAGATTTTTTACTGAGTTGTGACGTAGCGAGCCCCCACTCCCCAACATTAATGCGATTTATCTAAGTCATATTTTATTAATATGATAAAGCAAAAAATACGTGTCTAATATTTTTTTTATTATCTGACTGACGGACTAAACAGAATTTCTTCTTTTTCCCCAGGAGTCAATCCTGGGTAAAAATGTGCATCACAAAAGTAAAATATAAATCAGTGTTATCAGATTAAAAGGTGCTAGTCTGTGCACCTGTTACAACACTTACTAATCCTATTCACATAAAAGAGAAAACGAATAACGACATAAGCCCTTAGTTGACATTGGTAAGTAATTTCAGCCTTTTATGTGTTTTATGTACAAAGGCTCGACTTAAACACATCATATTTCGTAGTAATCAGCATGGAAATAGGACGCTAAGTAGATACGAAATGTTTTCTGTGAAAGTCTACCAAAGATCCTATTTCATCTTAATCAAAACACTTTATTTATAGTAATACTATACCACAATAATTATTGAATATTCATTAAATAAAGTTCTTATTCAATTAGCGAGGAATAAGAACCATTTCTTCGTCTCTTAAACCCACAGCAGCGGCGTTTAGAAATATAGATATAAAATCTTAATCCACTTTAAATATCGATAAATCAATCGATTTCGAAATCGATTAGCATTTTAAAACACACAAAATCGAATGATCGCTTTATATGGTTGTAACGTTCGAATTCTCGTAGACGGCCTATTCGGATCACAGTTTTAAAATTCGAATCGAGTTAATCGGTTATTTGGATCCCGTTTTATATTAAATAATCGGCTGTTTGTATGCGATTTTTTTTTCTGTAATAGTATATTTTGTTAGCGATTAGCACGATATTAATATTATTTTTATTTGAAGTTACTGTTACGATTATTTCGCTACTAAATGTTAGAGATCGTGTTAAAACGCCGTTGGTGGTGTAATAGGCCGTTCGGAGCCGATTATCACCATATTTGGCTTTGAATATAGGTCGTAAATTAGCAACACAATGTAATTATGTCTTCCACGTGATTTTAGTAATTACTGTTTACTACTATTTTATGTAAAGCCGTTTCGTATATCAGTCAAGATAATTATGAATAAAGTGCTACTTATCAATTTTAAAGACCTCGTTTTGAAACTTTATCTCATTTTTTTTTAATATTTATGCACCAATATTGGTATCAGCACTAATCACTTTCGAAATCTAAATAAAGATAGACATGACAAGTCTCTTAAATAAGACGAATAAATTCGTCGGAATTTAAATAAGTTAAAACTATACATAATCTAGATGGCATGAAATAGATAGACTTTAACATAACCTGTAAATCAATAAAACTCTCGTAAATCTAAAAAAAGGTGAATCCACAAAAAAAAAAACCTTATGATCTCGATTCCTATATCTTACGGGTCGTTATACCCAGTTCGTCCGTTTCTCTCAAGCTGTGCTCCCACAGTGTGCTCCCATCACAGGCTTCAATGTTTCGGTGAAACAATTACATGTCGTGTCGCCAACTTAACCGGTAACACTTCGTTACACATAGGAATAAAGCAAAATTAAAGTGACGAATTCCAAACATAACTTAATACATTTGGAACGATGGCACGCGACCGGATGCCGCCTATGCAAATATTAAATGAGTTATACAAGAATCAACCATCACACTGCCGTTAGGCGGACTCGGCTGTCGCTGCTAATAAATTTATTATGTACAAAACTATAGGAATGCTATCTGATGCAGCTAATTAGGTCGAGTTTTGAGTGGTTATTCATTCACTTAAGATGTTTTAAGTACTGAGGAACGGCAAAAAGAGCGATGCAACGAGCGTTGCGTAGTGCGCTGTGTGCATTGCAACTGTGCAACCCAAAGGGTCTTTATGCCCGATTGCGTTCAACAATCAGCAGCGAACTCTATTTCTGATCACGCGCATCCACCTGCACCCAAGTGACGTAACACACTTTTTATCACATTCCAAAGGATTTTGAAGGAAATTCCTAATCCATTTCTTCATAATTATGTTTGAAACAAATGTTATGTTTGAAGAGTTTTTTAGGAACTCCCCATTCTATAAAAGTGAATGACTAGATTAACCGTTTGGAGAACAACGTTCTGTTATTATTCTACCTTTGAAAATAAAAGATGACTTCTAACGGATTATCCAAAATTAGAACCAAGCACTACTAAACTTGCATAAACATTCAACACTTCCAAATTCTAAGTTAGTGTCGGATGTCATTAAAATAATTAGAATCCAAAAATGGCCGCTTGATGTCTTATCGACACCGAATTCCCGATGCGAACATGAACAAAATACAATTTCCATAGATTAAAGAGTTTAGAACTGTCCCAAAATCATTAGAGAAACAGATCTGACATGGTCTGACGACACATCTAGTTGACATTAATTAGTTGAAACGTGTTCTTTTTTTACGACGATTATAAATCTAACATTAAATGTATCCTAAATTGATTTTACACAACAAACATTAATATTTCTACGGTACATATTTATCTTGATTCAAGTTGATATTAGCGTGAAGCTTTTAACTCTATTTTATTTTGATTAGATTTATTGAAATAATGTTGTAAAGCTGTTATTGGGTATCACCATTCTCTGGTAGCTTTTATTATTTTGTGACTCATACGTTCTATGAATCAATAGAATGACAAAACGCTACATAGATTAGGAGTGGCTTTAGACCTGTCTTTGCTAAAGAACTCCATATAGGTATGCGTTTTTATAACTTAAGTATCAACTGTCGTTTGTGATGCATTTGTCAATCTCGTTTCTACATTAAGTTCTTAGTTTTTCCAAATCTTGGTCGGACTCTGGATGTGTGCCCGGTTGATGGCAATAGGCTCGTCCCTTATTACATGGGTCTTAAACATAACTGGCGAAATGTGGGTGTACTATGGATACACCTCTGCCCAACTCTTCGTGGAATACAGCCGTGAAGTTATGTTATGTAAATGTGTAATTAAGTCTTGGCCAAAATCTACCGATTGATTCTGACCTATGTCAAAATTTCGATTGGAAACGTCCCGTTGTTAGGAATAATGAACCAGACCGAAAGACTTAGCTTTCTCAGATGCAAAGTCTATGATTATCTTCGACATTGTCTTGAACACTAACATCATTACTGACGACTTAACAAGTCTAGACTAGTCGCCGTCTGTCACCTCTAGCACATGATGACACGTAACAAGACACATGACACGAGCTCAATGCATTATTGCGCCACTTTGACCTCTGAGGTCGCGTCCTGTTGACCAATGTTCCTTAATCTACCAGATTCACGCATTATTATCATATTTAAATGATAATAACTATTCTAATTTGGGACAGACATGCTTTCTCACCTATATTCAACGTTATTGGTGTTATTTAATCACCTGCTTGTGTATAAAACTTTCTTACAAAAAAACAACCGACTTCCAAAGAAAACCCTACAAAGTGAAAAATAATTTAATTTCGGAAATCGGTGTCTTTGGATCTGTATTTTAGTTTTTTGCCACCGACTTCCGAAATTAAAATTATTTTTCACTTTGCAGTGTTTCTTTGGAAGTCGGTTGTTTTTTTGTAAAAAAGGTTTTTATTTTTATGTTTTTAGTGGGTCGGCTTGTAATTTATCTATGTCACAATAGCCAAATGTCAACTGCCCATCACCTTTTACTAAATATTACTTTTCCCGATGCAGGGACTTCATTGTTGAGGAGTTCTCCTGGTACTTCATAATCAGCTCCACTTCACCATATGCATTGTGACGAGCATAAATTGCTTAGCAACCATTACTAAAATATCTAATCGAATCGCAACCCGTGAAATACTTATTGAGTAGTTCCGGTGGCCATCTGTGGTCTTCATCATCAGTTCCACTTCATCAAAGCTTTCCGAGATCAAATGCACGAGTTACTACAAAAAAGTACCCAAATCACTATAGGTGTGCCTATAATATTTGAAGAGTTCCCTCGATTTCTCCAAGATCCGATCATCAGATCCTGACCTGATGACAGTGGGATCACCTAGGAAGGATATCCTCTCAAACAAAAATAACAATTTTCCAAATCGGTCCAGCCGTCATTGCGTAATCGCGTGACAAAAATACAAAAAAAAAAACATACAGTCGAATTGAGAACCTCCTCCTGGTTTGAAGTCGGTTAAAAAGAAGTTTTTTTTTTTGACAACGCTAGGTACTATTGTGCGAGAGTTGAAAATCCAACAGTGTGTTTTGTCGATGCGTTGGAATGCACTCTGTTACATTCTCAATGCTCGGCTCAGCACCGAGAGTTGAAAATCCAGTGCGCGATATAATCCCGCTGCGATATTTTTACGTCCGTGGGAACGTCGATTTACACTATGCGATATAATGTGGCATACGATAAGTTGTAGCAATAATAAAAGCTGCATCGTCTAAACAGCGATGCAAGTCATTTGTTGCTTGAACTTACTTTGATGTTATTGTATGTTACAGGCAAGAAACTTGCATCGTAAATGGGGTTAATCATTTGTAATGACTCTACTACAACTTTCTTTCAGAATAAACGATTATTTGAATGAAAATTTTCAAAGCGAGTTGATTCCTAAACTTTGGATACAGAAGGAGAACCTCAACAGTAGTTTTCTTTGGTGTAGCAACAGAACCAATACTGACTCAACGGAGGAAAACAACAATTAAAACAATGCGGTTGCGCGCGCACAAGATAAAATCCACTTCCACACAAGATATCCCCGTTCACATAAGCTTGCAGAAACTCCATACGCCATAGACTAACATTTCAAAATACCTCTTCCCATAGCTATCTAATTTCTAGAGAAGATTAGCTATTTATTTGACAGCTACTGTAATATATTTAGGCGCCGCCCAAACATACCTGGCGACACTAAAGACTGGGATGCTGCATGTTACGTGTTGACGATAATTTTGTAAACATGCTTTAATAAATTTTGATGGTGAAAATTACAATTTAGGTATGTTGAATTAATTTTGTAGAAACCTGTCTTCAGTTTTATGTGTCCTGTCTGGCCAAGGTGAGGGGAGTAATTTAGTGTGAGTTTATTTGGCTCATAATCATAGCTAATTAAATTACATATTACAGAGTGGCAGGCCATCGACGCGCAAACCACAAACCTTCAGCACAAAATCAAAATCAAGATCAAAAGTCATTTATTCAAACTAGGCTGAGAATCAGCACTTTTCGAACGTCAAAATTACATAAGACAGTCTGCCAAAACGTCCGCCCTTCCCCACTTCCCAGTGCTTTAGCTTGGAAGAAGTGGCGCAACAAACTCCCCAGCAGCACAGCTGTCTGTTTAGTTAGAAAAACTTGATTCTATACAACAGTAGGTATGCAAAATGATTTACATTACGCAACACAAAAACATTAATCCCACACATAATGACAACTTTTCCAGTTCTGGGAGACCTGTTATACTTCTGCCAAGTCCCGTTTGACTAAAGAGCATGATAATACAGTATTGAAGTGTAAAAACTGATGGGCTGACGTCGGTGACCGTCGGGTTGAGCGTAATCAGCCGTGAGCGTAATCCACTACTCGTGTTACAGGCGAAGGGTCTGTTCACACCGGAGTCAAGAAGGCAGTGTAATAATTATGTATTTTTAATTGTGATTTTCTGGGAAGGATGGTAGGTATTCTTCGTTGATCTCCAGACACCAACCAGCTTTTTGCCACCATAACTATAATACTGCAAATACGAAACGGAGTTTGTTTGTTTGTTACGCTAAAACGGCTGAAAAGATTTGGCACATGCGTAGACCATGACCTGGTTTCGGACATAGGATACTTTTTATCCCGATATTCTCACGGGATCGAGACTTATGCGGGTGAAACCGCGACGTGCAGCTAGTATTCAATAACATTGCTTCGGTAGTCTAACTGTAAAACCATACCATAGACCAGGAGTCACCAAATGCCGGACCACGGTCAGATTCCGGACGGACCACCAATCTATTTAGTGCGGATCATAAGTAAATAGTAAAATTTATAACTAAAACTTTAATCTAAAAATATTAAAATAAAATATTTGAGTTACAACTAGCACCAACTTTACTCAAGACTTCAGACAGATAGTTCAAAGTAAAAAAAGAACATTTTTCACATTATTAATGATTACTAATTTTTTTTTTATTTTTGTCCTTTATTACTTACTTAATTAAAAAAAGTATTCAGCTTTCTTTTCGTATACCTATTTCTTGTTTTTATCTTGGTTGCTAGTAATAAACGTCTACCAAACAAACCGAAACAGTCATTATTATTTTAAAAAATGGACCCCCAATAAAACTAATTGGTGATCCCAGCCATAGACTCAGATATTGTACTCATCATTATGAACAACTTTTACTATGGGACCAACCCCGAAATCCGGAAAAAAAATTCAGCATTTCCCTACATTTATGTTCGCATAACTCGTGAAAATGTAGGGAACACCAGATTTTGGTCCCTAAAAGTTGTTCATAAAGATGAGTACAATGACCCCTTAAGAGTTTAACATTACACCTTGTAGAGGCATTTACAAAGATTTACTTCCGCGTTTATACTCGAATATTAGTGTATCCGTGTATACATACTTATAAAGTCTGAAAGTAGTAGTCGAGAGCTGTATCAGCGAAATCTTTTTTTCGACCCTGAAAACGCTCTGAAGCAAAACTTTACATCATCCCATCATAGTTACATCTCGGCTGAACAGTAGGTATTGCATCTACGATGTTTCTTCAGTATTAGGCACTTGTTTTAACTTTTCTCTACTGAACATTTGATCTCAAAGAACTTTGACTTTAAAAGCGTATTCCGACAGACGCTAGTAAAAAAAAAACTACAACAAATCGTATTTAATCACCAGTACAACCGCGTCCTAACCTCTTGCGCTCGCGCATTCTCCAATTTCATTCATAAACTGGCGTACAGCAGGATGTCGGAGATGGCGGCTCGCGTTACGAGGTCGCCGCCGCTACTTACGATATGCTTATCGTGTGTTACAGCCTCAAATTATTGACTAACTCCAAGTGCTTGTAACTGCGGGAGAGCAGGTTTGTGTTTAGCAAAAATTGCAGGTTCGAAATTGAAAAGGATTAATTTAAAAATCATATTTTAAGTTTCACTCAGAAATAAATAACGAAAAATGCGTTTTTTTTTTTTATTTGAGATAGGTTTGCTCTTGACTCTAGTCTAGGTCAGAGATGACAGAGACAAAGTCGACGATGGAACGAGCTTACCCAGAAGAAGCCTGTTCACTCTCACTTTGAAGAGATCGGGGTTGTATGCATTCGGAAACACAGACGCAGGCAGAGAGTTCCACTCCTTTGCTGTGCGCATCACAAAAGACATTTGGAAACGCTTAGTGCGAATTGGTGGGATAGCAACTAGGTAAGGATGGTAACCTGCAGTGCGTCTAGACGTCCGCTGATAGAAGGGGGCCGGCGGAATGAGGTCGTGGAGTTCTTGAGCACACTCTCCGAAGTATATATAATCTGTAGAAGACCGTTCAAGCAGGCAACTTTGCGGCGATGAGCCAAGCTGTGAAGCTTGGCATCCACCAGTCTTACGTCGCCAATGAGCCTCTATTGATTCTCTATTTTTTTATTATGAGCGTTTATTGGCATTAGAACGAAAAACACCTTAAAGCAATGAAAACAGAAATAAAACAATTGTTACATTGCCAAAAATGCTTCAGCTCAGCATAATGTCAGATGAAAACACAAAGTATAGGTATACCAACTGATGCTGATTTTCAGCTGTAGCCCTCGCTCAAATAATAAGCTCATACAGAAACGCAGTTGTCCGTTTTAATAAATTTAGTTTGAGGTATTTCACGTAACTTTACAGGTAAAGTCGGGGTCTAATTCAAAGTATTTTCCTTGATTCCACTCAACATTCAAAAGGAAGTAGTCAAAATCGTCCTCGAGAAAAGACTTCATAATGTTTTTTTTTTTCATATAAAATGCATTGCGCAGCATCTAATAAGTAGAATAACATTTTGTGCTAGACGAGGGGCCAATAATTGTGTACTCGACCACCAGAGATCGTAAACATGAAGCTATAAACACACAATGGCTCGCTCGCTACTCGCTAGGTAAACAGCAACATTAGTAACACATCAACCACTACTAAAATCCCTAATTACCAAAATATTTAACAATGTGCAACAAATTGCAGCACAAATTCATAATCCCGCGTAGCATCGTGTGGGGCCACGCAGCCGGCGATTACACAGTTAACGATCTAACCGTCTAACGCCAACCCGACAACTGTTTACGCGCGTTTATTGACAACTAAACTCACTTTACGGCCTCAGGGCAGGCCCTAAATCTATTCACTTAATGATTTATACGTAATCGTCACTTTTTATGGCCCTATCCAATAATTGGACGAAGTTTACTGAAACCTGTTCAAACAACGGATGTGTTTTGACACGATTATATTTTTATTACGAGTTTTAGTATTTTACGGAAATCGTTCATCAGAAGTTTATTGCGAATGCTATAAGTTTTTTTTATAGTTCATAAATATTTGACTGTGGAAAT
This sequence comes from Fissipunctia ypsillon, assembly GCA_947568875.1. Lineage (NCBI taxonomy): Eukaryota > Metazoa > Arthropoda > Insecta > Lepidoptera > Noctuidae > Fissipunctia > Fissipunctia ypsillon. Next base: position 23,331,086 of record OX387654.1, read on the forward strand.
AAGTTATTAAGACATTTAAAAAAAAATATGATTCAGTTAACAGAAATGTCATAATCGCTGCGTCCATCGATATTTTTGTGGGCTTTAGTAGCTATAATATGAGTCATTCTCATAATTATAGTCTGTTGGGTCTCACGCCCTCACTACTCCAGTCTCGAGACTATAATCCAGAAAGCGTCTGCACATCAGCGCCCTTAATGAATAGCGACCAAATCGCCTTGTAAAAGTTTACGACTGATAAAATCAGTTATAAAACTCTATGAAGCCGTAAATTCAGCGGGCATCGGGCCGATCGTTTAAAAGACGGGAGCTATTCCGAAGTCTATAAATCAGGCGATCGGGTGTATTCGGGCCTATTCGGGGCCGATCGTAAAGATTAACCGCGCTCACTGTTTGTAAACACTACTTTTATGCGGATTCGACATTTTTTTTTTCGATTTTTATGATGGCGGTTTATGAATGTATATGCTTGTGGCGTGATTGATTCCGCTTTATTGTTCATATTTATTTGCGTAAATCAATGTTGCTTTCGGAATATAGTTTTATGGGGAGCATTCAACTCTGCGTTGGATGATGATGGCATAATAGATTGCTTTTATACCATTATCATCACACAGAATTGACTACCAAAACGGAGGAACAGCATGGAAAAATGAGGCAGAAGTCCAAAAGCGATTTCTAAGTTCACTCGCAACAATGAAAGATACTCTTCTAATAAGCATAATAAAAACCGGCTGCCACCTTTACAATTCCAACCGCAAATCTTCACACAATTCATCAATAGCCTCACGAACAAAGACGAGTCCATCATCTAACTCTTCCGTCAAAACCAATAAAGGGTTCCCAATAAAAACTTAAAGACTGGAAGTCAAACTTAAAGTCGTAAAAACAAGGAGTGCTGTGCCGAGGTTTATTGTGGCTCGACATTTTGTGGCCTAACAATTGTTTTCTCACATACATAAAAAGGGGTAATAAAACTTCTGTCGGTCAAATGATTACAGAAAGCGTAAAAAATGCGTAAAGGGCCGAAGTACCGAACAACTGTTCGAGTGTGTAAGTTATTCATTAGCTTTACGGTTAATCAATCATTGGAAACCTACCTGAAGTTTTGTACACCTGGGAATGTTTTTTTTTTACAAAGAGTTATTGGTTGATGAAAAAGTATGTGATCTTGTCAATAATGGCAGTATTGTACAAGGACCTTTCTTTTTAAAAGGTAGACAACATATAGATCGTATCTTTAAGTAGGTATTATTTTCCTTACTTCTAGGAGTATGATCTGGTGGATTTGTTCAGAGTTACAGGATACCATAATTTATACCCTGAATGCCCATTTGGCATTCATGTAAAAGCTTGAAACTACAGAATGATAGAATAGCTTCGCCAATTCGAATCAAAAGTACTTGAATACAGCTTTGCCTTCCTAATTCCTATTATGTCATGTTATGACCTCCTTTAACTCTGTCCTGACCTACACCAATACCATTTTGTCCACTTACATGACTAAAACCATAGGGACCAAGATTCCCCACACAGCTAAGAGCACCACCATTATATTTATGCTAACTGGTCCACAAACTGCCAACAATAGGCCAAGGGAAAGCTTGTAAATCAAGCCTGGAACAAGCCATAAATTCACCTAAACTATGGACAGTTTTTTTATTATTTTATTGCATAGTTGTGTCTGATTGCGTCACGGGGATGTTGGGCAGCTGTCGTAGTTGTGTGGTTCACTTGTTAGTTGTTGGCTTCAAAGGGGGCTAAGAACAGGTAAGTTGGCAGGTAAGGTATGGTAATTAGATGCTGGTACAATTTGTTTCTAATTATGAAGGTTTAGTTAAAGTATTAGCCTCTACTTTTGAGAGGGTTAATCAATCTGAAGTCATTCTGAACTCAGTCGATGGACGATGCCTGCAGAGCAACTTGAGATTTCATTTCGAAACTATTTTTGATGATGTTGATGTTTTATAAATATAGAAATTTCACCTAATCCAAGGTTTCAAGGGTTTCAGCACTAGCATAGCAAATGATTTAATATTATGCCCAATTTTGTCTTACCCAAAAAGAAGAGCTTTGTCAAGTTATTTGAACATTAATATATCTATTCGGAATAATTCAATAAACAATAAGTATCTAAGTGCTAGATGAAACTTGGCTACTATAATAATTGATCAATGAGACTAACCCTGATAAGTTTGTCTGCTAAATCTAACTATTAATCTTTTAGTCAAGGTATCTGACATAGTTACCTAGCACACCTGTATTATCATTAGATACTATTAGGTATTAGGTATAAGTTACTAATATTGTATCAAATATTTTGATTAATGTTTATTTACCTACATTAATAATACAGCCGAAGAGTTTGTTTGTATATTTGAACGCGCTAATCTCTGAAACTGCCATTCGGATTTGAAAAATTATTTTTGCATTTGATAGCCCAATTCTTGAGGAAGACTATAGGCTACTTAACATCACGCTAGGACCTTTAAGAGCTAAGCAAAAATAAAAAAGTCAGAAAGAACGCTAAGCGAAAAGTAAGTAATAGCGCGGGCGGTCGAAGCGATGGGACGGGGTGGGTTGGGGGGACAAAAAATTACATTATTTTCAGAATTTTATAAAAGTTTTACTAAAGCATGGTAATTTAATGAGGCGATTTTAATTTAAAACTTTTTGTTTAAATTTAGGAGTAGAGTGATAGGCCGCACGTCAATGGTATCTAAGCCAGTGTAAGCAAGCCTCGCATTCTATTGAAACTTTTTGCTACGCTAGGCCAGCTCATGGTCAACCACCGACGTGCGCTCGACTGTACTACGTGCAACTGCTACAGACTTTATTCAGTAGACTGTAGTGTCTGAATTTACACAAAAGGTTCAACAAGATACTTTTGTGAAACATTCCCACCCATACCTATAATCTGCATAATAGATCAGCCCAATTACTTAAAAACCCAGCAACACTTTTGAAACATTGCTCAAATTGTGCGAAAACCTTGTTAAGTTCAGAATTCCTTTCAGGACATACCTACATTTCCAATCTTTTGAAGTTCCGACAACTGACAGATTTTTTTTAAAATCTCAATTAGTTTACAAAAAACGTAAGTAGAACCACATAATGTGTTCATAAATATTAAAATATCGATTAATACTCATGATTCGAGGCGCCAGCGCATATGGAGGGAGGGAGCTTTAGTGCAAGGACGAATGAATTGCATGTTGGGCTAGAGAAACAGCGGGGCGGGAAAAAGTGAGAGTTTGAGAACTGTTTTAGAAAGAAAGTAGAAGTATTGTTATATGAGAACAGTTTTTCAATTCTATTATTTTCTTTTGTACTGCTTAGGTTTTCAGAAGGACTTACAGTTACAGAATTTCAACTCAATTGTTTTTAATAGAATTATTTTCTATTCCTTCTGAAAAACCTAGCAGTAGCTAGGTTTTTCAGAAGGACTTAAGATTGAAAAACAACCATTTTGTTCTGGCTTAGCTTACAACTTAGATTCAACAGTAATTGTTGAGATTCTTAATATTTCTTAAAGAAAGATTATGATGTATGTGAAAGTTTAACGTCTTTAAGTAAAGACGTTGACGTCATCGTAATCTCGTGCTCACTTCACTTCAGTGGTGCCGTAGCCGCGGTAGCCGCAGCCCCGCACCGCCCAACCCGCTCAGCGCTTTACACCCATTACAACTGACAAAAACCCGTATAATAGCGAAAATAAATATTATTTATCGCTTCACGGTGGCTTACTTTCATACAAAAAGACCTATGAATTATTACTTAGTACATTTGCGTTTTGTATGCCACTTTTTTTTCTATGGTCATAACTTAATATTTATTGCGAGTTTTAGTTGGATATTCAGAATCGTCACGTCACGGTCCCGGTTTCAATTGTTCGCTGCGACAAATTATTCTGGTAGAAAATGCATGGCAACCGAATTTCGACTTTAAAACAATGAGATAGAGTCATTCAATACAGAAACGTAGTATGTATAACTTTGTGACATAGTGTAAAAAAGTTGAAGTGAGTACCTACAGTAAGTCAACGTATCTATCTGCAGTTGAATATGATTAAATAGGCGTGGATTAACTGATTATGTAATAGCCTGTGGCGTGCACAGTGTGAGAAACTGTGAGCTCTGTAGTCATAATTGAGACCTCAAAACGTTTGGATGATGTGGCCTTGATTTGCATCAAATTGATCGAGGTAATTGATATGCAATTTTAATATGTAAATCCCAGCAATGAGTAATCGAGCTGTTTAAGCTTTTATCTCACCATTATAATTCAAATTTATTGCATTCCTGTTTTATGTTAGGCAATACGGTTTATTATTTGATATAAATATTGAATTTTATGTAGGAAAACATTCATCGCGTGCTGTGCCAACACTGCCAACATTAAATGATCAAGTTCAAATGTCTCAAATTCTCCTCATTTTCCCATAATTTTCAATATGAGAAACAGAACTGGTAAGCGACAAGAACTAAATATGGTGTGGTGGCCACTTCCCTAAACGTGTCCTTCTACAAAGAGTTTTTCTACAATTACTTACAGTCCGGCCGTCGCGTCGTGAGAATGCGTTCCTAACACCTATCAGTTGGACAATTTCTAGTTGTAATAAGGATCAAATTCGCAAAACATATTCGTTAGTATGCAACTGCCAGGTGTCAACAACGCATTCTCTCCACGGCTGGACTGTAGGCCCGCTTGCACCACAAATCGCTAAAAACGTTTACCGCTAAACGAATTTAAAACATCTTCTTCTTCTGTCAATCGTTTATAGATGACAGAGACAGAATGATGTTGAAAATATGTTTAGCATTTGTGGTGCAATCGGGCTTTAACGTCTAAACTGTCATTAGATACACTTTTATTGTTTATGGCCAGTTGTAGTAAAGCACTCACCGTTTTCGTTCGTGTTGAGCCAACGGTAGGACGGGCGCGGCTGCTGCTTGGAGCGCATCTCTACTGGTCGCTCCACTTTCCCTCCTGGTCACTCTCTGTCATCTGGAAGGGAAGAAACAGGATATTATTGTTAATCTGGAAATACCATAATTGGTCAAATGGCAAATAAAAACCCTTGGGGCACCCTTGGCACATTGCACAGTGTAAAATATACTGGACATAATTGAAGAGAACATCCTAATAAAATTAAATAAGCTCGCTTTTTTACCAAAATACTGCATCGGCTAATAAGTGATGAGAACTAACCCAGTGGTTTCACATCGGAGGTTTTTGGTCAAAAATGTTTAGTATCGTATTTAATTGACTTTTAAAAGATTATCTCGATCGCCGCCGATCACTTCTTAAAACCGATGAGCAACATCAAAAAATCCAATGGCTCAAGTCACTAAACACATTCGAAAATATTCACGATAAATTAAAAAAAGAACCGTCATTAATATGAGGCAAGACACGACAAGATATCGAGAGCAAAGTTATGTTTGCTGCTGTCAAAATTTAAATTAAACCTTAATGCTTCATTATTAGGGTTGTGTGTTAGCTTATCGGAGCGCATAACATCGTCGACAGTTTTATACAGAAAAATCTCGGAACTCGAACGATATGTCACACAATTTATGAGAGCCGAGCGATGCCGGCTGACGTGTTCCGAGTGATTCGAATAAGCCCCTCGTAATAAATTCGATATCAAACAGACAATGTCGTAATGCGATACAGTGATGTGCGATGCAGTGATAGGGACCCTGGATTTATGACGGACACTGTCTCTCGATTACCATTGTTGGGCGTTTTTGATTAATTTTGTTTTGTTTAACAAGATACGTACACGTGCACGATATAATAAGTTGTGATATGTCCCAAATGTCGTGTAGGTGTGAGCACTGTGGGCACACTCAGTGATTTGTGATGGGCGACTTTCAAAAAAATGTTTTTTTTTTTTATACTCAAACTTTCATGTCCAAAAATGTAAAAAATATGGATTCGTGTGCTGTGAAATAACATAAAACGGTTCGTGTTAATGTGATTCAAGAGGCCGGAAATGTGAATGCATACTAATAAAATTCTTCCCTCTAATGTGTGTGAGCTTAGTTATGTTTATACAGAGACATTCAATAAATTGCACACATACACAAGTAGGTACCTACCCGCCAGGTCTTCTCGACTATATTTATGATAATCATACCAATATTATAAAGAGGAAAGTTTTGTTTGTTTGTCAGGGATGTGTGGAAAACGAATTATCTTATTGATATGACACATTGCTATTTTTGCAATTTGTTTTCTTTTATATCATATCATAACATTACGCCCGTATTCCCCGAAGGGTAAGGCAGAGGTGTAACCTCTCATAGGGGGCGAGCCTATTTTCATCAAGCGGGCACAAATCCAGACTCCTGGATTCTGGACTTAGAGTAAAGTAGGTACTTACTAGGTAAGTACTTTAAAGTGATTTAAAAGAACCTGGAGCAACAACTACTAGTGGGTAACCTGCTTTAGTTGCCGTTAATAACACTCAGAACTGCTGAATATAATTTCAATGTATTTTGGTGTTTAACCATTCCTTGACCAAAGTTAATTGACACTTCACAGCATCAATGAACCGAAAGTAACTTTGAAAATGGACAGAATAAAACTATTCAAACACTTTAACTCGATACACTTTCCAAATAAGTAGCTTAATTACCCCAACTTCCTTTAACTCACAAATCCCACTTAATTTTTTCATAACAAACATCAAACTACCCGCCATGCGACATTACCATCGCCCATATCATAAACCAATTGTAAACCCATCAATACGTGGAGTACCTATATTTTTTATCTTCCAAGGTATTAACGCGCCTTGTCTTAACGATTATTGGGCCGGTGGCTGTGAGGCGGCGGTGGACAGCCAACGGACATATTCCGCTAAAGCCCAGTAAATCAGTCAGGGTAATGACGGACATATACGGGGCTTGATAAGGAGCGGGGGAGAGGCGGTTGGTAGAAGTTTTGAGTACCGAAAGCATAAAAAGTTTATCATCATGATATCTTAAGGGGTTATGGCTTTTTTGCTTGATTAGAATGTCACTTGCAGCTTTTAGACAGAAAAAAAATTGAATTTTCACTGTGTACTTAACAGACACGTTCCACGAATCATAATGAAGATTTTTTTCTTTCGCTTCCATGTTTTTGCAAGTAATGACTACCTACTACAAGAAAAACACGAACTAATAACTCCAACTAAAGTATAAAACATCTACTTACCAACAACTCCGACTACCAAACATTCGTCCTCACACGTCACTGTCATTCTGCGTACATTGTACCGTGGAACACGTCTCGCGCACGCCCGTAAAACCTCCCCGTATGTTTCCCACATTTATAGTGTCAATAAAGAATCGTCGCCCGATAACACACTTCAAGGGCAGTGCCATAAACTCTATACTATAGTGTTATTGGTGACTCGATTTATACACTTTTTTTTTCTTCATACAAGTCCCAGACAATTTATTAAGTGGTTCCACTGTGATCGCATTTTTTCTGTTTCTTTGATTAAACTTATTTGATTTGAGTAGGTATTAATTGGTCGTAAACACTTATGTGGACATTTAAAAACTAGTTCATAAAACTAGTCTCATACTTTTAAATTTTCCTTTGTTTGAATATTAATTTGTCTTGTTAATGCGTCTTTTGTCCTTGCAAAGTCGAATACCAAGTTATTTGTTAAAAAGAGATAAATTCGCGCATCAAGCTCTAGGCTATATTTTATTACTGTAATAAAACAGTTGGAGCCATTACTTGGCGTTTATGTTGCCAGCAACCTAGCGCCATCTAGTTTCCAACGTGAAACTATATGAAGGACGTTGAACAAAACTTTGAAGATTTAATGAACATTAATTGTGATTTACGTGAAGACATGCTGAGAAACTATCTTCTAAGAATTAGATAAATAATAAAACGGTAATAGTATAAAATTAATTATGCGTCAACACAACTTTTTATGTGGTAAGAAAGAGCACCATATCACATGCTCACCTATTACTTTTTTATGGGCATTTAATGGTGTGCGCATGTACAGAATAACATTACTGAAGGAAACACATTCATAAAATTATAGCTAAAAATAAAAATTATACTATTTATTAAAAAAAAACACACGTTTAATTAAAACTTATTTTAGATTATCTTGTATAGTCTGAAATAGAAACAACATTTCTTCAAATGTTGCTAGTTAATTAACCGAGGAGCAAACAATTTTTTGGCCAAAAGCATTGGCGATCGGCCATCAACACAGTGGGCAGGTGCCGTTTAGGAAAGCCATATCGGCTGTCAAAAACTTGTAAAATATCGCCGTTCCTCGTCGGAGAGCCGCGGGCGTCGCGCGTCCCTCACAAAGATATCTGTAAGATTTATTCAGCCGTCTACAATAGGGAACGTTTTAATTCTTTTCATATGCGACAGATTTATGTACGGACAGATGCGGTGGGACCACTGTGCCGACTCGAGATAACGTGTTGCCACCCTTTACGTTAAAAGTGAACGAATGTTTGTGCGATAGTTCTGTTGGGTTGGCTACGGTGGGATCACACTTTATTGCTGCTTTAGTTACGTTTCGCGAGATGTTTTCGTGCGAATGTGAGGCGATATGTGATGGAATTGTAGAAAAGTTGTATGCGTTGGAAAATGACTTAAAAACTTTAGTTCAATAACCAAGTTTTACGAGTGACATCTGTCTACAGATGTCAAATTAGGTGAACAAATCTAGATAGCATTATACCTTAATTCTACAAAAGGTAAACTGCATGACATTTCTATTTTAAGATGCAAAACAAAAATGAACCATTTGAAAGCATCTCGACTCGACAGACTCGTAAGTACTCGTCTCAAACACGACTTTGCAATGTCAATATTTTAATACACAAATACAACATTCTTGCATCACGACACAATGAAAGTATTGAGTAAAAGTGCTACGCATATTTGTTCTATTATTCTCTTCTACGTAGTTTTAATTTATTGTTACACATTGTCCCAAGTGACAATAGCATAATGTATAGCGGTCTTTGTCTAAAATTGTGCAAATTGTACTTACACACACTGCATAAACAAAAACTATTCAATTTTTGTTTTGGATATCGCAAATTTTTGCACCACAGTGATTCATCTTGTGAATGAGTCGAATAGAGATGTAACTTCCTTGTTTTTCCTTAATTTTAATTTATTGTTTTAAATTAATTTGTATTAATTTATTTCTAGTAATAAAACTATGTTCGTTTAAAGAACGATCAAAAATTCAAATGTCAAGCGACTGATCAATTTCAAAATGGCGCTCGAGTGAAACTCTAATACCGATGCTAATAACTGATCATTGGTATTTTATCACAGGCTCTATCAGGCTGCATTAAATATATGGGTAATAAAATTAGAACCGTGGGCGACATCTGTGGTCAAAACATATCTCACGTTGTTAAAAATACATAAATACCGAGTGTACCCAGGAGCGGGGTTTAGTCGTAAACGTGTTGTTTTAGTTCTTTAGAAATAAGTACATCTGATTGGATGGGAACACTTGCTCTAGCGCCGATCAAAGGCAATTAAATAATTGTGAACAGCATTTACGCTGTTGAAGCCATTTAATAACTGTTTCAAAAGGTAAAACCACATGTTTTTGATATATGGCTGCAAGGAGATATATTTTTAGATAGGTAATACATATATGACACATTTGTTCATGAATGAGAGACAAGAAGAAGTAATTTAAACATTTATTAAAATTATATAATCCTAACAAAATATGCCATTCACACAGTCAGTGACACAGGGAAAAATCTGACCAATTTGAAAAGAAGATCTCGTGCACACGATCACATCTGTCAGCAAACGTCACTATAGCGGCCGAGCGCTGCAAGCAAGAATTGTCCTTACGGTGTATACATAGATGTTCGTTTCTCCCATGTTACATGCCAAAGGTCTACCAAAAATACCTTCACCTACACCCAAGAATGAACTACACTACCAAAATGTATTTCCCCAATCGGTCTACACGAGCTCAAGACTCACGGCCAGTATCCAAGACTTGCGTGACTGACATATTTATAAGGTCATAAATCTGCTGGAGGAGCCGGCTGGAGTCCTAGACTAACCTATCACGATCAAATAACATGCAGCTAGAATGTGATGTGTGCTGCTCGTTTATAATTATGTTCTAGTTGATAGGGATCACGCCGTTGGTGAACTAACAGTGAAGAAGGCCGTTTACATCTTACAATAACGTCTATGGCTTAGTAGACACATAATTATGTGAAACGTTACATAATGTTGAAACGATAATGCCGTCCGTCCAAATATTTGCAATGCAACATGAAATGTAGCACACATAATTATGGCAGTTTCGAAGAATGTAAAAAAATTCTTAGTTGTGAGTGTGATCTAGTTAGCACCTAACAAATAGTTGCAAGACCATGAAAGCTAATCTCTTTGCAAATGAGACTCATTGGTAATCTTTGAGTAAATTGCTGAAACAAATACTCTTTTGGTTATCAACAACATGCCAATTAAGGAACCGATTAGATTGAAATCAAACACATTTTCCGGTGAGGATGTAGGCAGTAGTAAGGCGCTTAAAAGCTCCCATGGTCGAATGTTAAAAGGAAAACAGGAAACAACGAAGGCAACAAAGAAGTGAACAGACATTATAGCTATGAATATCTCTGTAACAAGCGACTAAATATCAGAACAAACACGGTCCATCATACACGTTTAATTATTGTATACTATTTTGACTTGATTTACGAGTCCCGGGACCGACCCCCCGAGTCTCAAGTCTGACGTTTTTGTTAATTAAACATTTACTACGCTCGGCCATTTTATGGAGTCAAGAAAAATACATAAATTCGTTACTTGGGATTACTTAGAACGTTACGTTAACATTTTTCTTCTTTTTATTGTGTAAATTTTAGTAAAGAGGAAAGTTTTTAGTGAAACTCTTTTTGTTTTAGAAGGGTTAAGTGAAAAATTTATTTGTTTTAATTTTTGGTTTTGTCTAGATTTTTAGGGTTCCGTAGTACCTAAAAAGGAAAAACGGAACCCCTTATAAGCATCACTTCGTTGTTCATCCGTCTGTCTGTCTGTCTGGAACCTTTTTCTTGGGAACTTGTGGAGGTATGAAGTTGAAATTATTATCAAATACGTAGGTCTAAGGTCTCTTTGGAGCTCTAAAAAAGTCAAGGTTCAAGTCAACTCAGTAAAAAAATACGCCTATTTATGCGATATATTTTGATACTCGCAAATAAATAAAAACACGAAATTTGCCAAGAAGCAAGGTCTCACAGCACAATTAAAGGAAAAGTCTGAAAATCGTTAATTGGTCGTTAAATCACATTTAAAAAATACGATTACAAACTTATATTTGCAGTTGGAGAATTGACCGTGACGTATATCGATTTATGGACTACAAAGAGTTTGTCTGTTCTGGGATAAATTTATCACAACTGTGGAACCCTTCAACCGACCAAGAAAAAACCGGCCAAGTGTGTGTCGGGCCACGCACTTGCCCGGTTTTTTTTTCGTTTAAACCACAGGGTATATCACGAAAATCACATAAGAGTCAAATCATTTTTAACCGACTTCCAAAAAGGAGGATATTCTATGTTCGACTTTATATATTTTTTATGTATGTTCACCGATTTTTCCGCCAGTTGTGGCCCGATTTTGAAAATTATTTTGTTGTTTGAAAGGTTAGGCTTTCCAGGTGCTTCCATTGTCACCAAGTCAGAATCTGATGAGGGGTCCCGTGGAAATCGGGGGAAATCGAGGTAATTCGTGCATTTGCTCTTGGAAAGCACCATTTGGTGAAGTGGAACTGATAATGGAGACCACAGATGGCCACCGGAACTACTCAATAATAAGTATTTTACGGGTTGCGCTTCGATTACTTTACTATGGTTGCTAAGCAATTTGCCCGTCACAATGCATGTGGTGAAGTGGAGCTGCAGCCTGCATTTTTTTTGTAAAAGGTGATGAGCAGTTGACATTAGGCTATTGTAACTTAGATAAATTACTAACTGACCCACTAAAAAGTGAAAACGAAAAACTTAAAAAAAAAAAACCTACCGACTTCCAAAAAAAACTTTAATTTCGGAAGTCAGTGGCAAAATTAAAGTTATTTTTCACTTTGTAGTGTTTTTTTTTTCAAAGTCGGCTGTTATTTTTTTTTTTGTAAAAAAGTTTTTTTACACTGCACATCAATGATATTATATGTAAAATGACGTTATAATATCATTGCTGCACATCATACACCACTTTTCTATAAACATTGGCACATCCAAGGTCAAATTGAGATTACAACGACCCCAAAACATTTTCTAAAATTATGTCTACTCTAAATCCAGCCCTTACCACACAGCTACAAGCCGTGTGCCCATCAACGTATTCCAGTTATTTCAGTGGCATTATTTTTTGCCAAGCTCTGGCAACAAATCACTCAAGATCACATTCATAATTTAAGTCACCGCGTCACGGCTGATGGATTTATGACGTTTCTTTCATAATGTCTAGAGCGTCCGTGGACGTAACACGACACTTGCTGGAGCCGCCTTTTGACGCATGGGACGTGGGTTTTGCTGTTGTGCATTATGGGTAATGCTTGCATTTTAGAAATGTAGAACCTTTCATGAACTACAGTTGCATTTTTGTAGGTAATATCTTTCATTGCATTTTGGTAATGTCCTATTTCTGTGCAGCCTACCTACTACGTTATTTTTTATTTTGATACACCTATGAAATACATATTATCTTTGTATTTTTTTTGCATACACTTTACTTACATAAATTAAACATTAGTGGTGAAAATCGGGTAAACTATACACCAATGTACCCCTTTGATAAATACGGGCGTGAAGTTATTACTTATTACTTATATAATCACCAAAACAAACTCCATAAAAAGAATAAATTAATTAAAATCATTTCATTTTAAAGTTCGAAAGTCAACATCGAACGTACGTCAACTATTCGCCAGATAAAAGTAAATCCTTCATATTTAACGGGCGACTGACGTCACGGCCGCCATTTTGATTATACATAATTTGACGTGGCGACGGGTTTGACAGAGGACATTTAATTACCGACCCCTCATTACCTTGATATCGGATATTGATATGGTAACGTTTTGTGCTCACGATACGGGTGCGATACGTGATTGTGTATTGTTGTTGGTTTGTAGGTATGTATTTTGTGAAGAGTTTTTTTAGTAGATTTAACATAAGATGATATTTCAAGTATACAAGATATAAAAGGCAATACAGCTTACCCGAAGACATCAAATACCTAGTAACTATTTCTAAACCTGAAACTGATAAAAATACCTATAGCAAAGTTCTGTTCAATTCTGACTTTGCGAATGATAAGCTTTTATTGAATAGAAATCGAAAGTTTACAAAAATCAACCAAATTAGTTTTGAGAGAAGTCCAAATATACAACACTAGCTTCTGCCCGCGACTTCGCCCGCGTGGTAGTCAACGATATTATAAATAAAAAAGAGGCAGATAATAAATATGTTGTTAGCGCGAGCTTCGTCGTGAGGACTCGAAAACGTCCTAATTGTGACGTTTTGTCTTTAGTCCGCGACTTTGCGCGTGAATAATAAACGCCGTGTAGTCATGTATCACGACCAGATTTTAAACGTCGGTTACTATGAACGTAACATATCTTGTGTAAATATCATTGAACTAAGTATATTATAAAACATACCCGATGGCGCTCGGCAATAGTGAAGCTTTCTGCCAGTGAAATAATTTTAGAAATGACCTCCTACATCCAAACATCCAAACTTACAAGCTTACAAACTTTACCTCTTTATAATATAAGTGTAGTTAGGCACAGAATGACCAACGATCGTGTCGCTCTCGTAACGCCACCGTCCCCACTTAAGAGACCCACACGTACGAATTTTCGCTAAAAACGTACAGTTTATTTGGTCCAATGGAGTTTATTAATAAAGTTTTAATTAAGATATCGGCGTGACGTCACTGATTAATTTGAATGATCAGCAGATAAACAGATGATTAAAATTATGTCAAACGTGTAATGGAATGACGTTGATTGTATATTGGATGTCGAGTTTCACTGTTTTCGTTATTATTTGGGGATGAAAGTACACAGAAAACAACGTTAGATTCAATTTTAAGCGTGGTTAGTCCTGAATTTGGTTCCCGACTGGGATTCGTTAGGTATATTAAGGCGAAAGCGCCAGGTAGCCCGCAAAATTCAAATTTTCTTAAGGTTTTTGCAATTTGCAGGTCAATATTAGATTGTATGTGGATTAAAATAGGATTCACAACCGTAACAAATGTGTATTTAGAGAATTATAATCATTAAAGTTAACAATAGGTACAACTCTATAAAGCCCGTATTACTGAACGTCACTCAATACTCAAGCATTATTTCAAACTACATATATTCAAGCCATTTGATTGGTTGAAACTAGTTTTAAATGCTTGAGTATTGAGTGACGTTCTGTAATACGGGCCTAAGACCGTAATCCTATAGAATGACTATTTCATGAAATCTTGACATTTGAGGATTATACTAACTTAAAGACTTACACTACTTACCTACTCTAATGATTATAATTCTGTCAATTCATATTCGTTACGGTCGCGTATCATACTTTAATCAACATACATCCAGACACTGAGCTGCAAATTGAAAAAATCGTGAGAATTTCGCGGGCTACCTTAGTGCTTCCCCTTAATAATATTGCAGTACAGCATCAGAATCAATTAAGCTTTTTAAAGATAAAGACTATCAGCCCAATCGTGTTGATTTAAGTTTTTCTGTTTTCCACAACCATCAAGTTTCCCAGTGCCTAATGACTGCATTTCTCAGAAAATTGTATTTTCATTAGAGGAACAACATGCCAATCTGATACACAAAGGGCTTCAAGGATCTAAACATTTGTGATGATGTTTGGTGATGTTTTGTGAAATTTTATTGGAAAAACAAGATGGCGACGTTAATTCCGGTTTAACTGACAGGCCACGCCTGGCGCGGCCTGTCGCGGCTCGTGCCGAGCATTCCGACGACAGGCCACCACAGGCCTCATCGGATGCGACGGGTCGGCCTGTCAGCCTGGCCTGGTCGATCTAGCCTGTGAGAAAGCGGGCCGTGGGACCGCAGCATTACCTATTTGAAATATAACAGGAATTTCTCAATAAAGGCTCCCGCAGACAGGTGTGACGCGACGACGGTGACATGTGATTCTGGTATAACAATTTCCATTAAATTTTCGTAGGAATTCTACTAGAATCGCATCGCGCTTGTCTGCGGGAGCCTTAAGTAACATCCGACATTTGAAATTGAGTCCCAGTGCTACCTTATTGATAACTAGCTGTGCCCCTCGACTTCGTTCCCGTGGAAGTCGTAAGATACACAATATACTAAAATAACAGCCACATTTTAATAAAACACCTTCGTCCCGCGACCCGCCACGTTGCATCGCCCGCCCGCGCTGTAACTTCGTTCTCGCTTAGCGTTCTTTCTGACTTTTTTTTCTTCTTGCTCGGCTCCTAAGGGTCGTAGCGTGATGACAAATAGCCTATAACCATCCTCGAGAATAGGTCTACCAAATGCAAAAATTGTTTTTCAAATCCGACCGTAATTTGTTTGCGCGGAACCCTAATTATTTTTCTAATATAAAAGTAGCCTCAGTTACTTTACAACATCAGCTATCTGTCAGAGAAAGTCCCGGCAAAATTATAAAAAATTCTAAAATTGATTTTTTGTTATAATTGCCGTATACATATACTTCCATATACATTTAGTAAAAAGCTATTATTTTGACAGCACAAACACACTTAAATTTTATTTATTTGTATAGATAATAGCCTCAACAACACTGTCTTGTTAGTGTTAGTTTCTTGGAAATAGCTTCTCTTCATGGAAAGGAGCGATGTATAGGTACATACGTTGAAGAGTATAGACCATAGTTTACTAATCATAAGAGGCAAACAAGACAATTGCATTCAACATAACATAACATCACATCACGCCTGCATTCCCCGAAGGGTTAGGCAGAAGTGTACCTCCACATGTGGCCGGTTATGTTTACGTGCATTTGTATTGATATTACGGAGGTGACGTAGATTATTGTGTTTATACATAAGCAGGTGTATATAAGACAAGACTATTGTCAATACTGTCTAGTTTCTCATACAAGACATAATTATAACATTGTAAACATTATCTCCGACTATTGTGCGTGCTAAGTCAGCCTAACCTACCTTACAACTCTGACGCATTTAAGTAAATTAATCGCATATAACCAACACCATCAATTCCATGCTTACTTACTGGTAACCACACTAAAACCCAATGATATGACGTCCATATGGTGCCAGTAAGTAAGTACATAATAATGAGTATTCCATTCTATTCTACAACGTGTTCCTTTTGATTTCCCGTAACTGTAGGGGGTCATTGTACTCATCATTATATGGGACCAAACCTGAAATCCCGAAAAAAAATCTGCTGTGTCCTTCATAAAGGTACGTTTATTATATCGCAATTTCGGGTTTGGTTCCATAGTAAAAGTTGTTCATAAAGATGAGTACAATGACCCCCTAGAATTATGGGATATCAAAAGGAACATGTTGAAGTTATGTATAAACCGACCGATAATAGAGTAATGTAGAGGCTTTAATCGAGCCGGCCTTCAGCATGAATCCTCCTCGGATTGTGGCATTGGCTGATAAGACAAACACTGGTTTATTGAAATATAGAATAGGTTTAAAGTATGAGTGTGAGATATAGTCAAATTGTTTTTATGTTGAGTCAGTGCTGTGCTAGCTTTACGGTTGACAATGTGACGTGCTTTCCCATAAGCCAATAAATAGTAATAGCAGTGCTTCTGTGTGTCTCATTGATACATCCACCAACACACCTCGGAGTCGAGACCATATATACAGAAGTAGTGATCTGCCCTAGTATCGTGGCAGGCCACTACAGTACTTACCTGTGATAAGCACATCAGGTTTTTGAAAAAGACAAGTATGAAAGGCAGAGAGGACGCTCAATAAAGCCATACTTTATTTTTTTTAATTGTAATATAATCACAAAACTTCATGAACATACGTGGTAACTATCCTTACCAAACTGATCAGCTATAAAGGATCAGCTATGAAGGAAGGAAGGCAGTTATAAAGGATCAAATTTTCCTTTACACTTTATAAAGCAGACTTACAATAATACCAGCCTATTATTTTCCCATTGCAAGTTCAAGGCCTCTTCTCATACAGAGAAGGCAAGAGCATTGATCACCACCCTTGCTCAAGGCGAGTTGGCGATTTCTGACTTAGGTATATTAATTATAAGTCCAGGTTTCCTCACTATGTGTTTTCCTTCACCGATGTCAGTTATGTCGAAGATAAACTTAGAAATTGCTACTTGTAGGCGAAGCACAGTAATGTGAGCTCTATTTCTAGGTTTAAGATAGTTA
This sequence comes from Fissipunctia ypsillon, assembly GCA_947568875.1. Taxonomy (NCBI): domain Eukaryota; kingdom Metazoa; phylum Arthropoda; class Insecta; order Lepidoptera; family Noctuidae; genus Fissipunctia; species Fissipunctia ypsillon. The sequence goes on from OX387654.1 coordinate 23,348,527, forward strand.
TATTAGGATAGGAGTATATAACTATAAGAATATTGTAAAGCAATTTGACTGGACATGTTTATTTTACCAATTAGTATACCCGCTACTTGTGCCATGGTAGTAAAATGCGCGCCTCCCGCATTGTCAGTCATTGGGTAATAACGGCGGGGGGTACATTTTACGACCCCCGCCACTTGCGCTACCCATGCCAGCGCATAAAAAGGGCGCACCTTGGCACAAGCAAGTCAGTCTCCAGCGATCATCCAGTGAAGCGACATACCTACACCCGTTGGTTCACTTCGCGCCGCGCTTGAAGTAATTAGTAATACCAGTCAAGTTGCTAAGTTTGTAAATAGTGTGTAAATTTGCCCGTGTATTTCCTTTTAATATTTTGTATTGTGTTGTGTCGTATTGGAAATACAAGTGTTTTACCCCGTGTCGCGTGGTTTTATTTCCACTTCTTCGTCAAGGGAACAACGTCACCCCCGCCTACACGCCCGTATCCCCCACCTGCCCCTCAGCGTGGGCTACATTTTGGTCCTTCGAGCCGGATCGGGTTCAACAAGAAGAAGTGAAAATACATCATGAGTCAGAAAAGTGCAATGACCACGCGCGGTAAGCTAAGAAGATTGGGGGAGGAAATAAGTGCGCGTCGAAAGGATGACGTCATCTCGGACTCAGGCTCGCCATCTGAAAAGGCACCAGGTTCACCATCGGTGGCTCCAACATTGGCACCGACGCTGGCTCCTAACATTCCTCTGACGGGTGGTCGTGTGATTGACCACAGCAGAAGTACGTCAGAAGGACTGCAGAAAGGACAGACAGTCGCACGAAGTCGCCATGGATCAACGCGAAGCAGCAGAGTCTCATCTAAGAATAGCCGCAGGAGCGTCGATTTCTTACGAAAGAGGATCGAGTACGAAGCTGAGCGCGATTTGGTGCAACTAAAGGAGAAGCTCATGAGAGACAAAGAGAATCTCGTGAAGAAAAGGATGGAAGCAGAGATTGCAGAGATAGAAGCCGCTGCTGAGAGTGATGACTCTGTCTCGGATGTGGATTCGGAACAGCGCGTTGAAGAATGGTTTAAAACAACGCCTCAAATGACTCAACAGGATGCAGTATTGTGTGCGCCTTCTGTATCCCGCGCACCTGTTGAAGTGACTGCACCCCGTGAAACAGCTGTGACCCACGATGAAAATGTGAGTACAGCGAATCGTGAATCCACCGTGCCTCGGAAGATAGATGTGTTGCATGCGCCAGTCCCGGTACCTGACATGACAGCACCGACCGCGCAAATGTACATGCCATTGTCGACAGAAGGAGTGAGATTCCGTCTGCCTGATGACTATCCCGTCTTTACCACTCCGGCCGCAAGTGTACCTCGAGTACCAACACTCGAGTCGGATACACGGCGGCAGAGATATGACGGAGTGGATGAAAGAGAAAGACGTCGAGAATCGTCGGGTGAAAGAGACAGGAAGATAGACAAGCTGGCAGAAGCAATCGCAAGCATGGCACGCCCGCGACCGATACCAAGGCAGTCATATGAATTGCCACCATTTCACGGAGACCCTTCCGAATGGATATCGTTTCGGAAGATGTATTGGGACACAACTGAATTGTACAGTTTCAAGACACATGAGAACCTAGCACGACTAAAGACCTCACTGCATGGCGAAGCAAAGAGTTCAGTGGAGGATTTACTGCGAACGTCAACAGACCCCACAGAGATAATGCATGCGCTTGAGGAAGAGTACGGTCACCCGACCGTAGTGCTCCAGTGTGCGTTGAGAAAAGTGAGAGATTTACCCAGAGTGACGGAAAGTGGCCGGGAGCTGAGGAAATTCTCATCAACAGTTAGAAACTGTGTGTCCTTATTGAAGAACATTCGTGCACAAGGTTATATAAATAACCCACAATTAGTGAGTGAGTTGCTGAGCAAGCTGACACCAGTACAACGTGCGCAGTATGGTGACTTTGCGATGGGCTTAGATAACGCACAGGGAGTGGATTTAAGAGTGTCACCGAACTTAGAGATATTGTCTCACTTTCTCATACATTTGACACGTTCGACGTCATACTATGTGCAACCAATGATGAATGAGCCTGGACCGTCGAAACCCCTTGTGAAGCAACAGAAGAATGTCACCGGTCAAGCCCGGCCAGTGAATACCGCACGTCCTGTCAGCAGCAGACCACCGTTGGCTCATCGAGTAAATACGCAGAGTGACGAATCCTCCGTACCTAAGGATTGCGTAATATGCCAACGGGAACACGCCATTGAAGATTGTGACCAGTTTAAGAAGCTAAGTGTGCAGCAACGTTGGGACACGATAAAAGAAAAGAACACATGCTTCAAATGCCTTGTCAAGAAGCATCCCAAGAGGTTCTGCCGCGCAAACAGATGTGAAAAGTGCGGTTATGGACATCACGTGTTGTTACACGCGGATAAGCCGCAGAAAGAAGATAAAACAGAAAGTGTAACAAACATCGGGGAATGGCGAGCTACAGCGTTACTGAAAATAATGCCAGTGACTTTAAGTGACGAAAACGGCGACGACAAACAGTGCTATGCGTTATTAGACGATGGTGCGACCGTATCGCTCATAGACAGTTCGCTCGCAACCAACCTAGCGGGACCGCGTGTACCTCTCTCGCTAAAAACCGCGGGTGGCTACGGAGTGACGGACTTAACCTCGCGAGTAGTACAAGTGCGTGTGAAAGGACCTAATGGACAGTGTCACAAAGTAAAGTGCCGTACAATGGTGAACGTGAACTTACCAACGCAAACAGTGTCCGCCTCAGTGATACGTGACAACGCTCACCTCTGTAACTTGGGTTGCGTGGAAATGAGGGGAGCCAAGCCGCTGCTGTTACTCGGACAGGACAATTGGGAGCTGCTCGTCAGTCGGGACATCCGCCGTGGACGATCCGGTAAGCCGGTTGCCTCACTCACGAAGCTAGGTTGGGTCATACATGGACCATTCGATTCAGCTAGTACTAACGAAACAGTGAATTGCACAACAGTCTCCCTTCCTGATCTACATGATTTGGTAAAATCACAGTTTGACTTAGAAGCCATAGGAATTTCACAAGATACTCGCAAACATAAGGATGTTGAAAGAGCCTTGGATGTACTAGATAGCACTAGTCACCGCACTCCTGACAGGTCACAGTGGGAAGTAGGTTTATTGTGGAAGCATGATAATACGCAATTGCCTAACAATTATAATCAGGCCCGGCAGAGGTTGTACGGTATCGAGAGACGTATGCGCAAAGACGCTAGTTTCGCTGAGTTATACACGAAACAGATAGATCGACTATTAGACGAGGGCTATGCGCGCAAAGTAGAGGGCGAGATAGATAGCTCTCCGGTTTGGTATTTACCACACTTTGGTGTAGTGAACCCAAACAAACCAGGGAAGCTTCGCTTAGTGTTTGACGCGGCTGCTGCATCTCACGGTACATGTCTGAACGACAACCTGCTGACCGGCCCTGACATGTTAAATTCATTGCTCGGCATATTACTAAAGTTCAGGATAGGCCCCATAGCATTTTCAGGGGACATCGCTGATATGTTTTTGCGGATAAGAATTAGGTCAGAAGATCAAGGCGCGCAATTATTTTTATGGAGAGGCGCGGACCAACGTAAAGAACCAGATACATATGTGATGAATTCTATGATATTTGGTGCAGTCTCATCACCAACCACGGCAATCTATATACTCAATAAAAATGCCAGTGAATGGGTTGACGTCTATCCCGAAGCTGTTGAAGCCATAAGGACGAAGCACTATATGGACGATTATTTAGATAGCGCATGGTCCGAAGAGCAGGCTAACAGACTGATTGAGGAAGTGTCCAGAATACACGCCTCCGGGGGATTTGTAATACGGGGGTGGGTCACGAACTCATCAGAGCTTAGGGACAGACTAAGAATAGATATGCCTGAGAGAGTAGCCCTCGAAAAGGGAGTAGGTTCGGTAGAGAGGACACTAGGTCTAATATGGTCACCCAAGGAAGATGAATTGGGTTTTGACCTTTCATTTAAACGGTTACCGGCAGAGATAATAAATGGCGATCTGATTCCCACTAAGCGGCAATTTTTGAGCGCAATAATGTCAATATATGACCCTCTGGGTTTCCTTTATCCCTGCGTCATCCAATCACGTATATTAATGCAAAGAATTTGGAAATCAGGAATCAAGTGGGATGAACCATTAAATGAGGAAGATGCCTATATGTGGCTTAATTGGCTTAATAATTTACAGCGATTAAAAGATGTTAAGATACCGCGGTGGTATAGGTTAAACCTAGAGAACCTAGAGTTACATGTGTTCGGGGACGCTAGCGAACTAGCTTACGCCGCGGTAGCTTACCTAGTAGGCTATAACTCCGAAGGCAATAGAGAGATTGTTATGATACTAGGGAAAGCGCGAGTAGCGCCACAAAAGGTTATCTCTATCCCTAGATTAGAGTTACAAGCAGCGGTGTTAGCTTGCCGATTAGCGGATACCGCCGAAAAGGAGCTAGGGTTACCAATTAAAGAGAAATTTTATTGGACTGACAGCAAAACTGTTTTAAAATGGATAAATTCTGATGCACAAGAGTTTCAAAGGTTCGTTTCGCATAGACTAGCGGAAATAGATAGGCTGTCAGATAGAGGCAACTGGCGCTGGGTCCCCACAAAGGACAACCCAGCTGACGTGGCGACCAGATTGTGTTGGCCCGATAACCATGCAAAATGGCTCTCGGGCCCCTCGTTTTTACGTGATTCACAGGAGCAGTGGCCGACATGTCAGGAGCCTGAGGCGGCGGAGGCGGATCTTGAGTGCATTCAGCGGGTCCACGCCACCATAGCACCTCCAGCACCACTCCTGAACTACGAACGATATTCATCGTGGACGCGCATACAGCGCGTTATGGCGCGCACGCTCGTCTTCGTCAGCCGATGCCGTAAACGCCGGGCGACGACGGAGCTGCGAACACACGACTTAGAAGAAGCACACAACATTTTAATAAAGTTGTGTCAAGAAGACAGCTTTCACGATGAACGAGCTGCCATTCTCAAGGGGCTGCCCGTTCCCAACGACAGCAGCATAAAAGCTTTGGACCCAATGATTAGCGACGATGGGTTGCTACGAGTGAGAGGACGTCTGAGTGCCTGCGAAGTGCTCACATTTAGTGAAAGGCACCCTATAATCTTGGACGGGCGTCACCCTCTAACTAGGAAGCTAATCGCACACTACCATGCGATGGCTTTACATGCGAACCACGAAACCGTCGTCAATAACCTACGAGAGAAATACTGGATCACGAAGATCAGGACATCAGTAAAGACAGTGGTCGCAAATTGCCAGCTCTGTCGCATCTGCAGAGCTCAACCCGCCCCACCAAAAATGGGTGATCTCCCACTTGCAAGGCTGGAAAACACCAGAAGAGCTTTCGTGCGAGTGGGAGTCGACTACTTCGGCCCAATGGAAGTGGCGATTGGCCGGCGCCGCGAAAAGAGGTGGGGAGCCTTATTCACCTGCCTCACTACGCGCGCCGTCCACCTGGAGTTAGCCGCCACGCTGAGCGCCGATTCAGCCATACTAGCCCTACGGCGCCTAATAGCGCGCCGTGGGCAACCAGCACATTTGTACTCCGACCAGGGTACAAATTTCGTCGGAGCCAACACCGAGCTGCGAGCTGCACTGAAAGACCTCAACCATGGGCAGCTCAGGGACGAGGCCATCAACCGAGGCATATCATGGCACTTCAATCCCCCGGCGACACCTCACATGGGTGGCTGCTGGGAACGCCTGGTGAGGTCGGTGAAGAACGCGCTACGAAGCACACTCAAAGAGCGAGCGCCTCGTGAGGAGGTTCTTTACACCCTCCTCACAGAGGCCGAGCAAATAGTGAACAGTCGACCGCTGAGTTACGTGCACGATGACCACAACGAGCCTGTGGTCCTGACACCGAACCACCTACTCCTGGGCACTGCATCCGGGAGTACGCCGTTTGCACCGAGGGACATCGAAGACGTCGATTCCCGCAGGCAGTGGCGGCGTGTGAACGCGCTTGCCGACATGTTCTGGCGGCGCTGGCTGCGGGAATATCTCCCGACCCTGCAACGTCGCGAAAAGTGGAAGAACAATGTGCCAAATGTGCGTGTCGGTGACGTAGTAGTGTTGGTGGACAGTAGCAAAGAACGAAGTGCATGGACAAAGGGGATAATCCAAACAGTGTACCACGGAAATGATGGAATCATCCGTGTAGTAGATGTTAAGACTGTATATGGGGTCCTGCGTCGGCCCGTAGCAAAGATTATTGTGCTTCCCACAGACCAAGATGTAATGCGGCTGAACCCTGTTACAGGGGGTGGAATGTAGGCGAAGCACAGTAATGTGAGCTCTATTTCTAGGTTTAAGATAGTTATATTAGGATAGGAGTATATAACTATAAGAATATTGTAAAGCAATTTGACTGGACATGTTTATTTTACCAATTAGTATACCCGCTACTTGTGCCATGGTAGTAAAATGCGCGCCTCCCGCATTGTCAGTCATTGGGTAATAACGGCGGGGGGTACATTTTACGACCCCCGCCACTTGCGCTACCCATGCCAGCGCATAAAAAGGGCGCACCTTGGCACAAGCAAGTCAGTCTCCAGCGATCATCCAGTGAAGCGACATACCTACACCCGTTGGTTCACTTCGCGCCGCGCTTGAAGTAATTAGTAATACCAGTCAAGTTGCTAAGTTTGTAAATAGTGTGTAAATTTGCCCGTGTATTTCCTTTTAATATTTTGTATTGTGTTGTGTCGTATTGGAAATACAAGTGTTTTACCCCGTGTCGCGTGGTTTTATTTCCACTTCTTCGTCAAGGGAACAACGTCACCCCCGCCTACACGCCCGTATCCCCCACCTGCCCCTCAGCGTGGGCTACACTACTAGTATTAAAAAAGTCACATTGGTAGCTACTTGCCCGGGCTTGAGCCCACAGCCTTGTACCTACTCCAAGCTGACTTACACACAACATTAATTTCAATTAAAAAATACCACTAAATAGAACCCCAAATAACACGAATACACATTAAAATTAGTTGAAAATAAAATGACAATGGTGACCACTAATGAGTAAGTACTCAGCGCACTAGGTGTCAGTGACAGGCCGTCACCGCGCAGGTACAATCGCGAGCTGTCATCGAGCATTGACACTTGAATGGCTGACGCAAATGATGAAACTAGTTATAAATAGGTATGGGTTAGGTAAAACAATTGGTGTTTGTTTTATATTGGTTTGGATTGGGATAAAAATTAGGTTTATGAATCGCTTAAAACACGAGAACTGAAAATCGTTGAACAATCGTAAGTACATCGTCGTTAGGTATAGCTATGTCGTGGCCAGATTTTAGAATTAATCATTTCATGAAGTCTTCGATCATTTCATGAAATGGTTGTATTCAATGCACCTCATTCAAGAATGCAGTGCAATGAATGTGAATATGAAAAACACACAAGGAAGGTTTTGAACCTACTCTCTGATGAAGCAGATCCATAAATCAACAGGCCTATACAACTGTGTAGTCTAGCATATATATCTCAAATTAATTCACTCAGACAATAAAATCAGCGTCATTTTAACAAGCAGAGACAGTTCGCCATAGAAGGCGAACGTATCAGATATGAAGACAGAATGGTGGAGAAACCAACGGATTAGCGAGACCAAATCCTTAGTGCGTCTAATATCAACTACTTTCACATCAACAGCCTGCGGAACTGGTAGCGTCGGGGACAGAAGTGCATGCACTAGGGATTATAGTTTTTGGAAACTTCGAGAAAGAAAAAAATCTGTGTATTCAGTCTTACAGATGACCCATATTGTACTGGCCGTTAATAGTCAATGTTTGAACTCGCCTGTCTTTGTTTTAAAGACGGGCAAGAAGGCTTTAGAAAGGGCCTTTGCACACGACATTACGACAGTGTCTTCTACATTTAAATGTCTATGTATCGATAATGTCTAATTATGGAACTGTCAGTCTGTCTTATGTCTATAAAATAATTTTAGTTCCGATTTTAGTTGCATCAGTCTATATTTCCACTAACTTAGGATTTGATTTCACAACAACTCATCACTGTCATCATCAGTCAATGACATTAATTTTGCATCTCAAATCTACTCATACCTAAAAAGGACGAACTGTCAGAACAAATCGTCGAGAACTCGTCATCTCAAACAAACAAACAAGGAAATCAGCAGCAAAACCGGGAATCGGGCACCATAAATGACAAGCGTTGCCTAATCGATAGTTAGTTATTTTGCTCGTTCGTTTTATACGATTCACACTAAAATTTGCATCATCAGGTTATATTCCCACTTCTCCATCTAACTGTACAGCCTACGCACTTAAAAAACAAATTTAACACACCGTAAATCAAGCAGCAAATTGTATCTTAAGTCCAAAGTAATAAAACTGATGTTGCCTGCACACATAAAGTTGCTTTGAATATGAAAATATCGCATCGCGCGGCTGCATTACAAAATGAGGCGAAATTATGATGGATACTGATGCCTCGTTGCTCGGTTAATAAGACCTGATTCTATTCGGGTCACATTCGATTGTAAACTGTAGTGTTGTTGGAATAAAGATGAGAATGGATTGTGTATCGATCAGGAATCAATTGCGACGAGTGACGCGATGCAAGTGCACAACGTGACAAGTCTAAGGCCATTTGCATACAAAGCTACCGAGAACAAACACATGACTGCTGAGCTATAGGCTGTTAAATAGTATCGCAGTGTAGAATTGCACAAGTTCCCCGCCTGATTGACAAGTCTGCAACATGTCAGTAATAATTAGCCGGGCTCAGCGAAGCAAATTATGCTGTGTTGACTTAGAAATTGTGAATATATTTACATTCCGACCTCGTAAGGCTTATTTTATTAACATATCAAGTTAGTTGTGTGCGACATTTACGCGAAACACAGCAAAAAGCAAATTTTATCAACAGGCTATTTATGCACATGTTACAACTTTCACAATATTTATACCATATTGTATCCTCCGCCAATACCATTTAATGCCACAGTCAGGTAAATATCCGTGTATATTTATGTGTATAATATCCACATAACAGCATGCATCAACAGAAAACCCAATCAAGCACTGTCGATAAATTTTAACGATGCCAAAACACACTCGAAACTTAATTGTTATTGGGTGTACACCTAAACACTAATCAGTATCTCTTGTGGCGTCGTGTGCAAACGGCCTTAGTCTCAAGTTGCAATTTTAATTCCATAGGTATATGTCAGTCGTTGGGCTCACCGCAGGACACCTAATAACAGAGGAATTCATTAACATGCGAGCAAATTGAAGGGGTTTGATCTCCATAAGATGAGCGTACGCAGCCATGATGCGGCGATCAAACGGAGTGGCATAAATATCAGATGTAATGAGCGGTCAGAAAACTATGTGGAATTGTGTGACGTGACGTGCGACTGAAGTTGGGTTTATTTGACGGGAGAGATGCAGACCGGTATGAAGTTAGCCACAATTTTAAATCGCAAGTATTCTTTAAATGGCAAGTACTCTCTGATTTCATTAACGAGGTAAATGGCAGGCACTATAGAATAGTATCGGGAAACTGATAAGAAAATAATCATTTATGACTCACAGCTATATTGAAGCTTTTAAATGGAAAAACATGTTAAGAACTCGTTCGACAAGAAATCTACCAAAACGTATGTCAACTACGCTTACATTGACAGACAACTCAATATTCCAATCAACATCATTACTTATCAAAATCCCAATAATACCAACAGTATATTCGCAAACAAATGCCCCAGTCACGATCACTTTTGTACAATTCAGGGCCCTAATCGACACTTAGTGCGTTCAACATGAAATATGAACGCGGTGAAAGGCTTCAAATATATAGCTAGCCATACTTTATCTATCGTTTGAACCCTCTGCTCTCAATACCATAACTTTCTCGATAAGATACATATCTGACATTATAGTTTCCTTGCCTTCTCAGATAGGATGGAAAGTAGGTAAATTCGTGTTTAATTTAATATATTACAAGATGACCAACGCCTCTGCTTGGGCTAGCTAATCGAGAAAGCTACTGTACATACTATGTTCTGAACTGATTGTTGGTTTGGGTTACATTTTGATTGGAATTGAACGATGGTGACACTAGAATCTCTTCTTGTTTCCTATAATGTGTACCAGACACTATGTATGTCGCAGCCAAATACCTTAATTAGCCTTTCAGTTAACAGCCTAGCCTTTTAACTAAACAGCGGCGTTCAACTAGCGGCCTGAATGATATTTAACTATACGTTAGGTTGCAAGCGAGCCGAATCGGTCGCAGTAACTAAGCCAGGGCATCCAGGCCAATCGGGTTAGGTTATGTTAGAACTGTGACCGACCGCGCGCGAGCCGAGCGAGCGAAATGAGCGGTGGCGCGGCCGCGTCCGGTGAGCGCTACTTCCAAAGGCTAGGCTGTTGACTAAACGGCTATTTAAGATAGTTGGCTGCGACATATACATATCATCATAGGCGAGGTCTCTTCACAGAATCTAATCTCACATCAAGCCGTACAAGGAGTTCTACCTCTGTTACTGCATCTATCATACTTAACAGTTCCAAGCGATCCTAATTCAGGAGGCGTGGATACCATTTGGAATATAGATTACTTACATTAACATTAAAGTACCTACATGAATTATTGTTTATGTTGTTGAAATCAGTCCTATACATGCAGACTCCTGCGCATCGCGACATCGATCGTCCCCAATTATATACCTACGCAGTTACGACACAAATCACACAGACAGACAGACAAATTGGCCAGCCGTTGGCATTTGGCAACGCCGAGATCCGTTCGTCTAGAATTATGAGATATTTATGATATACTGATTTATTTCATCGTCGATTAGCTTATTATACTGTATTATGGATGGGCCCCTTAATGGCTGGATTAAGATTTGATTGGTTTTTTTGGATGCATTAGTCATATTCAAGTTTCGTATTGTCCGCTCTATCATTGACTGTGGGTGTCGTGAAAGGTGAAGTCAGGATTAAGCAAGAGTGTAATTTTAAACAAGCACAAATACCTTCTGCCATAAGGCAGCTAAAACCACATTGGATCTTCAGAAACTATCTTGAGATTGATTTGAGGGTGAATCTTAAACGCCTAGGAACCTAGTTTCATTTGTTGATCAGAATAACATAATAACCAAAGACTTGTATGAAAATGATGGTGACGACAAAAATATTTAGGAAGAACATTTTAATGGAACAGAAACTAGCCTCTCTGATTGTTTCAGAGAAACGATGACAGGTTCATAACATTTTATATCAGCCTATTATTGTTCCACTTCCAGGCAAAAGCCTCTTCTCATACAGAGAAGGCATGATCAATGACCACTACAAGCGCAGTGGTCGTTAGTTCAAGATGTATTGGCTTATTTTAATCAAAAATCCTCTCGATGTTTACCTACACCAATGGCAGTGATTTCCAAGATAAACTTAGAAAGGTCAATAAATGAATTACCAAACCCATAGATGATGACATTGACAACTTGAACACCACCACCAATTCAGTCCATGACACAACCACAAACCGCGACCAATCTAGCCTGACAGCCACGCTGTCAATAGCAACTATGACAAACAGACGGACTGCTCGGCATTTATTAACGACCTCATGAATCACAGGCCCTTGGCTGGACATGAATCTCAATTGTGCACAACTGATCGTGACGGCAGGACACTCAACTTGGTACATTTTTCAGTCTTGTTGTAACTGTGATGTTTGTTTATCTGTTTATGGTTGTGATGTATTGATTGGGGATAGGATAGGTCATGTTTGTGTACGGTGAGTACCGCAAGCTTGCTTCTATACGTATAAGCTTCTTTTCAGTACCTCTCTCTTCGGCTTCATTTTCCCTGCCCTGGCTGATTCGTTAGTAAACATTCAGGGGGTCTAATTAGTCATGACTACACATGTGACTTCTACCAACCCGCACTCTCACAAGCTCACTCCCTCTCGAAAAGAGGAGGCCTGTGTCCCAGCAGTGGGAACATTATAGGCTGATTCTCCTTATGCTATGGCCGATTTTTACTATGGACCGAACTCAAAACGGCTATTCTCAAAATTGGAACATAGTTTTTTCCGATACTAGAGAAGAGGAATCGTCAATGTTACCCCGATTGTCAGGGTCTCGTTAAGTTGCTCAAGATAATAGAACTAGTTGATGTATAGGAAGAGTAATTTAATCTGTAGGAAATCTTAGTGATGCTTATACTCAATTGAGTTAATGCTTGTGCAGACATAAAAGTCTAAAAGCTTTCCTCCAGATAATTTAATAACGCGAAACCGAATCCCCAATAAGTTCGATACCCACCCGTCAACCAACCGTCATTAAAACGCAATACATAACATAACTTATATACTTATCTCCAATACATACCTAACAAATCAGTAATAAAAGAAACGAATCTCCTCGCAATAAACACCAAACGATTTTATCTCACTTTAAAATATCGGCGAATGCGAAAAATGTCCAGCCTCAATCATATATTACCCGGCTAATGTCAACCGGTGACGGACGAACGTGATTGGCTGGGCAGTACGCACACTCGCGTGTATGGGCAAGCTTACACACACACGCGAAAGTTATGGGACTGTAAAAGTTTTATAGTTATCGTATGATGGCTGTACACTTAATGCAGATGCGCTTTATTCCGATGTTACAAAAATGTGATCAGGATCGATGTGAGGGTTTTATGACCCACCAGTGGCTTTTAGGGTCAATGAACTAAGGATTATATCTACCCTCTCTTCCTAGAAACTTTATGTGGGCACGGCACATACCGCAAGTAGCTGGCTTCGGCGCAAATCAAAGATCAGAAGAGCCTTTAATTACGTTATAATAATAAAGTTGTACATGGAGATCAAGCAGCTGATTAAAGCTAACATGTTTAATTAAATATGATATCACCGGGAAAATGTGTATTTTATTTTCTTAAAAACAAGTAAACTAGTAAGAGAACCATCTCAATGACAAGGACTTACCTACTTATTTACTTAAGCATTTTAAAATTACGAACTAAGTTACCCGCTGTATTGCAAAAAGGCCCCACCAAATGTTTTCATGCATTCTGGAAATCTTAAATACCTAATGACGGTAGAAGGAAATGCTGGTCCTTCTAGTATCCATGTGATTTTCAGGGAAAAAACTATGCATTTAGAAGGAATATTTATAAATACTTATAAAATAATGCCCACCTGCCTACGAAGGTCACAATGCTACATAAACATGTAAAAATTCTCAAACTTACATCCCGAGCGTTCTTGTTTCTCTATAAACATGACAATCAATCGTCGTAAACGCCCAGGGTAATATTGCCCAGAGTAATATGGCGCAGGCTATATTATATTATACGCCTGTTACGAACAGTAATCGGCTGGACGTGTCCACGTCTGTCCATCGATTTTATTGTACGTCATTACTCGTAAATGAATTTTTATATTTAATATTACTAAACTTGTTTATAGGAAGGGATGGGTTGTGTTGCTTTTTGCAGCGATGGCTGGGCTTGTATGAAGCCTGAACAAAATTCATAAATGTTTGTTGTTTTGAGAGAAAATTCTTGTTAATCTGTAATATGACTGGTAAGATAGTGTTCCACATAATTCGTAACTGATCCTCTCCTTGTAAGCTGATATGTAGTACCTAAGACTATTGAACAGAATGCATATTGTTCAGTAAAAGCTTTGACAGTCTGCTACGTCATTAACATTAAAGGAGTTTCTTGCTCGTTCTTCTCCATAGGAACCTACTAAGCGTTGGAAAGGGCAACTAGCTTCATCTTTCTGACTGACCGACTCCTTGACAATGCAAAAGCTCTATAAACGGTAAATATCTTTCAAACAAATGCTTCGAGTTTGACTTTTAGTACAATTAACTCTGACACCTTTTTAAGACCTTATTAAACATAATAAATAAGTCTATTTTAACAAGAGTTTAATCAAAATTAATGCATAAACTATAAATAATTTGACAATAGATAAAACGCACTTTATCTCCGAAGCTGTGTAGATAAATCAGAGAATTAAATTTAAATTGATTTAGTTGCAGCATAACAATAATATATTCAAGTCCATTATCCAGGCAGAAAATGACAAAAGTGTCGCGAAATTAGACGAAAAGTTGATAAAATATGTTCAACTAATAATTCAAGTTGTAAACCTGCTGTTATCTGAATAATATCGTGTTGTGATTATGGTTCATTATTTGGTTAATAATGGCTACCTTATCGTCTATACCGAGATTTGAGCATTCTTTGAAATTCCTCAAGACCTGTTTGAGTTCTTGCAAAATGATGAATGCTTGATATACATACTATAATTCAGAATCTCTTCCACTGCTGAATATACGTCGCTCAATAAAAGATTTACGACCCTCACTAGCGTTTAAAAAAAACCAACCTTGTTTCCGCTTTCCAATTCATGGTCGCCACATTAACCCTTTCTTTCTTAATCTATCTAACCATTCCTTCAAACACCTAGAAGTAATGACTCGCACCACACACACCTTTAGATTATTCATTTCATCATTTTACCACTCACAAAACAGACCCAACACATTTCTATTCATTATCTCTCAAACAGTCTCAAGCACAACACCCTGCGAATCGATACAGCGCACAAAAGACGACAAAAAAACGCGGCTGCGACAAAACGTAGAAACAAAAAAAGTCGCAAGAACAACGTACAACTGAGTGAGTGTACGCTTTCGTTTTTCCGAATGCTATCTTCATATCCGGACGTGTGCAACTCCTCGTCCGTAGTCGAGTAGTCGAGGAGCTAGGGAGGCAAAGTATGCGGTTAAATTGGAAATTTTTGATGTGATGTGAAAAGGTTCGGCTGGGATTGCATGCCGTGTTGTTTGAGAATGTTTTGTGTTGTGTGTAAGTATGGAAAGATGCTTTATTTGGGTTGGGTTTTTTTTTTATGAATGTACGTGAAAAATATTTACAACATGCTTTAAATTAGGCTGAGAATGAGAAATCAAAAATGTTATTTTATACGATTCCTTTTCTAAACTTTCATCAATTTCAAGCCCAGCTCCAAGCCTATTCTCAGACAATACACCCCCTGATAGTCCTTATCCAAGTCGTCTTGACAGTTGCGTCTACGCCTCACGAAAACTCACGAAGCGAAACGGAAAAAAACGAAGGGCGACGCCGCTTGAGGTGTTTTGATTTTAAAGTGATAGGGAAAGGTGAAATAATGGCGATCGGTGGAATTCAGTTATTATGTCATGGAAAGCACACTTTTCATTACATGAGTATACAAAATGCAAATGAAATACAGTGATATTGACAGCCACTTATCATCCCGCATGTAATAAAATCAACTAACGACAAAAATAATTATGCTTTTACTGTTTCATACCCTGTTTTTAACATAACTTTGTCATTCCGTACAAAAACTCATCACACACTCGATGAACATCGTCCTGTGGGCTCATTAATGTAAGCAAGTGATGGAAGTCCTGTGTAATATGGGGTGAACCTATTGCCGAAATAAGATCCCAAAAATATCTTTTCCTCACCAAACATCAACAACGACGTCTGACCAGTCTCCACCATCACAACAGACAGGTTTATCTTCAAAATTTGGAATTGCATTCGAAATCTGCGCAAGACGCGCTTATCTGAACCGCTGTGCACCTGCCGTATCGGTTTGAACGACAATCGATATTCGGACGTTACCGATTCGTTCCAAGTGATTCTAATCGATTGTCGACTTGATCTACCCCTTTTAGTGACGGGAACGTTGGATTAGGTATTGAAAGTTGAAGAGATAAGATGATGTCTTTGGCGAAAGCTATTTTGAAGCTTGCAGTCTAAAGTGACAAAGGGAAGAAAGAAAGACAGTTTATTAAAAGACTTCAGATTTCAAAAGGGTTAGTATGTATTAACAGATTGATTTCAGCCACTCTAGATATTTAAGGACGCAGCCATTGACCGTTAGTACGATGGGTAGAATTGATGCCAATCCAGGAATTCATAATGTTACTTCAGCTGCTTAAAACACTCCGATAATTACGAATGTCGCCGGAGAAAAATGGCGCCATACAAAGCAGGTTGCCGGCATGTGGCATTGGATGGGTCATACTCGTGCACCTGGTGTTAAAACCGCGAGCGGTTTATTTACCATATCAGTCGGAACATAAATGAAGCAACACATCTTAGGCAAGTTTATATCCGATAAAATATATTTCAAACATCGAGCCTCCTGTCGGCCCAATTAAACTAAATCACATCAAAATCGATTACAATCGGGACAATACTGAAGCGAACCGGTTAAAATCGGTAGCGGCGGCTGTCAGCGGCGGTTCAAACGCGCGTCGCGTGGGCGCATACAATTTGCATAGCTTCATTAGGGCTCGACCTCACCGCGCGATAGTCGCGTTATCGACGCCGCCTCTGAATCGCGCCTTACCTCTTTTTTTTAATCGACAGTCGTTAATTAAGCGTGTGTGAGGTCTTACGCCTTAATTATAATTGCGCACAGATACTGAATTAGCTCGGTTTTAACGAAGGGAGCTGAAATAAAATAAAACGGATAAGTAAAAACCTATTTATTTGTAGCCTTTTTAAAGATAAGCATTACTGTCGTGACTAGTTTTAATTGTAGATAGCACTATCTGTTGATTGCTGGAGGTGGTTACTGACCGATAGTTTTATTGTCAATAAACTTATGTCAATTCGCGCAGTTAATGTGAAACACTTGTAATATTATTGTTGAAATATTGCGACATTAATTTCGAGTGGGTACTTGGTAGTATTTGTAAGGATTACGTTTACGATTATAGCTAAGATAATTATGTCTGCTTATAATATTTAGTCTTTTACAGTCATAATCAAACAATCAAAACATTTGTATTAGCTTAGTCATCTCGGATGCTAAATCGACAAATGCGAATGTCAAAACTGACTTAAATGCTATTGTAATATATGTCAGTTTGCCATTTGCTCTTGTCAATTTAGTCTCCGAGATTAAAAAACAGACCATTGGTTAGTCTTATCGAAACTCGAGTGCCATCTTCGGAACATCTCCAGTACAGAATAATAAACAATTACTACCTATGCCAGTGCACAGCAGCGCATTTGTGTGACGTCTTACAAGCTGAGATGAATGAAATTGAAATCACTGATATGCCAGATAATGCTAAAAACAAAAAAACAGTAGTAAAACAAAGGTAATCAATGAAAGTTCATTAGAAGATAATTATTGATTTCTTGTTTCCGGTCTCTGGGACTATAATAGGCTATTTATTAGCAAGAATGACAGATACAATTTTATATTTGAATTAAATAAGGCGAAATAATCCTACCTTACATGCGACAAAAACCTTTCCTTTTCTAAAACTGCACAATCAATTTTCCTTGATGTATGAAAATCATCTCCTAAAGTATGTACAAGTTCTACATGACATTCAGCACGAACCTACGGATAGAAATAGATAAACCTGCAATACTGACTCATCAACGCACCTCGCCGACTTTACGACTTTCCAGAAAAGATACCACACATACATTCACGATTTCCTTATCATCCACAAACATGGTCTTTCCTTAATTTAAAACAAACCAAAACTCTTTAAATAATCCTTTTGTAAAGCTAATTCTGTGCTCGAAGACTCTTCAACATTAAAAAGCAAATAAATCGTAGCCACGGTTGACGAAGCATCGACATAAGGCCGAGTACATGAAAGCGCAACATTTCGCGACATCGCGTGTGTCGCAATGCAAATACGGCAGACCACCGGCGTTCAACCGACACTTTTATTTAGCACTTGAAGGAACCTCTTTTATCGATAACTTATTTAAAATCGCAATGAAAAAATATTCGCTCAATTATGTTAATATTTTATATCAAATGCAATTCGTGCAACCTTTCCTAAGATAGACGAGTTAACGTGTGCATATTGAAGTAATTCGAAGTAATTGGTTGCGAAAGAAATAAAATTTTAAATTAATCGCTGTAATCACTATCTACAGATCTAAATGGAGTAATTAAAAGAGGAACATAAGTATTAAATTTGTTTTATAGAGGACACATTGCATTTAATTTCGTACAGTAGCTAACAGATAAAGCTTTAGCACTACTGCCCTTCGCAAAACAATCGTAAATTGGTGTTCGCAAATTTCATCCGTATCCCATCGAAACTACATCCTAAAACTGTATTGTCTCTGGTCTCAGGCGTTAGTGGCCTTACTGGCCGTAAACGCCTACGTTTTGGTAAGTTCGCCGCACTCGGATGAAGACATTTAAATACGTCGAATATGTTAATATTGCGATCGGATCGTGTACACTGCCCTTAACAACGGGGACTGTGCGTTGGCGGACAGCGGTCTATTAGTGAGGTAGCGCGAGTTACAGGAGGGAGCGAGAGCGATTGACTTTAATGATTGGCTGGTCTGGTTGCACCTTAAGGTGGATAGCAGTACCTATTTAATTGATGTGTTTGATAGAGCTCTCCTTGATGCCGTTGAATTATTTGAGTACTAACTTATTTCTAACGTACGTCGCTATCTAGATACTGCCGTTTGACCTCCAAAACCATATATGATGTAGACAATACAATTTTTGCTAAATGAATAGGTAAAATTTGCTAAGCTACTGAATATTTTCATGTCATCTGCACCCTAATTGCATAACACAATATCAATCACAATCTGAATGATTTTGAAGCAAATTGCTAATCCATTGCATCATAATGTTCGAAAAATTTGTCTGCTCAACAAAGTAAAAACGCAATGAATGTTGTTGAACTGTCAAAATGAAACCGATTCCTACTGCAAACGTGTTACACAATTGCCTTGCAGCTTACCATCCACTTTGAATCGTGGAGTGGCGATATTAAAAAAAACAACGTAAATCCAAGACTCGAGCACATTACATATCCTCTTTAATAGTTTTTATTTATGTGAATTCTTTCTCCAACTTTCGTGTACAAACTACGGCCCTTCATTCCTCCCGCGCTCCCGCTCATCCCTCGCGCCACAACACCTAGCAAGCCACTCATACGCATACACAAACGTATATTACGCAGTTTATTCAACAGGCCACACTGACCCGCGCTCCATTCACGTCTCCTCAGTTAATACTATGTTATTTTAAATAGCTACGAATTATATACCTGTAACGTAACGTTATATTGATCCTTTACTGAATGCACCGATTCCTATTGTGCTTTATAAAATCTTGTCAAATCCCGCTTTTATCTATGTGACTGTTGTACTAACTTCTGAAGTTATCTAAAGATATCACTGATTTGCCAAACGCTTCATAGGTATTGTAAAACAACAAGTTGGATAGAGTGAAGAGAAAAAAGGAGAATCAGCAGTCATAAAATTATAACCATGTGACTCAGACGATTTTTGTATGATAGCGAGCGTGTTTTTCCCTATTGGATCAAGTATAGGGATACGCACGGATATTGGGATACTTGATCCAATATCAAACTATGGGGATAGTGCGTAAATTAAAGTGTAACAAGAAGTAAGGATATGAAATAATTATATAAAGTATTTAAATTACTCTGCAATACCCAATCTACATGCTTTAAAGGTGATTCAAGACCCGCGTCCTGTGATATGTAATTGACGATTTATAGTTCAAAAAACTTCAAGCACATAATAATAAACTGCACATTGTAAGTAAGCCCGACAAGCCAACAGCCCAGACCCAGACATGCGCACACAAACTAGATAAACACATAATAGCTACTTTAAACCGATTACGAAGATCGATGATGCGTATTTTACGAGTGTTAATTACAACGGAGTTGATTGAAATTGAATGCGGTGTACAGTCAAATGTACGTCCATTGTAGCAATTTGACAGTAACAGCGCCTTTATGTCGTAGCAGCAAGGGAGGTTTCGTAGTCCACTGACGTGGGGTTGATTGTGCCAGTACCAACATGCGTTGTGGGTGAGAGGATAAGTGCTGGTTGTAATGTTACTTGCTGACACGCCTTCTCGAGGCGTAGGCTAGTCAGAGGTAAGTATGAGGTATCGTATTAAGTCTAGTGTCCTATTAACAATTATGAATGAGGAATTTAAAGCTCATGCTGCCATTAAATATTTTTAAACATAAAGAAACCTCTGACAAATGGACAGTCACAATGGAACCCAAGATCGATTCGACCAAAAACTCGATCTCTGCATTCAGTCACAGCTCGCTCATGATCGCGAGAAAAAGAGACTCTCATGTTAATGATTATACAGGCTGGTCCAAATAGTGACGTCCAAAAGAAAAATCTTAATTCCTCATACCCAGGGGTATTCAAAGATACCCCACGTATGTTCCGCCATTTTGGGTAGTTTTCGAGTTATTTAAAATTTGAGTCTATCCCAATAAAAACTTAAATCCCTGCTATCGATACTTTTTTAAGTAACTTGCAGGAATGTTAGGAAGTTTATTATTATTATCACAGGAAAAATCTGAAAAATTCAAAAATTATGAATTATTGAAGCTCCACCACCGGCAGAAAACTCTAAGATATTAAAAAAAAAAAAAAAAAAAAACTCAAAAACTACAAAAAATCGCGGAACATACATGGGGTATTTTCGAATACCCCTGAGTATGAGGCATTCAGATTTTCCTTTTGGACGTCACTATTTGGACCACCCTGTATAAACGTTGACCACAAAGTACTCTATTATTCATAACTCATACATAACTACTACTCCTATAAAACCAACATGAAACGAAAATAAGTAAACTGCACACAGTACATTGTCACAATATCTCAAGTCAGTACGAGTGCATCCGCGTCCTTATTAGACGTGCGACGGAGTGACGTTCGCGACACGACGCCGCCCGACGTCGCCCGACGCCGCCCGACGTCGCCGCGACGCGTGGCCGACGACGCGAACGTGACGCGACGTCGCCGTCACAGCGAGATATTAGATCTCGTTGTTTGTACGTTTTCAAATGAAAAATGTTTGCAGATTATTTTCAAGACGGTGTTTGTGTGGTAGGTATTGATTATTATAATGCTGTATGTGTTATCTTGGGGAAATTACTTATTTGTTTGTATATGTGTCATGTTAAAAGCGTGATTAGTGACTATAAAAGGAATTCAAAAAGTCATTATCATTACGATTGGAGTACAGAGGGCCTAGAAAACTGACAGTCGCTTTCAAAGCCTTTCGCATTTGTATACCGACTTTTACCAAGGTTGCAATAAGGTTTTCGGTAGATTATGTCAAACCAAAAAAAAAATATATGTTTCTATCATCGTTATCGCTTACAAAATGTCACTGGCGCCTCTGGTTGCAGAGGTGCGTCGATAGCCTATGACATTCTTAAACTAATTCATTGCTACAATAAAGATGACATTAGGATTATCTTGCAATGGGTTCCAGCGCACATAGGGTTACGGGGCAACGAGGAGGCTGATAGACTGTCGAAACTGGCAGTGGAGACGGGCAATGTTACCTCAGTTATGTCCGATTACTGGGAATATTTCTCCAGGTTTAAGAGTGTGTGTTTCGACAATTGGAAAGAATATTTTAATGAAATATCCAAAGAAAAAGGTATTTGGTATAAAGTTATTCAAAATGAGCCACCTCGTGAGCCCTGGTTTGATGATAAATGTTTAACTAGGAGTTATGTTAAGTTAGCGATAAGGCTTCGTTCTGGCCACTTTCCATCGGCAAAATTTGCTTTCTTAATGCGGAAGGCTACATCGCCTAATTGTGAGGTATGTAATAAAATTGAAGATGTGCAACATTTGCTGATGGATTGTGCTAAGAACAAGGATGAAAGGGAATCTTTGGCTAGGGAGTTTAAACTAAACATGTGGGACGTTGGACTTATCCAGAATATTTTGGCATACCCTAAATCAGAAAGGACTAAACGCATAATTTGTAGTCTAATGCAGAAGTCTAGGCAGTGATTCTTCTTTTTTATTTATTTAGATAGTAATGTAATAAAATATAGTATGTATAATTACAGGTATATAGTTGTGTATAAATAGAATATAAGGTACAATGGGGTTGACGTATCCATGTGGATAAAAACCCCTTAATAATAAAGAATAAAAAAAAAAATAAAAAAAAAAAAATGTCACTGTGTCTAGGCCCTCTGATTGGTAATTGCAGTAGGTACACAGAATGATTTTAGTACCTACACAGAATGATTGTAGTATACATAATGATTGCAGTACACAAAATTATTGTGGTACACGGAATGATTGTAGTACATACACAGAATGATTGTAGTACATACAGAGGACGATTGTAGTACACAGAATGATTGCAGTACACAGAATGATTGCAGTACACAGAATGATTGCAGTACCTACACACAATGATTGCAGTACACAGAATGATTGTAGTACACATAATGATTGCAGTACACAGAATGATTGCAGTACACAGAATGATTGCAGTACACAGAATGATTGCAGTACACAGAATGATTGCAGTACACAGAATGATTGTAGTACACAGAATGATTGCTGTCGAATTCATTGGCTGCCCATTAAACCTGCCTTGGTTTCCGTGCTTACGTCTTTTTCGGGTAGTTCTACTGAAACTGTGCTGTGGGTCCTCCATAGCACAGCATCATGCTGAGTGGAAGCCTTCTTGTCACAGTCATGACGTGCAGCTGCCGACTATTTCTGTTTTGTGCTCGTGATTATTATTATGTAGATCTGTTTTGTTTTATTTTTCTGTTTTGTTTTATTTGAGTTAGAAATATTTTTGTATGCTCGTGTTTCTGTGACAAATAAACTTATTTTTCTTTCTTTCTTCGTCGGGTGGATACAGGTGACAGGTCACAGTGGTCTCTCACCGAGAAAGAAAGCGTGTTCTTTACCAAGAACAAAACAATAATAGGGCTATATACTAACGGTTCCGGGAACAGTTTCTGGGGCCGATTTGACCTGCTGACTCTTGTAAAGAATTATGTGTTGGCCCAATTTGCAAAAATTCGATTTTTTTTTTTTATTTGAGATAGGTTTGCTCTTGGCTCTAGTCTAGGTCAGAGATGACAGAGACAAAGTCGACGATGGAGCGAGCTTACCCAGAAGAAGCCTGTTCACTCTCACTTTGAAGAGATCGGGGTTGTATGCGTTCGGAAACCAGACGCAGGCAGAGAGTTCCACTCCTTTGCTGTGCGCATCACAAAAGACATTTGGAAACGCTTAGTGCGAATTGGTGGAATAGCAACTAGGTAAGGATGGTAAATTGCAGTGCGTCTAGATGTCCGCTGATAGAAGGGGGCCGGCGGAATGAGGTCGTGGAGTTCTTGAGCACACTCCCCGAAATATAATCTGTAGAAGACCGTCAAGCAGGCAACCTTGCGGCGATGAGCCAAGCTGTGAAGCTTGGCATCCACCAGTCTTACGTCGCCAATGAGCCTCTTAGCTCTGCGTTCCACCGAGTCAAGCGCGGCAAGTTGGTATTTGGCCGAGCCATCCCAAAGGTGGTTGCAATACTCCATACAGGATCGGACTTGCGCTTTGTAGAGAATTAAAAGCTGTCCAGGCATTTGCCATCCAGTTTCTTGGCCGCAGTTTGGGCTTTGTACTCGATGGTGGCTTAATACCAGTATATTCAACAAAACTTCGCCTAAAATGACAAATAACTGACAACAGCTGACACCCAAACCAAATCTCAAATCTCTAAAGTCCCGCTATTATATCTCCAAAAATTACTAATGACGTCACCTCACGAAATGGAATATAAAGAAAAAGTCACGAAAAAACAACAAATCATTACTATCATCGGATCAGTGGGATTTCAATAGGTCCGTCAAATACGCAGACAATGGCACAATGCTGATACCCAAGTCATTATCAGATCAAACTAGGTAACACTTCAAGAGACAGACGGCCGCACAGAGTCGAAATGTGGCGGTCACTGAGCGGTTGGAACGCGAATACGTAGATGGGAACATATAATATATTATGTTTTCGATACAGGTAACCTGTCAGATTAAGACGTAAAATGCAAAAGGCTTTTTAAATACTAGGTTGTGTAAACGGACTCCCCTAACATAAATATTTTGGCTCGGGGTTACCCTACATGGTTTCTGTTTTTTAGTAAGAACATTGTAATGCTTTGAATAACTGCCAATAAACCGCAGCGTTTTCTTCACCGAGTGCGTTACACAATCAAAAATCCAGAGTGGATCTTCCAATAATGAGTTGGTTGCGTTTCGCGGCCCACAATAGTCCGGGACAATGGAGGGATCCAAACCATCATGTTGTACCTATCCTTGGACGATTAACGCGCTCTTTGTCATCCCTACAATGGGGGGTCAACGGTTTTTCTACGTTTTACGTTTTTCCAATTAGTTTTATTGAAATTTTGTTATGATATTTATTTTTGGTGTACCGTTGTTTGCGAATTTCTGTGATTGCTTTTTGAACGATTGAATGGGAGATGGAAAATGTTGGGCCTATGGAAATCTTTACTTAATAATATAATGGAGAAAATTAATTCTAGCTTCAGCTCGGATTTCTAAGACTTAAAAAAAAATATTTTTCAGCCTTTAAGGAGGATGACGAAAAACTGTGAAAGTGATTTAAAAAAATGCGGGCAATTTTGGTACCGCAGATGTTTCGCAAATAGATGATTCATTGCCATTTACAAATTATGCATAGTTACACAGGATAATGGCCGCGACTTACGAGTTGTAGGTCGCGGGTTCGATCCCAAACAAGCACTTTTCTTTGTGTAAATAATTTCATCACCACTGCTCTCAAAACGGTAAAGGAAAACATCGTGAGAAAACCGGCATGTCCTAGAACCAAAAATTCGAAGACATGTGACATCTACCAACCCGCTCTGGGCTCGCGTGGTAGATTACGGCCCACCGAGAGGAGGCCTGTGTCCCAGCAGTGGGACCATTGTAGGCTGATTATGCTTATGCTACACATAGGATGAATAGCTTGACACCATGCGACTTTTCCATATTTTCCACATAAAAAAAAAGATTGTACCTATGTAGGTAACTGATAGCAATTAGCTAAATTCAGAAAGAACTGTCCAGTAGACTCCACTTTGCCATTTACAGATTCATCAGGCACAAAGGTACAGCCACTCAGATATATTCTCGCCGCGTGATTATTATAGATTTGTCCCAAAAAGCTAGAATATCGAAATCGATTAACCTACACATGGCTACATCGCTTCTAATTCGGTGCTAAGTGGCGGTAGCAGGCGACACGAAACTATACCGCACGTCAGTCTCTATTATTCCGATACTAATTTTGAAAGTACTATTTTGCAGTTCCCCTTTGAGATGGCCTAACTTACAAAGGGAAGGAATCTAAGAACGAGTGAATTTCTGAACGTGGTGAATGGATCAAAAGTTGGCAGTTTATATATTGTAGATTTTTCTAGAATCAGCATAACATCACGGCTATAATCCCTGAAGGGTTAGGTAGAGGTGTACCTATAGTAGTTTTTTAGAACCATGTTGCAAAGAACGGCTTAGGCTAGACAGCAGTAGTATTCATTTTGACCTTACCAATGTAACAGTACTGTAGAAAGTTGATAGTACACTTAGTAATATACGATCAGTTCAGCCTGTAAAGGGGATGATTTCTATTGAAGACCTAAAGAGACAAGAGAGAGCCTTACCATTGGAAGCACAAGCATAAATCGAGTTAGTAGACCGCTTAGAAATATGACAAGCTGGGCCTAATTTGTCCACCAGCACTTACAATATTTATGTCCCCAGATAAGCTGTTCCACGTCCCTTCCCAAATAAGGTTCAGCATCAATACATGCTCCTACAAGACAACAAATAACCGTCACAGCGACCTATTTGTACAATTATGTACCTTTTGATTTACCGCCGAGATATTAGCCATACAACTATAAAAGTCATATAACGATTACACGCCTTTGTACAGCATTAGGCATTAATTCAACTCTGGCGTTCGAAACGCGACGTCCGACTTGATTCATGCGCGGGCGACGATTGGAAAAGCGACGTAAGTGACGAAAAATTTGCTATGTAAAATATACTTTACGTGTCGAATTTTTGGGTTGGAATTTGAATGGTGGGATGTTTATCATAATGAGTAGTGTACCAATTGTCTTTGCTGAGGAGATTAAATTGATTTATAAGACGCCGTTTCGTCCGTCATTCGTTCTCGGTATCTGCTCGTAAAGTTTGGTGCGGGTCGCGATCGTTTCGCGTGTTTTATGCCGCTACCCTTTTGATGTGATGCAATATTACTAATGATTTATTTGTTGTTAATCTAGAATTATTTCCTGGTTTTGGACGTATGTCTTATTCATCTTGAATCATGAGATCGAACCTCTCAGACTCTCAGATACTTTTGTTCACTCAGTTATTTCGTAGTTTTTATTGAGTTCTAAACGTTGTCTATTTTAAAACCAATAAACTGCACCAATAACTGCACCAAATTGTCTATTTTAAAACCAATAAACTGCACCAATAACTGCACCAAATAAACTGCACCATCTTTACGTACCGAGACTCCTCCGTGCCTCGGAAAGCACGTTAAGCCGTTGGTCCCGGCTGTCATTCGTGGATCTTTGACAGTCGTTACGGGTCGTCAGAAGCCCGAAAGTCTGACAACCAGTCTTACCAAGGGGTATCGTATTGCCCAGGTACTGGGTTGTGGAGGTCAGATAGGCAGTCGCTCCATGTAAAATACTGGTATTCAGCTGCATCCGGTTAGACTGGAAGCCGACCCCAACATAGTTGGGAAAAGGCTAGGCAGATGATGATGAAACTGCACCAATTGCGTGCAATCCATTGAGGTACGTTAGTCACTGGCTGACACAGCACTTACTGTCAATGAGTTTGTTTTCATTACTGCTACAGACGTTCGTAAGTAATGCCGACACACAATACTTTACTCTGTTCATACAGATTTTAAGGCTCAAAGGACCAATGGCGTGGTCCTTTTATCGTCAAAAGCAATTCCACATTAACTGAAGACAGACATCGATACAATCGGATTCGTAAGCTAGAATTATCTCATTAAAGGGAAGAGACAAGACGTGTACCATGCATAGTTCAGTGCTTCTGTCCGTCTGTACGTAAGTGTCCGGGACATAATTGGTTCAATGACTGGACACACGTTACACCGTTCACTACTTGAAGCTTGTGCCGTTGTGGAGTATGCAGACGTATGCTGTGTCATGTACAAACTCTAAATAACTACAGACGCAATTTGCTTCAAAGTCATAATGATGAGTCAAAGTAATTTGTTCTGTTTGACTCAATGTCGCGTGTAATGACGCTTTATTATTTAATACTGCAAAAATACTCCTACTCTAAGACATTCCTTACCAGCATGCGATATATTACAGGACAGCTATTGCTGTCAGCAATAATATACGTCATACCCGTGGATAAAACAGCAGTAATTAATAATCGTCAACTTTAATGTCCTATTTCAAGAAACTTTCTTTTAAAATATGTCAGTACATTACAAAAACATTCACATATACTTATTCCTTATCGTAGCCACAAACAAAAACATTCCGAAACATCGGCGACGTTCTCAGCGTTCGCCCAACAGCCCTCAAATGTGTATAAGTCTGGTCTGTCACAGCGCACACTTGACAGCCAAACACGGGCCATCAGCGCATAAATCATAAGGTAACAACTACAAGGACCGAACGCGCGACGCACACTGGAATAGGCCCGAACTTGCGTACTTGTTGGCTGAATAATTGAGCGGAGTGCCTAATGTTGGCTGGTGACATTTGTAGATTGGTCATAGCGGAAATAGATTCACGAGGTAGTGTTTAGGAAATTAATGTTTTTGGTCCTTTGATACAATTATGAAGGGAAAGGTTAAGATGATCATTTTGAAGAAGGCTATGCGTTAAAAGTGGAATATTGCAGACATCAAAATGAATAAAAATGAGAACAACTACTCCATCTTTAAAAATGGGGCTTTAGTTATTTTTTAAACCATGGCGTTAAACTTGACTGGAGCAAAGTAGAGCAGTTGTTATTATAAGTTTGAAGAAATGGGTGTTTGGTGCTGTAACAATAACTTCCAATTCGTCCTAACAGATAAACCAAACGTAGACAGCCGAACGAACTATGACACGAGAATAACAGCTAAGTTCCAAGTATGTATTAAATTATAATTTCTCCGAGCTGAAATGCCTCGCAGACCACCAGAGTCGCCAAGCCATGCCACAGCCAAAAGGTCAGACAGCGACTTGGACGCAACATTTAACGTTAATATGAAGTCATAGATCAGGCGCACATCTGTCGGCGCGCGCGCAGCGCTGTCGATCAACAGGACGCTAATAGATCATTAGTATTTACGCATGAGGGGTAGAGGTATTCAGGATTGTTTCAGGTCTAGATGTGGAACAAGGAACGATTGACATCATGATCAGAATATGTTCGTCACAATGAGGAAGTTCTAGAGGATGGTGGTACGAGCTGTACCTGTACACCTCATTGAAGGATTGGTAATCAATCGAAAATTGAGTGCAGAGTGAAAGAAGGGAGCCCAACACTTGCCCAACTATGGAACACAAAAGGCTGCGAATAAAAATATGATCAGTGCATTATGTCGCAAAGGAAGTTCAAACTGATTTAAAACTCATCCCGGGCCAAATAGTGTGTTCTTCTAAACATACCCTGACCCTTGATATTCAAGCCAAACAAAGAACAGAAGAATGCCAAAATCATGCTTATAATTCAGACTGATGTTCGCACTATAACATGTCCACAATGAATCAAATAATAATCCCCTTTCCTCATAAATTTCACAGAAGCTATGCAATAGATCACGTGTAACATGCAGTACTCTTCGCCTGCGCGTGCGCATCGCGCTGTCGATCAACGATCCACTTATAGATCTTTAACATTCACAGTTGTCACCGCGCTTCTTGAACTTCGGGAAATATGAATAAAGAATGATTTTACCTAATTAAGGAATTGATAGGCAAAAGGTGTTAGACAGGACTTTAAGTAAGTACAGGTCCTGAGGACAATAATTGAGATAAGGTGCAAGATCTTATCTAATAAACTTAGTTCTCCCGCTGAGAATTATAAAATGGTAAAATGTACTGTTTAATTCATTGCTAGGGCTGCCAGACGTATGACATCTTGCATAAAATGTCCTTAGGCAATAGTTTGATGAAAACTTTTAGCAGAGAAGTACTTACTAATCTTAAGGTTTCGGACAGGTAAAACTGATATATTTTCAGTAACTTACGTTGTTCCACCTTTCTACGCCATAACTATCACAGCATAAAATCTGAAACAATAAAAAATATATTAAATACACGCTTTTGAAAAAGATATTGGTGCAATGATGGTTACAGAAGAAGAGTTTATATTTTCAATTATATGCATTATTATGGTCGTGGCTAAGTAATAACAGCCGCACGGGTCGATCCATCAGGTTAAGCTACGCTTGCCGGGGTTGTCCGTGGATGGGTGACCATCTTTACATACCGAGACTCCTCCGTGCCTTGGAAAGCACGTTAAGCCGTTGGTCCCGGCTGTCATTCGTAGATCTTTGACAGTCGTTACGGGTCATCAGAAGACCGAAAGTCTGACAACCAGTCTTACCAAGGGGTATCGTATTACCCAGTTACTGGGTTGTGGAGGCCAGATAGGCAGTCGCTCCATGTAAAATACTGGTATTCAGCTGCATCCGGTTAGACTGGAAGCCGACCCCAACATAGTTGGGAAAAGGCTAGGCAGATGATGATGCATTATTATTATAATGTTTATAGATGTGCGCTACAGCGATGCGGACCAAAGGACCAATATTTCTAACTCTAGCAAAACCTACTAACTGCTACGAAATATTGTCACCCACAAATAACACCCAGAACATCACTACATCCCAACACGAATATCGTAAACAAGACATCGAAACGTGCGTTAGTTCGTCACTCATATTCAAATGAATCAGTAATCCTACTAAAGTAGTAAAGAAGCGTTTTATGAACCGCCATCACGCGAACGCTTTGTAAATCTCAGCACAGATCATAAACAGATCTAGATGTTATAAACTACTATTATAAACATTGTTAGATTTCTCATATATTTGATGGCATATATTAATAATGAGTAATTTAAAGCCGCCATTTTAATTAAGTAATAGAAGTTATGGAGTTCTGTTTCGTTTTATTGCTCAATTTATATTTATATACCATCTTTGTGATAGAATGGTATTGTGTTGGGAACAGTTGCTTGATTATCGTTTATGGTTTTGTGGATCGTTATTTTATGTATTAAAGTTCAAATTTGAATTCATTGCAAGCAATACCTACTACTTTTTGTAACGCTTGATTTACCTGTTTTGCGAATGAAATGTTATAATAAAAACGGAACTTGTCGCTTCTTTCTTTTAGAGTCAAAACTACTTACTGATACAGACACATTTTAAGGGTTAGACGTTAATAGGGAATATTACGCAAAGCTGAAACAGCAGATGGTGCCACATGGACACGAAGTAAACACAGCAAACTGTCAAAGGCGAGCGGCAACACTTTTGGTGTTTTTTCAATATTATTTCAGCTTT
The DNA here is from genome assembly GCA_947568875.1 of Fissipunctia ypsillon. Lineage (NCBI taxonomy): Eukaryota > Metazoa > Arthropoda > Insecta > Lepidoptera > Noctuidae > Fissipunctia > Fissipunctia ypsillon. The sequence continues at coordinate 23,379,098 of OX387654.1, forward strand.
ATTTCATCCTTGTTAGTATAATTGTAGGTTAAAACAATACCAAAAGTATCCTTTACAATAAACTTTTAACGTTACATTCAAGTAAATAGCACTAAAAATATTGTGTTTTCACATTGGGTTAATACTCTGACCTGTATGTCCTTCATTCTTATAGTCTTCAACTCTAAAATGATCCGAACACAACCTTTAATGTTTTGTGAGTGTAAAATGCATCGTAGCAATTTACGAAGTTTTCCGTTTTTAGTGCATGGATTATTACTATCTATTAGGTATAGAATATTCCTGACGAACGGATATCACTAAAATAATATATCAGTAGATTGTAAGCACACTGGATTTCTCATTATCAGTCATCTAACCATAGATATTTTTTTTTATAAACATAGATGAAAAAGGAGGCCTAAACATGAAGTTTGTTTTTCTATTTATGTTATTTTTTAATTATTTATTCCCCTTATATCATTGCAGGTTGGATTACCTAATGCGATAGTACGGTCTCATAAAATGAATTTATTATTAAAATTATTTACAATTTAAAATTATTAAGAACCTTTTTACTAGAACCTTTTTGTTAGCTAGTCTTACCACAGACGGACGCCATGTTGTTCTGTTTATCAAGCGTTGCTGGTGCGCTTTCTAGCGGGATAAATTGTCAGTAAAGTTCCCCATTATACTTCGATTATTAAGAGCGTTGTCACATTTTGCACCTCTCTCGCTCACACAAAACTCAATTTTTAAGAATGTTAAATGAAAAAATGCTTTTTTGAAAAATGTAATCAATGGGCGGTCTACAAAATAATATTAATTTAATAGGTAGTTATTCAAAAACACATTTCTATTGTGTTATCTAATAAACTTATGTAATTAAGTGTTATGATCTGTTTTTGAGATGATGTAAATAAATGCCACAATAAAAATGTGTTTTTAATAATTACCTATTAAACTAATATTATTTTGTAGACCGCCCATTGATTACATTTTTCAAAAATGCATCTTTTCATTTAACGTTATTAAAAATTTGGTCCCGTGTGAGCGAGAGAGGTACAAAATGTGACAACCCTCTTAAATAACATCTGCGACGGGCTAGCTCTAATAGCTTGTCAATTTATTCCAGGGGAATTCTATTCAACGTAACACAGATCAATAAACAAAATTACTTACTAATTGTATCATTTTCAAATATAATTTAGATACCAAAATACAGTTAAAATAATTTCAAAACACATGCAACGTCCTATAAACAACACGAAAATGACATTCATGCATTAAAACCATTATAATTTGCAATAAAACAATGCAGAGAACCGGCTGGCTTTCATTCCGTTTAGTTCCCGCTCTAAAAGTGAGATGAAGATGAGCGAATAAACGTCAAATGTTTGAATATAACGTCTGTTAGCGTCAGTGTAAATATAAGTGTAATTGACAATAATTATCGTGACCTGGTTGAAAGAGTTACAGCGTCAGTTGTGACAATAGAGAATGGGTGAGATGTTAATGGTCCAAAGTTTTTGAGGGTGAAATTAAAATTAATAATTCTGGTACTTACACAATTCAAAATGAAATAGCGCTAAACGGGTTAAGCATTTCTGAATATTACTCAGCAGCAATTATTTTTGGAGTTTACTTCTTAATAGAATCGATTTTCATATACGGCCCCCGGTATGGAAATTTTATGAGTGAAATTAATACAAGCATTAACTCTAAAGCGTTACGTTTTTCTGCGCAACGTACCTTGCGCACCTTTCACGGAGTAAACTCCAGTCGTGCGTCAGAGCTGACACACACACACACACACACACACTTTTATTTGTTACATCGAGTGTCTTTGAAGGAGAAGAGGCCTTTGCCCCTGCAGTGGGACTATAATAGTCTAGTATTTTTTTGGTGCATCTATTTCAAAATTATTGTCCGATTGATGATTGTATCAGGCAGTAATTCGCCAAATCAGTCATTATTATAAATAGGCTTGAAACAAGACAGCATTGGCCACACCAAAACAATTTAACCAGAAAGCTGTAAAGCCCTCAGCTGATTCCAAGCCCAAGAACCACCAGCACTTAAAAGGCTCTCCCAATCGGCAATGCCAAAGAAATTCCAATATTTGCTCAAAGAATATTTACGAGCCCCGCTATCGGTACACATCCAATATGCCATAAGTCATCCCAGTGACGGGAACACATTACTAATTAAAGCCCAAAGTTGATTGCAAACGATACTGGCGATTTAATTAATATTTTGAAAGAAAGCCGCTCGTAAAACGCTTGTAAGTGTGATGGATTTACGATTGGCTAACCATGTAACTTCTAATTTATTTTGTTGTCTATTGGTAATTAATAAAATATGTTTTTTTTCAATTTTATAAATGTAGCATGCATGGTTATTGTTTGACTTTGAATGTACTGTAATATAACCTCCCACGCTATTCTCAATTGATTCGGTCGCTAAAGCCAATTTTGAATGAGAAACTAAAATCTTTACTTCACAGACAATGATTGTCTTGCGTAGTTGAAAGAGACACAGATTCACCCAAGGCGATGCCAAAAGGGCTGTTCGCATAACAGTAATTACGATTATCACAAAAAAACATCGTTCATCTCAACGCATTCTCGATCTCTTAGCTTTTTGGCATCGAAACTCCGTTCCGCTTCGTTCTATTTAATTAGAGCCAATGAAAATCGTGAAGACGGCCACAAAAGATAAATTTGTTGTGTATAGATAACGATAGAGATTTCCGTGAGGTTTAACAAAGCGTTTTGGTATCAAATCACACAATTAGACGATCGGCTGTATGGATCGGCGGCTGCTTTGTCGGTGTCTGTCATTGGTTGGTTGGCGCCACTTAGGGCTAAACAATCGGTGCTGTTTAAATATTTTTTTGTTTAATACTTTTGAAGTGACATTTCTTGAGTTTTTTTATTGCATGAAATTAAAATTATATTTAAATATATTACATTCCTTTTCTTTAACGTAAGAATTTTATTTTTAAATGATTAGAACAACAATAAAACTTTTTTATCTAAAAAATAAAGTCTTTTAATCTTTTTATTAAAATGTGGTAACGTTCCGTTATAATATGTACCTACAACTACGATCAAGATTATCGTTGTTTTAGCTCAATTAACAATTTTATAGGTTTATTAGAATTCCAAAGCAGAAAATATTCGCTCTATGAACTTATAGGTTATTAAAAAATATGCACATATTTATATTTAATAATAATTATATTATCAGTTTTTATTGTAAAGAAAATGCCATATTGATGTGCTCTGTCACATACTACCCACATATTAGCCAACAACTAATAAATTAAAATAATGTATCATCGTACAGTATATTAGAATGCTTTTTTATTTCATTGACACTAGCCCGTAAACGGTCTCTCCACTCTTTCCTAAAAATACCAATAACAATACCAGCGTCTTATTGTCCTACTAGAGGGGAAAAGCCTTTTCCTAAAGGGAGAAGGCTCCAGTAATAATCTGTTGTAAATTAAATTTCATACTAGCTGTTGCCCGCGGCATCGCCCGTGGGTGTGTTAATAATTCCCTATTGAATCGGATTTGTTCACAATTTCATGAGTTTTAATTGTTTTGCGCGGAATCTTAACTCTTTTTTCTAAAATAAAAGTAGCCTAGGTTACTCCTTATAATATAAGCTATCTGCCAGTGAAAGTCCTGTCAAAATCGGCCCAGGCGTTTCGGAGATTAGCAGGAACAAACAGACAGACAGACCGACAGACAGACACGACAGACAAATTTTTTTTTTAAATATAAGTACCGTATATACTTTTATACTCATTAAGTGAAAAAGCTGTTATTTTTACATTACAAAAAGACACTTCAATTTTCTTTATTTGTATGTTTATATAATACACCAATGAAACCATTAAAGCCATCTGTTAGCATTAAGTGTAACCTCCGAACTGTCATGTGGCAAGAATCTGCTTGTCATGTCTTCTATATAAAGTTATTTTCTCCCAACCGATCTAATGGAAAATGTGTTTTATTGTGATCCCACGCTTGCTCAAGAAAAATACCAAAACATTTTCAAATCATTTCCTCAAAACCAACTACACCGCCGGACCAAAGTGGAATACACCAGCGCTGTTTGCCGTCACCCGGCTCCGACAACCGCTGTCGTCTCAAAGGAATCACAATGATCGACGTCATGACACTGCAGTTTGCCTGCCTGCCCTGCCGGCGGGGTAGCGTGGTGATACCTAGCTAATGAAGTGCAAAACGTAATTTATAGGACTAAGGACAGATTTGCTTGATGTAGCAACGTGCTACTGTCAGCTAATATGAAATTGACTGTACAATAATTGTTTGTTCACATTTCTTAAGCAACTGATGCATCTATAGTGAAATACACTCACTGTCTAGAATGTTGTAATTCATTGGAAACTTATAATAGGCCTTAATACTATTAAAAACATCAAACAAATAAAATAATTAAGCTGGTACTCAAAGTTTCAATCACAAAAAAGGTTCTAAGCATCTCTTTTCTCTTAATCACCATACAGTCACAACTCACAATGATTCCATCATTTTTTATGCGTCGTCAATCACCATTGGACATTCTTGATTCACCATTGATGATTTTTAATTGCTATTCATAAAATTCTGTTTTTTTTTTCACAATTAAAACTTTTGTGTGGGCTTCCCCTAACATGAGTTGCAAAATTGTTGATCGATAATCTTTATCGACAAACATTTGGTTCGATGGGTTTCAATGTTTTGGTCGAACGGTTTTCGATATTGGAAGTTAGTGAAGGATTGTTATTGTTGCTTTTGCTATGGGAAAACTATGATTGTGTCAGTTGCATTCTGAATAGGTAGGTAAGAGAACGAAGTGAGGGCTGCGTGCAGCCGGTGCACTAAAACTATGATTGTGTCAGTTGCATTCTGAATAGGTAGGTAAGAGAACGAAGTGAGGGCTGCGTGCAGCCGGTGCACTAAAACTATGATTGTGTCAGTTGCATTCTGAATAGGTAGGTAAGAGAACGAAGTGAGGGCTGCGTGCAGCCGGTGCACTAAAACTATGATTGTGTCAGTTGCATTCTGAATAGGTAGGTAAGAGAACGAAGTGAGGGCTGCGTGCAGTCGGTGCACTAAAACTATGATTGTGTCAGTTGCATTCTGAATAGGTAGGTAAGAGAACGAAGTGAGGGCTGCGTGCAGCCGGTGCACTAAAACTATGATTGTGTCAGTTGCATTCTGAATAGGTAGGTAAGAGAACGAAGTGAGGGCTGCGTGCAGCCGGTGCACTAAAACTATGATTGTGTCAGTTGCATTCTGAATAGGTAGGTAAGAGAACGAAGTGAGGGCTGCGTGCAGCCGGTGCACTAAAACTATGATTGTGTCAGTTGCATTCTGAATAGGTAGGTAAGAGAACGAAGTGAGGGCTGCGTGCAGCCGGTGCACTAAAACTATGATTGTGTCAGTTGCATTCTGAATAGGTAGGTAAGAGAACGAAGTGAGGGCTGCGTGCAGCCGGTGCACTAAAACTATGATTGTGTCAGTTGCATTCTGAATAGGTAGGTAAGAGAACGAAGTGAGGGCTGCGTGCAGCCGGTGCACTAAAACTATGATTGTGTCAGTTGCATTCTGAATAGGTAGGTAAGAGAACGAAGTGAGGGCTGCGTGCAGCCGGTGCACTAAAACTATGATTGTGTCAGTTGCATTCTGAATAGGTAGGTAAGAGAACGAAGTGAGGGCTGCGTGCAGTCGGTGCACTAAAACTATGATTGTGTCAGTTGCATTCTGAATAGGTAGGTAAGAGAACGAAGTGAGGGCTGCGTGCAGCCGGTGCACTAAAACTATGATTGTGTCAGTTGCATTCTGAATAGGTAGGTAAGAGAACGAAGTGAGGGCTGCGTGCAGTCGGTGCACTAAAACTATGGTTGTGTCAGTTGCATTCTGAATAGGTAGGTAAGAGAACGAAGTGAGGGCTGCGTGCAGCCGGTGCACTAAAACTATGATTGTGTCAGTTGCATTCTGAATAGGTAGGTAAGAGAACGAAGTGAGGGCTGCGTGCAGTCGGTGCACTAAAACTATGGTTGTGTCAGTTGCATTCTGAATAGGTAGGTAAGAGAACGAAGTGAGGGCTGCGTGCAGTCGGTGCACTAAAACTATGATTGTGTCAGTTGCATTCTGAATAGGTAGGTAAGAGAACGAAGTGAGGGCTGCGTGCAGTCGGTGCACTAAAACTATGGTTGTGTCAGTTGCATTCTGAATAGGTAGGTAAGAGAACGAAGTGAGGGCTGCGTGCAGTCGGTGCACTAAAACTTATTGCTTTTATATCGAAATAAATACTCATTGTTTTTAATAAGTGAGTAAAATATTTTTTTTTATTGTCATGTTTTAGTTTTCCCCATGCTTTCAATCGAAATGGCCCTTGTGTAAGTTCATCTTTACAGTATTTTTACTGATACAGTTTCCATTTTGGAAATTATAGATCTTTCATTACTACCAGAAGATCTCAATAAAATCAATGTTATAATGTCTATTCCAAACATGAATGAAATCGATAGTCTCAAACACAGTAGGTACATATGTAGTATTATTTTTTGGAAACAGATGTTTACAACAATAACGCACTACATTGCTGCCAATATTTGTGAAATCATTGCGCTAATCGATTTTAAGACAGCCACGTATTCCGCCCAAAGGTAAGGAGAAATTAACGAATAATAGTTTTATAGAAAAAATATGAGATTGTATTGTGAATTGCTTGCGATTGTGTAACATGATAGACGTAGACATTTGATTCTAGTCGTGATTTATAGTTGGGAGATGAGTCTTTTTGTACTCTCTTTAAAAGGAACTTCATGTCCTCGCCAAAAACAAACATTATTTCTCGAATCTACTGATAGAATTGAAGTTTAACAGAATGGTGTGATAGATTCTGTAAACGAAAACTATTGATTGCCACATTTGCAACACAGCCTGCCTTACCACCCAATAATATAGAATTCAATCCGATACAACTTACAGAACACCTCTTTAAAGAATCATCAAACCCACGTAGCCAATGATTTGGGAACCTTGATTGCATAACCAAATTCCCTAATAACATTAGCTCGATATTATCTACACAAGCTAATCTTCTCAGCAGCTGTGGGCTCAACTCGAAGCGTCAGGTGTGAGCTGTGCCGTCAACACGAACTCGGCACAAGTCGGCACTACCTCGGCCCGTCGTGACTCGACGACTCAACCCTGTTGAACGCTAGAGGGTGCATGTGAGAGGTGACGGGCTGGATATTCCTAAGATCGATTTAAAGCGCAAGACATAAGAGTAACGAACTGATTATTTGGGTAAAGATACAATGTTATAGTCATCTGTACAAGCCTGCATAGTTTTAAAAAGGTGCAGTTTTACCAGAATTTAAGATCATGTCTATCAGGCAGACATGGCACGGCACAATAAAGAGAAGGCCTGAGGTGGAAATAGGGTGGTTAATGAACTATACAACATGTCCTGGAATTAACGCACAACCTCTTAAGGGGTCATTGTACACATCATTATGATCAACTTTTACTATGAGACCAAACCTGAAATCGGAAAAAACAATCTGCTGCTTTTTTTCGCGATTTCAGGTTTGGTCCCATAGTAAAAGTTGATCACGCAAAAATAGGCATCAACCTTTCATCAAAACACCTCACCTGGAAAATCGTCAATCCCTCAAAATCATACGCACCCTACCATTAAGTGACGATGATCCACAAAAACGAATGAAGTGCGATTTTATTAACACTACGCTTCCAATTCGTATAGAAAAAATATAACACTGACATAACAAATGATGTTGTTTGCCAGAAAAGGGCCTGAAGAAAGGCCTCAGAAAGGCCTGGAGTGATGTATTATGGCCTGGCCCATTGATGAGACGTGACGTCATCGGTTTTGGATCAGATGGTGAAAGATGGTCGCTGAGATTTGACTTGAGTGCTCCTTTTGAGTTGAACTAGGTGCTGTGACTTGAATGGTGGTGTCCGTATTGGATATGATGAGAAGATGTAACTGGGATTTGATTTCATGTTTAAAAGTTTTTGATAACAAACGAGATTTTTGCTAAGTTGAACTTGAGTGGGTGAAAACGAAAATATTAAAAAAAAAAACAGAGAACTACTGAATCAAATTTAGATTGGCATTTAAAATGATTTATCAAACATCGAAATATTTTTAAATGACACATCCTAGGTACCTACTAGGTATAATGCATTTTTAGCTTATTCTGTTTAATTTCATTTAATTTCATCTTTTGTCTAGTTTTATGTAATTTAAACTAATTTTGTAATTTTGTGATTGTATGGACCGATAACTTGTAAGTGTGGTGTAAACTGTAAATACCTATAAGTTGCTTATTAATAAATAAATAAAAATGGCGCGAATACCTACACAAAAAAGCTAAATAAAAGCCAAACTCTGGAACTATAATTATTTCTTTTTCTTTTAATTTACTTTCACCCAAAATTAAAATCGAATACCGTCGATCGTAATTCGTAAGTGAATTTGTCACAACACTAGACGCCATGTGATCGGTACAGACGGAGGCGGAATGTGCTGAGTCACACCGCTTAGGGGAACACCCCTGTTCAAGTGGCGTTTAGGGGTCGAGGTGATTTCTATACTGTTGATCGAGCAACGGAATTGATTGTTGGGTTGATGAAATGTTTGTTTGAAGTATATTTTAGGAGAGTTTATTTTGGTGTAGAAATAAAAATAACAATACCTAATGGTTGTCAATTAAAACGCGAATAAGAGAAACTAAGCGTCGCCAAACGATTTCATAATTTATGAAAATTTATGGTTACCTTGATTCATCTCCAACAATCTTTATTTTTATGATGTCAATATTTTTAAATACATTCTTATTCAAATAAGTAGTTATCGATTTTAGATATTCGGAAGCCATTGGAATGTCGATTCTATAAAAGAACCGGTAAGAACGGTAGTTATTTTATTAAAAAAATATTATTGCATTCATAAAATAATAGCCGGCGGCAAACTTCAATAAAAAATAAATGTCAAAAGTAACTTATTTACAATTATTAAATTTCAAAATGACAACAGCAAAAAGTCAATATATTCGTATTGAAAAAAAAATTAAACCCCTTTGGAGTTTATGGCAATATTGGTAATAAAAAACAAATAATAATAACAAGAATTTCATGGACATTATTAATAAAACCACAATTTTCAACTTTTATTGCCATGAATCAGCGATCGAGCAGCTATTTGTCAATTATTAATTATTGAATTATCATAACTTCTTATTAATATGGAAGCCCGCCGCTAATTTTAGAGCCAGTCGGGTTATTAATTTTACAAGACAGTATTATGAATAAAATAATTAATTAATAAAACAATAGTGTTACTTATAATAAAATAGTTTTACGACACTAATAAAATTCACAAAACAGTGAAGAATTATGGCGTCAAAAGAGGTTTTTGCCTTGCAGTACTCAGGGGGACGAAATGCAATTGATATTGTTTATTGAAATAATTGATTCACATAAATAGGGCCTTAAACTAGAGGAATATGTATACAAATTGGATTCTACCTGAACTAGGAATAAACCCTTATCTCAGGTATACCTTACTCAAGTGCTTATATGTACTTACATAAATATTATCCAAGATTCGTTAAATAAATACACATACGAAATGGCATGTGGATGATATTGATAATAATTACCTTATTTTTTAACCATAGAAATGCTTCAAAACCTAGTTTTATTAAACTTAAAAAAAAAACTTCTCATAACCCATGTTACTATATTTTCGGCCTTCCTTATCTATCTTTGTATGTCATTATTACCCTCTTTTTGGGGTTCCTGAGTCAACAAGGAACCCTTATAGTTTTGCCATGTCCGTCCATCCAGTAGTCCGCGGCTTAGCTCAGAGAGTCTTAATACTAGATAGCTATAATTTGGCACGAGTACATATTAATCATGCCGACAAAGTGGCAAGATAAAATCGAGAAAAATTTAATTTTTTGGGGTACCTGCTGGACCTACACGTAAAGTGGGGATGTTTTTTTCTCTCGTCTCCCATGGTGTGGGGTGCTGTTAAATAGGAATTTCAAAAATATTGCGGGTTTGTGAAAACAATTTTTCGATTAAGGGATACGTTTTTGAAATATTAAGCTTTAAAGTGCTAATTTTTGTTAGAGTCAAGTCCCTGCCAACCAAACGGTTAGTTTTGGATATGTGAAAAAATTCACGGTAGTAATATATACAACAAAGTTTAAAGGAAAACTATTACAATTAAGTAGGCTTCACAAGTTTACGAGTAATAGTCGACCAACTTACATTTGCAGTTAGAATGTATGAGACAACATGTTTTTCAACTTCAATGTTAAGTTTGTTCTTGGGATAAATGCATCCCAACTACGGAACCCTTCATTGTGCGTGGTCCGACATACACTTGGCCGGTTTTTTATCTGTAGAAATGCTTCAAAATCTAGTTCTATAAATATTTAAAATAACTTCACATATCAAGTTCCCATGTTGAAACGGGTTTGTTGCTAAGAAATAACAGCCGCACGGGTCAATCGATCAGGTTAAGCTACGCTTGCCGCGGTTGGTCCGTGGATGGCTGACCATCTTTACATATCAAGACCCCTCCGTGCCTCGGAAAGCACGTCAAGCCGTTGGTCCCGGCTGTCATTCGTGTATCTTTGACAGTCGTTACGGGTCGTCAGAAGCCCGAAAGTCTGACAACCAGTCTTACCAAGGGGTATCGTATTACCCAGTAACTGGGTTGTGGAGGTCAGATAGGCAGTCGCTCCATGTAAAATACTGATATTCAGCTGCATCCGGTTTGACTGGAAGCCGACCCCAATATAGTTGGGAAAAGGCTAGGCAGATGATGATGATCAAGTTCCCATGTTAGTTAATTTTCTTTGCGAAACTCGTCTTCCTTATCTATGATATGTTAGTTACATACGTTACTTCGTAAATTGATTAAAACAGCCATTTAGCTGGTTAAAGCGCATGTCACACACTAATCACCGTAATGACACTTAGCAGTGACCTTTAGTACACAGCTACTGTTCGTGCACGCATGTCGGTAGCAGTCTCTGTGACGACGCGACCAGACATCGTCGATTGTAAGAAATATTATAAGTTTATTTCTAAATTAATAACTAAAATGCATGTTTAATTTAATTTTATGGGACTTTTTTAAACAATACTGAAACACTACTCCGATATAATTAGGTAGGTACTTATATTATAAATATTATTCGTACTTACATTGCCAAAAAATATTATAGTCTGACTTTTCAAAGTTGAGAATGGAATAGTAATTAGTGCCTCTGTAGGTAAATTTATGTGCTTGGAGTATTAAATAAATAATAAAATATTAATAAAACTTCAAGCAAATCAAATAACTACGAGCTTAAGACTGCTTACACTACAAACAAAACACCATCATATCACAACATAGACAAACAAAGATATGCAAAAATCTACAGAACCTAAAACTCATCTGACAATAGCGTCCCACCCCTAGCAGTATAAGGGGTAGAGGTCACCGCGGCGCTTCCGTCAACCTGTTGGACGTCCAGACACGGACGCGGCGATTAATGCGTCCCCACACTATGATGTACCGATAGCATTCGCGGCCACTTCACTATTACTTCGGTACCGGTTTTTTAGCGATCTTAGATTGCGTGCTGTCTCTATGTATGATTTAGTTACATAGTGCAGGTAGTGTACATATTTGTTACGGTATACAGCTGAACTATTCCTGATCACATAGTAAAAAAAAATTTTTGAACCATTAACCGGTATTCCTTCCTACGCTCTTCAAAAAACGTAGCTGGTTTACTACCTAAATAGTAAGCATAATTATACCTAATTATGAACATTTACTACATATTCTCAAAGAAGATGCTATTGGGCGTTTTCATGTAACTAGGCTTCATTGCTTGATTTTTTATATACCTATATCTCTCCCTAGTAGTAAATGAATACTTATGTCAGTTAAAAACAGGCAGACAGATGATAATAAGTACTTGTAGAAATATTTAACGGCGCACCGAGCTATTTATACACACAAACACGTTTATATAACCCTTGTTTGAAGTAGTAAACAATTTAATTAAAATCTAGGGAAATATATTGGTATTATTGGGGATATAATAATATGCTAGGCAGTATACACGATGGAAACACGATTAAAGTTACCTCTTTTCGAGTAATGTTTCCTCTATTTCCCTATTTTTTATCTAATTAGGTATGTAATTTGATATTATGATTCATTTACTAAAATAAAGTTCGTAGATGACTGGAGCGTTTATATACGTTAGTATTTTTTTTTTATTTAAGAGTAATATTGATGAAAACAACAATGAAAAACATTGAAAAAGTGCAAGTGTGGTTATTTTTTCTACTCTTTACACGTAAAGAAAAAGACAGAGACAAAGGAAAACGCTCGATGCGCCCTTAATGATAGTGATAACTATGAAAATGATAATTAATTTTCCCGACTGTATCTTCTTGTAAGCGTAACTATGTTGAACTTATATAGGAGCCAATTAGGATGGTAATTATTGAGCCTGATTGAATGCTCTGCTCAGCTGATTTGCGTTCGGACACAAGGCACAAGACACATTCATCCGGTGTGCATAAGGACACTAATCCCTTGAACCCACTTACCTAGCCTATGTTTACGCATATTTAACATTATTAAGTAGATACCAATTTTATTGTAATCTCACACCCAATACTATGCTAAACAAGTGGCCATCTCTGAGTAATGGATACCCTTGCATCGACTGCGGCCATATTCTATTCATTATGATAATTAATTAGTTACAATGACCATTATTATAGCCTGTTCATAAAAAGGTCAAATATGCCTACCTACATGAAAGTGTGACATAACATGCCTGTGCTATAAAGAGGCTCAAAATTGTATTAAACTTCATTAGATCTGCTGCTTTACTCTGCATTATAATCACAATATTACTCTCGATTATTTAGCTTTGATTTGTCTGCGTTATGTTTATTTTCAAAATCAGAGTTTACTACAAATAGATCTAACTAAGAAAATACGCAACCCGCACTGGGCCCGCGTGGTGGATTACGGCCCACTCCTCCGACGAGGCGTGTGTCCCAGCAGTAGGAACATTATAGGCTGGCTGACCATGCTAAGAACATTGTTCAACTGACAAATGCTGTGGAAATCAGGCTATTTTAATGACGCTGCGAAAATAAGCAAGCACTAAGGTAGCCCGCGAAATTCTAATTTTCTTACGATTTTTGCAATTTCCAGCTCAGTGTCTGGATGTATGTTGATTAAAATATGATTCGCGACCGTAGCTGACCACCATTGACGATCCAAATTGCGTTCAATGATTGACGGCGTATTATTTGGCCAGAGATGACAGCCGCGCCATACGTAACGGACTATAAAACATACTGAATCTAATTCCTGAATGGTAAACCTTAAGAAGGTTCACATAGAAACTATATTGGCTAAACAGTAGCTTACCTACGCCCTGCACCAGATTCAACACCTAAACAAATCCCTATAAGCTTCAGACCTGAAGTTAAGACGTAAACGTTTGCCTGCATTTTGGTGCGTTTACCAACCAGTTTTGAGTCTGATTTCGTCTGAGTTCTGAGACAGACGACTAGACCGAAACAGACCGAGCGAATTGGGGATGAAGACAAAGAATGCTGACCTCATTACCTTGTCAGACTAACAGTCGGAAAGATAAAGAAAGGGAAAATCGCTCAACTACTCCGCTAGTGGTTTCGATAAGAATTTGGGACCGCTTCAAGCTGTTACCAAACCTTGATTAGAGTTTGCCTTCTGTCTCTTCACTGTTGCTTTGCCACCAATATATTGTCTGCACATGTTGAAAATGTTCAATTTATGTAATCGAAAACATCACATCGTTTATCTAACTGCAACGAAACTAAATATTAGAATTACACATATTTGTACAATTGAACAGGGTGTAGATGCAAAATGAACTCTAGGACAGTTTAGGTTCATTTCACATCTGTTGTCAGTCACCTTCTTGACGTACTCAAAGGTGACTGTCATTGAAAGTGACTAAGGGCTGTTTTAAACAAAGTTTTTGTATGGAAAATCTGTCAAAAATTAAAAATTTATTCGCTAGATTAGACTTATACTAGGTTTAAAAGTTTGTTCTAATTCGCCCTTAGCAAGTTATAAATTCCGCAGCTACAAGTTTTGTACGAAACGTTATTTATTGTATCCTCCTATCATCGCCAGCCATGTCAAAAACTCACCAAAAACCTAATCAACTGAACTTACAAGACCGGCCAAGTGCGAGTCGGACTCACACACGTCATCGGTTAATTTGTCAAGACATACAGTGATTAAGGTCGAGCAAACAACGCCGAAAAAACCACGTTCTTGTATGGCCACTTTAATTTTTAATTTAATTTAATTTTTATAATTTGTTATTATAGCGGCAATAGAAATACATACTCTGTGAAAATTTCAACTGTCTATCTCGGTTCGATTCATGAGATACAACCCGCTGACAGACAGACGTACGGACAGCGGAGGCTTAATAATAGGGTTCCTAACCAATCAAAAAGCCCACTAGGGCCTCGGGGTCCGAGTGCTCATCGAGTATTTCGGGACATCGCCAAGCGGTTGGTCAACTCTTCACGTGACCAGAGGGCTGACCTATTTTTAGCCCAAAGAATCAGCATTGGCATCCAACAATGGCAATCATTATTTATTATACAGGGTGTAAGGGACAGCCCTCCGCAAACTAACAGGGTGCATTCAGCTCCTTATTTTGAATCATATTCCACCGGAAATATTCTCAGGAAAATTTTCATTTCTTTTTCTCGTATTTTCAGTTACCTTTATTTCAATGTGAAATTACATTCTCTGTACGCAGCACTCCTTTTATGTGAATAAACAGCTAAAATAAAAAAATCAGCAATGGATGTTGAAACACTTGGCGGCGGCAGGCTCGCTGCGCTGCCGTTCGCTACGCGCGTTTTGCCACGGTAACGATACATTGCGTGTGAGGTAATAAAACAAATCAAGTTTGTTGGATTCCCATAACGTTCCTGAAATAATTTCATGATATACTGAATTCACCCCATCAGTCTGCGGAGGGCTGTCCCTTACACCCTGTATACTTGGATAAAATGTATATGTATATTTTAGTGTTATCTTGTATATTGTAATTAATATTATACCTAGATACTTAAATAAAGTTATATTAGGTAAAAAAAAAAAAAAACAAAAACCAAATAACAATAATTGTCATCATGCCGTATTACGACGAAACTTTATGTTAGTGTTGTGATAGCAATTCATTCGATTTGAAACATAATAGTGACGTAGCGATCGGCAATTAACATAAAATACAATTTATTGCCGATATATCGACGCTTCGGAACTATTACCGATTATGATGCAAATTTTAATTATGTCTATTACAGTTGTTTAATTAATAAAAAACGTATCGAAACGAATTTTTAATCGAGGTGCGGGTCACGTGTGGTTTTTTTATACTGGAAGTAACAATGTTGTCAGGTTCCCGTTTAAACTGGCCATATTAGAAAAGATTATGTGAAAACGTACCTACCCATTTTATGGCAAGAATAAGAAGGGACATTCAGTGTTGAAGCTTACGTTCTATCAAAAAATGGTAGAAATACATACATGACCCTCCATCAGAAGCAGTCAAGCAAAAAACAAAGGACAAGGTCAAGGTTTAAAAATTTTAAAAAAACTTTATAATTCAGACCTTGATCCATATTGTGTTAGTATGATACACTTATACAAGATGTAACATAAATAACGCACAACCTCTTAAGGAGTCATTGTACTCATCATTATGAACAATTTTTCTGTGGGACCAAAGCTGAAATCGTGAAAAAAAAATCAGCTGCTCCCTACATTTTGTCGAGTTATGCGAACATAAATGTAGAGAACAGCTGATTTTTTTCGCGAATTTAGGTTTGGTTCCATAGTAAAAGTTATTCATAATGATGAGTATAATGACCCCTTAAGAGGTTGTTCGTTATTTATGTTACATCTTGTATACTTAATAAGGGAACGGTGAACAGAAAGTATCCTAACTAGCACGGAACAACTGATTTTGTGTTTCAAAGAATAAAACTTAGTGGGGTAATCAAAATGTCTCCAGATAGCTATCATGTAAGTAACGTTACAAGGTGAAGTTCTACGAGGGTATAATTATATTAACGGTCTCTACTTTCAAATATTTCACATATTAAATTATTTATATTGGTCGCAGTGACCAAGGAATTCCTAAGGTCGCTACTAGGTACTTTAACTAAAGAACATTACAAACTAATTACAACAAATTAAGTACACTGAAATTCTCAATAATAATTAGCTCAGCTAATTACCCGTCCAGGTGTGAAAGTCACCACCTACCATCATTTATCATATATTTTTTATGTAGCTCATGTCCTTACAGGTCCAAAGTTTCAAGCATTAGTATGCGATGTACGGCCGACATTATTTGCATATCGATAAAGGTTAACAATGCAATTACGCGTGTCGATACTCGATAAACAATAAAACAAAATCGACAGCACTAAGTTTCCGCGGATTTAGTGAGGACGATCTGTTTGGTCGGGTCGTTGTCGTGTCGTTGGTCAACACGGTTTTTGCTATACAGCAGGGCATTACGTAATATAATATCATGTATTGTTTAACTAAATCAGCGGGGTAATTGCGTACCACACATAAAAGGACAATTGATCGCAATCGGGTTTCATTTTGATAGTTCATCCACGTTCATTGCATTATTTACGTTATTGAGCAGAAGAAGTTTTCAAACCCATGAAGCAATGGATTAGTTCCGTCAAAACTCTCGGATTGATTGAAATGTGTTACACATTTAGCGTGCTGCTCCGTTAATGGATTAATCAACTGAATGTTTGCAGTACCTACACAGTTTAAAATCGGTTTCTTTTAAGTTGCTGTACGAAAGATAATGGAACTAATCAATATGTGATTGCTATAGGTAGTTGCAATTAAACTGACAAAGAGACACAGAGAGTTAGGGAAAGTGAATAATTGCAGATTTAGTGTACTGACGAATATCTTTACCTACCTATGTTTTCATCCCAAAATGAAAATCATGAAATCGTATCGCTCTCGTGAGTCCAAAAAGCCATTATTCATGAGGCATCCGCAGTGGACATGCAATAATTATAACTAAACACTCCAACATTCACGGCAGGCAAATAATAATTCAGAAACAACTATTATTACAATAATGTTCCTATTAAATTATGTTAAAAATTTACACCTATACGGTACGCGGCTAACTATGCATTTTACTATTAAATAATGTAATTCAATTACATATAAAATGATGTTGGTAGATTTACAGGTACAATAAATTATATTCGTGAGTTTAGTTTTAATTTTTATAGGTACATAATTTTCAAGTGAAAGGCGACGATGCATTACTAAGAAATACATTAAAATGTTAATTATTTGAGAAACTAAGAATTAGTAGTTTTATTTTAGTGTAAAGAACATTGATCAAAAGCGGTTGTAAGATTTTTGAGCTTTCTGTTGATTGGATTTTATTTCATGATTTTTCTGAGAGATTTTCCGTTGCAGAACATTTGGTAAATTAATAACTAAGTTTTGATTTGGGCCCCTATATCTACTAGATATGCCTCTTCGTTTCGTATTTGATAATAGGTAAGTACTTCATTAGTCATTACAGAAAAATTGGCATACCCAACCTTTTCCAACACCTTCACAGGAGTGGGCCAAGACACTCCGCCTTGGCCCACTCCTGTGCTACAGAGGTTCTACTTCTCGGTCTGCGCTCGAGTCCTACGGCGATTAGAATATTTGCTGCAAGTCGCACCTGCATCCACCTGTATAGCTACTGATAACCTCTGACTGCAATCAACAATCCCGTCTCTGAGCTCAGCGCGCCGGGCTAGCCCGTATTCTCTCACAATCGGTTAACCCGTAAATGTCACTGGTGTCAATAACGTCACATCGACGTCAGACGAAACATTTCTGACATTTATTATTCGATACTGCCTATTGATCTAATGGTACTGAGCTCAGGGTCCTGGGTTAAGCGCGGGTAATGTAAAGTGTTAAGTATGGGGTTTTCCATCAGGATTTTTGCCCGGTTAGTGGCAATAGCTTCGTCTCTTATTACATGGGACTTAAACATATCAAAAGGTGGTACCTACTAAAACTTCTGCCTAACTCTTCGGAGTGAACGGGCGTGGTTGTATGTTATGTAATTAATTTACAAAACCGTCTGACCCATTTTTTGCTTCAATATCGATCTATTCGTATCTCCCGATCACTGATCCAGATCTCTTCAATGCCAGACATGACGTTTGATTGACGGATTGACGGACAAACACGCTGATTGGATATAATTACGATGCATATTTTGTTAATAAACAATTGTCTGAACATTTACTGTTGAAATCCGTCCTATTCGAAGCTAATAAAGTTGACATTCGTATGGTTCGAGAGAAAGAGTAAGTTGGTGAAGTATCCTTAGAAATTATTAGTCGTGGCGGTAGGTTCGGTATTTGAAATCATTGTGTTGTGATGGGATCAAACAAGATCCTTATTCAAGTCATTTTGCGGTTAATTATATATTATGATGGTAGATGAAACGGTTATAGTTACACAGCAATGATGATAGTCTAGTCAATTTAATATTAAATTGACTGTTAAAATGTGCTATTAGCAGGTTGACTTGCGTTTTGTTAAAGTTTTATTCTCGAAGTTCGTCTTTCTACTCAGTTCCATGTTCTGTAAACATTTTTGTTCAGAAGAGAAAGCACCTGCCACGCACTCTTTAGCATTTAGGATTACATGATAGTTGTGTCATAGGAAAGCTAACACGATTACACATGTCAGCAAGTCAATTTCTATTGTTTTGGCAAATGGTGTAAATGTTACAAAAGGTTGGCAAATGATAAGTTTAGGTTATTGGACAGCAACACTGTACTTATCTGTTGGCTATCGCAGAACGATACCAACGAACGGTACCAACAGTTCTGCGATAGCCAACTCGGCTTAAAATCTCTTATTCTTCCATCCCTGGAGCTAGACCACCACCTCTTAAAGCAGTATTATTGTAATCTTACTTGAGTGTGGGAAAGAGATGGAGCTAGACGTCCTGTATAGCTCCATCTCTTTCTCACACTGAAGTAACATTAAAATTATACTGCTTTAAGAGGTGGTGGTTGGCCCCCTGGTCCCGTTATGTAGGGTCGGGTCTCTTTACTTTTCTGTGCTAAACTTTTCGCTCTTGGGTTGTCGGTTTACATTGGACTACCAGCGCGCACTGGGGCAATTGCATAACACACTTACAGTAGGAATCGGTTTCATTTTGACAGTTCAACAACATTTATTGCGCTATTTACGTTGTTGAACAGACAAATTTTTCGAACTTAAAAAGCAATGGAAGCATTGCTTCAAAATGATTCAGATTCTGATTGATAGTGTGTTATGCAATTAGGGAGCAGGTCAATGTCGGGCGACCTCACATTTGTTCCGGTAAGTTCAAAAGAATTAGAAATACATGGCCTCACACCACATGGTCCTCACTACGTCATTTGACGTGACAAAGATAGAAGAGTTGCTTGTGAAACAGAAGTAGAGAAAAACTATTTTCAAAGGCAAGAGGTGCACCCCTAGATGGATCGAGCATCTACCCAGATCCAATTCTATAGATTGGTAGTCTACTGAATACCAAAATTTATGATCGTATATTTATCTGTGAGTGCGTAATCAACAGGTGTATTATCTTATCCAACTTTATGTAAAGCTTACAAAACTATTCATTAGATTGAAAACAAAACTCATCGGGCGTGCGTCAGCGTGGGACGGCCGTCCGTCTTGCGAGGTGCGATTGATGGTCAATCGTACTAATAAACAGAATAGTTATACGGCATTGCATGCGTTTAATGAAAATAAAATTGGTAAGATAAAATTGAAGTTGTTTGGTTAGTTGAGATTACGGCTAGTGTAAAGGTAGGAGCATTTGCCTGTGGTCGATTTGGATTTTTTTTAAGGAACTGAATCGAGTAAATATAGGAATTCATAATAAGTACCTATCTATCTACCTACACGTCGAATAAAGTACCAGATATGAAAGTGATGGAAATATTAGACCAGTGTAATAGTGGACTCTTCTTTAAGACATGCTGCAACATGTCTTAGGACAAATGACAAGGAAATTAAGCACAACTGAATGACAAAAAAAAAATCAAGACAGAGAAGAACCGTCTTATTACAAAAGAAGGTTTATCCATAAAGCATGGAGCCATTTTTGAATTTTGTAGTTCTTAATACAAAACAAGTTGTCAGTTTTGTGTAAAAAACTGTATTTCAATCACTGTTACGTTCTTAATACAAAAACTGGCTTAATGGTTTATTAAATCGTGTCAAAGGAAGAACCTTGTTTTATAATAAGATTGAGAAGAAATTACAACAATTAGGAAAGCTCTAAGAACTACAGAAACATATTAGGAACAGTCATTAGTTGTCCTAATCATTTCAAAACCATTCCACACCAAATTCAAAATTCAAAAAAGGATCAGCCGGTAAAGTAACGCCCAAAAATATCTGCAGCGCAATATTATTTGATATAGGTAGGTACATGGAGTTAACACTCCGCTGCATTCATTCCCGCCTGATTGATAGAGTGATTGATTGGCACATGACGCAAACACTCCCGATGTAATAGCCCAGTAAACAGGTTCGCAATTCGCGACTCTACCTCTAAATTGAAATTAATATTTTTTGTTTAATCTGTGTACATTTCTGTTTGTTTAGGTTTTTTGTGTTGTTTGGATGTTTGGTTTTTGATGTTGTTGTTTAAAAGAACATCTAATAACCGACTATTGTGTGTTTAATAGATATCTTCGATTTAGTTTGTCAGTCGCAATCATCTATTAAGATAGGTAGATAGATAGAATACTGTTTATTATGTCACCATAATATTACAGGGGGCTGGGGGGGGGGTGGGCAGGCGGGGAAGGGGTTTACTTTTATTGAAGGCCAGATGTCTGAGACAAAATGCTCCATATTGACTTCACCCCAATAAAAACTTTCCATTATGAAATAAGCAGAAGTTTGCGCCCCAATGACACACACACAAAAACAATTGCTCCTCCGGTACCAACTTCCGTGCACCCGAAACACACAAACAATCACACATCCATACTCAATAACGTTTCGCAACAGCATCTTTACAAGTCATTAGACGTGCCACCCCCCCCCCCCACGCTTCCCCCTCACCCCGAGGGCCCCGCACCCGTTTGTAATTAACTGAGGGCCATAAATTGACCGTAACTGTCATATCATATTGATTTAGTCCCGTGAGCGTACCTACGCCTTGCTCGGAGTTTTCAGCCTCGCTGGGGTAGGGGAAAAATTAAAATTGTTTGGATTGACGCTATCGGGGTGCGGTGTATCGGGGTTGATGCTCATGTTACAGCTTCAATTCTATTCTCTGCAGGCGAATTTGTGACTGGGCAATTGTGAAGTAGGGGTCATTTTATAGTTGCTCTGTGCACGTCATACTGTCTCGTACAATGACAAAGTAACTCATTTCACATTGCTATGAACGTTTACTGAATCATACTTTTACAGAAAATTATTTAATCCTTGACTGAGTTAGTGATGGCCAGCAAAATTACAAAGTGTTGAAAAAATTACAATCACCCAATTTTATTTTCGTTCATCTATTGAAACAGATTCATTCATTCTTTCATTCGCTTTATTCATAACAACTAATTTATCTCATTGAACGTTTCAATTGCATATCAGAATTCCGTAATAAAACAAACATTGGGGGATTCAAAAATAGTAGGAAATCAAACATGATACGACTCATTTAAATCATATTCATATACAAAAAATTCGTTCCGTATGCATATACATACGTTTGTGCCCACACAGAGCCGTGAATGAAGTGAAGACAGCATTATTACCGCTTTGCAACGATTGAGACTGTCAAAACAACGCTAACTAGCGAAATCGAACAACATTTGGCCGGCGGATGATAGAAAACAAACATTTACTTGCCATTCTTAAACAGATGATCCGATTCAACAAACATTATTGAACGAATTTACGAGCCATCGAGATCAAAGTCGTAATACAAAAATATCTACAGCAATCAGGAGAGGGGCATTAGTTTCTTAAGAGCTGTGCTTAAGGAGCAATTTTGTGCGTGAAATGACTTTGATGAATGCCGATGCAAATGTGGGCGCCATGTTTTTTTCCCGCGCCAACAATCGCGCTCTGCTGCCGCATCGAAGCTTCTTTTTTCTACTGTAAGTTCCTGATCGCGCTAATTCTGATTGAGAAGCATTTTTTGTTTCAATTGTGTAACATTTTAGACACGTTCTCGATATTTCGATGATTGGTGTGGCGATGGTTGATCAAAGACGGCCTGGATCTCATTCAGCCTTGATGTGTGAAAGATTAATACGTTTTTACAAATATTGGAGCAGATGTTTGGACAATAATTTCATAGCTGATACGAAACTTTGCAACTGGACTCTACATCGATGATTCTTTGATTTGGTGCTATTTTCATAATTTGAATACTTGTTATGAATTAGTTTCATACATTTCTTCTTTGTCCTGTCCGAAATACCTACAACTGTTTTTATTAGACTAGATTAATCTAATCTTATTAGAGTTATCGTCACATACTTTAATCGATGCAAATATCTTGTGTTTTATTATGCAAAATTTTCAACACAAGATTATGTTTGACCCATCTCTATTTTCCAGCAACAGTTTTCTCGTCTCTGTTTACATGCTCCTTATTTCAGTTCATCATGGCCGTTATCTCTATCGGTCACATTCTCACTTGTCAGTTGTCAGTCAAACTCATGATCTTCAGTGATTTGAGATAGTGTGATTTATAAGATAAACCAAAATGATATTAAGGATATACATATTTATGTTAACATGAAGTGAACTCTGTATCGTGGTGTATTTCGTTATTTCAACAGGAGTTTTCATGTTAATTTTCGGCAATATTTCATCTAATTTTTGAATGACTCCAAATCTGATACACGCAGAGTTAAACATGGTTACTTCTTAAGAAAATATATATTCATAGTAATGTCTATTTTACATAAACTAACATGCATCTCTCCGGCGCTGATCTAGTCACGAAATCAATACATCAGTCTGTAGGAAAGCACACTACTACTGCAACTCCTTGCCTACACCCAATTTGACAGCGGCCATTAGAAAAAAAACGGGTTTTATTTATCGCCCCACTAAAATTCCTAGTGATTTCACATCTAGGTAACTTATCTTATAAATCGTGAAATGTGTCAATTAACTCCAGTTTAATGTCGTATTTATGTTAATAGACGTCTGACGGACATTTTTGGGCATACACAAAAAGAGACTCGGCAGGATGCGACCGGCACCACGACACCAGTACACTCGGGTATTTTTTAAATGTCAAATGAGTTAAATAAGTGTTGCGGCTTGAGGCCGCGTGACGGCTGATTGATTGGTTGATTGACTTTTCGCATTCAAGGGTTAATGTTTGCTTCTTTTTTGCTTTACCAAAGCGAAAAATTTCACTGGTTTATTTAAAGCCTGATCAATCAGACGAATAAACATTTTTTATTTTAGTACTCATAAAATTGATTGCCAAAAACGACTACCAAATTAATCGATATTCAAAGAAACGTAAATTAGTTAATGTGACATAAAATTCTTCTAATTTATCATTACTATAATAACCATCAAATGAATTTAAGAGAAACAACTAAAAAGCTGTCAGAATTTATGTATATTGAGATCATTTAGGTAATAAGAAAGAATTAGTAAGAGCTTAGCAACCAAACTGATTATTAATAAAAAATCTAATTTCAATCACTACTTTAGTAGATGGATGTCATAAAAATAATATAAATAACGTAATATAAATTATTGGGGTATCGAGAAACCTCATATCGATGTTAATAATCGTAGTGGGATACATCTGTTAATACATTCTTGATTATCAAACCGTGGGACTGTTTGTATGTTATTTATGTATCGTGCTTCAGTTAACGCATTGATCGGAGCTACAGCCGACGTAAATTTTAATGACGGAACCCAAAAAAACTATTTTTATAAGTAATGGTACATCAATACATAAATAATGGGACCAGTCTGAGGAACTAGTACCAATAACGCGAATAAAAATAAATATTACTTAACCATTCGAAATAAATATGGCGGATGATTTATGGCGTTATTGACATTGGGTGCGCGGGCGCAGGCGGCCATCTTGGCAGCTAATTGCCAGTCTGTCATTAAATCAGTCACGCATCGACTATAGACGGATGTTCGAATATTTGTTTTGTGGCGACACCTAGGCAAATTTACATTTTTATTATATTTGATGTTAAATGACTTTCAAATCGTCAGGCCAATCGGTTCGATACCACTCGGTGGTCTATGCAAATATCTGGAACAGGAGTAACGCCTCTTTGATTATCAATTTGTTTTAGCATCTGTTTATCCAGAATGAGGTTGTTTTAGGCGATTTATTAATTAACAAACATTATGGAACGTGCTTAATGTTGGATCATATTATCGCCTATTAGCAAATTTTAGTGGTCAAACGTATTTCCCATAGGAACGAGATACCGAACTATGTAATAATTCTATAGACATTGCTTTGTGTAAATGCAAAAAGCTTTTTTATTTCGGATAAAACTGAGGAGTCGATCATTAGTAAGCGATCTGGTTCTACTTCGACGACCTCTTGTAATCTTTAGTTTCATTTCATTTCAACTGTATTATTTGTTGATTTTTCTCATTTTAATTCTAGTAACATTATTACTAATGCACTCTATGAGTTGTTGCTACGGGTAAAAGTATTAAAGAGTATGTAATAGGATGAACCGTTGCGGTACCGGCTACAAAAGTACCTTGATACCGGTACCGCTTGAAGCTACGTCTATGGTAACTTGTTGCACATAAAGTTACACATAACTACATAATAATGTACCGTTTACTAACACTTGCGGGTCCAATAAAGTTTACATGGGAACTAGTGGACTACTAGGAAGGACCTATTGTTACACCTATGGTAGTAGATGTGGCAACCGTGTTTTCAATCATGAACATGGTTTGAATTTCATAAAAAGCTAATTGTTACTTAAAAAATGGGACATTGAAGGAGGGACTTGTGGCTAAGTAATAACAGTCGTACGGGTCGATCGATCAGGTTAAGCTACACTTGCCGAAGTTGGTTCGTGGATGGGTGACCATCTTTACATAAAACCCGTCCGTGCCTCGGAAAGCACGTTAAGCCGTTGATACCGACTGTCATTCGTGGATCTTTGTCAGTCGTTACCCCTGAAAGTCTTACCACCAGTCTTACCAAAGGGTATCGTATTACTCAGTAACTGGGTTGTGGAGGTCAGATAGGCAGTCGCTACGTGTAAAATACTGGTATTCAGCTGCATCCGGATAGACTAGAAGCCGACCCCAACATCATTGGGAAAAGGCTAGGCAGATGATGATGAAGGAAAGGCGATTAAAATCACTGATTCATAGAAAACATGAAAAGAAAAAAAAAATGTGGCCTATTACTGGTTACAAGTAAAAATAAATATGTAAGAAAATCAACGTTTGGAATTTAAATTTTAGATCCTTGAAAAAGTATTTAAACTCAAGCAGGGTTTTAAGCAGGTTATGGGAATATTGAGCAGCCTCTTTTAATGCTTCCCATGAAATGTTTATTTTACAATTTAAGTTGTGTAGTACTTACACACAGAAAATAAGACAAGAAAAAATACTGGGAATGAAAAGTACAAGGTGCTGTTTGTTTTTATAGAAATAATTTCCAGCAGAAAAGTTGGAATAAAAAGAGTAGTGGATAGGTTCAGTGTAAAGGAATTAAATAATTGTATTCATCCACAAAGATAAACAATGTTTCTAGTTTCTTTAACGTTATTTCAGCCAAGTCCAGATTTTAATTTTGTTGGTGAAATGGTGGCTTTTTATAACAAATATAGGTTTCATCTAATTTCTCTTTGCCCATTCAAGGTTAGGTGATCGGTTACAAGGAAATTCCCAGAAAAAATAAAAATGGTTGATGGGAAAATGGTCAAAGCTTCTGACTGGCAACATGCTTTTAAATACTATAAAGGAAGAAAACAGAGTTAACTTTGTAAGTTTAATATAGGAACTTAATTACCTACTGGAAAAAGAACTTAAGATAAAAAGTAGAGATAGGGTAAGAGAAGAAAATCATGCTGATGAAGATAATAACCGTTTTATTCTTAACAATGATGTAAATATTACCAACGATAACGTAGCTAATTTGACTCATTTGTAAAAAACTAAAACCAAATGGTTTCAAGAATAATACAAAGAACATGACAGTATCATCTTCAAATCGTGTCAATGGTATGTAAGGATATTAATTTGTCTATTGTGTTGTAGTCTATTGGCTCGTTGAGATCATCTGAAGTGTAGCGTAGGCGCAGGTAGGTGTAGAGCACTTGGGACCGGTGTTGAATGTGACACTACGAATGATACAAAATCGAGGTAATAGAGAATTGATACTCAGAGGTAAAATGGGTCTGGTTATGATGGAAGGCGACAAAAACTGCTAGATTAATGTTATTTTTTTTTAATTAATATATATATATATGTTTAGCCAAACCTACGGAATATAACGTAAGGCAATGCTTACAGTGTCTTGACGACAGATATTCTTTCTTTGTAAAGTGTCATGCCTTGTAGGTACTATTTAAAAGGAGTCGGACAAATGGCATTTTCTATACAGCTACCACGGCACGATTAACTGTCATCTCACCAACATCTGCGTAGCCTTTTCCTTATTATGTTAGGGTTGGCTTCCATTCTACCAGGATGCAGCTACCACCGGATCCCTATACAGCTACCACGCAATTAATCTCTTAATTATTAATCTGCGAAAATTCTTGTGCAATTTGACTATTTTCTGACTTCACAAACCAGTAGTAGAAACTAGAAAAGGCAGTTCAACTATGAGCATCGCTACGACAAAGTGGGTAAGGATGTAAGGTACCTACTGGGCACATCCATCAATCTGCCTAGCCTTTTCCCAACTATGTTGGGGTCGGTCTCCAGTCCAACCGGATGCAGCTGAATACCAGTATTTTACATGGAGCGACTGCCTATCTGACCTCCACAACCCAGTACCTGGGCAATACGATACCCCTTGGTAAGACTGGTTGTCAGACTTTCGGGTTCAAATACGTAGTAGAAAGAAGTAGGAAGAGAAAAGACTATGATGTTGAAAAATAAATATAATTTAAACCAACTTTTGGGTGGATTTCAAACTATCAATACAAAGAATGACCACTATTTAATAAATTACTATTAATAAAATGTATTTACTTGTATGAAGTTTTTAATATTCTGAATATAGAATAAGCGATGGACCCAGTAAATAAAATTGCAGTTAAAAATATATTTGCGACAGATGTCCTGCGGGATATGTCAATGTCCTTTCAATTATAGGAAATTGGTTATATTTCTCAAGCCACGTGGGTTACAGCCGACATGTTTAGCTAATGGAGTAAAAAATACATTCAATTACAATAGTAGCTTGTCTTCCTACTATAATATTATAAATGTGAAAGTTTGGGAAAATGTTTGCATGTTTGTTACTCAATCACTCAAAAATGGCAGAACGGATTTGGATGAAATTTTGCACATAGATAGCTTATAACCTGGACTTACACATAGGATGCTTTTTATTCCGGTGGACTGACATCCACGATAAAAAACCGCGCGAAAAGCTAGTATTAAATATTACATGAAGGTTGTTAATGTGAAATATATTCCTTTAGTAAAAATTAATGTTTGCTGTCCCTGAAATAATTTTATAAACAATATTTTCATGTAGAGAAGACTTATTTTGGTCAATAAAATGTGTTTTCAGCACAATTGGTTCTTAAAGCAAATCATTTAGAAGTAATAAATTTATTTTCTTTTTTTAGGTACCTGATTCTCAAAAAGTTCATATCATAAATTAATAATAACAAAAAAAAGATTATTATTATAATTGAATCCCTAAAATATGAATCATAAATATAATATATTCACGACCATAAACAAGTCAAAGTTATGGAAGATCTAGCAGATGTCGCGTCACATGGCATCTATAAATTTTAACTTGTCGTATTCAAAATGCTGGGTTCAAATTGTTTAATATTATATCCATAACTGATAGGTTTCGTGGCAGGAATATTTAAGATAGGAATCAATAGTTATATAGTTTTGTTTGGGAAATAGGTAATACATATAAAAAAATATATACAAATGGGCAAAGAAAACTTAAGCGCAAGCTGGAAATACACTTTTTTTGCTAATTTAATTAATTTTAGTATTTATTTACTATTACCACTTAGGTACGTATGATTATTATAATAATAGATATAACAACTCTTAAACATTCTTCAAATAATTACGCTCAACGCTTTAACGTTCTCTCATACCCATTAGATAACCATAGATAACATTTGGAGAAGAAATGGTTTCAAAAATTATTCTAAGCTTGATTCACCTGTCAAACACAAAGGGCCCAAAAAATGGTTAATTTAATTATTCAAATACAAAACGTGCAGTAGAAATATTAATCAATTTGTTAATTGATAAATACTTTTAAAATAATAATAAACAATGCAAACTGCTAAGGCTGACCATTGTTTAAATAAAATGTTTGCTTAACAGCATAAGAACCAATACTAAATGGTTATTTAACAATAAAAATACTAAAGATAGACAATGCAAAAGCAACTTGCCCATAATTTTTCCATTAAGCATATCGTAATTAAACATTGCTTCGTTTTCAATCAATTATTAATCAATGTCATTCATGATTGCGACATTAGCAATAAAGCTTTACTATCGACTTCTATTGTACTATTATTTATGACATTTGATTGTCAGGTAATACTGCATTTGCGTCAACCGTTACGTCTTACGGTTTTGTTATTTAAATATTTATCTAATGCTATTTTTCTTTTCTGAATAAAATATATAAGTAATACCTACAATAATTATCTTATAATGATTTTTAATTAATTACAAGTACCAATGTTACTTTTTAAATTCATATATTATCACTTTCCGAGTTTATCTTGGACATAACTGACATCGGGGAAGGACAACATCTTGAGGAAACCTGGACTTACAGTTGATACATATAAGTTTGAAATCGCCAACCCGCCTTGAACAAGCGTGGTGATCAATTCTCGTGCCTTCTCAGTATGAGAAGAGGCCTTTGCCCTATAGTGGGACAATAATACGCTAGTATTATAATTATGATTGTTATGATGAATGTAACGCAATGGAGAATGTTACCTACCAGGAGCGAAGCCTTCATACAACCCGATTCCTATCGGCTTCCCTTCGGACCAACCACTCTTCTTAATGTCTACTATTGCCAAATAATATGGTACACCTGTGTGTGTAAATATGTATCACATGTGTATTACATAATCATATTTAAATACCAGTTTAATACATCATAAGATTAAAACCCTACAGGTGTCTGAGTTTATGAGGACTGAATATTTTTTTCTTCGGCTTCCCTCTAATGATAATTGTAGCTGCGCCACTGTTAAATACCTACCACAGTTTTATAAAAATAAAATTAGTTGCCTACCAATATTGCTTTTTATTCGTAATTACCATCACATCATTCAGTACTAAATTGTATTATTTTTTAGGATATAGGTAAAAAGACATTTCATCTTTTAGAAATATGTAGGAACAACAGAATCAGAAATTAATTGCCCATTTTTTTTTACAATAACAGAGTAGTTTTAGTAGGACCTATATTCTATTATATTTTTGTTTAATAATTGCTCAATATCAAAGCAATTTACTTATAATACTTATTACACTAAATTATAATATCTTACATAAGGGGTAACTTCAGTAGAATTGTATCGTTAATAGAATAAGTATTTAAATACCCGCATGCACTTAGTGGTTTTTGTAAGGTAATCAAATATTAAAAGTGATTAAAACATCTACAACATGTAGCATAGCATAACTAATAAAAAATACATTTAATTTTAATTACTTAATCATTTTCAATTTTAATTACACTAAAATATGAGGGTAAGTAAAGACTAGGACAAACTTTGAGTTTAATTTCTTTAAAAAAAAACTGCAAAAAAAATTTACAACTTCTCATCACATTCCTACCAAACAAATTTTGCGCTAGGCATATTGCGTTTTCCAAAACGTCTTTATGTACACAATGTTTATGATGCGGCGTCCTGCTCTAGCGCCCCGCCCCTGCCCCGCATGCTTACCCCCCTCCCCCTTCGCTCCCAGCATAGACGCGTTGCAGACGCTTGGGGCGCGCGCCACTCGACTATTTAAAATGACGACTGTGTGCATTGCTTTACAAAAATAAAGATGGCGGACTGGGGAAAAGGATGCCAGTGGATGCAAAAATATTGGACGTTTCTTTTGTGGTTTGCTACTTTTTCTGTTCTTTTGAGGGCTTGATAGATGCAAAAGTAATGCAGAAGTTTTCCTCAAGTTATGTAAGTTGTATTGTATGACGGGTAAACTTGACTCGAGGAACGTTTTTGATGCAGCTGTCAAGGTTTAATGTAGCATTGTGTAGGTACTATTATTTTCATTTCCTAAAAATGTTTTAGCGTTATTTGTTTAATTAGTAAGATCCTGAGAATAGTAATATTTTTCTTATTTAAACTTTAATTGTAATTACTACAAAGCTTAGATACTAATTTTTTTCAAAATTTTTATTTTCAGCATCTCTATGGCATCGAAATCTGGTTGACCATTAATGCAGCAATTGTTTACAGTTTTCTATCGCTTTGGAACTATCATAATTCAATTTTCCCATTTTTTTTTTGTAAATTCTCTTACATTCGTTTTTCATGGACTTAACTATTACCAGCGTTGCTGATCATTTAAAAGTATCTATAATATAAATAAATATCTATATATAATATAATATAAATATAATATAATATAAATATCTTCAATAACTTTTCGCGAACTTTATTCGACACCTATCAACCACATGAAACTCTTTCCATAACTATTCAACAATGCTCTAAGCTTGTCAGCATAATGAAAAACAAGGTAATTCACAATGAATAGTGTTTATGTAACACTTTATAGAATTTTCATGTAGTAATTCCTTTGTTACAGCATATTTTATCAGCAAACGCCCGGCACAGTACCGTCGCGGGCCGTCGCCGCATCCGCACTGAATTCAGCAGCCGTCACAAAGTTTTCAGAGCCCACCACGCATTGTGAAACTTAACAGTACTACACTAAACTATCTACTTCATCTAAATATACAAAATTCCATACATATTTTTCAAAGAAGCAGTTTAAAATGCGTGTAATATTGTTAAAAAGCGATAAAAATTTAAACGTAGTGTTAGCATTTGTTTGTCATGTATACTATAAGTATGCTCACCTTCGTTTTCCAATGAATATTCTTATTTGACAGACAATAAGAACACCGCTCCGCCTGTCACAGCGAGCACCTAAGCAAGCAATGCCACTCGAGACCCTCTCATATAACCATTGTTTTTTAAACTTCTATTTGTTTTCGAAATACGTGAAACGAATTCCTCAGCACATCAAACACTAAGTACGATGTCGTTGAACCTCTTTCCAATCCATCAATAGTAAACTTAAACAAATCAGCCGTATTTGAACAGATGGGCTGCGACGGTGTGTCGGTCGAGCAAATACGTTGAAAATGCTTACTGGAATCGCACAGCGTGGGTCACTTCACAAATAACTGACACTAAGTTAACTGGACACAATATTTGGCACAGCACGTGAACATGTCATTGGATCGTTTGCGCGTGTATCGTGGCGTGTTTACGCGGGCGAGAGCGAGCGCGGGTGGCGATGCGGTTGCGTCGCGCGCCGCGGCCGGAATGACGCGCGGAGCGGACGCCCGCCGACGACAGCGCCACGCGGCGCCGAACAGAACTAGCGCACTCAATCAAACGTCCAGCCGTGATAAGATGCAACTGCTTTTTTGCAACCTACTGCATTCTTATTGTGATTGATCTTATAAATTAAAATGGTTGCTTATTGTAGATATTATGCCGGTATTGAATTAAGTTTTGACTTTAGTTTAAACAGCTCTATGTTTCTAATCTGAAATTGACTTAATAAATCCATTATTTCGGTTTAATATAACCTGCATTTTCATCAAACCAGTTTCAAAGCAAAATATAATTATTTAAAGTACTATTTACTTAATATAACTTTAATTAACATAATTAGTTAAGTTTCCAAACAAAACTATCTGAGAAAACTGAATTAAAGCGAGAAATACTTCAATTTCCCGGAAGAAAATAAAAATAAAATCGAAATTAACCTGGAGAAAATCCAACTTAAAAAAATATGAACATGTCAAAACATTGCAAAAAGTCAGTGGGTCTGACGTGACCTTGCACCGTGCAGGCGGGCGCGCGTGCAGTGTCGCCGTCCCGCTCGCGGGGCGCGGCGACTAGGCCCCGCCCCCCGCCCCCCGCCCACCTCACCGCGCCGCCTTTTTACCTTTTTGCCCGCTGCTAACTCACTTTCGTTACGATTGTATACCTACGTTACTTAGGCTACATTAGATTTAAATAATTATTTTAATTATCATTTTTGATTGATTATATTATTTTTTAAATAATGCTATTTTATTTTCGTTAATTGATGTTTGAATGTTAGTATAAATGTTGATGGTCAATGGCTGAGAAGTAATAACTGGGTTCTTTTCTTGTTTTATATTTTATTTTGACTATAATTTAAATGGTAATGATTCGACGAGTTATAGTTTACAAAATAAATTCACATTTTCATTGCTTAATTTTTTTATAGGTAGGTATAGAAAGGAGAAGTTACTTAGTAATAAAAGGAGTTTTTTTTTCTTGAATTTTACCTTCTTTATTTCAATATTAGGCAGGCAGTGTAGGTAGGTTACCTACTACCTACCTGTTTAGTGTAGGTATTCATCAACAACAAAATTATTTAAAAATTGTTTAAAAAAAAATATTGCCTTTATACCTACCTAATATTTAAATAGGTATTTCAATGTGGTTAATAATAAAAATTAAATTAAACAAATATTAAATGTAGATCTAAGTATATATGTTTTTGTTTGTATTGTTACGAAAATTATTTAAATATGTATTACCTATGTATTTATTTATTACATAAGAATTAAAAATATCGACCCAAACATGTTGAGAAACGGCTAGGCAGATTTTTTGTTTTTTGGTTTAAGAATTTGAAATAAAAACTTAGTTTCAAAGATAAGTTTATTTAGGTATTAGTAAGTAATTTTATATTTTACCCTAAAAGGTTGATTAAGTAAATTAAAAAGGTATCAAGGTTAATTATAGACATCAAACGATCTTCAATATATTTAGGTACCTACAAAGATGATTCATTAGATGCACGTAATAATAATAAAAAGTTTGCACATTCAGTGTTCATTCCTGAAACACGTTACACCATAAAAACTCATATTTCCATTATGTTCTCACATAACATTTCTGGCTACTTTTACATAGCACCATGTTCCTTCACAAAGCACTTTACCGTCATAGAAATAAGGCCGAAAATCGAATAAAACATAACATTTCAATAATAACCCGAAACACACGTAATTTTACGATCAGAATCGTAAAAATCCGATTTTTTTTTCGTCAATATAATTTTATTCGCGTTTAAGTTCGCTTATTAAGCAGAGATGTGGCTATTTTCGGTTTTTACGAACGATTTTGACGAAGTTCTGATAAACATAAGGAGCCAAGTGTGAGGTTTTTATTGACTTGCTTTTAACTCGATGTGATGTTGGTCCTTCGGCCCGAGGAGACGGGTACCGGGTACCTACTTACCTGCTCTCTCCTGCTGCCCATAAACAATTCTTACATTATAGGTACCTACTTACTATCTTTAAGCTCTTGGGGACATCATCTTTGTTCCTTGCCATAAAACAGGAACTGGATTTTCTTTCAATATGAAAGTAAGTATTTTTCCTGTGTTTATGCATTACAAATATGCAGGCCAGCATGTCAGTATGTAAGTAAGTAGGTAGGTACTTAATTGTCTTAGTTTTATTCGATAATGCAATACCTATGGCAAAAAATATGCATAATTTTAAAACTACCTAGGTAGATAGGTAAGCAAGGAAGAAAATTATTTAAATGTTCATTTACTACTTTGTATCTCCCTCAATACAAAGTAATATTTAAAAAGTAAATTATTGATAAACGTATTCATAAAACTATACATTTAAAATATCTCACCGAAGTCCTACAGTCCTGCATGCATTTGTCAACCATAATTTTAAAATATATTAACTCTTTATTTCCCTACTTGTCAACTACTAAGTACTGCATTCCCAGTAAACTGTAGATTACCTACACAACTTATATATTTATGTAAATCGACAACACGCAACTTAATAAAAATGAATACAATAATTATTTATTGACAGTTTAAAACAACTTTACAGCAGCTGTCATAATTTCATATAATACAAAAATTATGTCTACGTCTCAATAGAAACATAAATACCTATAAGTAAATAGATATATTTATGAATCCTAAATCACTAAAATTTTAAGTTCAACGAATCAATTATGCGATGCATGACATTTTAATAAAATTATTAAAATACGATGAATTATTTTGGAGATTTAATATTATATCTACAATTCAAAATCTTTATATATGTAGGTAGGTACTGTAGTGACCAGCCACGATACACAGCCAGGTCACTACGTAGATTGTCTGTAGGGTCTCGACTTCGACGTCGAGGATTCATGCTGAAGGCAGGCTCAACTAAAGCCTCTACAGTACTTAGTCCCTACCTGGTAGTCGGCTCGGTAGTTAGGTAGTAGGTAGTGTTACAACATTCCTTAAACAATGTTTCGTCCTCTGTCAATTTTAAACATCTCATTTCATCAGTTTTTAGCAAAAAAAAAAAGTTAAAATAGTTCTACCAATCCTATAAAAAAAAAAATTCTAACTTGCCTTTGTTGTTGAAGCAACATCAAAATCAAAATGTAAACTATTATTTTCTAGTTTTATTTACATATAATTATCTATGTAAATAAAAACAGAAAATAATAGTTTTCGAAGCACATATAGATAGTGTTGCCATCATCATCATCACAAACGCGAACCCTAACGTCAACCCTTACAATAAACCGTCATCTTTATCCGTCCCCCGCTGAGTAGCTCCACAGCTAAATATACACACGATTATTATCATCATAAATTTTAATATGTATGATAAGTTTTAAAAAATCGGATCTTACCATAACGAACACAGTTTATGTTGATTCTTGACGTGTTGGCAACATTTGATTGCGACTTAATCGCCCCGCATTTCAGGGTTAGAGGTTAATGAACTCGCGTAAATCTTTTTTTTGTCGGTTGGTCCTTTTGTTTGTTGTGTGAGGGAATAGAATGTTTGGTTTCTGGAATACTGGAAATGTCATTTGGATAATACCTAATGTGATACATAATGTGTGTTAGCCCGATGCTAATAAAATACTCGGACTTAGAGATAATTTAAAACTGTTCAAAATGTCAACAAGCTTGACGTCTTATGTTCTTCCCCAGTGCGAAAGGCCCACAACCATGGGCAAGTGATTCTAGAAAACAATATGTGAAGCTGTCAGCCACAAAGAGAAACATCGAGTAGACCACATCCAGCCAACAACCAACATCGAGTGACCTTAGA
The DNA here is from genome assembly GCA_947568875.1 of Fissipunctia ypsillon. Classification (NCBI taxonomy): domain Eukaryota; kingdom Metazoa; phylum Arthropoda; class Insecta; order Lepidoptera; family Noctuidae; genus Fissipunctia; species Fissipunctia ypsillon. The sequence continues at coordinate 23,414,883 of OX387654.1, forward strand.
ATCCCAATCGCATAATAACTTTCTTCTTTGACATCAAATTATCAATCCACAACCAGGTGAACTACCAGGGTACCAGGTAAAGTTCCTACCTAATAAAAAAAAATTACAGGTCTAGGTATTACATAGCAATCTATGGGCCCTAAGATGTGGCTACAACGATCTAACCTAGCCTTCATAAGTCTCTCAATATTCCTGGATAATATTTTCAATTTTGAAAAGACTTCATCTTTGTACAGTATTTTCAAACAATGACGTCAACACAAATACAAAAAAAACCTGATAATTTCAGAACGCATATAATCAATCATCCCATCAGGCTGATACACCTTGCAAATGTAGGTACCTACTAGTGTCAAAACACAATCTTCGGGCAAAGTACCAGAGGCATGCAGGGCACCGGAGTAATATTTATTTTATTTATTATTGTTTAACAATAGCTTTGTTAGCTCATTACTCTTTTCATTAATCAATTAAAACAATGAAAATATAACCTATATGGAAGAGACATTAGCCGCCAAACGGTTTGGTTGTCTGAGTGGCAAGCAAGAGGTCGTAAGTTCGAGAGGTCAGTCGCGTCTATTTGTCTAATCTAGATAAAGTTATTCGGCATGAGCAGTGTTTCAATTAGGTAGGTACGGTGCCTACAACCAAGTATAATCTTGCTTTCATCAGTCTAGAAGATAATCGTGTATGAATGTGAATATAATCATTTAAGGCGAAAGCGCCAGGGTAGCCCGCGAAATTCGAATTTTCTTACGTTTTTTGCAATTTGCATGTCAGTATTAGGTTGTATGTTGATTAAAATATGATTCCCTACCGTAAAAAAATGTGTATTTACAGAATTATAATCATTAAAGTCATCAATACAACTCTCTAAGACCAAATACTTTATCCTATTGAATGACTATTTCATGAAATCTTAATATTTGAGGATTATACTAACCTAAGGAATTGTATTACTGATTCTAATTATTATAATTCTGTAAAGACATATTTGCTACGCTCGCGAATCATACTTTAATCACCATACACCCAGACACTGAGCTGCAAATTGCAAAAATCGTAAGAAAATTTGAATTTCGCGGGCTACCTTGGCGCTTCCCCCCTAAAACAATAATGTTTCTACTTCGAAATCTCTTGCAAAAGACTTTATTGAGGTCCTTTGCAAGAGATTGGCACACAAAAAGAGAAGAGTATAACTGTCAAGCCCTATAAACAACTCTGCAGACAGATACCAAAATACCACAAAAACAATAAAACAATTTACATACATATCTGTTTCTATTTCAGTGCTTATGGCGGCAAGCGCATACTGCATGACACAATATTACTTTTTGCATTAATCGCTATAATATAGCTAATAAGACTGAAGCTAGCCACCGCCACCTTTGTCCCCTGTGCGCTAATCTAACGCAATTTGCATTGATACAGATGCGATTCAATAACTATACAAGAACGGTAAAAAGACAAAACGTGACTCTGTATCCATGCAAAAGTTCTTTTAAACTAAGGTTAAAGCTTTGTCCTTAATAAGCTCATAAAACAAGTCAGAGTTCATATACATATAACACACAATTTATTTTCTCAATACAGATCTACATTATTAGGATAAGATACTCAAACTATTGTCGTCTTATTTTCGCCAATAAATAAACACAACACCCACAAAACCAATAAAATATAAATAAAACCACGTAGGTTGTGTTTTACAACCTCGTAAACTCACTTCCCTGGTTCAAATCTTAATGGTCACCCTAACACCTACACTTTCGACCAATTTAAAATGATCCAATAAAATATGTAAGAGTGCATAAAGCTGCGTGTAATCGATATAGTAATCTGACACCAGACGTACAAACAGACAAGCAAGAGTGGCCGTCAATCAAAAGCAATCAGTCAACGGTTCCATGACACGGACGCACTCCAGCAAACCTCTTTACCACCATGGTAGCACCTTCTTACTCTTAATACAGTTGTATAAGGACCAGATTCGGACTGAAGGACCCATTTCTAGGTGTACCACAACAAGGTCTATATGTAATTTCGGATCATAAAATTGGTAATTTTCGCGGTTCGCCATGTCTGCGCTGTCATCACGCGGGATCCTTTATGGCGCTAAATTATACACGCTGCGCAGGCGCACCGTTTTTCTTGCATTGAACCAGTTGCACACAAATTGGGTTAGGTTTCTGCGCGGTTGAAGACAATAATGAGAGTAAATCGGGTCGGGTTTCATTGGGATGTTGTTTGTTATGCTCTGTTTTTGGTTGAGTGCTTGTTTGTCGGCGGATTTACGTATTTTTTATGGCGTTTAAAAAAAAAGTCGGTCCAAGTGAAAATTAATAAACCTTACGTCTGATGAACAATGGTGGAAATAATGGGAAAACCTCGTCGCCTTTCGAATTTATAAGACCTGAGTACAAATGATGCGTACTAACTAAATTATGCAAACTGAATTATAATGTAGGTTTATGAGTTCATACGACAACGAGGACAACATGACAGTAAACTTTACTATAGATACTTGAATTCTAGCTGGCTCCATGATATCTTATTTATTCGCCAAAGACCACCTACCACCATCACACCTCTGAACCTAGAAAAAAAACCGACTCCTTTGAACAAGAAAAATACCTTCAAACTTCATTTGCAAACGCCAGTCAAGCGCGTTTCCTCCATATGATAAATAGAAATAAAAGCATGTTTCCAATGCAACAGTTACCTGCGGCTGTCCGGCTGAACACTGAACTTCTCGTAAAGGAAGCCATGTCGGAAGGGTGAGCCGCGCCGCATGCAACCCGGTTTTAATTACCCCTGCTTACCCCCCCCCCCCCCCACCCCCCACCCAGGTAATAAATATGGTCTTCGCACGCACTCATAGTGGTACTGTTTGATGAATGTGTTCCAAAGGTTATGCATATCTGCGGTCCTTGAAAAGTTGTTGACATTATTTTATTAGACCTGGCAGACTGCATAATGAGGAATTGTTTATGACTTCATGTGTTGAAGTTAAGCGTAAGTTAATAATGTATTGCTGTCAATAACTCAGATCCAAAAGAGTCGAACGAAAACTGAGAATTAGGATTATCGCTTATTGACGATCTGGCCTGCACCCTAATTGCCTAACACACGTAATCGGAATCTGAATGATTTTGAACCAAATTGCTAATCCATTGCTTCATATGTTTGAAAAATTTGTCTGCTCAACAACGTAAGTAACGCAATGAATGTTGTTGAACTGTCAAAATGAAACCGATTCCTACTGTAAGTGTGTTACGCAATTGCCCCGCTGGACACTAAGACCAAAACATCTTGCGCGATCTAAAATCTGTAATTTTGTCTACACTGCGTCCAAATCAACAATTCGCAAAAACGTCCGATATCTATTGTATTCATGGGATCCGATGAGTAAATAATTAAAAATGCTTCAGCATCAAACAAAGCAGTATAATATCGACAGACGGTGATGGACGACGTAAGCGCGATGCGCATAACTAGTTAACGCTCCATGCGTCGCCCGCTGTAATGATTGCACGGAACTAGGATGACCAGCTATGTTTAAGTTAAATCGGGATATTACTTAAGTTTGCTATAACAATAGGAGCTTTTTTAAGATTCAAAATCCATATACCTAGCCCATTTAGCTATATCATAGAGTTTGTCGGTGGCACAAATGACAAACTAAATGGAAGTGTAAGCTCACTTGCACTGCGGAATGAGCGTGTTTATCTACCAGTTTGTGCAGTTTTGGTGACAGATATATTCCGAGATAATATAGATATCTTTCTCACATTCACCGCAGCACAATCTAAGATAACCGGTTTGGTGAGCTTATGCGCAGATTGAGAAAAGCTTTTGCAGCACCCAACCTATTCAGCAATAGTCTACAAAAGACTGTGAAGTGATATCTGACTTACAATGGCAAAAACATCCAAAGGCATACTTACTTAAAGTCCTACAAATACACGTAGAAAAGCTTTAGGAATCAATATTCCATATTCATTTAATGCATTCCATACCCATGTATTGTAAAAAAGATGTTAAAGAAGGCTTAAAGCTAGGTACAAAAATATGGACCCTGTGGACACAGCAACAGGATAAAATTACAAAAAAAAAATATTAAAATTATTACTAATATAAAAATAAAAAATCTTGTAATTTAAATTAATTATTTAACATCATCAGTACCCATGTTTGACAAAACATGTCATTTAAAATTTGTCACTTAGATAATAGAATTTTATTGTTTCAATTTATTTATGAATGTAGGTATACAATTTTAGTTAATTTTTAATTATGACCGGTAATTTTACTAGCAATGCTGCTCTGAGCTGTCTAATCATCTTACAAAATCCCGCCGGAAATACAAAACATGAGGACTATGTTCACCTTCAAATAAATCACTGAATCATATCATGCTTTTTGAACCTATCCCAGCCGAGACATTCCTGCAACAACAGACGAAGCTAGTCCCCCTACTAATAACCCACAGTATAGTCTAATCAAGCTCGCATATTCATTAATGCCTGTCGAAAAACCACTAAGCTAGTAATAACGCGATCAGTCCGAACTGAAGATTTATATCAGCCGTAATTAAGAAATTATTTACATACTTGTACTGCTGCGAGTGACTTGTGTGAATGATGATCAGGGAATTGATGGGTTTTTTTTTAATTTGTGGTTTTAAAGGATGAAAGGTCAATTAAGAGAGGCGCATGTTTCTGGATTCGTACTTTTGTCATAATTAGGCTGGTTGTCAAAACCTTAGCAGCTTTGCTGAAGTTGTCAAAAGTGTTTCAGAAAAAGCTCCTGTGCAATTTAGAGAACATAATTAAAACACTACAAGTGTAGTAGATCCATTTTACGTGAGAGGCGTTTCTCGAATTGAAATTAAACGCTCAGCATTTAACTGAATATTTTAAACGTGTAATAAATAATATTGGAACTTTTATTTTTAAGATTTCTGTAGAAAACCGCTTTTTGTCTTAAAAGATCTGCGACACTCATATCCCAGATATTGTCACGAACACCCAACATTGGCTCCAAGCTCCAACAAACAATAAACAAAACCATGTTAGCAAAAATGTGACTCCGAATGCATTCGCTCCACCATAACCCCACTAAATAAAGAAGCCTGTTTAACTCTGACTGCGTTGAATTTTAAAAAGACACTTTCACTTAGCTGCATTACATCTTTCATGCTAAGTATGCAGAGGATATGGAGAATTACTTCAGTGGATAATCGAGATGCAATTCTTGTTTTTATTGAGTATTGGTTGTAGTTTATCTTCCTCATAGCCATAATAAAAGGAAACCCATAAGGATTTCCAATGCTTCTTGAAAGTTTCCGAGAAACTAATCGGAGAAAAATTGGTCCTATTATACAAAGTGTGATTCATCTCAAGTTCTCAACGAATAGATGATTCATATAAGTTGAGCGGAGTTTCCGACTGTTCTTAACCTTCCGCCGGTCAAGGTTAAGAGGTCCGAAAGAGGTTTCACTAACAAAGACTTGTTTAACCTTATTTGGTTCCATAAATATTTACCCACTATGTGGTACAGTCATGGGTATAATAAGTATGGGTACCTATACAGGTGAATGCAAAAGTAATCTTTAAACACAAAGTAGTGTAAATCAATACTTTCCTTCTGTAAAATAATGCTATTTGCATACTAATATGACGAGGTAATTATAACGTCGAAATTTTAAAACTATATCATTTTCATATATCATTCAACCGTCTAATTTAACAACCTTAATTTTCACAGTACACAAAAAGAAACCTTTCCACCAACATATCCGCTTGAAAAATATCGCGTCCACGTTTTTTGGTCCTTCGGTCCGCAACCCGTGTACTGCCGGGGCGCGTAGGTGCGTCCCATTCAGTCAATTTATGAATGAGTTCACTCCGTTCAGTCATTCACTCGCTCGCTAATGTCAAGGCTGAGGCGACACCTACGTTACGAGTTACACTATGGGCATTATGATTTTTATTATACAGTTAGTGAGTTGCGACTAAGCTATGTTTAATGTGAATCCTTTATGGAGTGTCATTGACTTGTTTGCGTATTTTCTTGGTGTACAAATATTAGCTAGTCGTTAAATAGAAGGTATCATCTCAAACTCAAAACTCAAAGCATTTATTTCAATTAAACCAATTACAGGCACTTTTGAATTGTCAAAGAGTCTGTCAGTTAGTCAGAAAATTGAAGCTATTCGTCCATTCCAAAACGTAGATCTCTATGGAGAAGAATGGGCAAGAAACTCCATGGACACTCTTTTAAATCAAAATTATTACAAAATCCTGGGTACCTACATTGTTCTTGTAGCTTCTACATATATGTGAGAACAATGTAAAAAATAAATAATTAAAAACAATTCAAAATATATGATTAAAAATAAGCCCTGGCTGTTAAAAGATGTTCACGAACATGACGCGTGAATCAGCACCATCCAGCTCAACCATTTTGTAGGGAAACGAATGATCCAACACACATCACATATGGAGTCTAATAATTAAATATAGGTAGGTATACTCTTGACTGAGTTAAATTCAAAGAAAAGAGAATATAATTATGTAATAATAGCCTCACGAAGTCGGAAAAACTTTTATAGTTGGTGTTACTGTTTACGTAGTCCACAGTACCTATGTATCAAAGTATTAATTATCTATATCCATGTAAAATTTTAAATTCGTTTACAAGTTAATTATGTCGAGTGTCAACACTAAACATTTTTATTGAGCAGAATAATTGAGAATGACACCATACTTTTTATTTGCACGTAATTAGGCTCGCGGGACCTGCGCCCCACGCAAAACCTACAAGTCTATAAACTGTCCAACGTATGATAGTTGTAACTCGTAAGTTTGTACCTCTCCTTAAATCGCGTTGTTTTGATAGTGAATAACACATACAAGAGTCTTTTTTAATATTGTGTCGATGTCATGTTACCTTTTTTTGGTCCTTTGTAAATTGTAGGGTTAAGGTCAACGCCACTGAAAGTTTTTATGTGAGTTAAGATAACTTAAATGGGAGCATGTTTTGCTCTGGTTAGCATAGTTTAAGTATATCTAATTATCATAATAGTATTATTAAATGTTGTGACTGCCAGCATTTTCTAGCCGATATAAAGGTACAAAAAATCTGGAATCTGGGCGAGTAAGTATCTACTACGGTTTAGCGCTAAAATCTAACTAAAATATTTTAGCGGTAATCCTCGAAGATGCACTTCACACCAAACCGTGTACTAATTAGACGACAACATGCGACAAGTCGACTTATACAGGTACCTAATAATTTCCACAAAAAGATTAATTCTAAAAAATAAACATGCAAAGGAAACAATTCAAATAAATAAAGATCGAATCGCACCCAATATTAACCCTTAAACGCGTTGTACGGTCTAATGGAGGGCCATAAGTTGGTGCAAGTTAGCACCTCACTCCGGCTTCGTCCTGCGCGCGCGCCGTAATGTAGATAAATTGATCGCTTCAATCCCTTATTGGATTAATATATGGTAATATGTTCAGATCGCGATAGCCAGTGCCGAGTTACGATTAAACAGTTTTTATGTAAGGCCGCCATCTTTGTTCGCAGCGGTCGGTATGTTGGTGGGGTGGTGTAAGGAAGAAAAAGAAGCGAGTTTAGAAATGTCATCTACTGGTAGGTACTTACTTATTTGAATAGTTTCCATTTTGCTTCGCATTTCATCAAGTAAGGAAGAAGTTAGGTGCTGGTTCTCAAACAGTTTAGATTAGTATTCGCTACTTCAAAGTTAAATTCTGTGCCTCCTGTGTTAAGTGACACAAGTAAAAAATCAACACTTAGGCCCACTGTCACGTTCAGTCTGGTTAAATTAATAAATGTAGAGTTTGCTAACTCTGAGTTAAGTAACTTTAACTCTTCTTACGCGTTGCGCCACTAAAAAATAACACCGGGTTAGATAAACCTGACAATAGTGATTTTTGAGTTGGGAACATTGCAGTTCAATCGACGAAAGATAAAATAGGATTACAGTGTCTATGGCCTGATATGTAATCCGAACAAAGATGAATTAACGAACAATGAACGGAAATTTTATACCCATCTCTTTTACACTACATTACGATACGTAATACTTTCTTGTCTTTAAATTTTATAACATGACATTTCATTTTAATCGATTGTATGTGGTTTCCATGGAGACGTAGTTATTGATTGACAAAAACGTCAGATATTGAAAAATATGTTTTAAGTTTTTTTATAATTTGTATTTATTTTTATATAAGTTTATGAATATATTGCCTGCTGATATAGCACCGAAATTTCACATACTAAAACGTCGAACAATATAAAGTACAAAATAAGTTATCAGCGGGACCTCATAACGTCAATTTATTTTGACATTTCTTACACTAACCCAGAGTTAACGACGTAACTCTCCCACATCGGTAGGTTTAATATTTAAAAGTTTACCTCTAGGTTTACCTCCAACTCTTGTTGGCGCAAGATGAATTATTTGATTATCCCTGAGTTAGCTGTTAACTCCGAGTTATATAGGATAACCCATGAGCACGCAAGTGGGCCTAACAGGGGAACAAAAACAAGATTTAAAAAATTTTAGTCCGTGAACTTAGTAACCTTTCCCAGGTTACACATAAGTACCTTCTTTTTTAAAAACATTCACTTTCACTGTGCGTTTTAATTTTTATGGTAAATATTATAGTTTTAAAGTAATTCATGAAAAACATGTAAGTTGTACCTTTTTATTTCCAATATGTGTTCAAATTACGTGATAAATGATACAAGTACAGTTAAATTATGTTGCACCTATTAGTTGTCAATGTGTAAATTGATATTCAACAAATAAAAAAATCTAATAACTCATCAAAATCTGTTCCTTATACAATGTTGTTCAAACATTGTTAAAAATTGTTTTACCTATAATAGGGGTATTTTCATAATTTACCTGAATTGTATCAGTTTGCTAAAATTTTAGTTTTTTTTTTTATATATAAGATAGGTTTGCTCTTGAATCTAGTCTAGGTCAGAGGTAACAGAGACAAAGTCGACGATGGAGCGAGCTTACCCAGAAGAAGCCTGTTCACTCTCACTTTGAAGAAATCGGGGTTGTATGCGTTCGGAAACACAGACGCAGGCAGAGAGTTCCACTCCTTTGCTGTGCGCATCACAAAAGACATTTGGATACGCTTAGTGCGAATTGGTAGAATAGCAACTAGGTAGGGATGGTAATCTGCATTGCGTCTTGATGTCCGACAGTAGAAGGGGGCCGGCGGAATGAGAACGTGGAGTTCTTGGGCACACTCACCGAAGTACAATCTGTGGAAGACCGACAAGCAGGCAATCTTGCGGCGATGAGCCAAGCTGTGAAGCTTGGCATCCATCAGTGTTACGTCGCCAATGAGCCTCTTAGCTCTACGTTCCACCGAGTCAAGCGCGTCAAGTTGGTATTCAGCTGAGCCATCCCAAAGGTGGCTGCAATACTCCATGCAGGATCGGACTTGCGCTTTGTAAAGGGTTAAAAGCTGTCCAGGTGTAAAGTATCGCTTCACCCTATTTAGGATGCCCAGTTTCTTGGCCGCAGTTTGGGCTTTGTACTCGATGGTGGCACCGAAGTTGAGAGATGGTGTCAACTCCATGCCTCAGCTCGAGCTGATCAGTTACAGGAACAGATGTACCCCGAAAAGGAGGAGTTTGATCGAAATGACTCCTTTTAGCGGTAAAAAGACACACCTGAGTTTTGGTGGCGTTAAAAGAGACCAGATTACCATCACCCCACTGGTATAAAGTCAAATCTGTCCGCTCTACCATGACCTAGTCTTTGTCAAGTTATACCCCTCATTAAAATACATATTTATTGTGTAAATAAATACAAGTTTTACAAAAATAATTAACAATCTTCTTCAAAATCATTAATTCACAAATAAGGCACAGTTTTATCAAAATTCATAAGAGAGGTAAATTGATATATTTTTAAAGTAGTAGTTTTACACTTAAATATGTCCTAAGAAATGGCACAGATCAATCTTACGCAGGTATTGCAATAAGTAATGTGAACCTACTCAGTAACATAGTATCACAACCATTGTCTGAATCTTAAAAAATCTAGAAAAATAATAAACATAAGAAAATTGCTAACACGTTAAAACTTACACAGCGCAGTTACCTGACAGCTTAACAGCTGTCAACCTATCCGATATGCAGTAATTCCACTCTATGAGATGGGCAGATCGTCGTAAATGAATAAAAAGAACAAAAAGTTCGTAGGTACTTAAATCAAAATAAAACCTTTAAAAAATATACCGATCAGTAGGTAGACTAACGTTATAACATAGTTATAACAAAGAAAAAAAAGTCCTAATAAGTCTTTGGAGTTATATGAACTAGAAATTACTTATCATCAGAAACATCATCATTATCCGGAGGAGTGTCTTTAACATCATTCTTGCAGCTCAGGCTTCTGTAAAACTCCTGAGCGCTCTCATGAATAAATCACAGCAAATATAATAGATGCTTCTTCATTTCGGTTGAGATACCTACTAATCTTGGAGTGGTAAGCTTTCGGTGCCGTATTTATTGTAATCATATCGTAAGCTTTACCCCGTTTAGAACAATCCATGGCCATGTACTCAATATTCTTGAATTCTTTTTTGTAAGAAAAATGGAATATGTTTTCTTTGGTATACAAAACAGATCGAACGTCGCACCACAGAAACTTTGCTTTGGCTATATGAATTGATTTTTCTAATAGCACGAAATTGTTTTGAAAAAATGTTGAAATCATAAAACATTTGTCAGGAGTCATCTCGATAACAGTAAACTTAGCTGTTTTGTTTGAAGCTGTACGCAGTAGCTGGTACCAATCTCTTGGCAAGTGAATATCCATACTCGAGCATGCTTCTTCTTACGCTCAATTAACGCATGGTTGGTGTCAGCCTCCATGTGAGTATGACCGGGTACGCAATAGATTGTAATTTTGGGGGTAGTTTAGCAACCAGCATCAACAGTGTTGTAACAATCGAATACTTGTTTATCAGATTACATGATCAGCTTCTTGGCTTTGGGTTTAAATGCGGCAGTTGATCTATACACATAAATAAAATTAAAGTGTCTGTTGGTAAAGTCAAAATAACAACTTTTTACTAAATGCATATGCCAGTATATACGCTACTTATAACAAAAAAGTAATTTTTAAGATTTTTGTCTGTCTGACTGTTTGTTCCGGCTAATCTCCGAATCGGCTAGACCGATTTTGATAAGACTTTCGCTGGCAGATAACTGATGTTACACGGAGTAACTTAGGCTACTTTTATTTTTGAAAAATAATTAGGGTTCCGCGCAAAAAATTAAAACCAATTAAAATGTGAACAAAAGTCGGATTTGAAAAATTATTTTTGTATTTGGTAGCCTAATTCTCGAGGATAGTTATATGTTATTTAACATCACGCTATGACCCTAGGAGCCGAGCAAAAATTAAAAAATGTCAGAAAGAACGCTAAGTGTAAACGAAGTAATAGCGCGGGCGGGCGATGCAAAGCGGCGGGGCGGGGGACGAGGGAGTTTTATTATAATGTTGCTGTTATTTCAGTATATTGTGTATCTTACGACTTCCACGCGAACGAAGTCTAGTTTATGATAAAATCTTATAGACAAGTCGAGATGTATTAGGCATAAATGTAGATTCGGACTTGACATGTTGAATTGTACCCTAATCATTATTGAGAAAAATCGGTTCAATGTGATATAACTGTAATATCAATATTCACGATAAATATACTAAAGAATAAAATGTGAAAATTAATATAATCGCTATTATATCACAAAGCACGAAAAACTATGGGTGGAGCAATTACTTAAAGGGGTTACAACTTGATATATCTGTATTCACGATATTTTTGCCAAAATCTTGTCAGTTATATCACTTTGCACCAAACATCTTCGAAACTATAGCAGATAGAAGAACTACAAAAATCGCAATTTTTTCTAATAATTTCTGTGTAAAAATCACAAAAAGGGTACAACTCGACTAAAATCACTCGTCACAGGAGGCACAGAATTATTTAATTATTTTAACTTTTCGCACTCAAAAAAACGTACAAAGGCGGACTTAATGCCTTAGGCATTCTCTACCAGGTATAATAATAATAGTATAATTTAGTATACCTGTTATGTTCCAACCAAATACATCACAACCTTGAGAAGCCCTTACGCATGTACCTGCTAGATAAACCAGACATGTTTCTCTGGCAGTTTATATGAAAGTTTCAGCACCTAAAGCTTAATAAGGTAGATTGCCTGCAAGAGACTAAACTGAATTATAGGCACAAAATTACCACAGTGAACGTAATCTTCTGTACTTTAATACGTAGCTATTTTAAACTGGGCTATTGCTTTCTTACTGCCTACCCGCTTCCGTCTATGCCTTGTCCCACCCCACGCGTGTTAATCATACCACTATGGTATTCGTGATTTTATGACAGGCCGCGAGTCTGCATAATGTGATAGGTTTTGTTTCTGAACGTTCGTGTGGCGAAACTATTTGAACGTGATAGATGGAGGCTTCAGTGAATGTCAGGTTCTAACTCAGTCGGAATACAGATTGTACCATGTGTAATTTGATTCGGGCTAATATTTTTAAGGTAGTGTCTCATCTGTGTGTGACAGGCATGTGGTAGAAGTAATGTCAGTTATAGTGAGAGCGTACCAAATCACGTTTTCCCATAAGGACCAAAGAATGTGCAAAAGGACCAATAACATTTCAAGTTGTTGTTCGTCAGTCATAGGTTTCAGTCAATTGTATTAAATCACCTATATACTTAAACATACCACGAAAGTCGATGTCAAACGGAAATCTAAGGTTTGAGAGCTTAAGAAGCTATGCTATACGACAAGATTGATGGCACTTTAGATAGCGGAGATGGCTATAGAAAGTGTGCCCGATGTCAAAGGTGACGTTATGTCACTTTATGAATACTTGAAACAATGCTTGTCTGTCTGTCCAGGGGGCACACCAAACACGTTGAGGTAATATTAATACAAAACAATATTATCGTGTTCTTTTTAGTTATAATGGTCGGAATTGAAAATTTATGTGTTACTTTTAGACCCCCGGTAGTGTTTAATATTGCTTATTTAATGTTTAAGTGTCGAGGAAAGTTGTTAAAGAAACAGTTGAGTATTTAGGTCAATGGAGTTAATTTGTTGATCAATGTTTTATTTATAAATATTCTTATTTCAAATCGCGTACACACGGCTACATGTCAAGCTATACATTTCCACTATAAACTGATCTCGCATTTTATAGGATTTTCGTACAATAAGAGGTCAGGATAAACTGGACATTTATAGCTTGTTATGTACCGTGTATACGTAATAGTGTCCATCTTAGATTGTGTCAATATTTTGACAACCATCTAGTTTTTGTGTATTAAGACGTCGAAAAAAAATCCAATGATAAAAATCTAATCTAACTAAGTATTCGTAAGTTGGTACGAATTTGTGACGCAGTCGAAATAAAAAGAAAATTCATACTAAGTAGGTAAGTGATGCGCCCACGAACATTTCCACACAAAAACAGGTAACAAACTGATAAACGACTTGATACACTTTGTTCCGAATTCATGAATCCAATAAGAGAAGCCGAAATAACCTCAAGAAGAAAAGAGGAAAAACGAAGAAATATCCTTAAAGTTTGTTCAATAAACAAAGCGAGGCGAGATCGCAGGAAAAACGCTTTCGAGCCACATTGCAGTACATTTTATACAAACGATGACATAAATACTCATTTTCGGCAACAATATCCGATATTGAGTGAGGCCTGTCTTCCGAGGAATGAGCTGATACAATGTCGGCCAAAAATTGGGGTATAGCTTAATTTTTTTGTTCGGTGAACGTATCCGATATTTTCCTTTTCGATATCGTAATTTTTTTGGCGATTGCGCCATGAATATGTGATGGAGGCTTCTGTGTTCTATTTTCCAAATTATTTACTCATGTGGTAAAAATATAATAAGGTGCACTTTTTCTGATATTATTAAAATATGCTAAAAATTCTCTATCGACTTAAAATAAATAAATTACATTCTAGATGCTGGCTTTTTGTAGAAATTTACTTTTTCAACGAAGTAAAAACATTACAAAAAATATTTTACGTTTATTAAATTCCTTTCTTCTTTCATTATTTTTATTAATACACTAAAACAACCACCCATGTAACTGGAAACACGAACAAAACCGTAAAATTTTCACCAAAAATACCCCCAACAATCGAGCTACGGGAGTAAATTTTCGTTCCGCCAGTGTACTCATTCATGTTTATTCACTGCCTCACCCCATCCTATACATTTATCGGTTTGCATCCCAAACCTACGTGGAATATACTAGCCGAGCAATGAGTCTTATTCGTCTTGCATTTAACTTCACACTCTTGCAATAAGTTAGAAAACTTAGTGGAGGAAGTAAGAAATATGAGTGATGGAATGAATGGGAGTGCAGGGAATTATTTAGGGGTTGTTGTATAGAGCCCGAGTGCAGGAGACGATCGCATTTGATAGCATAATAATAAGAAATTACGGCAAGTTACTTTATACCAATGTCGTCGTTAACATAACTTAGCGAAGTCCTCTAAACACTCAGAATAGTAACCTCGAAAAAATTACATGCAATAGTGTTTGTGATTCTGCATCACTTTTGAATGCTCAGGGTTCATTCGATTGCAGTCCATTCTGACGTCAGTGTTACTTGTAGATGTTTTGTCACCAATTTGTCAAACAGTAAAAACAAAACACTGCTTGCAGTAATATGAAAGCAATGTTCTCATAATTATGTCATAAATAAAACCAGAAACTTGAACCACATTACAGTGCCATCAAGCAGCGACCTACATACGGCACAGCGCGACCCGTCCAAAGTATCGCCACCGGGCTGGTATCGGAAAACAATACCAGACGACCGGTATCTTTACTTATTGCTGGCTACGTTTCCACCGCACTTGCTGCACTGACCGACTATTTATGTATTTAGGTGAGTGTGAATATCTGTAGCCGATCCAGGAAACGAATTATGCGAATGCAAATGATCCAAAAGAAAATGGTCCTTCGAGACGGTTCGACGATTTTTTTTTCGTTTGTTAACTGCCATAGATAATTGGTAGTTATGTAATTTTTACATTGTTACCTTGACTTTACGTAGGTAACAAAAATAAATCTAATATTATAAATTTATTTATTTATTTATCAGGAACAATTTATATTGTATTTGACACATAATACTATATAGGTACATTATTATTCATAATATAAAATCTAAAAGTCAACATGCAGCAATGGTTTATATAAAAAAGTCATGATTACTGAAAGCAACAACTAGCATTTTTTCCCCTTTAAATAGAAAATTGGAATATTAATATTAAATGTCAAATAGAGTTGATCTCTGTTTATTTCTTTAGTACATTTTGACAGTTAAACTAAAGAACCGATTTCAGTGCTTGTAAACAATATATAATATAAGAGCTTATAGAGTAACTTTAATCTCAGGCAATTAAATTCATATCACGTGGACAGAACGGCGAACTAACCTAGTAATTATTAATCAAATTACGCTGAACCAAGTCAGCGTACGAACGGGAAACGCATGACACATAAGATTTACTTGCAGTTTTTACGTCAGTGAGAAGCACAGGCATGCTATGATTGACAGCTAAATGATCGTACGGTCCCACAGTTGCGCATGAGTGGCGTTATACGTCAAAGTCAGGCGCATCCGGGCGGCGAGACTATCTCACGGTGTGCCGTTATTGCTGCAAATGATGGATTTGAGATATTTTTGTGATAAATGTTTGTGTTTGTTATGTTATCACGATGTGGTTGAATGAGTTCGTCGAATAGCGTCGTACAGCTAAACTTCGACAAAATTGCGGCTCTACTCTCTAGTAACTGAAGATAGGACGGGACCGGGTACAGATTTCTTGCAGTAAATAACTGTTGATCTTTTCGTAATTCGATGGCTGAAACCATAATTAATTGCAGTATGTAGTCATTTTTTCCATTTTCTATTTATTGCGGCTCTACTTACTTTAATAATCCAAAGACAAAAAGTTAAAACCTGTAACGTAAACTACAACTTTCCTTTTTATTTTTTTTTTTATTTTTCCCTTCTGAAGGTAAATTGATACAGTCCACTCATTCATAAAATCAATTGGAACCTCATTGCGAATCACTGTCTTTTAAGATACAGGATACCCTAGTTTAAGAGACAGAGATTAATCTATTGTGTACAGATTTCTGCAACATCCAAATGTTTTTGTTAATGTTCTCTATTCTGTATTTTTGGGAAATAAAGATATTATTTATTTATTTTATTTATTTAAAGACAGAAAAAATACTTCAAAACGTGTGAAATACGAAAGCTAACTACATCAACTGTTTTATTATTCTACCTTAGTCTTCAAAGTATAATAAATAAATATACCCAGAATAAAAAACACTACTCAACATTTAAAAGGGCAATACCGACGTAAATGTAAACTAAATTCACTGAAGTCTTGTCACAGGAGTTTGGTCTTATTTTCATAATTACCACCTGTTGCAACAGTGCCATGCATTTTGAGCACTGCTACATAAATCCATAATAAAATACTGCAACACGTTCTATAAGAAATGCGCTTCAATTGTGAGCCATCGATCATGCGCCCGCGCATACAATCATTCGCTTTTTATTCCCGCTCCAGTCAATCATAAATCAAGCCGATGATTGAACCCTTTGAACGTGTATCTTCACGCTATATCCTTATCAGGGTAGGTAAGTTGTTGAGTGACACTAATTGTGGTGCTGCGAAGATGGTGGATATCCTTGCTAATACACGTAATGGGAACAAAAGCTGTTATGAACGTATATGTTAGCAATGATAAGTTGGTGGTTCAACGCTAGATATTGCGTATCAATCATTTTATTTAGTCACTTTTTCAGCTCATTGTTTTTTCCAGCTTACTGTGTCTAAATCATAAGTAGAAATTACCTACTTAGTGAAGTCAAGAAATTAAAAAGTTTAGTTTTTTATTGCTGTGTATGTCATAAATGCATCTTTGATTCTACCCAAACATCATGATATAAAGCTACGTCGATTAAATATGTCAAACTACAATGTGAAACCCGCCTGAGTGAGGAAATGTCAATAGATGCTTATATTATAACTACTAAAATGTCAATAGATGCTTATATTATAACTACTAAAATGTCAATAGATGCTTATATTATAACTACTAAAATGTCAATAGATGCTTATATTATAACTACTAAAATGTCAATAGATGCTTATATTATAACTACTAAAATGTCAATAGATGCTTATATTATAACTACTAAAATGTCAATAGATGCTTATATTATAACTACTAAAATGTCAATAGATGCTTATATTATAACTACTAAAATGTCAATAGATGCTTATATTATAACTACTAAAATGTCAATAGATGCTTATATTATAACTACTAAAATGTCAATAGATGCTTATATTATAACTACTAAAATGTCAATAGATGCTTATATTATAACTACTAAAATGTCAATAGATGCTTATATTATAACTACTAAAATGTCAATAGATGCTTATATTATAACTACTAAAATGTCAATAGATGCTTATATTATAACTACTAAAATGTCAATAGATGCTTATATTATAACTACTAAAATGTCAATAGATGCTTATATTATAACTACTAAAATAATGCATTACTTATTTGACTGCAACTGACTTATTAATAAAGAAACTCACACACATACATATGTACATACACCCTGAAAACATATCCCTCCTGTTTTGGGCAGTGTAGTCGTGTAAAAAGTCAGACATGGAAGAATCGTGTGTCACTTGACTCGGCAAAAAGTTTTCGGTATTACAAACCAAACCTGTCTTTCTGTCTTTTGTGTTTCCATGAGCTCATAAAAACACGAAACAGTAGCATATCAAAAAATTATGACAAACAGCTGACCCTTGACAGATACTTCATGTTCCAGATACACCATATCTTAATTAACCCAAACATTAACTAATATGTTTATTTTTTTAAATAAAACAACGTTTTATCTGCAGTCGTTTGAAACTAATGTTGCGCGTGCGTCTGTGTGGTCCGACAGGTGTGGGTCCTAAAGGTCACAGATATTAGCGGTCCTTTGATCCAAGTTTATCGGAAATAATCCTGGATAGATGCAATTGAATGTGGATGTTGATGGGGCTGGTATGGATAGGTTTTTTCGCCTTTTTATCATTGGATATTTATGAAGCGGCTGAAGCTTTGGTGCGAGAGTGTGCAGAGGTCATGGGTTCGAACCCTCATCGTTGAACTATAAGTAGTAAAATTATTTTATAACAGGGTTTTGCATGTTGGCTTTTTTCATTGTAGAGAGGGAAGAAGAAGGTATGAAGGTAAGTATTTGAAATGTTATCGAACCTCAATACCAATACTTCAATTAATAAGAATTACATAAGTACGAAATGCATAGGACCAAGTTTAGTAGCACAAGATAGAAGAGTTGGTCCTAAATGGACCTCAATCTGATCAGGACCAACAGATCGATTAAAAAATAACACCTGCCATGTAAATTCAATACACACCAGAATCAATCAAACAATTTGTTCAACGCACAAACCTGCGCACTAAATCGATCAGAGAGACACCATCTATTACTACGCGGCCTGCGCGCGCGCGCAATTATAACGCGCGTAATTGGATCCCGTGGTAATACGAGACATTGTAATACAGTTCTGATTGCTTTTCAACTTGTTTCTGATGTAGATCTATCCTGCGGTGAGAATAGTAAAGTTACATTACGCTTGTATACTCCGAAGGGGTAGATAGAGGTCGAAGTACCCTCGGATGTTGCCAGGTTGTAAGTCCCATGTGGTAGGGTGCGACCCTATTGTCAACCGTACACATCATATCGTACTTCAGGGTGCTACTGAGAAATTGTAAAAACGAATAACACTTTGCCCGACCTGGGAATCGAACATCGAAAGCTCACGGTTCGATAGGTCAGCCTATAGCTCGCACTTTGCAGGTGTGGAAATTTATTTATTTAGGTATTCATCTTTGTGCAAAATAAAGGTATAAAAGCGGACTTGATGCCTGAAAATTCTGTTTGATTTAATTATGAGCTGTGTTTGAAAATGTCTTGTTTAAGTTAAGGGAATGCCTACAATGTAGGTATTATAGGAAAGTAGAAAACGACTATTTACCTTGCATAGTTTGCATGTTGTATTCCTTAATGAAAAACTAAGATATTAAGAACCACTTCTATGCTCCATCATTGTGTCTCTTACATCAAATATTAATTCGTACGCCTTAATTAAAAAGCTGTAAATCCTTAAAAGTAAAGCAGGTCTTAAAATTAAGTCATTACATTTTATGATACTCAAACAAGAAAGTAAAAAAATGATAATTAATTTACAATGCGGTCAAAGCTCCAAGGAATGAGTGAGTGTTGTTAGAACAAAAACGGAAGTACTAAATAAGTTTCCTATCTTAATTAATGGCCGTTGTATTCGTGCAGTTCTGTTTATATCATTCGTTGTATTTTATCATATTAATATCGTATATTTGATAGTTTTTATATTATTCTGCATGTCAACTGTGCGCATGTTAACAGTGCGGTCGGTCGGAAGGACTAAAAAATACATAAATAAGCCGTATAAGGTGTGGCCATAAACTAAAAGATAGCGATGCCTTAATTTAATTTGTTTTGTAAATGTCTTATGCCCTTAAATTGATTACTAGTTCAAGTGGATGTTTCTAGTTTAGACGATGATTAGGTATAAAGTAGCTTAGGTCTATCAAGTTCGAAAACAACGAGTGTTCAAGTTTTTTTTTTCATTGAAATTACTAAGAAAGAATGTTAAGTATCTATAATTCTTAAAGTTGAAGTTATTTATTGGCCGGCTAGAAATCCGAGCTCTCACCAGTCGGATTATGAACACACCTATCACTCTCCGTAAGCATGCTACAACTTATCGCTTATCATCTTATTACGTCTATAAATTCAATCTGCTACCATCATGATTTTCATTCCCATAATAACTCGCGAATCATAATTATTAATTATGGCCTGTTCAGTGTACGGGAATCGAACCAGCTACCCGGTTCATCGACCGCCCCCGCCGCTGCTGATCCGCTATAGATCAACGTCGACAGTTGGGCATCTCATCGCTACACGAACAGAGGCCGCTACTGGCCGCCGACTGGCGGGGCCTCCGTGTGAAGCTCCATTATATCACGTCATGTTATTTGCCGTACTTCAAGATGCTTGAAATGCGGGTACTGGGAACTGGTCCTTAGGTACGAATTAACCAACGCGTATTAAAAATCTTATGGAAAGGCACTAAAGATTAAGACGCAAGGAAATTAATCGAGAAGACTTATGATAATTCTCTTACGACGATGAATCCAACAAACCTCCTTCTCCTTTTAACGTTCTCTAAGGGACGTCGAGAGTATTACAGAAAACTAATACTGAAAAGATTTGGCAGTCAGTATTCGGCGCGTACATAAGGCCAGTCTCCAATCACACGTCCCCAGAAACCTTCAACCAATATTTAAGTCTGTCACACACTTAATTTACACAAACTCCAATCTAATATGGCAGCCAAGCACCTAATACACCGCAGCACAGCGGCCATTATCATGCTCTCTATAGATCAAAGTCGTTTAGCATCTCATCATGCCATAAACAGGGGTAGCCGCCGATCAGACGGCAGTCGGGACTAGCGTTAATATTGAGCACCTTAATATACCGCTATCGACTGAACACTATCAGCCGCCTATGGATACCTCCGAGGTTGGTGTCCATTGTTGTACGGCAAGTAATGACGTGTGATAGGCTTTTGAATAAAAAATCGATGGAACGCGTCTCGTTTTCGCTAACTGACTGGCTTTTGGCAATTAATTGTGTGTGGGAAATTTTGAGCCAGTTTTTCTACGGCTTTCTTAGACAGAACAGAAGTGTGGGGGAAAAGGAGAGGGAAGCTTTTGCCGTGTGGGACAGTATGGGCCAAAAAGAGATAAAGAATGGCTTATCATGTTAGTGAGCACAATACTAAAATGTAAGAGACTATAAGTATGCTATACGAGTATCACCCCCAGCAACCAGCAACCAGCAACCAGTGTGACCTATACATATATTATTAGGTTCCCTCTTACGTCGCGAATTTTTCCTCCAAAAATATAATTTCCCCGTTAATACGGCCACTGTTCCCAGAAGCAGAGCAATCAGTATGAAGAGGGCTTCAGAGGCTGTTGGCTCCGTGATCGCACTTCATTACAACAAGCTTCTTAAGATATCGGCACCTACAGACGCGCAGTCGTTACTAGCAGCCGCCTGTCGATGGAGCGGTGATTGTCCACTGTTGTACGGGATTGGGATCTGTACCGATTTTTCTCGTAAGAATATTAGAAAGTAATTGTTTTGTTTTTGACGTTCAACGAAGATCTATATGACTGTTATGTAGGTCGATAATGACGTCTGAATCCGCAGTGTTAGTTCAAATTGATTTAAATCCTGGGTCATCCTGAAAGCACCTTCAAGAATGTCTAATAACGAAAGACCCCATCGTAACTAACTAAAGACAGTAAAATTAATTATTTAGTAATATGACTACCAACTTAAAATGCCCGTATATTCAAATCACAACTGTCAGTTTTTGACAGATGTATAAAATGGCTGTAGTACGGCAATATGTCGTAGTGTGTCAATTTGATTAGCAATTTATTTCTCTGAATGTACATTCGTCTATACAGCGAATGAAAATGTAATATAATGTGAACTATAAGCAATCAACTCATCACATCGTAGCACTTACGCCAAAAACCGTGCCCCACAACAATGGACACCCGCCAAACAATGTCCGCGGTATCAGATGACGAGGTTAGCCCGACGCCGCATGTTTATGGACACAATCTAATTTATTAGACGCCGTGCGCAGATTACGGCCTGCCTCCTTGCCTGCTTACCATCGTTTTGTTGTAGCGCTGTTTTATCTGCGATCGGATTCGCCAGTACAGTGTTCAAGAACCTTTTTTTGCGCGAAAGTGATTTCAGTTGCACGCGAAAGGGAAAATTGTGTGTTTCTATTAGTTGTCGTCGAGTCGTTTACTTGGTTCAGGTAGAAAGGGACGGGTTACTTGTTTAATGGGTTCAGATTAAAGGCAGTAAGGTAACTGCAAGGATAAGGGCTAGTGTGACAGTTATAAGAAAGCGTAAAGTGCTTGTGGGGTAATAAATGAGAGATGATTTCAGTAATCATAGCTTGAAGTTATCAGTTAAAATTGAACTCGGTGTGCTCTTTTAAATGCTTGTCTTAGTTATTTGTAAGCTATACTTACACCCGTGCCTCGGAAAGCACGTTATTAAGCCGTTGGTCCCGGCTGTCTTTCGTGGATCTTTGACAGTCGTTACGAGTCGTCAGAAGCCCGAAAGTCTGACAACCAGTCTTACCAAGGGGTATCGTACTACCCAGTAACTGGGTTGTGGAGGTCAGATAAGCAGTCGCTCCATGTAAAATACTGGTATTCAGCTGCATCCGGTTAGACTGGAAGCCGACCCCAATATACTTGGGAAAAAGGCCAGGCAGATGATGACGATGACTTCCATCAGAATAAATTATTACTTGATTTGGCAAAAAGATTTAAGATATTTCTACAGCTAAGCAAAAGTTAAGTTTCACTGCTTCACTGCAAGAAACCACAGTATATTCAATATTACTTGCACAAACCATCAACCGCAAGTTGGCGTCCTTGAAAAGATTTAAATCACGAACCTGCAAATTGAATCCGACTTCCCCAACTATTGATCAATCCTATCGAACCAAAGAATAACTCACTAATACAAATTCACACCCAAGCACAGCCGAATCGACATCCAATCAAAACACTGCAATAAATTACGACAACAGTACAGTCTCAATTCTAAAGTTAATAGTACAGACTTAATTCTAGCAAAGTTAGAACACGAACCGGTACCAGGAGTCCATGACTATCGTAGGATTCGATAATTAATATGCTAATGGCACAGCTTTGCCCACCCTTGCGTACGTGAGAAGCATGATGCTATGGCAAAGAACATGTTTTTGAGGAAGTGACAAAAGTTTAGGTACTCACGGAATTTGTGAAGCCTGCAACCACGTGGTCTTTGATCAGTCTACTACCTAGGTACTTGACTAAGGCAAGGGTTTAATCATTACGCTAGTGAGTATAAAGGTCTTCAAATGTTTTAAACTACAAATTGTTCGTGATTTAGTAACCATTAGTGTCCATTACCACTCTCATCTCATTTTGGATAACCAAAAATAATTGGTCCTAAGTTACGAAACTAAAATTTCATTGATTATATATAGGTAGGTGAGCCTTATGCATATTATTGAATCTTGCATCTATGCGACACTAACCAGATAGGCATTACAACTTCCTGACTGCACTTACCTCCATCTATCATATTATTATAGATCTATAGGCGCTGATTTGCGTGCGCGCGCGCAGAAAAAACGTCATAATTTACGAGCTGCACGCTGACGTCTGACTGACAGACGATGTGTAGTGAGCCATGAGAAACGAACACACAGACATACAAACAGCGATGTTTTCTAAGCATGGTGCATAATTGAAATCTAATAACAAGTGCGGAAACACGGAAATTGGTAAATAATGATTGCTTTATGATTGTGAGATTGTGATTTATAAATCTGTTTTCATCCGGAAACGAATTAAAATTATGTGGCGCGATTTGATTGCTTAGATGCAGGTTGGACCAGTTACTAGTTGTTACAATTATAAATAGCGGCCCACTCGGGGACTGACAAAACATACACTAGCAAGAAAGTTTTGTCAATAGCTTTTAGCTAGCTACACCATTAAAACCGTGGATTTTCTTGCCGGCTCTTTTTTCGTTTCTTAAGTGGCCATGAATTGCATTGAAAACTGGCCCAAGTTTTGATGTTAAAATTACTTAAGTATAAATCAAAAGTATCCTAATCTACCTTTTAGCTTCTTGAAAGTAGGTATAGGAAAGGTTTTCAGTCCAGAAAACGTAAGCGGTACCTGTTCTTGGCAATCTGTGGTAACAGTGGGATAGTTATAAGTATCTTAAGGCTTTCGATGTTCAGGTTTTCATCTTCTAGCTACTCGTAAGGAACTAAGGACCAGTTATTGGTCTGACATCGGTAACCATGGGCTTTACAACGTAAAGCCTACCTCGTTGTTCTAGTGGTCGCAAGCACTACTGCTAAGCATGAGGTTCGATTCCCAGGTCGTGCAAAGTGTTCTTGGGTTTTCCTATTAGGCATTTCTCAGTAGTAGTCCAGAGTCTGGATTTGTGCTCGGTTCATGGCAATAGGCTCACCCCTATAAAATGGGAATTAAAAGTACCTCTGCCTAACCCTTCGGGGAAACATGCGTGGTATTATGTTATGTATGATTTGAATGTGACAACCACGGCTCGCCTCACAGTTCGATGCAACTGGTAACCTCGTACAAATCTGTTACCTGACAATAATCAGTTTTGTATCTTCAGTTACAAAACGGATTGTTGTCATGTTTCGTGAAATCGTGACACGAGTCTTATCTTGTATCGACAGCTGATCACCGACATTGATACAAGTAATCCTATTTACATAGTATTTATAAATAGCTTGCTTATGTAGAGCAACGGGGCGAGGTATTGCGGTAATTTATTTGTATGGGAACTGCCTTATCTGGTTTGTGAAGTTCTGGTAAGGAAATTATGTAAGAATCTACTGATATATCACTGTGATTGACTTGACATTACATCGTCATTACATAACATCGAGCCTGTATTCTTCGAAGGGGTCGGCAGAGGAACCCACATTTCACCAGTTAAGCTTTAGGAGCTATGTAATACGGACCAGTAGGTATATTGCCCGTAACCGGACACAAGTCCATACTCCAGGCTACTCTGAGAATTGTCTAAAGAATAAACTCAATAACTTTGTCCGACCCGGGAATCGAACTTAGGACCCCACACTCTCGAACCAACGAGGCATGAAAGAAAGGATAAATACAGCAAACATTTTCAGTTCTAAAACAGTTGACTCGCTGTATATAAAAGCTAGTCTTTAACACTTCAATATGTATGCTAATTACTTCGTAGAAATATCAACACTTCAGAAATAATATCCACAATAACCTAATCGATTTCGCACACTAAACAGTTTATTTTAAACGCATTAAAACGCATACGCTGTACCAAAAGTATTGGATAAAAGTGTAAGCAAAGCCTGTTCAGGTGAAATTCTTGCGCAATGACACTAAAGGGAATTAATTACTAACACATTCATCTTTATTTAGGTTTCAATTTTATATCTCACCACTTTTTCTAACAATTATTGTTTGAATAACATTATTAATTTGTAACCTGAAAAATTATCGACGAAAATTGAGGTTATAAAATTAACCTCAATAATCAAATGAAAAAGATCTTTAAGGTGATTTAAAATTTTAATTTCGGGTTTAAGTATTCAAATAATTAAAATAAAACTGAATTTGTTAGGGACACTTCAAATTGGCATCCACAGGTGTGATACCTACGTTTCGGGACCCATTAGTTTACATTTTCATCAGAAACTTTTGAAACAGACTATACTGTAATACACTTTCTTTTTTTTTCAAATTAATATATATATAGATACCTTTTAACGATTAAATTCCGTCATTACTTTTTAATTGCTGGGTATGTGATCGTCTGCGATGGCAGTGATAAGGAGGATAAGTAAGTCGAATTGTAATTATATTCAAAGTTTCTGCTAAACAGCGTTGCCCGCACCTGTCATCATTATCCTATTCAGTGTGTTTAGTATTCCTAGGCGGGTCGCGGTAATTCTGAGCTTACACCTTTTGCCATTAAAATAAAATCTTTTAATGTCGGTGTGGAAGTAAAAAAGTAGCTAATTGAATATTATGTTGGTTATTATGTACGAATACGAAACAATATAATCAACTAAAGGCTGCTACACACTTGTCCGGGTCGGCGAAATCTAATATTTCTAAATCGTGCAGATTCACGCCGTTCGGAATTTTGCTGGACTTTCGACTAATAGAATGATATCATAATACCTATATATTATTTCTCAGTAACAATAATAATTAAGTATACCTATTTCCATTAGTACTTACAACTAGTAGAAGATATATTTACACGAAATAGTTGTAAAGTACGACAGTACGAGTAGGTTGTTGTATACGAGTTTACAAAGTACCTACTTACCCGCCGGGAACTACCAATCAAAAGTAAAAACAGGACTATACTGGATTACGTTTATTGTTTAAAATTTTCATTTTTATTTTCACTTTTCCGTGTTGAGCACTTGCGATGGTGGTTATGGCGACCCATTCATTTTAATGGATAGCGCACGTAAAACCGTGTAAGTTGAATATTTTTATGAAGATTATTTACTGACAGAGGTTTTATGTCATGTAGAGCAACTATTTTATTGTTTTATATTCGTGGCTACCGCAAAAAAATTTAAATGTAAGCTATTGCCTCCGTGAGTGTGCACTACAATTCAGCTGCAGGTTTCAGCCAACTTTACCTACCACCTCAAAGACCAAAATTTTATATAATATATAAAGTTCAAAGGATTAAAATGTAAAAAAGCCCTTAACAACGCTGGCAACATTGTAATAAAATAATAAGACACACACTCGGTCGGTGTGTCCGCTATGTAAATTGCGGTAACTGACGATATGACCTTTTACACTTCCATAATTAGTAGCCGCTGTAAAATTAATGTCATTTCAGATGTCTTGATAGAACACATTCCTCAGTTTATTTAATTATCAAAAGATTATTAAGTATAAGGATTATACATAGTACAAAATTATAGTTTAAATTAATTAAAATGAAAAATAATAATCGGAAACTATAAAGATGGAAGATAGTGGTTTTATGATCGGGTGTTTATTTCGATTCATGTTTATAAAAAGTACTAATTGCTACCGTTAATAGTTACCATACAGAAGTCGACATCTCGATCACAGTCAACAGCGAAAGCAGACTAATGAAAACAATTACCTAGTATTTTGAAAGAGTCTTGAGCTCTCTTACAGCTTGTGCCGCTTTGTTTTTTACACTAGGATGTTCAGCAAGGTGAATGGTATTCGTAATGGTATCGTTGAGCTCCTTAACTTTTATGTTGAGCTGTACGATTACTGACAGATGCTTGCACTGACTGGACAGGTCCACTCAATCTGTGTGGTTCTTTCCTCAAAATACCATTTCAGGCACCAACCTACATGGTCTTCACATGCTCTGACCGAGATTATGTCTGGACTTTAAAAGAGACTGTGACCTCTGAGTTTGTTTCGGCCTTTCTTCTCAGAGTAGTCAGATAGGAAAAGCCGGCCTCATCTAGTTAAAAAAAAATGTTTGACGTGTAAAAGTGTTTGTATACACCTACTTACAGAAATAAAATCATTTATCATTACCAATCATTGGCCGGTACTTTTAGTCTACACTAGGTATTATAGTCCCGTCTGGTAGTAACCAAAGTCAAAAATGTTTAACCCCAAATCACCTTTCCTCGAATTGAATCGTCACCACGCAACGCCACAAAAATCCAGTAAAGAATGAAAGTGCAATCTAAACAGTCGAAAGCATATCTGTCGTTCGAGTTACGACTTAAATATAATAAAACAAAAATTAAACATGTAGGTACTTTATTTACCTAGATAGGTACTTAATAGTTATTCAACCCCTTCCAGTTAAACTGGAAGACCATCCAAACTAGGTTAGGAAAATGCAACGAAGAAAGACGGGAACACTATTTTAACGTCGAAACTAATTTCTTCATTACTGTAAAACAACGTTTAGCTACTACTTACAAACAATTAACTTCTCAAAGTCAACACATAGACATACCTAGGACCTAACCTAGGCATTAATAGCTCACTTGCAACTAACTGCGACATTCACTACAAACGACACGAAACATTTTATTCCGCAAAATTAAACCAAACAAAATACTATCAGTATTTAGAATTCCCCGATGGACGTTATCGGCAGGCGTCAATTCGGGGAGCCGTCATTTTGACAGTCCTACATCATAACATATCGCTGCAGAAGGGTATCTCCAAAACACACCACACATATTGGGGAGGAACGAAGCAAACACATCGCGAGTAATCTGGTACTGGAAACTGATCCGTGTTGCCTTTGTGATGTCGCCAACGATCTTTTGTAGTACACTGCTGGACAGTGGACAGTCTCATGAACGAATACTGAAGTCAATAATTACATAGTCGGTGAAGAGCCAGCTCACAAAGGTGGTGTATTGTAGGTATGTGTCGCAGCCAACTAGCTTATATAGCCGTTTAGTTAACAGCCTAGCTTTTGGAAGTAGCACTCGCCGGCCGCTGCCGTGACACCGCTCGCTTCGCTCGCTCGGCTAGCGCTGGGTTGGTCACGGTTTTAACCTAACCCATTTGGTCGGGGTGCCCTGGCTTAGTTACTGCGACCAATTCGGCTCGCGCGTGGTTGGTCACAGTTCCAACCTTACGTATAACAGAATATCATTCAGGTCGCTAGTTGAACGCCACTGTTTAGTTAAAAGGCTGGCTGTTAACTGAAAGGTTAATAAGCTAGTTGGCTGCGATTGTCTGACTGGCTGACTGTACTGTTTTGTGTGTATAGCTTAGCTGTACATAATGTTTTGACAGATTTGATGGCCTTCTTATTATTGTTCGTTACAGCGTCTGCATTATGAACAAGACATTGCAACCTGGTCAGTGAGACTGCGAGTGCAGTAATTTGCGACTATTTTAATTATGAGCTACCCATTATTATATTACAGCTCCTAGCCATATTCCCGACTTGGCAACAACATGGTCCTTTTAACCCTTTCGTAGCAAGTAGTGGTCCTTCTGTACGCAATTTAGTGGTGAACCCGTCAAAATCGTCTGACGGGCGCCAGTCAAGCGGCGTTCGTTCTAAATTTATATAAAGCGATCGACAGTGACGCGATATGGCAACGTGACGACTGCGTGACGTGCCCGGTTGTGACGCTGACGACTGCATGGAACATCAATATGAGAACATTTGTCTGCTGTGACGTGATGATTTGTTTGGAAATGTTCTGAGTAGTTTGTTTTACGACGAATAGGTATTGAAGTTGTATTAGAGTCGAACGTGTCGAATGTATATATTAGTACTTGAACTGTGAATCCATTGCTGCGCAGAAACACAGGATCACAGATTAAATCAGGGTTTAAACTTTTAAGCGATGTGGCAGAGATATGTTTAACGATTACCTGAAAGATTTCCCATTCAAATTTGATGGATTGGCTACATCCCTGAAATGCCAAAGCGACTTTCAATTTTATAATTGCTTACATGGTACCTACATATGTAAGCAATTATAAAATTGCAAGTCGCTTTGTCTACGCATTCTATCTACAGGACACTACTATGCCGTTCACTTATGCATTAGAGCTTATATTCTGAAAGCAGTATGTTAATTTGGCAGAGTAATGATCATAGCCTCTCTTTTTAACACGCTTTTTAAGTTTAGAAGTCTTTGCGCTGAAGTGAAGTGATGTAAGTTACAAGTTTCTTGTTTAATACGAAGATCCATCCTTACCTAGTTGCTATTCCACCAATTCGCACTAAGCGTTTCCAAATGTCTTTTGTGATGCGCACAGCAAAGGAGTGGAACTCTCTGCCTGCGTCTGTGTTTCCGAACGCATACAACCCCGATCTCTTCAAAGTGAGAGTGAACAGGCTTCTTCTGGGTAAGCTCGCTCCATCGTCGACTTTGTCTCTGTCATTTCTCTGACCTAGACTAGAGTCAAGAGCAAACCTATCTCAAATAAAAAAAAAAAAGATACAAATAATCAAAACATTTCCACACTCGAGCCTTCGAAGATCAACTAGCCCTTAATCATTGATTACCATTAACATCTCAAATAGTAATTAATGTAACTGTTCGCGTGTATAACAGGTTCGTATGTTATTCGAAGAACAGAGCAACCTCTCACTGTGTGCACATTTGCACAATAGTAGTTATCAGGGGCGTAGCCTTCATACAACCCGATTCCCACCGGCTTCCCTTCGCAACAACTACTCTTCTTAGTATCTACTATTGCCAAATAATATGGCACACCTGTGTGTGTAACTGTGTATCACATCACATTGCATAATTATAGTTAATACCAGTTTAATACATCATAAGATTAAAAACCTACAGTTTTTTGTCTGACTTTATGAGAACTGAACAATTTTTTCTTCGGCTTCCCTCTAATGATAGTTGTAGCTGCGCTACTGGTAGTTATGCATGGCATTAACATACAATACTGTTCGCTACTGGTAGATTTGCAAGGGAATTCGATGCCATATGGGAAAAAATTGTATTTCTTCTGAAAGACAGAATAGATGTTTGGCTGGACGGTACAGGCAAAGGTTTTACATTATCTTCAACAATTGAAATGCAACGCAGCCACCTAGTTTCATTAGCCTATCTATTTAATTAAATCGGTGCCCAATAAGATTGGTTGCTGTTGTTTTGATCAACCAATCACAATAGTTAACATTAGATTTGGTAGCAGATCTACTGATTACTAGATTAGATTAGAAACTTGATTACACTTCAAGAAACCAGCATGGCATTTCAAACACTTTGTTAGAATATTGTCTGTTCAAAATTTCTTTGTTTTATTTTCCTTAAAAGCCCGAAGGAACTTTTGAGTATCGTTAATCTGATGACACATGCTGGCTCTTGTAGCACAGTTTAACCACTTAGCACAGGCGTCAGGGACTTCATTTGTAACCACTTCTTATGTAATAAAGATTATTATTAACTATACTTCTCCATAAGTAAAGAATACCGTTGGAACACCACCTTACCATAAAGACAAGTATACTAAACAATGTCATCAGAAACGCCATTGATACCGCATCATGATGTTCGCAGGGACCCGCAGAGGGTGTAGAGGTAAGGGAGGGGTAGAGCTGCGAGCCTTAAGTGAATGCGAGCAAAACGAGGGGGCGACACTGTGTTGATGCTGATTTACGCGCTGGCCCGCGTGCTCTACTGGCCCGACTGACCGCTCAACAACAGTGGAGTAGACTTGGGACTAGAAATGTTCTTAATGAATACATTTTGTTGGGACTTTTATCGATTTATTGCTGCCCTAAAGAGAGAGTGAGTGTATGTTTTCGTTTGATCAAGATATTGATGTGACTATAGTGGTATATAATTTGCTGCCGATAGGAAGGTAATGATTATGCTAAGGATATAAATAGTTTAATTTTCAGGAGAGAATTGAAGGGCAAAAAATATTGCGCAAACCCCAAGAAAAATAAGACAAGGGCAGGCAAAAGAATCATAACATCAAAAAATGATGTCGTAACTCCATAGTTCTAAGGCCCGTGTTACAGAACGTAACTCAAAACTTAAGCATTACTTAAAACTACTTTAATAAAGCCATTTGATTGGTGATTGGTTTTAAGTACCTAATGCTTGAGTCTTGAGTGAGTTTCTGAAATACAAGCCTTTTTTTTTGGATGGGAAATCATCAAATGACTTTTCCCGCTCTTGGCGGAGCGGGAGGGCGTGTCAGACTTTTACTGACTAAAACCCACCCGTATTTTTTCAGGTGCCTTCAGGCCTCGGTAACTATTTCGAACGGCCTAAGGCCTGAATTTTAATTTTAAGAAGCAAAATAAAAATCATCATTAGTAGTTCCCTAACATAATGAGTTATTTACGTATGTCTATTCAGATTAACACACATGATCACTGGTCAGTTTAGTAATAAAATCAAACACATCACTGACGTGGTATTGAGATGCGTCATAGGAATGTCGTCCACTTGGAAACTGCAAATTACTAATTAAAACTATTTACATCTTTATTAAAAGGCTACTCAGAATCGTAGCTTTACATAGGTATAAATTTTATTGAACTCATTACATGGGTACATTAATTACCTCATTAAATACCGGAGCATAACTTAACTGATGTTTAATGTCGACTAGTTTTGCTACCGCTGTAATTGTAATGCAGTCTAGTTGCATCAGATGGAACGTGAGAGTTATAAAATATAAAAGTCTGATTTACACGGTGCGATTTAATTGTCTGTGGCACAGCGAAACTTGAAGCAACAATAAAAGTTACACCGTCTAAACTGTGTTTCGATGGCATTTGTTGTTCCAATTTATTTTAAGTTACAAGCAAAAAAATTGCATTGTATAAATGGGGCACAACTTTTTAAACTAAGTGGGCCAAGTGGTTTCTGTTCTGAAGAGACCTACCTGCAGTACATCGACAAATCAAGGCCTTTACCAAAATAATATCTGTAAAATTAAATAAGTATACAAAATCTACACCTCAGCGAGTCCACGGCTTCCCCTGTGCCATTATTTGAGACAGGATCGCGAGCTGCAGATAGCGCGGCGGCAGACATTTTTTGCATCTTTTTTCGTCTGTCTGTTTTTGTTTTGTGTCCACATGCGCTAATACTGAGACGATCGGCTGACTCGCCCATACAACTGCTATTTTTACGTTTTATCCTTTAATTAACAAGAAAATAGCACAAAAAGCTACTAGAATGTATGCTTTATTAGTATTCGTAGTGAAATCTGACACTGTTGATTATTTTTACCTGAAGCATCTGCTGTTAGCAGGTGCGTGCCCCGCCCATCGGTTTAGATGCAACCATTTTATACTTCAATGTGTCATTGATGATCACTGATAAAACCCTTTTACAAACTGAACAATAGTTCAGTATGCCAATGCAAAATTATACACTTGCATTATAGGAGAATCATCATCTGTCTAGCCTTTTTCCCAACTGCACTAGGGACGGCTTCCAGTCTAACCGGATGCAGATGAATACCAGTATTTTACATGGAGCAAATGCTTATCTGGTCTGGTCGTCAGACTTTAGGGCTACTGACGACTCGTAACAACTGTCGAAAATCCGCGGATGACAGCCGGGACCACGGCTTTACGTGCTTTCCGAGGCACGGAGGGGTATTGGTATGTAAAGATGGTCACCCAGCCACCCTGATCTATCGACCCGTGCGGCTGTTATTACTTAGCCGCAAGCGCTTGCATTATAGGAGAATACAACTGAATAAAGTCGTCGCACACAATCCAGCCTGACACACAAATAATTCTTAAAGGATTATTAACTAAAGGAGCAACAAAATGACCGCGTTAATAGCATCGAGTTGTAATTTACATAAACAATTTTATACAAACGGCTCCCCGTTGAGTGAACTAACAAATATTACTCGCTAATTATTTTGCTCAACATTACCTCTCGACACTAAGTAGACACGCCGAGTCGCGATACGGTGCTCACCTGCTCATTACGGAATTTCAGCGAGCGATGCGCGTGCGCACGCATGCCCAAGTTCCAATTTTAAAATTTTAAACGCATTTCGTCGCTATCTGTCATCGGGAACGGACGCGGCGACTGTATTGGTCCGCAGAGGGATCGATTAAATCTGCCACAGTGCGGTGGCCCTTAATAGTCCCTGATAATGCTGAAATTGAAGAATTTTATTTTTATTTTCACTTACAGCTGTACCCGATAAGGAATGTGTTATCTTATGAAATATCATAATTTGCATACGTTGCTAATGTTGAAAGAAAATTAATCGTCTGCCTGCCTTATTGAACATTAAGGATTCGGTTTCGGTTATAGAATATCGATAAATAACTTATGTACGATACATAGTGAACACGCGATATCTCAACCGACATTGTAACAACGGGTAAGGGCTCAGCGGAATGCAATCATTGCATCAGATCTCGACAAAATTACTATTTACTTTATTCATATTATATTACCGATGTTAACACGATGGCTTAGGATATCTTGAGGGAAGTAATTACCGTGAGTTAAGTCGAAATCAAGTTTAATAATTTCCACGAACGTGTAAGATGTAGAATTTATCATCTGGCGTCGAATGGTCAAAGGTCATGTTCAATGGAACGTAAATACATTCTCGTACATTGAATACTTGGCATTCAGCGTATTGACTGATATAACATGCTTAACATCGCTTTACATAGCGTCGCTGCGGATACAGGGCACGTTGCGTGACCAATCACATGTTTTACATTTCTTGTGTAGTAACAAGAATTGTGTAGTAACTTCCAATGCTTTAATATCTTAAATTTGTCAACAAGTTCAGTGTTCCCGATAAATACCACATGGACATGGAGGTACTACGTAAAAGCAGCAGTGAGGCTCTCAAAGGGCGTATAATGTGCCGGTAATAGGGCAAAACGGGCACGACGCGTGTAAGGCCGGTTAAAGGGCACTTACTACAGCAGCTAATTAGAACTAACGCACACATTTACTGCTAAGTTTTAGCTTAATGTGGTACTAACGTTTGAGTGGATGTTTGGATAGAAATATATTTTTTGGGTATTTGTTTGCAGAAATTGATGAAACGGGGATTCGAGGATTAAAGGCTGTTGAAAGAAATGTTTGGATACCAACAGAGTTACAATTGGCTGTTGAAGATGCTATCGAAGTAAAGACATGTTGGTAAAAAAAGGCCAGGATCTCACAAAGTGCACCACGCCATAAAAAAGTTACGATAGTTCTAAGTCAACAATAGTTGGCACTCAATCGAAAGGTGGCCTGCTTATGTGAGCTCCTACACTTGGCGCATTAGGGAGGCATTGGCCTTGGCCATGGCCTTATAGAACGTAGGCCTTAGGCATATTTCATGGCAGCGAGCATCATAACGTAGAGTTATTGCTAACTTTACATTGCACATGATTAGAGATCAGAAATATGGCAAACACTTGATTATTTTCAGGCATGTCGCAAGTAGAATTAAATGGACAAATACTTCCTTAAACTCACAAATATGCTAGTTCAGCAGAAGTACACACTTACAATTGTAAAAAATTAAACTGATGTCCAAATATAGAACCTCCACGAGGAACGAGACCTAAGCAAGTCTGGCACACTGGCTACTCAGTCGAACTCGACGCCATCCTTGTTTACGTAAAATATAAAGATTTCATGGTAAATGATAAAACGTCTTCATCTTTTATGTGCAAGGGATCATGAAGCACTCTTGAGTATGCTCTTGCTGGGGAGTTTGTGGCGCCACTTCTTCCCAATTAAAACATTAGGAACTTGTGCAGGGCATGCGTTTTTACTCGTATGTAATTTTATCGTTCAAAAAGTGCTATTGCCTAATTTAATTTTATTTCTTATTTTGAT
This sequence comes from Fissipunctia ypsillon, assembly GCA_947568875.1. Taxonomy (NCBI): domain Eukaryota; kingdom Metazoa; phylum Arthropoda; class Insecta; order Lepidoptera; family Noctuidae; genus Fissipunctia; species Fissipunctia ypsillon. Next base: position 23,450,137 of record OX387654.1, read on the forward strand.
TTTTCTATTAAAACATAACATGGTTAGCTGCATTAAGTTAAGCATAATTATTTACTTCGTGGTTTACCTGTTATTTTCCTACAAGAAGTGACAGTTCAAAGCACCATTCTATCACATCAACTCGACATATCACGTTTGCTAGATTCTTCTACAATATCTAAACATCAGATTCTCACATTGATTGATTTGTTGATTGACAGTTGACAGTATCTGGTTGAGTGATGCTCATATGATGATGTGCAGAGATAAGTGGAAGGTCGAATGTTTTGGTACTGATAGTGTATGCATTGGAATATTTAGACGTTTTTTTTCTTTGGAGTAGCTGCCTTTCTTTGTTTCGAGATTTTCATTTGTTTTGTAACGTTAGCTAAGAAATGTGTGTTACTTTTAAATGAGACTTCCGTTTGTTCATTTTTTTTATTTTTTATTTTTTGGTTTGCTGGGATTGTTTTGCAAAGAACGTTTTGAGTATGAACGTGGATGGCTATACGAGTAGAGAATTCCAAATAAACGAAGGATGGACTATGGGAAAGATGATATGACTAGAAAGGGGTTGACGACTAAGATGACGGCTAATAGAGATGGTAGAGAACTATGGAAGAAGAAGACTTACTGCACCGACACCAAATAAAATGCGATAAGAATAATTTTATTTGGTCAAAAGTATACAGACATTTAAACAATATGATGATACACTATAATATACTTTATTCTACATATACATAAGGGCAGGACAATGATGATGATGTTGGAAATTCATGTACCTAACTGTACTGCTATCCCTGATTACCCCTCAATCTCCGCTCCAATATTGTGTAAGTGTAAGGGTGGGGTTTGAACTCACGACCTCTAACTCGCCAGTTATGACCCTTATGCTCAGCGGTGGACATTCAAAGGTATGGGTAATGATGTTAATTCCACAGCAGCTCTGCAAAAATGGTTAAACCTGAAAGGGAGAGCGATCGTACCTATAAATAAATACTGTATAATGTACTTGTGTGTGTAAGTTAGCACTTAAAACCAGCTAATGATTATTAATGACGTGGTATAGGATTAATTTACTAAATACGCAATGTTTTTACTGCCATTTTTATAGTAATTACCTTTTTACTTGTAACCCACTAATGTGAACGAGCTTAAGTGTACTGCATTAAATTATTTGTGTGTCATTTATATAGTCATGCACTCTTATAGTGGATATAATATACATAGATTTACAGAAGTTGTTTTGAAGAAAACATGATTTTTAAGTGGTTGTTGATTGTGATTGTGATTTAATTTGCATTTGTGAATGTTGCCACATCACATGTCACATCGCCCTGCGAAGGAGGTTTTTGGATGCATGAAAAGGTCTTAAGTGAAAAGCATAGATATTGACAACTACAAATATGATGAGGTTCAAAGAATAGGTTGATAAGCAGTTCTGCTGGTAAATCGGAAAAGGCAAGGTTGCTGTGTGTGTATAGTCTCGAATTTCTGTAATGGTTTTCCAAAAAACATGCCAAAGTCAACTTATTTTGACACCTTTGTCGTAGCCATTGGTCAGTATCCATTAGTAACTAGAAGCAACACATTTTAAGGAATACCACGTCTATGAAAACATGGGGCTATCTCAAAGCATTAAAACAGTACTTACAACTTATTATCTCCATTACATACCTACTTTAAAACATCCTATAAAAGAAATAAAACTTTAATATTTCTAATTAACAACTGGCCGGCAAGATAAAGCTACCAGCAACAACCTTTTAAAATAAATGTTGCCATGTAGAAAAAACTATCGTGCAAAATATGACAGACGGCTGTACTGTATGTTATAACTGTAACTTCATTTGGTGGCGATAACATAGGAAATTTACGACTTCCCTTTAGTAGAGTATGGGGTCTGCACGACGGAGTAGGCTTTGGATAAATTATTGTAATATGACGCGACCTTGGAAGGCTCAGGCTGGTACCAACTAGAATAGAGGGCCTTGAACCAGCCCCGTCTGACGCCTGTCAATTAAGAACTATTTGGTATGTGAGTAACTGTTGGGGATAATTTTGTCAATAGATACCTAGTTGCTTAGGTTAAAGTAAATTGCGTACTTCGTTGCTTTGCATACAATCTATATTGGGTGTAGGTTTGATTTCATTTTATTAATCTAGTTGTGAATTAATAAGTACGTACCTACTTACTACCCAAGAGAAACGCTTGTAACTTATTCAATCTCATCTAATTTATTCTACAAGTAAAACTTGAAGTTATGGTCAGTCCCAAAAATTACTGAAATACTAATCTTAATATTAGATTTTTACGACAAACTATTGTAATAAACAGTGGTACTCTACGACTTTCCCGAATCTCACAAGTTTGGCTCGCTCATAAAAACTGCAACGAGCTCACAACTAACGTGCCCAAATGAACCAAACAAAAACACAGCTCATGCCAATTCATTAAAACTTTCCCGCTGATGACCTCCATCGCAACACCTACTATTTATACCGGGATGGTAGAATTTTCTCTCGACTGGCAACACTAACGGCGCGACAACGAGCCAAAGTTAGATTGCAAGAGGCCATAACCCCGCTTCTCCACTTCAATCTCCCCTATAAGATGAGAGGTGTTTGCGAGATGTCTGCTAGAATTTTTTTCTTGACGCGGATAATCTAATTTGAGTAGTAAATGTTTTTATTAATAAATAAGTTGGGGATGAAAGGCGACGTGGCGGCTTGAATGTGTAAGATAAAGGAGATACTTCGTGAACTTTGGTCCTAAGATACGACTATAGGGTCGGGAAGTTTGAATGGACAAATTAATTCTTAAGTAATTTTGATACTGAGATGCTTACTGCTTTGCGTCATCGATAACTTTGGGACCCAAAGGGGCCACAGTAATGGTCCTTTGGCCCTTGTTATGATGTAGATGGCAATGACATCGTTCTGTAGCAACAGTACCAAGCTTGAATGAATTGGCTTTTGCCAATCAATCGAGCTTAGTCGGTAGTTTTTGTTTTTCTTGATCATGATTCATGATACATCACGTGGAAGCGATCGATAAAAGTGGCTCGTTTCAGCAGTGGACAATTTGGTCAAGAGACTGATCATGTGATCAGTCTCTTGAAAATAATAAGATACAGATCCTGTATCTTATTACTATTATTTTTTGTCTTTAGAAGCAGGGTATTAATTTGGGCAGCCAGTTCTGATATCAATAACGTAGTTCCACGTACTTACGTTGTATTTGTAAGTATTTAGGTACACTACGAGCAATTTTAGCTCTTAAAGCACGAAATAATATCAACAAAAGTAGAAGGCAAGATTCGATTTATCAGCAACACATTGCCTCATGGCCGATTCCTCGAATTTACGTACCATAATTGGTTATGATAAAGACTCTTGTATCTTTACCAAGACCTCATAGCTTTGCTTAGTATACCCTCCCATATGGAAGTAGCTATCACAGGTAAAATTAACTTACGAATCTATTTTTAAGTCCAGTTTGGCAATAAAAATGTTACCATTGGTAAACAAAACGATTAGTTTTGTTTACTTAAAGTCACCGAGCATTAATCAACTTCTGCGTTACAATGTTATAGGTACATAGGAAGATAATCCGCGAATTTCAATGATACCAAAAGAATTATGATTATCTCACAGAACATGAGTACCTACCTGTCTTCCCTTAGGTACCTTCATGTAGGACGAAGCACCCATCTGCGAAAGTTGTTCTCACGAGATCTTGATACTGATTTATTGATGGCAAGAATCAAAAGTTGGTATCGCACTGGACACTTGTATCGAGGCGTGTATCGCGTCGTGTAGCGATCCCGACGTGTTCGCGATGTGATTCAACTGGACAAGTTTAAGGGCGAGCTCTTAGATAAGAATGGGCGTTAAATCTGCAGGTGTTTTGGTTTCATGACCATTTCGTTTCATAATATGTTTGTTGTTATGGTTTTGGTTTGGTTTGAACTCATGAGTCATTTCCTTGAGAAGTTTTAAAGGTGCATTGTGAATGTATACCTACACGTACTTTACCTTATATTGATGTAATTAAATCAGCACATAATCATGTCTATAAAGACAAAATGTAATAAGGAGACGTTTTCTGCTTACCACCTTAAGTACTTACATCATTTTTCTTCTCAATTTTTACGAAAATGTAAAAAAAAAATTCATTTAAATGCCATTGCTGAATTATTTAAAGAATTACTTTAACTAATTACATAATAACTATCATTAAAATATTATCTGCAACGATAAACGATAGCAGTAAGCGAACCGTATCTTCTACAAAGTAACGTTGCGATACTGGCAGCGCCATCTAGTAGTACAGAAACAAACTAAGAGTTCTATAAGAAAACATTACGTTTTAAAAGGTACTAGTTTTGGGACTATGTATTAAATAACATAGGAATATTCGCTTATGAACTGAAAAAAAATCTATAAGTATTTTTTTGTCTATTATAAGGGAGTTTTGGAGTAACCTTCAGAAAACTGAATACACTTGAAATTTTATGGATAAATACATCTAAAACTAAACTAATTAGCTACTATAAACTACAGACAGACAACAAAAGTTATGCAGGCAGTAGGTACCATTGATTGACCCTGTGGGTTCGCCGAGCAAAAGAAAAAAAACATGATCATTCTTGTAGGCAAAAATCTGCAAGCATATTTTTATTTATTCATGTTTAATTAAGCGAATCGTGGCTGGATGGCCATTGTCCGACTTACCTGCTCGATTTAAATCGCCCGCAACCGGTTACCGGCCCGTCAACCGACTTTTATTTTCAACAAAATTTATTTACCAAAATATCACGACACGAATCATTCGTCACATAAATAATATCCTCAAAATATCATCTTCTACAATATCCTTCACACTTCTCTTCACTTTTACACAATGTTTTTGATAGTTTACTGAAGTATTACTTTTTATTTTTGGTCAAATAACAACAACACCAGTACCAGCCGTCTTGTTTTTGTCTGACATTCTTAAATTATCGTGATATATTGAAAAGGTATACCTACATACAGCCTAGTTCAAGTTTCGTTCATTCCGATTACATTTTATCACATCGGCGACTTCGGAATTCGCGCCGCGCGTACTTATCATAGAGCGCGGGCCGCGCGTCTGCTGCTGCCGTTGTCCGTCAAACGCCGGGGGCGGGCCAAAGGGACGGGCCTCGGAATATATTCGGCTAACTTCGGAGCGCACCTCTCACTCTGTAGATCGCGAAGTGAGCTGAGTCACAAACAGACAATACGTTCACGTACTGTTGTTTTATTTCGTGTTTCTGCAAAAATAAGGACTGGAAAGTAGTTTTGTACTCATATATTAGTGTTTAATGTGTTTTTATTTAGTGTTGAGAACGCTCATTGAGTAATAACAAGATGTGGCGTCAAACAAGATTGTGTTATTGTTCATCTAGCGTCTGTACTTTTTAAGTGTTTTTCACAAACTTTTCAACCGTTTTTGACGACACCAAAACTTGAATGATACTTAGAAAAATAGCCTGGCTCATGATTAGAACTTACAACTGCTTGTAAAGGATATTTTAATAAGGTGAGTAGAAAAATATTTAACATAACCTCAAAGTGACATTTGCAATTACTCTACTCCTCAATAGATGGCGTTGGGTGCAAGAGGCGGGGCTTGCTAACTGCCACACTAGCTTGGACGTATGTCATTTGCGATAATTGAAGGTTAGTTCAGTATTGTCGAAAATTTTAGATAAGCGTTGTTTATTTTATGATCACCCCGCGTTCACCCCCGTCGCATTGTAAATATGGGGTTCTGGATTGGCAGGCAAGTATTTTTAATCCCTCTATTTACTGGTTATAATATAGGTATTAGATAACTTTTCGTTTTAATGAAATACAGTCGGCGCCATAACTTTTGTATTTAATTTTTAGCATAAATTATATTTTTATCTAGTGAATAAGTATAATGTTGCTATTTATTGCTTTTATCATATTTTTCTTGAGTAAGTTAATAAGAAAATAATTTACTAGAATAATGTTGACTTGAATTTATGGTTTTGGTGCATTTTGCTGAACAATAAAAAGAAACTTCGTACTACATTTCACTTGTTCGTTGTCAGCTATGAGACGTCGAGAGTGCGTACAACGTTGATCCACTGCGCCTTTGTAGCGTCGTCAGAGAAAAAATGAGTTATAAAAAAGTATAACGCTCCTTTTCTGTAAGTGTTAATATTTTCTTTGTAATAAACGACTGGATCTATACAACTTGTTTTTATTTACAGCTTACACTTATTGATGTTGATATCATTCAAATTGTGCTGGTCTGTCTTGGTTGTCGTTCAGTTAGATCTCAAGACAGCTGATACTATCATGTGTGATTTTGGATAGAATAGAATAACATTTTTTGGCATAAAAAACATGGTATAAATGATTGTACAAAGATTAAATACAGAGCATACATGTTTTTTCTTAACATTATAAGCGTGCAAATTTTTCGTGCATACAATTACCTAAGTCATTTAATTTTTTTTGTCAAAAAACTCTTAAGACTAAGTATAAGAACTATTTAGTGGACAGCCAATCACACAATTTACTTTTAAATAATCTGGTATTAAGAATTTTTAGGTGGCTCGATATCCTATTAAATATCCTATACTTATAATATCGATCACATTCATCTAGACTAGGGATGCCTAAATTAACATAAAATAGGTAAAATTCAAATAAAACTCTCTAATGAGTCTCCTTATTATTTTTTCATTCAGAGGTCACATGTCAGCAGTCCCACAGGTAGACGTATACATCTTGATACGAAATATCTAAAAATAGAAATTATTATACTACTTAAACAAAAAACGTCGGTGCCTTGCGGACCGTCCAAGGCGTTGTTGGGGGCCGTCTCTTGACAGATTTATGGCGTGCGTGGCTGTTACTCGTACGCACTCTGTCCCCCCTCTCTCCCCTCGCCTGCACCCCGCGCCCTTCGCGACCCGCACGCCATCCCCTTCTCACGAAAATTAAATCGTTCCATATTTGAAATTCAAACCCACACCGATTTAATTTTTGTTCCTTTTTTCCATTTTTGATATCTTTTTACTTATGGCACCTGAGTTTTGTTGGTGACTGTCCGCTGACGTTGAGACCTCTACCTCCATAATATTTATTACTAGCTTCCGCCCGCGACTTCGTCCGCGTAAAATTTCTTGTTCCCCTGACCCACCCCGTCGTATCGCGTCGCCTGCCCGCGCTGTTACTTCGTTTTCGCTTAGCGCTCATTCTTCCTTTTTTTATTTTTTCTCGGCTTCTCTGGGTCCTAGCGTAATGTTACAAACCCTATAGCCTTCCTCAAGACTTGGACTTTATAATGCAAAAAGAATTTTTCAAATCAGACTGGTAGTGACAGAGATTAGCGCGTTCAAACAGTCAATAAAAAATAAAATGTGTCGGTAACTAATAGACTAAGCGCAATTTTTCTTACTTTAAGCATTTTTATACCCGTAGTATTTTCTAAACGAAAGGTCCGAATTGAATAATTTAAAAAGGAATTTACATGTACTTAATCAACCTTGATGATGAAACTATTTATTTGGATAAGAATTAATACCATGTTTATGAAAACACTTTCGCAAATAATGCATTATTTTATAACAAATTTGATTACCATTAAAAATGTTATAGTGAGCCAACCTTAAAAGATAGACATATGCTATCGCGGATTTTTTTTAGAACTTTTTAAGAGGAACAATCCCGTCATACATGATTTTTGCGTAACTTTAACCGTTTACGCAGCGCACGCAACAGAAGCTCTCAAAAGCAATAAATTTTCCCCGTTTTTGCAACATTTTTCATTGATGCTCCGCTCCTGTTAGTCGTAGCGTGATGTTATATAGCCTATAGCCTTCCTCTATAAATGAGCTATCCAACACTAAAAGAATTTTTCAATTTGAACTAGCAGTTCCTGAGATTAGCATCCATCTTTACGTACCGAGACTCCTCCGTGCCTCGGAAAGCATGTTAAGCCGTTGGTCCCGGCTGTCATTCGTGGATCTTTGACACTCGTTACGGGTCGTCAGAAGCCCGAAAGTCTGACAACCAGTCTTACCAAGGGGTATCGTATTACCCAGTAACTAACTGGGTTGTGGAGGTCAGATAGGCAGTCGCTCCATGTAAAATACTGGTATTCAGTTGCATCCGGTTAGACTGGAAGCCGACCCCAATATAGTTGGGAAAAGGCTAGGCAGATGATGATGAGTTCCTGAGATTAGCGTGTTCAACCAAACAAACAAACTCTTCAGCTTTATAATATTAGTATAGAGAACATTTTTTTGTCTCTAACTGTTCCAAGTGATATGCGCCACTATAGTTATTGTAGCGAAAAAAAAATAAAAAGACGGAAAATTCACTTTTCTGCTACGACACGTTTAATTTAGTTTTTAAAATAAAAATAAAAAATAACATTAAAAGGTAAAAAAATGAATATTATTGTATAAAAAGTTGCAGGTTGTCTTGTGTGAAGGGAATAAAATAGAGAACTTTGGTCCGATAGGTACGCGAATAACGAACGAGAAAATAAACGTACTATCTAGTCGATTGCAATCTCTAATTAGTAACGCTACCAAAACATATCGTTATAAAAAAAATTGAGAACCAAGGTATCTCGCATTTTACAAATAAAATTAAATAGTTAATGAATTAAAAAAATCTCGTACTATCTACACTATTAAATTTGTACGTAAAATTATCATAAAAAAAACCGTGGCATAAGTAATTGCGTCCGGCGAGGTGACGTAGACTGTAGATTGTCGCAGGTTCAGGAACTGGCGTTGTTTGTGAAACCTTCAGTGGTCTAAATGCGACCCAACTCTCGACGTTGGCCAAGGACGTCCAGCGTAATTTTAGGCCAAAACCTGGAGGCCGAAAGGCGGCCTGTTCAAAGCTGTTCAATCCTAAGACAAAATGAATTAGGGTTAGACCAGCGTGATCAGACTGAACTTCCGATTGAGGAAAACTGTTAAAAGATACGTACCAGAAAAAATAAAGATGAATGCTTAGAATAATACTTACTATACCATTCTCAATATAGTTTTGCCATAAGGTATTAATAGGACGGCAGAGAAAGTGTGGTTCACTTGAAAAAAAAACTCGATAATTTTCCACAAACTGGGTCCGTCAATTGATTCAACTTTTGCAACTAAGAAAAAAAATGGGGACCCATCTGTCAGAAGAAAAATAATTCGAATCACGAAATAAAAAGATAAAAATCGACCAGGCTCAAATACAAACGGAAAAAAGGTTGATTATAAAGAACCAAAAAGTTTTGACATGCAGAGTTATGCTGCATTATGTTGAATTTGTTGTTTTAAAAAAAGTGTTCATCCATTTAAATAGCTACTAATTTTTTGAGTTTGTTTGCTACCGTAGGTAGGTACTTAGGTATATTTGTTTTCTTACCTAGACGTCAATTATCATAATCCTGATGCCTCAAAAGTATCACTTCGAGTTCGCAACCTTTTAAAAGCAGAAATCCCTAACAAGATTTATGACATACCGATCCGACTTTCTTACACGAAAAAAGCCACCAGTTTTTTCTAATGAAAGCAAAAACTTGAAATTTACGATCGTCACAAACAATGATAGTAATACATCACTCGTCATAATGGACAGATTACGTCTGTCTGTCTGTCTGTACTCGACAGATTTATGAGTTGTTGCATAATAGCTAACTGTTCGTGGACAAAAAACGTTGCATTCATTCAAACATGCATAGAAACGGTTTTAGTAATTATAATTTGAAATTATAATTGAACTAACGGTTTTGGACTTTAAATTAGAATTTGATAGAGCGGCCAGTTTTTCGTTGATAATATTAATTAGAAAAGCGTTATTTCTTTTAAATTAATAGTAACTTGATACGTCAAAATATTTGACCTTAGCTTTAAGTAATCAAAAATTAATTTTAAAAGTTACAGTACAACAATAAACGTCAAAGTTATGTATGAAGTCAACGGTTTTCCCAATAAAGTACCTACCTACTTGGTGCCTTTGAAAATTTTGACGAGTCTTTATTTAAATTATGCATTTAAATAATTATGAAGAAGGCAAAGATTCGCCACAGGTCAACATCTATGACCAATCTTGTAGATTTATTGATTCGTTTCTACGAATCTTAAAGTAATTTATGTTTCTTTTTTGTTGTTTCTTCCAATTTTATATTAGATGTTTAGATAGAACACCTAGGCAAAGGACATTGTTTAATAACTTATCATTAGTAAAACAAAGATTAATTAATAAACACAGACTTTACTAGGTTAGATCTTATTAAAACTAGCTTATAGCTATGTCTGGTGTCAGTGATGCTTACTCTTCGCTTTGAAAAAGACAAGAAAATTTATTATTTTGGATTTATTTGAAGTTCTCTCACTTGCATTCAAATCATAACCATACGTCTTGAACAGTATGTGAACATTAATACTCTTAAATCAAAAACAATAAAACATTTTATAAAAATATCAAAAATCTAATAAATCAAAATGGCCGTCACATACCCACCATACAGGTTGTTCAAAAACAAACGCGCATTTATTTAGATACATATTAAGCTAATTAATAATAAATCCAGTGTCCCGGATTACGGTGACGCGCCGGGACAAATGTTTCCGGTCGCACACGGAACGGCTTTTATTTATTTTTATTATTTTTATTTACGAAATAAAAATTTATGGTCGTCGAGACCGCCTTCCGTGAGATTTAGCGAGTGTGTCATAGACTCGGGGAGCTGAAAACTCGATCTGAATTGAATTATGTACGTTTTTAATGGTTTCGCGGTTCGTACGTCGAAAAAGGTTGTGGTAATGTATTGGCGGGCTTGTGTTTGTGTGATTTAAATTCATATTATCGGCAGACAAGTGGATTTTAGGTTGTGTTCACATTTTTCTGTAATGTTTTTGACATATTTCTTGTTACTTTATTTAGGATTTTTCTATGCAATCTTGTGAAGTGGGAGATACTTAGTCAATAACTGTTCAAAAAAACTCAAAATTTAAATGTGAAATTTGTCTAATTTACAATAAATAATGATAAAACGGTAAAGTTTCATAATCAGTTTGTCTCAAAATTTATTTAAATATAAACTCATAGAAATGGCAATATTATTTATGTATAATATTCAATAGATGGGTAGCATTTTTGGACTTCTATTTTAGCTAATTTTATAAACAATTTTGGTTATGCAGCTTCTTCATCCAATTTTTTTGGAAGTCTGTTTGTATAAATCATGATACATAAAAAAAGTGTTTATTCAAACAGTTCTAAGGAACCAGGAAGCTTCACGAGTATGTACCTAACTATAACGTCAGCTATAACATACAGCTTCAAGTTCCGCTGACCTTAAAGAAAATAAACCCATGGCCATAGGTAAAGCCATAACTTACTAACAACACATCTAATGATTTATTTCCGACCAAACTTCACAAACGTATTCATTTACCTTCCGTACCTTCTTAATATAGTCAAACAGCTATTGTTAAATTACATGAAACAATCAGCTTGTTAAACAGAGAAAGAAACACTATCTACGTCAATTTATCTGCAGCCGTACACTAGGCTGACAAACACACATGCACGCAAACAATAACTTGTAATACAAGGCTGCGTACAAATTTAGTTATACACCCACTCGGGACCGACACGATTATTTATAATAAAACCCTTTTTTATACGATTTTGTTTCCGATTCAACATAAATAAGATATGTTATTTAAAGTCAATATATCACTTGACAGGTGGTAGGCAGCCATTTTCATTTTTACACACTAATTAATACTCAACAGCTAAAAGAATAAAGGTTTCATTCCCTTGGCACGTGTATGTACTCGGGACGGGCAGACGTTTCATAAGATTTATACATATATCAAAGTAAGGCTTTGTGTGAATGTAGTGAGAGATTTTAATCAACGTCCGAATGCAACGGCAATAAGGGGCCCGGTTCGATTCCCGGCTCGTACAGGACGGTTGATGCGATTAATTGAGTTTAAACGATTAATTAACGATTTCTTATACAGATGTGTATCAGTTTCTTGAAGACGAGACGTATTTTTGAGTGAAAATTAAAATGTCCGAATGTATTTGTAAGTCGAAATGTATTTAATACTTTTACGAATTGCTGCAAACTTGTTAACTGTAATTAATAAATCTTTTCTTTAATTTATTTTATGTTTTGGTGTCCATTTTTATTCATTGGACAATTCATTGAACTAAGTGGCCAATTCAATACATCGATAAACAAAGTACAAGCATTCGTCCTTTAGGTCATGTAGATAACGTCACAGCGGCGAACATTGGATGAAAGCGGTAATAACAATGTTTAATATTAATTATAAAGTGAACCAACCTGTATATAAAACACGGCTACTAATCACAGGATATCGTCCACATAACAGCTCCAGGAACAACATTACCGCAGTAATGACGTTGTTATTCATTATCATAATTGTAATATAGTGGCCGCCAACCATACCAACTTATTGAATACACAACGACTGTAATAAAACATCAAACAACCGCTAGAAGTATATATTTTCCAATAATATATGCAATACATTTATCGTAAACAATGTTTGCAATAGTTTCAATACTAAGCTGGGCCACAAGTCCTTAATAAAAGTATTTTAGCCACTGCCAGATTACATAGAAGGTTATCGACTCCAAGCAAAAGATCTTTCGTAATCCGTGTAATATTTATGCGTAAACTGTACCAACTATATTACATAGTCATGAAATAAACACCTTATTCCAAGTCAATGTGACTACTAACGCCATCTAGTATAGCAATAAAAAAAACTAATGAGTCCTGACTCGCTAGAGTTGTCAGTTGAGCTATATAAATTAGTCTGATAGTACTGGGGTTAAATAGTCGAGTGTAGATTTTTGGGTAGTTTTTTTTTAATATTTTTTTAAAAGTGTTGTCAGTAGTGATGGGGCTTCGTTTGGGCAACGGAGTGTTAGTGAAGCGCGTTGCGTCGGCGGCTGACGCGGCGGCGAGCGCTAATCGATGCGCGCCACTGCGCTGTCTTCCGACGGCGGCCATTACGCACCTTTATGGCCACCCAGCCCCCGTCCCCCGCGCCGCTCTAAGGCGGCACATGACGAATCAATATGCCGCCAACCGACTCAACACTTATTTATTTGACACGATTTATTAGCCGAATGCCTGTAAACTTTTATGCGCCCCTCTGTTCTCATCCCCCCACCCCGGCCCGCGAGGGATGCTTTATGATGGACACAGCAGTGATAAAATTCTATGTTTCGGCTGCCGTCTACTTTTATTGGGAATCGGAACAGATGTCTGGATGAGACTAGAGGGAGCGAAATTACATTCGAATGCCAAATAGTAAACGTTCCTCCTGTGTTGCTTTTAAAGAGGTTGCCATCTAGGCAATAACAATTTCTTTTTACAATTCGCTTCATTAATTACCATTTTATTTTGCCGGGCGGTGCAATTAACATTAGTTACTTTTTACCGTCGCAAGCGCTCAGCGACCGCGGTGTAGAGACAAAATGTCGGCAGGAAATGTGTAATTTTTTCACAAATATTGCGGAAGGAAGACGTTGGCTTCCTCTGGGCTGTTTAGATGGTTTTTATGCTAATCGTGGAGATTTGCTGGGTTTTCTTTTAGCGCAACAATTATTCACGGTGTGCGGTCGCGGCTCGCCCTTTAAGAAATTAGCGGTAGGGAGACCATGCTGCCGCGGGAACTGGCTCGCGTCTCACCCACTTACTCTCAATCGTCAGCGTACTTATCCGGAATAAAATACAGGAGTAAACTTATCAGTATCCACAAAGCAGTCTTATTCCCGCGTTTAGGGAATCTGTAGAGGTACAAAAAGACAAGATACCAACCACAAATTCAACTCAGCCTATCGCAGTCCACTGCTGGACATAGGCCTCTCCCAGGCTGCGCCACAACACCCTGTCCTCCGCCTTCCGTATCCAGTCTGTCCCAGCCACTTTATCTTAAGGTCGTCGTCGGTCCACCTAGCTGGGAGGCGTCCCTTTCCACACTACGCTTGCCGATGCGTGGTCTCCACTCCAAGCTCCACCGGCCATCGGTCCTTCGACCAACATGGCTAGCCCACTGCCACTTCAGCAAACAACGAATTATCAACTAGGTAAATGAATTATGAATGATAATGTGGGAACGAATAAAAAATATTGGTTACAGGTTTATTCAAATTAATTACTTAATTGTTCGCGAATGTATTTGCATATTCAAACTCCATCCCTATTCAAACACCATCCCTATTCAAACGGAAATAGACCCTTTCATTGAACTTTCAGTTATGGCATAGGTACTACAATAAAAAACCAAGAAACTACAACCCATAGAAGGACTTGTAAACTACCTAATTAGTGACGAAGCCTCATAAATCATTCATTACGAGTAAACAGGTAGGAAATTACACATACCGCGTTACCAACCCCTTCCAAGCATACGTAAGAATGCCCCATAAGAATTTATTAAAACTATTTACAAACGCACAAACATTGCAAGGCTGGCAACATTAGCTAACGCCGCACTTATTTTTTATGTCCCAAACGAATACTAAGCATGGTCGCCGTAAGTTTTAATGGACGATATACATGCATAACAGTGCTTTTACGAGTATGTAAAGACAAAGCTAACGACTTAGCACCAATAAATTAATTTGCCGATAAACGCGAGCCGATCGGTGCCTCCTCAAACGGAAACGTGTACTTTAATTAAAAATGACCATCCCCTAATGACCTTTGGGTATTAGATAAAAAATTATCCATGCAAATGATGCCGTAAATATTTTCTGTTTGTTTGTCGCGTGACATTTAATCTAACACTCCTCATGTACAGCGTATAGCGGCACAGGATTTTTTCCCCTCACAAATTAATGAAGATTCGTATATAACACTGGCCCGTTCAACACAGTCCGTCATATGGTGAGCATGTAATTATTTACACCGCACCAAGCTCGTATCGTGTCCAAACTCAATATTTCACTTAATGGAACTTATAAACGAGTCGATTACTATTGGGGAACTAAATGAATCGATTTATATCGATAAAAAATTAACAGCAGTTAATACAATAGTCGATTATAAATATCGTGTGTAATTACTAATTAGTTTCAAATTCAAATTATGGACAGTTGAAAAGATTTTGTTTTTTTAAGTAGCAATGGGTTATTTTTGTTAAGTGCATAGATAAGCATAATCAGCCTATAATGTTCCCACTGCTGGGACACAGACTTTCTGTGAAAGAGAGTGGGCAGTAATCCACCACGCGGGCCCAGTGCGGGTTGGTGGATATTATATTTTTGTTAAGTGGCAAGAATTTTATAACCGCAAGGTGCTTTAAAATTCTCGTCGCCGCCGTCGTCCAGATCGTTGCTGTCCCTTTGATATTGATAAAAATGTTTCAAGCAGAAGCTGTTTACGTCACATAAAAGTCGAAAATATAAGAACGGAAAGTGTTTTATAGACCCATTGACCTACATTTTATTCTATTCTGCCAATGACGATGCCAAATGTATTTGATGAAATGCTCGAAACGAATGAGCAAGGAAGCATTTGAGTGGAGTCGAGACCTTTGTACTAGCTCGGTGTTATGAAGGCGCGTGTCGTGTGCATGTAAATGTAAAACAATTTCATCAGACCCGCTTGTGAACGACAGACGGGAGAACCCGTGAGCCGTTCCGTTTCACACGTCGACATTGTAACTCCACCCGCTCCGTTCCATACTCGAATGCATAACAGACAAACAGGCTAATCCCGGCGTTATCGTAAATTGTCAGTTTATGACGTGCGGAACGGCCGCGGGGCCGGGGGGGCGCGGGGCAAGGGGAAGAGTTTTCTAATTTCGCCCCCTGCGCCCGTTTTGATGCGCTAATTCGTGTAAGCAGTTTCTGAACGTGCTTGTTTCGAGTTCACTTCAATTTGCCAACGATGAGTTTGCTAGTCAGCCGCTCTTACTCGCCCGCGCTTAAGGTCGGGATTGAGGGGACTACTCGCCTGCTTTACTTTGCAAGGTTATCGTCGGCTTTTACATAGAGTTGCGCAATTTACATACATTTGTTTGTTCGGTTTTTAAATTGGGGAATTAACTGTGTTAATCGCGATGTTGTTTTGCTGAAGGCCCCCCCTAGCAAGTTTCAAAGTTATGTTACCTATATGCATAATGTTATTTATTTATCGTATTCCATAAAAGACGGACGGACGGTCAGTTAATATTACATTACAACAGAACATATCAAAGCGCGGCGCGCGATGGGATCTCGGCCTGCGCGGGCGCATCAGCAATTAATACTCTTCATTTAATCGATTCCTTCAATTATTCCACCTTGATATATGTTAATCCTTTTCGGTCTCGGCCTCCCCGGGATATTGTTGGCTATAATTACGTGGGAGGCGACCTCTATTGACAAGTATTGATGTTTTTAATCTGATGTTAGGATAAGACGTTAGTATGCGTTCGTCCGTCCGTCCGTCCGTTGATTTGTGGCCGGCCGGCTCATTGCCTCGTAATTATTGGATTTCGGCGCGATATTTATTGGCATTTCTTCTCACAGTCGCCTTGATTTATCATTGGGCTGTCATACGGGAGAGAATTATTGCGATGCGTGCCCGTCCGGGGAGAGCGTTCCATAATCGAAGTGTTTTTTTCTTCGTTTATTAACGCTGAATCCCCGAAGGTACATCCAATACGTCATATTTCAATACGTTACGCGTTAGGACACATGATCACCTCCATTAAGGCGCGTCTTCTCCCGACGGATTAGCGCCGTCAGTGCGGCTCGAGTAATGAGATGGCGAAAAATATTGGAAATAACACGCGACAATAATAAACGTATAATAGGGGAACGTTCGGTTCGCAGCTGCGGCCCGCCGACGCTAGGGGGCGCTACCGGCGCGCTTTATCGCTCACCGATGATTAAAACCGAGTTAGATCGATTAATTTATTTTAGTCGATTAATTTTATTCGAAAATAATATTTTTATGGTTGCTGAAAAATTAATAGTCTATATTTATTTTAGTTTTACAACTATAAAATGATGTTGGAAACTAGTTTCGACATACATAGATTTATAGTGAACAACACCGATTTAACGCTTTATTTCACGGAGGTGATAAAACTAGGTTGTGATTAACGACTCAATTAATGTTATAACATATTCATTTGTAACATGAGCTTTTGCTAACAGCGCTAACACCTCCTTGATTAAGTGGATACAAAAGTTGACTTTCGAAAATTCCAATGATTTAGAAAATACATATTATAAGTACCTAAGACAAAAATCCTTTAAAAATCTACCTTGCAGTAGGATAACTTCATAGGACTAAATTCAAAATATTGTGTTTAAAATAGTTTAATAGGTAGGTACCTACTTTCTCTGAAGTTTTGCTAATAAACTTATTTTTTGTATTGGGTACAGTTAGTATTATAGTAAGAAAAAATTCTTAACCGGACAATTATTTAGGTAGTACCTACCACTCCTACTTCGTATCTCAACGAGTTCTATAATTTCAAACTACCAACGCCATCTAGTATTGACAGTGTGAACTATATTACTACAAGTCGTAAAAATAAACATTTAGTTCACTGGCAAACAAAAGCGCAAAAAGTAATCCTTATAAGAAATAATAACACGTCTTTCACGTGACTTAATAATTGACTATAAAGTAGCTTGCATTTTCCCGCGCAAGCAATGGCGTTCGCGCCAAAATGATGGATTAACGTCACACGAGTATTTTCTTTTTAAAAACGCAAACAAGAGCTCGCCGGCAAAATTGCATCCAGCTAATATTCCCTTGCCAATCATGTTGTTCAGTCAATTTTCAATTTTCCCGTTAATAAGGACGTCAACTCCCGTCTCGAACAATATCAGCCGGTTTTATTGAGGCATAACAGTGTTAGGAATATGCAAGAATAAAATTTTCATTTATAAAGGAATTTTGTTTTAGCTAATTAGTTTTAATTAGAGGTCTAGGTTTTCTGGGAGATAATTGGGGATCAGCAGATCGTTGACGGAGTAAGCAGAGAAATTTAATTAAGTAATTAGGTAATAAGGGATAAGTAGCTAATTTAAATATTAAGTAAATAATAACCATTTCTCGCTTTTAAAGCTATAATGGTATTATTTTAGCTATACCTACTTACCTAAGTCATCTTTATTTATATATAGTATTAGATGACAAACATTTAAAAAATAATTAAAAACACACATACAACAACTTATACCTAATTAATTAATAAAATAACAAAATTATATCCTAACTTAACTAAAACTATTCACAAACTAAATTATGGCGTTGAAAAATTCCTCCGCATCGCTGTCGACTGGTAATCTACTCCAAGAGGCTAGCGGCATTGCCACGTTGTATGGCAATGCTTAGCCTCTGGCTAAGGTAAAAGCCGGCCCTTGGGTCACGGGAACCTAAGTAGGTAATACCTATATTTTAATAATCGATAAAAAATTTACACAATGGTGTTTTTCTACTTACCATGTCGATCTCGAGTCTTCCGTAAAAAACTTTAACTCCATAAACTCAGCGCTACCAACCAAATAGCTATTTCGAGACGTCTATCACGAAGCAGAGTGGCGCAGTGGAAGCGTGCTGGGCCCATAACCCAGAGGTCCGTGGATCGAAACCACGCTCTGCTAAGAAACACTTTTTGCTCTTTTATTTTTAAAGTATTCATTTTCTTTATTTCTTTTAGATTGTTTTTAATAATTTATATATTTTCTAATTCATAAACGATATTTTTTTTTATTTTCAACCGTTTATACTAGCGCCATCTACAACATAGTTAACTTTCGTATCTACTTGTCTTTGAGATAAAACTGTTTGATTTCTAACATCTTGCAGCACAATAAATCGACTTTACTCTCCTCTCCTGTCCCTTATAACTTCTTTAATAAAATTTTCTTCTACAACTTCAAGACTTCTAATCTCAACAGTAGGGTGACCAACATTCCAAAAAAATATCAACAAATGAGTTTAAAAAAAAAAAAAAATTAAACATGGCGTAAGTTTATTACTTCGTAAAGGCTGTAGAATCCAAACATAAGAAACTCATAGACGTATCAAGTCCATTAGCTGACCGTCACAGGAGATTTATGTTTAATTGAAATCGTTGAGTTTATTGTGGTGCCATGATTTATTCCATTTATTCGAAGCGGACGGCCGATAGCGGTGCACTTTCAATTGCCATCGCTCACGGCTACGGGACTCAATAACAATAGACATTGTTTGATTACGTGTTTAAAAGTTGGATGTTTGTTTTTGTTGATTTTAAACGGTGGGTGATCGTGTTGTGCCGGTGACTCGTGGCTGCGCTGATAGCTCAATTATGGCGCTGTTTTAGTGGCGTTTATAGAATTTTGATATTATACGGGTAATCTATTAACACATCGTTACGCAATGTGTATGATAAATTGATTAGAAACATTTACCTACCTTATTATTTTATTTATTTAGGTAACCAACAGCGATACATACAAATATAATAATTATATATATTATTTGTAAGGAAAATATTGTATATGTTTTATGTTTGACCAATTGACCATTTAAATCACTCACTAAGATATCTTAGCCTAAGATAAATGAATAACCGCAGAGCATTTTACAAAATATACAAGTAGCTATAAGTATAGGAGCTAAGAGGCTTATAATTACTGCTTCGTCAATAGCACTGGCGTATCGCGTGTCCACGGTATTGAGTATTAATTCCCTTCAAAGTGAATGGGCAACATAATTCATTCGTTTATTTGGCGTTTTAATTCATACGTCTACGCAGATATTGATGTCGTGTGGGACTGTAATTCAATCTTTGTGTTTCGCAACCAACAGTCCCTTGATAATCTCATACTAAAAGCAATAATTTATTCACTACCAACGTATACACACCGCGTATCTATATATTGACATCTCTTTATTACTCCTGCATGAATAATATTATTATGAATCCTTACAAGCGTAAACAGAAAAACAAAACAGATTCTGCCTCGCAAAATACACGCTTAACCCAACACAATAACGTCTAAAATATACAAAACCTAACTGTAGGTCAAGTCAAAAATAAACGGACGCATACATTTCCACAAATCCGTGTCAAGAATCGAAGTGGAGTTTAAAAAAAGGAGCTATCCTACTGACACGAAGCTTTAATAAATAATTCCTTTTCACATGTTATTATTTATTGGACGCCACGCAAGCCAGCCTCCGACGGGACTATAACGATGACGAATACGAGATACGTTTGTAAAAAACCCTTTTGAGTCTTGACGTGTGATATATTCCTGCGCACGAGTGTTATAAAGAACGCGGCGGGGTGCGCGCGCGCCGAGCGCTGATTGGCCCGCGTAATGACTCCATGCGCGGACGTTCCGTTTTCGAAGTACGACTGTGACGTAGACTAATGACTGCTGTATGGTAAACCAATGACGGATAGGCACCTCTGAACCTATTGTGTATGTGGTATATAGGAGTTGCGCCGGCGTTGAAATATTACGTCGATTTGCCAGTTCTGCGCACAACGGCTAGCTCAAGACTAATTCTAGGTCATAATTTATAGCAAAAAGTTTGCAACTCTGTTTGATGATAGCTATGGTGCAGAGCTATTGAGCTGCTGCACGATTTAATGGAAATTAAACCTTATAATATGCGGCAGTGCTGCAATAGGGCACGAAAACTATATATAATAAGTAGCTGTCTATTAACAGCATTAATCAATTGGCGTGACAGGTAACATTTAACAAAAATCTATTTATCGGTCAATCTGCTCTGAATCCGCAAAAAATGCCGCCAACAAACTAATAATAGACTATTATCCACTTTGATTTTAAGTCGAATGCAATGTTGAAATCTGATAGCATGTTTTTCTTTTTTTACCATCAAGAAACCGTGCCATATCATATCGGCAAAATTACCTGTGGAGACAAATTCAAGTCTATGGGACAAGACAAAAGCTAGAGCATGAGCTAACAAAAACCCTATTGTTTCAGTGATGTTAACACAGCCACATTGGCACTGGTCACTAGTGAGTGTCACTACTTACTGCTGTTCTGCGTTCTATATCTTTAGAAAAGTAAAACGCAGTTGCTGCAACTACTCACATACCTAACTGTGTTAGCTGCTCATGGAAGACTGAGGCATTTTACCAGAGTATAGCTCATACCATGGCGTGGCCGTGGTGACAAAAAGAAAAACCGTTCAGGCATTCAGTAGGTTTTTAGAAGCTGAACTGACTGGCAAATATCAAACTGTTAGTATCCCCGCATATTGAGGCTCCTTTAATGTACCCCCAAGAGACTTTCCTAAGTTATTAATTCATAACCATGTACAAGACTCCCAAACTCCTCGCACCCAAAATTCCAATCAATCTTCAGGAGCCTCACCTCAGTCCAGTTAAAAACATGTGTGTCATCGTTAGATTGGTACTAATGAATCTATCAATCCCCCGGGAGGCATACATTGTCCGGCCAGACGGCGACGTGTGGCCAACTTACCGGCAAGATTGATTAGTTCGGAAATTTGCTTGTATTTTAATTGATTAAGTATACAACTTGGTCCCCGTGTGATTTTATATTTTCGTTGGTAGATATGAATTTTGTAGTGAAATTGTTAATTAATTTGGACCACCCGGGTGAGACAGAGATAATTGATTTCGTAAAACACTAGATTATGTCATAGGCGAAGTTCAAAGTAATATAAATACAGTCTTTTTATGGTTTGAATTCAGCAACGTTAAACTGTATCCTCATTAAAAACTCTCAGCTGGACACAAGCCGGACTGGTGCCTAGTTCAGCCACAGTGGTACACTTCATACAACAATCTTACTGTGGCTTACGTTAACTAAATCGTTAGTTTCTTCAAATAAGACAAAAACAAATACTAATTTTTAAATATGCAAGATCGAACGTCGCTTTGTCAACCAACTCTTTAAAAAAAACTCAATATTTAAAAAAAAACTGCATAAAATAAAAATCCAGCAGAGAGCCCCCAAGTCCCACCACAAAGCATGGCGCCATCCATCTACATATAGGAACATTAGTCAAGGAGCCGGCAACAAGTGCTTTGACCTAGTCGAGACCGTCTTAACGTAGGACACGGATTTAGTGTTCACACTAAATTTAGTATTTTATTTTAGATAGAATAACGACGACGTATTGATCAAAATACCTACAAACATTTATAAACACGTTTATTTTGTCCGAAATTTTTTTGACAAAAGTTAAGACACCCTATGTCTTTCTATGATTGGTGAAAACAAACAATGACGTCAAATAAATCAACAGGAGCATTCCTCCGCTTCGAGTAGGTAGGTACTAAACATTTTCAACAAGATAGTAAGTACCTAAGTAATTAAAACAGCTAAGCAGAATCACAAATCCTTTCGAACCCTTGATGGTATTAAAATAAATAGTACCTACTTAGTATACTGGTATTACCTTCTACGGTTCTACCATAGACTAAAGATTAATCTACGCCTAATGTCATTCTCCACTGCAGACTGCAGTACTTACAAAAGAAAAAACTGGGAAAAAAACTTTCCATTCATTCATACCTTGTACTTATATTTTTTAACTACATATTCGTATATTTTTCTCCTATCTTTCCTCATGACTCTCTTTGTGTGCACAATTACATGACATACCCTCATATTAATAGTCAAGAAGTCATAACAACTATGTAGGTAGGAAACCACCCACCTTGACCCAGTTACCGAGTCGACCTCGGACCCACTGCACTGGTGTCCCAAATCACTGCGCTATCCTGAAACTCACACATTTCTTGGATGTAAACACTATTTAGTATAAGAAAGACGCACTAGCAGTTATCTGTGACGGAAATTCGCCTTGGAAAATGCTAATTTACTTGAAAAAGAAAAAAAATCTGCTTAAAGACAGCTCGCTTCACTTGTAGTCCACTCTAACTTCTTGGTCGTCCATCTACAATAGTAAAATATATTAAAAGTAGATAATACATCTATAGTACCTAAATAGCAATAAACTTATGTTTTCTGTACACTACAAAAAGCTGTATCTCAGACTATAAGACAACAAGAATTGTTTATTAGTTTCAGCTAAGTATCACGATCTTAGCAAAAAGAAAAAAAAAATGTCTTGCACTTCGCCAATTTCTAACTCTTTCAACACTATTATCCAGTCTAGGCACCTGTAGTACCTACTTTTAATAACCCTTATATTTCACTCCCATTCCTACAGCAGTCGTGCTACAACCACATGCTTAGCCGCATTAATCTGCACTCACACGTCCTAACACCGCGGAAACAGAAATTATAATAAGCAATTATCAGCGAGCCTTCAATACAAGGTGCACTTGCAAGCGTACGTAATTTTTTCCAACTACCCACATAAATCAAAGAGCCCGCCCCCCTCTAATGGGAATTATAATTGATTCCCTCCCAAGCTAGGTAGTTTTTGTGATCGTAATGCAGGATTTAAATTTGTTTGTCGGTGACTCGGTGTATCTTTGTACAAATATTGGAGTATAATCTATGTGAGCTAATTAAATCGCATTGTTGTTTGATTAATTGGACATGTTAGTATAAGTCTGTTCTGATAAGGTAATCCGTGGTTTCTAAGCGATATGATCAAGCTAAATAAATAAATAATTATGATAAGAAAAAGAAAAACCGTGCTCTGGACCCTGGATATATTGGAAAATGTGACATAACAGGCATTTTTTTTTTATTACATGGGTCTATGCATAGGCATGTGTTATGTGTGTAAGCAAGACTTGTCCTTGAGTGGGTAACGCAGAATAAACGAGCCAAAAGGAAGTCACTAACAAATCATCAAAGACATTATAAACTTTTGGCTCATCCAACACATATCGTATATCTACTAAAAGGACACTCAATAGTCCCTGTCGTACAATGAAAGCCACAGAACGTCACAGAAATCATTTCCTACGCCTAAACTAACTGAAGCTTCTAAAAATTCAACTAGTCACGTGACACGAGTGAACTCAACTCAGTAGATTGGATAGAGCGTCGGTTTCAGTGGTCTGGGTAGCAAGTTCGATTCGTAGTTAATATTAAAAGGCCTCGTAAGTACTAAAAGCTGAAGAGTGATCGATCTTTTCTTTGAGAAAATTCTAAAATGCCGCAGTATCGCGTAGGTTTTTCGACACTGCACACTGAACTATCCACATAGAGTGTATGTTAAACACCTTCAAAAATTTTATTTAGTTTTTTGGGAATATTAGAGTAGTAGAGCTCTGTCTACCCAGTCAGAATCGGTGATCGGGTAATGCAGAACTGACCATCCATACAGACTCAACACATAATATAACATCACGCCTTATTTCCCGAAGGATTAGGCAGAGGTGTACCTATAGTACACCCACATTTCGGCAGTTATGTTCAAGTCCCATGTAAAAGGGGGCGAGCCTATTGCCATCTACCGGGCACAAATTCAGACTTCGGACTCAAAGCTGATAAAAATAAGAATGTGAAAAATATGTATGGATAATAATTATGTCGAGGTTTAGAAATAAGTCAAAAGGTGTAAGTAGGTATATTGCAGATCAAACTGTTGGGTTTCTGTTTATCTGCCAGACCTACAATATACCCGCTACCCAGTCCATGTTTCAGTTTGGCAAGCTACCATCTCAAAAAATTTATTGACCACTTTATGCATATTCAAGCCTATTTGGGTGCAATCAAAGTCAATGCAGCTCTACTATGCAACTGTAACGTCACATTAAGCTCCAGATTCTAATTAAATAGAAAACAATAAAAATCGCGCGCACCCTCAAGCAGCGACATGACATCACAATTAGCTCGAAATGCAAACGAAATTCGAAATAATGAGACCGCGTTCCATGCTAACCAGTGACATGACGTCACAATCAGTTCCAAATTCAAAAGGTGTTGAAAAACCGTATCGTTTGTATTGCACGTGTAAGGTGGCTGCGGGGTGCAGCGGGCCCGGGGCGCGGAGGGGGAGCGGGGCGCACCTCGATCGATGGCGACGTCGTTATTCGGGCGACAGCCTTTGACGACGTCGCGGATGCGTTCCGCTTGCGACCGCCTTTAATTTCTTCATTTGTATGCTGATTTGTGATTGAGGGAATTAGGTTGTTGGAGTATTTGTGGTGGAAAGCGCTGGCACGGATTATACAAAAGCCCTCTTTCGGCGTGTCCTTACTACTTCCCTGAAAAAACTGGGTATGTGTTAGATATAATGTTGCTGTGTGTAGCTTACTTTGGTGTAGAATGGTCAAAGGAGTATTAAGAATCGTAGCAGGTGGCGTTCTGTAGCTTCTGCCTACCCCCACGGGAAGAAGGCGTGAGTTTATGTATGTATGTATGTATGGTCAAAGTTCACCAACTCCCAATCCTCCGTTGGCTATCTAGACGCGAATGGAAAAGTAACTACAACACCTCTGCCGCTCTAGCTACGATATTTTGCGAATCCCGCGCATCCTTGAAAGAAACAAAGAAAGAAAAATTGTTTATTTTGTTTATTCTGCACAAACAAAACGCACATTGCAAAAAAAATACATAAAATACACACACACAAAGTAGCCAAAAGCCTATTCAAGCAGTATAAAGATGAAAAAATTTGCCTATTGCTTGATCTCAGGGCCAGGGACCAAAAACAATTTACATTGCCTCTGTTTGTGTTCCGACACTGGCAAACGCACTTGCAGTTTCTTCATATCTACTGCAGGGAATTTCTGGGACGCGGAGAAGTCAACTAATTAACAACTTTGCTGACTGACTAAAGCCTTCAATTTTTGCGAGATGTTGTTACTCTTCAAAAAGTGAAATTCTGCCTTTTCGCTATGTACAGTCACAACACGACACGCCGCTACGCGTCGCTATGTAGTACATTTATAACAATCCCTATTAACTTGGCAATAAAAATAGCTTTCCAAACAGTCCCAAGTGGAGCACACCCGGGCTAGGTCCACGCCTCCGCGGACGCGTGACTGACGGACGTCCGCACACTTGCACACCTCACCAACACACTAACACGACATCCTCTATACACACACCTCACCCACACAACATCCTCTATACACACGACCGACGATGTTTTGACACTTGACAGATGCGTGTTCCGAGTGATGGGTAGCGCGCGCCGCGAAAAATACGAGGAAATGTTTGAATATGGAATACTGAGAGAGTTTTATTTATGCTCCTTTTTGACTGTGATTAGCAGTGCCAATTGATTATTGGGTCTAAAAAGTTATTGAATTGCTTTTTGAAAGTAATTTTTAGTGGATGTTTATGGGTTATGTACAGGGTGTTGGTTATACTGGACTGGTGTACTTACCACTTGCATTAACAGATTGCCTTCTCACTTTGTGCAATGCAAAATGTAAAGCGACAATGACCTTTGTATAGAGAGTGACATCAGAAAATGCATAAATAATAATGTATAGTGCCCGACAAGTGACATCTGGACTAGACAGTAACTACAATCGTGGAGTGAATAATAAAGAATTTTTTATATTCCACTGAATAATAATTGACAACAGATGACGATTAAAGTTTTGTTACCAGAAAAAAAAACACATTTTACGAAAAACGATAACGAAAAGTCCCTCACTTGTTAGTCATAGCACCCAAATTGTCGTAGTCAACTGATGAACTGAAGGACATTCCACTCGCTGGCATGATTGTGTCGTCCGCACACGGCGAGCCAGTTATCTGTCAGCAGTTACTAGCGCGCTGTCCTGTCGCAGTATAGTGATCTTTTGTAACTGACACGTCACTGCTACGTTTCGGTTTCGTTTAGAACTTGTATGTCAAGCGAGTTTATGTTTTCAGGATGTTTTGGTGAAACGTTTGAATATCATAATTATTATCGTAGACAAGTTATGGATTACAAATCTTGGGTAGATAATTTTAGGCAGGGTTTAGTTAATGTATAAGTAAGAGTGTATGAATCGGTCTAGGAATAGGAACCTCTGTAGAAGTTGACACCAAAGTAGGATTCAGTATCAAGCTGTCTTTTTGTTTGTCTCTATTGTTAGCTTATCTTACTATAATATATTGCTGCTTGCAGAAAAGACGAACTGTTTTCCCTTCGACCTTTCTTTAACATTCATACATCAGTAACATTCCATGGCACCACAGTTCGAGCAGAAGAATGAGCTTGACTCTTAAACTGCTCACATTTTCCACAACCCATCAAATCACACTCGAACCAGACTATTTTAAAAGCCAACAAATCAATAAACAAATCCGTTCAGCAGCGACTCCAATAATTAAAAAGTTCCCCGAACAGCGGTGTAATGACTGCTGTGACGTTAACGACATGGCTGACAGCGAAGCCATTTGTCAGCCGTCACGTGTCAACTGTTTGTCAGCCACAATGGTGTCAGGCGGCGCGGGGCCGATTGACGCGTGTCACTCATGGCATGAACTACCAGTTGTCGAATGCAACTCGAATTTCCCTGGAAAAGAGGTCTGATTGGCTTTGGCAGTTTGTGACACTTGTGTGTGCCATAAAAGGAAATTCTCGTTTTGACAGATAAATTGGCGGGATTCGATTTTCACAGCTAAAACAAGATGGCGGAGTAGTTATATTTTTAAAACTTTCTAGGATGTTAAGCAGTGGAACATAGAACAACTTCTTGAATAAGAATATCGTTGTGGTCACGGTGTTGTTTCTGGCAAGAGGCCCATGAAGATCTGACGACATACGACTGCATAAGGCAGACCAGTCCAGCAAAACTATAGATCAGGGACAGCATCCCAAAGGTTGAAACGATTTTTGCAATAATGCCTCGACATCGATCGCTACTAAAGTGATCGATGTGCCTCGAGGTGTTTTTAGAAACTCCAATAAATCTAAAGAAAATATCTATCACAACACAACCATAGTATCTTCGTAAAATCGAGTAATTTTGAGTACCAGTGGTAAATCAACGTTGTGTATGATAGGACAGGTGCGGCAGAATTATTAATGATAGCTTGATTCACACCTCGACTGTCCATGACGCCCCGTCGGCGTCGCACTGAAAAATACTTTTCATTACAGTATGTTCAAGTGTGTTAAGGCGCGTACGCACGTACGAACACGAACATAGCGAACACAAACACCAGACCCGAACATTTGGTTCGTACGTATGGACGGCATATTCGAACACGAACGCAAACATAGTTCGAGTCGAGTTCGCGAACAACAGTCGTGAACTCTATCTTAGTAGCCATGACGGCGCCGTTGGAAGTGGTCGATTGTGAAGTAGCGGAGAATTTTTTGATGTTCGCAGTGATTCACGAAATGTTTCCTAAAGCGGATCCTAGATGGTGGGAAACAGTATTGTACAAAAAACGAAATGAAAATACATTACTTTTAGACTTAAAATCACAAGTTGTTGCGTAACATTTATTAAAGCTCTTCGAACACCGTCCATACAGAACACACTACAAGGATCGCCGCGAACATGTTTGACGAACAGAGTGTTCGATGTTCGATAGTGGTACGCACGTGCGAACCAAGTTGTTGCGTATCATGTAACGCAACAAATTTGTTCGTACGTGCGTACGCGCCTTTTGACCTTATAAGGTTTACAGAGGCCTTTCAACATGTTCTGATGTACCTACTTGATAAAGAGTTATTGGCTTTAGATTGGTTAGACTTTGGTAAATTGATGAGTGCTACATGCAATTCAGCGCATTTTTTTTCTAGTTGCAAGCATAGCCATATTTTGAACGTTTTGGGGGGAAAAAGTTGGGAGATTACTTAAAAATAAGTTTAATAGAGTAGAGTGTTTCAATGCCTCGGTAGTATCTGAGAATTGTGAGACAATTTCGTGGCCTTTACGATATTACGGCACTAACAGAGGGATATATTCCCAACCAAGCGCAGAAAGCAAAAACAATTGACACAAAATTTTTGCACCATTCCAATACCAACTTCGATCATGCACAATCATTTAATTTATGGGCTCAAGTAAAAACAATAGAAATACTTCCATAACTCAATCGACTGCAGGTATGCGGCGTAAACTTAGCTACTTATTACTGCCTTCGTTGCATACATTATAGATCTGAACAACTATTTACGGTTAATTCGCATCGGAGGTATATTTATTGGTCGGCGGTGACGGCTGACGTCACTGGTAATGTCTGTGCACCACGCGATTAGCCCCGACGTCGCCATAACACTTTAAACTAGGTTGCGAATCGTCCAATTATTAGTTTAGTAGTTTGAATACTCGTTTGTATTAAAGTTTTGTAATGAAGGTTTTTGATGGTATGGCGTTTACTTTAAACTTTTATGAATGTGTATTAATGTTCTATTAAAGCACTTTTAACAGTTATGTATGTTCTTAATTGGTTCTTCTTTCAGATGTTTTACAATCTATTATCTAGGACTCTAGTCCTACCTATGTTGATGGTTCTTCAACATCTTCTCAGCACCCTTCATGACACCTGCAAAATAAAAATATTTTTATAGGTTCGTCTAATCTAATCTAGTTTACGTTGTTTTTTCAGATGTTGTCACCAAGGGAAGATGATGACGATGACAGCCACCTCTGCATCAAATGCAACACCACCATCGTTGGCTTGGATAACTACGTGAAACACAGGAAGCAAAGATGTGGGAAATTAAAACCTGAAGACCCGAAACCAGAACTACCAGCTATAGATACTTTGGAACCGTCTTACAGCCTCGGAGCAGATGTGTTCTTTCAGTCTTTGGAGCTACAAAGCAGTGTCAAGAAAACTTCCCTTTCAAGACTGACACCACCCATTCCTATACCCAAACCCAATTTAGATAGAAAGGCTTCTATCGTTGTTCCGTCTACTTCTAGAGATATTCCACGAATGAGCCCTCTAGAAAATAATTTAAGGGGAGAAGACTGGATTGGAGGACACAGTCTAAGGATTGGAAGTAATGAAGACAACCAAACAAAATTAATTAACGCTGTCGCAAGCATCAGCGGCGCAGTCAAGAAAGACATTCCAACACATTCATCGTACAGCATCAGTACTTATGATTACAAAGGGGATGAAGAAAGTGACGAGTCCGAGGAATCGGAAGATGATGATGAGGAAGAACATCCTAGTGGTGCTAAATGGAAGCCTCCTCCAAACTATACTGGAGGAAAATGGCGACCAGCTTCACCTGAACACGAAGACTGGGATATGAGGGAAGAACAAGAACACACTGGTGGGAAGTGGAAACCTATCATGCCTGATAGTAACGAACGTGATGAAGATTATGATGCACCACCACCTGGACACACTAAAGGCAAGTGGGTACCAGGTGCAAATGACAAGACCCAAATAATGCAAACAACAATACAGACAAAGGGATCAGTGCAGTATTGGTGTGGTCCCTGCAATAGAAGACTTAACTCCAGAGCGATTTATGACAAGCATCTTCGATCCAGTTTACATCTGAAGAAAGTTCTTCCAGAACATGAATTAGAGTTCTCTGGTCATTTAGAGCCGATGAAGAGTGTGGTAGACAAGCGAATGGCACGTCCATCTAGATATGTAAACGATGAAATTTACTCTCAAATCGAAAGAAAAAAACAAGATAAGAACGAGGAAAACTTAAAATTTAAAATTGAAAAGAAAAAAAGGAAGAGGAAGCCTAATTTTGTACACTGCTCTGGCTGCAAGTCACGAGTCAGGCAACATTTGATGGGAAAGCATTTAATTTCTCACTATCACTTTAGAAAAGCCACAGATACAAATACCACTCTGTACCAGGAGCTTATTTTGGACAATATGGATGCGATAGTCCATCAATCCCCTTTCCAATGCAGTCCATGCAAGTTCTACACAAACTGGCTTTCCACTTTCATGCAGCACTGGTATTCTGAAGAACACGACCGTAAACTGGCTTTAATTGAAGGCAGACTATGGTGTTCTTTTTGCAAATTCGATTGCGAATCCTCCCAAGAAATGTTAGAACATTTATCCAGTTCAGATCATAGCGAAGTAGTTGCTGTTATAAACAGATCTATGCCGATCATAATAAGAAAAAAAACTGTATTAAAATGTGATGCTTGTTGCAAAGAATTTCGATTCAATATTGAGATGAAACGACACTGCCAGAAGACTGGGCATCCATTGGCGGTTACAGCAACTGATAATTATCAGGAGCTTCACAAATGCCAGCATTGTAAAGCTAAGTTTAAATCTTCTCTGACACTTGCTGCTCATTTAAAATCAAAGCATAAACAGAAAGCTTACCTTTGCCTTGTTTGTGCAATGAACTTCAATTCTTCTGAGGAAGCTAAGCGTCACCGACAGACTTCGGAACACAGGATCAAGAGGAAGGAAAACTTGAGGGAACAAGGAGTGCCAACAAAAGACATGAGCAAGAAGTGTCCGTACTGCACTGATAATGTTATTTTGAGAAATGTATTGGTTTTGAAGGATCATATTCGGAGAATGCATCCTAATATACGAAAAAAGTAAGTATAGTAAACAATTTAAAAAAAAAATAGAAAAAGTTCAGTTTGTAAATGAAATTCCATGACCATTTTGTTTCTCTCCAGGTGCCCAAAATGTGGGATGTCATTCATCCTCTCCCAGGAAGTGACTCGTCACGTCAGGGACAATGCCTGTCAGCTCTCACAAACCGCCGAGATCACCTCCTCTATCTTCTGGAACTGCAGCCAGTGCCTTTTTACCACCGACTCCCAAGCCGAGTGCTTCTTTCACGAAGTCTTGCACACAACACCTAAGAAAGAACTCCTCAAAATTGGGGATACCGAAAAAGTTATCCAGAAGTATCCTTGTCCTCTTTGCCCCAAGAGTTTCAAGAAGGCTTCATTACGTCAGCATTTAAGGCAGCATACTTTTGAAAGGCCGTTCATCTGTTCGACCTGTGGTGCCAACTTTACAAGACAGACTAGCCTGGCAAATCATTCCAGGAGTGAGCATAGTACTGAGGTGGCCAAGATGCCGAAGTTGCCAGCTTTAGTGGAGAGGCTTGAGGAGTGGGAGTGCGGGAATTGCAAGAACAGGTTTTCTAGCAAGTGAGTACTGATATTTAGTGACATTATATTTTACTTGGCGTGTAGATTAGGTTATTAATAGCTTAGCTTATTATTTTTTATAACGAGCTATTGAATAACTAAACTTTCATGTCTCAAAGTCGGACCTCAAGTAATAGTGATCACAAAAATATGTAAGTATTCACCAACACTTATAATAAATATTCGAATGAGAATACCCACGGGCTCTAATTAATTCTATTACTCTTCTAACATCTTCATATCGGACATTAAACAGACTGACAATAATCGACCAATACTCGAAGAATAGAAAGTCAATTTGCATCAATAAGCGATCAGAATTTATCAAGACGGAAGCGCAAACAAAACGCATACAACCGAAATAAACGGCGCATCAGCGCGTAGTCGCGTCGACATCAATTTGCAGTAATAACATGCGTGCGCGCAGCGGATGCGTTACATGTCACACGTCACACAACTCCTTCACAAATATCGGGATACATTCATAATTTGACAAGAGCGCTTTGATTATGCTCGCGCGCACCACATTCCCGCCCGCGGTGTTGCCAACGATGACATTTTTATACTCTGTGGTAATAAATTTGTGCCCGGATGCACGGTATTTTGAGAGAGTGCTGGATCAAAATATTAGTGTCGGAGAGAGATAGTGGACGTTTGAATTTTATTGTTAGCACGTGTCCCTGTAACGTATTGGGGATTTGCATTTTGATCTGTCGTTCAGTTTGATGGCGCTAAATCGTGTGTGGTTTATTTGCTTCGACACTTGCGCTGCGAGCGTTACAATTTATATGTCTAACGTCACTCTATAAATAGTTGGGATCAGTCACGAAGGATTGACGACGCCGATTTTAAACTGAATGCGGTTCGTTAAAATTAACGGCTGTTTGTCCGCAGCGTTTAATGTTTAGCGCAAATACTTTCATAATAGCTATTACAAAGATAAACCTTTGTGCTCGCCGTATCTGAAACACGAACAATGGTGTCGTGTCTAGAACGACCAATTTTGTAAACAGGAGCTAGACTAACCAGACATCTGAATATCTAATCGCTCCGTATTTTATAACATAATTAAGTTCAAATATACTCGGTGGATTCAAACGCCAATATAAATTGAAATTTCCAATCCTCCTTCCTCCATTAATGCTAAAATCACAGCAGTAAGACGTTGGAACTTCACCGCAGACCGCATGAATCAAGTCGGCGCGTCATTAAGGGAACTTTCAACGGATCTAGACAATTGTAGGACATAGCAGAGCCATTGGGGGCGTCTAACAGCGCTGATGATCTAACTTGTGTAATATCTTACGCGTTATGGCGACGCCTTGCATTAATGCAGTGCAACTGTAATGCGACTGAGCGAGTTAACTGTCGCCGCGGTGGGCCAGTGTTGCCAGATTATGCGCGCGAAATTATTACTGTAATGTTTATTAGTTTTGAAAGAGATTTTGTGGCGAATAGCTTTTCGTGGCTTAATTTTAAATTAGGCACCTACTACTTAGTACTTAGTTACCGTTGCTGAGTAGTCAAATAGGAAACTTCATAGGGATTCCATGTCTGCCTGTATGTTGAAGTTACGAAAATATACCTACTATACAGGGTGTAAGGGACAGCCCTCCGCAGACTGATGGGGTGAATTCAGTATATCATACTAAGATGACCGGTATATGTAATTATTTCAGGAACGTTATGGGAATCCAATAAGCCTGATTTCTTTTATTACCTCACACGCAATGTATCGTTACCGTGGCAAAGAACGAACGGCAGCGCAGCGAGCGTTTGGCCGCCGAGTATTTCAACGTCCATTGCTGATTTTTTTATGTTAGCTGTTTTATTTATATAAATGAAGTGCTGCGTACAGAGAATGTAATTTTAAATTGAAATAAAGGAATAGTAACCGGAAAAACGATTAAAAAAAATGAAAATTTAATTCAATAAAAGGAATATAATTCAAAATAAGGAGCTGAATGCACCCTGTTAGTTTGCGGAGGGCTGTCCATTACACCCTGTATACAATATGTCCCGGAACTAACGCACAACTTATGTGGACACTGTACTCATCATTATGAACAACTTTTACTATGGGACTAAACCTGAAATCGCCAAAAAAAAATCAGCTATCCCTACATTTTGACGAGTTATGCGATCATAAATGTAGGGGTCAGCAGATTTTTTTTGGCGAATTCAGGTTTAGCGAAAAAATTTTTTTTGACAAAACTGAAGGAACCTTACCTACTTTTTTGGAGATACAATGTATATTCCTATACTATTACTCAGTAAGTATATTTAAGACTTAATTAAAATATTGATTTAACGAGGCAAAAGGAGTATGTAAGGATCGTAGCAGGTGGCGTTCTCTAGTTTCTGCCTACCTCCATGGGAAGAAGGCGTGAGTTTATGTATGTATGTATGTATGTATGTATGTATGTAAAATATTGATATGACAATTATGATCTTAGCGCAAGGAACTAAATTATACATGTAGGTATCTTATGATACAGTGACAGATACAGTGTTTTGTTGCACGGCAGCATTAGCTTGAGTTGGTAGGGACTAGGTACATGAAATGTTGTCAAGTTGTCAGTGTTGCCAGCTTGTCAGTGCGTGCGGCCTCAAACGCAATCCATTACTGCTATACTTAGCTTGCTTGCAAGTGATTCATTAACGAACGGAGTGAAATAGCACGCAAGTGAAATGTGAACGAGACAATATTTTACGGTTTAAGTTAAATTATTTATACAGAGTGTAATTTTAAACAGTGTTAATCTCTTAAGGGGCCATTGTACCTACTCATCATTATGAACAATTTTTACTATGTGTCCAAACCTAAATCGCGAATCAACTTTTCCCTACATTTATGTTCGCATAACTCGTCAAAATGTAGGGAACACCTGATTTTATTTTCGCGATTTCGGGTTTGATCCCATCGTAAAAGTTGTTCATAATGATGAGTACAATGACCCCTTAAGAGATTAACACTGATTAAAATTACACCCTGTATATTTGGTATTATTCTGTTACCTGAATGAGGCATTGGTTTAAAACGATAAACAGTGCAGTGGCATGGCTAGCTTAAGGCAGTGTGTCCTCAGGTGGTTACACTTGCGGGTTCAGTTTTCAGCTTACCGAGTTTTTTATTTTCATAACCCTCGATAGCAGATCGCCTACAGCTACAATACACTCAGAAAATGTAGCCTAAGCATCGCACAATCAGCCTCTAATGTTCCCACTGCTCACCTGGGACCATAGATATATACTCTATGGCTGGGACACAGGCCTTCTCTTTGTAAGTGGGAGTTACCATTCTGAGAGCCGGGATAGTCAAGTAGGTAACGGTAACACAGTGGTGATTAAAAATGAAACTTCTATTTGAAGACAATTTTTAAGCACTCAAAACAAAATAGGCAAAACAAAATGAGATTGGTGAGTAAAACCGCCAGGGTGACCCACAAAATTTTTTTCTTAAGTTTTTTGCAATTTGCAGGTCAGTATCAGGTTTAAGCTCACATACGTAAAACCCTATTGAATGACTACTACATGAAATCATGACATTTGAGGCCAGCCCTAGTAATTTAGAGTTGTATTGATTTTTCTTATTTTTATAACATATCAACGTAGGTACTATCGGCAAAACTTAAACATGCTCAGTTTAGAAAATATTTCTGCGGAAGCACAGCTAGTGACAGACCAGAGCCCTTCCTGGTGTCGCTCAATAAGAGACAATATGCATTTGTGTGAGTACAGGGCGTGGAACATAAAATAACAACAAACAGCAACAAATCAAATCAATACAAACGTGCAGCCTATTAGTCAAAAGTAAACGCATGCATCGGGCGATCGAGTCGTGAGCCGTGCTATGCAATTATCGCCATAAAGGTGGGCAGAGTTTGGCCGATAGTACAACCTGACACTAACCTGCAAATTACAAAAAACATTAAAAACATTTTAATTTCGCCGTTTTTCCCTTCAACACATTCAGTGCCCAGCACCCGACTCCCGGGTCCAACAATAATTCGTTCATGTGCCCACAACCCGGCTCTCGAGTCGTACATAAAGATAGCTATTGTTGACATGTGACCATGCCCAGCACTCGCCTACCGGGTGCAAATCAAAACACGCCAACGAACAAACAACGAATTATTGTTGGACCCGGGAGTCGGGTGCTGGGCACTGAATGTGTTAATCATATGACATTCTAAGCGCAGCGTAACCTCCTTTTTCTTGACGTTCGGTTACAATCAGCAGTTCGCTTGTCCGCCACCTCGCAAGATACACCTACCCACCTACTTATGTCATTTCCCTACACACACACACATTGCTCGCGTAGCAATAAATACGGCCAAATGCGTCCCATCACATTCTTGTCCTCGCTAACTGCTAGCAGACGGCATTCTGAACGTCTGGAGACTGCAGTAGGTAATTAGTACTGGACACTTCTGGAATGAAACGATACTGGTTTATGTGTAGGTAGGTACTGGAAATCGGGATTGAATTTAGATGACATAAATATGTTAATTATTAAATAGGCAAAACAACCAAATGCTGAAAAATAGAGACAAAATTCGAAAGAAAAGTGCTGTCTATCTTTTCTCTACTACTAGGTGCTTAAAAATACAAGAAATCCATAAGTTTTCTTTCAGATGAAAGCGCCAGGGTAGCCCGCGAAATTCAAATTTTCTTACGTTTTTTGCGATTTGCAGGTCAGTGTTAGGTTGTATGTTGATTAAACTATGAGTCGCGACCGTAACAAATATGTATATACAGAATGATAATCATTAAAGTCATCAATACAATTCTCTAAGACCAAGTAATTCTAAGAATTACTATTTCATGAAATCTTGATGTTTGAGGATTATACTAACTCAAGGAGTTATATTAGTAATTCTAGTGATTATTATTCTGTAAATACATATTTGTTACGGTCGCGAATCATACTTTAATCAACATGAACCTAGACACAGAGCTCTAATTGCAAAAATCGTAAGAAAATTTGAATTTCACGGGCTACCTTAGCGCTTCTCCCTTAAAATAATAGGTAGGTATACTTACCTACCTTTAGCTCAATAATATTCTTTACTTTGTTAAAAAATGCTTCGATTCTGTATTTCATTTCCGTACTTACATGACATTACAATGTAGGTTTTCAATCGAACTATGTCTACAAAATAGGTACTTCCAACTACCTACCCTAAGTAGTTAGGTGCTTAAGTAAATACAAATGTTTGTTTCGTTAATTAATTACAACTTTAAATTGCTGTTTCATGTCATCGTTATTTCGTTTTCCAGGACTGCACTATCGCGTCACGCCGGTAGCTGCGCTAATGCTACCACTGCGCGCCATTGTCCACATGAACAGTGCACATTCGTAGCCACTAATTCCAGTCAACTTGCTAGGTGAGGACGGATTATTGATTTTTATTAAACAATAATTCTGTTAATAATCAGATATTCCTAAAGCCATGTTCCATTTTACATCAAAATTGTCAACAGTGCCATCTATGAATATTTTTCCATACCATTTGTATTGGTAAATTGTGTGAAGTAGTGGAAGAAGCTCAAAACAGATGGCACCTGTGTACATAATAAAAACAAGACAGGATGGCAATATTAAAATAACATTTCGCTATAAACATTAATCTATTTTATGTTAATTATCATAAAACATTACTTACGCCCGGTTTATGGAACGAAAATTAACGACGCGTCAAAATTAAACGCAAGTCGTGATGCGATTGGCTGTTGATTAATTATTCAACCAATTACAGCAGTGTACACACGCGCGCATGACAATTAGTTAGCTTATTTTCGTGTTGATTTTCGTTCCAAAAACCAGACGTTAGTAATTTTATAAAAG
This sequence comes from Fissipunctia ypsillon, assembly GCA_947568875.1. NCBI lineage: Eukaryota > Metazoa > Arthropoda > Insecta > Lepidoptera > Noctuidae > Fissipunctia > Fissipunctia ypsillon. The sequence goes on from OX387654.1 coordinate 23,487,979, forward strand.
TGTTGCGATTCAAATTTGTATTTGGTTTAACTACTCGATAATAGATGGCGTTGTTGTATGATCAATATTTATTTCAGACATCGCAGAACCCACGGGGAACATGTAAAACATCACGAGTGCCATCTGTGCACATTCAAGAGTGACCAAGCCAGCCATATGAAGCGGCACATGTTGTGCCATCAAGGGATCAAACCTTATGCCTGCCCACATTGCTCGTTTATTTGTGGTAGCTTGGTAAGTAATAGCTCCTATAAATTACTTGGCTGTGTCAAATTGAGAATAATATAATTAAATCTTGCTTTCAATCACATCAGTACGAGCAAAATACATAATAGAATTTAAACAAAAAACTTTTAAAATGTTGTTGTAATATTCATTAACTTCAACAGAGGACGCTGATAATGGCAATTTGGTATTGCCATTTTCAATCAAGTTCATGTCTCGTTTCATCATCTGCAGGCCTAGCCTTTTCCCAACTATGTTGGGCTTGGCTTCCCGTCTAACCGGATGCAGCTGAATACTAGTATTTTACATGGAGCGACTGCCTATCTGACCTTCACAACCCAGTTACTGGGTAATACGATACCCCTCGGTAAGACTGGTTGTCAAACTTTCGGGCTTCTGACGACCCGTAATGACTGTCTAAGATCCACGAGTGCCGAGACCAACCAAGGTGCAAGTTATTGAACATTATGTATGAAATAACATTTCTTTTCTGATTTCTTAAATTATTTGTTTTAGGAGAATCTGCGCAAGCATGTTCTTCGAAGTGGCCGCCATCCAGGTTTATTTCTCTACCACTGCCGAATGTGTCCATACAATACTAATACAGCAATGGAACTCCGTACTCATCTTACTGCGGCGCATGCCCACAAATATGACACCAAGAGCGCTGTTGAAGCTGTAAAAATGCACTTACAAATAGGAGATAAAAAATAATGACTTTAATAGGCTTTCGTGATTTTTATATTAATAAAGTTTTTTGTAATTTCAGTATTAATATGATTTTTTTGTAGCACATTCTATTGATCTTTCAATTCCTATTCTACGAAACATTTTTTTTTATATTTTTGAACTGGCAATGAAAGCAAAAGATTTTGTTTGACAACAAAAGCAAGTTATCACTGGAACGCGTCTGCTGTCAAAACGCGCGCAACTTTGCGACTGCGAGTGAGCGAGGGAAAAAATCACAGTAGAAAATACGACGGTGCCGTGTTGACGTCTGTCCGTTTCTTCTAGCGACAAAAATAATATGCAAACGTTTTCAGCTGTGATACACAATTATTGACACAAACAATTGTAAATAAAACACACAAATACAGAATCCGTTACGTAATGCCTGCTAGAGTATGTTTTAGATAGAATGTGTTCAAATAATTCTCGTAATAAATAGTGAAGTGTTTTTGAAATAGTAATTTTCTAAATTATGACTGTTTGAATACACGTGTGGTGCTGGAAATCGATTTACAACCATAATGTCACTGAAGGTATGTGCTGCTAATATTGATTTCATGTAATAATGCTGGGTCCTGTTCGGTTGGTGTTATATTACTTATTTAATTTTTGCGTGGGTAGCTTACCCTTTCGACCTGTTATCGAGGCTCGCTTCATCGGATGTTATTTTTGATTATCGCGGTTTTTAAGTATAATGTATTTTATTTTCATCATAAAAGATGATTAAGGATTATTAAGACTCAACAGACCGGGCTATAATATTGTTGTAAATGCAATTCGAAGGAAAAATCTTAGCGCACAATTTAATTTTATTACCTACTTAGTCAATCGATCAATCGGATGATCAAAAACCCTGGTTCTGTTTTACCTTTGTCCAATTTTTTCTCTGGCCCAAGATGCAGACAGACCGGAAAATGTTTATTTAATTAATTTATAACAGTGCCTGTTTACATTTTACAATAATTTATAAAAGTTGAACAATAATTTATAAAACAGCTGTATAAACCAATAATAAATCTTAATTACAATATACAAGATAACACTAAAATACATGTATAAAATATGTACTTACAAGTAGGTATACAATACAATAAAAAATAAAAAAGGGGGAAGTTATAGGTAGGTATATGTTCTTATGTATAGACCAATTACATGTGTACACAACATTTACATATAATCTACTTAATTAAAGCAACATCTTCTAAAATTACATTACAAAATAAATGAATTAATAAAAAACTAAACAAAACAGTTTTGACTGGTCACATGTAGCATGCTATGAGGGTAAATAAAATAGAAAAACCCTGTACACATTCTTTTCTGTTTTAATTTTTACTTTTTGGAATGTATGTATGTACTTTATAGCTAAGTATTTGTGCTTACCTGTTTTTAATTGGAGCAATTTATATTGAATTAACATTCTTTTGTTTTGTAATAACTATGCTGAGTCAGATACTTGGAGAATACACTGTCTGCGAACACAGTCCAAAATGCAACAATGCAATGTACTTTGAAGGTCGAAATCTGCATCACAACAATTGAAGAAATGCTCTAAAAAAACAGCATTTATATTTGAAAAAAGACTGTGAAACACCTTTGATAAAATAATTGGATAGAATTTTTTTTAATAGATACAGACTAAAGACAAAAATGTCCTATCTATTCTTAATTTAAAAACAGACATACAAACCTTATTTCTTTGGGCTACCGTACCACAACAGAAAGCATAAAGGTGGACATTCACGATCGCCATTGGGTGTGGAGGACTAAAGTCAAATGGAGCGATTGGACATCCAGAGTTTTACATCACGCCAACGGATTTTAACATTCACGACAAATTTTGGATGTAAGTACTTACGTCACGCCATTTGGCGTGATGGACTGACCGTGAATGTCCACCTTAAGGCTACGTTCAGATGTCAATATTGACGCGCGTTTTCGAATCAAGCGCCTAGACATCACGGTATATACGTAACAGCCGATCACATGAGCGCACGTTAATGCGCGTTAAAATTTAGTATACATTCCTTTTGACGCGCGTTACATCTGAACTCAATCTTAAAGTATGTTCATGACTCGCTTTTATTCCATCGCCGTAGGTCAAGGACTTGACATAGTAATGATTAGGTAATCTGTTATCAAGGACACTGACTACTAAACGTTTGGCTTATATTTTTATAGTAAGACTTCTACAATGTTGATTCTTATGATTTTGGTAAAAGAAATGTATATTAAGGCCCTAGTGTAGGCAAATCTTGTGTATTCATTTATGATTGAACACTGCATTACTTAATAATTTTAATGCGATTTTCTGATCACTCCATCCATGTTCAGCCATACACCCAGTTGGCCGTAACTCTTTTAACATCAGCTGCTAGCTTTTGGATAGTCAATTTTAAAAGAACTATCAGCACTATACGCCCTTTCTCGCGTTATTTTAAACAATAGTCAGTCCTACTAATACTAATAACACTACACTACTAATTATACTGAATTAGTGTAACATTACCAACTTCCTTCTATTAAACCCCTTGAATAATAAAACTCACTTCAAACAATAATCCTTTTTATTAGCAGTCGCCGGGTATAAGTAAGTATGTATAACCGGTTGGAACACGGCGTGATGCAAAATGCATTTAACGACATTTGTCAGCAGATGCACCTTTGCAGCTTACATTAAAATAATTTCGCAGTAACTTTCGTTCGAGGTATCTATCGATCTTTACAAACTTTCGAGCATCAATTTCTCATTCTTGAATTGGCTCATCAAAATCCCTAACTGCTGAAGTAAGTACTTACTAGGTACTTCGTCTGTTCTTACCTTCTTGCTGATCCATTTTAGGCCAACCACCACCACCATCCACCATCTATCTATCTATATAAATAAAAAGAAAAAAGTCCTGACTGGCTGACTGACTAACTCATCAACGCCCAGCCCAAACCCTTGGAACTAGAAAGCTGAAATTTTGCACACGAGTTCTCCCTTTATAAGTAATGTGGACAAGGAATAAGGGAGGATTTTTCGAAATTCAACCCCTAAGAGGGTAGAATAGGGGATGAAAGTTTGTATGAAATATCGTCACTTTTTTAGTTTAAACCATGAAAATTGGTATTTAGCATTCTAGTTAAAAATAAAAAATCACGTGTTTCAGCGTTTTTGGAAAATCATCCCCTAAGGGAGGAAAATAGGGGATGAAAGTTTGTAAGGAAAAAATTGGTATTAAATCTTTTGTTTAGAAATTACGAATAACGTGATTTGCCATTTTTTGGAAAATCATCCCCTATGGGTTATGGGTCCCCTATCCCTTATGGGTATGGGTTCCCATCATCGCTCAGTCCGACTTTCGCCATCGACAAAGACACTTTAGTAATTCAGAGAACAATAGCTTTACTAAGTTCCGAACCTGTAATTATTTAAGTAACAATTTTTTTTCGAAATTTCCGCGGGATAGGGAATAAAGAGGATTTATATTTTCGCTTTAAACTTGCCTTCTTTGGCATGCAAGTAGGTATTTTTCCTTTCCGTTATATATTCCGTTACTACTGTTAGGTTTTAGAATTTATATCCTCCAGCAATCATATCAATCCGCGCGCCGCTCCTCGCATACTATATAAGCAGTTCGAGAAGACATTGTTTACCTGAATTAACACATAGGGTACTTTTAACCCCGGTAGCACGTTCCCGTGGGATATTTTCCGACATCCGCTCGGGCGAAGCCGCGGGTAAACGCTGTTATGAAATATATTCGTTATGCTAACTTGACATGCAAGAAAGAATATACCATTTAAACAGAGGCCAAATCTTATCTTTGGGGCATTTCGTCGAGTGGGATAAAAATAATCGAGTGTATGGAAGGAAGTGGGAATGGGACAATGACTATATAGTTTAATTCTCTTTGGAATGGGAGGATACAATTATGAAGGCTTCTCGGGGAGGATACAAGTAGAAAATATGCCTGTTTCTCTTTGTAGGTATAGTAATGTCATCGTATTTTATTTTATTTTATTTTATTTTATTTTATTTTATTTTATTTTATTTTATTTTATTTTATTTTATTTTATTTTATTTTATTGTGTTTTAGGAAAACTTACAGCTAAACAGGTACGATAAGAAATAATTTATACAAAATAGCCAATTACAAGTTTCCACAAGTAGTTTATAAATAATATGAAACATAAAATTGAAAATAGACTATAAATAGAACAAAACAGAAAAATGACTATTTACGTTCGAAGATGCTATTAGATAAAATTTTCTTGAATTATTGTGAACACCGTTGTAGTTTATAATCTACATATATCGCGAGATTGTAAACTGTCGATTAATTGTGAACTGTACTATACTGCTTACAATATAATGTATTAATTATAATCCGTCCATGTCAAACTGTTAAATTGTGAACGAACCTGCACTTACCGATAGGGTTCACAATCTGTCCGATTTTATCACTCGTAAAATTGTGAACCGTCTTTGATTGGTAGTTGGTATTGGCGGAAGCAGAATTGGTCGCAGTAAATAAGCCAGGGAACCCCGACCAAATAGGTTAGGTTAAGTTAGAACTGTGACAAACCGCGCGCGAGCCGAGCGAGCGGTGCCGCGGGAGCGTTCGGCGAGCGCTTCTTCCAAGTTGGTCGCAGAGTACATACTTGGCTAGTACCCATTAGCGCAAGATGCGTTCATCGCATTCAAGTTTAATACCAGTTCACAATTTGTCGGTTTGCCATGGATAGATTATAAACTATCGAAAAATAATGCTATAAATTAGAAACAATTTTTTGTAGTTCACAATGATCGATACTTTATAATATCGCGACATAGATTATCAACTAACGAAGCTCATAATCGTACGGTGACAGTAATAAGCCGGTCGAGTAGGTAGTACCGCGTGTTAACAAACTACCTGTCTCGCAAATCATCGACATCAGTCGGGCAGTTGAACCGTAAACACTTGCCAGACAAACGAAACGACCGAATCGCATGAAAAATAAAACTTACAAGAATTGGGAAGTGCGAAATCGGCATGTTAATCCCAAAATGGCTACACTTACAATAAAAAAATAAATAAACTCCCACATTTCCTCGTAAAATTCGCTTGACAAAGTTTCATCTAATGAACACTGGCTGCATTCAAACCGATCACCGGTTGCAGAAGATAGCAGTGGCGAAGCCTTCATACGACCCGATTGCTATCGGCTTCCCTTCGGAACCACTACTCTTCTTAATGTCTACTATTGCCAAATAATGTACACCTGGCGTGTAACTGTTTATCACATCACATTATAAATATTTAATACCAGTTTAATACAGTCATCATAAGATTAGACAATTACAAAAATGCCTAAAACTTTTTTGTCTGAGTTTATGAGAAATGAACAATTTTTTGTTAGGCTTCCCTCTAATGATAATTGTAGCTGCACCACTGGAAGATAGTCCATATTTAGTGCGCCGGCGCCGGCGGCAAGGCTTGAAACCAGTTGTACCAGTCACGGTGTCACTGAACCAAGGGTGGGCGAGATTCGCTGTATCATACCGATGACGTAAATTGAAAGGCCTAGAAAATCCGAGAAGATGATGTTTTTGCACTCATGTCTGAAAGTTATTAAATACAATAATTAAGAGAATTTCGGACTAGATCCGGATTAGCTCTTCGGTCTGCATTAAACAATAATGGTCAAAATTAGTCTTGCTGAAAGTCATTCGTGGAGCCCGGTTCCCAGTAACGAGATGATGATCCAGGCTGACATGACAGTAACCAGTATCAATATGCAACAATTAAAGAAGATTTAGTTTGTATGTGATTCAATTCGACCGATGTCTACGTTGCAAACTCTTGTCTCTATCATGATTCATAATTTACCTGTGCAGATATCACGACAATCACAAGTCACGGCTCCAATACGATCTGCATAGAAGCATGTTCGGATTGGATTAGTTAGTCCTTTCCATTCCTTGACCAAGTTACCATTTCCAAGGATAACTTAGAAGTTACAAGGAAAAAGAGAACATCTCTTTGTAAGCAAAACATTTTGTATCCGTATGTACCTCTTTTCCTTAGCAACTACATACTTATACGAGTTGCAAAACTAACCAAAACTTCGTCTTTCACACTTCCTCATACATAAAACATAGAAAATATATTCTATTATGTATTGTTATAATTTTAGCGTCCATAATATGTCCATTCTACATTCGAGCAACATCATTAACTATCATTATCATTGTAGTGTAATACCACAGAGCACCGTAGGATAAATGACATAATGGCTACTTTTAGCTGGCGTAAATTCTAGCCTTGTCTTCGTAACAAAGTAGTGGCTTGTAAATCAAAGTTGAAGTTACAATGTTCTAAGGAACTATATTGAAGGTAATTTAGCGAAATTGAGCAGTAACCTATGCCAATTTAAAATAGACGGGGTAATCAACATGATAGAAGATCGTGGGCTTGCACAAACCGATTTGCCTCAGTTCCTAAACTATCCCAACTTTTAAGTTTCCGACCTCTTTAGTTCGAAAACGGTCTTCACAAGTTCCTCACTTAGTATCGCTATCGGTAGCGTAAACCCTTATTTATCCTTTTAAAAGTTTCATTGTACCGCCAAGTTTCTGCTACTGGGACTAAATTGAGTTCAAGACTCGTGTTGCAAATACAGAAAAAAGACTCATCTGTTTCCCGGCAGTTGTAAAAGACGAAGAAAGTGGGTCACAGCTGCTAGTCTGCAACGCAAGCCACATATCACTTTACACTGCGACCTTTAATGGGAACCGGCCAGACATCGCATGTACACATTCACATTGGCAACATATCAGTCTATAAAAGTACACCTTGCGGTGTTCCTCTTTGGGATAACAACTGTTACAAGTTGTTGCTGGGCGCGCAAAGTTGTTAGCGTCGGTCAGGGTCAGTTTTTCCCCATCATTATGTTGGGTCTTATGACTAACAGCAAAGACTAATGGTCCATTTCCGAAGTGAATAGAAGATTCCAAAATGTTTTCTTGTCTGTATGCTGTAAAATGTGATAGATTGACTGGCTATCAAAGATTTTGCAGAGGGCAAAGCGGGAAAAAATTGAAGCAAGACGAGAGACGCCAGAATTACTACAAAAGTTGAAGAGCTCCAAAGCTTGCTAGTTCTATAGCTACTAAACCATGCTTCGAAACAGATGCTTTTAACAACACTCAAAACAATACTTAAGAGGGTTGTCACATTTTGCACCTCTCTCGCTCACACGGACCAAATTTTTAATAACGTTAAATGAAAAGATGCATTTTTGAAAAATGTAATCAATGGGCGGTCTACAAAATAATATTAGTTTAATAGGTAATTATTAAAAACACATTTTTATTGTGGCATTTATTTACATCATCTCAAAAACAGATCATAACACTTAATTACATAAGTTTATTAGATAACACAATAGAAATGTGTTTTTGAATAACTACCTATTAAATTAATATTATTTTGTAGACCGCCCATTGATTACATTTTTCAAAAAAGAATTTTTTCATTTAACATTCTTAAAAATTAGGTTTTGTGTGAGCGAGAGAGGTGCAAAATGTGACAACGCTCTTAAATGTAATCTTTACGTTCAAATAAACACTTCCACCGCTCATTTACTGCAAAATCTTCAATAACGGATCGCCCGACGATTCTATTTCCACCACATTTTGAAATACCCCCCATAACTGCGACATTTAGCGTCTGAACTAAATATAATCTGTTTAAGTATTCATCCGCTGCTCTGCATCCCAGCCTGTCTGGATTTAGGTCTAGACATTATAAATAAAGGCAGCTTTGACTTATGGATTGGATTTTCTAACATATTTCGAAGAAAATTTTGCTGAAGTTGAAATATTTTTATCGTAAAAAAATAATGGGTCATATTTCACATCAAAATATTGATAGAACGTCCAATAATAGTGACAAACTGAACTGAAACAAAGGAATATAAATTTTTACGAAGTAAAACATTTTACGACCATCGCCTACACGGTTCTATGCAAAGCACCTTCTTTCAGAGGAAGTAGAACCTATCGTGTCCAGTAAGAGGTCCTTCAGAAATTCCTTGTGACAGATCTCATGATTGCCCTTTTTCTCCCAATTTTCTACTGGATGCCACTACATTTAGCGACTAAAAACTTACCCGCATACAAAATTCTGCCCGTTAACAAGATTCATTATCACTACCGCGATAACAAATCAATAGTATAAACTATGACGTCACAGGCGGCCATTTGCATAAGTTATGGGCCATTAAAGCTATAGGCAATTACAAATGTTACGATCCCAATATAATGGCTGTAATAATCTAATCTATTCGTTTTGCAAATGAAACCATGGCATTTTATGGTTTTAAATCTGTGACCTACTGTATTGTTAATGTTTTCATGGTGATAAGATTTTATTAAAATTATTCCATTTCTTGAGCTCGTGGTAAATGCGGTATGCCTGAAGTCTTTATTCATCCAGACTTTTGTGTGCCCAGTCAAAGGAATAGTCTTTTTTGGATCTATGGGGGGTACGTAAGCCACAAGCCCTAGCTGTCACACAGACACCGTCGTCGTGGCACTGCCACGGCATCCTCCAACATGGCTCATCGTGGTCTAACTCAATATGTACCACGCACGACAGTTTGGCATTCCCCTTTTACTCGATTTGCAGTCTCTAGTCAAACGTTCAGTGGCAGAAGTTAGATAGCCATCATTTTTCCGGTCACTGAACATCACCAACCACCAGGCATTTGTGTTTGGTAGATCGATTCTAACAAGTGCATCGAAGCACACAGCGCATACAGTAAGTACATAACGGAGATTAGAACCACATGGAGCAAGTTATGTCGTCTTGTTTTTAAGACCGTAACCTGGCGAGACGCTAGACGGCTCCTATGGATTATATGGAGCGTAAATAAGTTATCTGTTTTGACCTTTCATCGGATAGAAACGTGTTTTTAATGTTACCATCCAATAATTTATTTGGCTGAGCCTTTTTATTATTGAAACTCCCAAAACTGTTCCTTCTTGGATTGAAGATGTTAAAATCTTCATCATCTTCGTCTTTATTGACTCTGTCAGCCTCGATGTTTGATGATTTGAATGTTTTATTTATTATTAGGCTCTTGAACAATGAGTACACTATTACCATACAATTTGTACATTGCAAACTTAAGTGTAAGCTATTACTTATAGAAAAGCACAGCATGCACCACATTATGCGCAGATAGTAAAACAATAATTAATTAAAACAAGTAACACATAGTTTAGATAAAAATAATAAAAGCTGAGCTAAATTGATTACAATAAATTAAGTACATAAGTTGAATTAGATTAGATTTTATTTTCGGTATTTTTAATATAAGATTAGAATTTTAAATGTACAGTATCTATATTTTTTGTGCTCATACCAATAAAACCATCTTTAATCGCCTTTGACGTTCTTGAGCGAGAATTTTAAATTATAAAGTAACTACCTGTTTTTCACGTTAAACAACAGAGGTGTTTATAGGAAATTGTGTTATTTATAGCCTGAAGTGTTGTGTGGCTTCAAGTATTACTTAAACGTCGTACCTAAAGACCAGTGTCAGACATAGGCTTAACCTAAAATGCGTCACAAACATTGTGACCTCTGTTTTCCGCAAAAAACATGTTAATTATATCGTCCATCCACAGCCCAACTTCTCCCACTGCTGAGCATCTTCCTGCCTGTCTTTGCTTACATGTTGGTCGTCCAGAGGTGAAATACCTATTGCCATCGTGGATAGAGCTCGGGAGAAACTAGTACAAGATCGTAGATATTGGTTAAAAAATATACGACCATAGGTTGCAGTGTTTGCCAGGGCGGAAGAGCAGTTCAAGTGCCTCATACCGGATGCAGTAAACTCATATAATTGACATGCGGCTTGTTAATGAACTAGAATTAGCCACAGCACTTTCCCTAATTACACGGCTGACATGCGAAGCGGCGGAGGTGAACTTTGTTATCGTATAACAACGTTACGCCTGCTATTCCCCGGGGTCAAGAGGTGTAATGTACTTCACAGTAGACTATATCAAGATCCAGCTGCCAAACTCTTTCAAGAGTCAGTTTCGCAGAAAGTCGAAGAAACCATTGAAACAGCTTGAATACCTTTTTTGAGAACATGCTGTCCCACTGCTTGGCAAAATCAACCCTCAAGTCCAGGAACTCTTTTCCCTTACCTCGGCAAGGAATAACGTGGATTCAAATAATAAAATGTTCTGACAACCGGGAAATATGAAACTACTTCTCTTCTTTTCATTGCTGTTATTCCTTTGGAAATGTACTAGTTGGGTATTGACCTCAGGGACTCAAAGCTAGTGGCTAGCAGTCCGAAGCAGTGCTAATTACGAACACGTTAATGAGGCAATCTTTAGCCATAGTAACAAGACACAGTAAGGAAGCCATTCTAATTGACCTGCAGTTTAGCGCAACCTGTATGTTAACTAGACATTGTTAATTAAGTAACGTTAGGATATGCATTCTGTGTTGTGTGCACTTCATTATTGCTCCAACTATTTTGGACAGTTGGCTAAAAGACACAATCTGCCTATAAAACAAAAGCTCATGTCCTTATGAAGTTCTAGTCTTGCCGAGTTCTTTTACAGCAGATATTATGGGCAGATCTACGGCTCGCAAAGCTGCATTCTGATTTTACAAAGTTTCAAGGAAATCAGGTAATCGCAAATACCCATTACACTAAAAATGGAAATCTCTGGACCCGCCCAAACTAAACATGTTACAGAATTGCACAATGCCCGTCTAAACGCAACTATTACGCGGGTTGGCAAACCGGTAACTAACTTTATATACCGTTTCTCAGGTAATGATCGTTTACGTGGAAGGATGCGGGCTCTTGGAATAGTAATATAACGTTTGTCGTATGCTGTATCTTAGCTGACACCTCCCAGTTTAAGCTTATTTAGAATTCTGTTACAGATACTACTTCTCTATATAAGGTCAAACTCTTAAATAGCAATCAACCAGTATCCGATAATTCTTTGCATCTCCAGAAGGACAGATCGGCTTCAGTAGATCTACATTGTACGACGTACAATGTGATCAATTCGTCTTTAATACCTACTTCGCGAAAAACACTGCCTAAAATATGAACCAACTGCAACATGCATCAGACAGGATTCCTCTAATTGCTGCGGCTAAGCGATGCCATATTATGACAACAAAGAAAAGCTATAATAATTTAAATACCCTCATATACATATCTACTAAGAAATGCTGAAAGAACATCCCAATCCCATCGACTTGAAAGCAATTCAATTACCAACGATGACGTCACTGATCTATTTGTATGCAAATACTTGAGACGTGTCTACTAAACGGATTTGTTAAATAAATTGTTCTACTCAAGCTAGTCATAATCCGTAATCCAATTGACAAATGTATGTTAGTTATTTTTAGCAATGGCAAGATGAAGTCATGCTGTATGTAGTTAATGTTATTGGAGTTTTGTTATTGACCTGATTAAATGATGTCCCACATGCATGAGTGTAGCGTTACTGCTGTGAATACCGTGGTTCTACAAACGTCCTATTTTAGTTTCTTTACGTTGCTGGAGATAGAACTGCCCTTGCACCTTTGTTAATGACGTGTCTTTGTCCTTTATTTGCAGCTTGACTTCAGAGTTACTGTTTTGTTTTCCGTTGGAAATCTAGCAATAGTTCGGCTTTATTTACTCTTCTAGTTCTTCTTTTATATTTATCTCTTTCTTGTTCGTCTTGTCTATGATTTTCAGAAATCTTTGATTAAGTATGTCATTTGACCAATTGTAAATCGACCCTGAATTTGTCACTTCGCTCATACCCGTACCTGTATACTTATCAAACTGCAACTTCGAATGTACTTGATAAATGTAATTTTGACCCCGGTACTGGGACATCCCGTATTGCACGGGCCATAGGCCAAACGAACGGTATTCTATTGCCGAGAGTGACCGTGCGTTTGCTAATTAGTACAATATTCAAGCGAAATAATCATGAAGTAAGCAAGAATAGAATGCTCCCGAAGATTCAGTTTTCTCAAAAAATAATATTATGTCCGATCCATACAAATGTGGAGCATTCCATTCATAGCAAATTCAGAACTACTATCATTCCAAATATTTGTGGCTGCGAATGTCTTTAATGTTTGTCCCAAAACTTCGTCTTTCGGCCTCAGTCATTTAATATTGGCAGGCTTAGTCGAAAATACTATTTCTTATTGGATACTACACGCAATACGGCGCCAAGGTTAACGACTTAGGTACCCTTTGGACGGGTCCTGAAAAACAATGCACTGTGTGACAGCCTGACGGAACAGTGGCATTATGTCATGTGAATGTCAAATGGCATGATGTGGTCTTTTTACCCTTCTAAGCCATAAAATAAAATGTCTTGACTCTCGACCTCCCCGGTAATCACAATGAATTAGGTAAAAATCGACACGTACATTGTAATAACATACCATCACACCTGTGTCACCGAAGGTGCACGTGCACATGTGCATTATTATCTGAATTTCAAGCTTATATTACAAACATAACCCAGAATTTATCTTAATAATCCTCTCAAAATGCAACTGACGAGAAGATCTTGCAAGAATGCTACTTTGATAACTACGTTTGCAAGCCAAAAGTACTTGCAAGTCATGACAAGTGTAGAGATACTGTTGCTTATTTCAAAGGACATACATAAATCTATGAACACGGGAAGAGAAAGGTCTCGGTCTATTCGTAGCAAGAACATCCGACAGTGGTTATGAAAATGTGATGAACATTATGCAAGCGTCTCTGATTTACATCACTTTACATTCGCGACCGGTGACTGCACAACACAGCGCCTCGTCGTCCATCACAATCAATCACGATCACTTATTGCAAATTAAATTTTACCTACATCTCTGCACGTGAACACTGAGTATATCATATAGAGGCATAAACATAATATATACTCTATACAAACTTCTATACGCAACACAGAGTCATAAATGCGCTAGTCGTTAATTAGCAATGATATTAGCTGCAGCTACAGCACAATTCCTTTTGGCTTCCTTTTTTAAACATGGCCTTAATTGTCAATATAGATCTCTATGAGCCTTTGGACACAGCCTTTAATTTCTCCAAAAGTTTATTTGACACTTCGAAATGATTCTTGAAAATTGTGTCAGTAGCCATTTGTCGTCAGCTACTGCTGGATGGGTGGGGTCACAATCCGAAGGATTTCGAAGGAAATTGCTAATCCATTTCTTCATATGTTTGAAACTTCGTCTGCTCAACAACTTAAATAATGCAATGGATGCAATTAGATGCATTGTCATTTTAAGTGTGTTACGCAGCAATTACGCCGCTGGTGTTTTTCACATCTTGGAAGATATCGTCAACAGTTGTCAGCCCAACGTTTTTGTGCACGTCCCGGGATTTCTTTGAATGTAAACTTGTCTTTAACTCCTGGTACGAACCTGATATTTGGGTCATCCCAACTTGGAGAGGTCAAGGTAATGCCGCGATGATGGAAATTATTCTCGATCGAGAATCTCCTTATTACACCTTGTTGTTTGTGCGTGTTGATAATTGCAAAGCTACTTAAGTTTTTACGAGTCTTTTAAATTGCACATGACAGAAAATTATATACGAGTGTATTTATCTTCGTGTAACAATTTTTACTCAGTAAGTAGGTACCTAGATAAGTAGATGAAGGTATACAAGTAGGAGCTCTTACTAACATTGATGTCTCGACTAATTACATTAGGCTCTAAAATCTAATTAGTGAAATTAACCGTGTCATTGGTTTTGTGTTTGTCTGCTAAATCTGTTATGTTCGTCGACGAAATTCATCAATTATATTTTTATTATTATAGGTATTTTTTTAAACACGCGTTTCCGAAATAACTTCAGTGTCTTGAAGCTTATTAATATTATTAACACTAGGGTTCTTAGGATGTTGAAAATTGTTCCGCGTCGACATGATCAGTCAGCTATTCTCTTGGGGACAAAAGAATAGAACACTACCCAACGTTATTCATACAATCAATCTGCCTAGCCTTTTCCCAAGTATGTTGGGGTCGGCTTCCAGTCTAACCGGATGCAGCTGAATACCAGTATTTTACATGGAGCGACTGCCTATCAGACCTCCACAACCCAGTAACTGGGTAATACGATACCCCTTTCTGTCTGACTGTCAAAGATCCACGAATGACAGCCAGGACCAACGGCTGAACGTGCTTTCCGAGGCACGAAGGAGTCTCGGTATGTAAAGATGTTCACCCATCCACGGACCAACCCCGGCAAGCGTAGCTTAACCTGCTGGATCGTCCCGTGCGGCTGTTATTACTTAGCCACGAGCTCCTCATACATTATCTTTCTACCATAATTTAAAAAAAACACCAATGAGTAGGTAGTTGCCTGCTAACATAATTATGTATTCCTGAGATAAATCTGACAGTCAACACACAGATTTACGCCAATCTAGATAAAACCAAAGCACAGATAACACCAGTTCAAAACACGCCGATCAATAGCAGCGACATATTTGTACATACAAACATAAACACGACGATTATAAATTGCAACATTATGTACGATAACAAACTCGCGGTGATACAACGTGTTTCTGGATGTACGACATAAAATGAAAACGAGCACAGTACTAATCCATTGAAACATTTTAAAACACGAAGATTAGTAGTTAATGGAAAATTAAAAAAAAATAGTTTTCAAACAAAATAAATAGTAGAATCAACTGCATAAAAAGTAAACACGCTTTATCTTTGCAAAGTCACTGACCAACGGTGCGGTGCGGGGTGCGGGGTTCGGCGGTGGCAATGTTTACCTATTATTACGGACTCAGATCTACATCATGTTGAAAAATAAGAAAATGAAAAATAATTTCCTGTGGCTAAAGTATTCATTGGATTTGATTGATTTTTTGTATACGGGCAAAGAACATGATTCTCTTTACGTGGTTTAAAGGAATGTCAATCCTCCTGTTACACGTGGTATAACATGATAGGTTATTTTTAACGTACTCGTAAGTAAATGTTAACCTCGGTTACTGAGGCTAAGGATTTACCTTAACCGCTAAACATAGGGTGGCTATTTAAGTGAGATTTTCCGTAATAATTTTAGTATGTTTTTCACGATTAAACGAGGAAGAAAAAAGTGATGGCCACAAAGTAATTAAACTGAAGTACGTAAGTTGTTTAAATCTGAGGTCATATGGAGGTCAAATGTCATAAAAAGTTAATGTTTGTGTTGCGGTTGTAACTTAGTGGTTTCTTTAGTTTCGTCATAAATGTTTTTATGAGACTGAAAAGAATCAGAACAAAGGCACTTAAAGTACTTTTCAGTAAGTGGCTGGCAGATCATTTCACGTAGATAGGCTGACAAAGTGACAAGGCAAGTGCGCTCACTAAAAAGCTTGATAAATCTTATGGTGTCCTCACCTCGCCATTGCTATATGGACAAAATACTAAGTACAATATTTTTAACACTTGGTCTTTCTATCCGACAAACAGACTGAAAACCCCCATACATTTGTGCCAGCCCTATAAAAGCATATTAATGCATTTTAAAGCACCTCTAGTCAACAAAAGGAACAAAGCGCAGAGGCCAACTACCCCTTGGGTTTCCCCTGTAGCCTAGCCATGTCGCGTTATGGTAAGTAAGTAGCGGTCGGGCTCCACTTTACCGAAGTACAGGGTACTTTTCTAACGCTTTTCACGTTTCTTTTTTCGTAGCCCTTTGTAGTGCTGTGATAATCCTTTATCATTAATAACATAACACAAATCCTGAATACCTCATTCAAATAGAAAAAAATAAAATGATAAGCTCAAATAATCTCAGTGAAAACGAGCTGCTAAGTCATAAGTACTATTTGTATACTTATAGGTACTCCATTTACTATGTATAGCATTAGAAAAAAAAAATAACCGACTTCCAAAAAAAACACTACAAAGTGAAAAATAACTTTAATTTCGGAAGTCGGTGTCTTTTGTTCTGTATTTTAGGTTTTTGCCACCGACTTCCGAAATTAAAGTTATTTTTCACTTTGTAGTGCTTTTTTTGGAAGCCGGTTTTTTTTGGCAAAAAAGTTTTTTATTTTTCACTTTTTAGTGGGTCGGTTTGTAATTTATCTAAGTTACAATAGCCTAATGACTACTGCTCATCACCTTTTACAAAACATTGCTTTTCCCGATGCAGGGACGTTAATTGTTGAGGAGTTCTCCTGGTACTTCACCATCAGCTCCACTTCACCATATGCATTGTGACGAGCTTATATTGCTTAGCAATCATTATAAAGTAATCGAATCGCAACCCGTGAAATACTCATTATTGACTTGTTCCGGTGGCCATCTCACCATCTGTGGTCTTCGTCATCAGTTCCAATTCAGCAAATGGTGCTTTCTGAGAGCAAATGCACAAGTTACTAAAATAAAGCACCCAAATCGCTATAGGTGTGCCTATAATATTCGAAGAGTTCCCTCAATTTCTCCAGGATTCCATCATCAGATCCTGACCTGATGACAATGGGACTACCTGCAAAGTATACCCTTTCAAACAAAAAAAATAATTTTCCAAATCGGTCCCTATTCGGTTACCTAACTGAACTGGGTATTTATTGTATGCATATCCGCATATCAAATTATTTGGACATAATATTTATCTCACTGCTCCTGTTGCTACTTATCCCACCTGCTGCAGTGCACGCAACGTATACTTTTCAATTAAGTTTGTAACTTACGGTTTCCCTTATTAAACCGCTGTCGCGCCGCGGTTAGCAGCAGTCACATTACACTTGACCCTGCCTTTGTCAAACAGCGGTTTCCCTTCGACGAACCTCGCTCGCTAGATCGAGTTACATCACAAAACGTGTTTTGTTGTCTTCCTTATTTAAAGCCATTAAATTGGTGTGCGACGTAATATAATTTTAAATTTAAAAGTAAATCCATAAGTTAATAAAACAAATACCTAACTACACATACACGTGTAGCTAAAAAAACTTGTCAAAAATGTAGGGAAATTATAGGTATTTTTGTCATATTGAGACTGAAATGAGACTATGAACTTTCTTAAAATTACGGGAATTGCCCCTCTGGTTATAAAGTATATGTGTGCCAAATTACATCCAAACCCGTTCAAACTTTCACATTTATAATATTAGTAGGATAAGTTTTTGGACAGAAGTTCAGTCTGTCCTCTTTAGGGTTCCGACCTTAAAGGGAAAAACGGAACCATTATACGATCACATTCTCGGTCATCTTTCTACATTGTTCTCACATACTTGTATAATTTCAACATGAATGAAGTAACCTTTGTAACAATATTTTGATGTAAAAGAGTGTCCAAGCAGTTTCCTGTCCGTTCTTCTTCATAGGAACCTACTACGTACGCTTTGGAATGGGCAACTAGCTTCATCTTTCTGACTAACCGACCCCTTGACAATTCAAAAGTGCTTGTAATTGGTATATTTGAAATAAATGCTTTGGGCGGACTTCTCTCGCTCTGGGCGGAGCGGGGTGTCAGACTTTTACTGACTAAAACCCACCCGTGCTCCTTCAGTTGCCTGTGCCGGGGCCACGGTAACTCTTTCGAACATCCTGCGGCTCTGGCTGGCATCGGCCCTAGCGGACCCCGTCAGTTAGTGCGGACATCTCTTTGCGGCGCGCGTGGAACACAACGCGCCGTCGACTCGGGCTTGGTCCTTACCGGACGGCGAGCTACCCATTGCTCGCCGTCCGCAAGCCCGCACCTACGGTGGCCGGGAATCTGCTATCAATTCCCGACGCCTATCCTAACAATCCTGGCAACACCAAAACAGACTTCTAGAAAAGCATACCATAAAACCCTCGAAACAGATTCTATCCGTGAAAATCACTACGACGTCTGTGTTTAAGTCTCGGTTCTCGCCATCAGCCATAAACAAACACCAACTGCACATAAAGGCTTTATAGGTACAGTTTACACAGTATGCACCTGAGCAGTAAACCAGAATGAAAGCCCGTCTGCCGCATTCTAGTATCGACCCGTCTGCTTAGGAGCAGAACCGTAAAAGGGTAGGCCCTTTTACGGTTTCAATGGTATTTATGCGTGAAATATCAGCTATCGTTACCTGCTTTTCAGTTTTTTATTGGGCAGTGGAATCTACGTAAAACAGTGGTCTGCAACCTTATATCTCTTTGTAATTCCAACCCTATTGGGTAAGGTTGGCATTCCAAGTCTTGCAAGTAAATTAGAGATGACAAGCC
The DNA here is from genome assembly GCA_947568875.1 of Fissipunctia ypsillon. Classification (NCBI taxonomy): domain Eukaryota; kingdom Metazoa; phylum Arthropoda; class Insecta; order Lepidoptera; family Noctuidae; genus Fissipunctia; species Fissipunctia ypsillon. The sequence goes on from OX387654.1 coordinate 23,507,181, forward strand.
GTTTAGTTCTTAGTTAGATATGAAGGGAACCAGCTAAAAAGTTCTTCGTCAGGTTTTGGTAGTAACACGGCGATAACAGGATATACTGGCTTCATGTTATGATCTCAGTGCAGTTAATAATAATGGTCTGCATTTTCAAAGACTTTTCTTTATAATAGTCCTGGTTTTCGAATCTTTGTCTGCACTTCGCATTCGGAAGTCATTTGTGAGCATTTAAAATAAGTGACAGTGTATTATACACTGTCGCGTGCAAAGAATTTTTATACTGGTTGCTTTCAGTCTGTTTTTTAGCTGAAATCAAATTAACAGTCTTTTGACAGGCGACCTTGCCAAAGTAATTTGTCAGCAAATTGGATTTGAGAGTTATTTTATCGTGTTGTTTGTTTTGTGTTGTCCTTTTTTGCGTGGCGTTATTGCTACATGGGTACTAGGTTTTTTGAATAGTAACGTTTTTGTTTACTTTATACAAATTGTGTCCGGTTGTTGATTCTTGTGGGATACTAAGCCTAGCCCCAAACTAAACCAATTTTCGAAAGGGTTTAATTTAGGTACGGTCATCTAAATCTGAATCATCCTCTCTCTGAATGTCCCTCATTCATGGAAATGATGATATTGACGGAGTAGTTTCTTGTTGTGAGTGGTCTCGATGAAAACTATTTGCATATTACCTACTGATAGTAACATATTGATTAAAGTCTCACAATATTTCATTTTATAACTCATTCTTTAGCATTCCATTTAACATTCAGTAAATCAGAATTCAAGGCAATCTGTTCAAACATCGAAGTTTGCTGCAATCCTAATTAAAGAGCTGGTTATAATTATGACGCACCACCACCACGCACTCTCAATGACAACGGCGAAATAAACTGTTATTTTAAAATTTTAAACTGGTTTTTTGACGTATCTTTGTAATTCTGCGCGCTTGAATCAGTAATTGGTTGGCTGAACACTCATTTTTGGTCCTTCTAGGCACGACACTTCTCAAACGTATTTCAATCATTCATTTACCATTTGATCCCTTAATTATCCCCATAAATGCAGATTTAAAAAATCACTCTTTATAGTTTCACTTCACTATATGCCACGAATCTTCTTTCCTACCAATAAATCACTAAAACACTCTAGTTCTAACATTTTTAATGGTGCTCGTCTGTCGGTCAAACATTTTAACTTTACAACGGGAAACGTTTAGGCTATTTCCTTATAAGCTTTTGGTACTATTTCCAAATATCCTGTTTCGGGGGCTTCCTAGTGGTTATTATCTTGAAGAGTAGTGGGCGTTGGTAACTCAATTCGGCTCAACTGAGAATGGGAAAATGTTTCCTTAATATTATTCGGCTGCAGTCCAAGGACTAATGATGTTTTAATGTTAGTTTAATAAAAATATTTAGAACTTGTACAACACAGTTCGACGTTCCACAGAGTAGAGAGAGAGAGCATAGATAAAAAACATAGTGTAATGGAACAGGAAGGTGCGAAATTTAAATTATGCACAGATAAGCTATATTACTTTAACACTACACACCTATTAGTAATACGTATTTTCCCGTGTAACATTGTCGCCGTCTCAGTGTATGTATGTAGGTATATTCTTATGTTTCTTGGTTGGACTAATTGTTTCCTTTTCCGGCCTATGAATCGAGAAATGTAAAAAAGAAAAACTCATTATTTTATTAAGTAAATCAATGGAAATGCTTGTCAAACAAAAACACAGCTTTCACGATAACATCTTATGTTTGTACAAAAATTAATGATACTGACCATATTGTGTTTTCCCCCAAATGTTATACTTAATCCCGATATACTAAGGATGGTATTTAAAAGTACTTCAATTTATTCCCATTTCATTTACCTGTGTTCCACCAAATATACTGAATGTGCACCAAAATATGTTCATTAAAATATGTCATAACGAGCATCTATTTAACAACTGTTGCAAATTTGTAAAAATAGTAATACACCTAATTTTAAGAACAAGCATTTATTTTTTTAGTTTTACTTCAGATAATGCACTGCAAAATGTATTTGAATCAAACACCAATTAATGTCCAATGTAGCTTTATTAATAAAAAATGAAACCTAACCTAACCTAACCTAAAATATGTAAATCGGTATACGGTACTAGGATGCATACTAAATATTTTGTGTAACATTCAGGAATATTTGGTGCACGATCAGTATTTTTCGGGGAGCATACATAGATGTACCTTTAGATTTTTGGTGAACACAAAAATATTATCCATATACTAATGTCGCAGCAAACTAGCTTAATTAACCTTTCAGTTAACAGCCTAGCCTTTAACTAAACTGCGCCGTTCAACTGGCGATAGCAGCCTGAATAATATTCAATTATAGGTTAGGTTAGAACTGTGAGCAACCACACGCGAGCCGAATTGGTCGCAGTAAGTAACTAAGCCGGGGCACCCCGACCAAATAGGTTAGGTTAGAACTGTGAGCAACCGCGCGCGAGCCGAGCAAGCGATGCCGCGGGAGCGGCCGGCGAGCGCTACTTCCAAAGGCTAGGCTAAACGGCGAGTTAAGCCAGTTGGCTGCGACATTAACATGGTGACTGCCATAATTATTCAGCCTATACCAGGACCTTGCCATGTACCATGAAAATTATACGACAAAGTTGGCAACACTGCCAAGAAACTAATGTAACTTGAATGTCATTGTCAAGGACTCCTAGGAGACATATATTTTACAACTACCTATAATTTGTTTCATACGAAATACGATAAAATATGTACCGTAGCATATTCTTTCTGAAAAATATTGAGAATTTCATGGATATTACGGACGAACCGAAGGAACGTTTATTGTCGGGAATGTAGGATGACATTGCAAGAATTCAACGATCGTGCAAATAGCTAGGCATATTTCCAATTTTACTGACATCGATTTCCGTCTTCTGTCTCGGTAAAACTTTCGAAAAGTCCCTTTCAAAGTTAGGTTTTACTTGTGCGGTCCATATTTATAATCAATTAATCATAATTCATAAATCTACTAATATTATCATAGTATAAAGAGAGGAAGTAGGCTATCTCCGGCACAATCCGCGATATAATTGCCTACTGTCTCAGGGTTGTCACTTTTAGTTAAATTTTAATTCAGTGCCAATAAATTGGCAAGGGTCGGGAAGTTGTATTTTTTACTTGTATTGTCTAGGTACCTAAACGATGATGAAACCTTTCACGATGAAAGAAAGAGCGACGGGCCAGCAGACGGGCGGCGCGGGGCGGTGATGAGCACGAGTAAACGGTAGGTTACTGATAGTACTGTCACCAATTCATTAGTTTAAAGCCCGGCCCTTGCCAAAGATAACACATATCTCTGTATAACTAATTCAGTGATCATTAGTCAATAAAGTTCAACAATGGTTTTCCTAACAAACAGAAATTTATTCAAGATTCATAGCAGTATTATTTATGAAAAAAAAGCCAAACCCAAACACACAGCAATACGTTCTGCGATTATCACACATTTTTCATTCATATAGCGGTGCCGAAAAGCCGTGACGCGCGAACCTCGTGCGATGTTAGCCCCGACTGGCGCGCTGCGAAACGGGCCGAGATTTGTTTAAGTGTGCGTGCGGCGACGCATAGATACTTTGGCGCACACATACAAGCCGCGCACGGTGCGTTTGTATGAAGATAACGTACTTCCTCTCTTTATACTATGATATTATAAACGCGAAAGTTTGTAAGGATGGATGGATGGATGTTTGTTACTCTTCCACGCAAAAACTATTGAACGGATTTGATGAAACTTGGCACACAGATAGTTTACAACCTGGATTAACATATAAGATACTTTTTATCCAGATATCCTTACGGGATCGAGACTTATGCGGGTGAACCCGCGGGGCGCTGCTAGTGATTCAAACGTGCGAAAGGATTAGTCGACGCTCTCTGTAAAGTGGGAATCGATCTCGATTGTTCCTGCCTCGTAATGAACCATTTTTTATGCTGATTGCTTTTTTAATAACCTCTTTACGGCTTTTGTTCAGTCACTTCCCAACGTAATGGGTTTCCTGTCATCAAAGTCACGATTGCGAGCACTTGACTATTTACTTGTAATGAATGGAATATACGTAGTTTGCATAGTATCCAATGTTTTAACATATATGAATAATTTCAATAACATTTGCAGTATTCCATTGCCTGACTAGTAAAATACCTTTCAATTTCTATGACTACAATTACCAGTTCTTTGTCCTTATCAGCTGTGACATTCACAAATTAAAAACTAAAGGCCTTAAAGTAATAACAAACGGAAGCGACGCGGCACAGCGGCGACGTAATAAATAAATAATCGAACGGCAAATTGCTGAAACACAATCTGCCAATTAGTTACCGTTGCGCAACCGGGGAACTGGTGCGCAGGCGCGGACGGTTGCGCGGGAGTTCGTACGATACGGCGGTCTTACGTCACTGATGGTCTAGCAATCTGGATGGATGGTGTGACGAAATGATGGCTTACTCATTGAGGTTTTTTTGCTGATGGATTGTGAAAGGAAAGGTTTAGAGCAGTTGACGGCCCGCATCCGGGATACTGCTGTGCTTGTCGGAACTGAGTTTGAATAAAAGTTTCAATTGGACCCAGACCTTGTGCGAATTTAAATTAGTGGAACAACACGTAATGGGGCCACCAGGTGTCCTTATTACGAACAGATTTTATCAGGCCTTGGCTAACTTTTACTGCATGTTGTCATTCTAATTTCTCATCTGTAATTAATAATAACAAGGCGCTAATACCTACATCACGTTATCTGCCAAGAATACTCTAGATCTTACAAAAAATCCTGACCCTCGAATAGATATTTCCGTAGCCTATTATTTTGCAAATAAACACCAAGTTCAAAAAGCACGTCTCGCCACAAAAGTCAAGGCCTCGCTCCTAATAGAAATGGCGGAGTCTAGATCTGCATTATGCATTCATCTCAAGGCCGCGCCATTCGTTCCGTTGTTACTGCCGCGTTTTTTCCTTTGGACACGTTCCGCTGGCGCAAGCGTTCTCGAACCTCGACTGTTTTTTGTGGCAGGAAAAAGTTGTTGTCTCGTGTTTGGGCCCTTTCGAAATGATGATTCTTGGCTTTGAATGGATAAGCGCGAAGTTTCGGGCTGACATGACGGGGCGGGGGCAACACCAAAAGTTTGTTTCGAATTGGTATGATTACTTTAGGAAATACCGGTTTTTTAGTCTTGGAAACAGAACAGTTAAGATTTTTTGTTTTTCCATTTCTGAATCTCTGAATATGAAATGAAAACTAATAACTGCTAGCAGTTTTTGGAAATCAATTACGATCACGATCTTGGTTCTTCTAAGTATACAAAGATTCGCTAATTAAACTCTTATTTACGGAAAACAAAACAATATTCTATCCTTTGCTAGCTTCAAATGATGTTTAATTACAAAGCTGCAAGTTCATCTAATTTAATAATTTAACGAGACGCCCGTTCTCTTCATCTCGGCTAATTAACATTACTTCATCCAAAACATTGCTCAAGAATGTTTTACTTTTGACATTAGTAACACGCTCTATCATTGCTTCTGATCATATTATTATATTTCTATTACATGGCACTTAAACATAACTGGCAAAATGTGGGTGTAGGTACTGTAGGTACACCTCTGCCGAACCCTTCGGGGAAACAGGGTGTGATGTTATGTATGTTATTTATATTTTTGGGATAAGAAATCTTCAAGTGTCTTGAAGTAAATATTGTCACAGAACGTTTAGTATTCCTTTATGTACTCCGAGAACCTTTTTGCTGACACTGTCATTGGAAAAATCCACAAGCTTTAATATAGCAACTAGTACCTTGACCCTTGACGACCAATTTTCGCTCTTGATTAACCTGGCAAAATAAACGAATCGTCTCAATTGCATTTTATAAAAATCTGATGTGGTCAGTGACAGAATGCTCAAAACCCTTTTTGGATCACTGGTTTCCAAAACGTTATAGGACATAAACCATTCTCGGCGCACCCGGATCGGTATGTAGGTACTACTAACCATCAACTTCATAACAATTTACATTGTAAAGGGCTTACTTACAAAACCCATTCCCATCGTATTCCATGAACATTGCAGCAATAAATACACTTGGCATTGTGCAACTGCATTCTGACAGGCCAAGCATTGTTGAACAAAAAATTGGGCTCGCCATGATGATGCGGCCGTTGACCCCGCATTGTACCGAAGATGAAGCCTTAAACAATACTATACTGTTACTGAATAATTTTACTTTCATACGCTCACTCGGTTGAAAGGTTTGGAATCTTTGAAGTACTTAGGCTTACATAAATGAGTTTATTGTTGTGTCAGTAGACAGTGAAGCAACTGTCATTTAGTTGTCAAAAGGACCAATTTGTGAAGCGAGTGTTGTTAGCGTAACCTTTAGGACCAAATGTTGTAATTTGAATCTTTGTCTAAAGTGTAAAGATTTGTAGGTACCTATACTTAGACAAACTTAAACATTTGGAATTATTCGGCTAGACTATTGCGCAGTTTCTGTTCAAAAACTTTCTGATAGGCTAGTTTACATGGAAGAACCACAGTCCTCGCAACATTGTACAGCAGTACAAGAACGAATCAATCACATCCAAGCCTTTACTTGGCATAATCACACGCGATCCATCAAAGCCCCCCTGTACCACAAACCCGCTGCATCACTCCCAGCTTATCAATTCTCATTTGATATTCTCGCCGTGTATTGAGTAAGAGTAAGCTTTGCATTGCTATCGCAACTTCATCTCGTCGGTGACTGGCGACTTTCTCGTGACTCATCAGCGACCTGACCCCGCAACTGTCATTATAGAGCTCTTTGTTGTGGGTAGTTTGATATTGTAAGACTGGGTGCGTAAGCAGTATCATTTACTTCTCTATTGCAGTGGTCTAATCGGACAAGACATCTAACTTTCAGTTTTCAAAGCTTCCTTATGGTTCAAGTCTTAGGTTCCCTGTGTCAGAGAGTTCCCTTGAGTAAGTCCCGACTAAAAACAAAATAGATATGTATATCTTTACACCTATCCACTACCCTGCTTTAAACCTTACAAAATGGGACCCTCTACTATCACGGTAATCGAAACCTCGACGATAAGAACACAAAACGAACGCTGCACCCCTGTGCCATTTGAACCGTTGCTACGTCGTAAGGTACTAAGATTGTCGACACACCCCTCAATAAAGAGTAACTACAGGGTGTGTCCCTCGTTGTTATTGCATTGTACCAAATGAAGCAATAAGGAATTGTAACATTTGTTGCGAATGTGAGCATAAAAGTATTCAGAGAATGGGTTTCCATTGGATGTTATTCATACTCTATGTCATCATGATTGTATTTACTGTTCCAAAATTCCATAAGCACGAGGCAAGTCTAGTTTATGCAGTTTCAACATAGACTCGTGTCTCACCTTGCGTGACCCACCACACATTTGCACCATAGTGTGTGATGCTAATTACAATTCTGTCATTCCTAAAGAATCCAAACGGTGAAACCTATTTAACACCAGCAACAATTAACTGAGTGACAAAACAGAGGCTGGTGTTGCATTATATGCGTTAAACAGCGACTTTCTAACGATTGCAGCGAAAGATAAACATATTTGCACGCGAGCTGATGTCAACGCGGAGAAAGTACTACATACATATGACACCGATTGCTCCTTGCAGGTCGCTGGTACTAACGCCATATGTCCTGGGTTTGCCGGGACAGAATGTATTGTACGGATGTATGTACTTGATATTTTTACAGATGTTTAATATTCTTGAAATGTCAATGTCATGTATTTTGAACGATGGTGAGAGATTTGGGACTGCTATTGTTGGTAAGTACTTGAGAACAGACTTATTTTAGAAGCTTTGCCTGTCCCATGTCGCTCCTGTGGCCCTGATTCGAGATAGGACCATCAGATTATTTTAAAGTCTTTAAAACACGGAGATAGGTATATGCCATCTGGTATTTAAGCTGTCAACAAACCATTGCTACTGTGTAAAAACTTTTTGGCGACTGTTTTTTATTCGTTGCGTCATTTTTTCCATGCCTCGATGTGTCTCAATTTTGTATGCAGGATTGTCCTGCTTTTTGGCTTCTTGAACATGGCTAATGTCACCACGGTGAGTGTACCCTTTAGATAAGGTTTGGTACGGTTTGCTTTAGGCTGATAAAGAGTTCTTGCGAAACAAGACAGAATGTGAAATTGCCTTAAGACTTGAGATTGGTTTGAAAGCAAGCAAGATTACGCAGCTGCTTTCGCGTTGCTTGAGGAACATTAGTTAGGTCCTCAGAGTAGAGAGAACAGTGTAAATCGACGGACAGTCTCGCTAAAATTACTGATGCTGACTGAAACTATATCTGCATTTGTGCATGCAATTAGTTGACCTGGAAGATGACCGATATTGACTAGCAGATCTAAAGCAAACGTTAGGACGAATTCACGATGGAGATTATATTATGGCTTTAAATCACTAGCAGCTTACTCAACTGTTAATCGATCTCCAATTCCGATTTCATTAAACCGTCACTAAAAACGAGTCACAATTACCAATTTTCACACTTTACTGAGAACAATACGGAACGCTGCACATGAATGTGGAAACTAGAAAGTTATCATCTGCTAATTAACCAGTAGATAGCTAACGTGCAATATGTAACTGTTACTAATCGTTTCTTGATTTCTATCTGTGGGAACATGTTACGTTTCCGTCAAATTCGTCTTTACCTAGTAAAAATATAAATGCAGTAAATGGTACTAAAGAATCGATGTTCCTATCCGTGTGAATATTTTCTTACGTCTCATCAGAAGCTAGGGTTCTTACTTCTTAGATGTTGGTACTGTCGATGGGTATTTTTGGCTTTCAAAATATTCCGCATGGATTTCGACTTTCCCATTCTGTCTCATTTCCCGAGTATACACTCAATCAACGTCTATTTTCATTAGTCTGACGTAACACCAAAATGGTAACAAACACAAGTGGTCCATAAATACCTGTAGGTATTGTACACAAAAGAACAATGACTGCGTACAATTTTGACACGACCGCGAACGAAATAGAGAGTTGTTTACGTCTGATCGTTGTCGACAAAAAATATTCGGACGGTAGGACCAAAAATTAGATTCATTACAGAAGGACCACTGGGTAAAAGGTGCTGCAGACAGGCCTTCGTGCCTACATATATTTAAGAAAAAGTGAAATACTCCTACAACAGGAGCGTCTGTTTAGTTTTGACTATTATTAGCCGAACTTTGTGTGATGTTTTTATCGCAAATCTAGTACGTGGAAGTTCTGCGTTTCATTACTCCGTGGCAGTATTATTTGCTTTGTCAGTTGCTAGGATGTTGCGCAACTTTGAAGGGATATTTTGTTTCATGAAATCATGACTTACCGAAATTCTTTTAAATTCCAATAATTTAGTTTATTAGAGAAAATAGCATTTTACATTGGTAATACCGTAACCGTAATCCTATCATATCGTTAAGCTGACAAATCTTGATTTTCCTGACTAACTTGCAATTTTTGTTCACTGTGTAATTTGTCACGTTGTGTCAGCGATCATAACAAAACACGATGCAGCAAAACAACAATAACAAAAGCTATAGTGGTGTTCCTTATTTATCCATCCATACTTTTAATATTATAAATGCGAAAGTAGGCTGTATGTTTGTCTTTTACATTTTCACGCAAAACGGCTGAACGGATTTCGATAAAATTTGGCACACAGGTAGACCATGGCCTGGGTTAGGACATAGGATTCTTTTTACACCAGATCGCATAGGTAGCACGATCCTGTAGGATAATTTAAAGCTAGTAACAAAAATAAGTCCCAATATTCCGGAGTGGCGCAACAGTTGCTCAACTGATCCGTCTCGCACGAGTTCTTAACATATTCCACGATATACCTTGAGTGGTTCACAATAAACTGTGAATAACGTTGTTAGTCTCGCTCTAGTAAACATCTCATTGTATTGTTGAATTTATTCACTCGCCGCTTAAGTTTCCGCAAATGTAAATAGAGACTTTGTTGTTATTATAAATAAGCTGAGGTGTTGTTTTAATTAGCCCAAATTAAAGGCTGCTGCAAACAGGCGCGACACGCGACGCGACACAAAGGTACCGACTGTCGCGCGACGAGCGGTGCCTTTATGTCGCGCGCAATTCGCATCGCGTGTCGCGCCTGTTTGCAGGAGCCTTAATTCTGTGTAGTTTGGAAGAAAATAATTTTCTATTCGCGTGTTTTTTTGTTTTGATGTTTAGGTACCAGTGAAGCAACGAACATTCTACTATATCACTGTTACACAATAACGGTGTTTGTTAGTAGAATGTTCGTGTTCCCTAATTATTGTGATGGTAATAATGTAGAAGCGTTTAACAGTGAATTATATTGGGTGTAAAAAGACTTAACGAAGCCGAAAGTTACATGTTCTTTAAATACCGGCACGAGCCCTATACTGTTGTATGCAACAGTAAGCACTACGTTTTGCGCGTGTTACATTGCGTGTTACCATAAAAAGTGATTTTTCACACCAAAAAAGAAAGTCGTTTCCCAGCAATAATTTTTGCCCTATGTTACTTAGTTCGATGGGCAGTATGCGTGGTTAACGGGTATGTGATGTGTCTTTTTACACCCTGTATAATATTATGCCAGTATTTCATTGAACTAGGTAAGTATACAGCTTTATTTTTTAATTCGTTGGACTTTCTATCTTCATTTTTCATTTCATCTTCCGATTATTTCCGAAAATATGGTTTGCTTACGAAATAATATATACAACAATGTTTTTGTTTACACACGCGTTTGAGTTGCAAAATACGTTTCTATAGGATCTTTTCCGTTGTCCGTTCTTTCACAACAACATACCTACAATTGTTACCAAAAGTAAGTACCTACCTACTTATTTCCGTGACCACTTTCCACCACCGCCGCTGACCTGCCTCTGCACTTCGGTAACTACTTCCTTACAAAACGCATTAGTGGACAGTCTTCACTCCTCGCTTCCATCTTCACAAATAGAAAGCGACACGTCCCATCAATCATTGTAAACGGTCGAAACAGTAACTGATGTGCTGACAGCAGTACCTACCTAGTGTTGCGACATCTGCTAGGTAACGCTTATGCTAGTGCCGGACGAGTCTAAGGCTTTGATGGAGTTGTGAAAGATTCGGTCGTTTGAAAGTGGAACGATAGTTAGGCTGCTTAAAAATTGGGTAGTGTGTAGACAACCTATTGTGTAAAAACTCATTCGGTGAAAATATTTACCCTTAGTTCCTCCAATCCAATCCATTACGATGTTCATAATTCATCAACCATAATCAATTTCACATCAATCACTGGTTAGGTACCTACATGTAGTACTAAACATAGAAAACTCGCATTTGCATCGCATACATCAAGTGCAATCGCCTCTAATCGCTATCTGACGGTTGTCTAACGGCTCGTGTACCGCTAAGGCAATTTCCCGGGATAGTGCAAATGATTGTAGCAACAGTACGACGGCTGTGTGTGGTTGCCGTGGAAACTGACCGCTTGATTCACAATCACAGGCAGGGCTACGGCAGGGGGAAACTACGGCGATTTTTCACAAAATAATTTGGGATACCAACATTACATACAGGAGACCAAAAGTACTGGATAAAACTGTTTTGGAAAATGTATCCTGAGACCAGTGGTAGGCGTGCTAGGAAAAAGAAATATAAAACTGAAATAAAGAAAATTAAAAAAAAAGAAACATGAAAAGTTTTTCCTTGTACCTCGTGGTATCAATGAAAACAAATCCTTGAATGATATACATTTTGTCGCTACACGGCTAGAAGTCGCCACATACATCATTATATTAAGTTAGTGGAGTAACGAAAATCCTCGAGATGTTTTTTGTTCGCTTTCCATAAAACTGTCATCTAAATCCGGGATGTTGGCATCCCTGAGGGCAGAGGAAACTTCGTAACTACATGGTTGGCAGTTAGAAACATGACAATTTAGATCTGGTTTTTATGTTAACCATTTTCTTCTACTGTTTAGCATCTTCGATAAACTACACATAATATGGCTGGGTGCTCGTAAGAGATCATTGATGATCCATAACATGAGAGACCCGTAGGAACACTCGTGTTCAAACACAAATAAATTTCATCATCATCATAATCAGCCTGGAATCACCCACTGCTTTCCTTTCCGCCATACTTCTTGTATAAATAATTTCCATTTAGGTACGTACGCATTCTGCATTCCTCATTGAATTTGTCCTGATGTACAATTTCCTTATGTATGTAGTGTTGTAGTAAATGATCAGATACCGCAACGCAAGATAGATACGGGTAAATGTGTGGTTGCAAATGTTGCAATGTGAAAACTGTGCACTTAATTCACTGCCGCGATAGAAATGCAACGCATGATTACTGCGGTAGAAAAATAATAAAGTTTATAACCGGAAATTGAGTTTTTAGCTCAGAAATGGACTACGCAATTGTTTCAGTTCTTCACTTTATTCCTGCTCTGTATCTGTAAAAACTAATAAGCTGCCTGGCTAATAATTGACTGTTATCGATAGTCTTCTCTGCTTTTCTACGTTCAGAACATTCTTAACGTTCAATACGACGAATACTGTGAAAATATTCGCATGTAGGTAATACAAACATTTGTATGTAAACACTATCGTTACATGCAAAATAAACATATTATTTGCACAAGTGAAAAATTTGGCTCAATCGGTAATACAACAACCAAGTCACTCGTACAAAATAAGTACTAAAGATTCTATGGAAGCTATTCTAGCCTCAGCTGACTCAACTTATTATTATAAAATTTAATAAAGCAAAGGTGAACTAAATCTAAATAATGGGAAGACAGCCTATAATTTCAGAGCACAGTGCTATCTTTTGCCCAACATCCATCGCTTTGAATACTAAGTATTCAAATTATAGCAGGAAACCTATAATTACTGCAGAGAACAATCACAATGTCAGTGAACTTTACCCTTCATACATCACTCGATTCGGAGCTCTCAAAGTATCATAGACACCATCAGCAATAGACTAGAGGACTAGGCACGTTGTACCATTAGGTCAGCTAGCTCAAGTTATGGAGGTACAATAATATGGCAATAGTGCACAAATTGTAATAAGTTCGCCTGCTTTTCATCACAGTAAATATCTTGCGCCTACGTGCGCCAACCCCGTAACCCAATTCTACCATACTTACGACATGGACGAAAATAAGACGCTAATTCTGAATTCTGTCGCATTTTCTCAATATTCGATATGTTCTTCACGTACTTTTGGCGTTATGCGTTCGAGAGCATCGGCTATCAATATAATATGTATTTTCTTCGATGGAGAAAAGATGCTTCGAAATTCTTTTTGAAGGATAATATTTCACTACCATCTGTCATCTAAATTGTTTATCTAGCTCTTTTAGTTTATCTCTTTACTAGCCTCGTGCTCTTCTTCAAGCACAACCAACTTTCTTTTGCTTATTTTCTTAACATTTTTTTTCTTTTTTATTACATTTTACTGTTTAGTATATCATTCGGCACCACATAAATCTGTATCGCCTAATGTAAACTTATGGTAATGCATTCAACGATTACATAAGCAAACAATCGCCAAAAATAATCGTGATCGATCGGATCATCCACTTAATCAGATGGGCAGAGCTTTCGACTCGATGCTCCGATGTTATCGATAAAACACGAATTTGCTCTTACGACTGATGGGAAATGTTCCGATTAGGTTGAATGGTCGACTGGAAATGGACGAAAATACGATTATTTGCTTGCCGAATTATGTGACTTTAAAACGCAGATTTATCGAATTTCCCATTGCAATGATGATGATACATCTGTGTATCATCATCATTCAGTCCTAAAATTAGTTTCGTTCATAATTATGCTGTTCTTCTTATTCCATCGTTTAGTTACCTGCAAACTACTATAATGGTCTGTCTGTTTCCAGTATGATTTATTATAAGATTAATTATGTATCTGTGGGTACCTCAGACAACCTAGAAATTCCTGAACTGGCTGATTAGCACCTTATTTGTCGTCTATAAGAACCTCTGTTCTAGTATTACATAATGTTATACTTCCCTTGACCTCATATATCTATTCTTCAACACCTCCTATCACCCCTTAAAGGTATAAATAATACACCGATCCCCTATTCGCACAGTGCATGGTATTCAGAGAGCGTACAGTCATCTAATATTCAGCGGAGGGAACTGCCTCGCGTCGACGCCGCTAAACCGCGTTACCTATCGCCACAGCAAATTAACTGCGAATTTGTTTGTGTGCTGTGGACGTGGACTGTGAGACGAAGATGCATAGTAGAGGAAGAATTGGTATACTGAGAAGTCAATCATTGGAATCCTTTCGTTAAGTAGGTAGGAAAGGAGTTTAATCAATCTATACAAACTATTTAAAAACAATATAATAACCTAACTACTTTCCGCCTCGCTGCCTCCCTGCGACTGGGAGCTCCTTGTTGTTCTCCTCATCGCTGTCACTGTGGCGAAGTTGTCAACAGCCTCGGATACCACGGCCTGTCTTGCAGCCGAAGTGCGGGGCGCTTAGCGCGGCACGCCAACATTAATGACATCATCCGACGAGCCCTTGTTACCGTCGGCGTTCCAGCTGTATTAGAACCCATTGGCTTGGCACGCGACGATGGCAAGAGACCGGATGGCATGTCCTTATTTCCATGGAAGGTGGGTAGGACTTTAGTGTGGGACGCAACGTGTGTCGATACTCTTACGCCATCCCATCTTTCTGGCTCAATATGCTGTGCTGGCGCTGCTGCTGCTTCGGCTGCAGAAAACCTCAAGCGGCGAAAGTATAATAACCTTACCGGTTATTACATTTTCGAGCCGTTTGGGGTTGAAACCCTCGGCCACGGTCCAAGTGCTCATGGTCTCTTTAAGGAAATCTCGAAACGGCTGGTTGACACTTCCCGTGACCCAACGACCGGCGTTTACCTTGGCCAGAGGCTAAGTCTCCGCCAGTCTCTTGGGTACATTACCAGTCGACAGCGATGCGGAGGAATTTTTCGACGCCATAGTTTGTTTAGTTTTAGTTAGGATTGGAATCCTTTTAGTTCAAAAGAGGAAAACAGAGCGACAACTTACCCTTTTTGGGAATCCAACTGTCTGCGGTCCTAAATGATTAAAAGGCTGGTTTGTAAGTGTTCTATGATGAAGGAGATTCGAAACTACTTATCACTTTTATCGTCATAAATCTCAGAATGAGCGAAGCCTTTAAACACTAGCTTCTGCCCGCGACTTCGTTCGCGTGGAAATTGTAAGACAATATACAGTGGATTTCGGGTATAACGACAATGAAGGGACCACTCTATTTTCGTCGTTATATCCGGAAGTCGTTACAGGCAAAGGTAAAGAGATACAGACACGTACACATGTGTAGTTTATATTAATTTATTATTGAAAATATTTGCACACATAGTTATTCACCGGTACATTTAAAAAAATGTGTAATATTAGTTTGCTTCAATTTATTTTTTTGTGCTAGTGTACGCTGTAGGGTGTATTCTATTTTCATTACTTCTTCAATATCTATAATATCCTTTCCATCACCAAATAAACAGTATCTTTTAAGCTTTGTTACAACACCTAACACATCCTTAGTTGTAGGAATCTCACCTTCCTTGCAATCTTCTTCTTCCTCCTCATTTTCCTCATCTTGCGTCGTATGTGATGGAACAACAGTTTCAACAATTTCACTATCGGACAAATCGCTAGTAGTGATAAGTTGACTGTCAATATCAACATATGTTGCCCAGTCCGCAACATTTGTTCCGCTTGATGATACTGTAGTCAGTTGTGCCAATGGTATGTCCAATTCATCATCGGAGTCGTCGTCAATTGTTGTGATAGCCGAAGATTTACGGAACCCAGCGTGTAGAAAACACTTTTTGATCGTATCTGGAGTCACCCGAGCCCATGCCGTAGTTACCATTTCAATGGCATCTAAAATATTAACGGAAAACGGGCCTGCCGAGTTTTCAATGTCGTTCATCATTTTCTGTACTAAAATCTTCCTATAATGACTTTTGAGGGTTTTAATTATCCCTTGATCAATCGGTTGAATCACTGATGTAGTGTTTGGTGGTAAAAATGCCAGTTTTATGTTGGTCAAATTCTCTATTTTAGGATGAGCTGGGCAATTGTCAATAAATAAAATGATCTTCTTTTTGTTATTTCTTAACTGGGAGTCCCATTTGCGTAGAACTTTTTCGAAAATCTCTGAAGTCATCCAGGCCTTTTTGTTTGCTTCGTAATCAACTGGCAAAGATTTAACATTTTTGAAACATCTGGGTTTTTTTGCCTTGCCTATGACCAATAATTTTCTTTTTTCCCCTGCCATACTTGATGCAACAAGCACGGTGATTCTATCTTTTGATAATTTTCCACCAACGCACTTTTCCCCTTTAAATTTCAAGGTTTTGTCAGGAGTTAACTTAAAAAACAAACCTGTCTCGTCAGCGTTCCATATTTGGCTATCAGTATAACCTTCAGTCAATTTTGGGAAAACTGTTTTTAGCCAGTTGTCACAGTCACTTTGCGATACACTAGCGGCTTCTCCACAAACTTTGCCTACTACAATATCGTGTCGTTGACGAAATCGGTATATCCAGCTTTCCGAACACTCAAAATCCATTTTTCCAAACAGTCTGCCAAATTGATTAGCCTTTTCTTGCAGCAGACCACCGCTCAAAGGTACGTTTTGGCTTCTTTGGGCTTTGAACCACATTAGAAGGGCATTTTCGATATCTTGATGCGTCGGTTTGCGGTTTTTCTTAATTTTTAAGGATTTGGATTCAAAGCATTCTAATATTTTATCACGGTTTTTCCACATCGTAGATACTGTTGAATGGGAAACTTTGTACTCTTTGCACAAATCAGCATTGTTTTCACCGTTTTTCAATTTTGAAATGATTTCCGCCTTTTCTTTAACAGTGAATGTGCGTCTAGCAGCCATACTTATTCAAAAGTTTACTAAACCCAGTTGCTACTCAGAATATCACTTTGTAACTGAACCATAAAAGCTCCGAAACGTACACGCTTCCCCTACCTACTTAGTTGATATCTATAAACAAAAGGTAAAGGTCTCCACACTTGCTGACCATCTGTGTGCAATGGATGTAAACAAAAGATAAGAAATGTTTGTGAAAGAAAAAAATCTTTGTGTCTTTGGCGGCCGACTCCGGTCGCAATATCTGCATGGGATTTCTAGGAATTTGTTACAAATGATTCATTAAAAACAGTCGCTACACCCGAACTCGGCGTTACATCCAAAGTCGCTATAGCCACATGAATTTTGTACTAAAGTATGCTTTAAATTCAAGGGACTTAGATTTAACGTCGCTATAGGTAAATGGTCGCTACAACCAAGGTCGTAATAAATGAAATCCACTGTACTAAAATAACAGCCACATTTTTATAAAACTTCCTTGTATACTACGTATGTAGTTTTGATCTAAGCAGCCAGAATATACAGAGAGTCAGGCCTGGTGGCGCGGGAGCAAGCGATGTACAGTTATCCGTGTGAGAAGCAGCTCGTCCTGAGGTCGACATATGCAGCCTTCAATTTCAATTTCAATTGCGAACTTTTTCGTTTTTAGTGAATTAATTATTAATTATGATGATCATAATTCTCGTGCCCTTTCGGTCGATGCAACATGGCTTTTTCTTCCATACTTCTCTATTAGTTCCTGCATATTTAAACCTACTACCTAATGATGGCAAAACACCGTTACACTGACTGATGCTTTCTTACAGTTTAGTCCTGACGAACGGCATCACTAAAATAATATAACAGTAAACTGTGAACACACGGGATTTCTTATTAAGACGCAGATATATGCCAATGGCCTTGAGTGCATGCATAGCTTGCGTGTTCTGTGCTGAGCTCACGCAACGCGTCGTACATCACCCAGTAATAGGACTCGCCCATCAAGGAGCGCTGTCCCAAATTAGACGCATTATTAATTTATTAAATATTAAAACACGTATACTAAAAAATAAATAACTAAATTATCTTTCAAACGGTGGTTTCATAAAAATACGCTTGATAGTTTTTGCGTGATTCAGTTTTTTATCCGCGTTATCTTTACAAATTAATTACACAATATTATAATAATCTAAAATATTCACATATTTATTAAGAAAATGCTCTAATTTAACAAATATTTTTTCCAAATCATTAACACTACTCGTTTAGACGTGATTTTCAGTTTTTTTAAACTGAAGATCACGCCTAAAGGAGTAGTACCGACTTTTAATGATTTTTGACTTTGAAAAATATACATTAAATTAGAGCATTTTCTTAATAATGTGTGAATTTAATTAATACCCAGCATTCCTACAGAATTATTTTTAAGACAAAAAGTAGCCTATGTCCTTTCCCAGCATGTCATCTCCTTGCCAAATTTTGTCGAAATCCGTTCAGTGGTTTAGGCGTGAAAAGGTAACATACAGACAGAGTTACTTTCGAATTTATAATATTAATATTGATTAATCCTTCCTTCCTTTCATTGCCCCTTTTCCTTGTTCCTATACCTAGATACACCTCTGCCTAACCCTTCGGAGAAACGGAATACAGGCGTGATGATATGTTGTTGTTGATCCTTGCGGTACCCAAATCTCGTTGATCGATCTGAATATTCCCAGTTCCCACTTTTATTTCTAATAAAAGTGTGGTACAAAAAAAAATCTACAAATCTCGTTGAAAGTCAAGACGTATCGAACTATCGACAGACATTATTGTGGCAGACTATGTAAACGTTCTTATTTGTAAGATTCAACCGTTATTTGACATTCATACATAAGTAATGTCACCCACATTATGTCCTTATACAAATGTTTGTTTTATAAGATTCACCGTTGATTGTGAATCTTGAGTTTTTATACTCTTGGGTGGGTAGCAACCTGAGTTTTTTTATATGGGTTTGATAAATGATTATTTTAAGATAATAATATTAAAGACCTTGACTGTGAGTGACATTGTGAGAAAAGAAGTCGCTAACATTGCGCTTGCGTCAGATTTGATTAAAAATGCTAAACTACATAGAAGTGGTTGTAAAACCAGACAATGTGCGCTTTTATAATTTCTAACGTGATGATATTATCGTGGACGGAAAACAATAGTAAGCGTCTTCATATTATCAACTCAGCCTATCGCAGTCCACTGCTGGACATAGGCCTCTCCCAGGCTGCGCCACAACACCCTGTCCTCCGCCTTCCGCATCCAGTCTGTCCCAGCCACCATCTCAAGGTCGTCGGTCCATCTAGCTGGGGAGCGTCCCACACTACACTTGCCGATACGGTGGTTTCCACTCCAGGACTCGTCTGCTCCACCGGCCATCGGTCCTTCGACAAACATGGCCAGCTCACTGCCACTTCAGTTTGCTTACTCTGCAGGCTATGTCGGTTACTCCGGTTCTTTTCCGGATAACTTCATTCCTGATTTTATCCATCAAAGAAACTACAAGCGTAGCCCGCTCCATAGCGCGCTGAGCGACCTTGAATTTGTGGACCAGCTCAACTGTCAGTGTCCACGTTTCGACACCGTATGTCATAACGGGTAGGACGCACTAGTTGAAGACTTTAGTCTTTGTAGACTCGACGAAGTTTTCCAAACGCCGCCCAACCCAACTGGATCATTCTGTCGGCTTCTTTCTCAAAGTTGTGTCTACCGAGCTGGATGACTTGCCCTAGATAGACATACTCCTTCACAACTTCGAGAAGCGACCCTTCGATGCGGATTGGTCTCGGCAAGACGTGTGAATTGTACATGACTTTCGTCTTTCCAAATACATGCCGAGGCCAACCCGACGAGAGGCTCCATTTAGGCTGTGCAGCATCTGGTCTAACTGTCTTCATAATATATTTCCATTCATTTTACTTCCTGTGTTATCGTGATGCGGCGGACGTCCACGATAATATCGTCACTTTAGAAATTATAAAAGCTCCCATTAGGGTTATCTGAGACAGTTAATTAAGGGTACCCGAAACGATCAATTGCAATTTGCATTGTTAATTTTTACATGATTGATACAGATTGATGCGCATATTGATCGTCTACCAAATGCAATTGAAGCGATTGACAATGTTACTACGATAGAAATCGATTGAAAAATTGAGGACAATTGATTCATAAATTGAGGTTTTAAATCATCTTATCCTGATTTTAGTTCTTGATTTTATCATTTGCATTTTAATTAAGCTAGACCAGTTTTAACAAAGAACTGTTATTTTTTGTTCTACTAGTCTTAATTAATGCAGTTATAATTAAGAGGAATTAACAAAACAAATATGTGAAGATGGAGTCTTTACTGAGTAAATAATAACTGAAGTTTGTGATAATTATTTTTATTAAAATATTTTAAATTGTTTACATTTTTCTCACGTACAAGGTTAGTTAGAGATATAAACTCGTTTGAATGAGTCAGCTAGATACGAATTTCAAATATAATAAACGTATAATAATAGATAATATTAGGATCACGGAAGATTTTTAAACTATGCATGGGGAGGACCCCATGCATAGTTTAAAAATCTTTTGTATTTAAAGTCGTAGAAAACTCCGGAAAATTATGCTGAACATCATTTGCGAATCTTTTCAAATTCTCTCCTCCACCTCTCAACGAGCAATTAAAATAAATAAATACAATTCCACATCCGTTTCCGCCCATTCACATAAATCACATAAGTAATTACAATTAGTTCTAAAATAGCAGTTACTACACAACAATTACAGCGTGACAAACACGCGATGTTTTATCACGCACCGTGTGGTTATGTGCAATTGTCTGTAATCTTCTGCAGTGCCACACCACCGCTGTGATAGCAATGTTTGACAATTATTTTTGGACACAGATAACGGAGGATGTTTTGTTGTGGAAATTACTTGCGCATTCAGTGTTTGATTAGTCCTTTTAGAAGCCAAGAGTGTTATTTCTTTTTTTCAAGGTTGCTGAGATGAATTTTCTTGAGGATTCGTTTAATACAATGATGTCTGTTTTGTCACCATGTGGCAGCAACCGCAGATTGTTGAGCTATTCTGATCCGCTCACCTAATCTGATACACTGGGCGAAATTCATTAGCAGAGGATCCGATTTGAGGATCAGACTGCAATAACTCAGATTGTTTGATCTCAGTTGGAATACCTAATAAACAAACATTCTATAGGTAGTTTCTAAATAAATGTATTTTTTTTTTATCTTTGCAGAAAGAATCTCGCACAGACGTGCAGTTCCACTTGGCAGCGCTGCGAGGAGACTGCGACAGGCTACGTCAGCTGCTCGACACCGGGAAGGTTCACATCGACTCCAGGGACAGGGTAAGAAAGCTATCCTACAAACATAACATTACGCCGGGTTTTCCCGAAGGGTTGGGCCTATAGTACCTACACCCACATTTCAGCAGTTAAGTGTTTAAGTCCTGTGTGATATGGGGGCGAGCCTATTACCATCAACCGGGCATAAATCTGGACTCCGGGTTGCTATTGAGGAATTCCTACTAATAAAACGTGCTTTTATTAGATGAAAAAAAAACAACCGACTTCAAAATGAACAACAAAGTGAAAAATAACTTTAATTTCGGAAGTTGGTGGCAAAAAACGAAAATACTGAACCAAAGACACCGACTTCCGAAATTCAAGTTATTTATCACCTAGTGGTTTTTTGGAAGTCGATTGTTGTTTTTTTTTTGTCTCTATATCTTCTTTTAAATAGCACATCATTCCTCAGCCTATCGTTCAGTCACACTTTTTTTTTTTTTTTTTTTTTGTGGATGGGAAATCATCAAATGACTTCTCCCGCTCTGGGCGGAGCGGGAGGGCGTGTCAGACTTTTACTGACTAAAACCCACCCGTGTTCCTTCTGTTGCCTGTGCCGGGGCCACGGTAACTCTTTCGAACATCCCGCAACCCGCTGCATCGCTGCATAGCTGGCATCGGCCCTAGCGGACCCCGTCAATAGTGCTGACATCTCTTTGAGGCGCGCGTGGAACACGACGCGCCGTCGACTCGGGCTTGGTCCTTACCGGACGGCGAGCTACCCATTGCTCGCCGTCCGCAAGCCCGCGCCTACGGTGGCCGGGAATCGGCTGCCAATTCCCGACGCCCAGGGCGTCTCCTGCGGCGACTAGGGGCGTGAGGGTTCAAAGCTTGCCTCTCCCTCACGCGTCCCGCCTCCTCCTTTCCTCCTTCACGAGCATTACTGCTTCGCAGAAGGTTCATAGTCACACTACACATGCTTCGCAAGGAACGCATTTCCACGGCATTTATTATATTTCATGCTTCTTTTGCGACACTTACATCCTACATCCGTACACAAGCGTTATATATTAATAACGTACATTTGTGGTAAGTACTAATTACTACAATCGTTTAATTTCACATGTTTCCGTCAACGCCAAAGTAATTTAAATGCTCCATTTTCGCTTTTGCGGAACACTAAAAAAATTAAAATGTGACGATAAACCTCATTTTCGAGATCATTCACCAAGATTAGCGGCGTTACTAGCAAAATTGATGACTCGACGAAGTCCAAAGTGTCACGTTTTGCCTATAAAACGCGTTGATGACCCCCTAACGTCCCCCAATCCCCCTTGAGAATCATAGAAAGTCGGATGGGGTGTTACGTAACCCCAGCAGCTGAAAAAAGGTTATTTAGGCAGCGGAATAAATCAATGGCCTAGATTTAGCGGAGATTGGGATTTGTTACACCGTGTTTTGTTTTTGGAAGATTGATTATTGTTTTTCTAGGGTTTTGTTTAGTGAATGAAGTCAAGGGATATTAGTCTATATTCCATGGTGGAACAGTGCTATTGACCGCTCTGAATTTTGTAGTGCTACGAGCTGTGGCAGGCTATGAAGTGTAAACTTTAATGTTAACTTATTGCGCCGTGGCAGCTTAGGTTGTAACACCTACACTATGAAAAAGCCCTTACGGCTACGACATAAAGGTGCTGTCAATGTCAAAATGTTAACATTGATTTGCGGTTGACTGTACCACTTATAATATAGGAGTAGCCTTATCAAAAAACATGAAATTATAATAGCTGGGAAAGTAAAGGGAGCTTGATGAGATTCCAATCTCTGAGACCTCACTTTAATCTTGGAAGGGATCCGTGAGAATATGTCTTAAATCTATCAAAACTAATTGGACAATCAGTACAAAAGTGTCTATGTTACTCTAGTTCACAATAACTTTGTAATTAATTAATCAATGTTATAAAGAATTTAATTAATGAAATCACAAACCACTATGGTTCTCTGTACAATAGGTAGTTAGTTCTAATAGTTTTATAGTGATGTAAAATTAGTAGGTTTCTTTAGGAGTGATATGAAATTCACATTACCCCGCTCAAGCCATAAGCGGAAGCGATAATCATAGTTTTGGAAAGTTCCACTTTTATTTGTAAAAGCTTATTCTAAACTCGTCTTTCGAATTATGCGACCCGTTGGCCGCTACAAAAAGAATGGGCGTAAACCTTTACGTCTTTTAATTAATAATTCAATGGTGTTCATAACATACATACAACATAAACTTCCGCTTTTTGCCCATGGGAAAAGTTGTGAGGCAAAAACTACAAAACGTCACCTGCTACGATGCTTACAACATCCTTTTGCTAGTACTACACAACTGACATTTGCTAGTACTACACAACTGACATTTGCTAGTACTACACACCTGACATTTGCTAGTACTACACACCTGACATTTCAGAAGATCCTCACCGATGGTGTTCGTTTCGTAATTATTACATATCAGACTTTATTATTTATTTTAATATTAACGGCTATTGACATTTTTTGGCATCATCGACATTATAATATGTTAGTAACTGATTTAGACTTTTGAAATTATTTATTTAATCTTATTAAATTATTTTGATTATTATTATTGCACGTTTCCGAATCATTATAAATACATTATTATTATTATTTCTTTGTTATTATTTGTATAGCAATTGCATTGGTAGAACATAGAGATCACACTAAAATGTATATTTTAAGACCTTTTATGTACCTATGTTCACAAATAAAGTTTGATTTGATTTATTTAGCACTACAGCACATATGCTCAAAAGGTCCATAGCCATTCCAAGTCATATAACTAATTTGTCTGTTTATGTTCGTTCATAAGTTGGCCCACATAATGGTCGTGAATTCAAAACTAGGTTGCTACCATGTTTTATTATAAACAGCGGTCGCTTTACGTCATTCTTACATTAAACTACGAAATAGATGTGAAAGGCAGTTGGAGCCACTTACAAACAGTTTCAGTCGTTACTATCGACCACATGCGATGTGCCAAACTGCGTCAAGTTCAGAGCGCCTAAACCACAAGGTCTTCTCATTCCAGGAGTTCGCCGAGCGCACTAGTTGGGCTAGCCTCGAACTATGACCCAGATTTTTTTTAAGATAGTATCTACTATTGTTTGCTGCGAAATCACAGTTCTGAATAAACCTAACTCGCAATGTCGACAAGCAAGCTATGCTGTATGTAGAAAGATATGAATGAAGAGATTGACAAAGTTATCTTTGTCATAGATAACTTTGTCAATATCGGGGCAGCGCTGTCATAAATCATTTTACTAAATACACCGCGTCGCCTATTACTTGGGCCCGTCCTTACTTCGAGAATCCACAACAAAGCGTTAACTCCATGTAATATTATAAACAGCTCACTGTTACTTAAACGTGAAAATATAATGGATGTGAATCACGCGTGTATTCGTAATAACGTGCGAATTGTGACCAACGAGTAGTATGTTGTTTGGGTACCGCGAGTACCCAAACAACACGACGTGTGGGAGACGAGGCATTGTGTGGACGAAGACCATGCTTATGTAAAACAAGCCATGTGCCTGACGGGATATTCCATCGGCAAAAATTACGAACTTCCATACCCTCTTCATTACATACCTATCATATCACATACCTATTTAGGGATGAATCTTCAAAAATCCTTCCTTAGTGCTCACATTCAAATTAAATTAGCTGGTGAAACTTCATAGACATGATGTGCTAATTTAATTTGACCGTGTTTAAGGAACTCTTGCGCAAAATGTCACGTTTCTAGCCACGGTTTAGGCTGTTCGTTGTCCGTTAGTGAATTTAATATATTTATTAAGTAGTGTGTCTTGTTCCTTGTCTTTATTACGTTTGCTTGGTGGGCCACCAGATGGTTGTGTTGTATTCGTGGAAAGCTCCCGTTGTAAATGGTACTTACATGATTTAAATCTTAATTAAAACTAATCAATTACTCGTAGTCACTGCATTACTCTTACATTGTGACTGGAATTCAACTTTTCTCTTTTTTATAATTTCTGTACAAATTAAGCGGAACGATTAATTAATCAATTCGTGTTAACTTTTTCTCTCGCGGATTAACATAACGATGCATAAATCTACATTATGTGTGTATGTATGTAACATGTTACATTCTCAAATTGTTATGTTAATCGTTCAGTAATTATTACAACTCGACTGCCTCGTTGGTCTAGTGGTAGCAAGTGCTACTGCTGAGCATGAGGTCCTGGGTTCGATTCCCAGGTCGGGCAAAGTGTTATTGGGTTTTTCTATCTGGAATTTCTCAGTAGCAGCTCGGAGTCTGGATTTGTGCCCGGTAGATGGCAATAGGCTCGCCCCCAATTACATGGGACTTAAACATAACTGACGAAATGTGGGTATACCTACTATAGGTACACTTCTGCCTAACCCTTTTGGGGAAACAAGGCGTGATGTTATTTTATGTAATTATTACAAACTGCGATTAGTATGGGCGTATGCTAAGGCCTGAAATACACATGCTCCTTTGTAGTTGTCATTCGTGGTTGTAGTCTTTGTCTCAAGTAACTGCGACTGGGTTGCCAGAAGATCTCTATAAACGTATAATTTAGATCTAGCTATTTTCTTTATTACATTTATAATACAGTCTGGCTGTTAATATCTCGACGCCCCATAATACTCCCTGATCAATTATTAGAAAACAATGCTTTAAAATAAATGCTTTCTTAAAGAGCAAGCTTTTGTAAAAACGTTTCTAATCAAGCGTGACTGTTCTATATCCCGTAGCATGTGCATTCCCGGCCTAAAGTCGCGTGTACACTGGTTACAGTAAGCTAAGCACACGTAGGAATGTAATGATGCTGAACGGACGTATTTATTAGCGGGAAGCTGTGTGCTCACGCCTTTTACAGGCAGAAAATGTAGCGTGGTGATAAGAGATAATGTTTTTGATAAGGATGTAAGTGGTTGTGATAGTGATCTCCTATGTTTTACTCAGATTACGCAGATACGGTAGTTCAGCGTAATATTAATGTGCATGTATAAAATTTGAGATTCATCCTTTGAGAGTTTGGAAGTCATTATAGCATCTATATTAGCAAGCCTAGGCGTTTACGAGGCGTATTAGCTGGCTAATCACTAAGTAGCTTCTGCATACAACTAATTCTGAGAGATAAGAAAGAAAGAAAGCTATTTTATTTGGGACACACAGACGGATTACAAGATCTGCTAAGTTCACGATTCCAGGACACTTATTTCTAAAGTTAAATCCTCCTACTTTTACTCAAGTCCACTTACGACTCTTAACACTTTAGTGTGTATTTTTAAAACTTTATGTAACCGTGAAGCGACACTATCCGTTAAACAGAGCCCACTTGATAGCTCGTTAGTTTACGGCAAGTAACGGTAGTTCCGTTACTTGACGTGAACAGTACGTTTAAAGTAAACAACACTTTATAATTACACTTAAAGTAGGCACTTGTTAATCACTGAAAACAGAACTTCAGCAAGTTCATAATATCTGGGTTTTTTAGGGTTCCGTACGTCCGAATGAAAAACGGAACTCTTGTAGGATCACTCGTGTGTCTAAGTCTGTCTGTCCGTCTGTCACAGCCGATTTACAACACCGACTAGACCGATTAAGTTGAAAGGTACACATATTAATTTATGTGACCCAAACGCAAACGCGTAACGTAATTTTAAATATGGGGGGTTCACTTTTGGGAGGGAAATTAGAAAATTAAAAAAAAAGTATTGCGAACTGTACCGTGTGACATATCAAGTGAAAGGGCATGAGAGGATTTCAAATATATATATATTTTTTTTATAATTGTAAAATGAATTATTTTCATGTTATTAAAGAAAATTGATGAAAATTGACCAGCCCTCCTCCCCTTATCTCCGAAACTGCTGAGCCTAAGATTTTGAAAAAAAAATACAAGGAATATTCCTACACGTATAGATTACAGGAAAACCTATAAGAAGTCTATGGTCTTAAAATAACATGGTAAAGCACTGAATATTGTGCGTACAAACTTACATTTTGCAGCATAACTGCATGTCAAAACTTTTTGGTTCTTTATAATCAACCTTTTTTCCGTTTGTATTTGAGCCTGGTCGATTTTTATCTTTTTATTTCGTGATTCGAATTATTTTTCTTCTGACAGATGGGTCCCCATTTTTTTCTGAGTTGCAAAAGTTGAATCAATTGATACGGACCCAGTTTGTGGAAAATTAACGAGTTTTTTTTCAAGTGAACCACACTATCCCTGCCGTCCTATTAATACCTTATGGCAAAACTATATTGAGAATGGTATATTAAGTACGAGTCTAACCATTCATCTTTATTTTTTCTGGATTGAACAGCTTTGAACAGGCCGCCTTTCGGCCTCCAGGTTTTGGCCTAAAATTACGCTGGACGTCCTTGGCCAACGTCGAGAGTTGGACCGCATTTTGACCGCTGAAGGTCTCGCAAACAACGCCAGTTCCTGAATAAAGAACTGCGACAACCTACAGTCTACGTCACCTCGCCGGACGCAATTACTTATGCCACGGTTTTTTTTATGAAATTTTACGTTCTAATTTAATAGTGTAGATAGTAATCCTCTGCAGATTTTTTTAATTCATTAATTTTATTCATAGTTCATAATTTTATTTTCAAATATGTAAAATGCGAGATACCTTGGTTCTCTGATCTTTTTTTCATAACGATATGTTTTGGTAGCGTTACTTATTACTGATTGCAATTGACTAGATAGTACGTTTATTTTCTCGTTCGTTATTCGCGTACCTATCGGACCAAAGTTCTCTATTTTATTCCCTTCACACAAGTCAACCTGCAACTTTTTGATACAATAATATTCATTTTTTCTACCTTTTAATATTATTTTCTATTTTTATTTTAAAAACAAAATTAAACGTGTCGTAGCAGAAAAGTGAATCTTCCGTCTTTTTATTTTTTTTTCGCTACAATTTGCAGCTGGAATGGGAGAACATGTTTTTCAACTACAATGCTAAGTTTGTTCTTGGGACAAATATTCATCCCAAATACGGAACCCTTCATTGTGCGTAGTCCGACACGCACTTGGCCAGTTTTTTTTTCCTTTAAGGTCGGAACCCTAAAGAGGACAGACTGAACTTCTGTCCAAAAACTTATCCTACTAATATTATAAATGTGAAAGTTTGAACGGGTTTGGATGTAATTTGGCACACAGATAGTTTACATACAACCTGGATAGCACATAGGATATCTACTTTTTATCCCGGTAGTACGTTCCCGTGCGATAATTTCCGACTTCCACGCGGGTGAAGTCGCGGGCAATAGCTAGTGTTATTATAAAAGTTTATTTAGCTACACGTGTATGTTTAGTTAGGTATTTGTTTTATTAAAAGTTTTATTAACTTTTAGAATTAAGTACTTATTTTTTTCAATGGGGAGCATGTTTTTTAACTACAATGTTAAGTTTGTTGTTGGGATAAATTCATCCCAACTACGAAACCCTTCATTGTACGTGGTCCGCCACGCACTTGGCCGGTTTTTTTTTCTATGTTGGTGCTCATAGGTGTATATTTTTAGGTAGGTAAGTACTTATCTGATGACGATAGTGTTATTTCCCGGGTTTCCGATCCTGGGACTACCCGGGAAACCTATCGATCCCAATTTCGGGAATATTCAGCCGGGAATTCCCGACCTTCGGGAATACAAACTGCCCTAGCGGAAAAATTTTTTGATGTGCTCAAAAAGAGCATAGCTAAATATTTAATGCATGTGATTTAAATATGTTTTGCAATTTCATTAATTCAATTTTTCAATTTAGTTTTATTTATTTAGTTTTAATAATTTTATTGTGACATTGTATTTTATTCGTTGGTTACTAACATAATTTTTAAGTGTACCTACTTACTAACATAAATATGGATATATGTGTCTGACTCAAATAAAAATTAAATTAAATAGCTAAGCGAAGAAATGCCACTTTATTCACATTGGTAAAATACCTTCATAATCCCGTCATTCAGGGCAACGAAACGCTTCCAGACAGTGCTGCATTGAAAACTGTCATAAGCAACGAAGCAGAGTCACTATTTCGGTAACTTAATGGAATTTGGTGAAATATCAACAAGAAAAACATTTGAAGAGGAACTAAAAGATAACTAAAACGTAGGTACTCGTTAGTACAACGCGGTCGCGTTTTGTGAGACTAAACAAGGACTTACAACACTTTGAGACCTCCCGATAACTGACTCCGAAGCTGGAGTTACTGCATAAAACTTTGTTATCTGTTAAACCGACGTCTCAAGAGAGTTTTGTCGGTGGTAGGTAACTTTGCTACGAAAATTAGAAGTCGGCCTTCCGATAATATGTTTGAAGGCTTATTTTGTTCAAAAATGAAAATACTGTTACGAACTTACGAAGTTTCATGAAAAAATTATTTAAATGTTTTATTTTATCTCACTCCCACCATCGGCGTCGGTCGGTGTCGTTAGCTGTGATTCAAGAAAATCAGTTCAGCCGTTTGAAGATTATCAGCTCTTTTCTAGTTGATGAATGGATGTGAGCATCATCCACAGGTCTGATCGAGTCGAAATTTGGTATTCTGTTACTTCGATGATATTAGAAGAACATAGCAACCTTGAACTGATGCTGCAGCATCACCTGGAATTTGCAGGATACCCAACTCCCTCATCAACTTACAGCACAGGTATCGTGTTTGGGCTCATTGGAGTGGTCTCAATGAATAGGTTATCGATAGATGGTGAACAGGGTCTGATGATGGAGTAGCAAAGAGAAAAGAGAATAAATTAGTAACAAGCTTCACTGTGGGAAAAATACCTACAGTTGCGCAGATTTCGGCGAGGCACGTGTCGATCGTAGCGTGTCTACTAGTAATAATTAAAGTTTAAAAAAAAATATTAAAAGTTCAATTAAAAATTTAAAAAACCCCCGACATAAACAAAAACATCTAAAAAGTTAAAAATAATATGTATTGGCTCTTTAAGTTTAATATAAGTTGTAGGTAATATTTTGATCCAAGCGTCGTCGTGGGACGACTAATGAAAACGCCAAACAGACGCGGCTTATACCCAGCAATAATTAATGTATGCTATTGTAGAAAGGTTAGCTTCCTATTTTCACTAGCCGTCACCCGACACGACGACGCGTGGATCAAAGTATTATTTATCTACAACTTATACCAATACACATTATTTTTTACTTTTTAGATATTTTTGTTTGTGTCGGGGTTTTTTTTTAATTTTTAACCTTACGCCCGACGCACGACGCGACGTCCACAACGCAACCAATTACAAACTAATTCATTTACGCGTTAGTAGATAAGTCGCGTCGTATACGGACCACAATTTAAATGCTAGTGCTGTGTAAAGAGTATTCGAGTATAATAATATAATAATGATCATAATCCAAACACATATTCCAATATCTTTGTTTCCATATCTTGCAATAGACCTACACCAACCGGGGTTTGTCCTTGGGTGCACTTGCATAGTGCGTACAGGAATAATCGTCGGTTGGTGCCTCATTTCATTAAAAGCGTTTAACGGGCCTCTGTCCGGGACCCCAGGGTCTCGAGATATATCAAACTACGGTGCTGTGACATTCCGGCTACTAATCATTGGTGATTTGAGTTTGTAACACGTTGCTTTTTAATAGCGTCGTGGACGATGGGCCTTACAGTTCGTGTTATGTCAGTCAGTCGTTGGCTCATCATTGTCAATGGCTCAATGCCCGACAAGTTTTTGCTGGCAAATAACAGTGCACTTTACGGACAATTGAATACGTCATTGCATTGAACAGTGATTAAACGGTGACAGACAGCAACAGTCAGTAGACTGTTGACAATGTAATTAACTTACAGCAATTAAGTTGTAATACATTGTAATTTGTGGTGCCACAACGTCACTCACTAGCTAGACATTCCCATACATTTGTGGTGCCACAACGTCACTCACTAGCTAGACATTCCCATACATTTGTGGTGCCACAACGTCACTCACTAGCTAGACATTCCCATACATTTGTGGTGCCACAACGTCACTCACTAGCTAGACATTCCCATACATTTGGTAAGATATTTTGAACGATGACGCTATTACAAATCAGCATCGATAGCAGTGATTTTACTATTTACTTTGGTGCTGCTGTCCTCTCTCAAAACTCAAGCATTGCTTAAAAGTAGTTTAAAGCCATTTGTTTGATTGAAATTGAGTGAGGTTCTGTAATACGGTCCAAAGTATTTCAGGAGCTGAAAAATTTGTTTATTTATTGTTCCTGCAATGAATGAGATCTCGGGAAGCTTCCAGTTAATTTCCAAATTACAGTAAGTATACGTTCCTTTAATGTCCCAACGATTTTCTTGAAATAAGTAGACCTTGTGTATGCAGCACAGTTCAAATCGAAAGCATTTCAACATACTGCCCTAATACGTTCTTATTACAGCCTGTATCCGATATAATTGATATTGAGCTGGCATCATCATCATCGTCCATATCTGTATAAGAATTAACTCTACAAGGTGGCGGAAGTCTCCATTTTAGTGTAGTGTTGGTATTACTTGCGGCTAATATGTTTTGAAGACTACCGCAGAGAACGTGTGTAGATTATAATTAGTGACTAATGTAGATTATTATCCTACAACTGTCATTCCTTGTTGAGAATGTAAGGCACGCTTTTACTACAAATTATTGTCGGCTACGAGAGATTTAACGACTTGGGGTTGCGTTGAGCTCTTTAGCTACTAGCTACGATGTCTTGATAAATGATTTTATTTATGTAAGTAGGTTTATACAAACACTTTTACACGTCAAACATTTTTTTTTTAAACTAGATGAGGCCGGCGTTTCCTATCTGATTACTCTGAGAAGAAAGGCCGAAACAAACTCAGAGGTCACAGTCTCTTTTAAAGTCCAGACATAATCTTGGTCAGATCATGTGAACTTGTAACGTGAATACCCTAATTTACTATGTTTCCGAGTCAATAATATAAACGTTTTGCTAAAATAAAATGAGGAAAAGAGATTCACATGGCATAGCGCAATGCGTAAGTAGATGATGAACAAAATAATTGCGGTTTGGTCGGGCGATGACCGACGGCTTTCAGTCCTGACAAAAAATTTGCAAATACCCACCAATTTAATGGAATGAATAGGTTTAACATTCTGTTATCTAATCGACGTTTTTGCATTGTTTTTATTTAGAGGATCAAACTTCGAACAGTTTTTGTCGATCCCAAATTGACGCCGACCGACCGCTCACTTTTTGCGGCGTTTACCCGATTGATACGAAAAAGTGGTTAATGTTTTTCATGCGTGCACGTCTCAGATTCTCTGCATTATGTATTGTGTGTCCGATTCAATCCGACGGGAAAGCGGGCCACAGATTCATCTTCATTATTTGGCAATCAAGCATTTCATATTTTAGAAATTCATCATGAGATTGAATCTTCTTACGGTTAGAAAGCAAGCGATGAATTTAATTTTGTTACGATTCCTAAGTTACCATTAACTTAAGCTAAATAAGTACCTATTATGTTGAGAACAGCCAATGAAATAAAGATTTTAACTAACAAACCGACACGTCACAAAAACTTAAAACTTATACCTACATCATAAGTAAAACTAGTAGGTAATTACACTCTCAGAGACGTCTGTAGGCGAAGCACAGTAATGTGAGCTCTATTTCTAGGTTTAAGATAGTTATATTAGGATAGGAGTATATAACTATAAGAATATTGTAAAGCAATTTGACTGGACATGTTTATTTTACCAATTAGTATACCCGCTACTTGTGCCATGGTAGTAAAATGCGCGCCTCCCGCATTGTCAGTCATTGGGTAATAACGGCGGGGGGTACATTTTACGACCCCCGCCACTTGCGCTACCCATGCCAGCGCATAAAAAGGGCGCACCTTGGCACAAGCAAGTCGGTCTCCAGCGATCATCCAGTGAAGCGACATACCTACACCCGTTGGTTCACTTCGCGCCGCGCTTGAAGTAATTAGTAATACCAGTCAAGTTGCTAAGTTTGTAAATAGTGTGTAAATTTGCCCGTGTATTTCCTTTTAATATTTTGTATTGTGTTGTGTCGTATTGGAAATACAAGTGTTTTACCCTGTGTCGCGTGGTTTTATTTCCACTTCTTCGTCAAGGGAACAACGTCACCCCCGCCTACACGCCCGTATCCCCCACCTGCCCCTCAGCGTGGGCTACATTTTGGTCCTTCGAGCCGGATCGGGTTCAACAAGAAGAAGTGAAAATACATCATGAGTCAGAAAAGTGCAATGACCACGCGCAGTAAGCTAAGAAGATTGGGCGAGGAAATAAGTGCGCGTCGAAAGGATGACGTCATCTCGGACTCAGGCTCGCCATCTGAAAAGGCACCAGGTTCACCATCGGTGGCTCCAACATTGGCACCGACGCTGGCTCCTAACATTCCTCTGACGGGTGGTCGTGTGATTGACCACAGCGGAAGTACGTCAGAAGGACTGCAGAAAGGACAGACAGTCGCACGAAGTCGCCATGGATCAACGCGAAGCAGCAGAGTCTCATCTAAGAATAGCCGCAGGAGCGTCGATTTCTTACGAAAGAGGATCGAGTACGAAGCTGAGCGCGATTTGGTGCAACTAAAGGAGAAGCTCATGAGAGACAAAGAGAATCTCGTGAAGAAAAGGATGGAAGCAGAGATTGCAGAGATAGAAGCCGCTGCTGAGAGTGATGACTCTGTCTCGGATGTGGATTCGGAACAGCGCGTTGAAGAATGGTTTAAAACAACGCCTCAAATGACTCAACAGGATGCAGTATTGTGTGCGCCTTCTGTATCCCGCGCACCTGTTGAAGTGACTGCACCCCGTGAAACAGCTGTGACCCACGATGAAAATGTGAGTACAGCGAATCGTGAATCCACCGTGCCTCGGAAGATAGATGTGTTGCATGCGCCCGTCCCGGTACCTGACATGACAGCACCGACCGCGCAAATGTACATGCCATTGTCGACAGAAGGAGTGAGATTCCGTCTGCCTGATGACTATCCCGTCTTTACCACTCCGGCCGCAAGTGTACCTCGAGTACCAACACTCGAGTCGGATACACGGCGGCAGAGATATGACGGAGTGGATGAAAGAGAAAGACGTCGAGAATCGTCGGGTGAAAGAGACAGGAAGATAGACAAGCTGGCAGAAGCAATCGCAAGCATGGCACGCCCGCGACCGATACCAAGGCAGTCATATGAATTGCCACCATTTCACGGAGACCCTTCCGAATGGATATCGTTTCGGAAGATGTATTGGGACACAACTGAATTGTACAGTTTCAAGACACATGAGAACCTAGCACGACTAAAGACCTCACTGCATGGCGAAGCAAAGAGTTCAGTGGAGGATTTACTGCGAACGTCAACAAACCCCACAGAGATAATGCATGCGCTTGAGGAAGAGTACGGTCACCCGACCGTAGTGCTCCTGTGTGCGTTGAGAAAAGTGAGAGATTTACCCAGAGTGACGGAAAGTGGCCGGGAGCTGAGGAAATTCTCATCAACAGTTAGAAACTGTGTGTCCTTATTGAAGAACATTCGTGCACAAGGTTATATAAATAACCCACAATTAGTGAGTGAGTTGCTGAGCAAGCTGACACCAGTACAACGTGCGCAGTATGGTGACTTTGCGATGGGCTTAGATAACGCACAGGGAGTGGATTTAAGAGTGTCACCGAACTTAGAGATATTGTCTCACTTTCTCATACATTTGACACGTTCGACGTCATACTATGTGCAACCAATGATGAATGAGCCTGGACCGTCGAAACCCCTTGTGAAGCAACAGAAGAATGTCACCGGTCAAGCCCGGCCAGTGAATACCGCACGTCCTGTCAGCAGCAGACCACCGTTGGCTCATCGAGTAAATACGCAGAGTGACGAATCCTCCGTACCTAAGGATTGCGTAATATGCCAACGGGAACACGCCATTGAAGATTGTGACCAGTTTAAGAAGCTAAGTGTGCAGCAACGTTGGGACACGATAAAAGAAAAGAACACATGCTTCAAATGCCTTGTCAAGAAGCATCCCAAGAGGTTCTGCCGCGCAAACAGATGTGAAAAGTGCGGTTATGGACATCACGTGTTGTTACACGCGGATAAGCCGCAGAAAGAAGATAAAACAGAAAGTGTAACAAACATCGGGGAATGGCGAGCTACAGCGTTACTGAAAATAATGCCAGTGACTTTAAGTGACGAAAACGGCGACGACAAACAGTGCTATGCGTTATTAGACGATGGTGCGACCGTATCGCTCATAGACAGTTCGCTCGCAACCAACCTAGCGGGACCGCGTGTACCTCTCTCGCTAAAAACCGCGGGTGGCTACGGAGTGACGGACTTAACCTCGCGAGTAGTACAAGTGCGTGTGAAAGGACCTAATGGACAGTGTCACAAAGTAAAGTGCCGTACAATGGTGAACGTGAACTTACCAACGCAAACAGTGTCCGCCTCAGTGATACGTGACAACGCTCACCTCTGTAACTTGGGTTGCGTGGAAATGAGGGGAGCCAAGCCGCTGCTGTTACTCGGACAAGACAATTGGGAGCTGCTCGTCAGTCGGGACATCCGCCGTGGACGATCCGGTAAGCCGGTTGCCTCACTCACGAAGCTAGGTTGGGTCATACATGGACCATTCGATTCAGCTAGTACTAACGAAACAGTGAATTGCACAACAGTCTCCCTTCCTGATCTACATGATTTGGTAAAATCACAGTTTGACTTAGAAGCCATAGGAATTTCACAAGATACTCGCAAACATAAGGATGTTGAAAGAGCCTTAGATGTACTAGATAGCACTAGTCACCGCACTCCTGACAGGTCACAGTGGGAAGTAGGTTTATTGTGGAAGCATGATAATACGCAATTGCCTAACAATTATAATCAGGCCCGGCAGAGGTTGTACGGTATCGAGAGACGTATGCGCAAAGACGCTAGTTTCGCTGAGTTATACACGAAACAGATAGATCGACTATTAGACGAGGGCTATGCGCGCAAAGTAGAGGGCGAGATAGATAGCTCTCCGGTTTGGTATTTACCACACTTTGGTGTAGTGAACCCAAACAAACCAGGGAAGCTTCGCTTAGTGTTTGACGCGGCTGCTGCATCTCACGGTACATGTCTGAACGACAACCTGCTGACCGGCCCTGACATGTTAAATTCATTGCTCGGCATATTATTAAAGTTCAGGATAGGCCCCATAGCATTTTCAGGGGACATCGCTGATATGTTTTTGCGGATAAGAATTAGGTCAGAAGATCAAGGCGCGCAATTATTTTTATGGAGAGGCGCGGACCAACGTAAAGAACCAGATACATATGTGATGAATTCTATGATATTTGGTGCAGTCTCATCACCAACCACGGCAATCTATATACTCAATAAAAATGCCAGTGAATGGGTTGACGTCTATCCCGAAGCTGTTGAAGCCATAAGGACGAAGCACTATATGGACGATTATTTAGATAGCGCATGGTCCGAAGAGCAGGCTAACAGACTGATTGAGGAAGTGTCCAGAATACACGCCTCCGGGGGATTTGTAATACGGGGGTGGGTCACGAACTCATCAGAGCTTAGGGACAGACTAAGAATAGATATGCCTGAGAGAGTAGCCCTCGAAAAGGGAGTAGGTTCGGTAGAGAGGACACTAGGTCTAATATGGTCACCCAAGGAAGATGAATTGGGTTTTGACCTTTCATTTAAATGGTTACCTGCAGAGATAATAAATGGCGATCTGATTCCCACTAAGCGGCAATTTTTGAGCGCAATAATGTCAATATATGACCCTCTGGGTTTCCTTTATCCCTGCGTCATCCAATCACGTATATTAATGCAAAGAATTTGGAAATCAGGAATCAAGTGGGATGAACCATTAAATGAGGAAGATGCCTATATGTGGCTTAATTGGCTTAATAATTTACAGCGATTAAAAGATGTTAAGATACCGCGGTGGTATAGGTTAAACCTAGAGAACCTAGAGTTACATGTGTTCGGGGACGCTAGCGAACTAGCTTACGCCGCGGTAGCTTACCTAGTAGGCTATAACTCCGAAGGCAATAGAGAGATTGTTATGATACTAGGGAAAGCGCGAGTAGCGCCACAAAAGGTTATCTCTATCCCTAGACTAGAGTTACAAGCAGCGGTGTTAGCTTGCCGATTAGCGGATACCGCCGAAAAGGAGCTAGGGTTACCAATTAAAGAGAAATTTTATTGGACTGACAGCAAAACTGTTTTAAAATGGATAAATTCTGATGCACAAGAGTTTCAAAGGTTCGTTTCGCATAGACTAGCGGAAATAGATAGGCTGTCAGATAGAGGCAACTGGCGCTGGGTCCCCACAAAGGACAACCCAGCTGACGTAGCGACCAGATTGTGTTGGCCCGATAACCATGCAAAATGGCTCTCGGGCCCCTCGTTTTTACGTGATTCACAGGAGCAGTGGCCGACATGTCAGGAGCCTGAGGCGGCGGAGGCGGATCTTGAGTGCATTCAGCGGGTCCACGCCACCATAGCACCTCCAGCACCACTCCTGAACTACGAACGATATTCATCGTGGACGCGCATACAGCGCGTTATGGCGCGCACGCTCGTCTTCGTCAGCCGATGCCGTAAACGCCGGGCGACGACGGAGCTGCGAACACACGACTTAGAAGAAGCACACAACATTTTAATAAAGTTGTGTCAAGAAGACAGCTTTCACGATGAACGAGCTGCCATTCTCAAGGGGCTGCCCGTTCCCAACGACAGCAGCATAAAAGCTTTGGACCCAATGATTAGCGACGATGGGTTGCTACGAGTGAGAGGACGTCTGAGTGCCTGCGAAGTGCTCACATTTAGTGAAAGGCACCCTATAATCTTGGACGGGCGTCACCCTCTAACTAGGAAGCTAATCGCACACTACCATGCGATGGCTTTACATGCGAACCACGAAACCGTCGTCAATAACCTACGAGAGAAATACTGGATCACGAAGATCAGGACATCAGTAAAGACAGTGGTCGCAAATTGCCAGCTCTGTCGCATCTGCAGAGCTCAACCCGCCCCACCAAAAATGGGTGATCTCCCACTTGCAAGGCTGGAAAACACCAGAAGAGCTTTCGTGCGAGTGGGAGTCGACTACTTCGGCCCAATGGAAGTGGCGATTGGCCGGCGCCGCGAAAAGAGGTGGGGAGCCTTATTCACCTGCCTCACTACGCGCGCCGTCCACCTGGAGTTAGCCGCCACGCTGAGCGCCGATTCAGCCATACTAGCCCTACGGCGCCTAATAGCGCGCCGTGGGCAACCAGCACATTTGTACTCCGACCAGGGTACAAATTTCGTCGGAGCCAACACCGAGCTGCGAGCTGCACTGAAAGACCTCAACCATGGGCAGCTCAGGGACGAGGCCATCAACCGAGGCATATCGTGGCACTTCAATCCCCCGGCGACACCTCACATGGGTGGCTGCTGGGAACGCCTGGTGAGGTCGGTGAAGAACGCGCTACGAAGCACACTCAAAAAGCGAGCGCCTCGTGAGGAGGTTCTTTACACCCTCCTCACAGAGGCCGAGCAAATAGTGAACAGCCGACCGCTGAGTTACGTGCACGATGACCACAACGAGCCTGTGGTCCTGACACCGAACCACCTACTCCTGGGCACTGCATCCGGGAGTACGCCGTTTGCACCGAGGGACATCGAAGACGTCGACTCCCGCAGGCAGTGGCGGCGTGTGAACGCGCTGGCCGACATGTTCTGGCGGCGCTGGCTGCGGGAATATCTCCCGACCCTGCAACGTCGCGAAAAGTGGAAGAACAATGTGCCAAATGTGCGTGTCGGTGACGTAGTAGTGTTGGTGGACAGTAGCAAAGAACGAAGTGCATGGACAAAGGGGATAATCCAAACAGTGTACCACGGAAATGATGGAATCATCCGTGTAGTAGATGTTAAGACTGTATATGGGGTCCTGCGTCGGCCCGTAGCAAAGATTATTGTGCTTCCCACAGACCAAGATGTAATGCGGCTGAACCCTGTTACAGGGGGTGGAATGTAGGCGAAGCACAGTAATGTGAGCTCTATTTCTAGGTTTAAGATAGTTATATTAGGATAGGAGTATATAACTATAAGAATATTGTAAAGCAATTTGACTGGACATGTTTATTTTACCAATTAGTATACCCGCTACTTGTGCCATGGTAGTAAAATGCGCGCCTCCCGCATTGTCAGTCATTGGGTAATAACGGCGGGGGGTACATTTTACGACCCCCGCCACTTGCGCTACCCATGCCAGCGCATAAAAAGGGCGCACCTTGGCACAAGCAAGTCGGTCTCCAGCGATCATCCAGTGAAGCGACATACCTACACCCGTTGGTTCACTTCGCGCCGCGCTTGAAGTAATTAGTAATACCAGTCAAGTTGCTAAGTTTGTAAATAGTGTGTAAATTTGCCCGTGTATTTCCTTTTAATATTTTGTATTGTGTTGTGTCGTATTGGAAATACAAGTGTTTTACCCCGTGTCGCGTGGTTTTATTTCCACTTCTTCGTCAAGGGAACAACGTCACCCCCGCCTACACGCCCGTATCCCCCACCTGCCCCTCAGCGTGGGCTACAACGTCTTTGCAGTATAATGACTGACTGACAACACAATAGAGCAGGACGACGTCTGTTACAAAAATAAACTGAACAACTAAACGAAAAAAAGCTTTACTATAATCTACAGCATTTAAAACTTCCACTTTTCAAGAGCGAATTCAAATTAACTTTACAATTTACGTTTCTCAACTAAACTTGTAAAAAGTTTACGCTAGCAGTTCCATCAAAGCGGCATAAAACAGCCGGCCTACATTCATGAATTGAGGCTTTATGCGGCGCAAATGAAAGTTCCTAATGAGTTTTCTTTTACGGCGGAAAATGTGAAAAACTTTGGCAAGGCGTTCTGCATAGCGGTAATGTTGTGGGAGTGACGGAATGGTAACTACTTACGGTTTAGCTCGAGCGGACCGAGCGGCCATGGTCAGTCGCTTACTTTATTTATCTCAGTACTTAAATGCTTACATTTATTTTTTTTGGATGGCATCTAGCAGGACAACCTCATAGGGTTCAAAATCAAAATATTTTATTTCACATAAGCCTACATGGGCACTTATGAAAGGTCAGAAGCTAAGTGCACGGTTCCAATTGGTCGTTTCCTATGGAGAAGAACCGGCAAGAAACTCCACGGTTACTCTTTTAAAAATAATTGTCGGCTACTTAACCGGACTTTCCTGTGGATGCCTTAATAAATTAAGGCCTTCAGCCAGGGCAAAAAACTTATAAACTAACCAACTACACGCTAAGAGCACCCCCTTTGGGGTACGGAGCTTAGGGCGCCGCTGGAGGAGGGCAGCAAGGGAAAAGGTGGATCGGATTGAGCATCAGTATGTTATCTACAATTATATCCTATTACAGCATGTAAAAGATGAATCAATTCGAAAGTTGTCTGTAAAAGGAATGATAAAGTTCAGATTTACAGTAGAACATGTAGAGTACCTACATAGTACACATTTATCTCACCGGGCAGCCGCGAGAGATAACGATAGAACAAATGAAAATGTACTCTGTTTCATTTATTCCGCGTCTGTAGAAATATTGGCAGTTTCATTCAAATACACACTGAATGAAGATTTCCCCATAGGCCAGGGAACAAGAGCTTTCGTTCTCCAAATAGAGAAAGAGAATCATTACTCATAGCAGGCGAATTCTTGTACAAAGTATCTCATCCCACATACTTAATTGGTAGCAGGAAGATGCTTCCCATTCTCAGAAAAGATTCCTTAAAGAAGATTCCTCTAAGTGGGCCGTTCGTAGACCGTGGCGCTGGTGTCATAAAAAGCTATTATTTTGACAGCACGTTCACTGCCTGGCCTACTTACCTGAAGCCATATCTTGAGATGTTGTACTATATAGGAGGGGTATCGTATTAACCAGTAACTGGGTTGGGAAGGTCAGGTAGGCAGTCGCTCCATGTAAAATACAAGTATTCAGCTGCATCTGGTAAGACTGGAAGCACAGCCCTATATAGTTGGAAAAAGGCTCGGCAGATTCTTTAGCTATAGAAAAGTATTCAACACCTTTCCCCCTTGTTCTCAGGATGGCACGACGCCGCTCATTCTGTCAGCTGCGATGGGTCACACGGAGTGCGTGCGGGAGCTGCTGGCACAGGGCGCCGACCCGGCCTGCAGCAGAACGGTAATTATGACTTAAGTTATTGATACTATTTCTTGATTGCTTCATAGACTTGTTACGGCTTCCTCTACGTTACAAATGTTAAAGTACTCTTCAATAATGATAGCCGTAAGTAAAACTGTGCCGCAAGACCACCGTGGGTCAATGGGTTTTATTTTACACACGTAATCTGAGGTCCACTAACCACAGCCTTAGTTAACTGATTCAACTCAACTTCTCCATTAACAAAACAGATCGGAGGACCAACTGTGTTATGAGTCTCAGAACAATTGCAAATTCCTTAATCACACCGGTCCTCAACATTTTTTACTAAGGACCGGTGACGATGACAGATATTATAACAATATTATTGAAGTGAATATACATATGTATGTCAGAACCTTGAAATGTTCTCTGAAGATTCATCGCTGTAATGAAGTCGCCACTGCCACTTTCAGACAGGAACGAGTGCGCTGTTCTTCGCTGCACAGGGCGGGTTCCTCGACGTCGCGCGACTACTGCTCGACTCGGGAGCTGCCATCGACGCGCCTAGCATGGTAACTAGCCAATACTTTCTATACAAGGTGTAATTTTAATCACTGTTAACCTCTTAAGGGGTCATTGTACTCATCATTATGGACAACTTTTATTATGGGACCACACTCGAAGTCGCGAAAAAAATCAGGTGTTTCCTACATTTTGACGAGTTATGCGAATATAGTAAAACTGTTTTTTTTTATTATAACCCTCCATAATTTATTATTGCTTAAAATGTGTAGGTAATGTTGTTAAGATAATGAGGTATTCCTCGAGAAAAACTCGCCTACCTACATGAGCGACTGCCTATCTGACGGTCTGACCTCCACAACATAAATACTGGGTATCGATATCCCTTGTTAAAAGTAAGACTGGTTGTCAGACATTCGGGCTTCTGAGAACCCGTAACTACTGTTAAGGATCTACAAATGACAGCCGGGGAGGGCTTAAAAAAAACCGATCAAGATTACGTTGGCTTTTTATGATAAGTGCCATAAAAAGTAGTAGTTTCATCAGTTACGTGTTGATTTCAGGACGGTGGCACGCCATTGTTCGTGGCGTGCCAGTGCGGTCACTTGCCGGTCGTCGACGAGCTCATCCGCAGGGGAGCAGACGTCAACTCCTCTATGAAGGTAAGCCGTCTTGTCAGGACTTTGATACCTTGCCTACAACGCTACAAGGTTATTTTCGCGCGGCGAAAATCGGAACTAAACCCGCCATCTTGTTTTGTCAATAAACAACCACAGTGACAATTTCACAAATGCTTACTAACAACGCCCCCCTGTCAATGCCATTGGGGCGCCAAAACATCCTTGAAGCACTATACATATAATATTTTGCTTTCCCTCATTTATATGGCTGAGGATGGCCACCTTCTGTTTTATTCCCCTAGACAAAAAATAAAAAAGTTATTCATTCAAACCAGGCTGAGAATCAGCATTTTTCGAACTTCAAAATGACATTACGCAACACAAAACATTGAATAAAATTA
Source organism: Fissipunctia ypsillon (assembly GCA_947568875.1). NCBI lineage: Eukaryota > Metazoa > Arthropoda > Insecta > Lepidoptera > Noctuidae > Fissipunctia > Fissipunctia ypsillon. The sequence goes on from OX387654.1 coordinate 23,550,246, forward strand.
TTTGCCATTAACTAAATTATTAGCTAGAACAGAATATATCCAAAGGATTGGCAGTTTGAAAAAGAGCTGGCCAGTTGGTCTTGTTACTTTTTCTTAATAACCGCTTGAGTGCATGCGCATAATGCTGCCTACTCTCGGTTGTTGAAGACACTTACCTCTAATTGGCAACAATTTAATTTACAATGTTGCAGATGTTTACAATCAGAGAGGGCAGCAGTTTTGACTTCACCCCTTTAATTAATCTTATCCTTTATTGTAAACATAAATTACAGAAACATTGTTACAATATTACAAGTACAGCTTATGTTAAAACCAGAATTTATGGTTTTCTGACACTCTGTGTACTCAGTGCGACAGCGAAATTTGCAAATTATTACAGTAGGTAAGTATAAAAAAAAAAAACAAATATGTGTATAGCACACAATCAATAAACACTTACAATCCTATCCCACTAATATTATAAACGCGAAAGTTTGTGAGGATGGGTGGATGTTTGTTACCTACTCTTTCACGCAAAAACTACTGAACAGATTTGGTTGAAATTTAGCATACTGATAGTTAGTAACCAGAATTAACACATAGGATACTTTTTATCCCGATATCCTCACGGGGTCGAGACTTATGCGGGTTTAACAACGGGGCGCTGCTAGTATAATCTATGCAAATAAATAAAATTGAAGTGTCTGTTTAGAATGTCAAAATAACAGCTTTTTACTAAATGCTTAAGAAAGTATATACGGTACTTATATAAAAAAAAAACAATTTTTAAAATTTTTGTCTGTCTGATTGTTACGGCTAATCTCCGAAACGGCTGGACCGATTTTGACGGGAATTTCACAGGCAGATAGCTGATGTTATAAGGAGTAACTTAAACTACTTTTGTTTTAGAAAAATTATTAGGGTTCCGTGCAAAATAATTAAAACTCATGAAATTGTGAACAAAAATAATAACTCTAGAACTACCAGTCGGATTTGAAAAAATCTTTTTGCATTTGGTAGCCCAATTCTCGAGGATGATTATAGACTATTTTACATCACGCTACGACCCTTAGGAGCCGAGCAAAAAGTAAAAAGTCGGAGAGAACGCTAAGCGAAAACGAAGTAATAGCGCGGATGAGCGATGCAACGGAATTTTAAAATGTGGCTGTTATTTGTGTTATATTGTGTATCTTACGACTTTCACACGAACGTAGTCGCGGGACACAGCTAGTAGATAAACATAAATAACTTCCCAATTTATACATATAAGTTCCCTTATTAAATGACAAGAGTGTGGAGCAAGTAAGTTGGTATATTTGGGGGGTCTGTTTACAAGGAATGGAAAGGTTGATGAAGATGTGGAAATTTAAGGAGAGTAAATGTGGGAAACACACGTATACATACATGCGATTGTGACCAACCAGTTGATGTCTAAAAAGGTTCGACTGACTTTTTTTTACTTTTTTTATCGCTGAATGGGCCCGCTGATGATTCAATCACGCCTGATGGAAAGCGTTGGATGACGTCTATGATGGAACGAGCGTACCCAGAAGATGCCTGTTCACTCTTGCTTTGAAGGCAGACGGGATATACATATGTTAAAGAGGACACAGACGCTGGCAGAGTTCCACACTTCGGCTGTGCGCATAATAAATGTGGAGGAGAAGCGCTTAGTACTAGTCAGGATATCAACCAAGTGCGGATGGTATCCTGCAGTACGTCTGGTAGTCCGGTAGTAACAGGGCGATGGTGGGATCAGGTCGTGGAGCTCCTGCGCACACTCTCCGGAGTACCTACAGTCTGTAGAAGACCGACAGGCAAGTGCCACATTACGCCGATGAGCCAGACTGTGAAGCCTAGCCACCAACGTCTCGTCGCCTATAAGCTTTTTTGCTCTGCGTTCCACCGAGTCAAATGCAGCAACTGACTGTTCACAATGGTGTGCTGGTGCCTACGCTTATGTATGGAAGTGAATGTTGGGTGTGGCAAAAGAAGCATGAAAGTAGAATAAATGCGTTCCTTGCGAAGCATGTAACTATGAATGATAGGCTGAGAAATGATGTGATAAGGCAGTGGTACGAATTAAATGAAGATGTAGTGACAAAAATTTTAAAGAGTTTGCTTAGATGGTTTGGCCATGTTGAGAGGATGAATATGAATTAAAGGCGACTAATAAAAGGTAAATGTGAAGAAAGCAAGGCAGATGTGAGTGGACGCCCTAGGAGGACATACAAGTGACCTTATTGGTGATGTTCTTCAGAAAAGTCAGGTGCGTAGTACTCGCAACCGGCGTGCGTGTATAACCAGATGTATGAATGTAAACGAGGCAAAAGGAGTATGTAAGGATCCTAGCAGGTGGCGTTCTGTAGTTTCTGCCCATGGGATGGGAAGAAGGCGTGAGTGAGTAAATAATCTTCTTTCATTCCAGGACAAAGCGACCCCTCTCTTCATAGCAGCACAAAATGGTCACGAGGAGGTTTGCCGCGCCCTCGTCACCGCCGGAGCTAAAGTGGACTGCGCGCGCGCCGACCGCGCCACGCCGCTGTGGATCGCGGCGCAGTGCGGCCACGAGCACGTGGCCCGCCTGCTGCTGGCCGCAGGGGCCAGGGTCGACCATGTCAGACAGGTATGGGGTGCACTTTACGTACCATACACACGATGGTACATACATAAACTCTTCCCATGGGACTGGAAAATATGCGTCAACTCCGCGCAAAACGTGTCAAGGGTACAATAATGCTAGCAAGTCAGGAAGGTGGTGGTAGGTGGTGACGAAGTGGACTTTCCACAAAAGAAAAATTAAAATAGAGAAATATTAGGAAAACGTGAGCCCAATTTTATTATTAGTATAGAATGTAGAAAATCGTATTATAACACAAATACAATATTCGAACTGGGTCTACTCTAGAGCAAAAGCTTATATAGCACTAATATTTTTCAGGATGGCGCTACACCACTGTTCAAAGCTGCACACAAAGGCCACGCTGCTGTGGTCGTAGAATTGCTCAAATTTAAACCAAACCTGGGATTGCTTCCCGTAAGGACACTTTTTTTTACCTAGTGTATCAGTTGCGACATCTAGTTCGTAATTGAAAAACTCTTGACACTTCCAAGTTGCGTATTCTATTCACCGCTAGATGGCGTTGTTATAAGCTTCATTAAAATCTACTCTCTGCTAGATGGCGCTGATGCACATTTTTAATCAAACTACTTTGCACTTTTTCAAAAGACGTTTTTACGTGGCACTAAAAACGTATCCTATTTCTGTGGATGTCCTAAATAGAATTAGAACAGCAGTGATTGGATTCCCTTGTACTTGTACCCTTCCAGAACGGGCAGTCAGCCCTGCACGGCGCGGCTATGTTCGGGCAGCTGGCGTGCGTGCGCCTGCTGGCGCGGCGCTCGAGCCTCGCGCTGCGCAACTGCGCCGGCCTCACGGCGCTGCAGGCGGCCGCAGCGGCCAGGAAGCACGACGTGGTCGCGTACCTCAGGAGGCTGGAGCAGGAGCTGCATACTTGATAGTGTGACTGTGTTCTTGTATTCACGAGTCTTGTTAGTTGGGTGGTGTCTGTATGAATGCTGGTCAGAAAATATTTATAACTAAAGCTGAATTTTCACGATGCAAGTTTCTTGTCTGTGACATACTTATAACATTGAAGCGACATATGACTTAATATTGTTACATAAACTTATGAATATTATGCTACAGGAAATTAAATCTCACCTTGTCATTGAGGTTTGAAGGATTGTGTTTGCACAAATTCGACTTTAACAAATATATTTTCAATAGACATTCTTAATAATTTTGTCACGTAGCCAATGCCACACGATTTAACACATTGAATGCAAAATTGAAGCAGGTCTATCAATTTCAGAGGAATTTTATTTGTCAGTTATCATAAAAATCGAAAAGACACTTGCATTCATTGCGTAGTATTTATAATTAATTATATGAATGAATAACTCAGTTGTAAATGGCGGCACCCAACTGACAGAGACGATGCATTTGTTATAAATCTCACGTGGTAATCGATCTGCATACAATCTCGTATTCCTAACTATAGTTACTAACCGACTATTTTGTATGATGTACTCGCAGCCATACTTGTATAGCTTTACCCACTCGCCTTACGCAATACCTCACTCAATACTGAATATATTGACGCTATGTAAACTGTAGCAATAGTGTCTCAAAAAACTCGAAACAAAACATTACAACTATGGGGCAATCAAATTAACATCATTTACTTGCCATATTTGTTAGAGTAAAATTGAAATCCCCATATTTTAGCCCTTATATGTACATTTTATGTGTCACAAAGTCCTATATTACATGAGAACATGGTATTCGTCTAAACATGAGTCAAGATTGTCTATGGCTACCGTTTACAATAAAATGATAAAGTTTTAACAAAACATTGGGTTTATCGTTGGTGCTGATTTAGTCAATAAGCTATATGTAAACATGTTTTAATTTTACCCTAGTCAACTTTGTCGCGGTCATGGCAGTGAGAATCGAAATACTTATTTTAGATAACTCCATTACTAGAAATCGATGAGGATTTTAAATAGATTTCCAAGTCCTAGAATTATAAATGAATCTAAAGCAAAACTGTTACTTAATGACCGCGATTCATCTTAATCACTGTAGCTTAGAGTCGAAAAAAATGTATTTTTCATACAATCACATACACAACTAGTTGATAGTATAACTGTTGTATTGTTGTAGCGTAGGATAAGCGAAGTATTTATTTAATTATTTGTATCATACGACACGACTTGTATTGTAGTCATCGCTCAACTTGTATTTTAAATTGTATCAAAGTTTTGGGCGATTATCTCAGTATGGAATCTCATGAAGTGTTTTGATTCTTAATTGCACATAGCAATTCAATTGCTTGTTAAATAAATGCAATAAATATAAACAGTAAATGTTAATGTCCATACATGTGAGACGGCGCATCTTAAGATATTTGCGTCCGGTTGTTGCATTCAAACTCATGGCTCTTGTGTTATTGAGCATTTCCAGTATTTCATTATCAATTAAGATGAATTTAACCTTGGTATAAGGACGGAAAGAATTTTTAATAGCGCAAAATCACTGCAACTTTATGGTGGTGAAATCTGTCTAAAATTGGACATTTTCTACATTTTTACTTACCATCTTATTTTTGCAACACAACATAGTTCCATATAATTGTCAATTATTTAAATTAAAAGGTTTTAGGGTTACTCCACCAAATAAACAATTATTTAACTAGTTAATAAACATTGTATTAATACATAGCATAATACGTGTCGGTTTAGATATAAGTTTCAACATTGTTGTTATGTTATGAACAGTACAGTTGTTTTTTTTTTAATATAACGTTTTACTTACAAAATGATGTTTTTTTTTACTACACAAAATTATTTCATGGATATTTGGGTGAATCAACTTTTAAGGCACTCCTTTCATGTCCTCATCATAGAAGTGGCCATATTTTTTTAATTTCTCTTAAAATTTTTAGATTGTCAACCTTAGCACATAATAAGGTTTTTAACTACCACAGAGATATAATCTTTTTTTAAATTTAAAGTAAGATTTACAAGATTTTTTGGTAACTCAGCAGAACAAAATCATTCTTCATACCAAAAGTTCTAGTCCCCAAGCATAGGTGACGAAACAATTTATGAATTTTCTTTAAAAATATTTATGAAAACATTGAATATTTACGAGAAGTTTCGATTCAGTATTAAGTAAGCTTTACATTTAAGTACAAAATTGTAGTTATTTTACTTAAATAAGATTTATTTAACGTCCCTAAAGATCTGTCCCAAGTATTGTTAAAAATCTCTGATCTACTGCGTTATTGTAAAAAGTTGAAGACAATTTTCAAGAGATGGCATCTAATTCAATGTCAGAAGATGCGAAGATTATCTAATAATTCGTTGGAGTGGTCCGACAAGTCCAGCCTCACGCCACCCGCCCCTCAGTCTGCGGTAAGCTTTCAGGGAGTGCGCGTGGGTTTATTACCGTTCTACAGCGTTACGACGTAAATCGCGGTGAGTTTTTTTAAATATTTTGCTATTATTACGTTACAACGTCACCCATGTTGTCTGATTTGAAGGTCATGACCCATTTTTTTATTAGTTTCAATGGTGTAATTATTTATCGTCATTTTAAGCAAAATTTTCTCCTGCGTTATCAGTAACGCAAGATACTGTTCTCCTGAGTTACCGGTAACGCTAGAGACCTTTCTCTCGCGTTACCGGTAACGCCAGAGAATGTAAGGCAGAATGGCATAGCTAATTAGGGATATTTTCAGTGTTTTTTATCTTTTTGAGAGATTAATAATGTATGTATTCTATCATTACTACTAACAAATATTACAAAAATCTTAAAAGTTAAACAATGCCTTCTAACACCGTTTACATGGTTTGTCTGTGGTAATAGATCAATCAAACAAGTTACTTATCTGTTTAGATAATAAAGAATAGTTTATTTTGTCTCAGATCTGGGCAACATAAACGAAAATGCCGCTAAGTGCAGCTGAGAAACAGAAACGCTACAGGGAAAGGCTAAAAAATAATAAAGAAAAGTACGAAGAAGCTAAGAAAAAGCACCGAGAACGATATCATAAGACTAAGAGATTAGTAAAAGATTTGACTCCTAAAGAAAAATATAATGCAAATGTGATATGGAGATTACGCAAACGACAACTTAAGGAACGAAAACGGGCTGTAGAAAGTTTATTACACCAAACACCCCCAGACTCGCCTAGATCTGACTCCAGGTTGGAAAACTTTGTAGACGAAACTCCACCACAAACACCTCCCCATGCGATTCATCCACCAGATATGCCACCACCAGCATCACCTACTCCCCTATGCGCATCGCTATTAGCGAAGTCACCATCGCTTTCAGCAAAATTAGGTCGAAAAAAAGTGAAAAAGGACAGGTCGAGAGTGCATAGAGAAAACGCAAAACTGAGGCAAGATAATCACGATTCAAGACGAAAGTACGAGAAATTTAAGAAAAAATATAACAGACAAATCAAAACTAAAACCAACAAAGTTGAAAACAATGAAGACTTAAGATACAGAATATTGAGCGGTGCTATTAAGAAGACATTCAAAAAGACAAAATCTAGGAAAGAAAGAGTGGTAATCAAGAAGATATTTGAAACTGTAGATGTCAAAGACTCACGAATGAAAAAACAACTACTTAGAGAGAATTTAGGTGTTGACAAAATTCTGAAAAGAAAAGAGAGCACAGATAAAAACACAGTATTAAAGAAGAAAATTAGGGATTTTTACTTGAGAGATGACATATCACGTGCAACAGCCGGTAAAAAAGAAACACTCACAAAAGCAGGCATAAAAGCTCAAAAAAGATTTATGCTAGACACAATGAGAAATTTGTTTAAAACCAATATAAAAGAGAACCCTAATCTTCGTTGTTCCTATTTTTATTTTACCAAGAATAAACCTTTTTATGTTGTAAGTGCTTCTATCGACGCCAGAGATATGTGCCTTTGCAAAACCCACACGAACTTTGCATATAAGGCAAACGCTTTAAAAAGAAACGGCATAACGGGCACAGATAACTTAAATCTTCTTATTGAATCAACAGTTTGCAGTACTAACTCCAAAGACTGCATGTATGGTAAATGCATTCAGTGTGTCAATAAAACAAATAGTTATTGTAGTACAAATATAAAAGGTTCAATAACATGGACGGAATGGGTAAGAAAGGAAGAAAAATACACAAAAGATGGAAAAAATCTTAAAACTATTAAAAACATAAAAGAAAATAAAAATGAAGAAGCAGGTACATTTATAAAAATATTTGAGAACGACCTTGCAGTCTTTAAAAAGCACGTGCTTAATATTAAGACCCAATTTAAAAATTTTCGTTGTGTTCTTGAATGTATTCGCTCGAATGAATGCGTTGTGGTCGCAGACTTTAGTGAAAATTATAGTTGTATGTATAGCCAAGAAGTACAATCCCATCATTTTGGAGGATCACGCAAACAAGTTTCACTTCACACGGTTGTAGTCTATACTTTTGATAGTGATTCTGCAAGAGGTTATACGGTCAATTCTTTTTGCAGTATTTCTGCATCAAATAATCACTAACCTGTCGCCATTTGGTGTCACTTAGATCCAGTATTAAAATGGATAAGATCTAAATTTGATGCTGTCAATACTGTGCATTTCTTTTCGGACGGCCCAAGTACACAGTACAGACAAAAGCAGAATTTTTACTTGATGTGTACGAAGTATTATGATTACGGGTTCTCTTACATGACGTGGTCATTTTTTGAAGCTGGCCATGGAAAAGGCCCAGCTGATGACGTTGGAGGATTTCTGAAAAGAACAGCAGATAAAATTGTAGCCAATGGTGATGATATTTCGGACGTTCTGCAATTTTATGATAAAATGAATAACGTCAGCAAAATAAAATTATATCTAATTGATGAAAAAAAAATCGAGGACCAACATAAAACCTTGCCAGTCAATATTCCCAGGCTTGTAGGAACTTTAAAAGTTCATCAAGTATTTTCGAGCTGCTATGGTAAATTAAATTTTAGGGACTTAAGTTGTTTCTGTGAGCCTGGTGGTCCGGAAGGGAGAGGATTCTGTATGTGTCTCGATCCAAAAGTATACGATATCGGAGCGTCCTGTGTTGCGGAAGTAATTGGACCGAGTGCTTCCATTCCTGACTTGACGAATGATGAGACTTTGTCGAACAATAATTCAATAACAAAAGAAATAATTGATTTCATGACATTGAACGCTAATTTGGAGCCCACAAATCATAATCCGAAATCAAAAATACCGGATTTGGAAACTGCGTCAGATGATGATGATGATGAACCCTTGTGTAACCCAAAAATTGCAAAACAATTACAGGATATGACAAACAGACACCGAAGAATATATGACGCAATATATGGTGGATCTTCATCGGACGAAGAATTACCACGTTGCAGTCATGACCAAAGTAAGAAGATTGGATGTGGAGATTTTTTGTTAGTGAAGGTGTATGTCGGAGCATCTAAAAACAAATCATACACCTATGCGTGCAAAACATTGACTGATGTTGAAGAAGACGGAGAAGTAAAAGTTATGTTTTTACGAGTAGTGGACGAAAATGGCAAGCGTTTCCGTTTGGATGAAAAAGATATTTCATACGTGGATTATGTAAACATTATCCAGAAATTACCGACACCAGAAATTATCAAGAAAGGACATCGTTCGTATTACCAATTCCAAAAATCGGTAAATGTGTTTGAAAAGAAATAAGACTAATTATGTTATACTTACTTCAATTAAGGTTCCTATTAGAATAATCCAGGTTACCTGTGATCTCGTTTAATTTTAAGTTTTGTTTTAATTTAGTTGATTTTTTTTTAAATTGTGTCTACCTTTCAAAAAAACTGATTGGATAAGTTGACTTAAATTATTATTACTATGATTACACACATCATATTGCTGTTATTACTTTTTAGATAGTCTAAAATTCTCTGGCGTTACCAATTTTTCTCTGGCGTTAACGCTTTGTCCCTTAATTTGTGTAAGGATTTTTTTATATAGCTTGTACCAAAATTTTATTACATTATTAAATACTGTTGATTAGCAAACTTCAGGGTTAGACTTCAACTTATAAATATGTAATGATTGACTGATTACCTTAATACAGCGATTTATCTAAAAGTATAGCATTTAATTATGACCAAAGTAACACAGTGGACTTTCAACTGTCTCTATTTGTTGCTACTGTTATTATAAATAAAGGTTGATTAATTAGAAGACTGCATTTTAAGTTGAAATAAATATTTACTATTTTAGTTTTTCAGTACATTTAGTTTTATTTCACATTTCCATACTTTCAAAAACGTAACTCAGGGGATAGTTTTACGACACGGGCACCAGCTTTTCAAAAAAAACTCATGAATACTAATTTAGATGTCGTGGCCAACTACATAATCTCAAAATAAGACAAATTATTTAACACATAACACTTTATTTTTGTAAGTTTTCGTTATTTTGTTTTTTCATTTTTACTGTTGTAAAATATTGCCAAAGGAGTGCCTTAAAAGTTGATTCGCCCATATTACTAAAATGAGTATGGCATGGTCAGTTTTATCATTGTTTGTGAAACTAATACCTTGTTAATTAATCCTGCTACCTGAATGATAGTCAAACACTATTAAAGTATTCTTGTCATATAACTCATTCCATGTTCAATTCGATACAACCGGTATCTCGAATTGATCATAGAAAGGTAAATACAGGTCATAGAAATCATAATTATTATTCAGTCCATAAAATCTACCTAAAATAATAAATTCTTCATAATCATAATAACTACAAAACAAACCAAGTAAAATGTACATTAGTAATGTTACCTTCCCAACGGTAGATATTCTAGCCATCCCAACCTTATCAACTACGCCTTCCACGAACAGTTTATCTGGCGGTGTTCTCGCATTGTTGCAACATGTCTTGCGCGGCGAGGCACAGATGCTGCGCGGTCGGCCGCATGGCCGGCATGCTCTCCGTGCTGCAGTAGAACAGGGCCAGCGGGTGCGAGTACTGCTTCTCCGAGATGTTCACTGGTACTGAGGGTCTGGTGCCTAGGAAAAGAAGTTTAATAAATTAAAATTCGTTTATTTTGAGAACATAGGTTACCTACAAGATATTAAATTAAGTACAAAAATTACACAGTCCATGTCCTGCTTATAGGTATATAAAATTTTACAGATTAAGTAAGTAAGGTAAATTTTAACTATTCGGAATTGATGGCCAATCTTCAATAATTGTAGAGGCACCAAAAGAAGAATAAACTATGCTTAAAGCAGACTACATACTTAGCAGGCTGAGTAGTAACACTGGTAAAAAATCTTAAAAGAATCATCAGTGCACATGACTAAATTGCATTTTACACCGAGCTTTTCGCTTTTGGGTGTCCTATTAGGTGCACCTCTGCCCAACCCTTCGGGAAAGCAGTTGTGATGTTATGTTATGAATCATCAAATGACTTTTCCCGCTCTGGGCGGAGCGGGAGGGCGTGTCAGACTTTTACTGACTAAAACCCACCCGTGTTCCTTCTGTTGCCTGTGCCGGGGCCACGGTAACTCTTTCGAACATCCCGCAAATGTTATGGTACCCTAAAAGTTTGATCATTAAATCTGCTATCAAATTATCTGTTGTGATTGTTTGCTACAAATAACCACAGCATCAACTAGACTGGAAGCTACCAACCACCTCACCATATCTATCATTGAAATAATCTCCAACACTGTCGACAGTATCATCTAGACACTGCACGCTGTCCTCCATGGAGTCATCATCAGTCTGTACGTGTGGAGGCATGAGGGCCATCATCTCCCACAGTGTGAGGCCCAGTGGCCATATGTCTGTCTTGGAGGATATCTCTCCGCCGTGAATCACTTCTGGTGCACTCCATGCTTCTGTACCTGGAATTTGACATGTAGTTTGATGAAAAAAGAGATGATGAAGATATGTGTTTTATTCTGCAGGTGCAAAAGATACACAATCTTTAAGTTTCAAGGTAGAAACATTTTTTTGCTCTGACAATAGCTTCCAAAAGGTCTGAAGCCTCTCCCCCAAAGTATTTTTAGAGATTTTTTTTCTATGTAGTTGTTTACTTTTAAAACCCAAACTCAAAGCATTTATTTCAGGTAATTTTGAATTGTCAAGGAGTCAGAAAGATGAACCTAGTCGCCCATTTCTAAGTGTAGTAGGTAGGTTCCTATGGAGAAGATGTAATTTACTTTTTAAATGAATTACCTACTTAATGATAATAAAATTATATCCTTTATTCAACTTTTATACATACATATATCTTACATTTTTAAATATTTTTATAAAAACATAAAAAAAAAATTTAAAAATATAAAAAATAGTAGCCCACCGGTATCGGGAACAGGGTCCAAGCTACCGGCGGTCAGGGCTCCAGAGAGAGGAACCTCCTAACAATGCGAGCCGTGTCCAGAAGTACCGCTTTCTGAATCAAGCCCTTAATCCAGCTGCCCAACGAGAGCCTCCTTAGGTGTTGGTCGAGGCTCTTGGCAATTAAGCCATTGGCTGATACGACTATCGGCACAATGATCGCTGAGTCCACATCCCACATGTCGACAACCTCGCGGGCCAAGTCAAGATACTTGATTTGTTTATCTTTCTCGGCTTTCACGAGGTTCCCGTCATGCGGGACAGTTACGTCAATAATCATTGCGCGCCGCTCTATTCGATCCACCACCACTATATCAGGCTTATTGGCAACAATAGTCCTGTCAGTGATGATGGATCGATCCCAGTACAATGTTATTATTAAGATATTAATTATGACAATAAGTGTTTTATCAATGTTAACATTTTCTTGTGTGAATGATAACTAAGGTTTATGATAAAAAAATATTTATTGGTGAATTTATGCACTCCATTTTATTATAATAGATATTTGCACACCTATTAAGGAAAGATATGGTCTACAGAACTTTTTTTTGTAATTATGTGTCACCTCATGTCACTCATACCATATTCAAGCAAATAAATGATTTGATTTGAAGACCAGGCAAAATTCTACTCAAAATATTGACCCTTTTTGAGACAAACAAAACACAGACACACACACACACACACATACTAATTCAAAACATTCAATTGATTATGAATATTTTAAATTATGATTACAGAAATTAAAACAATAGTTTGACTTCATAATTACCTAAAAGCAGAGAGATAGAAACAATGTTAAAGTATGTTGACATGGAAAGTGAACTTATTACTAACTGAACAATGAGAATCATTTGAAAAATAAAGACTGCAGGTGTTTTTATTACTACCTACTCTAACATTATCCTTATAAAATAACCAAGCACTTCTAAGCCACTATAACTGAGTATAAAATAATGGAGTCTGAAACCTCCTCACACAGCACACACATACCCAACATAGCTCTTCTTCTGAGCCTAGCAATACTGTACTGATAAACTGCTAGGCAAAAATCTCCTTCCATTCCTTTCATCTATTGTCATCTTGGGTGTACACTATCCAGTTTAAAGAAAAGATCCAATTGTCAAAAAATACTTACTGGTTACTGTCAGCCTGCATCATGCATCACTGCAGGGCAAAAGCCTTCACCAAGTCTTCCAGCTATTTCAAAGTAGGTTAAAAAATGATGTTCTTGCTTACCAAAATACACAGCTTTCCCCGCCTTCATCTTATCAATCACACCATTCTCATCAAGTGGTAGAGTGACTCCAAAGTCGCACAACTTGCAGATCACAAAGTCTCCATTCACAAGGATGTTGTAGGATTTCATGTCACCATGCAGGATCTGCATCTTTGTGTGAAGGTAGTCCAGGGCACTGGCTGTGTCTGATGCTACCTGTAACATGGATTGAATGCTTTAAAGTACCTCAGTTCTAGTTAGTTTATGGTTATAGCATGCAAAATGGTATTTTTTGCTATTGTATAATTCCTAAATGAGTTCAGCTAGTATGTTTTAAAGTAACTTATTATAACATTAAAGTCAAGGCACAGTTATAAATAATAAAAATGTAATGTTATGTTATGCCACACCCACTGCCTGGAAACTGGATAAACATGAATTATTCATTTATTTATTGTTTGTCACAGGTGATAAACAAAATACGGTACGACTTTACCTGCCATCGATTTAAGGGGTGCGAATGGGTGGCGGAGGGGGAGGGGGGATGTAGAACCCCCCCTTATGAAGGAAAAATTGCGAAGCCCCCCCCCCTTTTTAAGATATGATTTTTTAATATTCTAACCTAACTTACAAACTGCACTATAACTAAAAAAAACACGTAACGGATCTAAATTCGTTTCCAAACAATAAAAAGATCAATGACCCTTTCGAGGTCAAGGTCAACACCCCAAAAGTCAAAGTTAAACCAAAATATAGTCAAATCTTGGAATATTACCTTTTGACAACTCTGAGGTCAAGGGCATCAAGGTTAATAACATATGTCTCGACGTAAGGCGTGGTCGACGGAGCCCCGCTTTGCGGGGCTCCTACTTCTGAGTGGTTTAAAAAAAAAAAACCACGAAGGAGATGGCGGGGTCTTTCAGACCTAACCTGTACGAGTCGGGGTGCCCCAAGTCCCAAACTCGCTTCACTCGCTCTTGCATTCTAAGTTCTCATTTTATACGTAAACGCTCTCAACTGCTAGGGACATACGTTGACTATCAGGACGACGACCATGTACAGGAGTATTAGTGTTCTGTGACCATGTGAAGTGACATTTGACAGTGACAACACAAAATGGCGTTGTTTTACGTTTGGTTTCACATACCGGCAATAATCGGTAAATTATTTATAAGTGTTAATTTAATAGCACTAACTTAAATCAGCGAAATATATGTTTTATAATGAAATATTCGTAAAATGTATCTAAATCACTACAATGCGTGTTTATTTCATCATTAATAAGAAGTAAAACATTTTAGTATGTTGACCTTACTTAAAACGAAACGTTTAATGGCGAGACAAAACGTCAAAAGTGACAAGATATTGCTAAATTTTTACGATTTCGATTATTTTTTTCTCGTAAACCATTTATCTGCGCAACTTAAAACTTTACGAGGGGGCTTCTATTAATATGATCTTTCTGTAAAAAAAATATGGACTCCCAACTCAACGGCAGGTAAAGTAAAACTTAGCCCAAAATACTTATCAAGTTATGGCTAGTTTTAGACACTTAACATGTTTATGTGTTTAAGTAGTTGTCTGTGAAATTCTTCAGTTTGCAGGTACAATTAAAATAAAGGGCTGCAATCTACAATATTATGGACAAAATGAGTAACTTCAAAAACTTTTAACTTGTATAATGACTTACTTTCAATATTTGCTTTGGCAAGAATGGTTCACCATCATCTTCAATTTTTTTCTCAATCATATCACCAAGTGACAGGTCACAGGCCTCCATCCCTAAGTACAGGATCTTCGACTTGCTGAACGCGCGAAAACCGACGATATTAGGGTGTGACATGCGCTGCAGAAGATCCGCTTCGGCTTTTATACGGTCGGTGTATACTTTGTTTGGTTTCACACGTTTGTTCAGCATTTTGAGAGCCCATGGCGAACGAATTTGTCCCGCACGAGGGGATCTTACTAGCTGCATCACACTTACACCTAGAAATGACAGATAAACAAGGTTTTAGCATAGGTTTTAACCACGCGGAGAAGCAACGTATAAAACATGTTTTCTTTTACCTGTTCCATAGCCAAGTCTGTTTAAAAACGGTGAAGGAGGTATTGTGATTTTGTCGTTAATATCCAGGGCTTTGTTTTTGATAGGCGTCTTGAACTCAGTCATGTTTAATCTTTATTTGTAGAAATCTCACTGCGTTACGAACAACGTCTTGTTACGTTAACTTTTCAAACGCTTGTTTTGAAATTTGAATTTACTTGTTTGGGTGACATAAGAGCAGTGCTACCAACTTAGCAAAAGAATAAAATCGTGTCAAAATATTATTGCTACCTCTTTTAAAATGTGTGACGATGAAAGAGATAAACAGAAAATATCATGCTAAAAATTATGTTTTTACTAGTAAATAGTATGGAATGCAATGTAAATTCGTCCAGAAACTGAACTTCACAGAACATAAATACCTTCTGAACTTTATTGAATTTGATGCGGATATTTTCGTTCGTAGTAAAATCGTAGTTACGTAATTATGGCAAAACAATTGAAAGAAACTCTTCAATCTTTAATATATCATAAAACAATCAGTATTTAGAAAAATAGTAATAAATGGGACAGTTACGTATCTAATAAAAATTGTACGTAAGTACCTATTCATAAACTGCTAAACATAGATAGTATGTTTTAGTTGGTAATGGTCTTGTCCGCCATAATGTTATAATCAAAGCAGGAAAGAAAAGCAATAATAGGTAGGTACCTATTGAAACATTTTCAATGGGCGCCGATTACTATAGCGACATAACACATTCTTCTATGAAGAACTAGCCACAACTCCACAAGTAAATCGATTGCGCTCATGTAATCATTACGTGTTTATTACACTTGATTACAGCTATGTATCATAATGTTCTTTGGTACTAATGCTCGCTGAACTTGTACTTATGATGTATGCACAGTATGCACGACGTAGTAGCATGCACCTAAATAAGCACGATAGGTCCAGTTCACATTTGACGGGGTCCGCTAGGGCCGATGCCAGCTAGGGTCGCGGGATGTTCGAAAGAGTTACCGTGGCCCCGGCACAGGCAACAGAAGGAACACGGGTGGGTTTTAGTCAGTAAAAGCCTGACACGCCCTCCCGCTCCGCCAAGAGCGGGAGAAGTCATTTGATGATTTCCCATCCACAAAAAAAAAAGGTCCAGTTCACATAAACACTAGCAGGTATAGGTACTTCGCACTCCCCATCGAATAATAACGGTAATGTGGTAAGTATGTACTACCGCAGTTTTCGTTTTATTGCATATTCGGTGTTTACTTTTTTCGTTTATTTTTTTCATGTCAAAAATATCAGCTGGTCCCAGCATTTACGTTCGAATAACTCATCAAAATGTAGGGAACAGCAAATTTTTTAAAATTTAAAAGCGTCTTCATATCTTTTCATACATTTAACTTCCCTGTGCATGTACTATCGCGATGCCGTGGACGTCCGCGATAATATGGGCACGTTAGAAATCTTAAAAGCGCACAATAGCTTAGTTGCACGACCACAAATCAAGCAAAATGTTACTTAGCGCCTATCGGTGATTTGCCACTTTTTTTTTTTTTTGTGGATGGGAAATCATCTAATGACTTCTCCCGCTCTGGGCGGAGCGGGAGGGCGTGTCAGACTTTTACTGACTAAAACCCACCCGTGTTCCTTCTGTTGTCTGTGCCGGGGCCACGGTAACTCTTTCGAACATCCCGCAACCCTAGCTGGCATCGGCCCTAGCGGACCCCGTCAATAGTGCTGACATCTCTTTGAGGCGCGCGTGGAACACGACGCGCCGTCGACTCGGGCTTGGTCCTTACCGGACGGCGAGCTACCCATTGCTCGCCGTCCGCAAGCCCGCGCCTACGGTGGCCGGGAATCGGCTGCCAATTCCCGACGCCCAGGGCGTCTCCTGCGGCGACTAGGGGCGTGAGGGTGCAAAGCTTGCCTCTCCCTCACGCGTCCCGCCTCCTCCTTCACGAGCATTACTGCTTCGCAGAAGGAGGTGATGGCTGCCCATGTACTCTCGCTCCGTACCATGGCCTGGACCAGGGCCGGACGCGAGAGATCGCCGCCGCCGATCGCTTCCGCGAGGACACGGCGGTGCTCCGCCCAAGCCGGGCAGACCTCCACCGTATGCTCCACCGTGTCCTCCGGGCGATCCACACAATGGTGACACCCGGGCGTTTCCTCCCGCCTTATCCGGAACAGGTACCTCCCGAAGCACCCGTGTCCGGTGAGGACCTGCGTCAGGCGGAAGGTGAGGACGCCGTGGCGCCTCTCCAGCCACTCCTCAAAGAGGGGACTTATCGCCGCAATTGTGGCGTGCCCAGCGCTGGGTTGCGACAATCGCACTCTCCATGCCGCCATGAGATCCTGCCGGAGCTCTGTCCGCCGTGCCGCGATTTCTCGCGGCAACGGAGTTACGCCCCGGCGTCCTGCCTCCTCGCGCCACTCCCACATGTGCGCGAGGACTTTTGCCTCCAGATCCCATGGCGGTAATCCGGCAAGGAGGTTCGCCGCCTCCCCGGAGACCGTGCGGTATCCCCGGGCTAACCGGATGGCCATGACCCTCTGGGACGCGTTCAACCGACGGACCGGTCGCCGCCTCACGGAACGCGCCCACACCGGAGCTCCGTAAAGGGCCATGGACCGCACGACCCCCGCGTAGAGCCTCCGGCAGGAGGCGTTTGGACCCCCCAGATTGGGCAGGAGCCACCCCAAGTGATTTGCCACTTGACTGCTTAATTCGACCAACATTGGTTTGCACTATTTTGGCCCTGTGGATGTGTCAATTGGCTGCCGCAGAGAAAAGCGATGGAATGATTGTGGATGGATTGCGCTGTTCACATGTATGAAAACGCGAATAATGCACCCAGGCCCGGACTTAGACCCATGGCCCCTAGGCACTTGACATTTGAGGCCCCCATCCCATCCCGAAGCCGTTTTGGTAATTTCGCAAATAAAATGCACTAAGTACAGAAAATAAAAAAATATTATAACTACTTACTTTATTATTTTAAACTGGGCAATTTTTTTATCACTACCCAAATTTTCACAGGGTGTTCTACCCATGAATATGAACTACTTTCACTATGGGACCAACTCTGAAATCACGAAAAAAAATCAGCTATTTCTTACAAAAGTTCAATAGAACCAAAATGTATATGTATGAAATACTTAGCTGATTTTTTTTGTCGTCACTTCAGAGTTGGTCCCATAGTGAAAGTTGTTCTTATTCATGGGTAGAACACCCTGTGATTTGGGTAGCGATAAAAAAATTGTCCTGTATACAAGATGTAACATAAATAACGCACAACCTCTTAAGGGATCATTGTACTCATCATTATGAACAACTTTTACTATGGGACCAAACCTGAAATCGCGAAAAAAAAATCTGCTGTTCCCTACATTTTGACGAGTTATGCGAACATAAATGTGGAGCAGCTATTTTTTTTTTTTCGCGATTTCAAAAGTTGTTCATAATGATGGGTACAATGACCCCTTAAGAGGTTGTGCGTTAATCATGTTACACCTTGTATAAATAAACATCAGAAATAACGCAGTCTATGTTTTGTACGTTAGCTGGTTACCGTTACCTAAACGGCAGTGATTAAACGGTGATCTTTCTAAGAGAACTTTGGATGCAAGAGCGAGCGGCGCGAGCTCCTCGGATTAATTAGGTTTATTTTGACTAAGTACTCATACAGTAATAGCCCAAGTAACACATCAAAGCAGTATAACGGCCGACTTACAGCATTTCTGTATCGTTTTCGCATTTTGAGTTAGTTCTATAGTAGCATTACAAACGTTTATACGGCTACTGTAATGCTTATTTGGGCACAAATTATACGGCTTTGGATCCTAAATAGGTTCACAAGAGTTGTTTAATTGCATTACAGACGCATTATATTAACATTATTGTGGTCAAAGAAGGTATCAATCACATTAAAGAAGCATTATTATGGTCAATGAAGTTGCTAATCGCATTACAGATGCATTATACTAGCAATATTATTGATATTGAATATGTTAATTGCATTACAAAAGCATTAGACTAGCATTAGAATGTAGTAAAAGAATGATTGGAGCTGTTTAAGTGTTCACAGTTAGAACTTAAATAAACCCTACAACATTGCAAAAACATTTCTATTACCACGGTACAAATGTTATTATACAATTAACGTTGTAATTTAACTACTTTTTCTCGCAATATAATATGGACGAAGATGGTCGAAACTGAGTGAGTGACACCATATTTGTTTGCATCAAAACAAAATTTATAATACTGGGTAAGTTTTTGACTCTTTTGTTATTTCATGCCTTCAAATATTACTGCGAATTATAGTTTACTGTAAATGTCTATATACGCTTCATTGAAAATTTTCACGCGCCTTCGATATTTTGTGGTTTTGATATAAAATGTTATATAAATATACGTGTAAAATAAACAAAACAATTGTGTATTCGTAGTATATAAAGAATTTTGCATAATTAACATAATAGTATTGGTTGGGCAGTATGCAATTAAGTTATATCATTATTATATAGGTCTATTGCTTTTATAAATAGGTCCGAATGATAATATTTTTTGGTTATAAAATATATGCAAAATGGTGTCGGTCTATAGCAGCCCGGCGAGCCTTTAAAAAGCTTAATTAATGCCACTAGCAGTATAAATACTCACACGTGAACAGTCATTAAGCCAGCTGCCAGAGAGAAGACTTTTGATGAACTACTGTAGTGCCATTGTCTATAAAGTAGTTCTATAAGGGTTCACCAGTATACCAATAGACTTGTTGTGGACTGAAATAGTGCCATTACTTGAACGCAATTTCGGGGATCTTTGAGCAAAAGAATAAAACGCACTAATATCTTTTTTATGGGTGATGCTTTTTAATAATAAAGTTTTTTTTATTTTCAGTAAATTTTGTACTGACCGTACAATGCCGTACAAAATAGTACAAACGATAGAGAGAAGGAAAACAATACTAGTTATTGTACCTTTTTTGTGAGAGGAAAATGGTAACTTGTGGTGGCCGCCTAAAAAGACACACCTACAAATTAATGAAAGATGAGCAATCCAAGCCCGATAAAAAAAATGGAGACTAATGGACCGCAGATTAAAAAGGAACAATATTCGAACATACCAGCTTGCCGAAGCTGAATTATCAATAATGGAAGAAAATTCAGACACAGACGTGAAATGACACAGGCATGGTGGCACCCCGGACGACCGTAGTTCAAAATCAAGAAGTAATGATGGAACAAAGAAGTGACGAAATATGAACTTATTATTTGTGTTTGAGAATGTTTTATAGAATTTAGATAAAATTATGTTCCAACATGCAGGCTGATTTTGTTGTCTGATTATACCCTGAGAGGTGAAATGTACTGGACGACTAACCATCAGACCAACCACAAAAACGTCAAAAAAAAAAAACAGTTGTTTCATACATTTCAGCACAAACTTTTTTTTTCGCGCTTGCGGGGTTGGTCCCGTAGTAAAAGATGTAGTATGACCTACTTAACCCTCAGAGTATGGTCAGAAATAACAAAATTATCCTGTACGTCTTCGCTAAATAAGTCTAATTTGAATTTGTATAATGAATCTATTTTTAATAAGGCAATGATAAGAAAACAAATATATTGAGTTAATTTTCATAAAACAATTCAAACTTGCAAGTGTCATTGTTTATTAAAGTTATACACAATGGTTAAAACACTCGCATGTTAGGATTTGTTTACCGTCTAATAATTAAAATCCTAATCAAAAGAAGCTAGAGTAAAATTGAATTTGTCATTTTTCTCATCTTAGGTTTGTCTAGGGAAGTATGATTGACAAATGATTGATTTAAATCTTATCATTTTGGAATGACGGTTCAGGCATACTTCTTTTTTAAATTTTGATTCTTTAAAAGGTTAATTTTCATTAAAAAAATTATAACATGCAAATGAAATTGTTAATTACCCTGAAATCTACATAAATAAAAAACTTAAGTACTTAAAATAACGTTTTTTATTGGTACGTATGCAATAGTGGTATCAAATATAAGTATTCATGATGATGCAAACATACTAATTTACGTAGTAGGTCTCAAGATCAAGGACAATATCACAATTGCTACCATCATCATTTTCTACTTTGTAAATGTGAAGATTTTATGGGATATGTAAACAAATCTTAATTTCAACTATGTCGTTGACAGTCAATACATATCTGTCATAGATTCACAATACATATCTGACAGAGTATTGGCCAAAATTCTTTCTTTGAGCTTTTAAAAATTGGCAAACCGTCAAAATTGAAATTTAAGATATAATTTCTGGAACATCTGTCCAGTTTTCCAATAGCAAAGTTAATTTATTAGTAATTCCGTTTTACCAATATTCATCCCCTTCAATTTTTTTTATATTGACAAATCTAGGTGTTTTTAAAATGGTCCTTGGATCCATAGGTAATATTTCCGGAATCAATCCATTCATAATTTTCGCGAGACCTTTTAACGCTACTTGATTAATATTCCTTTCAATAGCCCATCTTTTTATATTTTCACGAAATGAAGAACATTTTACATATTTATCAATGCCATTGTCATCTTCACTTTCGTCGGAGCTCTCGAGTCTTACATTTTCAGTATCAAGCGGACAGGAATAAACACGATTTTGTTGAATATTCTCATTATTCGTAATAAAAGATGTTTTAAAAACACGAGGATTCTGTATCGTGTGTATTTCCAATGTTGACAGGTCCTACTTGATTTTGGTGACCTACGGAACCTTTTTAATATCGCTACAATTCACTTCACACGAATCGTTTTGTTTGCATTGATCGCATTCGAAGACGTCATAATTCTTGCTTGTTCTTTTGATATTTTTCGCCTGAATCCTCCGGTTCTTACTATTATTTTAAACGATTTTTTCAACATTTTGTGAAACAAAATGCTGCACTTATTTTTATCTATATTAAATTACACGTACAATGAAATCACAACTTAATTTTGTTATTAGCATATTATATTTGTTATACACATACGGATAGACAACACACACAGTTAATCTAATAATATGTAATATCTATTCGTCCAACATAAAAATTGCTGTTGTTTTGTTCATCATATAATATGTGCTTTTCCCCAATAGGTATGGGCGACAAATGGTTTTACGAATACAGTAAAATTAATATATATATACAGCTTTACGCATTACAATAACTCACGTTTATTTGATTAAAGAGCTGTTAGATGTACAACAGAACCCAGTTGATCTTTAAAAATGCAAGCATTACATTGACTCACGTTTATGCTGTTCAGCAGTACTAAGCTTTTACTTACCACTTAAAAGTGCTATTACACAAAAAAGGGCACAAAAAACAGCTAAAAGCTCTATAACGGATTTACGTGGCATCATAATGTTTCATGTTTATGCTATTAAACGGCATTAAGCATTTATTTACTTCTTAAAATGCTATTGTAGATCCAAATGCACTAAAACTAGCTAAAAGCCGTACAGTTGCGTTGTGATTTGCTGCACTAAAACTAAAGGCTTTACAAAAGCATTTTAATATGCCATTATCCAACCGTTATAGGTAGGTAATAGGTAATACGGGCTGGTGTCCGCAACTCCACGTCAATGCGCGTATTTTGCGTGATGGGTGGGAAAATCGATTATTCGATCCACCCCAGCTCCTCAAGGAAGGCCAGCAACGCCTTGGTGTTACCGACAATCTCACGTAGGGTACCTGGGTCACCGAAGTACTTTGCCCTGTATGTGGCGAGCACTGGGCAGTTTAGTAGCACATGAGCTGCTGTCTCGTCGTCCTCCATGCAGGCCCTGCACAGCGGACTGTCTGTGACTCCTATGACAAAGAGGTGTTTATTAAATGACCCGTGGCCAGTGAAGGCTGCTGTAATTATACGCAGCAACCGTTATATAGTGTAAATAATCATAATGGTTATGAAATGCTAATATAAAGCGTCAAGATGCTCGGTGAACTTATATAAGAGTTGATACGGACCTTAAGTTCTACATAAATTTATTATTCGTTTATTAAAATGCTTTCTGTGTTACTTGGGAGGTGTTGCTTTGTCGACTATGCAGAAAAGTAGAGGAATTAAGAGAAATTTTAATTCAGGAGCGAGCGCATCAAGCTCGATACCCCAGGCTCGATACTCGTCAGACAGGCATACCTGCACCCTATTGCGTATCACACTATCAATCACAATCTGAATGATTTTGAAGCAAATTGATAATCCATTGCTTCATATGTTCGAAAAATTTGTCTGCTCAAAAACGTAAATAACGCAGTGAATGTCGTTGAACTGTCAAAATGAAACAGATTCCTACTGTAAGTGTCCCGCTAGTCGGGTTAGCTGGAAGGTCCTTAGGCTGGCTGGGTCCCTAGGCACCAAGAGATTGTTGAAAGCGTTGGTTTATGGCCCGTCGAGGTGTTCTACGAAAAATACTTTCAGCATCAGATAACGGCACCGCTGTTATTGGGGCAAACCGTTAGATAACTGAATGTTTTGGCGACTCAGTACAAGATTTTGCTGCCAACAACCAGTGTGAGTGGAGCTTTATTCAGCCTGCGTCGCCATTTATGGGAGGCTGTTGGCTGTTGGGAGCGGCTTACACGCGCCGTGAAGACAGCTCTTCAAGTGACATTGAGGGAAAGAGCCCTAAGAGAAGAGCTGCTGCACACGCTTCTTTTAGAAGCCGAACTCGAGGCCATTGTCATATGTTACTGCAAACGACGAATACCAATGCCTCGCACCTTTCCATTTCCTAATAGGAAGCTCATCAGGTCAACAATTACCTGGCCCACTGGGCGGCTGTGTTCGCTCATTGAGAAAAGAGTGGCAAAAGGCTTTACGTCTCTCCGAGATTTTTGGTGTGAATGACCCAAATAATATGTAAAGTTTGGCTAGCGAGTCGCGGCACAAGGAAATGGCGGCAAATTTTAATCTTCAGGTAGCAGGTAGCAACATCAAATGTAGTCTGAAAAAGAAACGATTTGATACTCTTGTATTTTTATATTAATTAGCTTGTTGAGTAGGAATCAATCAAAGGCACATCAGTTTCTTTACACTTTTTATTTCAATTTATATTGTAGGTAAACCTATCGTTGTAAAGTTTCATCAAATATTCTGATTCCGAGTTGATGTCATTTGTTTTGTTTTGTTTTTGAGCATTTTTTAAAAAGTTTTAATTGTACAGATGCCAGCGCATCAAGCTACTACAATCTGCCAAATTTCTTTAATAGATTTTCAACTTTATTGCTTAACATTAGGTTAAAGATTGATAGAGAAAATTTGACAGTTTCGGGTAGCTTGATGGTGCTGGCGTCCGGCGTCCGTACATTTAATTTTTTTTGCGTCATTAAAGCCATCTAAAAATATACAAAAATATTTATTTCAACTAAATATTGTGTCGGAGCTGTCTCACTCTTCTTTTAGGTGGTAGGGTAGCAATGACGAGATTAAAAATAGAAATAAAATACTTAAATCTAGAAACAAGTAAGCGTAAGGTAAGACTGAATAACAATAATTCAACTAACTAAATATGTAGGTATGTAAATATAGTATTTTTTGGAAGATATTATAACGTATTTAAAAATAAAATTTAGAGGTACGTAGGTACTTACGATGTCTAGGCGATGAAACTATCGTCTATTATGTAAAATGAAGTAAAAACATATTTTATGTAGGTACTGAAAAGTCCCTCTAACAAGAAAAAAATATAATAATTGTCAACATGTTTTGGTAAGACTTACCCGATGCCGAAACTTTCTTTTGACCGATACAAGTATAAATGAAGAATTTGAATAAATAACTTGTGACACGACTCGCTGGCCAAACTCTACCTATTCTCAAAACAAAGAAGCAGCATGGAGGCGGAGACTGTAATTTGGCAGTTGATGACGATATCCTTGTCGTAGGTCCTGATATACCCCGAGGAGTGTGGCCTATGGGGTCGTGCGTGTGGCTGACGTGCTCACCACAGCCGATACACTGAAGAGGCCTGTCAAAAGGTTGGCTTGACTTTACTCCAGCAGTTGTGTAGCTGCACTCCACGGGCGGATGGTTGCGACCTTTTTACTTTCTATATGTTTTATATTATTTTCAAATATTTGACTTTGTTCTTTTCTTTATACAAATAAATAAAATTGAAGTGTCTGTTTGTAATGTCAAAATAACATCTTTTTTAATAAATGCATGAAAATATAACTTAATTATAATAAAAAAAGCAATTTTTAAAATTTTTGTCTGTCTGTCTGTTTGTTCCGGCTAATCTCCAAAACTGCTGGACCGAGTTCGA
Source organism: Fissipunctia ypsillon (assembly GCA_947568875.1). Lineage (NCBI taxonomy): Eukaryota > Metazoa > Arthropoda > Insecta > Lepidoptera > Noctuidae > Fissipunctia > Fissipunctia ypsillon. The sequence continues at coordinate 23,575,755 of OX387654.1, forward strand.
CGGGACTTTCACCCGCATATAGCTGATATTATAAGGAGTAACTTAGGCTACGTTTATTTTAGCAACATCATTAGGGTTCCGCGCAAAAAAGCTAAAACCCATGAAATTTTGAATAAAAAGTCGGATTTCAAAAATTCTTTTTGCATTCGGTAGCTCAATTCTCGAAGACAGTTATAGGCTATTTAACGTCACGCTACGACCCTTAGGAGCCGAGCAGAATGAAAAAGTCAAAATTATGAACAAAAAGTCGGATTGGAAAAATTCTTTTTGCATTTGGTAGCCCAATTCTCGAAGACAGTTATAGGCTATTTTACATCACGCTACGACCCTTAGGAGCCGAGCAGAATGAAAAAGTCAAAATTATGAACAAAAAGTCGGATTGGAAAAATTCTGTTTGCATTTGGTAGCCCAATTCTCGAAGGCAGTTATAGGCTATTTTACATCACGCTACGACCCTTAGGAGCCGAGCAGAATGAAAAAGTCAAAATTATGAACAAAAAGTCGGATTGGAAAAATTCTTTTTGCATTTGGTAGCCCAATTCTCGAAGACAGTTATAGGCTATTTAACAATACGCTACGACCCTTAGGAGCCGATCAGAAAGAAAAAAGTCAGAAAGAACACTAAGCGAATACGAAGTACCTATATATTCTTAACTGAAGGTATAAGTCGGGTAGAATTTAATATGAGTTTTGATGCAGTCACACCTATAGAAAATTTTAATATGGTAAATAAAATGATCAACAAGCCTTCTGCGGGTTACGATGAAATTCCCTTAACCATAATCAAAGATAACATAGACTTATTGGCGACTCCACTAGCATCTCTTTTCAATGAATGCATCGAGGAAAGTCTGTTTCCCGATCAGTTCAAATTCGCACGCGTGCTTCCAGTTTTCAAAAAAGGATCAAAGACGGACCCTGGCAACTACAAACCTATTTCTCTCTTGTCTATATTATCAAAAATATTTGAAAAGATAATGAAGGATAGGCTCATTAAACATTTAATGATGTATGGTATCCTAAATGCCCAACAGTTTGGTTACCAAGCACCGTTAGGAACCACCGATGCTATTGAGGCGTTGGTAGATGAAGTTATTTGTAATTTGAATAATAAACATAGAGTAGCTGGTATATTCCTAGACCTCAGTTCTGCCTTCGACACAGTAGACCATGGTATTCTACTAGCTAAGTTGGAACATTATGGCATACGGGAAAATGTGTTGGAGTTATTTGCCTCTTATCTGCATAACAGACGGCAGAATGTAGACATAAAATCGGTGGTAGATGGAGAGGAAAAATTTTATAGATCTAATCTAGTAACGGTATGCCGTGGTGTTCCTCGGGGATCCGTCCTTGGTTCAATCTTCTTTATTATATTTTTAAAGGATTTACTGGAGTATATTAAAAAACGTGTAAAGGACACAAAAACTAATAATATTTGCTGACGACACAAATGCGATAGTTGCTGCAGACGATATACTGGAATTAGAATCTAAGATCAATGCTCTCTTGAAAGCTTTTGAAAACTGGTTCAGTACTAATAATTTGAAACTTAATGTAAATAAAACAAAGTGTGTCTTATTTAAGCCCACGGTACGAAATAACGTTAAGTTGGATATTGTATCTTGTGGCAACAAGCTCGAGATAGTTGATAGTGTCAAGTTCTTAGGTGTGCACATTGATGCATTGTTGCATTGGAAGGTTGAGACATTGTCTATAACTAAGTCTATTAGCTCGGCATGCTATGCGATTAGAACACTAAAAATGTGTACTTTGCCTTGGTGGAGTCCAGGCTAAGGTACAGCATTGAGTTTTGGGGCAATAGCTACAAGTACAACATACAAATGGCATTCGTGATTCAGAAAAGAGCTCTAAGGACTATGCTCCGCCTGAAACAGACGGAATCATGTAAAGACGATTTTATTAGCTTAAAAATTTTGACAGTGCCATGCCTTTACATTTTAGTGTTGCTAACCAGCTTAGTTAAAAATTTGCACAAAATTGAGACTGATGAGCAAAGACAAATTAGAGCTAGCACATGTAGAAAAGATTTGCCCAACACTATTCAACCGAAAATAAAAATTGTCAAACATAGCCCGAGATATCAGTCTGTATTTTTATACAACAAGTTACCCGTAGAATTCAAAACCATATACAGTGTTAACTTATTTAAAACAAATTGAGGACCTATTTATTGGGGAAAGGCTATTACAGTATCAATGAATTCCTAGATGACATGTGACATTGTAACTTATTATTGATTTTATTACTTAGACATTTATTATTTATGATCTATTTGTACTCGAATTCTTAATTGACCGTTATTGTTTTTATTGACTTTTCTAAACGTATTTAATGAATTTTATTTTAATTGCAATTGTAATATGTTATTTTTTAAATTTTCTACAAAATGTACTTATATTGTTATGAAATAAATTACTTATGACTTACCTAATAGCGCGGGCGGGCGATTAAACGCGACAGCACAGATTACTAGATAAATCACTCCATACAAAATTTTCAACACCTACTACTATAATAGCCTACATCATCGAGTCGCTAGACGCTGCGAACGAAAATGTACCTAACCTTACAAACGTAAAATGAGTTTTGCTTTGTAGCTGCGCGCCGCGTGGTTATTGTGAATTGCCCGGGCCGCCTTTTTCGATAAAGATGTCAGTAGGTATTTGTAGTATACTTTATGAAAATAATATAAAATAAAATGAATTGTTTTTTAATGTTTTAGCATGTTTAATTGTTAAAAATACTTATGAAATATCGAGGAATCTTTTTATGCTAGGTAAGTATTTAATATTAACCACACCCTGAAACTGCAGTTGTAAGACAAGTAAGGCACACAAGTTGCGTACGAACGCAACTTGTAGTACCTAAGTCTATAGTCTAATCAGTGACGAACCACTCCGCATGGCCACGAATAACAAAGAAATACGAAATGGAGGAAACTGAAAATACGATTAATTGATTTGTTCGTTCATTTACACAATTAGCGTTATAGGTAACTACTATGCTTCTACACTAAGAACAAACCTGCGCTTGCGTCATATTGTGACGTCATGCACGCTTTTCTAAGAGTTGCACGCTTTTAAATAAACAATAATCATATGAACATAACATTAGCAAGATAATAACGATAATAAAAAACGGTAAAACGGTATTGAAAATTAATTTGCACAAAGTACATTTTTGCTATACGGAATTTTCAAATGACAGTTGACAAATGCAGGGCATTGATCTTTCTATTCTTATCCCAGACGCATAGTAGAAGTAATTACGTACCTACCAATAAAATACAAAACACGAAACATGCACGTTTAAACAATTTACCTATTTAAAAACGATAGTAAAACTATATATATCAGCAGGTAAACTGAAAAAAGATAAATTTTTATCTCTTCTGTTGCTGGATCTACATCCATCAACTACACATAATACACCAGAACCAGCCATATCATAAGAATTTGAAACTATATATGCGTACGTACGCGCCTCGCGGCTGTCGGCTACACTCTGAGAAATGGGCTGCGTGCGGCCCGGCTGCCGGTAGGTAGTTAGCGCGCGTAAGTACATGATTTATCTGGTAATCTGTGGCGGCAGGTCGGGGACGAGGGAGTTTTATTAAAATGTGGCTGTTATTTCAGTATAGTAAGAAAGTATAAACGGCACTTATAACAGAAAAGCAATTTTTAACATTTTTGTCTGTCTGCCTGTCTGTTCCGGCTAATCTCCGAAACGACTGGACCGATTTTACTGGCAGATAGCTGATATTACGGGGGGTAACTTAGGCTACTTTCATTTTAGAAAAATAATTAGGGTTCCGTGCAAAAAAATTAAAACCCATGAAATTATGAACAAAAAGTCGGATTTGAAAAATTCTTTTTGCATTTGATAACCCAATTGTCGAGGATAGTTATAAGCTATTTAACATCACGCTAAGACCCTTAGGAGCCGAGCAAAAAGAAAAAGTCAGACAGAACTTTAAGCGAAAACGAAGTAATAGCGCGGGCGGGCGATTCAACGCGACGGTTGGCGACGAGTCGGGGAACGAGGGAGTTTTATTAAAATGTGGCTGTTATTTTAGTATATTGTTTTTCTTACGACATCCACGCGAACGAAGTCGCGGGACATAGCTAGTTATAAATAAAATAGGTACAGAGATCTCTATGTTTTGCCGTTAACGGCGTACAAATATCAAATACAAAATTTTTACAATTTAACAGAATTTTGGTTAAAATTTAATGACAAGTAAAATCAAAGCTAAATTATATCCTAAAACAAAGTTAACAATATTGCAACAAAATTTTTTTTTAAATTTTTTTTTATTTGAGATAGGTTTGCTCTCGACTATAAAATTAATAAAATTCTCTGTTTCGAATATATAAAATTTTATAAACATAATAACATTTCTGATACTTTATATATGTATTAAGTATAAATATTAAATTTAAATATATTTTCAAATGCCAAACATAATCATAAATTAAATACTAGGAATTAAGAAACATTCTTAACGCACATATTTATCCACATATCTAGCATTATTTTCTAGGTATTCATTAATGGAATAATATGCCTTCAGTGTTAGAAAATTATTTAAATATTTTTTTAAATCATTTAGCTCATGTTTTTCTCATAGAGGCTTCGGGATTTTAATATAAATTCTGGGTGACATGCCTAGAAAACTTTTTGTATAGGATGCTGTGTTGTGTGTGTTTAAAATTAATGTAAGTTTGACTTCTTTAATACCGCTGTCTCATAAATATACATACTGGTAGGGTTAACAACTTAAACTTTTTGAAAAATTCCAAGCAACTATCAGTTGATTTTAAGTTGAAGCCAGATCGTAAACATTTCTTCTGTGCCTTGAATGCAAAAGTTTATCTGTAAAGTTTGCCCAGTATACGAGGTGGAGATGACAATATAACAATAAATTAAACTTCATATGCCTAATGACGTTCCCAGTCTGCATACAAAAATTCAATCAAATATATCCATTAATTAAGTCACTGGACATTATTTTTTATTTTTATGATTTTCTACATGATGTATCTGTTAATAGGCCAGCGCCGAAAGGTTAAATACATCTGCAGTAATCTGCATCTGTTAAAACACAACATGTTGCCAGCTCGCTACTTCAATAACCTTCGCCAAATTTGTTTTAATATTATTATACTTGAGGCATAAGAGTCATAAAGCGTGTCATCAGAATTAGACAAGAAAATAATGCATGCGGAAGTTATTACTAGAAATGTTACGCACTCATGACAATCGAAAATTAAGTATGTGCGAAAGGGATAGATGATAATAGTTCGTTTGTTTCTACTTCGCTTTTTTGCCGAAACCTGCAAAAAATGTTGTAGTTCAGTATGTCGCCACCATCCTATGACGTCGTACGCGTCATTGTAAGCGCACCTTTGAAGCGCCCGCGCGCCGGCCCCGCTCGTTTGTTTATGAAATTGTGATTACCTATTGTAAAATGTATTGTGCGAAATTGAACGCTTTATGACAGGACACTTAACGTAGTAATAGGTACCTAGTTAAAATTGTTAAGTGAATTGTGCCAAATTAGACGCTTAGTACTTACATAGTGTGTAATCTAATCTTTTATTTTTAATAACAATGCCTCATTTTATGTAGTTACACAGCTTCGGAGTAGATCACCGGACCTTACGCCATTGGATTTCTTCTGGTGGGGTCATGTCAAAAATGAAGTTTATTCAACAGACGTTGATATCGTTGATGATTTAAGAGACAGAATAATTATATCTTTTAATAAATTAAAACATATGGCCGCTAATGGGGACCTCTTATCAAGAGTTAGAAATAACCTTTTAAGACGGTGTAATTTGTGCGTTCGGGTTCATGGCGGATATTTTGAAAATTTGAAGATTTAATGACTAGGGACTAGCTAAGTGATTGAACAGTGATTGTGATTAATCATTACTCGAGGGTGACTGTGACTATTCGGTTAATAAATCTGTGATTCATAATCGTTTTAATTGAACATTAATAATATTAAATATGGCGCTATAAGACCACGCCGGCGCGCGTCTCGTCAACGCAACACACCACCGATACACAATACACATGACAGCGCGCTGTTGCCACTCTTCTCACAAGTCAGTGAACCAATATTTAAATGGTGTTCTATTTTGTTACACTTTTATGCTATTTAATTTGTTAAAAAAAAAAACACTTTTTTAATTTCAACGTGAGGATTTATTTGATAGTTCCTAAATATTCTTATGCATTAGTATTACTAGTGTTTTCATTTATTGTTGTATTGTCGTATCCACCTCGTATAATTCCAAAGCGTAATGTAGATGCTACGTAGGCATTGTACGCTACTAGGACGACGGGCTCGTTTACTATTTTTCTCAAGTTACAGAGAGCATAAGAGTACTGATTTGATTTTTTGCAAATAATTTCTTTATTTGTTTTCCAAGATAGATACCTACTATCTAAATGCGGATTGCGGCCCAAAAAAAATTGTCGCCTTTAAGAATTTTAGTTGCAATGGCGTCGTAGCCGGCATTTTTTGTGTTTTTTAGTGAATTAATCTCTTTGAATATTTCGAAGGAATCAGTCGGTGCCATAAATATGGATTTTGAATAATGATTTATGTAAGTCAGAATTTATGCCCGGTTGATGGCAATAGGCTCGCCCCCTATTACATGGGACTTGAAACATAACTGGCGAAATGTGGGTGTACTATAGGTACACTTCTGCCTAACCCTTCGGGGATAACAGGCGTGATGTTATGTTATTTATGTTTGAGAAACGATTACTATTATTTTTTTCATTGCTACTTTATTTATTAATAATCAGGCGCGACGCGACTCTGGTGGAACAATTTCTATGAACACTTAATTGAAATAGTTCTACCAGTTTAAAAGTTACAGAATATGGTGACAGTCACACTTAAAGCCTATCATTTACCCATATTAAAATAACTCGTTTCCTTCGTCGGCTCCAATAATTAGTGACTAAGGATGAGCAATGATACCTGGTTGCCCCCAATTACCAATTTACATAAAAATCACCAGCTTGCATACTAAACACGGCAAAACTTAATTAATATTACCTATTCAAATTATGACGCTAGCATACCTATAATCACGTGAAACTGATTCGCGAAGGCCGTTCTCCGGAACTTGAGGAAGCATCGAATTACGCGGGAACAGTCGTCCTTAGCGTTACAACTTACAACGTTGCTCAATGGAAGGAAGCGTTGTCGTCGATGTTGAGGTAATGCCCGTCAGTAATGGAGCGGTCACCGCGAAGTGCGGGCGTGCGTCCCCGGACTGGAGCCAGCATGGGCCAGTACCACACACTCAGGTAGGAGCTGGTGGCACGCGCCAATGGTTCGCGTCTTGCATGTGTGTTGTGTTGCGATAGCGTGGCGGTTGGTAAGGGAGGTAGGTGCCTCCTTGAGCGGCGGAGGTAAGTACACATGTGGTGCTGTGTTGTGAAATGAGGACTGGCCTTCTGTTGGTGACAACTTCCAATCAGTTCAATTTTGGTAGACAGCTAGTAGATCCGGATACGTCAGGGTTTGACTGGTTTTTGGTTTTGAAAGTGATACTACAATATCATTTCTGAGTCAGAAGTTGATTTGTGGTAAGCCCAATGGGGTTGTTGGGTCTGTTACCTATGTTTGAAAAATATATTATCACACTGCAATTAAAACCTTTGTAGAACGTAACAGTTTCACATTTTATAAGTTAGTAGCACTGATACCATGTTCTGCAACATGATACTACTGCATCATTATTGTTCACAAGAGCGTGGGTTCAGTTCCCATGTCGCGCAGTGTTTTTGGGTACATAACATAATCAGCAGTGACGACGATATCTTGTTTCTACCTTTCAGGGAAATCAGATAAACGTGCGATAATTTAAACAACATTTTCGCATAAGCTTTTTTAGTTTCGGATCAAAAAGCCGACGCGAAAATGTTGTTAATTTTCGCACACGTGCGTAAATCAGTGGCGAAAATCTTGTTTTAATGTGAGGAAGCTCACCCGCAGCTTTCGTAACTACTTATCTACACTCATCTATCTGCCATCCAATCTATACATTCGCACATTGACCATTGGCCATGACCGTACCAATATAACGACGAGCTCACTGTTGTTTTCCAAAATACGAAGATACACATGAACTCTTGTTTTCGACTCAGTAGGTTGGGTATTAGCCTATAAGGCCCCACTGCCCAGTATAAGGCAAAGCCCTCCGTTCCCTCCTCCCACTTATCTCCACCTATCGCTGTCTGTGGCCAATCTTTAAGAAAAAGAGTAGAGTTCGTCCCGTCATCGCCTCCAGCCCCTTCAGCCCCTCCAGCCCCTCCAGGGTCTATCTTCTATTTCCTATCCGCTTTCGTCCGCAACAATGAGCTACTCGCTTTTGTTTTCGTTCAATATTTTGTTGTTACAATAGTCGAGCTCGACCTCACCTACACAACGTGCATCAGTTCCGACTATTGTCATCGTTGATAATTAATCGATCATCGATGCGATAGCCTCCTTATATCCAACATGCTCCAGAAGTCCAGACCGACCATAGTAAAGAAAGATGGTAAAGCTTTGTAAGTGCCGTTTTGTATATTGTAGTCTGTGCCCTATTCAGTCAGCGAAAAACTTCGCGATGATCTTCACATCGAGTACTATCGCAAGTTTGTCAGCCATTGTTCTTCTTACAATATTATTCTGATACGTTATTGTTTTATTTTCCGTGTTATGTTATAGTTGATTGATTGATATTTTCCAACGCGGTTCCATTGTATTCAATGAGCTGAACGTCCACTGGTCCGCACCGGCCGTAACGCACGCACAGCACGCAACGGGTTTGTTATATGAAGAAATGAACCGAGCCCTCGGTGCGGGCGGTACCGATAGTGGACGCAGAGCTATATGAATTCATACAAAGCAAACCAAAACTCGTTGCGTGCCGTGCGTTGCGCTGCGGCCGGTGCGGACCAGTAGACGTTTACCTTTTACAATAGCTACTTCTGTGTCTATTGACGTTTCCTCATTGTCATTGATATTAATTCGGAAGTGAATACGTGTCAAAGAATTATTAGCACAATACAGAGACGCTGTTTATCTCACGCGAGTTTTGTTTTTGAAATGACCAACATTATTTACTCATTTGCACTAGAAGCATCAACACTATTGCAAAGCAACACATATTAGCGCCATGCTTAGTTAATTACTTGCGTGTGGTCACTTGCCCGGCCATTGCCCAGACACCATAGCGAACAGCTAATTGGTTGGTCCTCGAGCATATTACTTAGAATCAACTGCAGCTACTGATACCGTCTCCGGATAAGGCGCACCTACCAACGTCCTACCTATTACGCTTTTTGTGCTCGGTTACACTAATCGTCCATTCATCCCGGTCCTGCGAGGTGTTACAATAAACTTATCAGGAAGACATCCATTTGTAACAGCATGTTATTAAAACATTAGTTTTTAATTCACGGAACTTCTCATCATCGCATTCAGTTCTTATAAATTATTCTGAATGAGAAATAGGAATAGGGGGGGTAGGGGTTGAAGTAGGAATGTTTCCAATTAGGATTTAAATGATTGGAAATGTTTCATAATGACTTATAACTGTTAGGCCCTGTAGCCCTGCACGCGACTACAAGGAACCCACCGGCACCTCTAGTACCTCTACCTACCATGTGACCGGCTTTGAGGGATATCACCGATGTCCGCAATTGTCGAAAGCGCTGTTCAAGGGTGCACGCGAGTTGTGTTTTTGCATCTTGTCTAGTAAGTAGGTTCAGTCCTAGTATCCTCGTAATTAAGTGTTCTTTTAGAAATTCGTTGATTTAGTAGGTAATCAAACGAGAATTCTTCCACGGCCTTGAATACACGTACCCTTTTTGTTTTGTAAACTTCGCTGCAATCATTGAGTAGAGAGTATCCGAGTATCACTGAATACTTATAGTGCAGCAGGATGTATTCTTTTACAATGTCAGGTTATTACGTATTCATCTATTCATAGCTTCCAAATATTTATTCATAATATGTACATTGTGCATTGATTATTTCCTTACATGGAACCAATGAAACATGTAGTTTTGTGATTGTGACTTGGGCCTGCTCAACACATCACTCGATTCTTATCTCTTTTTTCGTCGTCGTAATAATTCATATTTGTGCTTCAGTTAAAATAATCAATCATCATTCTCCTGCATTGATCACAATTTATTTGCGATCGATGCACTGTACTGCTCTTCTTCTGCTGTACTGAAGTCATGGAGCAAATTATTTGTCGCATTTACAACCTTAATTTTCTGGAAATGGTGAATATCCAAACCTAAAGATAGACCCTAAACACTATATCAACAACCATACAAACAATAGTTTAATGAAGCAGCTAAAGGAAAAAATAACAATGCATTAATCGTAGTTTGCAAAATGCTAAGAAATTAGAACAATATGGTAATCCGAGGAAATTTAGGTACGCATGACCGATGTTTAGGGACGTAATAACAAATTTACATAGACTAGTGCAGTGCTGGTAAGTTCTCGATGTAAGCACGACATTCGTGTCTGTCAATTCTCAAATTGCGATTTCAGGGCAACACTGCGTCGGACAGGAAAAGGATGTAATAAAAAACTACATACAAGTTACATGCTCATACATCATTCTGTCACTACGATTGATTGAAATTACGAAAAGTGATTTCTGTAGTTGCTGTTTATTTAAATAGAAAATTTCATATTTTTGAGTTTCCTGCCTGAGTACCTACCTAGGTGGTATATTATCTAAATCTTCAGTTTAGTCATCATATTAGCTTATTTACGGCACTTTCAACTTGAGTGTGCAATCATAACATTAAGGATGAGCCAGATTTCAGTAATTTTGTTAAAAAACTACCTCAGTGTGTGGCTACTGCAAGTCTCTAAATGCGATATGAATGGCTAGATTTTCCAAACAGAAACTTCGCCGGATAAACGCTCCCGGCTCATCATGTTTCTAGTGTTTTTCTTGTTCTTGTATTAGAAACTAATTGAATTATTGCGCGCGAGCACGTTACTAGCTATCATTATAGCATATTCTACTTAGTTTGATTTCAAACTCGTTAATTAACCCTTTAACCGCCTACGACGGATTAATCCGACAAATATTTTCGTGTCCATTTCGCCAGGGTCGTATATTTACGACCAAATATCGTAATGATTCAAGTTGCCCGGCCTGGGGGCACGACAACTGATATGAAGTCGGGCGGTTAAAAGGTTAATCAATGTAAATCAAAGAAAACACATACCAACGACAGCCCCATCAATTATTTAGTTTATAACTGTCACCGCCTCGTTGGTCTAGTAGTCGCGAGCGCTACTGCTGACCATGAGGTCCTGGGCTCGATTCTCAGGTCGGGCAAAGTGTTATTGGGTTTTTCTATCTGGAATTTCTCAGTAGCAGCCCGAAGTCTGGATTTGTGCCCGGTAGATGGCAATAGGCTCGCCCCCTATTACAATGGGACTTAAACATAAGTGGCAAAATGAGGGTGTACTATAGGTACACCTCTGGCTAACCCTTCAGGGAAACCAGGCGTGATGTTATGTTATAACATTCAACGTACGATTGTGAAAACCGTTTCTTCCAAGTTGGTCGCAGGTACTTGGCTATTTAGTACCTATTAGCGCAAGGTGCGTTCGTCACATGCAAGTTTGATACCATGCTCACAATTTGTCGATTTGCCATGGATACTAGGATAGATTATAAACTATCGAAAAATAATGCGTTAAATTTGTAAAGCGTTTGTTGCAGTTCACAATTTTTCGATAGTTTATAATCTCGCGAGATAGATTATACCTAAACTAACGAAGATCATAATCATAGGGTGACATAACAAATGACCAATATTGTAAGTTGATAAAATGATTTCGTTAATGACGTATCAGAATTGCGCACGCGTTCAACTACAGGCATTTACAGTTTGAGTATTCTAGTTATTGCATCACCTGTTCATTGGCAACCTGTTCGATACTGTAGCGCATCAATAAGTGCACTATTGTCTGCCCCTCGAAAGACCTATGTAGGTCTGTCAAATGAAATAGTCATTACATTCCGGTGAAACGTTTTATTAAATTTCTGATGCGTGAAACCGTAAGAACGATTTTCCAATCAGAAGTTTGTTAAACATTACAGAATAAATGATGTGTCGTCTGTAACGCTATCATAACATGTCCGAAATACAATTGATTCATCAGTGTGTGTATTATCTAAACATAAATTATGATACAATTTATATAATAACACTCGTAGCGCTTGTACGCAGGCACTATGTTTGATAACACGCCCATTGTCTGCAGCGCGGCACTGCCGCACGTCAGTCGCGCATCACTTCAGATACGATCAATCGCATCAGTCGCAGCACTACCGTCGCGATATGTCGTCTGGGTAAGCAGGCGAGAGCGCAGTACATCGCACTACGTATCAATTCGGATTTTCGCTTTTATCAAATACTTGTATTCTCCTAACATCAGGCGCCGACACTCTCACAGCAAGAGTATTTTTAAATAATTTTTCATGATTAACATCCAAAATGGTGTCGAACACTAACGTTTTTCGAAACGCTCACTCACCGTTAATTTTCTCCGTTTCAGGTCATTCGTGATTTCCTTGGCAATCGCGATAACAATAACACGATCACTAGCCAGTGGTTTCACTATAGCCCGGGGTAATTTGGACTCACCAGATCTGGAAACTGGAGAGAGCAAACAGCTGGAAGTGAGATACGATTTGAAGACCTTACATGATAATGAGACAATCTATAACAACAAGACGAAAGAAGATTCAGATTCTACTGTAATTGCAATCAACAACACCAAAAATAATAATGATCAAAGTTACAGCGATGAAAAGCTTAATGAGAAACCGCTGATTGTCAACGAGACTGCTGATACACGAACAAAAATATCTGAATATAACAAAATCGAAATTCCATCCGATACAACGATAATAATATCGACCGAAACAGCTAGTTCTGCCACTACAACACCAAGCACAAGTCAAACTACTAGCATAGAAACTGAGAGAAGTCAAGATCTTTCAACTACATCTTCAGTTCAAACTACATTTACTACTGAATCTGAAATTGAATATTCAACTGTTACGAATAAAATTGAGGAAAAACATATCAAAGAAAATGAAACAAGATTACCAGAAGTTCAGAATTATACAGGAGATATTACTTCTACTGCAATACCAGGCACAAATAACGTGAATAATAATGATGCAGATAAATCTGAAAACAAGATCAATGATTTTAACAACGATATTAACAATTTGAACACTGCTATAACAACTATTGCTGATTCTGAAAGTAAAGTTACAACCGAAACTTCTTTTTCTGATCAGAAAGCTGATGAAACAAATATTAAAGAAGCAAGTACGATAGCAAAGACTGACGGATCGCTTGATGCATCTACGACTGCTTCATCTGAGTCAAAGACAGATGTCATACTAGAAAAGGCCTCGACAGAATTGACGACAGAGACCTCTACTGCTGAAGTTTTTACCACCGACTTATATTCACCTACGTTACCGCCTTGGAAAAAATATACAACGATTGATAGAAAACGCACAAGCACTGAATTCACCACAACAACAGATAAAGATATGGAGCGAGCAGAAACTGCGCTAACTGGTAAAAGTCTAGAAAAAGATTTTACTAACACACCCATAACTTCATTAGAAACATTGAGAAATGATCTTAATGATGCTCAAGAGTCAACGACAAGAAAACTTGATACAACAACTGGGACCGAAACTATTGTAAGTCATGTTTTAGATTCTGTAACAGACACATCCACGACAATGATGGGTACTGAGACCGAACCAACGAAACTGGAGATTGTGTCCAAAAGAGCAGGCTACAAAGACAACCGAGAGACGACAACTCCTAAGCCTGAAGAAGCCACTACCACGGAGTTCTCGCCTAGAGTGAGCACGAATAATACGGAGATGTATAGTACTATGTACGAGACTGAAGTTGAGGTAGTAAAAAACAAGAATGGTAGTGTCTATGAGTCGCAAAGTCAATTGGTAAGTGGATTTATGTTTTATAATATTGTTAACTTTGTGACTCACTAAGGGTGCAAAGAGACCGTGGTCAATTGACGTCGACCGTCACCATAAAACTCAAAATGTGTTATATAATGTCGTAGATCGACCGCGGTCTGGTTACACTCTTATGTTCCTAGATGTCTCAAGAGTCTACATCATTTTCATATCAACGGTAATCAACTTTTTCTTCTTTTTTTCTCTCGAACGGGTACCGTGGTTAAAATAAAAGCCAGTCAGCAAAATGGAAGCAAGACTGACTGCCCGCGGTGCACCGAGCGTACATTTAAGTAGGTAACGTCACTCGTGGATGATGTTAGGCTACTGGTTAAGGGGCATTCAAAAACACTGTTTAAACACTTTTTTCCATAAAAATATCTCTTCCATATTATTTCCGATGTCCATTTTTATATCAGACTTGTTTCCCTTAGATACTGTACTTTTGAAATTGCCTGTTAAATTTTGCAAACATTTGCAGGCTGAAGATGCAATTAAAGAAGAGTTATTAAAAGAGGAAACGCTCAACGACAACGAAGAGAATGAGAATCTTTTTACACTGTCGAAACAAGGGAGGATCAATGATGGGGTGCCTGAAATTGTTACCGTCGACTCGCTTAGCGTCAAACCCATAGGTCAGGAAAAAAATAAAAAAACTATTTTATATGCCGTCAGCCCAAATTACAAACCCCTTAAGAAAATTGACGTTCAACCATCAAAACAGTTCGTTCGCGACCCAGATGACAACAGCTGGAGAAACGAAAGCATCAGCTCTTTAGGAATCGTTTTTAAACCGAAGAATGCTTCAAAATCTTTCACGCAAGTCCTAAAAAACAAAACTGAGACAGATTTAGGAAATATGACCGATAAAGACAGCAAAGGCGATCTCCCGGACTTAAGAGTTAGGCTAGAAAAGATAGCTGAAGTAAGAAAATCCAAGAAAAAGATTAATAGGTTTGGAGATACTGTGTATAGTGACTATGAGGAATCAAGTGAGAACACGAACCCTTCTAGCGAATACACGACCACGCCGATGAGCCCCTCTACGGAATCGATATTCACCCCACTACCACCATCTCAGTCATCTACGACAGAGTTTGATCTCACGGTAAACGCAATTTCAAGAGAACATTTTGACCTTTTTAAGACCGAAAATACTTCTCCTATAACAACAAATAAACCAAGGAAATTCTACAACTTGGCAGAATACTACGACGTTACCGACGAATATGATGCTGATTACGTGAACCAGCACAAAATTGATTTAAAGAAATTCACTAAAGCAATGAAAACAAAGGAGACCTTCGCTACGCAAATCCCCGAGCTGCTACGTACACAACCGATGAGAGAATATCAACCGGAGAGGAAGGCCACTCTTCAGTATTTCCCACCTACACAGAAAGTTGTCCAAAAAGTAAATATAAACGATTACGATACTAATTTCAATAGAAAAGTGAACATGTACACCATAAATAAAGAGCCTCCTAAAAACGTGCCAGCTGCTTCTTTTGGCACAGTTTCTCCCGGACCAACAGAAACGTATGAACCATTAAATAAATTAACAATAAAGCCTGCTTACACTCCAATGTACCAAAATGACAACTTGGACAAGAACCTGTACTTAACGAATCAGCCGCTCGTGTCCGAGTCCCCTCTCGGCGGACTTGTAGCAAACGACGGACATTTCAACAGAGCCTCGTATGTAATCAAACATTACCGGGACTTTATCAACGAGGCGGCGAAAGGCGGCGACGACGAAAGGGGCGAGGAGTATACGTATACCGAGACACCCGTCCACGGCGTCACCGTCAATGAGTTGGCTAAGATAGCCCCCCGGGATAGCAACCAAGGTGAGGAGGAGTACGAGTACGACGTGAAGTTCCGCAAAGATATTATGAACCGTTTCGTTGACAACTTCAATCAGAACAGTGAGAGGTTCAAGGTTGACTTCCCGATCTTGTACAACAGTAGTGTTGTGCACAGACAGACGCCGGAGCACGGGAGAGTGGCGTCGTCGTCTGCGTTCATGAAGAGGTTGTACGAAGTGGGGAACTCGCGGCCGACCACCTTGTTGAGGAGGCCGTGCGACCCTCACTGTGAGAAGACGGTGGAGCTGTCTCCCGCGTACGAGCTGCACTACTACGTGCCGGACGAAGAAGAAAAAGAAGAAATGCAGCCGCGCACCATCACCGCGCCCTACCGCTACAGGTTATGAGATACGCGTCGCGTGCATGCTACGTAATGCAATAGTCGGCTCGGGAGCTGTGCGGGCGGTAGTTCATGACAATAAATTACAATTTATTGGTGCTTATCGTAGTTAACGGTTGTCGAATGATCGGCAGAGCGAATAGTAATTATATAAACATAATTGTTCTGTGAAACTGTGGCAGAATTGGGACTTGAATTGTTCAAAAAAATGTAATAAGTAGTACTAAATACACAATATCTGTAAGCAGGTTTCGTAACAAATCAAATGTCAAGTTATACCTATCGCAATGGATTTTGTACTTAAAATTTTGTAAACCTAGTGATTAGTTCTTTCTAAAGAATATTTTCGCGTTGGATACCTATTTACTTCGAAATGAGAAAGTAAACAAATTGTGTTCTTCATTTATTCAAGAGTATTCTGCCGAATTGCCAAAGATGTAATTTTTTTAGGCCTATAATATTTGTAAAGTAAAGATCACATAGGAAATTAAGTTAGGTATTGGTTTTCAACACCCACATTGGTGTCCAAATTATTTCATGTATTTGTACTGTATTTAGACAATGTGATACATGATTGCCTAGTTTACTAAGGTTCTATTTGCATGGAATAAAGTAAAACCTAGTTTAACAATGAAGGCCTGTATTACATAGTAAACTGTTGTGTAAATATTTACATTCGTAGAAGATAACTGTAGCTTGGCCGTAACGGTGTTAAAATTACAGCTTGTAAGATATTTACTCGTCTATTGTGAAAATAATGATTAAAGGCATCATCATATGTGTCATAGTAAACAATCAGCTCATCTCACGCATCACCGAATACCACATTTAAAGTTCTTGTCATATTTCCGCTCTCCGTAAACCCGATGTTTCGCGTATTTAAAAAAAATCTTGTTGAAAAACATTGACGCAAGCGCAAGCGTTGTGAGTTTGTGATAGTAAAATACAATTTTATGTAGAATCAATGTTTTTTATTGTTTGTGCACATACCCTTACATACATCACCTGATCAAAAATTATCAGAAGCAAGTACTTAGGTACCAATACCCCACAGTGCGTCAGCAGCACGATGCCGCGACGAGGCGTAGGTATGGTCTTGATTAGCACAATAAGTCCAAGTACGTACGCAAGAAGTGTCTTAACTTTCTGAAGAGAGGTTCCGAATAGTCATATTGGTGCATTCCGAGCTCAAAGTTCGAACCCATTCGAAAAGCAGCTGGTCTAAATCTCACCGTGAAAAGAAGGATGGCCACATCGCACCGGACGACGATGTGGTGGCGTCCCGATATGCTATATACAACATTAGTTTTAGTTTATGCGAAACCCGAAACACGTGTCTGGTATTTTTATGTAAAGAATCTATGTACAAAATTTCAAAACTGTATCATTAAAAATCACAAAGTTATAAGCTTGTTATGTTATCTGGTTATCCGTACAAAAACATGCTCACCAGGCGGCGTCACCACGCCGCTGTGCCTCTAGCGTCGTTTTGCGCTCATTGATAATAATTTGGCAGTGGGTACCTAACCGTACCGCGATTGTATTGTAATTAACTGGTGATAAAGCTTTCCATCACACTTGCAGGCTTTGGACTGTCGTAATGGTCAAGTGTAGGTAGATATTATTATGTAAAGATAATTGTATGGTGGAAAATAAATAAATAAATGTACTTTAATAGTAAATGCAGCAGTAAGTGATAAAATGTAGTCAATGCGATTTGTTGCACCTTATGCCAAGTTCAAAGTGGATGAAAAGTGTTAAACATCGCATTACATAACCACAGCAGGCTGTAGGTACAAATAATAACTTTCTACAATTAACCATCTTGGCGTGTTTAAAAATGTTAATCATCACTATTTTACAATAATCGACTTGATCACAATATCGTACCATTTTTGTGTACTGGACGTTTGTGTATGAGAAAGACATGGTTGCACGATACTTTTTACATACGATAGCCAATAAACACAAAGGCCCACAGCGACCGCACGCCCGCGCGGAGCGTGACACGCGCACATCAATCTGTAGCATCACAAGTTACTCTGTGGTAGCATCCGGGCGACTGAAAGGGTTGTTTTACCCCCGCCCCGCTACCTGTGAGCCCGCGCCTAGTGCCGCTATGACTTGCCGTGACTTGTGTGCGTATGATTGCATAGAGTACTTAGTGTTGCTCGGTGTCCAACTTGTAACCTTTTTAAAATATTTTTGGGACAAAATATTACGTGGTGTAAAAATTATTGGAATCGATTCAGTTAATTATTCTGAACAAACTATATTCAGGTTTCGCATATACTTACTAAAAATAATGTTGTATATGTATATGAAACGATCCGTTATTTTTTAAGGTCTTCAAAAACAAAAAAAAAAATATCTCATTATGAAGCCAGAAAAAGAAAAAAAATTTGTTTAAGAAATTTCTTCAGAATACTTAACATGTTGAGAACGCTTCTATTGATGATTCATTTCGCATATGAAATCATTTAGTAATCAAAAATTATAATTATCCACATTTTTTCCGAATAGTTATTAAAAGTAATTCAATTCTATAAATACGTAGGTATCATATCAACTAGTGCTGTTTTTATGTATTTGTCATAAAAAATAATGATATAGTTGCACAGTAAGTGTAATCAAATGAGAAATTCTCTGAATGAAAACTATGCAGTGTACGCAGGTAAATAGAATTGAGATCGGTAAAACCTGTGTGGTATGTGTGTGTGTGTGCTTAGCATTAAAGTCAACTTATTAGTTGATTCTAACCTCAAAAGCATTTTTAACGATAAATATATCTTGGCTATTTAGATATTATTTTCAAACAGGATGGTGTTTACTACATGAAAACAATCCAATCTCACTTTAATTTGTTTTTGTGTATGGAAAATAAAAGTCAGATCCAGCTTCTATTGTAATTTGGCCATTGTTCTTTAAGCGAGTTTGAAGTAAGCTCTCATTCTGTATAATGCTAAGGATTGACATTATTGACAGCACATTTCACTTTAATACACACTATTTTTACAGAATACCTAGATCGGCAGATACATTGTTTAACTTTCACTCTTTCAGGACATAATCACGATAAATAAAAACTCTCAAACTCGAAACAGACTTATTAAAATAAATGAGCTATTTGTAATTACCATTCAGAGCATATCCGTAGGCGCTAGTATTCAATGATCTGTACCCGTGCGTGCCGACTTCGTAACGTTCAAGTTCAGAACGTCCAACGATTTAAAAATGCCCAATCATTGAGAATGTTCAATAAGTAATTGCAGAGCTTTTTAATACAAAAAAAGTACTGAAAGAATCAAAATATTAACTGTAATATTTTGATTCTCTGTACTGACAGAGCATCAGGTTAATCTTGTCCATATCTTCTGAGAAGCGTGGCCCTACGACCCACCGTGCCTGAGAAATAGCCTTCGAAGAATATTTTCAAAAATTAAATTTATTACATGCATAATGAAATGAAATCGTTTAATCTGTAAATAGGGTATCGGAATCACTTTTACACGGTTAGTCCCGCTATGGTATGGTCCCGGTATGGCACCCTCTTAAAATACCTATCAAAAAGTCCCGCTATGGTACCCTTCAGTTTTTGGTACTGTTGTAAAGAAAAGTTATACAATGCGTTAAGAAAAAAATAGTATTAATAAAAAATATCTTTTCTTAACTATTATAGTTAAGCAAGATAATATTTATTAATACTATTTTTTAAACAAATCACGCTCGGTAATTGTCGTTTCACTTCAGGTAGTTACCTGACCAACCGGTTTTTTCGTAAAACAATAGAGACGAGCCCTTCCTCGAATTCGTATCTAGCTCTTCCCTTTTGTTTTTATGAAAATAGAGAGAGACAGTATTATTCCGGGTTTAGTTTGCTATTTGCAGCTGTACTTTTGCGATATGAGTAATTAGGATAGCTTGTTAGTTTATCTATTGCAATGTCTGGGTCAAGTAGTTCACGTGGTGTAAATTTAATAATTATTGACAGTCGACGCGGTGGAAAAACTTTATTACGTGCCGGACATAAATATATTAAACGCAGAGAAAATAAAAATTCAAGTACTTGGCATTGTGTAAATAGGAGAAATAGTATTAAATGTAGTGGATATATAACTATTGAGAATACCAATAATACAATAATTAAAGATTATAAACACAGTGATCAGTGCGTGCCACATTTTGAAGACAATGAAGTTCAAATGGCTATAAGTGAGTGCAAAAAAGAAGTAAATTCAAATTACGGATCAGTACAGAAAATTTTCGAAAAACACATGGGTAACTTAAAAGACAAAGGGTTACACCTTACAGGAAATGTTCCTGACTATAAAAAATTAAAAACAGTATTATACAGACACCGAAATAAGTCGTTGAACGTACCAAAAACACAATTTAAGAATGTGGAAGAAATTATAATACCAGAAGAATTTAATAAGTATGTATTGGCTGATTATTGTAATGAAGACTGTAATCGAATAATTATATTTTCCTCGACAGAAGTAAAGGAACATATAAAATGTGTAACGCATTACTTTGGTGATGGCACTTTCGACGGCTGCCCAAACCCATTCGAACAAGTTTATGTCATTCATGGAGACATGGGAAGCACTGAGTTATCCACGAATGTAGCACCATTATTTTATATTCTGTTAAAAAACAAAGAAGGGAAAACTTATGAAAAAGTTTTCGAATTGATTAAACAAACTTTGCCTGAATGGCGTCCATCGAAATTTACCTTCGATTATGAAATAGGAGTAATAAATGCAGCAGCGAAGATTTTTCCTGATATCAAAATAAATGGATGTAACGTACATTTTCAAAAGAACGTTATCAAAAAAGCGAAATCTTTAAATCTCATGGAACACGAAGAGTCCTCGAACCATGTTAAGCAATGCATAGGCTTGGCGTTTTTGCCAAAACAAGATATTGAAGACGGCTGGCTGCATATAATGGAAAATAGGTATAATATCTTGGTTACTTTCCAAAATGATGTTTGAGTACTTAACTCTAATTATATGGCAAAAAAGTAAAGAACAACAATATCAGTAAGGACCTGTTAATTTCATTGCTTTACAAGTACGAACGTTTAATAAGTATTTTTTTCAGTTTCGACGATGAAGCTATGACCAAATTCAATGACTATTTTGTCACTCAGTGGCTTGAATATCCAGACCTCATTTGGTGTTGCCATAATGAACGCCATAGAACAACTAACTTGGCGGAATCATGGAATGGCAGATTCAACAAAATTATTGGAAAAAATCCCAGTTTATTATTGTTTCTGCAAACAATTGGCAACGACACATGTCACTTTGATATAAAACAAACCAAGTAAGTTGTATTTTTTAGACAATATTTTTAAGCAGATATAATATTTTTAAAAGCAGATATATATTTTTTTACATAATACGAGTACATAGAAGAATTTGAAAATGGATTTGATTTTATTTATTTTGGTAGATATTATTGGTTGTCGCCTTCTATTACAGACGGTTACTGAAAAAAATATAGCTTAACTTAAATAACTGATGATTTTTGTTATAGCTTTCGACTAAAAAGATCACCTATAAATTCAAGAAAAAGAACAAGTATAGAAATCGACCGCCAGATTCAAAAGCTAACAAAAAGTTACGAAAATAAAGCTATCTCCATTGGTGATTTTCTGATTAACATATCAAAGTCAATATTTCGATCAGAACATTTAAAAAAATAGTTTATTTTAATTTTGTTTTTAGCCTATTAAAATGTTTAATACTTTTTCTCGATGTTGATTATTTTTTGTAGTTTATGTTTACAATTTGCGCCTTTTTCTCCATGTTGATTATTTGTAATTAATATATTTGTCTAGTTGGTTGTTGATTATTTTTGTAGTTTATATAAATTTACAATTACTGCCTTTTCTCAATGTTGATTATTTGTAACTAATATTTATGTCTGGATGTTGTTTTTATTTGTAGTTTATAATATTTACAGTAATACTTTTCTGAGATGTGGATTTTTTATATTTTTTTTATTGTTGATTATTGGTAATTAATATTGTTGATTATTTTAAAAATTACATTGCAATTAATATTTCGTTTTACTGTTTGATATTTTTTTATAAATATTTTGAATTAATAAAAGACTGATTTAATATCGCAAACAGACGTTTTATTGATACACTCCTAAAAGTATTTATTTATAGATACACTTTTCTTTTCAGTTGTACCTTCTATTGTCTAACGTAGATCTAAAAGATGGGTACCATAGCGGGACTTTTTGATAGGTATTTTAAGAGGGTGCCATGCCGGGACCATACCATAGCGGGACTAACCCCTTTTACACGACATATTAAAAAAAAAAATTGCTTGATGGAGTCGACATTTCCTATCTGACTACCCCTGAGAAGAAATGGCGAAACAAACTCATTGGTCAGTCTCTTTTAAAGTCCAGACATAATCTTGGTCAAATCATGTGAGGACCATGTAGATCCGTGTCGGAAATGGTCTTTTGAGGAAACAACCACACAAATTTGAGCGGCCCTGTCCAGTTAGTGCAAGCATAAAGTCACGCCTTTTCTCTATAAGGGTAGGCAGAAGCCACAAATCGCCACCTGCTGCGATGCTAACATACTCCTTTCGCTTCGTCTACTTTTGTTGCATTTGTTAACAGTATTGTATTTTGTTGGTTATCGCATACCCTTACTTTATCTTTAATAATGTTGAATATTATCATTTCCCAACAGGAGTGTGCCATTGTTAAATATTGATAGTTTTTTGTTATACACTGTTTATAATCCACTCAGGTATCTCATAATATTTGATCTAGCAAGGAAAACACATTGAAACACCAAATACTTTTTTAAAATACACTTTATTGACGTTCTTTATTGTAGAATAGTATGCAAACATCACTCGATCGTTCGATCATATTTTGTTATGGATTTTTTACAAGTCACTTTGAGCATAATTATAATAGGTATCATTACAATATTCATATGTACTATAGCTAAATTATACTTGCACATCTTTTCTGTAGACGAAATCATATAATCGAGTGGGAAATGCAATTCTGGATCCAATAAATAATTATGTTACAATCTCATAAAAACGCAAATTAAAATATTTTTCATAGATGAACACATTTCTCTCTTTGGATAAACAAAAGAAAAACCAGGACACTGATTGGGTAATTATATACAACAATAAATTGTTAATGAAACTAAAACATTCTCCATTAATGTGTCCACTTTTTGTAAATAAAAATTAAAACAAAAGAAAAAGTAATCGGAGTGAAACTAAAATATAAACAACGTTAAGTAAAATAAAATAAAAGTAACTGGTACCATTTCGCTCCTCGGCGCCAACTGTCCGTACAATAAACACATGCAGACAACTTGTACAATCTATAACTTTCGTTACATCACTAGGCGTTTTAAGATACAAGTAAAAGTGGGCCTTATCTACTACGTCTTTAGTGTTATATCGCTAAAGTAAAGTGATCGAGCCTCTGGCAATTTTCTGAGTAAATCCAAGAGCCTAAGTTTAATATGGAATTAGCACCAGTTTAAGGTTTTTTTAAGTTTTTCAGAAAAGCTTGCATTGGTATTGTCGTGTTTAGTGATTAGTTCGTAAAATTAGTGTGGAATATAGTCGTCGCAGCGCTTTCGAAGTAAAATGGTACATTTAGGAACATAGATAAGGTGAGGGTTCTCTAAGATTATTGCAAAAGCACGTAGATAACGTTGTGACCGGTCTGTTCTGTTTGTGAACGTGTCACGTGACTTGTGTCTATACTTGATGCAGAAAGTGGACAGAAGCCCAATTCTCGTAACTAAAAACGTTCAAAATCTAGTCACAATCTCGTCTCAGCGAAAATCAAATGTCAAAAACTTGTAAAAAATGTAGGGAAATTATAGGTATTCTTCACATATTGAGAATAAGATCAGACTGAATGTTCTTAAAATTACGGGAATTGCCCCCCATATTATATTCAAATTGTAATTTGTACGTATGATGTAGGTAAGTAAATTCAACTTAAAATTTCTGTATACAAAAGGTTTGCAGACAGGCTTTTTATCGACCTGTTTTTTTTTTACCTGACATTTAGTTAAACAAGAAAAGACACAAACATACTCAGCCAAAACAGTCCCGTTGTATTTAAAAACGATAAAAACCGAAATAATATAAAAAAAATGCGAGATACATAAATAGAAGCAATTCAGTGACGTAGCGGCGGTTGTATGCTACAGGCAGACAAGTTGGTACGTAATCAGTTACAATTACAACAATAATCATTTTAGGTATAGTTTTAGACTAAAAGCGAATATTTACAAAGAGCACGCCACTTTCCCAGCTACAAACCTCCCTCCCGTGGCGAGCGCGCGGTGCCCGGCTACCGAGTTGTTCCAAATTTTATATTTTCCTACTATTTTATAATTTAATTATATTCCCTAATATATATAACTAAGCGTACATAATTTTTTGGTAACGAATACGAAAATTCCCGCACCCTTAATAAATTAGAATCTTAAGACAAAAATACGCGTGTTTTAAAAGGGCCGAATTGTAACACTTAGCGTAGTGTATTAATTTACAAGTGTGTAATATCACAGAATGGATACGTACAGAAGGCCGGCTCCGTCCATCGAGCGAGCACGCGCGCACACATAGACACGCGTCTACATACAGCGAGTGCGCGCGCACAGACACGCGTGTACGTACAGCGAGTGCGCGCGCACTCGCGCCTGGTGCTCGTTGGAGGTTGCTGCGCGTGCGCGTGCGCTCGGAGCGGCCTGCTGCCGCAGCCTGCCCGCGCGCCGCCGTACGAACCTAACTCTTTACATTAGCCAGTCTTTCGTTTCCACTACTCTAGCCTACTGCGCCACTAACTGCTAGCTCTCGCCGACACGACGACGGATGTGTGCCGCATGCTTCTTCGTAGGTTCCGATATTTCAGTGTGACTACAATTCAAAACTTGCTTTGAAATATTGAACATACAGAATAGCGATGTTTAAATCTTCACACTTTGGTTGAATCTTTATCTTGTAAGACCAGCACCCTAATTGCGTAACACACTATCAATCGGAATCTGAATCATTTTGAAGCAAATTGCTAATCCATTGCTTCATAAGATCGAAAAATTTGTCTACTCAACACGTAAATAACGCAATGAATGTTGTTGAACTGTCAAAATGAAACCGATTCCGATTGATAATGTGTTACGCAATTGCCCCGCTGCACATGTAAGGGATTACATGGTTACATTGATTAGGGTGCGTGACACGCACTGACAATCCCTTACATTTTCATAATGAAACATTTTCTAAACAATTTTTCAGACATAAGAAGCAATGTAATTTGTTGTTTCATCAAACTGAAGGGAATTATCATTCCGAGTGTCTTACGCAATTTGGATGATGAATTTTTCTGTTCAAATCTGTGTCCATAAAGACCTACAAAAATCATGTGGCACACAGACGTCCACACAACCACGCGATGAGAACGCTCCTTAACCGAATATCTAATGATGTGACACTGAGGGTAGAAAGGGACGTGCGAGGTGAAGGGGGCCGGGTTCGCATCGTACAGACATACAATATGGTGACCAAGTAGAAAAGGAAAACCGGTGCAAACCGCGGTTAAAAGTTGGCAAACTGATATCATACCCGTATTCAAGATGAACAAGAGTTGTCTACTCTGTGCAGCAACATGTTTTTTGTATTATCGAAAACATGTTGCTGGCAACATGGCATGCAATAACTATGTGAAAAAGAAGCAAGTTTTTAGCAACTGGCTAATCGTGTTGCTGCAACAATGTTATGCACTTCAGTTCATCATAAACAAGGGAGCTGTAGGTAAACAATACATATGTTATATGTATAGGTATCATCGCGTGCATTTGCGGCGAACCACTTTTCGACCTTTTTACTAAGGTAATATAACATAATTTTAGAGTTCGCATGTCTGAAGCAATACTGAAAACGGACTCAAAAGTCGAACAACTAACATCTAGCGACGCGAACCTCTGTGTACTAGCTCGCCTCGCTGACTTGCCCGCGCGCCTCAAGATGCCTGTACATGAATTATTTGTAAATGAAGTAGTTTGTATTGTCAATGGTAAGCCGTTACTTGTGAAATACTCCTGTAGGGTTAGTAAACTGTCGTTTGAAAGTAAACTTGTTGGCACCTCGTATTTTTGGCACCACTAGCGTCAACCAAGTGTGGAGCTCGCTGGCCGCACAGGCGTAACTAACAAGAACACTCCTGAACCTGGCTTTGCACTACCGTGCTCTAAGATATTATCTAGGTATCAAGAATGGGCTTTCAAAATTATTATCATTCGTAAGTTACACCTGCACGGACAAAAGCGCAATTTTCGCTCAATAAAATAAAACGTGTTTGAGCACCAAAACATTTTGAACATAACTATTGAACTAGGAACCGGTGCCGATGCGATATTCTACGCACGACAATATACACAATAACACAACGTACATAAGTAATACAGAAGGAACTATGTATACAGGACACAGTAAAGAACCCGCGCAAAACGAAACGATTGCTATCTCATACTCGCAGATGAAACAAGTAAGAGACTGTAGATTATTTAGAGCTGTCAAATTATGTTGAACTCAGACTTCTAGGTTAGTTTAAACGACACCTCGGAACACTTCACCTAAAAAAACTGACAGAGTTCATGTTTCAACCAATTTGACAGCTTTCAATCATCAGTCTCATTCCGGCTCTGCATGTTAGAGAAGCACAGCAATACTCTTATCCAAGTTTAGTTGTTACAATCATATCGACTTTTCATTTGTGAGTTTTTTATCGCCCGTTGTCATAGTGACCCTTCCATACTTATGTATATTGTAGAAATACAATATTATAGCGAATTTTATACAATGCTGTAAATACATACTAGCACCACTATAGCTTTACATATAATAACCGAAACTTCACCGTTTGTATAAAACCAAAACGTATGTGTGTAAATGCAAAACATTCTATTTCCATAATGGGTCTTGTACTGATGTATCAATACATAAAAACTGAAATTCTTTCACTATTGTTAGTACTTTTTATTATTAGTCTTTTTATGTTGGTTTTATATATTCATTGGAGACAAGACGAGTTACTGTTTTTGTTTTGCGGGTGGTTTTCGTTTAGTTAACATCAATACAAAGCCCAGTAGAAAGTTATTAATTTACATTAAAACATAACAAGTTTGGACAATTGACTTCAAACATGCATGCAACATGTGGCAGGACGCCTGGCGCTCTTTAACTGAAGATGTTATTTCAGAATTGTTCGTAAATAACATTAGTTTTTTATGGAATTACAGACAAGCCTGGTAATGTGAAATGGCTGTAGAACTCATAACAATGTCAGCCACAGACGTCCTTACAAAACAGAACCCTAATATAAGCGTCTCATATCAAATGTTAACAATTGACGTGACCGCAGTCAACAAACGAAGTCCAGTTTCACCTGTCGGTAGTAAAAAGTAATAATCGACGCGAGTACAGTACAAATTTCAACCTTATCTTCATAGTGAGTATGTTCAATTTTCCGTATACTTATTATTTATAACCACATCCATAAAGCTCTAAGAGGAAGCCTCACTATACATATAATTAAAAGTAAACGTTTAATTTAAATATTTTTTTCTTTCATCATTTATAATATATTATACACATTCATACAAAATTCTACATCACTAAAGCGTACTCGATGTTCGAACTAAGTTATGGACCATTCCGAATCTTCAATAACTTTATCATTTTTATACGTCGTCGTCTTAAAGTGAAGTTACTGTTTACAATTTCCTTTAAGATAGCGTATCGATTAATTTATATTTGTTCGTATTGATAAAAACGAACGATTCGGCTGATCGGATTTAGATTCACACTCGACTAGTAAGTGTTTTGGGAGGTGAAATGCAATATTAGAAGGTACCTGACTTCGAGCTTCACCCACGGAGTACTTTGATGAAGAGTGACTATTGTATTACCAACCATAATATGTCAATGGCCAGCCTGTAGTGATCCACAAATATTTGAAGATCAATATTCCTCGCGCTGTTTGGATATCATCATCGCCGTACTACGCAGATGATGCGTCGTAAAACTGCACCACGTTAACGGGCGCTTTCTATAATATATCTCAATCCCAATCTTGATCCCGATCATTGTCTGTAACCAATCAACGGCCGAGTTTGTCAATCTGTGTCTTCGAGAGGGCGAGTCACAAGCAGCCGCCAAAGACTGCGGATCAAGACTGGGGTTGAGATACATTATAGAATTATGGCTTTAGGCTACACAATACCTCCACTTAACAATTTCGATTGTCTGAACGGCCTTCACAATTAGAAGTTGTGACCAACACGGATGATGTAACGATGGGCACTTGTTTATGCGAGGATTCTAGTTATCATAGCTAGCTATAATATTGGTTTAATTTTATATAAAAACTAAATAGTGATGTTTCGCTCACACTCCTTAAGTTCTAACATTAAAGTAAAAATAAATAACATTCGGAACTGTTTGCGATCCCCGCTTAAACAGGCCTCAAGTGTGAGAGGAGAACTCGCGGAGTACATTCAATCGGTACCATACTTATGCAAAAATACATGATACGGCAATACAAAATCTCATCATAAGACCCATCATTTCTACGTATAAATATGCGTTTAAATCTAATCTATAGACTACTGCGGGGCGGTATCGTTCGTGACGTGTCGAACGCTGACGTCAGTCCGGAGCCCGGTTCCGCAACTAGTTGACTAAAAACCTTGTTTAAATATCAATAAAAGCTAAGTGCTCCGGAAGTATACCATATACGTACGATATTAGATAGTGCTGCGCTGCTTCGTCGCCAGGACTCGGTAAGCGCAGGTGTTGCTTAGCGGACTGAGCAGTCCTACAGCTGTCGCACACACACACGGGCTGCAGGTACTGTCGGGACCCACGTTGCTAGAGATGCTAAGAACTGCGGAGTCTAAGGTACAGGCGACTACGACGAAGAGTTAAAGAGTAAAGTAGTGGGTCCGCACAGTACCGTGTCCCTGTCGACGTGTGCCGCGCGCGCAGGCGAGTGAGCGGTGACGTCACTAGCTGGCCACGTGCGCAGGCGCACGCGGCAGCGCGGGCGGCGCGGGCGCGCCGAAGCTGCTGCGCAGGGACTCCTCCATGAGGCGGCAGATCTTGTCGCGGTCCGCCTGGAATAAACACAAGGTTATCAGTCTAAAGTTGCGAAATAACTGAATAAAAAACTGATAATATCGAAGGACTTATAGCACAAAATAGATAACTACAAAAGGCCAGGTCTATACGATCGAAAACAGGCGCACGCACATGACGCGTACGTACGGGCGCCGGGCAGTACGGCGATCTCAAATGAATGCCGGTCGCTCGCGAGTGCGCTTGCACTTGCTGTATGTAGACCCCTATCTATGAGTGCGTGCGATTTTGGTCGTTTTCACTTACACAAATATCAACTTTACCCTTGTATAAATTAAGCCGACTTTAGAATGACTAGTACAATTGAAAAGATCAAACCAATATTAAAATTACAGTGGAAAATAATGCATATTTGTACACAGTAAAGTTCAGTTTTGTTTACCTCGTGTATGAAGCCGAGCTGCACGAGCTCGTGCGCCAGCGCGGCCGCGGTGTCGCGGTGCGACACGGCGCAGGTTAGCTGGCGGTTCATCTTGTCGTCCATGCGCAGGAGGATCGTCATCTGGAGGGACGGTACGCAAACAAATTACTGCCTCGGGGTGGGGTTCGTTCCTAGCTAACTTCAATAATGAGCACACAGGGAACGTCTGTTGGCTTATTGTGATGATGGTATCTATACAAATAAATCAACTTGAAGTGTCTGTTTGTAATGGCAAAATAACAGCTTTTTACTAAAAGTATATAAGGTACTTGTAACAAAAAAACAATTTTAAATTTTTTGTCTGTCTGTTTGTTCCGGCTAATCTCCGAAACGGCTGGACCGATTTTGACGAGACTTTCACTGCCAGATAGCTGATGTTATAAGGAGTAACTTAGGGTAATTTTATTTTAGAAAAAGAATTAGGGTTCCGTGCAAAAAAATTAAAACCTACGAAATTGGGAACATATCCGATTCAAACAGGGTAGTTGTTTTCTGACATCCACGCGGACGAAGTCGCGGGCACAGCTAGTACTTAATAAAACAGAAATCTAGTATGGTAGTCTGGTATGGAATCTAGTACGGTCTGTTCCTAAAGTACGTACGGTGTTCTGAAAGTCTTGAGATTTAAGTTTATTTTTCACAGTTTTTCAAAATAATTGCCACACTTCTGCATCCTTATAAACCAATCACTAAAAATGTCTTTCCATTTCTGTTTAGTAATTTCCGCACATATATTGTCCCAGGCCGAAAGTAAAGCTTCTTCGTCCCGAAATCTTTGCCCTTTCAATTTACTTTTCACGAAAGGAAATAGTCCAAAGTCACATGGCGCCAAGTCTGGGCTGTAAGGCGGATGTTCAAGAAGTTTTAAGTCGGCATCTCGCAACAATTGGCATGTGACGTCAGCACGATATGCCGGAGCATTATCATGGTGCTGCTCAGCCCATCAATCTGTGGACTGAGGAAGTTGTTGGCCATACTTGAGAGAAATGCGGAGGTGGCTTGAGGTATTATAATGCTATTAAAATTGAGGTGGTTTTTAAAGTTCATAAGAATACACCCACGAATATACCACCGGTGACGTTATAAGGAACACCATTAAAATTCGTCACTCAATTTAAATACCTTGGTCATGTGGCCACGGGTTCTCTCACAGATGACCAGGATATAGATAGGGAGCGCAGGGCGTTGGCAGCCCGATGCAATATGCTTGCCCGCAGGTTTGCGCGGTGCACTGACGAGATAAAACTGACGCTCTTCAGAGCCTACTGCCAGTCATTTTACTCGTGCAGCTTGTGGGTTAGGTATACGCAGAAGGCTTACAACGCTCTGCGCGTGCAGGATAAATATGCGCTGAGGATATTGCTGGGGCTGCCTCGGTTATGCAGTGCATCGGGCATGTTTGCGGAAGCGCGAATATGATGACTTTCATGCCATCATGCGCAAATGGTGTACATCGATGTTGCGGCGATTCAGGGGTAGCCCTAACAGTATTTTAGCTACACTGGCGGACAAGGTTGATGGACCATTTATCAGGCACTGGGCTGGCAGACATGTGCGTGCACATGTTCATGTAGCCAATTAATGTTATACTGTTTTTTTTAAAGTTATTGTGTTTACTAACATAGGCTAAGTTCATACTAACACTATATGGATCCCTTGGTCTGCAATAAAATTTTTGAATATGAATTATCATGATGAAGATACCAGGTGCAGAGTTGTGACTTTGGACGAAGCTTCTTGAATTCCTGAATAAGTTGAGGAAGGCAGGCAGTGGTGTACCAAGCAGCGTTTATAGTCTTCTGCTCACGGAGAACTACTTGTTCAATAATTCCCCGAATACAGATAAAAACCACGATCATTTTCTTTTTTATCGACTTATATCACCCATATTTTATTTTGCTGCTTTGTGGGCACGTCGTTGGGCACGTCGTAATAATAAAGCCACGTTTCATCGCCTGTGAAATGGAAATGATGTCTGTAGATTTTCCGTTTTCAAACTGTAATATTTTTTTTACTCCATTTAACTCGCTGTTCCTTTTGTTCATCGGTAAGTTTATGTGGAATCCAAAGAGTACAAACTTGTCTATAACCTAAATGATGGTGAATAATTGAATGTAACGCTGCTGAGCCAATCTGCAGTAAGGGCTCTATTCGCCGGTCAGTTTCAATTCAATTTTTAACTGCAGAAATATTTTCTGCAGTTTACTGCTTCAGCCGGTCGTCCTGAACGCGGGTCGTTTTCTAGGTTAAAACGGCTGTTTTACGTGCAGTTTGTACCATCTGTAGACGGTTGCACGAGAGGGACAGTCATCACCAAGTATAGGCTTCATTTCTTCTAAACAGTTTTCTGGACTTAATCAACGTAAAAAGTTATAACGCAAAATTGCGCGATATTTCGATAGTCGTACACGAAGCCATTATGGTGAACTTGTTCGAACGCGATCTGCGGCAATACGGAATGCAATCAAATGACAACTGACACTAACGTATATCATAACATAAACAATCAAACTACGCGCTCGCGTCGGCCATTCGCCTTAGTATTATTAAGTATCTCAAGACTTTCAGAACACCCTACGTATCTTATGAAAGTGAACAAACCCTGTTAAGTTTAAATTCTTACGCAATCTCACACGTAATAAAGAAAGAAAGAAATAAAAGAAAATACATTTATTTGACCTAGGTTAAGGCACACAATATTCATAGAAAAACAAAAAACAGAAAATAAAAAGTAAACTAAATAATAAACACATTCATCTGTATTTAGAAGGTTCCAATTTTATATCTCGAAGACTTCTTCCAACAATTATTGTTTGAATATCATTATTAAATTTTAATTGAAAAAACATCGACGAAAATTAACCTCAATTGTTAAACGAAAAACGTCCTTAGGGATATTTAAAATTTGAATTTCGGGCTTAAATATTATTTAAATATAAATATAGTATTTAAATAATCCAATCAAAGATCTCAATACTAATATATAAGTCCTGTCATGATTGTGTTCTGGATGGGGTATGTTTGTCACTTATTTGCTATGATGGACTTGGATAGTCATAAACATCATGTCTGTCATAGGCATACTATTAATAGAGAAGATTAGGGAATTAGATAAATTTATGAAGACTGAAACATATTTTATAAGTGATGAATTGTAGGATGATGAACGTTGACCATTTGGCATAGAAAAGTATGTTGACATGTCCCGAATTAAAGTCGGAGACATTTTAATTTTACTGTTATTACGAAGCAATGGAATTCTCAATTAAAATTGCAAAAACGATAAAAGTTAATTTCATTTTATGTCCGTATTCAGGGAAAACTTTTCACAACATTGTTTCATTTCATGTGTTGCGGTGTTACATATGTCAGCAACACAACATCATAACTTTCGTTTATTAGGAATACGTTTTTTTTACTCATTGCAAAAAGATGGTGTTAAAGAGGTATGAGGAACAGGGTGTCAAGTTCAATCGTCCTCCATAAAAAAGGGAGGATCCTCCGACCACATGGGTGTTGTGTCTGGTTGGCTACTTGCCCGACGATTGATGTCGGGACGTTGTATACAAGGTGTAACATACTTAACGCACAACCTCTTAAGGGGTCATTACACTCATCATTATGAACAACTTTTATTATGGGACCAAACCTGAAATCGGAAAAAAATCAGCTGCTCCCTAAATTTGTTCGCATAACTCGTCCAAAAGTAGGGAACAGCAGGATTTTTTTTCGCGATTTCAGGCTTGGTGCCATAGTAAAAGTTGTTCATAATGATGAGTACAATGATTCCTTAAGAGGTTGTGCGTTATTTATGTTACTTCTTATATATGATAGTCGCGCGGTAAACTGTGCTTGCGCGATGCAGGATTTTGCATGACGTCAGTGTGATGCGTAGTTCGCATGTGGCGATGTAGATGCCACCATAGTCCTTGATTTATGGTACATCAACTTTTGGAAACAGATAACTGACAGAGGTGACGTTCTATAAAGCTGAACTTTTTCTAAGTCCGATATTAAACGCCGCGTACTGTACTTTGTGGAGAGGCACGGCATGGAATGCAAAAGAAAGTAATTTGAATTGCAGGTGCATAGGGTTGGTACCATTTGTTATTTATTACTAGCGATCCGCCCCTGGTTCGCACAGGTACAACGGCGACATGGCAAAACTTCGAGATATCTGTGCTATATCTACCTCAACTATTAATGTAGTATACATATCTCTAAATTATGGTGAAAATTGCATCAAAATCTATTGTGCAGTTTAGAAGATCTAGACGGTCACACAGACAGACACGAAACGCGACTTTTAATTTATAATATGTGATAATATGTAGATACAGATACGGGACATTTCTTGTACTTAGTGACAATAGACGGTTGGAATAAAAATGTTACTAAGTAAGGATTACATTTTTGCGTTAAAATGTTCCAAAATGTACTCGTCTGACTCACCAGCAGGTCTGCGGGCGGCGCGTCAGGGTGCGGGTGCGGCTGCGGCTTGAGCGAACACATCATGTTGACGACGCGCCGCGTCTCCAGGTCGCGCGGCTCGGGCGACGCGGGCAGCGACTCGGCGGCGCGCTCGGCCGGCGAGGCCGCGCGACCCTGCCCGCGCGTCCAGCCGTACGCCGTCAGCGGGTAGATGCCGTACCTGCGGAGTGGGGGAATAAATCACTACAACGGATTCCAAATAAGCAAATCGCGAAAGCGAAACAACCTAACCATGCTGAAGTCGGTGGCCTTACCGCAGGTATACACGTGGTACATTCAGTATCTGATCAAATACGATAATCTTGAACAAAAATACAAACATCCTCAGACCACTAAATAAAATTAGTCATTAAACATTTTAAGGGTGTTACTAAATTGTGGTAGATCGACATCCCCCCAGTCGATAATTAATCGCCTCAAAATATTATGTCACATCGTTCATGGAGCACAATCTACATTCCTTGCACAGTTATGTTAACTCACAACTACCTTATTGCAATAAAAATAAAGATCACTGTGAAAGGACTGTAGCAACACCGCCAGACCCTTTGAACTCACTTGACATCTTCGACGAACTTCTCCAGTTTCTCTGCGTGTGGCTGCAGGTCCTTGGCCGCCAGCTCCGTGCGCTCCCCGCCCCGCACGCACCACGCGAGCGCCTCGCCACTGCTGCCGCCCGCCACCTCGTCCGTTATCGTCTCCGATATGTTCGCTGGAGACACGTGAAATAAAGACTCAGTAACCTGCAAGGAGTTGATTACGACACGGACCAGAGAGAGACAACACAGTAGTCGAGGTTTTCAAACATGCTCACTTTTTGGTAGTTGTTGACATTTGAATTTCAATGAAAACTGCGAAAATTACACTAACGTGGCAATCCATTTTTACAAACTTAATGGGCCAACATCCGAGTCCAAGACCATCTACCAAGCCACTTACTAGCTTCAGAATGGACATATTTGTCAGCTTAGATATGTTTAAGACTTACCGGTGGTATTGACAAGCGTGTGCGCAGCCAAAAGTTTCAGGGAGTGTACTTCGAAGAGTAGCGGGTGGAAGAGAAGTTCCCGTGCCGTTGGCCTCTTCGCAGGGTCTTTGTTTATACACCTGTCGACACACGGCGCGGTTACCGACTGGGCGGGGGCGAGACGACACACAGGCAATGGCCCTTACACGGGGTTACTGAGGGATTGAGCGCTCACTGTGTATGCCGAGAGGCCTAACAAGGAACAGTGCTAGCTGCGATGCGTTGTTTTGAAATCAATGAGTACTCACACCTCGTTCAAACCAAAGCTCCGCTGCAAGCGACCAATGCAGGACATTTCTCACATCACAAATCTCTACATTGATACACATGAGCAGTCCATCCCTCACTTCGTACACCCATACAACAAAAGCGACTTACCGCCACGCCCACCTGTAAGACAAGTACCTGTATATAAAGTCCTTCTGTCGCGTCTCCTCCAATGATTCGACCGTTCGTACGATGTGTTCCTCCGTGACGTGGCTGCCCGAGTCGCCATTGCCCTGAATTTCAAGTGCCGCAGTCTCCAATGCGCACATTCCGAATGAGTAGATATCCATCGCTGGCGTCACCATTTGTGATGCTGATACGGGGGGGAAATAAAGATGTAATGAATGCAAAAAA
This sequence comes from Fissipunctia ypsillon, assembly GCA_947568875.1. Classification (NCBI taxonomy): domain Eukaryota; kingdom Metazoa; phylum Arthropoda; class Insecta; order Lepidoptera; family Noctuidae; genus Fissipunctia; species Fissipunctia ypsillon. Next base: position 23,611,842 of record OX387654.1, read on the forward strand.
ATGGACAACATAGTTTCGGTTGCTGTGATTCTTGGACACGAGCACAGTACATACTATACAGAAACTTGATATTTGGACGCAATGCACGCAGTCATAAGCACGGCATGTTTACACAGTATTCATTGGAAAAGCAATGAACTCATAAAGTCACGATTTTCACATAGAATTCCGTGAACGAGGGTAGGTACGCATCTGTGTGTGAGAACTGGCCAACGATAAGACAAGTTTCTGCATAGTATTTAATCTGTGACACGAGGCTTGCCTGTTCCAAAACACTAAACAAACTTCCTAAACAAGGAAAAGTCCATCAAATCAAGGCAGTCAAAACTGTGTGGTCCTTTCTTGAGAGTCATCTGTTAGTTCAAAGCACTTACATCCGTATTCGGGTGCAATAAAATGCATATTCCTCATGTTCTCGCGGCAGGTCTTGACGTGGTGGTGGATGGCGTCGGGGGCTACGGAGCCGATCTTCACGAGGCCGTTGTGTTGGATGAAGATGGTGTCGCACGTGAGGTTCCCGTGGACTATCGGAGGCACGCAGCCGTGTAGATAGCTGGATGGGGAATGCTCGGAGTTGTACTGGGGTGAACAAAACGTCGTGGCCGACTAGACTGAGATACAATTTTGAATATATGAACAGTATTAACTCTGCACTTATTTGGAAGTGGCAAAATCGAGGAAGTAGAATATTGGCATCTTACCTGAGCGCTGACAATATCTGCGTGCACCATCTCTTCCAGGCCTGTAGGGGCAGTCGCTTCACATTCCGCTTGGTTCGCTTGAGGAACTGCTTCAGAGAGCCGCAAGACATGTACTCCGTTATAAATATTACCTGAAATGACCGGGTATTGAAACTTAATAGTCATGTATTTCGGTACTGAAGCAATTCCTATACTTAAAAGGCTATATGTGACTGGAATAAGGATCTATATAAAATGGAGTCCCACTAGATTTTTAAAGCACAAATAGGTAAGTAGGGACTAAAGTTCGTTCCTAAAATATCATAAAAATACCAAAATTATCTTATTTAATTATTACATAATTTTGATTAGATTACACAGAAATAGAAACACATAAATTTTATCTGAAGTTATCATTTATTACTGGTCCTATAATTTTTTGGGTAAACAAAATAAGAATATCTGCCTCGTTGGTCTAGTGGTCGCATGCGCTACTGCTGAGCATGAGGTCATGGGTTCGATTCCCAGGTCGGGCAAAGTATTATTGAGTTTTTCTATCTGGAATTTCTCAGTAGCAGCCCGAAGTCTGGATTTGTGCCTGGTAGATGGCAATAGGCTCGCCCCCTATTACATGGGACTTAAACTGATGTACTATAGAGATACCTCTGCCTAACCCTTCGGGGAAACAAGGCGTGATGTTATTATGCAAAATAAGAACTCGTCTGACAAGAGATGATGTTATGTCGTGTCGTCTTTCATGATCTGAAGATGCAGACCATTCATCAGGAAATGCAACTAGGCAGTCAACACTTTGCACCTGAGATGTCTAGCAGTGAAGGTCTTTCATCAGAACGATGATGACGGCGACGATCCTTCAGAAACAGGTGGAGTTTGCAATAATAGAGATGAAATTCCATGTTACCCTAGGCTTATCGTTGTGTGTATCCGTCCAGTAGCGGTGGAATTTGACGATGTTGGGATGTTCTAGCCTGGTGAGGTTGTCGAAGACCATCTGTATCTTGTCCTCCTGTGCCTTGAAGTTCTTGCGCTCCGAGAACTGCACCTCGTTCCAGACTACCTCGACGCCTTCCTCGGTGTCCATTGCAAGGTTCGCGCAGTCAATGCCCGGGACATCTCGTTGTTCCACCTGGAAAAATGGAGAAAGAGAAATTAAAGATGTGGTTTAGATATATTTTAATGACTGATCAAGGGTGAAGTTGTGCTAGTATCACGTCGGCAATATGTTGTTTTTGATGGTATGTAATCGACTCTCTTCCTTGTCACGTTAATACCTAATTGGACCGATTTAAGCAAAAATGATCCAACCCACAACCCCGACAATGTTTGCTTAAATCGGTCCAATTATGCGCTTGCGCAGTTCTACATTGTAACTTTTATTCTTATGAATTATGTCATTATCTGTCTATAAATAACTTGCCAGTTTAGAAATAAACGCTCTACAATACAAGAGTCAATTCGCTAATAACTATTACTGAAAGCAATAGAGGTAAGTTGTCGAGCAAACCCATTCGGACTTCCTCCGGCCACAGATAGAGGGCCAATCATTCAATTGAGCCCCTTGATAGCCGGTTGGGGCAATGATGACGTGGATAAAATCTATTTTTATATATATATAAACTATCAGACGTAACAGAAGACTGAATAATAAATTGATATTGATCAGTAAAAGTGTATAGCAGAACATGGAGACCGTTTTGGAGAAAACGGTATAAAACGGACGGATATCCATTTCAGACGGAAACACCGCAGACATACCTCAAATCAATTAATTAATTAATCGCATCAGATTAATTAAAATCTACACAAATAAACGCCGCCGTGCACGTTACAAATGATTGCGATTAACAGGCACAGTCGCTGTCGCGTCGTCGGCGCGACAGTCGACAAATGTGCAGTTACCTTGTTATCGGTCAGTTACCCTCGTTGCAATTGTGTATAACTGTTATCTCGACGTAATAAATAACCAATGTTTATTAATTATGACAAGTGTGCTATTTGCGTGCGCCGTTACTTTGTGTTGTTTATTGAATTTAGTTGCTGAGGCTATTATTAACTTAGGCCTGCCTAGTAGTTAGTTATTATGACAAGCATATAATTTAAAGAAAATAGTGACGGTAACAATGCGGCATAATTTGGAAAAGTATGGTTTTAAGAGCTGATAGGTCTTCATGACTAGTCTAACAAAATAAGGATGACCAAGACTGCCAAAAACGAAACTGTTCGTTAACTGGGTCAAAATGAAGCTGAAGAACATACCAGTACAAGTCATTATTATCATCAATAAGTCTATTGTCAAACATTTGAGTAACGTTACTAGTTATTATTGGTCCATGGCTACCGAAGACAGTTGTGGCGTAGAGGTTTTGTGTTCCCAACACATAGATAGGAAATCCGCATGTTTTACAGCCGCTATGAGTCAAGATTCTTAAAACGAGTTATATAAAAGAGATATTACTTAAAATATCGGCAAAACAAATTGTTGAGCTGTCTATTAACCTATCTAAACAAATATATTTGAGAAGCCATTGTCAAGTACTGTGGACCAGAAGGCTTCAAAATTCACAGACCCACAGAATAACGCAATACAGAAGCTCCAATCACATGGACACGGTTTATCTAAAGATGCTAATTAGCGGAAGCAATCAGTAAGATCTTAGAAGATTAGGACTTTCACTACAAGTTTGCTTTTCTAATATAACATAGAAAATATGGACATTATTGCAATGGAAGCGAAACTGTGCAGTCCATTATCCTAACAAATAGTACTTAATTAGTTTTTAATTGCAGATTTAATTTAGGACGAATTTCACCAATGGAACTGAACGCAGTCAGCTCATTTAAATCAACTAAATAGTTCTAGAGCTGTAAGTGTCATCATTGCGAGAGAATCTTGACACTGACAGCTCTTGAACGCGGTTCAGATGTGCTGGTCGCGTTCAATTTCGTTGGTGAAATTTGCCCTTAGAATATGTCGTATGTGTGATTTTTATCAAACATTGTACTGACAAGCATATGTTGTATGTGTAGGTTTTCTGTAATACTACTTAATGATAGCGTGGTCCAATATTGGCTTTAGGACACGCCCACTGTACCAGTGCGACTGCGCAGTTTGATGACGTCGACCACTGCGCAATGACAGGATCTAAATCATATCATGAATAATAACAGGCTGTCATTTAGATGGAAATCAAATGTTATGTTTTTTTTTGTTGTAAAACACAATCATTACTTCGTCTGATGTGTGATAATTATGGATATTTTTATGCATTTACGTGTTAAGTCATACAAATCATTTGATTATTATCATATACATCATCTTGTAGCTTTATTACAGCTGAGACAGCTTGTTCAAATCGGTTATTAAAAGGATCATCTGTTTTGTTACCCCATGTTCAGCAGTAGACATGTTCATAAGATGAGATGCAAGAATAATAAACAAAACATACGCTTTATGTGACCCACCTGTTGCCACTTAAAAAGTGCATTAAAATAGCTTCAGCAGTTCTACTCGTAAATCAGTATGTCACGTAGAATCATACAGAACATGACATGAACAATGGGGACAGGTGCGGCAACATTTTATGAATCAAACACTAAATAGCTAAGTTTTATTTTCGACTGTTTTACGCAATGTTGCTAATTTGACTGTTCCCAGCGGGTCATTGATGGTCAAGAGTGAGTGCTTTTAATAATAACCTTTTAATTTAGGAACGTCGTTTACTGAAAATGATGTTATTTATTGCCCTTTCAATTCATTGATATGAATATGACCATGGTACCTACCTAGTGCAGAATACACAACGCTTTTTATAAATGTCAGTTTTAATTATGGTTAAATAGTATTTGGCGCCTAATAAACTGCCACAGAATAGTGAAGGACATCACGCCTCAGTGGATAAAGGAGCTAAATAGTTGCAGTTGGCCAATGTGTACTGTTTCAGGTTTCTAAAACAACGTGCACAGTATCGGGTTTCGCCGGGCTGAGATCTGAGGACATATTTGATGGCATTCTGGTCACTACGCTTGTTGCATATTTTGTGAAATGGTTAATTAAGTATTTTGTGTTAATTCGTAATACGATCTGTTTTCATGTAACGAGTAAAGTAAACAGGACCCCAAGGCATAGACTGACAACAACAAGTTTTAGCGTTTTCTCATTTTGTTATGGCACCTCCTTTGTCTACAGGCTTTTGGACATACCGCAAACATAATATAGCTTTTCTGTAATTATAAGATTATGAAAGTGATTTTGATTGCAACGATTACAATAATCTGTTTGCATTGCCATCGATAACATAATCTCTAACCATTCTAGTAAAGATTTCCTTGTGTTATCGCAGACACTGATAGTAGAGTTCATCGGAGATTATAATGACTAACTTGGTATTACTGATTAGGTATTTGGAATTCATGATAAAACTGTCCATTGTGTGGGTCAAGTCTACTAGAGTTATTTATCCTTATTTTTTCTGCTAGGATCTGGTAATAATTTCCTGGCAATTGTCATTAAATTGATTATTTAAATTACTGTAGTACCTATATTTGAAAACTAACAAGGATTGAATACTACAATGTTCTTCATGGATTACAGCTAAAAAATAACAATAAAGTTAGTTCAATTTCACTCTCCATACAAGCAACTTTCGCATTTATTAACGAAGATAATCTAGTACTCGTTAGTTAGGCGGGCAATACACCGGCCGACAATTTAGTCGTACATTACACACAGCGCCATAAATCGTGCGAAGAAAGCCGCTCGAAACCGCTCGTTACTGGCGAAGCAGCGAGTGGGCGAGCGAGTCCGCTGCAATGATTTAAGTTGCAGATTTTATACGGATACGTACATTTTAGTGGCGGTCGGTAATCGCGAGGTGTGGCCGCAGCCTTCCAAGTTTATTGTTACGACGATATTTTAAATTGACATTATTGTATCTTCCGCAGTGAAAAGGGTTCGTGGTATTGCTCCTGCCATAATGTCGGACTGGTAGTTACATCTTTAGGTTTGCATAGTAGTTGTAAAATGAAATGGTTATTGCTGGTGGAGGCCTGCGTGTGGCGCTGGCGTATGAACACTAACGGCTTGAATGAAACACGTAAGTATAGGTGTGTACGTTGCTAACCCTCACAGATTTCTGTAGACGTATATTCGCATAGGTGCAAAAAGCCTGTTCTATCCGATGTTTACTAAACAAAGTAACTCTACACAAAAAGTTATAAGTGTCAACAAGGCGCTGTGTCATGTGTATTTGAAAAATAAAAATGGTGGTGGTTTAGTTAACATAAGGGTGAGAAGGGTGCACATATAAACGCGATACAAACCCTTCGTTTACGAGCTAACAATAACCGAGCCTTTAGTTAACTGAAACAACTTCCGTATATTACGGGGATATAGTGTAAACGACACAAAGGGATTTTTGGGGTTATGTTCATATTTTTTCTAAATAAAAGGCTTCGTTTGTCGACTCCTAAAACTGGAACCTTGTTTTGCTATTTTTTTCTGTAAACAGGATCAAGAAAGCAGTAGAAAAGATATCCTGGGAAAGCTAATGATAAAGATGTAACGTTCAAACGGCCACTTTTTTGAAGCAACGCTAACCATTGATCTGATGACAGACCGCCAGATGGACTAAAACCACCAATAAAACCATAAGCAAAGGTAAACGAGAGACACAAAAGATTTAGTGAGCATGTGAAGAAAGATGTACAATCGTACGATGTTAAAGAACGCACAACAAGACAACAACCAACTCTAACTACAGATAAACATAATTGAATTTTAATAGCTTCTTTAATTTATCCAAGTAAAGGAAAATAAACAGAGGACGTTTCTTAATATAGCTGTTTTACCTTCACAATTGACCTGGCGCACAGATAAGAGCGCACCGTTACAATTATCAGTGGAGGCTAAAATAAACAAATAATTGAATAATTCAATGAGTTATTGTAGATTAACCCCGGGGTCAGTTGGTGTGAACCTGTGGGCTATAAATATGAAGAATACGAGATGTACATTCTTTTAATAATCGAGTTGAGTAATGAGACTTACACACGAACGTATTACAGAATGTACTTTCGTGCGTCGTGTGCTCTCAATATCAAACTCCTCCTCTCAAGTACCGGTCATCTTTGGTGGTAGAATTGTTTGGTTGTTGTTTAGTTGCATTAAGTAATAATGCTTCAGTTGATCCTACATGTTTTATTTTAACGCTTGACAGATATGAATATTTTAAGAAACACAAAACCTGATTATAAACTTTTCGTTTCACTAGTTTTGAAATCATTGGTATGACTTTGGTCCAATTAACGGATTAATATTGGTGACATTGAAAATGCACTGATTGTATTTATTTTGTACGGAGAAAACGCGACCTATGTTTGCATTTCTCTGCGCAATGAGCAATCAGAACTTCAAGTAAAATGTGTGTGCGCCCTAATGTTAATCGAAGTTGTTATTGTAGGTTACCATGTGGCAGTATTGAATTCAACGCTGGCATAAGCTTTAGCGAGACCTAGCTCTTATAAATAGTTGAGGAAACAGGCTTTCAATAACTTTATAGTACCCATTTATTTCTGCAAAGCTTTCTGATATTCAAGCACGCTTCATTGGCGAAGTTTACAGTAATAACCTTATGTAATGGCTCCGATGGCTCGCATTTACTGCAAACTTGGCTTCATCTGTGACCTCCGAGTAACTGTATGCAGCAAATGTGATGTACGAATACAATATGTCCTTTTGGGACATTGGCAGTTCTTGAATAGTCAGTGCTACATGCAACATAACATAATCAGCCTTTAGTGTTCCCACTGCTGGGGCACAGTCCTCCTCTGTGTGAGAAGCAGTGGGCCGTAATCCACCGTGCGGGCTCAGTGTTGATAGATGTCACATCTCTTCGAATTATTGGTATCATTCGTGGTGTCAGTGCCACATGCGATGTGTTTAAAAAACATCATCATTGTACTAAGTAGTGTGCAGAAAACCGATGTTATGAATAGCTGCACAAATTGTAAACGTCCGGAAACGTAAATGCGTCGAAATCGACGAGGACGTCAGTTCATATTAATCAGTGATCATATTTCAGAAATTAGCTTTGGAAGTCCGGTGAGAAATATCTTCGCTGAAAACAATTTTAAATAAATTTTTTGCTTGTGTCGAAAACAAGAATTAAGTACGGCATTATATCTATACAAATAAATAAAATTGAAGTGTCTGTTTGTAATGTCAAAATAACAACTTTTTATTAAATGCTTATGAAAGTATATCAATCTGCCTAGCCTTTTCCCAACTATGTTGGGGTCGGCTTCCAGTCTAACCGGATGCAGCTGAATACCAGTATTTTACATTATGAAATACGGTACTTATAACAAAAAAGCCAATTTTATAATTTTTGTCGGTCTGCCTGCCTGTCTGTCTGTCTGTTTATTCCGGCTAATCTCCAAAACGGCTGAACCGATTTTGACGGGACTTTCACTGTTACGGGGAGTAACTTAGGCTAATTTTATTTTAGAAAAATAATTAGGGTTCCGCGCAAAAAATAAATCTTTTTGCATTTGGTAGCCCAATTCTCGAGGATAGTTATAGGCTCGAAGTAATAGCGCGGGCGGGCGATGCAACGCGACGGGTCGGGAAAGGAGGGAGTTTTATTAAAATGTGGCTGTTATTTTAGTATATTGTGTATCTAACGGCTTCCACGCGAACGAAGTCGCGGCACAGATTACTGAATAGTTACTACGTAACAGATACTTCACTCAGTAGAAAATTTCCAATACCTATTACGATAATTGCCTACTCCCTCGCGTCAACAACCACTGTATGCTAAAATGCGCCTAAATGCTCAAGCGTACAGCAGTGATTGCTTCGCACCGCGCGATTCCACAGTAATCGCAGGGCTGCCTCTTCGATAAAATTAAATTAACATAACTTTTTATCTATGTTATTGAGAACTGTGAATATGTTCTGACTTTTATGTGGCAGTTAAAAATTTTATCATTTATAAAATATTTAACCAACTTAAAAAAAGGAGGTGATCAGACATACAGGCCAAACTGAGAAGTTTGACTTGTATGGTTTGTAGGTATGTATGTTTGTGCGCGATAATCTCGCGTTTGGCTAAACCGATATCGATGCGGTTTTCAGAAAAGGATTTCTTACATTTAGGAGAACGTTTTAAAATAAGTATAATACTTCTTAGTTTGATGATGATCTTCGGAGATGTTCACTAGAAATGAAAAAAAAAGCCTTAAAAAAAGAGAACCGACTTCAAATAAAGCACTAAGCCGTAAGAAATAATTTGTTTTTTTTTTATGTTAGTGCTAACAGCTGGTAATTACGAATCGAAAAAGCACCGACATCAAAGAAGAAATTATTTCTTAGGGTTTAGTGTTTTGAAGTCGGTTCTCTTTTTTAAAGTTTGTTTCGTCATCGTAATACGCGTACGAACGAACAGCACTATTAAAATTGAACGGCGTGCGCGCGCTTCGCTTGCGAAAACCGCACTGAATTTGATCCGCCGGCGGACCGAGACCGCTCGGCTGGGCGGTAGGCACTTATAGCGCGCAAGTACATGGAGTGACGGAGGCCTGGTCGCGGGGCACAGCTAGTCCTGCATAAGATTGCAGAAAGCATATTTGAATTATGTTAGACATCGGGATTCTCAAACCATGCTCATTACGAGCTGGGCAAGGGGCGACGTAAGTACATACTATACTATTACGTGTACATACAATTACTTTACATATATTATGTATGTTAATTTTTGTGCTAAGTTAAAAAAAAATACGCAGAAGTTCCAATCAAATCAAATCAAATTATTTATTTTTCAGACAGCATAAGTCCCTCTGTTAGTAAAACACACTTAAAATTATATTAGTACATACATATATCCTAAAACAACACACGACTCACACACAACTAGTACAGCATGTACCTGAGAGGCATACCGTGAGGACGACCACGTGTCATCCGTGTCCATCCTCTATCTCAGTCATCACCCGCACGAGATGCCTCCGTATAGGTGCATGCACTTCCTCAGCAACACTTTTCCAACCCAAACAATAGAAACTTAACAAGAATATCGATAAATCGCAAGCAATCGCAGATTTTAAGCCGTGAATGTTATGAAATCGATGGATTGGACTCTCACAGACCTGCGAAGAGGCAAGAAAGGATGGTAGATTATACTCAGCATTGGGTAGAACAAGACTGTCAATGATGTTGATCATGATTTAGAATTTAGTTAGACACCACTGTCAGCATAGCATTATATTGCAAAAGTACAAGAATAGCAATAAAGTCAAACAGGAATTGCCTATTTCTAAATGGGCCTTCTGCAACTCCTCAAGTAATGAAAAGTGAACGAACTCTGCGCCTGCGCTGATAACGTTTATTACACACGTATTACGCGAAGCGATAATGAAATGTGTCTTTGTGTAGCCGTTGTGTGAAGGAATGTACTTCGACGGACTGTAACTGAATGATTTATTTGTGCTTGGACACCGCACAGGATGTTGTGGGAGCTGATACGAGGGCTGACAACCCTAGTGTATAGGGAGCTACGGTTTCATGTGCAGATGGACGGAAAATTGGAATTAATATAAGAGTGCAAAAACAAGGACAAGAAGTATCTCAAGCTGTATCTTTTCCATCGTTTCCACCAAAACGGTATACTTTAAACTAAGACTAGACTACTACGAGTATGTACGAACTAAAACATAGCTCCAGTTAAGTTTTCATCTTGCATCAGAAATATTTCAACTGAAATCTGTTAATTTATAGATAGCGAACACCATAAATCTATACAAAGTATTACAAAGTTAGCTCAGAAACGTCGCACGCGCACGCTACGATCAATATTTGAGGAGCGAGCGAGCGTCGCAAATTTTACGAGGAGACGCGAAACGCGAACAAACGACCCATTTAAAATATTAACATTATGTACATCTTGCAGTAAACCATTACTGCAAGATGTACTTAATGCTAATGTTTTAAATGTATCAGAGGCTGTTTACTTCAGATTACTTGATAATAATAATCATCTTTGGGTTTGCGATAAAACGATGAAGCATTCCCAGGATATCCTAGGATCTGCTCCTTAGATGCAGATGACAGTCACAATTTAAATGAAAACTCGAAAAAAGTAAGTCATTTTAAGCTGAAACATCGTCATGTAAACTTGAATTAAACATTCTAATCAAAACAAAGTCCACTAAACAACTAGGCACTTTACTGAAGGCAATTACCATAAAAGAAGCACCTAAGATAAATAGCCACCTGCACAGACAGGGAGTGCCTTTAAACCCATAAAGCATAAACTAGACTCAATAGCGTAGAGCTTTTGCCTAATTAAATTCTTTGCCGTCGCATGTTCGCACACGCAGCGAGACGCTCAACAATATTGTAATAGGATTGCCCAACGGCCCAAAATGATTGCTCTGTATAGTCTGTGTGGGCGACCGCATACAATGTAATGAACAGCTTAATGCGAAAGGGTTTCACAGTCCATAATTTCGGTATTATCGTATCAAATCTGGATGGAAACATAAAAGGGGGCTGGTTTAAAATGAGAGATTACTGGTATTCAAGGGTTTGGACGTGTTAAAAGTATGAGAGGAAAATAATAACGGCGGAAATTTGTCATTATTTGCAAGGTCAATTGGTCATGCTAGGTGGTCTGGCTGCATACCAATAACTGAGTTTTTTTTAATGGTTTTTTATGGTGGTTTAATCAAAATTCAGATGAATATTTAGAAACTCTGGATAATAATGAAGTTCAAAATATAATTATCCTGGATGACTGACAAGTGTACTATTCTGTAACGTCTATATTAGATGAACTCGATTAAAATTAAAGCAAGTTTTCTATCCCCCAGGCTCTTTTAACTGGAAGCGTTTAAAACTTGAAAGACCAACTCATCCACTGAAGTTTCGACAGGGTCAGATTTAAGAAACAAAATCAACTAGCGATAAAATCAAAAGAACATTCGCAACTTCTTAGGGCCTCTTAATTGGCCGCTTGATAACGAGCTGTAGGTACTGCGTGACAAAGCGGTTCGACTTGTTAATTAGGCGCCGTAATGAGTGGAAATTATGTTTTTATTACATCTGCGGAGTTCACAAAACCAATCATTTTCTAATCGTTTTATCAAAACCTAGATTCTATGGCAGATAAGTTAACGATAATGATGTAGAACAGTAGTTGTTAGGTATCAAGTAATTGTACCTATTACTTGACATCAGAGAATGTAATCACTAAATCGACATTGAGATCTAATAATATCCGATGTCACTTTTTCGAGTTTATAGATAAATTGCTGAACTGCGGTGCGCTTAAAGATAACTGCAACAAATAAAGACTGGGAATAGAAGTTTATAGCTCGACTTATGTAGGACAGGCAGACAGAATAGCTAACAAACTTTATACGACCTAAAGTAGACAATTTGCAGGAACGATTTGGCAAGGCCTGCAAACTGGAGCGTCCGTAGATGTTAGATCGGCAATGCACTTGTGGGTTCCGTTCCTTCAAATTATATTTTGTCTTGTCAATGGATTGTGAAATTAAGAATACGTTTTCTCCCACACAATTATATTAACTTAATTCCCTCTCAACACGCTAATCTTCACGACATATGTATCTTACAATATTAATTTAAATTCTTTGCCTTCTGTTTCCGACTCTTCGCGCAGAGCCTTAGGATCATTGGCAAAACGAACGATCGAGGGGAAATCTAATCAGACTGAGTTTCCTTCCCCGTTCATTTGACGAGTTACTCGCTGGCAGCGCACGGAGAGAAATTGGACCAATATTACATGTAATTTGTAAAAACGACAGAGATACGTCTGTCCCCTGCATCTTGATCGCTTTCTTCCGAAGTGCGTCACAGAAAATGGTAATTAATAGTTGTGACGTAAGTCTCGGAGGAAATACGTCACGTTCTGTCTTTCTTTGGCGTTTTCTTAGTCCTTATATACATAAAACTCTCGTGTCACGATGTATGTCCTGAATAAACTTCGAAACTACTGAACCGATCTTGATGAAATTTGGTCACTATGTGTAATTTGGTCCAACTTAAAAGATAGGATAGTTTTCATCTCGATTATTGCCCTCAAGTAACAGTGCGGGCAGGCGATGCGATGCGACGGGGTGGGTCGAGGAAACAAGAGATTTCACGCGGACGAAGTCGCGGGCGGAAGCTAGTATTATATTAAAGCATTGGTTTGGCTATAATTCTACAAAAAGCATAATATATTCCTCAAAAATAAGACACGGCAGGTGCTGGTAGTCTTCATATCGAGTTAGGTGGTCCATAATTTACGTCACACAGATCAAGTAGTACCTCTATTAAATATATTCTACTTGTTTGTTTACGAATGGACCATTCTACAACTTGAACATTTCTCTCAGGGGTCTCTATCAGTCGTGATACCGCTCGCTCGCCAGAACATAAACATTGAAAGCGACACTGATGAGTCTCGTGCAGTGTTTGCGTTCGTGTGGAGACAGTAATTAACTTGCCGCGACGTCGCGTTGCTGAGCACCGAATTAGATTACACCGTGCTACGCCGCTGCATTTTTATTTAGATTCTAGCTGCAATGTTTTGAGAAAAATGCTTTTAGTGCAAACAGGTCCAATTGGCATAAGCAAAGAGCCTATTGCTCAGGAGGTCATCTTGAATCTTGATTATTGAATGAACAGAATTTCTGGTTAATAATGCCGAAATAATTCGAAAGGCTGCTGAACCTGTGTACAAAATAATCGTAAAAATGTCAATAGCATTGTTAGTAAAAATTGGAAAATTTGTGAAAGGACCAGTTCAACGTTCGTGCTATAAGTGCATTGGAGAGCTGGTGGTAGTAGTACATTTCTTTCGGTTGAGTAATTACTCGACGAAGTACAAAAAAATGTCTAGTACACATTTTTTGCATATAGTGGCCTCAGCATTTGAAAAGCAAACATCAATGACTTCATACGACATTATGTACCCAACCAATAGGTACACAAGCCAGTGTACTTTCGACTTCAATTCGCAAAACATTGTCGAATCAATACGGAAACGTATTGACAATCGTGAAAAACCAATATTGGTTTCATCCGCGTCTATTTGTTCGTCGCAATCTTTGTCATTGTCTGTTGAAATTATACGTGTAAATGTCACCTCTAAGTACTATGGCAAAACTGCCAATATTTCTAAAGTAGGTATTTGTAAAGCCAAATATGCAAACTATTTTTTGCAAGTTTTTCACGCTCTAGCAGGAACTCAGTTGTCAGAATTGAATAAAAATATTGACATAAATGACAACACATTTTCCCACTTATCTCAATATACACAAACATGGATATTTAATTAGTGGGAGACAATACAGACACTCGCTAATGTGTTAACATCTCACAAATCGTTTCACAACAAGACACTGCAAACAGTCAGTTGAATATAGAATTGCAGATGATTTGGCAAGCACAGCAGCACAAAGAAGATTGCGCTATGAATCGGGTCCGCAATCATGCGTATCCAAGCGGCGTCATTAACGTCAGCACGATAACATCCACTGATACACACATCTTATAAACGGTCCAAATATTTGAGGGAGAAAACGGCCGTATCGATCGTGGATAGAGAATTATTCGACACGCGACATACCGAACGAAATTGCTTACGCGTTTAAAATAAAACTGCCGAAGGTCACGACATTGACCTCTAAATGACGCCAGCGATTGATCAACCCCAGAAAGAGGCACGATCCAATGTCAAGTGCGGATCTATTCCTATCAGTACGTGTATACGCGGCTTACGTCACGGTCCGGCGCCGTCACTCGTCACGGGCAACCCTATAGCCCGCTGCATGATACGCCCACCGTTAGATACGATCATTGCAATTAACCAATTTATTAATACACGATAACGCGTACAGTGACGTCGCAATCGCACACGCGTCATATGCCATGATTAATGGTGGCCGGGGTGGCGCGAATCTTATTATAAGCTCGTGACGTATAGCTGCTAAGTCGTGTCTCAAATCGCAATTTTCCCGTGACAACTTTTCCGTTACGCACTCCTCGCCGTACGCTTATCGAGAGAGTACTTGAGAACGTCATTCAATATTCTTTTTATGCTGAAAACGTTTACGCGGGAACCTTGTTACATATTTTATTGCCACCCTTACACGAGCTCCACGTTAGACCTTAAAGCTATTTCCTCTTTCGTTTGCTGTCAGAGGTAACATTAGCGTTCCTATTTTAATCACAAGTTGTAGCGGACACAAACTGATCCTTCTCATTTACAGTTGCTGTTGGTTCAATTTGTCACATTAAGGGTGACACGTGGTTCGTTTCCAGCGATTTGTGATGTCGAGGTATAGTGAGGTGGATCTGTCGCGGGGATGTGTCCGGTGTCGTCGACCCCCCGGCCCTGACGCACTATTCGCGACAATACGCTGGCAGCGCTCCAAGCGCCGGATGGCGTCGATACATCGGCTGCACATGCAACACCAGCCCACGTTTTCACCGTCAAAACTGTGCAATCGGCGTCTTCCGTCCAATCTTCAACTTTAGCGTCAAGCAGGAATAAGTTTAGAGATTTTAGAACAGCAATATAAAGTTTGTACATCGGTAAATTAGCGAAAACGCCTGCAGCGTTTTGTCCTTTGATGTTACAAAACATCGAGGAAGTCATTTGGGTTTGAGGCGTAATATTACGGAGCTGCAATTTCATATTTAAACGTGCGAATGGAAATAGTTTTAGAGGCGACACGTCGGCATATATCACGTCCCCTGCGGTTATATTGCACCACTTGTGAATGAAGTAGGAAGCAGATCAAAGCCGAAAGTGACTTTATGACGATATCACGTGGGCTATCAATAGCTGTGAGATTAAAGTTAGCATGGTACACGAAACTGGTGAGTCATGCGAATATCTTCAAAGCTATTAGGTTACGTGCTGGAGATGATGTGTGCTAACTCCTAACGATGCCAACGCAATGACGTATCTAATTTCACAACAATTCTTTATACAAAATACTAAATAGTCATCACTGCAGATAAATTATGACATTTTGTTAATGAGCATGGGATGAAACTCCGATTAACAGGTGAATTTTTGCAACAGAAATAAAATTTGCAGTTTAGTATTTCATATTTATATACTTAGACCATAATAACCTTATTACCCTTGATATTTACTAGGAACTGTTTAACCACCATTATGTATTCGCGCAATGGTGGATAAGCAAGTAAGCGTTACAATATTTCGCCGTGAGGATGATCATTATCAGTACCAAAGTTAAGCTCTAAACGAAACTAGCTTGGCCTTTTTTAACTTCTGCACATTGAAGTTCACAGCTCAACTTTCCTGGCACAGCTTTATACAGAAAAGGTTGCATTAAACAAAACTATACATTTATTTAATGGAATAGAGACCACTGATGTGATGAGGATGACACGATAAAATCAAAACAAAACAAAACAAAACATAGGGGTTGTGAGTCATAGTGGAAATCGGATTCCAAAAACTCTACACCTGATAATATTGAATCAGCTTCATTGCTTTCTTTGCTACTACTGCTACTGTCCCGAACATGTATTATGAATCGTCCAAGTTCGTTTTCAACAATACGGTCCCTTAATTTGTACTGATGTTCAACATTTAGTACATGATCAATGTACTTCTTCCAGTCATCAGCAGTTATGGATAGAAAACATTCTTTTATTAAATTTTGCATTTCAGACCCTGGTATTCCTATATTTTTGCTTGCTACTTTTCTCTTCGCCTGACTCCATACAAGCTCAATTGCATTGAGGTCGTCGCAATGATACGGTGGCAGCAACAAAATTTCGTGATTGTGGGTATGACTGTGTTTTTTTAGAAGTACTTCTGCTTCGTAAACAACTGCAGGTTTATTATCTTTCACCAAACATTTCAGATGTGGTATGATATTCTTCAAAATGAATATTATTCTCTTGAAGCCATATTCGGATATTATCTTTAGAATAAGACATAGTAGGGGGTTTGTTTACTTGTTTCACATGGTAACTTGCATTGTCCATCACAAGTACACTAGGCTTAGTGAGATTTGGTATCAATATTTCCTCAAACCATTTCATAAAGTTGGTAGCATTCATATCATGATGGTAGTCAGCTGATTTGGATTTTGTGCTCAATACCAACAATGCACCTGGCACAAACCCTTCCTCCGATCCTGCATGCACAATAATATGTCTTTTTCCTGACGATATATTAGTAGTGACACCACTTGTTGCAGGTCCTTGCCACGATTTTTTAACTTTATAGTTCTGATGTACATATGTCTCATCAAGGTAAACAATCTGTTTACCTTCTAGCCTCTTCTGATTTGTTGTCCACAAGAATCTGTGTCTCCATGCCGCAATATCATATTTTTCTGTAAGTAAAGCCCGTTCATTTTTATTGTTTTGAAACTCAAACCCGTTCTTGTGTAAAATGTTTCTAAGGGTTTCACGGCATCCTGTAAATTCAATTGCTTCCTTCAGCTCATTGTGCAGGCTTCCCAGTGTTGGGACTTGTTTCTTCACTCCATAAAATTCGTTTATTTTGTTTCTTATAGCCAAAATATCAAAATTATCCAAATTGGAAACTGACAATTTTGACAATCCTAAAATATTGCCATACTAAAACTTTTGAATATAATTCGTGGTCAGCTTTAGTTGGCCAAACTGTAATAGGTCTTTACCTAGGTAATTGGAGATTCTATAACCAGCATTTTCAGCAATTCGAAATTCAAATAAATTTTATTCGAAAACTGAATTTGAACTTGACCCGAATTACCTGACCTGACCTGACTTGATCTGAATTAACACGTAATTTAATTTCAAATTCAGTCATTTGTTTTAGATAGTTTTTTGATTTTGTGAAATTGTAGTAGTTTTTCGCGCCATGGATCAACTGAAAATTCGTACAAATTTCGAATATGAGTTCCTACGTGGAAATACCGCTGCGCAAACAACACGAAACATTAACGACGTGTACGGGCCTAACACTGCTTGCATAAACACGGTCCATTATTGGTTCAAACGTTTTAATTATGGAAATTTTGAGTTGAAGAACGAGCCTCGCGGTCGGCCGGTAACTATTGTCGGCAACGACGAATCGAAGGCGATATTGGAAGCGGATCCAACTCAATCTACGGATGAGCTTGCTGCGGGCCTTGTAGTTAGTGTCAAAATAATATTGAAGCACTTGCGTCAAATCGGAAAGATTAAAAAGCTAGATAAGTGGGTGCCACACGAACTAAGCGACCAACAGCGAGACTTACGCGTCGAAGCATGCATAGCACTACTCGATCGACATATAAACGAGGGAATTCTAAACCGAATTGTGACCTGCGATGAAAAGTGGATCCTGTACGACAAACGTAAGCGTTCGTCTCAGTGGGTGGACCCGGGTACAGCACCTAATCAGTGCGCTAAGTAAAAGATTACTCATACGAAGATGATGGTGACTGTCTGGTGGACCAGTGCCGGACTTGTACATCACAGCTTCTTACCGAATGGCACAACAGTGACGGCAGATGTCTATTGCTAAAAATTGCAAACAATGATGGAGAAGCTCGCAATTCAACAACCAATACTGGTCAATCGTTCTTCCCCATTGCATCTCCACGACAACGCGCGAGCTCACGCTTCACGACAGACCATGGTAAAGCTACAAGAGTTACAGAGTTACAGCTGGAAGCTCTCCGTCACCCACCCTACTCACCGGACCATACCCCAATAGATTTCTACTTTTTTCAAAACTTAAACAATTTTTTTAAGTGGGATAAAATTCAACACCCGAGAGGCAGTACAAAACGCTTTCACTGACTTCATCGCCTCCCGTCCGGCAGACTTCTACAGTAAAGGGATAAACAAACTGCCATCAAAATGGCAAAATTGTATATATAATTTGGGCCAGTACTTTGATTAGCTGAAATAAAAAAAAATACCAACATTTTTATATTTTAAAATTTTCGTACAAGTATCCAATTTCATATGTACAGACCTAATATTTACGAGGTGGAACAAATTTCTTATTGATCGCTTGAAGATGAACCTTTGTTTATTTACAGATGATATACCATAATATTTCAAAATTGTGCGCAGTTCGTCGCCGCCATTACTTGACAAAGGAACCGGCAAACGACAACAAATAATATTGTGTTCAATAAACAACTTTGTACGAGTTAAACTATGTTTTTCACACGTGAGATTACAGTCCTTATTAGGATTATTGGTTTCACAGCGATGGATTTTCCATGAATTGGATAATGGAAAATGTATGACACCTTTGGATTTTTTCACTTATTATAAGAAATCGGCGCTGACGCCTGGCGGATACAACGGCAGAGTGGTTCATCACATCTCATTGTTGTCGAAGGATCTTACAATAAGATTGTATTAATATGGACAGCATCACAGCAGACTCTACCTGTATGCTAACATACACTGCCGGCCAAAAGTTTGAGACCACTTGTAAAAATCTGTGTCACCAACAAAATATTTCAAAAGTACAAAAGATAAAGAGCTAATTTGAACATCAGCGTATTCTATTGTTATTAAAGAATTTCTAAGTCATTATTTTTGTATATTTTTAAGTTATCATCCTATAAAGATAAATTATTTCAAAACGTCAATGAGTGCCGCGCAAGGACCAGGTGGTAGAATCTTTGTAATATTTTTATAAGCTACTACTAGTTATTTTGGTTATGTTTCGCGTTAACCGAAATTAAGGATTATTTTAGCTTCCTAAAACATATTAATTACCTGAGTTTTCATGGAGGTACCTAATCTTTCTCTATCTTACTGAGCTCGTCGTTATTAGAGTGAAGACATCTTTAAATGGGAAAAGTGCGCTAAATTAGCAGTGAAACTTGTTCTGCCAAAGTTGTGTTACACAACCAATGCAAGTCTGAATGTGCGATTGCCTCTCAACTTATGTTGTCGAAGACTTGTGTTCATAACACAATAACCCAATACAAGTAGACTGGCAATAATCAAGATCCTATACAAGCGGGAAGGCCGAGAGCTACCACTTCTAGAGAGGATAATTTCATCGTCGTTACCAGCAAGCGGAATAGATGCCTAACAGCACCAGAAATCCGCGAAAGTGAACAAATCCCGATCTAAACCTGTGTCATTGACTACAGTAAAAAGACGATTGAGAGATGGTAAGTTATGTGGTCGCGTCGCCGTTCGAAAACCACTACTGTGGCCACAAAACAAAAAGAAACGGATGCAGTGGGCCTTTACCCGTCGTGACTGGACTGAAGAAGGCTTTAAAAAAGTTCCTTAGACAGATGAATAAAAATCTGAAATAATTGGATCAAAACGACGAATATTTAATAGACGTAGCGCCGAGGAAAAGATGATGCCAGACTGTGTGGTGCCAACAGTCAAGCATGGTGGTGGTTCCATTATGGTCTGGGGGATGCCTCTCGGGCCATGGAACCGGAGATTTGGTACGAGTCCAAGGAATCATGAAAAAGGAGCAGTATAAACGAATACTCAGCACAATCCCGTTTCGTCTGGTTTAAGTTTTTTTTCCCAACAAGATAATGATCCAAAACATACCTAGTTCAAAATTATTCAGGGGTTATTTAGAACATACAGAAACCCAGCTCTCAATCCAATTGAGCTTTTGTGGGAAGAGCTTGATAGAAATGTGCACTGTTGTTGTCCCTCCTCGCAGGAAGACATGTGGCAGGCTTTACAAGAAAGCTGGAACAATATTTCACAAGACACCATCGACAAATTGATTGCTCGCATACCGAGACTAGTGAAAAAAGTAATAAAATGCAAGGGAGGGTTTGACGAAAAATCTGTTTAAAACATGAATGGCATTTTTAATGTAAATATTTTTTGTTTTTTTTTTTGTTTTCTTCTTAATGTATGTGTATTAGTAAATATGTATTTTAATTAATAATTAAACACTTTTTATTTCGAGTTTTACATCATTTTCCTTCTTTGATGTAGGTAGTCTCAAACTCTTGGCCGGCAGTGTAATTATTAATTTGTTACTTGTAGATCGTAAAGCTACGAGTAAGCTTGTAACACTTTGACGGAATAAGCTTTATAACTAGTCTCTGTTGAATATTTGTGAATTTTAATTCTTTATTCGTCGTAGACTACAGTAAAACTTTTCGATCAGACGTCCTTCACTTTTCTAATAAAACGTGAAGTTGACAGCTCTATAATCTAGCACATTCCGTGTCCGACTAGGATAGAAAACTCCATAGCTATGGTCTCTATTACATGTTTTCCAGGTCGTTTCATTTCGCTCGGGTCAAGGTGCCGCTTTGTCGCCTCGCCAGATGGCCTGTGACGTCATATGATATGATAACTAATCAAAACGACATTTCTGGAAGCAGTAGGTACAGTTCCCTATAATTTCAGTACTTAGTCATAAATGCTTGATCATACTGACAGAGGAAACTGAATTTACAAACAGAAAAGAAATTAATATTTTTTAACATGCTCGCAAATCAAAACTGACAGGCCAGAGCAATCAGCAACAGTAACAATATTTTCATCACATTCATGCAACTCTTAAATTGAGACATCTGGCAACATTAAGGACTCGATTTCCCTTCCAAATGTAAGCAACTGCTGGGGACTGCCTCAACGATTAGCATCATTATTTTGGTATTACAAAGTCGAATGTTATTTGTAGGAAAACACAAGTTATTAAAGTGTATTATAATTTGTGTCCAAATTAATCTGAAGACCTTTAAAAATCTCGCAGAAGCCCGAATGGCGTCCTTACACATCCGTTTCTGAGTCCTCAACCAGATTCTAAGCTGTTAAATCTTGTTTGAGCCCTGCTCAACAACGGCAATACAATAAGTCGAACAAACAAGTTACCCAGTTGCATGTAGCTATATCTCCTCTCTTTGATGATAAATTCTATCGTGTACAAAAGCATCTGTTAGCAATGTCGATAGCTGTAGCGCGGCATGCAAGGCAATTCTGTGTGTACGGCCGATCGCTCCGGGAGACGCACGGCGTTTGTCAATACCTCGCCTTTTTGCTCCGTTTGCAACTCAACTGCTCTATTCAAGGATAGGAATTGTATTAATAAGAGCAGATAGAGAAAGCTATTGTGTTGTTTCAGGGCTTTGTTTAGGGATGCCTTGGATGCAGTTAGAAGTGTTGCCGCAGTCAGATCTACTAATAGGATTAAAATACTAGTTGTCTTGTCCAATAAAGCACTCTACCGAGTTATACTCCATACTTCCAATATTTTTCAAAAATTACACCAAGCTCGCATCGAATCGATGGTATAAAGAAACTAAACAAACAATGCTATACAGTAACAAGATATCCACAGTATTGACTCACTTATGATTCAATTTGCGGTGTACACAATCATCCCCGTCTCGATAAGGTGTCTCCCGGAATAGAACATCCCTAGTCATCCCGGGAAAGAAAGTAAAACGACTTAACTACGAGCATGAGTCGTGATTCATATCGAGATGTGAGTAACATCGTTCTGAAGCGTAAGCCGCTGGAATTTTAGATAATATTTCGGAATGACATGTGCGAGCTTAATTAGAACAGTAATTTAATGAATGTATGACTAGTGCATAGCTTTCTTCTTTTGTCATCGTTTTTGTCTTAGTTTATTGAAAGTGGGTAGTTTTGTTTTCCTTGGATGCAAAATGAGGGTTCATGTGAGGTTATAAATTTTATTATCAATAATTATGTCAACGTAAAGTAACTTATTAATGTTAAGGCTGTAAATCACATTCCGTGAGTATTTGAAAGGAAAACCGAGAAATATCAGGGGTATTGGTATTGAAAAGAGATTCCGAATACAAAATAATGGCGTCATTTATTTCCGTCTGTCTATTCACTCTAGTGGAACTGCTTTTGTTGAACCAGTCGAACAAGACAGTTATTGAGTCAGAGCGGTTGAAATAATGCTGAAAGATTACAATAGTTCTCTTATAATACTAACCCACTTTACGAATGACAATAATGATTAACGTGTGAACCGAGTACTTAACTTTTTTCGTTCACTCTCAGTCAAACATAAAAAGTGCCTGATGTTTGCCAAAAGTTGAAATACAACAAATACAAGTACATTAGCCGCGACAGCTTCGAATATAAAACTAAATGACAAAATGACTAATAGCTAAAATATTGGGTAACAAATGTCATAAGCTTCTTTCCTATCATAATTTTGCGTCAAAAATTGCTGTATGTGTTGGTATTTTTAAATAATAAATTTTGAGTCCGATATTACTCGTCTTTGACATTATTGTGTTTTTCTCACTATTTACCGGTCCGATGCGTATCTTGTTTAGCAAAATGGTGAGCTTCTTGTGGCTCTTTAACTTCTTGTTCATTATCATCGTACAAAGGGGTTGTGAAAGGATTCATCACCGATATCTTTTCAAGCGTAATGTCAGCATTCTGTGCCTTCTATGACATTATGTGTTGTGCAGGATACAGCCACTTGATGTAATGCTAGACAGCTCAGACGTAATGTCAGCATTCTGTGCCTTCTATGACATTATGTGTTGTGCAGGATACAGCCACTTGATGTAATGCTTGACAGCTCAGACGTAATGTCAGCATTCTGTGCCTTCTATGACATTATGTGTTGTGCAGGATACAGCCACTTGATGTAATGCTAGACAGCTCAGACGTAATGTCAGCATTCTGTGCCTTGTATGACATTATGTGTTGTGCAGGATACAGCCACTTGATGTAATGCTTGACAGCTCAGACGTAATGTCAGCATTCTGTGCCTTCTATGACATTATGTGTTGTGCAGGATACAGCCACTTGATGTAATGCTTGACAGCTCAGACGTAATGTCAGCATTCTGTGCCTTGTATGACGTTAAGTGTTGTGCAGGATACAGCCACTTGATGTAATGCTTGACAGCTCAGACGTAATGTCAGCATTCTGTGCCTTCTATGACATTATGTGTTGTGCAGGATACAGCCACTTGATGTAATGCTTGACAGCTCAGACGTAATGTCAGCATTCTGTGCCTTGTATGACGTTAAGTGTTGTGCAGGATACAGCCACTTGATGTAATGCTTGACAGCTCAGACGTAATGTCAGCATTCTGTGCCTTCTATGACATTATGTGTTGTGCAGGATACAGCCACTTGATGTAATGCTTGACAGCTCAGACGTAATGTCAGCATTCTGTGCCTTGTATGACGTTAAGTGTTGTGCAGGATACAGCCACTTGATGTAATGCTTGACAGCTCAGACGTAATGTCAGCATTCTGTGCCTTGTATGACGTTATGTGTTGTGCAGGATACAGCCACTTGATGTAATGCTTGACAGCTCAGACGTAATGTCAGCATTCTGTGCCTTGTATGACGTTATGTGTTGTGCAGGATACAGCCACTTGATGTAATGCTTGACAGCTCAGACGTAATGTCAGCATTCTGTGCCTTGTATGACGTTAAGTGTTGTGCAGGATACAGCCACTTTATGTAATGCTTGACAGCTCATACGTAATGTCAGCATTCTGTGCCTTGTATGACGTTAAGTGTTGTGCAGGATACGGCCACTTGATGTAATGATTGACAACTCATACGCCCACAGAGAGAGATGAGCAAGTCCTTCTCATTCTATTCCTGTCGTCTAAATTGTATAATGTCGCGACAAATTGCATATCGGCGCCGCGACACCTACGTTGTTTATATTCCTGACTTGCATATAACTAGTATTTATAGCACGATTGTTTTTGTTGTGGTTCTCACATAAATAAGTTACGTAATTAATATGAGGTGCGTATGCCGTGTTTCTATTTTAATTTAGTATGTTTATTTTAGATCTATTCATATGGCTTGTGAGTAGTGTAAGCTTTTTTATTTGTAATGGTGAGGCATAGAGATCCTTGACTTTTGGTCTAGGATTATCTACTGGTCATTTGATTTATGCTCTGCAATTTTCTGATATACCTAATTGTGAAATTATCCATTTGGATAATTTCAATTGGTGCAGGAAATTTTTCCTGCACCGCAATTTGGATAGGTTTTCCCGCGAGATCGAGCATAGAAAATACGTGCCAACATTCCCAAAATCCTGACCCTCGAGTTAATCGTGCGTAAAGTTGCGAATAAAACCGATGACGTCCGAATCATTTCACTTTGACGAGATGTCTTGCATTTTAAGTAATTTTAACGTAGAAATGTAGGAAACTAGGAATATTCTGAATGCAAAAAGTGAAAACTAGGCTTCAGGGACAACAAACATTCTATCTGTGTGCTCACTATGTGAGCTGAATAGATTCTATGAAAACGAACAAATTCGTATCCAATCGGCACTCGGCCAACTTATACAATTTTTTTTTATTACTAGTTTTTTTCTGGTTTAATCCCTCAGAATATCGGTTTATATGCTGTTACTACGCTTCAGGGATTACCCGAGCTTTATTCATACCTTCGTTTGAAACCAACTCAACCAAGACGTTTTCGTAGTAGGTATGCTTCAACAGAACGTAGAGATAGACGCCACTGCCTATTTGACTAGTAGATGAATTTAGTATTCGACCAAAAGAAAAACAAAGACTTGTGTGCGCTATCAAAGCTGCAGGGAATAGCTTTTCCCCGAAGGATAGTATAAGATATTCATGACTCAAATAAAACGGATTCCTCTCACATGTTACATCTTTAGTTTAATGCCTCATAAACATTAATTTTCTTCGTTCCATGCTTGTTTTGATAATAGTGGGAGTTTCAAGGAAAGACGCAGTAAATAAAATCACGTGCTGAACTGAATTTAACTAACATTGTAAATAAACATGTTATAGATAGCGTACGTCATGTTTGTAATGTTCTCCTACTTGTTCCCGACACGTGGTAGATAGGTAAGTGAAGAAAGTTAATCTCAAGCATGGAAGACTGAAACTTATCGCTTATAAACGCAACTGGATTTTTAAAGTGCGCGTGGAAAAGTTAGCGGCAAGACAGCCTGAACGGTTTAGGCAACATTGACGATGCCTTGGAGGAAATGGAATGTTATTTAGCATTCGGCGTTTGTAGTTTGTATGCGAATTATATCTTAAGTGTCATCCTGCAATTGTCCATGCACGAGCTTCTAATAGTTTCTCAAATGCAGTCAACACACAGTGGACCTTCTTCGCTTTTTCTTTTACGGTGATTTTACTATGTTGTTCATAGTTTGTTAGCAGATTGCGGGAGGGGGGAGTGTACACTGAACTTGGAAAGCCAAGGGCGGTCATAGACGCTGATTTCTACAAGAAAATCTAGATTGTACGTACTGTTATTATTTCAGATTTATTTAAAATAACAAGGTAGTAGAACTTTTGTGGCAAATTACTTCGTATACCTACAGAAAGCTATTTATAACGGTACCAAAAATCGGAAAAGACTGCGACACTGTAATAAAAGGAAAACGTGCAACCAATCTATACAACGTGTTTCTGGATGTACGACATTAAATGAAAACGAGCACAGTACTAATCCATTGACACATTTTAAAACACGAAGAGTAGTAATTAATGGAAAATTAAAAAATTGCAGTTTTCAAACGAATTAAATAGTAGAATCAACTGCATAAAAAGTAAACACGCTTTATCTACGTAAAGTCACTGACCAACGGCGCGGTGCGGGGTGCGGGGCGCGGCTGCGGCAATTTTTTTTTTTTTTTTTTTTTTGGCTGTTTACCTATTATTACGGACTCAGATCTACATCATGTTGAAAAATAATTTCCTGTGGCTAAAGTATTCATTGGATTGGATTGATTTTTTGTATACGGGCAAAGAACATGATTCTCTTTACGTGGTTTAAAGGAATGTCAATCCTCCTGTTACACGTGGTATATGAAAGAATGGTATAAATAAATATACACCAGTGTTTTACGAGGCGCTTCCAAATTGATACGTACGGATACGTATGCCGTGACGTCACTGAGAATTCGGTGAACCTCGGAAAAGGTATGACAGTGGATTCAGTGCCTAAATAAAGCACGAGAGGTGTTAAAACAGAAGACAAATCGCCCTCGAATCTATTCGATGGCAATTTGTCGTCGTAATTTGTCTGCTCGAAATTATAGATAAAACCGAACAATGTCGTGCTGCATTCGCAAAAATTTGCACGACTTTATTGCTTTGCGGTCTTCAGACATTGTGTAGAGTAGTCTTTCTGTATCTACGTTGATGAACGTCGATCCCTGAACGCTATCTGAATATGCATGAATATGCTGTTGAATAAAATTCAGATCGCAATCAACGCTGAAGTGCGCAGGTTGTTTGCTATCGGTTACATAACACTCAATTGGGTAAATACATTTATTTGTGATTTCCAGTAAGAGATTGATTCATTAATGGACTTGCAAATATATCAATTTCAATTCGTACTTTCTTCACACAAATAGAAAGTACGTACGACGTATGAAAACCAATCTACAAGACGACGAAAAGGATTTCAAAATCCGAGAACATCCCATCTATCTATAAATTACTTGTCCCGACTGATTCATCAACGCAGAGCCTAAACCGCTGCGGCTACAAATTTGAAATTTTGGCAGTTGATGCCTTTTATGATGTAAGCATCCACTAAGGAAGGATTTTTGAAAATTCGACCTTTAAGGGGGTGAAAAATCTTATTTCTTGAGTTAATAAACTTGGCACGACTACTTACCTAAGTAAATTATGAAGTTTGTAAATTTTTGTTTTTCTAAACTACCTCCTAAAGGGGGGATTAGGGGGGTGTCAAAGTTTGTATGGAAGAATTTTAACGCGCGAGCCTATTTACTGGAAGCTTAGTATTTATACTTCAGACCGAAAATAATAGTGCTAGTAATACAATACAGAGAAACAGAGAAACGTCAGATACATGCCAGTATCGTTCTCAGTACAATTATATCAGACGGCAGACGGATCAAGTGCCACTAGCAACGGAACAAAGAGAACATCTGTATTCCGATTATTCGATAACTATTATCGACTCGACGCTATCGCTATCGATAAACGGATACTTTTGTTTTGAGTTGGTTGTAATAAAATTGAGAGTTGATGACACTTGATAGCGAGATGCGTTGATGTTGTTTTTGATCATATAATATTGCATAATGAAGCCAATGAAGTGGAATTTATAGCTTTTTAAAAGTAGCGTCATGGATATCAAAACTGAGATGTGATACGCACAGTCTGTTGTCATATAACATGAGTTTACAAAAAGATAAAAGTATTAAATAATATTAAGTACGTAAGTAAGTAGGGAGTAAGTAAGTAGTAGTAATGGGATAAATTAGAGTACTTTCCGATTCAAAAAGATTTTAAAAGGAATCCTTAACTTTAAAACAATTACGATAAGAGTCATCATGTGTGTGTCGGTCCTGGGTTCGATTCCCGGGTCGGGCAAAGTTTATTGGGTTTTCCTATCTGGATTTTTTGTCAGTAGCTGCCCGGAGCCTGGACTTGTGCCCGGTTGATGGCACTAGGCTCGCCCCCTATTACATGGTACTTAAACATAACTGACGAAATGTGGGTGTACTATAGGTAGAATCACCTCTGCTCAACCGTTCGAGGAAACAAGGCGTGATGTTATGTTATGTTGTGTTTATCTTTAGTATGTTTCTCTAAATTCTATACTTCTATTCATAGTTACATACTCCCCAATGTAAGCATAGAAGTTCTGCCTAAATAATTACTCAACAATTAATTACTTAAACAAAATGTAACCGTTAATTCCAGTGTACACAAACGATAGCTTTATTGTTACGAATCCATTCAATTAAGTAATTGAAGTACTTATAATTTTTATTGCAGGTATTCAATTATTTGTTTATAGACCTTTTATACAACCACCGGCCAGGAAACTTGTGCGGTGTGGTTGTATTAATAGCGAGAAACATATAATGGGAGAAGCGTTTATTTAAGAGAGGAGAAAAATCTACTCTCGGTAATATCGAAAGCCAAATAGATCTGGTTGATGCCACTTAATTAGCACTAAGCTTATTGCGAATTTGGGAACGGGACACGTGCAACACCTACTAATTTAATTGATCAACAACATTTGTTACCTTCTGGACACATCTATCATACTGAATTCAACTCTGAAAAAATAAACATATAAGACGACCACACCTCTATATACCTACTGACTGTGACTTCTGGCTTTTTTGCAAAATTGTATAATTAATATTGTATATCCTACCAGACAGCCGGCAGAGAGCATAGTGGCAGAGTGGTACCGGCCGCGACTTACGAGTTGTAGGTCGTAGATTCGAACCCAGACAGGCGCTTTACTTTATGTAAATCACCACTGCTCTCAAAACAGTGAAGAAACACATCATGAGAAAACCGACATGGCCAAAAATTCCAAGACATGTGAATTCTACCAACCCGCACTGGGCTCGCGTGGTGGATCACACAGAGGAGGCCTGTGCCAGCAGTGGGAACATTAAATGCTGATTATGCTGTATCTTACCAGATATTGAACTGGAAGATGGAGCGTTGGAGATATAGAAAAACAACCTGCTAAAGATCACGGGTCCATTGGATGGAAGAGGTCCAACTAATATGATAATGTCACTGTACAGAAGGACCCGCCTAAGTAACTGACACCGCTAAAATTGAAGCGCCACCAAAATCCGCTCACCTAGCGACCGCACTAGATAACACACATAGATAAGCACAATTATTAATTCAATATGCTAATTGATAAGTTAATTAGACGCGAGTATGGAAGCATGAAGCATACCCAGCACGCGATTAGTGTATATGCAGACGTAACGCACTGCTATTTGTAAATATCGATTACTTTGTTGTGTGGGAAACTTAGCTTTGGTGACTACATTGTGAGTACTGTGTAGAGTCGGTGTTTAACAGTTTGCTGCCTGCAGAGTCTTTCCTCAATCAGGAATATTTCTGTTTTAGCTGGCTCTCGTAGCCTTTAAAAAAAAAAGCATTTCTTGTCCAATTTGGTTAATAAACTTCGCATTTGTTGGAGCTAGACGTAGTTCTTATTTCTGTTGAGTGTATGTTATCCAAAATTGCCGATAGACTGCTAAATTGTAAGGCTAATAGTCACTAGCCAAAGAACAACTTGTAAAGTTTAGGACCGGTTTACGTCACGACACTACACTGGGTAAGCTCGATGAATCCCTGAGGGAGCCGCAGATGGTCATCGGTCACCTTCTGCATTAACCAAGAATCCACAAAATGCTATGTGAAGGTGCTATTTGAGCAACGTATCTTAAGTTTGTAAGGTGCAGCGGTGATCGAATGAATAAAAGAAGAAAATAACAGGAGAGAACAAGGATGACTAATGCGATTTTCTCGTTTAGATTTACCGGTATTGCTTATTTTGTAAAAACTTCTGCTACAGTAGTTTAAAAGATAAATATTTAGTGATAAAACAATACATAAGCCTGCAAAGAAAACACAAAAAGCCAGTCAGTATAACGTCACACATATCCTTTGTTTTCGTTTCGCGTAAAAGTGAGCGAAATAACATCCATATTTAAGATCTCCGTAACCTCCACATCATATGGCGAAGGTCGCGACAAATCCTGGAAAAGTTACTAAAGTTGTAAACTGACACAGATTGTTTGAGGCTTCGGCTTAAGTAAGTAAGGAAAAAAAACAAGTAGGCTTGGATGGAAGAAAAATGTAAACAACTAGGTGTTGATCACACAAGCTGAAGTTGACTTTTACCAAGGTCATAATGACAGAAAGCTGTCATTCTGACTTCCTTTTCTGAATTCCTACATTTATATTTGTAATTTTTATGGTGTACATAATAGAGTATTGTATCTATCTATCCTATTTCATCGAGCAGTACCCTAATTGCGTAACACACTATCAATCACAATTTGAATGATTTTGAAGCACATTGCTAATCGATTGCTTCATATGTTTGAAAAATTTTTCTGCTCAACAACGTACATAACGCATTGAATTTTGTTGAACTGTCAAAATGGAACGATTCCTACTATAAGCTTGTTACGCAATTGCCCCGCAGATCTGTAAAGCTATTTTTAGGGTCCTGTTTTGAATTGCTCGATTGAACTTGGATAATCCATTCGTCTGATGTCTAGGAAACTTTTCCAATAAATAACAATTTTGATTTTTGGAGCATTCAAGTACAAAGCTTTAACTGACCATCCTACAGATATATTTAGTAAAAAGGCGATTAGTTAACATCTGTGTGACAAACGTAGTAAAGCACTCGTAACTTTGCTTGCCGCATTAGCGATCAAAAGAGTAATGTACCCAGAATAGAACCTGCGCCACTCCTGCGCAAACAAACGGACTGGCATTGTGCCGTGAGAACCGTTCAGTCTTCTATACAACGCTTTATCGCGAATAATATCGTACAATTGGTCGGAATCAGTAGCACAATAAACGTATGGTCTGATTGTATATCTTGGTTCTCACGAGTATTTAGGACTAAGGTTATTGGAAAATTGAGGATATGTTGGTAATAACATTTAAGTCTTTGAAAATACGACTCTGCAAGAAGGAAGGGAAACTTGAAACATCCGGGATACAAAGAGTTTATTTCCTCACATGTTTTAATCATCAACTTTGGAGATGTTATCGACAACCACTGGTCCGCCGCAGTCTAACTTATTAATTTTGCAATTTCCAAACACGCGGCAGACTTAGCTTTCAGTTTTTCCAGGAAGAAGTGAATGAACCAGAACACAACATCCTCAAGATCGAGCACACCGACAAGCAAAACGCACCCCACGCAATTTCCTTTTCAATCAGATTACGCGTTAGAATCTCAAAAGGCCGACACATGCTGGCCGTTCCGTATCACCAGAGTATCGGCCATTCGATCCGCCGACCGCGAGCCCGCAACAATGGCCGCACTTGCGCGCAGGACTCGGGTTACCGACGCTGCTGCACACTGCACACCACGTGACCATCGCCGAGTTAGTGCCCCACATTCTGATACGTGTTTGTATGCCTTTATAAATGTGCAGGACGGGCCAAAACTTCTTCCGTCAATTCAAACATTCTCGATGTTATGTTACATATCCGCCGCTTGCAAACGAATCTTGAATACTACGTGTAGTGTATAAGTTACGGCTAAAACCCGAAGTGCGGCTACAACTAGTTTTAGCCGGCTACAACTAGGTGTGGGCTGAAAGGTAGGTTAGGTTAGGTTAGTACTGTGACTACACAACACACCTAGTTGTAGCCGGCTAAAACTAGTTGTAGCCGCACTTCGGGTTTTAGCCGTAACATATATAAATAATATAAATAACGCATTTATATTACATTTCTAGGAAAATAGACATGACCTACGACAACATATTAATATCCCCACGTACATAATGTATATTTACTTACCTTAGTTGTTAGTCAATAAGGAAATGTATTCAAGAACCAAACAAAACAAAACAAAGGCAAAACATAAAAAGCCAGAACTAATTAAGAGACTGTATGGTCCTTCAGCTTTTATTAGATACTTAAATCAGTATAAGACCAGCAGCAAAATTTAAATATGAGATTAATCTCAATCCAGTTTCAAGAGTCTGGAGCTAAGTAAAGGCTCCTGCTAATAGACGCGACACAAACACACCGCTCATCGTGCGACACGAGGAGCCTTTGTGCCGAATCGCGTGTCGCGCCTGTTAGCAGGAGCCTTAAGAAAAACAACTGAAGATGGTGGAAAAGTTACGAAACCATCCATCATTTTTCCACTCAGGTGCTTCAGTATTTATTTATAACATTTGTTTTGAAGACAATCTTCGAACAGAATACAATATAAACCTGCGCAGCTAGTTCACGGAAGTGACTCCTGAGAGTCCGCAAACTAATTTCAGAGAATTCTAAATTAAAGATTGCTAAGTTATGAATTTCAGTAAAAGATTATAAGCGATAAGTGGCATGTTCTGAAATTTCTTTCTTAAGGTTTCCTGCGCTTAATTCTTCCTGTTGGCATGTTGCCGGCTGCTGAGCACTCAAATGATAGTTTTTAATGCACTTTGCATTTTCCGATTCTCGTGATTTCGGCTCGAAGCTAGATTTTCATGCTTTACTGTCAGCATTTTAAAAAAGAGAGGATTCGCAAACTCTTTAGAGTCACCAATTTATTTGTTGACTGCCTCGTTGGTCTAGTGGCTGCAAGCGCTACTGCTGAGCATGAGGTCCTGGGTTCGATTCCCAGGTCGGGCAAAGTGATATTGGGTTTTTCTATCTGGAATTTCTCAGTAGCAGGCCCGGAGTCTGGATTTGAGCCCGGTTGATGGCAATAGGCTCGCCTCCTATTACATGGGACAAAACATAACTGGCGAAAGTGGGTGTTACTATAGGTACACCTATGCCCAACCCTTCGGGGAAACAAGGCGTGATGTTATGTGTTATTATTTTTTAACGAATTTAAGCTACCTTGCGTTAGCCACCCTAACACTGAAAGATCTTCGGGGGATAATACCATAGTAGCAACACACAAATTCACCATATTGCACATGGTGACGTCATCAAAGCCACATCGCGTGGGGAATTAGCATTTATACACGTTCTAGATATGAACCATCGGGTAATATGGTTTGTTACACACGCTATGTAGTAGCTAGAAGATCATATTACATGAAAGACAAGTTACTTCTTTTTTCCACAATAGAATGTTGACTGTTGGTATTTATCTTTGACCACGAGTTCATTGCTGAATTTAGCTAGGTCTCTACCAAATTGTGTTTCTCTGCATTTTGCGTCCACTACTTCGTCATCATCATTTTTTTTATAAGTTAAGAACAATCAAATCCACACATTTTTCTGTAAGGTTTCAAGCGCACAGCACATTCCAGCGAGTGGCCGTAACACCCAGACAACATGGCAGCCGCGGCGTTTGTCGCATTCAATACCTTATACAGGGCGATTTATGTCCGAACGTGTTTATTCGGCTTGTTAAATGTAAATGCGCTGTGGCCGAGGACTTCTATCGTAAATCACGGAACGACTGTTAGTGCTTGCTGCGATGTGTTTCAGATTGCGAACCACTTCGTAAATGGGAACAAAGTGGAGTATGGATTCGGATTTGGTGAAATTGGTAACAGCAAGTGAGTTTAACGAGCTCAGTCAGTGGTTGCCGATTATGTTAATCGATTATTGGAATCACCTGTCATCAATGTTTTGTGTGAATCTCGATTCAATGCGATTAAATACACCTGATTAAATACTAGCTAGTATTGTAAACATACGTTTTTCTCTGACGTATGTGCTACGTGGTGTTGACATCGAAAACACTGAAGACAATATTAGAAAAACCATTAAAATGAATTCAATATAAAGCGCATTACATATTGCTTCTCCAAACTTCATTAAAGTAATATCTGTAACAATGAATCAATATAGTGCGTTCAGTAGATTATTCAAAGTCCATTTTCCGGAGATCAGACAAACAAACCTGCAAACCGTTATTGTAATACACGTTCAATGAAATTAATCACACGAATGACGTTAATAGTACAATCATGTGCGAAAATGTAAACATCCAAATTCTTCATAGTATGCATTCTAAATTCATTATTATGTATTATTATGTAAAGTAGTTTTTCCTTGTTCTTGATGGTACTCTGATAATCATATTTTGCAATACATTTTCGGAATATGATTCAGTCCAATTAGTGGTTTGATTTACAGCGTTTCATTGAATTGTGGCACGTTTATTGGATGCAAAGTTTTGCACCAATGTTACCGGGAATCCTATGCGGTGTGCTGGTATTTATTGGTAAATGGTCTAGTTTGAAAACTAATTGCTACCGCGACTTGCAACTTGCGTTCCAGGAATTGCTAACCAATACCGCGAATGTGCGTACCCAATTAGGATACGCCTCTCATTTCGCTGTAAAAATGATTCCTCACTTCATTTTCGCGTTTATTTTCACAATTTTCACGAAGATGTATCAACAGGCGAAGTACTTCCAAGTATTGTACCTATGCGTGATCTCAGAGATTCAGTCGAACGCTTCGAATATCTGTTTTTTTTCGCTTCCATTTCTCAGAAAGTGCACAAACCAGTACACTGTATGTCCCTAACTGCACTGCAAATTGAGTGACGTTGTACAATTTGATGGCGTTTCAGAGTACGGAAGTGTTGCATTTGAGAGGTTTTAACTGAGAACTCCGTAAGGAGCACCCGAGGAAAATCGTTCAGGGAAATAATAAAAAACAAAGGATATAGGGAAATGTTGCTGGTGTTTGCATTGACTTTTTAACAGATATCGTTCTTTAAGCTCTACTGTATGATTTCTCAATGCGCTATGGCCATATAATGGATTCAGTTCTACATTTGAGCTATAGTATTTCTCAATATGAAAATGAAAACCGAACTTGATCAGCTTTGACACCTGAACCGTATTTGATATCATAAACCAATACAGCAAAATAATAAACTGTGTAACCGACACTGTGCACGCATGTACCAACATAAACTGTGTAACCGACACTGTGCACGCATGTACCAACATAAACTGTGTAACCGACACTGTGCACGCATGTACCAACATGAAACTGTGTAACCGACACTGTGCACGCATGTACCAACATGAAACTGTGTAACCGACACTGTGCACGCATGTACCAACATAAACTGTGTAACCGACACTGTGCACGCATGTACCAACATGAAACTGTGTAACCGACACTGTGCACGCATGTACCAACATGAAACTGTGTAACCGACACTGTGCACGCATGTACCAACATGAAACTGTGTAATCGACACTGTGCACGCATGTACCAACATGAAACTGTGTAACCGACACTGTGCACGCATGTACCAACATGAAACATGTTTTTAATGACGTACCGAACAAAATGAAAAGGGTGTCGAATGCACATATCGCGTATCGCGATACCCGGAGCTAAACGAATGGAGCTGCACTTTATCATAACATGATCACCTATAAAGTTATCAACGAACATGCTTGCATAAGCATGTGACGTAACGCTACAAGGTGAACGACTTGAACGATAGATTAAATGATAACAGGAGATTGATGTTTGTTGCAGTTGCGAAGATAATGCAGATATGTACGAAAGATGATTGCTATCTTGTGCATGCAAAAGCTTTAACACCTGGTCGCCCTTTATCGGACGTTATAAACCTTTAGAGAAATCCGTTCCAGGTGATGTTGGCTTATCGTAGACATATGGGATGACTTCAAACTGCTTCGAAGTTTTACTTCTTAAACTAGATCAATAAATAGAGACACGATAAAGCTACGGAAACGACAGGGCACAAAGAAGAATAAAATGAAGGTGTAACGGATTCGGCACGCTGTCGGTAAAATCCTGCTTCATTCATATTGTATAGCTGTGCAAGACGTTTCTCGATGCATTTCCCGTGGTTTATACCTACGGTGGCTCAACATATTGTTTCGCAGTGTCGGAAAGTGCTACAGATGTGTGCCATTTCGTGCAAGCTGTAAATCTTCCAGTGAAATAGGTTACGTGGCTTGCTGGCGATAAAGTAACAAGTGTTATAATAGATGTGCACTATTGTGAATTTGACACGCCCTTTACTCAACGTTTGGATACACCTGCACCAATAAAAAAGTATCGGTAAGGCCGCCTCGTAGACAGACCAGCTCAAGACTCCAGATTGGAAAATGGGAGTGGATGACATAATCTTTTGAATGTGAATCGACTTGAAAAAGATTTGTTTTCAATAATGATTAGTAATTGGTATATATTTTGATATCTATTACTATATATTTGTGATAAGCCAAAATTGAAAACGTTGACGGACAAATAAAACCTATTGGTTAGATAACTGTTGTTGATAGGTGTAAAAATGTGATGCTACAGCGTTGGGCTAAAACAGACAATATTTGACCAGATTTTAAAGCGCCTAAAGCCCTACATAACTAATTCACTTGCAAAAAGGTTAAAGTCTATTAATTTGCTTTATCACATGCATGTGAACGGTGACGCGGCTGACGTATGTGTAGGTTCGCGATTCACCACACATGTTACAATTCTCGTGCGTTGTCAGCGCCATGCGCCAGCGCGTGCGCAAGTGGTCGGTGACGTCATCATCTGCACCAGCAACAAGCTGCGAAATGCAGTTATAAATAAAACGATTTACGGATTAATGCATCGATGTGTGGTTTAGTTTTCTTGGCAAGTTTTATGACTGCATCTACTATAATTTAATTTATCTGACTTTTCGATACCTCGAGGTATCATAAGAGGTCTTCTTCATAATCTTTTGTTCTTTGGCTTTCGTTGATTGGTCTCGCAAAATGGCTCCTTCAGAATTCTCCTAATTAGCATACATTTACAGAAAACTAGGGTGAACGACCTACGTAGGACTACGTTACCCAGTAACATTCAAGACTGCAAGAGCTTGTTTAGACTTCAAGATAGGTAGTTATCTGAGTTTCTAGTGGTGTAAAAACCGTACAAGACTTACATAATCGTAGGGCTTTTAACTCGTAATCAGTAAACGTAACTGTTATCGTTTCACCCGTCGCAATGGCTGCAAACACAACAATAGCCTATAAAGTGAGTGTATTGTCTTTGAACATGGTATTTAACCATGTTCTAAATCCTTGTTGATTGCTACAACGCGCTGCTGATAATGTAGTGCAGGAGAATAGTGAAGAATGCTTTTCACAACTATGATTATTATATGCCTCTTGACAGCTTCGTAGGCCATAGGCTCATTCTCGAGCTAAGATAAATCTAATCATTGTGAATAATTACAGACATGTAAACCTGCTACGGCAATAAAGATAAACGTAAACATTGCAAAAAAGTAAAAGCATCAGTGTTGTTTGTGTCCGAAATAAAAGTAGATATTAGAACAGGGTCACCATATGGTCCGTGTTGGGAATCGAACTCAACACTTTAATAAGTAATAAGTTTATTTCATAAAAAAGTACTTAGATTACGTTACAGTTAAGTGCTATGATAAAACAAAAGTACACAAAAGTTTTAGCATCTGGAGCCGAACTTTGCGCGCGGTCGGTGATCAACGCGTCATAGGGTCGCTGAGCTGCGGCGCGGCTTGACCCTATGACCACTCGCTTCCACGGACTTCACCGCGACGGAAGATACACCTCTCTAATTAAATTATTTACCGTTTGTCCGGAAATGTTATAATTTTGTAATAAGAACGGCAATATACAAAGCTTTATTTCATACAGTCCACTCTTTTATTGCTCCCCGCGCTAACATTGGTCCTTCGAGCTGAATTCCAACCAGTCCGCCTCCGGACCGCCGACCCATTAGGTGCGGACCCTAAGACTTCTTATATATGACGCCGGAGCCGCACCAGCGCCGGACCGCATGCTCGTTGCTTTAGAGCGATGCCACACTGCTCCGTTGCGTTGCGTTACGTCGTTGCATTTCAATGACGCTTGCTCGGTTTTAAAAGAAACCCATGAGATTAAATCCTCATGTATTTCAGAACCGAGCAAGCGTCACTGAAATGCGACGACGCAACGCAATGCAACGGAGCAGTGTGCCATCGCTCTTACTCTTGAACTTGGCATCAATGCGGTGTTTTACACGCGGTTCATGGGCAATATTCATTCGTATACTTACACAAACATGCGGTCCGGCGCCGGTGCGGCTCCGGCGTTGTGTACAGCAAGTAGGCTTGGCTTACTTAGGAGTAAGCAGTAAAAATAAGTAACACTGAACATCTCCTGGATTTAATGGCGAATGCATGCACCAACGTTACTCCAGACTTCAGACATATAGTCGGTGTCTTTGGATCTGAATTTTAGGTTTGGTCATCGACTTCCGAAATCAAAGTTATTTTTCACTTTGTAGTGTTTTTTTTGGAAGTCAGTTGTTTTTTTTTTTGCAAAAAATTTTTTAATTTCAGTTTTTAGTGGGTCGGTTTGTAATTTATCTAAATAACAATAGCCTAATGACAACTGCTCATCATCTTTTAGAAAATGTTGCTTTTCCCGATGCAGGGACGTTCATTTTTGAGGAGTTAAAATACATTTTCACGTTAATACTAATTACTTACTTTGTAATTTTTGTTCATTAAGTACATAATAATATTTGTTATTACTTTGTAAAAAGTAATCGTCTACCAAAAAAAAAATATTTGACGTGTAAAAATGTTTGTATAAACCTACTTACAGAAATAAAATCATTTATCAAACGAACCGCGACAGTCTTATTATTTTAAAAAACGGACCTACAAATGAAACTAATTGGTGATCCCTGTATTAGAACATACATATTCAATATTTTAGTTGAAAGGCGGGAGCCTTTCAACGCAGACAGGCGCGCCGCGACGGTGCGACGCGATTCTGGTAGAACAATGTTCATGAAGTTTTCACAGAAATTGTTCTACTAGAGTACTTAGCGACGCGCCTGTTTGCAGGAGCCTTAAGACGTCACAAAATCATATTCTTCTTTTCTTATTCTCACACACTATTATTGTCTACATTTCTTTTTCATTTCTCCATCCGCAGGTCTGTTGGAAGAAATTTCTTAAGAAGTGATGTACTCAATACTTACAATGTCGTATACTGTCGTTTACTGTGTGCACTTAAATAACAAAATAAATAAGTAATTTAAACATTTTTAAAAGCACTTTATAAGATTATGTAAGTATACACAGTTTGACATCTGTAATAGAATTTTCTGACAATTTTAATTTGATTTGTTACATTTATAGTTTAATTTGTTGACATTCGTTAATTTAATAATTCTCTGCCATTTTTTAAACTTAATTTGTTGACATTTGTAGTTATTAGTATTTTTTTTTCCTCTTATGTTTGTTTATGTTTTTTTTTTTTGTTCTAGTAAATGTATTATATAATATTAAATAAATTTGCATTCCGTAAGGCAAAATGTATCGGGACCCTCATCAAAATAACCACCATATCTGTATACCTACATTTTTGGCAAATAAATGATTTCTATTTCTATTTCTATTTCTATAAGTGAACAGAAAGAATTGAAAAGAAAATAATGTAGAGTTGTTTTGTATGCAGTAAACATTAAACAAAGAACACAAATCATTTGTATATTATGCAATTCTGAATATAATATGTAGAGATAGAACTAGAAGATATCTGAGAGAGCTGGAACACCCAAAATTAAAGGCTTAAAAGGAGAAGGCAGCATCCCTTCTCCTTTTAAGTATATATTGGATTAATGCTAAAGAAACCATGAAGATAAAAACATACAATAATTCAGTTATTCCTGAAACCATAAAGAAACGAGAAATACAAGCACTCCGTTCTACAATAGACTTCAATTTTCCCGTTGTATTTTCATTCAAAGCTTCTGACCACAAAAGCATTATTCCAACTACACTACATGTCTACATGCATGCCTTCATTTCCATCTCGGAATACATATACGAACCTACTTGACATCGGAGTCCAGTCGAGCGGTAACACGATCGCTCTTCCCACAATCGGCTTAAGGCTTGCAACCTACTAACTCCCAAGACGAGGACGGATTAAAATTAGGCAAGCTGAAGTCATTTTATTTTTAGATATAATCTTGAGGAAGAATTTGAGGTTGAGGATGAACTATGTACTTATGCTATGTTATTTATGGCTTATTAAAATACTAGCGCCCCGACCCAGCTTCGCACGGTTTTTACGACTTCACAAAACACCGAGATTTCGTTAATATGTATAATGATTTAAGTTTAATATTTATGTATTATAGACATAAATCTTTCAGAATAAATTCTCTAAATGATGGTGAACACCGCATCAAAATCCGTTGCGTGGTTTAGACGAACAACGCGGTCACACAGACAGACACAACAAACGACTTTAATTTAAAACATGTATGGTTATAGAAGTAGAACTTGAGAATACTGACAAAGATTTATGTAGAAAAGACAAGTTTTCTGGTTGGTCGAGCACATTTACAGTACCGGTGCTTTGGCAATGGATTAAATATAAATAGACTGGGTTAACTTCTAGTTAAGGTCACTACTAATGCTAGGCCAACGTATATTGACCGCAAAAACGTCTTAGACGCTGGTATTCAAAGCATCAGCTTTCTGTGCGCCTCTGTAGTCATATTTACTTAGCCTCTTCATCCATTACTTACTCTTGAAGTAATCTGTCTTCAGTTTCTAACAACTGCGTACTAACGCAACACAGTGCACAGTAATGACAAGTTGCGAGCAAGTAATGAGCAGTTTCGCTCACTTAGTTGGTTATTACTACTTGTGCGGGATGAGCAGATATGCTATGATTTTCTCGAAAGTCTACCAGAGTGGAAGTAATTAACGGGTATAAAAGTTTCTACGCTTTTATTATACAGAAAGATTGTCGCCGTGCAATCTCGGATAGCCAAGATAATAATATTATTAATACACTTTTGATTAATCGATTTCACTTTGTTTATGTGTAGCAAAATGCAATTGATCAGTAGCTCTACCATGAGTTTACACAGTCAAAACACGCTAGCGTCTCCGTAAATGATATCTATGAAATATTGTACAGCGCCCCTAGCGGTCACAAAAAGAATTAAAGTTCGTACCATGAGCACTATAGATTTCGATAGGTAAGACACCTAACGTAATCTATTCGACAGTCACTGACGTTTTTCAGCTGTCACCATACAAAACGGCACCATGAGTCACTAATTCGACAGACGCTATCGAAACATACGCTTGCGATAGTAGTTACGTAGCTCACTAGCGTTTTGAGGTGTGAAACATATGTTTACATTATAATTATATACGTTTTTCAGTCTATTAAAGTCAAAATAAAGCCTGGAAGAGCTTGTTTAGCATGGAATATGTTAGTGGCCGCTGAATTTGAAGACCAACTACGTAAATAACGTGAATTTCAAGCCAAAATGAGAATTAATGTTGGATACCAATTGGAAAATAGTTTATCAAATTTTACGGACTCGCTAAAGAAGCATTTGAAGATTTGTGCATATTATTGAATAATGTTGCATTTTATTACCTACGACACTTGAGCTTAGCTAATTTATTACACTTTTAAAGTTTCAAGTGGCTTGGCTTATCTAATGCGGGCCATAGAAGTTCAAGTAATTTGGTCAAACAGGCTGATTCAAACAGCTTTATCAAATTGGCATGATCTTTCAAGTGACTACACATCTTCATGCAGGCTTGAAGCGGCGTCAGTTCTGCATCGAAGCAGGCAAGAGTTGTTGTGTTTCTTAAGAGGGCTGTCACATTTTGTCACCTCTCTCGCTCACACGGGACCAAATTTTTAAGAATGTTAAATGAAAATATACTTTTTTGAAAAATGTGATCAATGGGCTCCCTACTAAATAATATTAATTTAATAGGTAATTATTAAAAACACATTTTTATTGTAACATTTATTTAAATCGTCTCAAAAACAGATCATAATACTTATTGAGCTAAGTTTATTAGATAACACAATAGAAATGTGTTTTTAATAATTACCTATTAAATTAATATTATTTAGTAGGGAGCCCATTGATCACATTTTTCAAAAAATCATCTTTTCATTTAACATTCTTAAAAAATTGATCCTGTGTGAGCGAGAGGGGTGATAAAATGTGACAACGCTCTTAACAATGTCTACAGATAACGCCTTAGCAATAGACAGCTTAGTGTTTGTTTTGAAGGCCCAAAAAAGGACATAAAGTCGTACTATGTGGTATAAAAAGAGGCTCATGAAAAGAGACGAATATTCGCTAAATAAACTTGTTAAATACATTGAAATTTGTTCTTAAAGACTGGCATAATTATTTGCAAATGAATGAGGAAACATACTTAATGCTTCTGTCGTTAGTCAGTCCATTAATTAAGAAGAAAGACACTATTAAGACACTACGCAGCAGCAACTGAGCGCTCGCAACACACATGCTCAAATTCTTTGATCAAACCGTTCGATCAAAATGTTTGATCGAATAGAAATACGAAAATTCATATTTCTTCATGCCATTTGACGACTCATTAAATTTGATCAAATTTTCCCACAAACATTCATGCCAATTTGATAAAACTGTTTGGACCAGCCTGTTTGATCAAATTACTTGAACGTGTAGGGCCTGCATAAAACAAAAACGCCGCGAACCACACAACGTAAACAAAATTACAAATTGAATAGAC
Source organism: Fissipunctia ypsillon (assembly GCA_947568875.1). NCBI lineage: Eukaryota > Metazoa > Arthropoda > Insecta > Lepidoptera > Noctuidae > Fissipunctia > Fissipunctia ypsillon. The sequence continues at coordinate 23,654,559 of OX387654.1, forward strand.
GACATGGGAGCCTCTCTTCTTATTACTGAGAAAGAAAGAAACAAAACATAAGGAGTGAAGTTAGCTAGACGACACGATCTATCGAGCTTACGCGAGCGCCTGCGTATGACTCCGTAAATCTCATGGTGCAAGCATTATCGAAATCTATTCGATCGACGTCAATACGCTAGCGACTTTAACGCTAGCGAGTAAGTTTTCATTAACAACTCATGGTAGACGTACAGGAAGAACGAGACAGTCAGTGACGTTAATGCAGTAATGAAAGCGGATTCAGGAAATGGGCATGCTCATTAAACAGTTACTTGCAAGCAAAACAAAACTTAAACTCAATGCTATTAAAACTTAATATAGTTTGTGAAACTATCTAATAATCCCAATGGGAACTCTGAAGCTTAATGAACTAGCTTCACAGACGGCGAGTTGAACGGATTCCCTTAGTATTGCAATGGTTCCTCTCAGGAAGATTCATCATACCTTTCTATACATAGTATGTATTATATATACATAGTATGTAGCTCATTGCGATATTAAGTTCTTTTTACCGGAAAATATCCTCTAGTCATTTATAATTTAAAGTTTCGAGAGAAATATCTAGTTTTCCCAATTTTAAAGTAAATGCTTTTAATTTCTAAATTCTAATGAACAGCTTGTTTGTAAGTTATATTTTCTTGTTGCCTTTGACGATCGACAGGCAGGACTAAGGAGCTTTAGCACTGCGCATTTTTATTGAAACGTATTCGTGCAGTACTTGAGTTTTATGCATAAGTGAGCACATATTGAAATATTTTGTAATATTAAAAGCAGCGGTGCTAAGTGGTTTTACGTGAAAGCTCGAAAATTGTTCAAAGAATTTGATGTCTAATTCAACTTTTTTTAAACCATATTTGAATGCCACATTTACTTTGAAGATTAAAAAATGTTTACCACAATTCATTAGATATTCATAGAGAGCTATGGAAGTTATCGCCTAAACGAGATCTACATAATTATTAAAAAAGGCCTTAGAAAAAAGTGTGTGCCACAGTCCCACCGTGTGTGCCACAGTCCCACCGTGTGTGCCACAGTCCCACCGTGTGTGCCACAGTCCCACCGTGTGTGCCACAGTCCCACCGTGTGTGCCACAGTCCCACCGTGTGTGCCACAGTCCCACCGTGTGAGTCACGTATACCGTCGCTGTGTTAGTTGCCAGTCATCAATTGTCATTTGTCACTACCACCCGACATTAGATGCAAGGAAATCATGCATTACTCTTATTTTTGATGCGGGGAATGCAAATAGAAAAAAACCTGTCTGTATGCTTATTTATAACTCTTACGATAAGTATAGCGAAAATGCGGCTTGCAACATTTTAGACATATCATGTTTTATATCTACCCAAGCAATATATGGTAACGTTTACGGAGCTGAGATGACATTACGTGTCGTAAAACCTTCCACAAGAAAAGGCCCCCGATCCACAACTTCCACACGAGCGGAGCAACAGGAAAAAGGAAGTATGTAAACATAAAAAAACAGTCGTTTACACGATACGTTTCTCGCGAGCTTTTGATTTGTGTCAACATAAAACCCTGGACTTCCGCATAACAATATGTAGCGACGCACACGGTAACAGTATAGGAAATGGGTTTAACAGCTACTTACTAAACCACGGAACCATCTTTCGATCAAGAACCATTGAATTTGAAAACAGAGGGACAAAAAAGTGCGTGGCATCGTGTGCTATGTCACGTAGACCATGACAGTGCGTCCCGACTGACAGTGACATCGTTTGTCACTATCAACTGACGGGATGCAGGGGGACATAATATTGACGATGTCGAGCCCTCATTCTATGCATTGTTTACGATCTATCATCTTCATTAATTTTGGAAGTGAATGAAAGAGAACAGGAGACAAAGCAATGGATGAAGCTACTGGTTAGCAGTAGGTACGATGAATGGAATCCAACCACAAACTTTTGGATGAATTTGATGATATTTATAACTTGCACATTACGAAAGAAATATACAGGATAATTTTAAAAGGAGTGCGAATATTTCAGGAGGTAATCAGGTGCATAAAACTGGACAACTTTCCCCAAGGAACATAGGTCGAAATCTTAAAATTGAAAATCGACTTTTCATACAAAGTGACTGGTCACGTGACTTACTTTTGTATGAGAAGTTGAATTTTATTTTTTAGATTTCGACCTATGTTCCTTGGGGAAAATTGTTCAGTTTTATGCACCTGATTACCTGCTAAAATATCGGCACTCCTTTTAAACTTATCCTGTATCTTAAAATAGATGATACCTAATAGATTCTTATGAAGAAAACTTTAAGTCAAGGCAAATTCCTGTTGGTAAAGAAATGTTAAGCGGCACGCACATGTAATCTTATTTGAACAAAACTATATAACAGCTAATCTCAGTTGAGTGTGACCTTTTTGCAATAAACTTGTGAGAACGCCACGCCTGTCGCACCTTTGTCAAAGTTCTAACATATTGCCAATAACGTAAAAACATCGGTCTCGAAAATTGCAAGGACGTCATGCAAAAGCATGTTTATTTTGCAAAAAAAGGCAATTGGAAATGATTCATAACTTATTAAGTCAATATTTAGAGAATTTGTAAATGGCTTTGCTTAATTCAGAGAAGAAAATTTGGTCAAATGCATGGATATATGTAATTATATTATCATTTAATTACGGGATTTCTCAAAAAAACAATCAACTGCCTAGCCTTTTTCCAACTGTGTTGCGGTCGGCTTCCAGTCTAGCCAGATGCAGACTACCAGTATTTTATTGGAGCGACTGCCTATCTGACCTCTACAACCCAGTTACTGGGTAACACAAAACCCCTTGGTAAGACCGGTTGTCAGTCCTTTCGGGCTTCTGACTACCTGTAACGACTGTCAAAGATCTTCGAATGACAGCCGGGACCAACGGCTCAACGTGCTTTCCGAGGCACGGGGGGGTCGCTATATGTAATGGGTGGTCCTGGTCACCCATCTGCGAACCGACCGCGGCACACACAGCTTAACCTTCGATCGCCCCGTGCGGCTGTCATTATTTAGCCACGAGCCCCTCCACGCTGCCTCTAATTACGGGATCTTCTATCTCTTGTGAAAACCAATAAAAAGGCCCTGCACCCCAGTTTGTCAAAGAACACAGGGTTGTGAACGAGTCGGCGATCGTTAACACTACGAGGTGCGAAGCCGGAGATGCCAGGATGAATAATTCAACAGACAGCATGCAATACAAATAAATGGAAAATTTATTGATGGATATTAGATGTCTACTCGGGTAACGATTAGAATAGAAGGATGCACGGAGGGAGTTAGATCCTGTTTGATATTGATATACATAGTAAGACAGTCTCTAATGCTAATGATGCATTGGATAAAGAAGATATTAAAAATGAAATGGACACAGCCATTTGAATTTAACATGGAAAGACAGTATGTACATAGGTATATCAAAATTAAATGGCATATTTTCCATCGACATTAGAGTAACATATTAAAATGAAGTGTTACTAAATCAAACCCCATTTTATTCGGAACATATTCAGCAATTCGTCTAAACGATTGATTTGTAGAGACTTGATTGAGGGCGTAAATCACTCCAGTGCTCATAAATCAATAACTTTTTAAAATGAAAGGCCAACGCGAGAAGAGCAGCCGGTAAAACATAAAAATATATAGATATATAGAGTTGGTAAAAGTTAAACTTGACTCAGTCGGGGACACTTGGCCAGCTTAGAATTTAATAAAGTTAATTCAGTTCCTTCAGACCTTTAGATCGAAACTTTAGCTTAAAAGCCTGCGAATACGAGTTCGGATTTGTCATTTTCCTGGAAGTGAGTTGCAAATTTACTTAACTCCTACGCTAACATTGGACTAGCGTTGTTAAACCTAATATTGTAATTGCAAAAGTTTGCTTGTTTACTTCTGCCCATGTCGTCACAGCTATTGTGTGAAATTGTAAAACTTGGCAGATCAGATTTATATCAGTATATACATACAAACACATTTTTAGAACAACTAGGAGCAGCCCAAAAACTTAATATTAATAACCTTGGGGAAATATCCCTCTTTTTTGTTCAATTACTTTAGGGATTAATAAAGTTAAGTACCAAAGTTGGCTCCTGTGGGATTAGAAACCGCAGGTAAAATGATTCAGGCTCCTAAACGTTATTACGGAGGTTAAATAGTGAGCACGCAATGTTGTGGCGTGCGCGTCATGAGAGCCCTCAGCTACTAACTGGGTATCCCAGGCGTCCATAACAGCAGCGTGGCAACACAAACAAGGACCTTCATCCTCTAATCTTTATGTTATGGTTTTTCCGCATCTGTTTTCTGTTACTCACACCAACAAAAAAATACGGTTCAGAATTTCTGTTTTTCTTTATTAAAGGCTCGTGCAGACTGGCGCGACGCAACACCGATAGAATAATTTCTGTGAAGTTTTCATAGAAATTGTTCTACCGATGTCGCGTCGCGCCAGTCTGCACGAGCCCTAAAGCTGCAGTTCTATCAACCTACTTCAGACCGAATCATTTGGCCATGAATACAATCAAAATTAGATTTACAAGTAGGTTGATGCGCTCGAGTGCGATGACTCATAGTCCTGATTACCGTAATGACTGTATGAAATCATTGTAGCAAATGGCCTTACTGCTTTGAAGATTATCGACCTGTGTACGGTTTCTATTTTGTCCTCTGTATTTGAAAGTGTTACATACTAATGTTCGGCAACTGCATGCAACTTCAACCCCGACGAATCTATACCACCAAGCGCGGAAATCTAATTGGATGGCGTAGACCTAGAGTAAATAAATTTAAATACCTAGGATCAGTAATCGTGGATGACATAACCTGCCAACATTACGCACAGAACGACGTCTGAGTGCGATAAGTGGCGTACACTTAACAGGAGTTCTCTGCGATCCAAAAATACCGATAAGAACCAAAAGCAAGGTCTACAAAACAGCTGTAAGGGGTGTTTAGTCTATGGTAGTGAAACGTGGGCTTCGAAGAAAACCCATGAACAAAAACTTCATACCACTGAAATGCGCATGTTAAGTTGGGCGGGTGGAGTCACTCTTAAAGACAAAGTGCGTAACGAACACGTAAGGGGGAGTTTCAAAGTAACGCCCATTACTAAGAAGATTGCAGAGTCCAGGCTAAGGTGGTACGGAGATGTTATGCGTAGACTCCGATGACCATATCGTGAAGTGCCTTTCCATGGCTACAAAATGGAGAGGGAGAGGTAGACCGCAAACTACCTGGATGACAAATGTCCGGAAGGACATGCAAAAGCTTGGCCTTACAGATAACGATGCTTACCAGCGAAGTGAATGGCGCCGAAAGATTAAGTAAGAAAGCCAATCCCGCGTAACTGGAAGAGGCGAGGGCAAAGAAAAGAGAAGACGTACTTATGTTCGGCGGCATTTGGTTGACCGGAATCTGGATTCGATGTGCTTACCTGGAAAAGAAAAGGGGTGGTGGTTATTATCAGGTTCTTCAACTTTAATGATAAACAAATTCGTAGTTTAAAGACAACTTTTTTTTAAATATCTTTATTTGGAAAAAGGGTTTAATCGCGAAGCGATTATGCCAGCCTCGTAGTCTTACATAATTAATAGACAGGAGGTAATAACTAAGATCTTAACTTAATTAATTTAACAATCAAGTAATATAACTTAATAGCTAATTTGGATTTGGATTGGCCTCTGATTCCAAAACTGTCCGTTCTGCCCCGACCCGAGCTAACTCCACTAAAGCGTGGTAGGTGTTCTCCCTCATGTTGCAAATCAGACAGTTTGTGGTGTCAACCACCTTCAAAAGATGCCCGAACGCATTCAATGGAACGTGCCCGGATCGCAGGCGCATGCTTGATACTAACAATCGTCTATTCATCTGAACTCCAGAGAACCAGGAATCCTTGGTGGTTCAGACGGAATCATCCAGTACCATATACACTTCTCTTCTGAATTTTGATCTTTTGTCAAAGTAAAGGTACTTTCCACATGTTATTGCAAATTATTTTAAGATCTCTTAATATAATCATTATGTAGTAGATGACTGACAGATATTCCTTCATAGGTTCCTGTTTTTGTCAAATTATGCACTTGTTCGTTTCCCATTAGACTAAGTGTGATGGAATCCCTTGGAAATTAACAGGTTTGCCGCTTTCCCTCACTCTTAAATATAACCCTAGTATGAAGTAAGCTAAGGGCAGACCTCGTATGCCCGAGGTGCGCCGAGCTATACATAACTTTCATGAAGTGAATAGGTGTTCATTAGAATAAGTTCTGTTTCAAGATCAGCAGGGTCATGAGCAGACTTAAAAACACTTCCTGCTACACTTCTAGGTATCGTGACAAATATAATTGTATGTCTCGAGAATTTTAAAGACCTTAGATGACTTGACAATTTTATGGCGCCAATCTGCACAAATCCATATCTAAATTAATGAACTGCGCAGTACTTTTAAAGCTCCTACTTATAAACTATCCAACTACTACGGATATATCGACTATCTTAACAAGGTATCGTAAACGTTTTCTCCCAAGATGAATGGTTTGATCTCAAAACAATTTTCACTAGCCACACAGTTATATTGACGAGACAGCGACTTACGACAGATGATCAACGGACTTGGCCGATCAATGACCGTGATTAATGACTCATGTCAATGACTGGGAAAATCAATATAAGAAAGCACAGAAGGCTTAATGTCAACAACTTGGAAAGGCTCCTGCAAACAGGTGCGACAAAAAGGCACCGCTCGTCGCGCGACATGCGGTGCCTTTGTGTCGCGTCGCGTGTCGCGCCTGTTTGTAGGAGCTTTAATATTTACTACCTGAATATTAGCTAAGTGATGGTAACATGGATCATTGGAGAACATTGGAGATTATGATAATTGTCCTTCGTATGGCTTTGGGATGTGCTTGGGCTTGGTACAGTCTGTATGATGGATAAGTGAACCTTCTGTCACAGTTTAATTTGGATTGATACGCTTTTCATGCGCCGGCGCAGACTTTTTACTCACGCTCAAAAAGTGATGTTGTTATTCAATATGATATGAGAAAAAACTAGTTTGTAGTTTTTTATATAGAATATGATATGCGTGTATTGTAGGAACAAACAAAATCAACACTAGTTAAATAGCATTGTACTTTGGTCGACGAACTATCTACGATTGACATTTGATTAAAACTGTAAATACAGATTATTTTCAAATAAGTAACTAACCACTATGATAAACAAGGTGTACGATCTTGTAGCAATAAATACTGGGCCTACTTTTCATTTTTAGTAAGTAATATTTGAATTTGTGAAGTAGATGAGAATTTGTGGTTATAAGAAAAAAAAAGAAAGAAAGAAAATACGTTTATTTGCGGTAAACATGACGCAAAAAAAAAAAACACAAACCCAAAAAGAAACAAGTTGGGAGAAAATATGCGTCACATCTACGCAAAACGGCCATGAAGAATGAAATAATGTAATATAATGAAGTTTCTCGAAAATGATTGAACAGACGTCATTATTATTGTGATAATATTGTTTGTATGGGTAATTATACCATCATACATATCCCATAAAAGTTCATCGTCTCGTACGTATATCCTGATTCCTGCGATTAATATTCGCCACCCATTGTATGGAACTGAATCATATTTCAATCCCAGTCTGTTTGGTTAGGATGTTTCCGTTCACGCCAAGTGCTGTTTGTATTGCAAATATTAAAAACAAAACCAGCCAAGTGCGTGTCGAACCACGCACAAATGGACGGTTCCGCAGTTGGGATGGATTTATCCCAAAAACAAACAACACTGTAGTTGAAAAACATGTTCTCCCATACATCGATATACGGCACGGTCAATTCTCCAACTGCAAATGAAAGTTTGTAATCGCAAAAAGAAATATATGATAAAACTACAAATTATTGATTTTCGGACTTTTTCCTTTACTTGTCAGTTGTTCTGCGAGACCTTGCTTCTTGCCAAATTTCATGATTCTAGATCAACGGGAAGTACCCTATAGGTATTGATTTATTGAAGAGTATCAAAATATGTCGCATAAATGGCCGTATTTTTTTATTGCGCTGACTTAGAAGCTTGATTTTTTTAGAGCTACATATTTACGTATTTGATATTAATTTCAACTTGATACCTCCACGCTTTCCTGAGAAAAATGGGCTTGACAGACTGACAGACAGACGAACAACGAAGTGATCCTTTAAGGAAACCGTTTTTTTCCTTTTGAAGTACGGAACCCTAAAAAAATATGGGAGATAGATGATGATCCGGTTGGTTTTGTATCAAATTATCAATGGTTGATCTGTTCCAGGCGTGTACGGATTTTATGTCATCTGAAAGCTCGAAACTTAAGTAGAGATAAATCTAGTAGTCTAAGGACACGTAGTAGAATTTGCGAAAATGTGGTTTTACATAAGACAGAAAGATTGACAGCTCCATTGAAACTGGCAAAGATTGTAAGAACTAATCCAGTAATTCCCAACAGATAGGATACCTATACCAATCCAACTCGGTACGATTTGGTGCGTCAGACAACATCCTGGGTATTTTCCTAAGAGTCAACTAAAGGAAACGAGTCGTTGCGCTACTCGTGGGCAATAAAATAGAGCAATTTGTCATCGTGTCTTTGCATTTGACCTTGGCAATGACTTCTGCTTTGGGATCCCTACAAAGGATAAAGATATATAAGTGCAGGTTACCACGTCCATCCGATTTATGGGATGCTCAAAATTACGAGCTTCATACGTAGCCGTGAACTTTAATGCCGAGTGCGTTGGTACCGCCGAGGTCACGAGCGCAATAAACCGACGGGTTTCCAGATCGCTAGTGAATGGTAAAGCTCTGGTATAACTTGAATTAATTTAGGTACTTTTCTAACGTCTGGTTCCTGTATATCTAACTAGTAGTTTAATGCAAGACTTGTGAATGACTAGCGAAGTGGACCTTGGTAGCTTCTGACCCTTTGGTGAAGTTTGCAAGTTGAGTTCCATTCCGACTACTACTATCTACAAGTTCAAGTGACTATTATGTTGGGCGATTGTTACATGTCTAATCAGTTACCTCAGTAATCGTTCTCCATTTTAATCTTTACGAATGTTTGTAAACGTTCAACGTCGGTATCTTTAATGATTCTATCCACTTCGTCGTGGAAAACGAATGTGAAAATTAATATTTTCCTAACATGGTTGATTATAAAAAAAATCCCTTTACACGTGTCGTCAAGTCGTAAACAATACAGTTAATTGTGTGAATCATGGACACGCCAGCGACGGTGACGATGAATCAGACCTACACACCTTGCTAGTTGCTTGTACAAGCTGTAGGTAGCACTCAATTGAAAGGTATAGAAGCTTCACTCGATTGATTGTTCGATTACTAGGGACCGTACAAAATCTATTCAAGTTTTTTAGTAGTACTGTTTCTGGTCTGCGTTGCATTTGAGAGTTTAGCCATTTTAAATGCACCCTGCACTACTCTAAGTTCAGAAGAGTTTTTACTTTCCTATCCTTGCAGTTGTCTGAAAGATTTTGTTTTTCTTGACATTAGACTGGTTACTAGATTTACTTAATCGAGGTCGAATATTTTCTTTCATTTTTCTTTTTGTGATTTTCATTTTCACGTCACAATTTAAACTTTTTAGGGAAACTTGGCAAGAAAAAATCCACGGATATTGTTAAGTTATAGTACTTCTCTTTCTTTTAGTTAAATGGTTGCAGGTAAGTTGATCAGTGGCTCAGTGACTTAATTGCATAGGTAATATTGTACGCGGAACTAGCCTTTAGATGTAAGCTATCGGATTACCTAATAAGGTGAGTAGGTTATGTGCACCTTAGTTATTACGAGCTTAGAATTAGCGTTACCAGTAGGTTAGAGTTTCTGTGATACTTTGTTGGCTGTAAAAAACTTGTGTTTTATTGAAATCTACACAATCCCGTACCCATCTCACTGCTGATCATTGATCGACTTGTTCGTTCACCCCGGCAGGCAGCTTGTAAATTGTAATTTACTATTCATAGCTGCATACTATTAATCTATGACATTTACCCAGATATTCAGAATGTTACTTTGCGAAATGCAATAAAGACCAGAATAAAATGCAATTATTATTTCTTGCATAGCTTAGCTGTACGTACGTCCCTAATCTATTTGTTTATGCATTACAATGAAGAACAAATCGGATCGAATAGATTTCTTGTGGAGGCAATTACCATAAATGTCCGATTTCAATATCCTGACATATTGTAGCTATCGTAGCTGGCCTATCTTCCGAGCCTTGATATATCTTGAGTATTCTTGTAACCAGAAAGCAATATAGCCCTGCCAATAAAGCATACGACAATTTGTACTCTATTAAGCAAATAAGATTAGTTGTACGCCTGACCTGCCACGTCAGAGGCGGAGACCGAAAAATCCATATCGGTTGTCCAATTGTTATTCGTAACAAGACTCGGAGCTAATATCTAGGTGCTGACGATGATTCACGAGGTGACGACACCTAGCGTTGACACCGACGATGAGGAAGTGAAGAAGGCTAACATAAATATAAGGGTGTTTATAGCAGCGCAGTAGTTAGCACTTTTTGGGCCCTTATAACCGTTTACGTGGAAGTTAATCTAAGAGTTGATGACGTATTTGAGCTTTGATTTTTTTAGGACATTCTGCACACATTTCTGCAGAGTGTCTCTGGAAATTCTTCAATTAATCAGGTCTACCGCCGTTCCATAGCTGTTGCACTGCAACAATCGCCTGAATCAATAGCAAAAACGGTATTCGTAAAATGGGACAATCTCGCACCGCAGCAGTCGCATGTGTGTCAGATATCGATTATTGTTCGATTCCTTCAGCACCTAACGGCCGAACCCAATAACCAGAGTAAAAGACAGATCGCTATTCATGGTAGACAGTATAATTCTATCTGTCCTTATATCAGGCCGGTAAGATTCCTTATAGATTATTGGGACGTTAAAACCATAGACAGATAGGTTTTTCTATCTCCCGTACGCCAAAACTGGTGATAGATAAGTTATTGGGTTCGACCGTAAGTGAAGTAAAGGCGCAAGGAGTGAACCTTCTGCAGTTATCTATTCTTTTTCTAAACGACTTGGCATTCCCAACACGTTAAAGGCGATGACTGCTTAATGGCATCTATACTTAGACAACAATTAATAAGTACAATGAGAAAATTCCGTAACATTACCATGTAAATGCTTCATTGGGAGCTAATGGCGCACAGCACATAGATATAGCTTCGTTTATGGGTGGTGTGGGACCAGGAATGGTGGGTTTTAATCGTTAATATTCTTGTAGACAGATTCTTTACTAAGAAAACTGACTACATCGTTGTCTTTGTTTCATGAGCAGCATCGTCTGGGAGATATGTCGCAAACAGTGTCGGCTCTATCATGAACCCAAAGACCTTTTGTCTTTTGAGACAAATTTCGGTGTAGAATTTAATAGTATCTAATAATTTGACGTCAATAATTCTGAGCATTCTACCATTTCTTGCCTTTAGTCAATCCTAGTTTTTATATTTCTTATGTTTCCTTAATAAAAAATCTTAACCGCGAAAGGAAATACCACCAGCTGGTAAAGACAGGTATCACAGACAGACGTAGCGCAATACAAATAGTTCAGCGCCCTAAATACAAAGGTCAACACAGAAAGGTTAGGGAACGCTTAGACCACACATAGACACAGACAGCCATTAAGGAAATAGCTGTCTTTAGTGCATCATGCTAGTAAAATGTCAACATCATTTCTTAATCGACTGCCTCAAAGTGTGTCCTTAAGGTAATGTCATGATTGCCTAGCAATTAGAGATCGCTTAGGATGTTGCCGCGCAGCTGGGCACTGCTACCCATTACTTAGAACCATCATCTGTTTATAATATGACAAGACCGTGTCACTTAAAGCGCCGGTTTAGTATTATCAATTTCATAACTAGTTCTCAAGCCTTCCATCCAGGATGTGAAAGATCCTGAAAAGGAAGACTATTATGTAGATAGAAGGAAAACAATGGAATCTATCATTCTAAAAAGAGAGATGAAGTCTGACACATCTAATTACCAGTGATTAACGTGCACTTTTTTTTAAGTCGCGTGTCCAATTTGCCGTAGCAATGGACAGAACAACATTAATTGTAAGCGACGAGGTCAAACTGTCTGATGAGCAGGCATTTAGAGCGTTTATAAATCAGTTCATGTTTCCTTTGAGCTGATGCAAATGATAGCGCATTGTCACGACACCGCCACGCGCCAGGATATTGTTAATCAAAGACAATATTGGGTTGCGTTTTAATGTTTTTTATGGGTTTACTGCTGGTTTCCTTTTGGACTAATTATTGTGATTTGCATGATAGGATTTGACTCCGATTTGAAGGTCGGAAAAGTAAAGTCATTTTTGGTTCGGTTTGAAATTGTGACAGATGGAGATAACAATGGGTTCGCTTTCTGAAACCATTAATTTGTTTCTGTACCATAATTCTGAATGAACCATTGAGAAAATTACAGATAGAGCCTTTTTTGGGATTACACTGATAGTAATTGTGCAAGTCAGGTCTGGCACAACCTTAACTATTGGTTTTGTGAAACTTGCGGGAAGACGCGACGCAAATTAGTCCAGCAAGAACCCCGCCTCGCTTGGAACCCCATCGTTCACGTTATTTGCATGTCTGTCGCCATTACTTCAGCTACGCGTACAGATACTAACGTAATTGCAATTTTCATGACCTTGACATTCTGAACTTGCCTGTCGAAACCGCAAGAAGTTTGCAGACTGTTTGAATTAGATAACAAACGGAGCTCGTATTTTCGGAATCACGAACGACAGCTGTTGCTGAATGTGGTGGATATAAACGTGTCTTCTACAGTTTCCACCCTGACGCTACTGTTAGGTTCTTTAGAGTCCCATCTTATAATAACTGCTGAGGCCTGAGCATTGGTAATGGCAATTTATATCTTGACACACAGAGATGACTGCCAATTTCAACACATCAACATATCCAAGCCATGTCTGATCCACAAGTGTGCGATTCGTCTCATGGTTCTTAAAAAGGTTATACTGTGTCGTGGAAGGGAGAGGCGAGGACGCTAAGGCGTGCTATAAATAACTCGGTTTAAATAAACGGCGACTACAAATCACCCCAGTGTATACTTAATTAGGATACACTGCATATTTCGCTCGTTAAGACGCTCTGAGGGAAGCCTGACGCGAAATTGTGATAAGTGAGTCAGGGTGATTCAAGGGACTTTGTGGAGGTGCAAATATGAGTCGGAGCTGTAGTTCACGAAGTTGAGACGATATTAGACTGTATGCTGTTTTGGGGACCAAAAAACCATGCTTATTTATTTTATCGATCACAGTTCATCAAGAAACACTTGAAAAACCACGAAATAAATTAATCTCATCAATAATTTTAAGAAAAAAAAAAACAGAAAATGCCTGGCGAATGAAAACAGTTCAAATACAATGTTGAGGAACGAATTGCCTGGGCGATTAAATCTAATAATCTTGGTAGTAAGAGTAACCATGCTGCCTCAAGCAAGACCGAGAGTCGTGAAGTTCCAAACCGAGTAATCTGCTGACTGCACTTCGACTAAACAATTTTTACTGAGTATTAAAACGTCGAGGAGTTATTTCAGGCTTGATTGTGTTGAATAAGATATTAGCATTGAGGGAATAGTCTGGGAGTTGACGATGAAACGCAGCTTCGCAAGTCATACACCTTTCCTTTAGCGTCGAGTAATATAAGGGGAGAACAACGTTATTTTGGAAATACAAATAACTTTATTACATAGATCTATAAAAGAAACTGGTAAAGCTTATGATGTATTACAGTTTCTAAACTTTCTAATACAATAAAAGCAGTAACTTATATCTAATCAACATAGAAATTGCGAAGCAATCATAAATCTGTGTATCGAGGAGCAACATCGATAAATTACAATAAAGAAAATGTACCGGATTCCACAACTAGATAGCGTGCACAATGCACGGACGAGTCGTGGGCGCGTCCGCTCCCAATCGCTCCCGATAACACGAATGGGAACTTTGACCAACTATATCTTGTAACTTCTGCTATCTATTCAATAAATGTCCAAGAATAGAAATGGGAAAATTATATCTTTTTCCAACTATATTCTATTATTACATTCAGTATGAGTAAGAAAAGAAAAGGCAAGTCGTAAAGATTGTCATTGCGAGATTACTTACCAATATATAATATCCTAACTACAATAAATTAAGATCGACGTATGTTATTGAAAATAATTACAACATCTATAAAATTAAGCATTAATGCCGATTAGGATAGGTATAGCTCTAGCTAACAAACAAGTAGAAAGTGCACTGGTCTTACTTGTCTTTACGAAGCTGTTCAACGCGACAGAAGAAAGGTGGACTTGCACAGCGATCCAGTGGAAAACGTTTAGTGGATAGTGCTAATCCAATCAACTCGTGAATGGGCACACTAATTACACGGCTCTGAAATACTTTAAGGTACTAACTAATGTTATATCTCAGCCTAGCATACGTCACGGTTCGCAACCGGTTATGTTGAGAACAGACTTATTGAAGATCTAAATGTCGCTGGTGCGTTCCAAGCGTGACTTTTTAATTGAGATTTAAATTAGTTGTGTTGAATATAAGTTACTTACATTTTGTAAGCGGTGCATGATCAAGCAAGCGATACCAGATGTCCAGAACAAGCATTTCTCTTGTGGGGCGAGGTATCGGCTCAAAGCGTTAAAACTAATGAAGTGGTTTCGTTATGGGAGTCATTTTCATGAAAGCATACTTCCACTTATAAGTTTGTAAATGATACCTAGAACCTACGTGACATACTGATTAAAGACAAGACGTGTTTAGTGTTTGTGTTTATTCGCAAAAAGCGATCAATTGCTTAATTTTATGGAGCTTACAACAGTTTTATCCCAAAAATGTAAATCTTAGAGAGAACTTCAGGACCCTTTACCCAAAAAGCTTTAGAACTAAGTCGTCCGACTGAGTAAACTGTCCTCTTATAATATCCACCGCAGGACATGCAAGGCGATGCATCGCCTTCGCTGCAATTTGCGCGGCCAGCTGCCTCGCCGCCCGGCGATTTATAAGCGCCTTCAACTTGGTCTGTAACGCAAAACTTGCAGTTCTGTTTGTTTTGGAATATACTACAAAACCTGCACACAATACAAAGAAACTGGCTTTAGGAGGATCTAAGTGGTTAACCCAATTATAGATGGCAGGCTTGGAGATCATCAAGCAAAGGTTCATGATTCATAGGATTAAAAGGTGTATGTGTAGAAATAATTAAAGACCAGCAATTATTTGCTGGTCGTTTTAAGTAGTTTCAAAGGCAAAAAACAGCCAAGAAAATGTTCACTGAAAGCGCTCGCAAACCAGGCTTTAAATTTTCTTTATCTAAGTACCTACGTGTCTTGTCTTGGAATTAGGTACTTGAGACAGGAAAACGCTCGTCTCTTAAAAGCGGAAACGCTTTTGATCCCAGTTCCGATATGTGCAAAGATAGAGATTCGGAAGTACCTATACACGTCAAAAGCAGGTTTCAGAAAGTTAAATTTAGTCACTCTCCTGAAAATTGAATTTCTCAAATGTATGAAGAAATTGAGTCGAACACCTTTGGCATTACATTGAGCTGGGTTGTTTTGCTACTATTCCTTTCGGAATTCATTACGGATACAGTCACGATACTGACAAGCTAAAACATCAGAAACGCTTTGATCTCTCTCCTTATGTTAATGCACTTCCTTCATCAACAATCCAGCCTAAAGGCATTCAATAAGTGTCAAACATTTTCATTTCGTTCTCATTGACAACCAAGGGTCGTTGCCATGCAAACGGATGACATATTAGTTAATTTGTGTTGAATGAGCTCGACAGAAGATAAATGAGAATAAATTTAAAATAGACACAAGGGTCATTCATGGAGGGATGGTAGCAAGATTGTTATGAAACATTTCATGGTCTTGTGTGGGCAATTTTAAAGAATGGGTAGTAACCGATAGGAGTAAACAAAATGGCACGAGACTTCTCTGCGCAGTAGTTAAATAAATAGAAACACACTAAAGCGAAAATCACCCATTCCAACGCATTCTTTCAGTTTATTTTTATCTTAATGTTTCCTTTTACTATGCACTTCTATACAAAACTACTGCATACAGCAGAACTCGAGCAATATACATTGAATTTAAATTCTATTACGACGCATTGTAAACTAATCTCGTTCCACCGTTTCCCTTGGTTAATTCCTACAATTTGCAATATAAATTGCAAATTCTCTATCAACATAGAATAGAAGCTGAATAGACAAGTATTCATGTTATTTCTTCTAGTTAGCTTGTCTGGAATGCTATAGGCACGTGCCACACTGTCAGCGGGAGAGCCTGAGCCAAGCCAACGTAGGTTATTCAATGTACAATGGCTTGGTTCAGTGCAAATATTGACGGTTCACCTTCAAACGCTGTTGTTGCATGGACTGTAGCTATAAAAGCGAGCAAAAAATACTAGGCAGCTTGTTGCGAGGTGTGACAGCGCATTAATTCTCCGGTGTAGACTGCAGGTTGCTCGTTCATCTCTCGCGCAGCCATGTTGTTCTGTACTTTATAGCTATCCTCGCAAAACAGTCTTCTCAGTGTTTCCGTTATTTATGGCTCGCTCTCGCTCCTCGGTGGGACAAGTGCCCGAGATCCGGCAGACGGCGATATTGTCACGGCCCATTGGTCACATTCATTGCCGCAGCTTACATACAAGTTGTTATAGACCAGACTATTACAGTATTACAAGCAAAAACTTGCTATCTTATTAATTCAATAGCGTACCTATTTTGAGCTCTTATTTGAACTTGGATATTGGATTTTTCTGAAAAGAAGTTTAGCGCTAAGTCAAAAGTTTTTTTTATGAATAGAGGGGAAAATGGAGGCTAGATATTATTTTGAAACCAGTCAAAATGTAAATTAACATGGCTTTAATATTTCTAACGCTAAACCAGTACCGGTCTACTAAACGAACAGGCTTGAAAATTGCCGTGGAGTAAATACAGGTTGTGCTATTTTAGTTTCTGAAAGCTCTACCTAAAATTAGGGGGCAGAGATCAATTCCCAAGGTCGCACCTGACCAGCATAACAACAGTGCGGATGGCAGCACAATTTCCCATTCCATTTATTTTAAAAAGGCTACTTAATCTCGTGAACTTACTTTCTAGACCTTTAACACTGAACTGGGTATTGAGGCTTTCCCACACGCTAACATTGTGAGCACCGAGGTGGGTGTTGATAAATCAATACTCTGTGCCACAGATGATTCATAGCAGCTTACCTATAGTTTGTGATCCCTGCCATTCCATTCTCGACACCACTTCGGTATTTACGCAAGCAGTGTCAGAGTTACTTGCATCACTCAGTCAGACTCAGTTAACAATGGTTGATTTTAAACAAATGAAAGTTACTAATTTAAAAAACTGCGCGTTGATCTCTCTTCAGTAGTCTTTGTTAGCCATAGTGACATGGATTTATTGGCAAATGTGCTAATGAGTTTTTCTTCTTTCAATGTCATTTAGGATGATGTCACTCTGTAAAATAGTATTGTCATTTTGGAATTTGACAACTTCGTTAGGCGCCATTGATGGATGACTGGATAATCAAGATGGATTGGTTTTCCTCATGGTTGGATAATCAAGATATCGAACAGAAAAATAGTAACAATTCCATCAAAATGAGATTTTCCTGTGATGGACCACTGGTGCATAACCAATCATAATAATTTCCTATTACGTAGCATGCAAAGTATGTTTGCGGTTAAAGGCATCCCCGCAACAGTTCGGCAGGTACTATTCAAAGGTACTCCCGATTATTCAATTGCCAGATACATATCTTGACTCATCGATGCTTCTAAAAATAACTTTTCAATCGATATTACATTTCCTCTCGCTTCTGGTGTACAATAAACTTTGCTTTCTTTCGGAGCACTCCTCGTGCTGTAGCCAGACGTTCCTAAGTTGCTCCATCGACCACGTAACGAGTCAATGCACCGTACCTTTGAGTCACGCCTTTCTCTCGTCTGCCGCGCGTCTGGCCTGCAGATGATAACGACCTGGACGCAGCCGAGGACATTGCTAGTATTGTTCAGTTTGGCCCGATTTGGCGTTGAAGTTGTTTGTATTTTGAACATTCTTTGGCTACATTTTGCGTTTTTATAATAATATGTATAATTTTTAATGCAAGTAACTGTTGAATTACATCAACATTTCCTTCAATCGCGGCTTTCTTTGTTCTGTTCGCCTAGCAATGTTTTTTTGTCTAAGAGGTGACTCTCTGAGGTGAATCTCTTGTCTACTGAACATTCAATTTATCTGTGTGTCATTCAATGGATTTCAGTCATTTATCCCTAATCAGTTATAAACTTTGCCAATAGGCGTAGTTTAGTTTATGGTCGGTTATAATTCGTCATCTCTGTTATTACTTATTACAGAAACGAATGACGAATTATAACCGACTAGCTCTAAAAAGTTTTTTAAATGAAAGTATGTGCACGAGTTTACAAATAAGAGGAATTTCACTAAAACAAAAACCCCGCATTAGAGATGATAAAAAAGTTATAATCCAATTTAGATTAGAGATCACCATCGAAGTTTCAGTAAAAGTATATAATTTTATATTCAAACATTTCCAAGTTGTTACGCGCAGTTTAGCAGCATTAGATAAGTACATGAGACTAAAAGCCATTAGCGAGTAAGTGGGTGTTGCGTAACAACAAGTGATAGGTAGCGAAGCGCAGAGTACACTACAAATGTCACAATTTCCACAAGCTGCTATTCTGTACGTTTTAACTAAAGTTGAGAGGTTCTACAGCCTGGATAGGCCGCACAGAAATAAAGAATTACTCCGGTTTTACTAGCCAATCAGAGGCCGATTTTAATAAAAAGCGCCTGTCCAGGCGACAATCCGACAATCTTGTAAGTTTTTTTTAACAGCACCTGTGCCATTTTTTCACATATAAACCGGAGTAATATTTTAATTCTGTACGAACTATCTAGGCTGTAGAAGCTTCTGAACTTAGTTAACCGTACAAAATAGCAGCTTGTAGAAACGAGGCAAGCCTAAGTGGCTGCGCCCAAGCCACGTCATCAGTTATGCCAGTCATGAAACCAAAAAAGAATCCGAGCGATCTTTTGTAAGTTTTGTGACCGTGCGTGCATTCATCAAGATAACATCTGCAATATGACGGAGTTTGGGATGTCGCAATATTTCGGAAACAATACAACTATTGTATGACTTGTGTCGACATGCCAGTCTGGTGCAAATGTCAACAGCTTCTGTCTGACTAATGCCAGTTTGGGGAACTACGAGTGGATTTTGCGAAGTTCTGAGTGATTTTTAACGTTACTTGAGGTACCGATTTGTTTACTATTTTTATTAAAGCTGAAAAAATGAAAAAGGTGCCACAATAATAACATACAAAGAAAGTCCTATTCTCAATCGAAAATGAATTAAGTCCTACATCTTGTTGTAGTAGTGTTTTGCGTTTTTTTTGTAGTAGTAGTTTTTTCTATCTATCTATTTGTTTGGTCTTCAGCTCCGAATTTGACCAATGTAAAAATAAAATGATTGTGTAGAGAGCAGTGGCGCAGCTACAATTATCATTAGAGGAAAGCCGAAGATAAAATTGTTCAGTTCTCATAAACTCAACCAAAAAACTGTAGGTTTTTAATCTTATGATGTATTAAACTGGTATTAAATATATTTATGTAATGTGATGTGATACACAGTTACACACACAGGTGTACCATTATTATTTAACAATAGTAGACACTAAGAAGAGTGGTTGTTCCGAAGGGAGCCGATAGGAATCGGGTTGTATGAAGGCTACGCCGCTGGTAGGGAGCCATAACGTCCACACGTTGTATCGACGTTATGCAATATCAATTTATCTCCTTATCTTGGACAAGATTAGCATAATGCAGAATCAATGATGGATAGTTAAGAAAGATAAGATATCGGCTGCTATGCACGCTACTGTAAAATAAGCCTAAAAATCAATGACAGAATCTACAACAACGTACCTATCTATGTATCTGGTAAGAAACGAAGTCTTTTGGTTATTCAATTTATTTATTGATAATTAGATTTATATTATAGGGCTTTTAATAGTTGGGAATTGAGTGACAGTGACGTCAGAAGAGCGAAATCGGTCATCAATTAATTGACAATATATTACAATCAAGATATAGTGCTGTTTTGAACGCTAACAATTACTGATAAAATAAAAGAAAATCAGGTCCTCTCTATTCTTATCGTTTACATAAACATAATATCTGTATTTACATGTTTTTTTTTTACCTATAACATACTTAATCGAGACGTTTGATAAAATGTTGAGTAAAAACACACGAGACCTCATTTATAACCACAGTTACGCAGAGTATACGTAGTCATTACGCTCCGAGTTCGACTCAAAAAGCGAAGTCTCAAGCACAAAACGTGGCACACGGCTGACACAAGGATAATGGAAATGGACACAATCGACTACTTACCACTTTTTACCACGAACAGATCACAAAAAGGCGTTCCAAGAATGAGAACCACTTTCAAAACGGGCTCGTGGCACCTCGTGGTCCCGTTTCATTATCATTCAACTTAGCAATTAGATCTGGTCGGATTACATCTCATATAAATATACCTACCGCACGAACGACTGGTTTGCAGCCACCGCTGTTAATGAGCAACTGCTAATAGTTGTCGGCAACTGGTTACATAAAGTTGCTGCGGGATCCAGCTAGATTCAGCTGGTGGTTCATTAAGGGTGATTAATATGGAAGTGCGGATTAAAATTTGTACTTGACGGCTTTATTAAAATAAAAGCTGCCCAGAGGAAAATTTTAACATGAACTTCAGTTTAATATTCGTTCGAGGAATTTTATGAAAAAGGTTGTATATAAAAGTGTGTAGGTACATAAAATTGTAAGGGGCGATAAATTGTAGCTCGAGAACCAACAGGAAAGAAAAAAAATTGTGACCCCTGATATCCGCCAGTAGTTTCTATCAAGGCACCAACGTGTCTTGATAGAAACTACTCAAAGTTACAAGATCACAATGACCAGACCGAATTACCAGGTCACAGAAAAGTGGCGACTGGCTAAGTACTTATTTTATAATAATAAAAGCACTGATGATGGAGTGGCGTGTCACGATAGAAGCAATGTTACAAAAGTGGTTCAGTTTGAAGTTTCATGTAGTAAAAACTTATTATTCATTTATTAAAAGCCTGTGATGTCCCACTGCAGGGCAAAGGCCTCCCTTCTCTCTTTCCACTTCTGTCTGTTTAAAGCTGCTAAGGACCATATTGAAAGAGATCTTATTGAAAGAATTGAATTGGATCTTATTGAAAGAGTCCAGCTCATCCCGCCATCTCCGTCTGGGCCTGCCGCGATGTCGCCTGCTATCAAGAGGGACCCATTGGGTTTTAAGTTTGGTCCATTGGTCGTCTGACACACGGCAGATGTGTCCAGTTCAATTCCATTTTAGCGTGGCTGCTTTCCAAGTGACATCAGTTATCTTTGTGATGGAACGGATGGTCGTATTCCTAACCCGGTCTGTTAGTTGGATACCCAGAAAACTCCGTTGCATAGCCCTCTGGCAAACCCCGAGCGTGGATCTCTGCTGATTTGTCAAAGACCATGTTTGAGATTTGAGAACCATATGTGAGGATGGGAAGAATGCACACGTTAATGAGTCTTCTCTTAAGGGACAATAAAGGGAGATCATCCTTCATTAGATCTTTCATGGCCCAATAGCTCTTCCGTAAAGACTTACTATATTATTATAATATCCCTTTAATATGTTGACTTGGACTAATAGAAACTGAGAAAGTGTTCTAAGTACAGAGCTCTTACACATTCTAGACTCTTTATTGGCACTCTTAGGTTGGAAATGTGGGAATGGTAAAGTTTATACGGAAGATGGGTGCACATTGCAGATTTAAAATCATTTAAGAAAATAGTAATGATTCGGTTAGAACTGGATCACATGATTCTGGTGAAGAACCCTGCAAGTGTGACGCATCTCAGAGTTATGTTATGATGATGCATCAAAAAGATTCGAAAACAACAAACAACTACCAATACTAATAAGTAATAACACCTGAGATAAACAAGCATGTTTCAGCATAATTCTCCGAACCGTTAGCCAAGCTCACTTAATACAGACAGACGGACGTTTTCTAAAATATTCAGGCATTGTCAACAATAGCCGTTAATGTCCGTGACACTTTCGTCCACAAATCCCATAAGGCCGTCGGGGCATCCGGACGGGTCGCTGTTTGCCCGGCTAATGGCGGCGTCAGTCTCCAATTACATAGTTAGGCGACACCGGGTTACCGCACTTGCAAACATCGATGATACAATTTTCCGTGGCAACCTTGTTACCGTGTAAAATGGCTTCATTACCGCGTACGTTGTTAGGTGTTTGGTGTCAGTCATTTGTGATGAGAGGCCATTATTTATGTTGAAAACAGTCTAAGTACTTTCATTTTATGGCAAGTTGAATTTTAGATTTTTAATATTTTTTTTACAAAATTTTGACTCGACAGTTTCATTTGCGCTATAACAACATTTTTATTTTGAGAATTAATACTGAAATCTCTAGATGAAAGACAAAAATGGGCATACTTGATTGAAAAAAAAAAGTTCATTCAAAACCGGATTTTAACATAAACCGTCGAAATATTCGAGCTTCTGGATGTTATGACTAACGTTCATGTTGAATGATGCTGGCCCACGCCCGGGAATACAATCCCGGCCCATTCATAATGATGACGACGCCAAAAAACTGGCGTAGGTAGGCGTGAAAGAATACTTCATAAGAAAAAATGTAGTGAGTGATACATTCGAAACGAAAGTGATATTTTAACAGTACCTTTTACTCTTACTGGAATTTAAAAAGAAAGAAAGAAAAGAAAAAAAAATACGTTTATTTGCGGTAAACATGACGCAAAAAAAGAACACAAACAAAAAGAAACAAGTTGGGGGAAAATATGCGTCACATCCACGCAAAACGGCCATCGCTCAGCATAATGCTGCAACCCTATGCGAGACAGAGCCTCAGCGCTGGTTTTCAGCGACAGCCGGCGTTGACGTGATGACGTCAGCCGGTGCAGCATGCAATGTAATTTAAAAAAGAAACAAACACAATACCCAAATCTAAAATGTTTATATAAGTACAATATTAAAAATGGCAACATAAACAAACAATATTTGGTAGCAGAAACTATAGGTATATACTAAGGTGCTTGTTTTACGAACTTATGGCGAGCTGTTTCTTGAATCCCGCGGGCTTCTTTGATTCGTTGTGCCCGACTCAATTTTCCGGATTTAAACTTTGGCAACACCTCATTCAAATTCTCTTCTCATAAAACTTCAGTCAGACATAGGGCTTTCAAATACCGGATTTGTTCAATACCGGTATCAATACCGGTATTGGAAAAGCCAATACCGTGATCACGGTATCAATACCGGTAATCCGGTATTGAACGCAAGTTCAATTAGGGCATTAATAAAACCATTAAATACGTACTTTTATTTTCAAATCAGTCTTTATTGTTCTTATTTATTGAATAAATATCTTTTATACAAAGCTTTCTTATACAGTGTGAGTCTTTATAATGTGCACATATCGAAATGAGGGAATCTATGCTTAATTTTATCGACGGAAAAAATGTTAAAAAAAATCTAAATATTTATTTATATTTTTTATGGATTTTTAAAAAAAATTGTTTGCTTTTGTGACCCCAGTGTATACAAAACTGTGTAACTTTTAAACTAAACGATTTATCACGATGAAACAAACTCCATAATGTTTGGAAGTAATTAGGTGTCGTCATAAAATAAAAATTATGGAAAAAAATAGCCACATTTAAAAATAAACATTTTTGTTTGGCAAAAATCTGATTTTTTTTCATTAATTTTTACAAAAATTGTAAAATTTCTCAATAACATGCCCCCATCACCTTCTTTTTTTATAACTTTAAGTTATTCTTCATTGTATTAGGAACCTAACGGTAAAAATTGCATGTTTTTAACTCAACCCCAACATTTTTTATCAACTGTCAAAGAAAGGCCCAACGCATAGCTATTGTTTAGCAGGTAGATAAACTTTCTTTTGAATGTGCGCAGGTCGGGGAGGTAGGGCCAGCCAAAGGAACTTGAATTATGACAGATGTCAGACTGGCAGTCGCTCCGAATTATTCGCCGCTGCTACATGTGTTTCGGTACTTTCGTTCGCTGGACTTTCATAACTTTCGTTCGCTGCTACATGATGCCGCGTTTAAGTGAATTTTCCCCGGCACACATCGCCGACATACATTTTTATTATGGAGTGGGACAAGGAAGTGCCAGAGCTGCGCGCGCGGCTTACATAGCTGCGTATCCTAACAGGCAACCAGTGCCATCTGCCCGAAACTTCCAGGAAGTTCACAGAAGGTTGTCGATCACTGGACTTGGATCAAGTAGAGATCGTCGCGAGCCACCTCAAGTAATTATTGATGCGGCTACTGAACAAGCAGTGTTAAGTGATTTGTTTGCTGATCCATCCATAAGTACTAGACGACTGGCTCTTCGTCACGGAATATCCCAAAAATCAGTGTGGCGTATTTTAAAGAAAGAAGGATTGCATCCTTATCACTATCAAAGGGTGCAACATCTACATGAAGACGTAGACTGGCGTCCAAGGTGTGTGATGTCCACATGGATTCAAAGAAAAACCAGAGCAAACCCAAACTTTCCAAGAAAAATACTATGGATGGACGAAGCGACATTCACTAGAGACGGTATTACTAACTGTCGAAATTTACACAGATGGTGCCGCGCAGGTGAAAACCCGAAACTGAAACGGTCATCTACTTTCCAAGTAAGATTTTCGATAAATGTTTGGGCTGGTCTTATCGATAACATGTTGATTGGACCAGTCATATTGCCGAGAACGTTGACTGGTGAAAGATTTTTAAGTCTATTGAGAGATGATATGCCTCAGTTATTGGAAGATGTCCCACTGGCTGTGCGTCAAAGGATGTTTCTTCAGATGGACGGATGTCCTGCCCATTACGCTATAAATGTAAGAAGATTTTTAAACGAAAATTATCATGACAAATGGATCGGCCGGCAAGGACCTGTAGGGTGGCCTGCGCGTTCACCCGATTTGACGCCCCTTGATTATTTCCTATGGGGGACCATGAAGCAACGCATCTACAGTACCCCCATCAACAGTGAGGCCGATTTGCGTGACCGCATAATAAACTGTGCGAATGATATTCGCAATGATCCCGAAATGATAAGGAGAGCGACACACCAAATTCTAATTCGCGCGGCTTTGTGTTTACAACAACGAGGTGGACATTTTGAGAACCTGATGCATTAAATTTTGTATTTAATAATAAATGGGTTTCAATTGAACTCTTTTGCATTAATTATCATCCCAAACAAACCACCCTTATGAGAACAATACGATTCCGCGTTCGGAGTGCCATCTTTGAAACGACCCGCGCGCATTCACAACAAAGTTAACAAAAAAAAGTTTATCTACCTGCTAAACAATGTGCGTAGCTATGCGTTGGGCCTTTCTTTGACATTTGATAAAAAATGTTGGGGTTGAGTTAAAAACATGCAATTTTTACCGTTAGGTTCCTAATACAATGAAGAATAACTTAAAGTTATAAAAAAAGAAGGTGATGGGGGCATGTTATTGAGAAATTTTACAATTTTTGTAAAAATTAATGAAAAAAAATCAGATTTTTGCCAAAAAAAAATGTTTATATTTGATTATGGCTATTTTTTTTCCATAATTTTTATTTTATGACGACACCTAATTACTTCCAAACATTATGGAGTTTGTTTCATCGTGATAAATCGTTTAGTTTAAAAGTTACACAGTTTTGTATACACTGGGGTCACAAAAGCAAACAATTTTTTTTAAAAATCCATAAAAAATATTAATAAATATTTAGATTTTTTTTAACATTTTTTCCGTCGATAAAATTAAGCATAGATTCCCTCATTTCGATATGTGCAGATTATAAAGACTCACACTGTATAACAACTTTGTGTTGGTTGGTTATTAATTAAGGTAGGAATTAGGAACGTAATCAAAACTTAAACTTACGTCGCCTTTGCGAAATGACTAATAATAACAAAAACGACATAAGTGTGGCTCGATGTGGGGCATTGTCTCAGGCGGGCGCGGGAGGGTGAGGTAAAGGTAACAGCGGTACGCTTGCGCTGGTGAAAACAAATGTGAGATAAGATCACATCATTCACATCTACTAATGTTTTAATACCGTAATCACGGTATTGGGGCGTCAATACCGGTATTGAAAAAGGCCAAAATAAAATCCGTGATCACGGTATTACGGGATCCCGGAATACCGGTATTGAAAGCCCTAGTCAGACATCCACGTCTTGGTATGCGTAAATGCGAATTTTACCAATAATATACGCACTTTCACTAGTTGCAAAAACGCGGTATGCAAATCTGCCAACTCTCTTCCTACATGTGAAATAATTTTCACTTTCGAACAAAAAAGTGATGAAAAAAAGACACCATAGAGTTTTAATATCTGTGTCGATGACCCACCGATGAAAGTGTGTTACCTATAACAAACCTAACGTGAGCAGCGTACAATAAAATATGGTTCTTATTACCCTCGCTTTACAATTGTCAATGATCGCATATCGGGCGGCTAGTGTATAAAAACGAAGTAGTAAAAAATTAGATGATTATTTATTATGATGAATGAGTCAGTTGGTTCCGCGGTGGCGATCTCAAATGTAAGCCAGGTAGAGAGCAGATAGGAAATGACGCGGCTCAGGCTTGAGGAAAGATTACAATATCAAAATATTTAGCAGTGTTTATTATTCGATAATTGCTATGATATTTGTAAAGTTTGATTTCGTTGTCCTTTGGTAGATGAGAGAGGCGACCGTCAAGACACACGTCATTACAAATTATGTAGCCGGCGCTGTGAGCACTCTCGATAAATTCACGGTGTCGTGCCTCACTCTCAGTTGCGGTTTAATGATGACAGGTTAATATTAATGGATCGCTAAGAGAATATTAATGATTTGGACGAGTAACAATCAGTACGAGCGCGTTAATTAAATACAAAAATTACGAGCTTCGGCGCAGCGATGTCGCGTTCTGCATAATGTTGGCACTTTCTACAGTCGCGGACAGGAATATCGGCTAATAAAGGGCCGTAAGGCATCTTTGCAATAATCTTTTGTTCCGGTTTTCTCTAAGAAGCCACAGCCATCAGCTTTTCAAGTAAGCAATACTTTGTCAATAGCTAGAGACGATATTAAATGCTCCTCAATATCTGCGGAGCCTAATATTTAAACGAATACGACATTGAACAAGTCTAGGTCACCGTCGCGAATATGACACTTGACGAAAGCTGGACATGAGACGACCTTTACACCGGCGAGGTCGACACGAAAATATACCCAAGTATACACTATTTACATCTCAATGAAGATTTATTGTGATCTTGCTTTAGCACTTTTACCTCGAACTTCTGAAACCGCGAAAAGAAACGGCAATTTTATCCGAATGCCAGCTGTTACATCACTGCCTGCAATGCGTACTGAAGTAATGCTGTGGACGTGAAGCTCCAGGTTTATGTGCTGAGGTAACCTTTAAGCAAAGTTTCTGAGATTCTTGCGCGCCTCACAACATACTTTACTTTTATATGCGTCTATTTCCATAATATTTGAGACAGTGGAAATGCTACAGAACCCACAAATATTTCTTGCAACGAGATTTTCTGAATTGAAGGTTCTATTTTTCGCAGATGCGACGTACAATAGATGGAAGCCTACATCAGGAATGCCTCAGGGGTGATATATCCGAGGCACAGAATTTATTGTACTCGTCCATTTTCGCATTTATCCGTCAGAATGTTGATGGGACTACAATGGGGCGGCTGATATCCACAAATTAAAATTCCCGTCGTACCGCTGTGGTGGACGGTAGAACAAAGAATGCACGTTGTATTTTTAACGCACATTTGCCTACAAAAGCCACCCACTTCGGCTTCATCTATTATTTAGTCTAGCTCGATTTATGTGCTCCAGTGTATTTCTCAAATCTTGTGTTGTTTTCTTTCACGATAGAGAAAAGATTGCAATACTTCAGTTTACCAGATTTCTTTAAGCGACTTTGAAATCTGGCACATTGCAAAATCAGTTAAGTGCTCCTGTCATTTGTTCTTGGAATACCCGATAATTATCCGTTTTCCAACGGTAAATGAACATCGATTATACTCGATGTTCATTTACAGTTGTAAAAGGTTTCCAAAATATGATTGCTTAACCAGGACATGTCGTTGCATCCATTGTGCGCAAACATTCAAGCCAAAATATTATGACACCGAGAAAACTGGTCACGTAACCAGTGCCATTATTTCCCAGAGCCTTTTTCTCGCAAGTCACAACCCAAAAGACCAAACATTCATTCAATATCGCGAAGTGAAAAGCAAGGCATCCTTAGGACGGCATCGCGTCTTCAGCGCCCTAATTGCGTAACACGCTATCAATTAGAATCTGAATCATTTTGAAGCTTATTGCTAATCCATTGCTTCATATGTTCGAAAAATTTGTCTGCTCAACAACGTAAATAACGTTAATGAAACCGATCCCTACGGTGTGTTACGCAATTAGCCCGCAGCTTGTCAACTGGTTTAAGACCCTCCCGCTATGAGACAATGGCATCATAACAGGAAAACTGAATGAGCCGTACCCGAAATATGATGACGCCAAAATGATTAGGTGTCCATGTGGGTGTATGATAATACACCCACATGGATTTATTTATAGAATTACGGAAACCATTACTTTTGTGTTGTTAAACATCCTTATTTTGGTCAAGTTGGACCAATTTTTGTACTATGAAATACCAGATTTGGAAAAACAGGCTTTTTAGAAAAGCTGGGCTTATAAAATCAACGGCAATGAGTGTATATTGAATACCGGTCAAATATTCTGACGTTATGGCATTACTAAATTACGTATGGTGTAGAACTGATGTTCTAAGTTGTAATACTTAAATAATAAAACTCCAGACAAGCCGTTATGGTTTATAGTTTTACGGTCCATGCGGTATAATATATTGACGAAATCAATTTGATTCGTCTGGCTTTTTGTTGACGATGAAGTGCTTGTAAGGATTTTACGAGTTTTTTTTAGATCTGGACGGCGAAGTGTAAAAGTAATGCGGTTTTTTAAAGTTACAGTTATATCACCAACCAATGTTGGGACCTTGGTTACAAAAGTAATGCGGTTTTTTAAAGTTACAGTTATATCACCAACCAATGTTGGGACCTTGGTTACAAAAGAAATGCAGTTTTTTAATGTTACAGTTATATCACCAACCAATGTTGGGACCTTGTTTACAAAAGTAATGCGGTTTTTTAAAGTTACAGTTATATCACAAACCAATGTTGGGACCTTGGTTACAAAAGTAATGCGGTTTTTTAAAGTTACAGTTATATCACCAACCAATGTTGGGACCTTGGTTACAAAAGTAATGCGGTTTTTTAATGTTACAGTTATAGCACCAACCAATGTTGGGACCTTGGTTACAAAAGTAATGCGGTTTTTTAATGTTACAGTTATAGCACCAACCAATGTTGGGACCTTGGTTACAAAAGTAATGCGGTTTTTTAATGTTACAGTTATATCACCAACCAATGTTGGGACCTTGGTTACAAAAGTAATGCGGTTTTTTAATGTTACAGTTATATCACCAACCAATGTTGGGACCTTGGTTACAAAAGTAATGCGGTTTTTTAATGTTACAGTTATAGCACCAACCAATGTTGGGACCTTGGTTACAAAAGTAATGCGGTTTTTTAATGTTACAGTTATATCACCAACCAATGTTGGGACCTTGGTTACAAAAGTAATGCGGTTTTTTAATGTTACAGTTATAGCACCAACCAATGTTGGGACCTTGGTTACAAAAGTAATGCGGTTTTTTAATGTTACAGTTATAGCACCAACCAATGTTGGGACCTTGGTTACAAAAGTAATGCGGTTTTTTAATGTTACAGTTATAGCACCAACCAATGTTGGGACCTTGGTTACAAATTAAATGAATACCTACTTAGCTTAACACACTTTAAATATTGAAAATATATATATATGATTTATAAAAAAATGTTTTCCTCTTGATTGTAAAAACTAAACTCTCATTGTGTCTTCCATGGGTGGGCATAAAACTATTTCCTGATGAAAAGACGAAATTTACTAAAAAGTAATCATAGGAGTTGCAAAAAATATAATTAAAAACCTGATTTTTAGTAACTAGCAAAGACGTGCTTGATCCCTAGACACTTTTTATGGGTGCAATTGGCTTTTACAGTATTTTCAAACAACAATGTTAAAAGCTATGTGAGAACAGACTAATGAGAAGAGGAGACATTGTAGTTGAACAACATATTCTCTCACACATTCCGACTACGATGTAAGTTTGTACGCACAATATTGAGAGATTTACCATGTTATTTTAAGACCGTAGACATCTTATAGGTTTTCCTGTAATCTATAAGTATTCCTGTAATCTATTACTTATCTTATTTTTTTCGAAAATTTTACCTGTTGTTTCTGAGGTAAGGGATGGCCAATTTTCATCTCTTTTCTTAAATAGCTTTACAACTCTTTATTATAAAATGATAAAAAATATATTTGAGACCCTCGCAGTAAACTCTTTCATTTGATGTGTCACACGGGACAATTTGGAAAACTTAAAAAAAAGTTATTGCCTCCTAAAAGTGATATCTGTATATATATATTTCTTATGTAGTACGTATGTTTGTCACCTAACTCCTCCTAAACGGCTGGACCGATTTGGATGAAATTTTGTATGTATATTTCAATGGGTTCCTGGATGGTTTGAAAACACAATTAGACCCGGTAGGTGGCGCTGTTCGGGCAGGACAACGTCTGCCGGGTCCGCTAGTATTATTATATGAAATATACAGGCTGACTGGATCTGGACCCGCCATAGCAAATTCGGATATAGAGGAGGTCATTTACTAATTATTGAACCTTACTTTCCCTAGCTAAAGTTTTTATAGTTTGGGAGATATGTCAATTTTGGAAATGCATTCATAACTTTTTGTTTTGTATTATTTTAGTAGTTTTTTTTATTATTTGTTGATAATCGTAAACATTATTGATTAAAATACCTCGGAACTTCCTTCAAACTAGGGTTTAAAAATAAGATAGTACGCTTTAAAAAAAATACAAAAAAAATATTTACGATCAAATTCAACCTGAAAAAAAAAAACTACGGTGTTTCAATAATTAATGTTAATCTAAGTTAGTTGTCTAGTTCGTCACCTTTCCAAATGTACTAAATTTGTATTTAAAAAGTAGCTAACTTAAAAAAATAAATTGATGAAAATGAAATAAAAATTGACATATCTCCTAAACTATAAAAGTTTAGCGAGGGAAAGTAAGGTCTAATAATTAGCAAATGACCTCCTCTATATGTGAATTTGCTATGGTGGGTCCAGACCCAGTCACCCTGTATATTCAAAATTAATTAATTTACGTTACACCACAGTTACACGTCCGTGTTTGGGTCACATAAACTCATTATGTACCAAATTTCAACGTAATCGGTCCATTGGATTCGGAGCAAAATGGCTGTGACAGACAGACAAACACACAAGTGATCCTATAAGGGTTCCGTTTTTCATTCGGACATACGGAACCCTAAAAAGGGAAAAAGAATATTACTGGTTTGAAGCTTTTAATCTTCAACGCTGTATTTCGTCCAGGTTGATTGCAAGACAATGATGATGATGGAACAATGCCCAAGCAACTACCGCACGCGGAACCGATTAATTCATCTTATGTAGTTTAGCATCTAAAACAAGCACGCTAACAGTGTATCTCCACAGACAGCATCTAACCAACATCCAGCAGCCCAGTCCCATCACCCTAAGCCTAGAAAGCGACAGTGATTACTTGCGTAAGCGCCAAATCGCAAGCGCAGGTCGATGACCGGCGGCGCAGGCGAAAGTGGCGTACCTAAGTATCGCCCGTAATTAGAACCTTTGTGGCCGACATCCGATGGGCACTGAGCAAGTGAGCACTAGATGACAGGGTTACTTGAGCGTAGAAAGCAGACATTGTTCGCGGACGACTAAGAGATTCACTTTGAATATTAAATGGGATTGGGTTACAAAAAAATGCCCGGACGTTGGTGATGTTTGCAGCAAAAAGATCTGTGAAAATGATCACTGGAGCCACTAAGCTTGTTAGAATACAACATAGTTTTATGATTATCTGAACTGTGGGGTGTCTTCTCGGCGGATGAATTACCTAAGCCCTGAAGAACGTAGCTGAAGTAGATTGGAAGCCGATGGACTAAAGGGTAATTCTGAGCGCGTGAGTCTGGCGCAATTTGTTGAAGGCCTTTTAGCATTGGAAATTAACATGATAATGATGAGTCCCTTTACTGGGAATGAGGGTTTTAAATAATTTGATGAAGAGGACATTGTGGAGAAACCGGCATGCCCTAGAACGAAAATTGATAGACATAATGTGACTGAGTAACCTCTACCTACTCGCACTTGGCCAGCGTGCCTGCTATTTTCTGTGAAAGAGGGCAGTCGTGCATGAGCAAGGCATGAGTCCCAGCGGTTGGGGAACATTATATGCTGATTATGTTATGTTATTGTAGAGGATAGATAAAACATGACAAAGATTTGGTTTAACGCGCAATTGACGAGCACAGATTGACTTTCGCCACTGCGCAAATTGATTGAGCCGTCAAAAGTAGCACGCGTTTGTTAGCTGATTATCATGAGGGAATTAATAGGTCAATGTGGTTAATTACAATAAACTAATAGGCTGTCAATGGGAATCATTAGATGACAGTAATTTTCCTTAACATTACTTATAGTCGTGCGTTTAACTGTTCATATCGTCAAACGTTGAGTATTCAATTATCTGGCCACACCACATCATGATGTGGCCAGCGGTCAATGTTCTATTTCATGAAATACAACCATTTCATGAAATGATTAATTCTATTATCTGGCCACGACACATACACTAACTCGTAAAATGAGAACGCGCCTTTACAAATATTCACGGTAGAAAAACTGATTTTGAATGTTTTTATTCTTCCTAAATAAACTGACTTTGCTGACTGAATGACACTAAGCAGTAGATATCTGTGTGCCAAATTGTATCTGTCAGGTAAGTAAGTCATGTCAACTCATAAAGAAATGCTAGAGATGCAAATATATTGAAAATTAATTACTTACATAATTATAGTGTCTATTTTTGTACCTACCTAGTACTGCAGATTTGAGGTCATAATAAAATTCTACATAATAATAAACATTATTGTATCCTTATTTATAATATATCTTAATTAAATAAAATAAAATAAAATAAATTAAATTAGGTATATATCAGTGTGACATATTGATGTTATCTAAAAACTATCTTCTAAGCGGATCAAATCAGTGCAGAATTCAAAACACGATAACAGTGAAAAGAAAACAGTTAATAAGTCTATAATAGCCTGTATTAGGAGGATTTTTGTGCTAAACAAATTATTAAAATGAAGCAGCAAATTGCCTGCACATGCAAGCAGCCTACATTCATCATCACCTGCCTAGCCTTTTCCCAACTATATTGGGGTCGGCTTCTATTCTAACCGGATGCAGCTGAAGCCTGCCTGCACATGCAAGCAGCCTACATTAGTGTTTGAAAAGATAAAAAAAAATGAATTAAGTTAGAAACCTCTATTAGTTCTAATATCAATTACCAACCAAAATAATGTTTTTAAATATGCTATTAGATGTTGAATTTAAAGGAAACACAATGATTATGCTACCCAATTAAAGGTTATTGCAAAACATACCTAAGTAATGAACCTTATAGCACTATTTAAGTCGTTATTGACAGTACATTTTAAACAGATTTCTATTCTCAACTATAGATCGGAATGCTTTCAGAAACCAGTGTTTAAGATGTCCATATTGAAACTAAATTCGAACTCAAGAAATGACTTTACATAATAATGTCAACAGCATGTCAGTAGTTTTCATTTTGAACTAGGAAAACCGCCTTTACTGCTACGAAATAAAGACACTGTCAAAGTACAATAAATTGTTACCTAGGATGTGCGGTTGACTGTTCCAGCTAGTCTACAAAGAGATAAAGCAGAACTAGAAGAGTTCTTAGCACTTATTCTGTGAATCCATTAATATACAACTATGTACGTATTACAATACTACTGGAATTGCCACTTCTTGCAACTGCACAGAATAAATAACTATGGGACAGGAATACTTAACTAATGCTCATTAAAATACCTTACACTTACTCGGGAGACTGGTCTTTCTATAATACTTATTCAATTAAAAACAGCATGACAGAAGATAATTGTTTTGTGATTAATAGTATTTATTTTAGTAGAATCTCTATTTCCGACTTGACCTCACCAATTTAATTTTGAATATATTGCAGTTTCAATAATATAACATACATATGTGTCGAATTCATAACATTATTTTTTTTTAAGTTGGTTAAAAAGAAAATGTAGTTTTAATGTAGTGTTTAAAAATGAACAAATTTAATGTCAACAGGACTGACTTTAAAGGCAGAGCTGGAAAACAAAAAAAAAATATATCAAATTTTAGTTAAAGTACTTACTTGTATTTTACTTAAAAACCATGTAAGTAAGTAATACTCTGTTTTAAGAAAAACTTAAGTCATTATTATTAAAATTTACTTTCATGAAATATTTCATGATATATTGAATCAACTGCTTTACTAAAGGAAACAATGATGCAAACATTTTTGAAGCAGAAAATGAGAAGCAAGTAAGTACAATGTAAGACAAAATAAAACATTAAATTTCAGAACCTCCCATTTGTTGAAGTTGGTTAAAAACATATGAACTGTTTATGATATTTTGGCATGCGATAAGTATTTGCATTGAGCAAAAGGTTAATATAACAAAGTTTGTACTTGTTAATTGTTGTTGAGATAAAATAGCATCTCATATTTTTATTAGCACTAGTGTGGCTGATCATTACCTACTATACCATACATATATTATTTATTATAATTATGATTTCTCAAGCAAAAAAAAAAAATATTATGGGAAATAATATATTATTCAATGCCGTTTATAAATAATATATTTGA
This sequence comes from Fissipunctia ypsillon, assembly GCA_947568875.1. Classification (NCBI taxonomy): domain Eukaryota; kingdom Metazoa; phylum Arthropoda; class Insecta; order Lepidoptera; family Noctuidae; genus Fissipunctia; species Fissipunctia ypsillon. Next base: position 23,689,817 of record OX387654.1, read on the forward strand.
GGCCATTCCTAATCTTATCTTTAATAGTTATTAAGAGTGCACATAATCATAATAAACTAGACCAGACTTAAGATATATGATTTGTTAAACCTGTCATAAACATTAGCTTAAACGTTTTAATAGTTTATGTATGAACATTATTAAAACATTTTTGAATATCAATGCTTAAACTTTTGAGTATAAAAATGTTATTTTATTTGGTGTACTACTCACTTACTAGAATCATTTTATTTAGATTGGTACTAAACTTTAGTAAAGTAAAAGTTCGTGACATATATATAGCAAAAAAGAGGAGACCATTATAATGTACTTACACTACCAATGCAGGTATCTTAATATTTTTATTCAGTAAAAAAAAAATTTCTGTAAAGTTCTCAAGACATCTGCCTATCCCACAACCAGGGACCATTTTGGTTACCCATTGAAAGGGTTTTTGATAGGGTTTTGACAGAGTGTTGTTTTAAAACCAATTTCATATTTATTACACTCTTTTACGAAAACCCTCATCAATGGATAACCTCTTCCAAACCCTTTCGATTTGATTACCTGTATATTCAAAAACCCATTCTTGGTGGGTTACACTTTTTAATGGTAAGACGTTTTGAACGGGTTACCCCTTCAACGACTGTAACAGAGTTATCCATTCGGACTACAAGTATTGTAATTTTATCTCTCGTGCTTTTACTATAAAGTACTAAACTGCATGCATTCGGCAGGTATGCGTCAAGTCGCAACACGATTCCAAACTTCCAAGGTCAATACGTATTCCTCCACTCCAACGTAATTTAAAATGATTTGATTGTAAACCCTTTGATTACCCCGAAAACCCTTTCAAAGGGTTATCTTCTTCAATTGGAAATCATAAAAGAGCCGGTAACATCTTGTACTAGTTAACTTATTGATAGGGTTACCCTAAAGTTAGTGTTATGAAAGGGCTACTACTACCAAGAGGTAACATTTTCCGTTACTGTAGGCGCACAATCTGTAACACTTTCGAAAGAATTAACTTATATTCGGGGTTGTACGGTCCCTGCCCACAACACATCACAGCTCAACATTTAACAGCGTCACATTTCAAGACATTAACTTTCACTGGCAGATGGTGCTAGGCACCAGTGAGAGGCAAGTACCAGACAATGTAATTATATGAAAAAGCTTTCTTCTTGACTTTCATTGATTGAATTATTATCATCTGCCGAAGACAGCATGTCTAAGATGGTAGTTTTAGGTTCACATCTAACATCCACAATCTTGAGATGGGATAATTCTCATCCTGAGATTTTAAGAACTTGAAAGCCCAATCATGTTATAAATGGTTCTAGTTTTTATAAAACTGCACTGATAAGCAGATTCCGAAGATAATTTTTCATACAAAGCTAGGAAACAATATCAATAAAAACAAGTTACAAACTTTAAGATTTTCTTTAAATAATAATATCGCAAAAATGACATTGAGAACACAGGCACCAATCAATTTGTGTTACATTGTTGAATCAGACAAAAATGACATTGAGAACACAGCACAGGCACCAATCAATTTGTGTTACATTGTTGAATCAGACAAAAATCTGTTAGAAATAACATGAAGGATAAATAGGCGGTTCAGGTGCAAGTTCGAAATGATTAGTGATCAGCCTATGACTTGACTAAGTCACCCAGTCACAGATAGACAGTCATAATAAGATTTCCTGTTGCAGATGGTGGCTAACCAAAAACATCTTTACCAATGCTTGCTTACTTGGGCCATCAGAAGATTAAATTTAATTGTCATACTAGCTGCTGCCATTACTCTCTACCAAACAAGGACAATTGCACTTAAGCAAGCGATTAATCCCAATGAAACAGGTGTGCATTACTTTATAATTAGTGTCTTTGTTAGTATTTAATGTCTTTGATTGTGCAGCCACTTGTTTATACTATAGAATGTTTTCAAATGTTTTTGCTTAGCATAAGTGTACAAGTTAGTTTACCTTTATAGGACAGTAACAGTAATGAAATTATATTCTTGGTTCTTTACATTTTTATGGAATGATTAATTCAAACGTAATATTATTTAGTTAATTAATGAGTCATCAAGTAACAAAATAATTAGGTACTCACAATATGTGCATGTTTATTATGTGAATAAATTTATCTTTAAATCAAGATAACATACCAATAGTTTGAGTGAATGTTTAACCCTAATAAATCCTTGTACTGTTGCATAGAGTTAACTTTGAAGTTAAAATGCAACAATTTAATTAAAAGATAAAACAAGGTTTAATCAGATAAGCAGGGAATTCATATTCATCCTATCTGCACAACTGAACATTAAAATTACTTTCCAGTTTCCATTACAACAAAAAACTTATAAATAGCATAATTAATAAGTGATTCACTGATATTAGAGATTGTGTCATCAGTAGAAAGTTTTTATGCAGGCAGTAGAAATTGGTCATGATCCAGCAGTTGTCACCATGTTGCTCAATGTTGATACATCACAACAAACCTTGGTGTTTCAAATAAAAACATATTGAACTACGTCTTATTTGTATAACATGAGCTAACCTTGTGAATCAGCTGACGGCGGTCTTTGTCTCGACACGACTGCCCTAAATATATCCACGTAAACACGCTAATGGGTGATAACGTGTGCTCTTACCTCCTCTCGGCGCTTCAGCCACCGGCCGCAGGGGCTTTCCTCGAGGATCTCGCTCTCGTCCTCCGAATCCTCCCCGCTTTCCCGAGGAGACTTTCGCTCCTTGTCGATGCTCCTGCCACCCGACATAACACCGATATACAACACCAAAACGTCGAACAAAACCACCACACAGTCGATGAATACTTCACAGACGTTTTTTACAAGAAAACACTTGGTATATTTTCAAAATACACTTTTTCTCGTAACCATAATATCCAAGGCTGAATCGCGAGACGTCACTATAGTTTCTTCCCAAACCATTATTCGTTACACGACACTCGATATGAACCTTTTGCTTGAGGAACAATACAGTTGATATATTTGTCTAGAGCAAACGATAACACACAGCGTCTCCACTGAGCTTATTCATGATAATTGAAATAAATTGTCCGCCGGCGTAGCTCTCGACGTATTTCTATCCAACACAAATATAAATCCATAGTGACATTTTACTTCTTTTTTCTGTCACCCACAGACAATACATGGAGTAGGACAGCATGAAATTGAATGCAAAAAATATTATTTTTTGAGAAAGTTATTTAATTTGTTTCAAATATTACGTTTTTAATCGATTTATCATCTGTCAATGCATAATTTTATTTATTTAAACTATGTTCCCTCAAATTGCATTACATTTTATACAGTCTTCTCAAGCGCCATCTGTTATTACGTTTTGTAAGTGTACGAGTTACGACTTTAGTTAGCTCCATCTCCAAAGACTACATTATAGTTGGCTCTCTTAAATTTACTGTAGCAGTAAAAATGTGTTTTTTTTTTCGGAAAATAATAACTTATTTATCGATTATTAACTCTGATCATTTGAATACTTTTCCGAGTAAAAAATAATTTTACTTTGTATTAATAAAAGAGACATCTATTATTTTTTATGAAAATCATTTTACCTGAGTCTTGTACATTTCTATAATACTTCTAGCATTCTCTAACAGATGGCGTTGTAACAAAATGTTTCATATTGCGAACATTACAACGTTCGCTTTTCAAGTATTCAGAAAATTTCTGAATAAAGTCTGCACGCATCTGTTTTTTTTTAAATCGGTTCTCAAACAGGGATTTGACCCTCCCATTCTGATGGTAAGAGGTCACGTTGATACTTATGGACATCCGAAAAGTATTGACAATGACAAAATACCTATTAAGGCCATTGACAGCAATCTCTAACTAAATATCAATCCGTCGTCGTAGTCAGTCCATCGTGGTCATAGATATCCGGTCGTGGTGCATGTTTTCGTATATATGGCCGTATTTTTTTTTTGCGTTGACTTATAAGCTTGATTTTTTAGAGCTATATGGGACTATAGACCTACGTATTTGATATTAATTTCAACTTGATACCTCCACGCGTTCCTGCGAAAAAGGCTCTTGACAGACTGACAGACAGACGAACAGACAGATAGACAGACGAGCAACGAAGTGATCCTATAAGGGTTCCGTTTTTTTTTATTTTGAGGTACGGAACCCTAAACACAAAAAACCAGACTGCAATTAAAAATAATAATAACCCCATCGCCGTATCTCTACGTTGACGTCGTGATGGGGCTTGCGCGCTCCGAACTTTAGGTCTGTGCCGGTAGAGGTTACTTTGCCGGAACAGGTCTAGGGTGAGGAGCCAGACCAAGAGAGATACAGAAACCCGCAGGGCAGCATGTGGTGAGCTGCTGGGCAGTAGTGACCCCAAGTACCCTATCTCCCGGGAGAAGTCATGTTCCTCATCTCTGGCTTGCCTTTATTGGCCGGCTGGAGTGAACACTTACGAGAACTGACCTCCCACCTCATTCTTGCCTTTATTGGCTGGCTTGAGTAGAGATTCGCAAGAGCAAACGTGCTCGGAGGAAGGAAGTAGTCCAGTAAGATGCTGGTAGGGATCTTGACCGTACTTCCGGGATTGTCCTGATAGCCGTGGAATACCTCTCCACTCCTCTTAAGCACCTCAAGACATGTTGCCCCCTTGTCGCTACGACACTATGTGCTAGCGACCGTTTCCGGGGGCCCATTGTTGAGTGTGCAAGTCACCCCCTGCCATTTTATCCGTGTATTGTATTTATCAAATATTGGTCAGGCAGGGGCCATAGTCCTTGGTTGCGGGATGTTCGAAAGAGTCACCGTGGCCCCGGCACAGGCAACAGAAGGAACACGGGTGGGTTTTAGTCAGTAAAAGTCTGACACGCCCTCCCGCTCCGCCCAGAGCGGGAGAAGTCATTTGATGATTTCCCATCCACAAAAAAAAAAAAAAAAAAAAAGGGGCCATAGTCCTTCCATAGTTTTAGGTAACCAGTCCACTTTAGCCATCCAAACCCATAGCCCAATATTTTTTTTTGTCTCCATATCCTGCAAGAGTCCTACACCAACCGGGGGTGACAGCACTTGCGTAGTACGCACAGGGATAATCGTCGGTTGGTGCCTCATTTCGATTGAAAATGTCTAACGGGCCTCTGCGAGTTGGCTTCGGCCCCTCATATGCCTTCCAAAGGTCCGGGACCCTAGGGTCCCGAGAAATATATTTAAAAAAAAATAATAATATATTTATTCAAGTTATAAAGTAAAACAGAAAAAGTTGGAAACAAGATCAATTTTCCAGCAGTTTGATGCAGTTGATGGCAGTAATTTTAGTTCTATCTCAGACTTGAAGCCAGATATGCCGCAGTCAGGTTTCCAATTTTTATTTTCAACTTTGTATTGTGTTATATTTTTGGAACCGTCTCCTCAGTCCTTTATTTTTATACCCCACATGGTCTTGGTAACTACTAAATATTATTTTTCGAAATATTAAAGTTATTGTGACGTCTAAAATTCGGCATTTTGATTTTATGTAAATTTTAATTTCTTTAAACGAACGCGATTGTCGACAATGTATAGTTAAAGGAGAATTACCCATCCATCGCGCAAGTAGACACCTCATATTATAAAGTAGTAGTAGTATAAAGCACTAGTCATAGTAGCTTTACTATCTTAATCGAGATATCTTATCGCCACCCGTGAAATACTAATAATTGAGGAGTTCCCGTGGCTATCTGTGGTCTTCTTCGGCGGTTCCACTTCACCAAATGGTATTTTCTGAATGCAAATGCTTGCCTTGTTGATGAAAATATCAAAATCGTTATGTGTTTGCCTATAATATTTGAGGAGTTCCCTCAATTCCTCATGGATCCTATCATCAGAACTGGATTTTGATAAAAATGGAACCAATCTGGAAGTACGTCCTTTCAAAAAAAAAAAAAAAAGAATTTTCCAAATCGGTTTATAAATGACGGAGTAGGTACTGAGGTAACAAACATTTAAAAAAAACACAACCGAATTGATAACCTCCTCCTTTTTTTGAAGTCGGTTAAAAACGTAGGTGCGGTGGAAGTAGCGGGCAAGCTCGCGACTGGCGCGTGCGGCGCGCTCGCGGCTATATCAAACGTATGAAGTTGCGTGTGTGTGTTCACTTCGAACTGACGACTTGACAACGCAGCGTCAGGTAAGATCTCTTGCACAGCCGCACAAGCGCCTGGCGGCCACTGTGAACACGACCTCGCCCAGACCACCGCACTCGGGTGTTCTACGTGAACAAGCACTAAGGATACGCATGAAAAACATAATCCTGTCTTTGCTGTCGCACAAATAATTTTCGGTATTAAAATATGGCAGATAATTACGTACTGCGGACAGTACGTAATTATCAGTGGCGTGCCTAGGGGTGAAAATTAGGGCAAGCCGACGATTAAAAAAAAAAAAAAACGGATTTTCTTACGTTGTTGTTGATAGTGCATTTGCGCGAACTTAATGCCTCTCAAGCTGGCTTTTGATTTCATAGAAATCTGCGTATAAGTACTTACATGGTACTTACCAATATGTCAACAAATGTAAACGTTTCTATAGCAATTTGTAGGCGAAAAACTGCGAGACAAAGACAGGTATAAAAGGCCCGATGCCAAGCCGAGACGAGTGTGAGCGAGAAGGCGCATTTGAACGCGTAGATTTGGCAACAGAGTTATGATTACCTATGAATGATCGAGTTCCAATGAGTGCTAGTGCGCGCGGCAAATTACGTGGAATTCGAAATTTTATTATGAAGACATGAATGTTTGAGTTCGAATTCATTGACTTGGTGTTTTTTGGAATATTTTTTTTTATTGATAGGCTTACGTTTGTTGTTGTAAATTATGATTTTATTAGGGCAAGCCCGGCTTTTTGGCTTCTATGAAGGTACCGCCACTGGTAATTATCTGCCGCTCGGTAAGTATTGGGCTCGTCCGAGTCCATCGTAAAAGCGAGGGAAACAAGTCGCTAGTGCCTAGAACGCTGGAACCTTGTTAACCTAGGACAAAGACTGTCGGTGCGCAGAACGTCAAACACAATGTGGTTTGTTTGGGGTTTGGTACAGTCAGCCTCAAAAAAATGTGGGTATGCATCGACAATAATTAATTTAACTGATTACTTTTATTCTATAACTAGCTTTTGCAAAGGCTTCGTCCGTGTGGAGGTCGGAATTTATCCCACAGGAACGTACTACTGGGATAAAAGGTATCATATGTCCTAACCCAGGTCATGGTCTACCCATGTGCCTTTCATCTAAATCCGTTCAGCCGTTTTAGCGTGAAAAGCAAACAAACAAACAAACCAAGAGCGTGCTCGTCTGCTGGCTGTGGGAGAGTGGGAGTCAGGCTTATTGGGACCTAAGTAGTTAGTTATTTAGTGACTGTATTTAAGATTTGTGTTTATTAAAATAAATAAATAAAACAAATTCACTTTCGCATTTGACAACGCGTCTAAAGGTTTTACGACGCCAAACTTACAGAGTTGATTTTAGAACGATTTTGACAGCTATCAACTTTATGTAACCCCAAGTACTGAGGAGGCGGCTCCCCGACAAAAAGGAAAGATCAAGATCATGGAGTCCGATTAGATTTATAGAGATTGTGATGTTGTTGATCATTGTGACTGCCCTTGCAGTGCAGCGAGTTGATTGATTTGCGCTCGCGCCTCATGTACTCGGCGGAACGTATCGTTTGCATTGTTGTTCATTCCTTAATATGATCTGGGACTTGTGATTATTCAGAATTTTATTGACTTTCTGATCAGTTACTTACAACTCCTCGCCCGCATACCCACGCACAAGTCATGCTAAGACCTCTTCTGATAAAAAACGATGTATTGTCTTTGTTACATTATTTTATAATATTAGTTAGGATTAGGAAAATGTATTAATGTGTAGCCATATTTAAAAAAAAAACAAAACATATTACACATTGGGTACTTAATTCTAGCTACACATTGATACAGTGTTAAGGAACACAAATTGTAGACAATCAAATTAATTCTTGTCGTTGCAGGTACCTACCTAGTAGATGTAGGTATCTTTTTGATGCTGACTGTATCTACATGCCTAGTGAGTTTTTGTGACCACATTCGTGCGACGTTCTGTGTGTCCTTCCTTATCTTCGTATCACTTCGAATATTTACTCCTATGTTAAAAAAGGCAATGAAATGCGACCAGCAGCTGTCAGCTACTAATCATCCATCGCAGACGTGACCACATGTAGTCAGCAGTCCAGTAGTTAGTGACAGACTAGCAAGGTTTACGACAACTATTACCGGTCGAACGGCCGGCAACAGATAAACCTCAGAGAGACGTTAATTGTTCCTAGTTTGTTGCTTTTTATTTACCAACAAGGATTTTAGTTTGAACACGTCCAGGCTGAAACTTCCGCTATGCTCCCGAGGTAAATTAAGTAAGAGTCGATGGTAAATGTAATCCTTGAAATGTTATCCATCAATCACACATCATGCATTTTTTCAGGATAAAAATTACTCTGTCACTGTCAGTCCGTTGTACCCACAGAACAGATAAAAGAGGTTATCTGTCCTGTGGTTGTACCGTTGTTGCGTGAAAGATTAAAAAATAAACACACTTTCGCATTCAATTTTTTTAAAACATTAGTAAAGAGTAAATAAAACAAAAATTGTCGTGCCGTCTCTGTTGTCAATATTATCGTCCTTTAATAAAAAACTTTTTTGCAAAAAAAAAACAACCAACTTCCAAAAAAAAAAAAAACACTACAAAGTGAAAAATAACTTTAATTTCGGAATTCGGTGTCTTTGGATTTGTATTTTAGATCTTTGCCACCGACTTTCGAAATTAGTCATTTTTCACTGTGTAGTGTTTTTTTTGGAAGTCGGTTGTTTTTTTTTTTGCAAAACAGTTTTTTAATTTTCACTTTTTAGTGGGTTGGTTTCTAATTTATCTAAGTTACAATAGCCTAATGACAACTGATCATCACCTTTTACAAAATATTGCTTTTCCCGATGCAGGGACGTTAACTCTTGAGGAGTTCTCCTGGTACTTGCTTCACCATCAGCTCTTCATCAGCATGCATTGTGACGAGCTTATATTGCTTAGCAATCATTTTAAACTAATCGAATCGTAACTTGTGAAATACTTATTATTAAGTTGATCCGGTGGCCATCTATGTTCTTCATCATCAGTTCCACTTCATCAAATGGTGCTTTCCGAGAGCAAATGCACAAGTTACTATAGAAAAATACCCAAATCGCTATAGGTGTGCCTATAATATTTGAAGAGTTCCATCGATTTCCCCAAGATCCCATCATCAGATCCTGACTTGATGACAATGAGATCACCTGGAAAGTATACCCTTTCAAACAAAAAAAGAATTTTCCAAATCGGTCTAGCCGTCTTCGAGTAATCGGGGAACACACATAAAAAAAAAGATTCCGACGAATTAAGAATCCTCCTTTATTGAAGTCGGTTAACAGGCTTTACGTTCTGACAGGTGACCGGCCGCAGTTGTACGGACACACGGCCTCGGGGCGCTTTTGTATTATCTATTTTATTTTTATTATTTTTATTTTAAAGGTAAGAGGAGACTGAATGTGCACATTGGAAAGGTACACAGACCACAAAATGCACTCACCTCAGACCCTGTCTCAACATCTCTACCTACAACACCAGCTACATCCACTTTTGACCCGTTTTGGAAAACTCTTTCAAAATTCAAAAACTCTGTTCCTGTTTTAAAGCGAGTTCCTCGCGGTGCTAGACCCCTAGTGGCACAACACTTAGCAGATTGCGTTCGTCTTGCTGCCCGGGAGAACTCGCAAAGTGCTTGGGAACAGCTGCTCACCTTCCCTTACAGAATTCTACATGTACAAAAGAATTTGGCAACCAAAAAAACATTAACTGCACAAATCAAAGAAAACTGTAATATTTCGGCTCATACTTTAGATTCCAAATTACAAACACAGAGATATACCTCTTCAAGAGGTATATCCCATCTGGTAGAATCTAAGTTAGGGGAAGGTGACATTAGCGGAGCAGCCAGGATTCTTTTCAGTAGTGATGTGGTGGCACCATGTTCTCCAGAAACGCTCGCAGCTCTGGAGAGCAAACACCCTGCCCCAGCGGATGGCCTTTCTTTTCCCGACCCCCCTGATCCGGATAATCACTCCCTCACCATTACAGGTCGAGAGTTGGTCACAGCCGTTTGCTCCTTCCGGAGCGGCTCCGCTGGCGGCCTCGACGGCCTGAGTCCTCAACACCTTAAGGACCTTATCAGTTCAGGCGCCGGGGCAGCTGGTGAGTTACTCTTGAAGGAGCTTACGGCTCTGATCAACCTTATGCTCTCCGGCAAGGTGAACGAGGCCGTCATCGACGTTCTGTACGGGGCGAACCTATGCGCCCTGTGTAAGAAGGATGGCGGCATTCGTCCCATTGCCGTGGGAACTACTTACCGACGTATGGCAGCCAAGATTTGTTGTAAATTTTATGGTGAGGTGGTTTCGGAAAAATTTCAGCCCCTGCAGCTAGGTTACGGCTCCAAAGGGGGCTGTGAGACTGCCGTGCACGCCCTGTCGACCTACCTAAATTCTGGCCAAGGAGAGGTCATCTTGAAGGTTGACATACGAAATGCCTTCAATTCTGTTAATAGGGACACCTTGCTGGCAGAAACTAAAAAAGAATTACCCCAAATTTATAGTTTCCTTTGGCAATGTTACAGGCACCCTTCAAAATTACTATATCGGGACAACCTTCTGAAATCTGCTGTTGGCTGTCAACAAGGTGATCCCCTCGGGCTAGTGATTTTTAGTTTAGCCATTCACCCAATTATTCGACAGCTAAATTCCAAATTTAACGTTTGGTATCTTGATGATGGAACCTTGGGAGGCGATGTAGAAACTGTTTTAAATGACCTTCAATTCTTAAAAAATGAATTTCATTCCATTGGCCTTGATCTCAACCTTTCGAAATGTGAACTATTCTTAGCGGACAGTACTGACAGACATTTGACACTTCCCAAATTTAACGCAATAGCCCCAGATATCAAAATTATTGATAAAAGCTCTCTCCGCCTCCTTGGTTCCCCAATTTTTGAAAATTCCTTTCCCGTTTTTATTGAGGAAAAAATACAAAATTTTAATGACGTTTCGGAAAGATTGTTCCAAATTAACATGCATTCGGCCACAACCTTAATTCGTTACTGCTGTTTCGGCCCTAAATTAACATATTTCCTTCGCGCTTCCCATTTATGGAAGCACACTCATCTTTTAGACAAAATGGACCAAATTATCCGGCATACATTAACTTCGATCTTAAATGTGGCCATGGATGACCGAGCCTGGGCACAAGCTACTCTTCCCATACGTATGGGAGGCCTCGGCGTTCGCAAAATTTCTAGTATCAGTTTACCGGCTTTTATATCCTCGATCCACGGCACTGAGAATTTAATCAAGAAAATCCTAGCCTCGACACTGATTAATTTTGATGTGCCGTGCTTCACCGAGGCTATGGATGCCTGGAGACTCGCTTGCCCGAATTCAGATTCACCCGACAATCCATCTTCCCAGAGACGGTGGGATGAGCCGCTTTGTAGAGTAGTACAGAATAATTTACTAAACACGTCTGCTACTACTGCGGAGCGTGCGCGCCTGCTGGCTGTGGGTAAGTGGGAGTCGGGTCTGTGGCTTCATGCACTACCGTCGTCGAGCATAGGCACTTTGTTTGACGACACTACATTCCGCCTCGCTGCTTCCCTGCGACTAGGAGCCCCTTGTTGCTCTCCTCATCGCTGTCACTGTGGCGAAGTTGTCAACAGCCTCGGACACCACGGCCTGTCTTGCAGCCGAAGTGCGGGTCGCATAGCGCGGCACGCGAACATTAATGACATCATCCGACGGGCTCTTGTCACCGTCAGCGTCCCAGCTGTATTAGAACCCAATGGCTTGGCACGCGACGATGGCAAGAGACCGGACGGCATGTGTTTATTTCCATGGAAGGTGGGTAGGCCTTTAGTGTGGGACGCAACTTGTGTCGACACTCTTGCGCCATCCCGTCTTCCCGGCTCGGCGTGCTGTGCTGGCGCTGCTGCTGCGGCTGCGGAAAACCTCAAGCGGCGAAAGTATAATAACCTTATCGGTAATTATATTTTCGAGCCGTTTGGGGTTGAAACCCTCGGGCCGTGGGGTCCGAGCGCTCATGGTTTGTTTAACGAAATCTCCAAACGGCTAGTTGACACTTCCCGTGACCCAAGGGCCGGCTTTTACCTTGGCCAGAGGCTAAGCATTGCCATACAACGTGGCAATGCCGCCAGTCTCTTGGGTACATTACCAGTCGATAGCGATGCGGAGGAATTTTTCGACGCCATATTTTAGTTTGTGAATAGTTTTAGTTAAGTTAGGATATAATTTTGTTATTTTATTAATTAATTAGGTATAAGTTGTTATGTAAAATATTAATGTATTGTTAAATAAATAGGTTCCTATTTTGTGTATTAAAATAATATAACATTTTATTATTGTATCCGATATTAATCTTGGGTAGGTATTAAGGAGATAATCCGACCGAAACAACGACGCGAAGATGACGGTAACATGAGTGGGTATCTAATCTACTTACCTACAAGATTTGTATCTTATGAAGTAAGATAAGAAAATGGCCAATGGGTACATAAGTACATAAGTAAAAGTACCTCCTACCTACCAACGTGACAATTTTGCCGTCGCCTTTGCAAAGACAGCTTTCATATATCGGACTTTTTTAATTTTATGCTTGCAGACAGAAGTACCTAGGTATCTCGGATACGACTGCTGTATTCCTGCTAGATCCCCAAAAAAATACTATTTAATTTTAAGAGACCACCAAGTGGGTAGTTACTTCGTAGTAATAATATTATAACAAAAAAAAAAGCTAATGGAGACGCTCAATGATTACCTACATGAAATAACCTTTCTGCCGATAAACTACTAACTTCACGACCTTTACAGATAAACACAAACTGAGAATAAACTCTAGGTAACGTTTATGGGCTGGAGCAGATGATCGACTATTCGTTTATCTTTGACGATGTAAAGTATCCCAATCTTTTATTAAAAGAACATCTTCTTTTTAGCAAAAAAAGTAAGTAAAGGTGTTCGTTTTCAGTCATTCGTTCGCCCAAAAAGACAATAATTGTCGATTGTTCGGCGCTGTATGCGAGTGACTAAACTTTTTACCTTTATTTTTTTTTCTGCGCTTCATATTATTATTATATAGGGGAAGCCGAGGCATTGCGGGCCCCCGCGCTAAGACGGACACCCCTTTTTCTCGCAGAGTAATTAACTAAAACGTTCGGAATTAGTCGGATCGCGTTCCAGTTGACCTCGCGATTGCCAGACAAGTAGTTATGTGTGCAAAACTGCACGTCACTCGTAGACAAAATGGAAATCCTAAGTTGTCACTATAGATATTTGTTTTCAATTTTGAATCTGTGTTAATTCGTGAATGTGTTAAATTCTAATAAGTTAAGTAAATTACTACGTTCAATTATGTGGCAAAATGACTAGACAAAATTGTGAACTAATTACCAAATATTCATTCGATTTTGATAACATTTATTTTGTCTGACCTCGGAGGCATTTCAGGCAGGGCATAATAAGCAAGGTGCCCGTCTTGCCTCGGGTCATTTCGTTAAGTTTATATTTTTACCGCAGATACAATAATTATGGTTGGCCACTACCATAGGAAGACAGATCTATCTTCCTTTCGTAGTCCCCAAAGCTCCATTTAGCACGATCGTGCTAAATGGAGCTTTGTAGAGATAGAAACAGCCGTCAGCGCCTATAGATATCATGTCAAAATCCGAAGCACAAGTTCAAAAACAAACCACTAGCAGCATAAAATAAATCAGGAAGAAACTCAGACACCGAAACCAGCTTATGAGCAGAAAGAAAAAGATTATGAGAAATGAAAAAATACGATAAAGAATCAGAGAAGAAGACATGGAGTGTTTGTACCCTGGGTAAGAGGATAATGATGACGAGACCCTTCACATTTACTGCTTTTTTGCTCGGTTGTAGACTTATAAAAGAGTATAAGACTGGGTATGCCTATTATGCTCCGGTATACCGCCGTTTGCCCGAATTTTATTTACCCTAATATCATTTGCCATAATAGTCAACAGCCATAATATCATACGACGTAATATTCATTTGCCCTACTCTTATTTCCTATATTAGTCACGTGCTAGAAGCTTTGTTTCCCATAAAGTCACTTACCATAACATCATTTGTCATAATCATAGTAAGCCCTAATTATCACATGTCCTAATTATCACATGCCCTAATTATCATATGCCATAACATCATTTGCCATCGACATTGGGTACGTAACGGTTGTTATATCAGGAGAAACTGGATGCAATCGGGACTTTAGGGCACTCCATCTCGGATAGGTTAGGTTAGAAGGGGATGGCGGGGTCGTGTGAGCGAGCGAAGCGAGCGAATAGACCCCGCCATCCTCTTCTTGGGGATTTTTTTTTAAACCACACAGATGTAGGAGCCCCGCGAAGCGGGGCTCCGTCGACCAAGCCCACCATCAACCATGCATAGAATATTTTAAGGTTTGGCTAATAATCATTATGGCGTTTAAATATTATGTTTGATAATTATTATGGCACTTAAAAATATGAAAAACAATACGTATGGCACTCGTATCTTATGGTATCTAAGTTTCGGGCAATTAACAGTATGTCATATGTCTTTTAGGGCAAACAAAACATTCGGGCAAATGAAATTCGGTTAAATGAAATTCGGGAACCCGAAGATTATATACCATCATCATGATGATGATGATGATGGTATATAATCTTCGGGTAAACAATAGACAACCATTATGCTCCACATATGACCATTTTGCCCCGGAAACTGAGTAAAACGAGCAGTTTTTTTTAAGTTTGATTATTTCAGAATTCCAGTAGACGTAGTTAATTTTTATGCGTTAAGTTTAAAGAACATTAATGAGACTAATAAACGGCTTTTTATTTTTTTATTATCTTGTTTTACTAAGATTATATTCAAGATGCCTCGTTGGCCTAGTGGTCGCAAGTGCTACTGCTGAGCATGAGGTCCTGGGTTCGATTCCCAGGTTGGGCAAAGTGTTATTGGGTTTTTCTAACTAGAATTTCTCAGTAGCAGCCTGGAGTCTGGATTTGTGCCTGGTAGATGGCAATAGGCTCGCCCCCTATTACATGGGACTTAAACATAACTGGTGATATGTGGGTGTTACCATAGGTACACCTCTGCCTAACCCTTCGGGGAAACAAGGCGTGATGTTATGTTATGTTTATATTCAAGATTTCCCTTAAGGGGCCCGGGTTCCTCCCCTAGGATGTAGAATACAGATATAATAGTTTGTGATAGTGTTCCTACCTACATATGTTAGTTTTGTCTCTGTTGTTTCCACAACGCTGCAGAAATCCAAGACATTAATAGAGTGCATCATTCACTAAGCTACAGGGGCGTAGCCTGCATACAACCCGATTCCTATCGACTTCACTTCAGAACAATCACTCTTCTTAATCTCGACAATTCTCTACTATTGCCAAATAATATAGTACACCTGTGCTTGTAACTGTGTCACATCAGATTACATAAGTATATTTAATACCAGTTTAAACACTACATAGTATAAAACAAAGTCGCTTCCCGCTGTCTGTCTGTCCCTATGTATGCTTAGATCTTTAAAACTACGCAACGGATTTGGATGCGGTTTTTTTTAATAGATAGAGTGATTCAAGAGGAAGGTTTATATGTATAATAAATGCATAATATAGTAGAGAAACACTGATAACTTTAGAAGTTTCTAATGTGATATCGTAAATAAACACATTTTTTTGCGCTTACATTGCAAACGCTGGCTGAACCCTACGAGATAGATCAAAATAATGTACTGCAGTATTGTACGCCTTAAAAAGATCTACAAAAAATGCGTAATGGTATATGTCTATCTCTTAGGGATAACCCACAATAACCATTTTTTATCCTTTACTTTTTACGAGAAATAATGGCTTATTTGCGAAGCGATTTTAAGCAATACAGGATAAATCCTTACACAATTAAGTACCTTAAATACATTGTGCATGTAATATAGATCAATATGGCCCTATACAGCATGTAATTTAAATGAATATTTTTGAAGATATTACAGATTTAAAAGGCAGGCGGGGGGCCGGTGACGCGTGCCTATAAATAGCGCGTCGAAGCAAGCCAAATACCTAGGTGTGATCCTTGACGAGCACCTCACCTTCGCAGAGCACATAAAGAAGGTTCGTTCGCGCGCCGCTTTCGCTCTCGGTAGACTCCATTTCATAATTCGCTATTCAGCATTCGCAAAAAGCAAATTGTCACTAGAGTGCAAGTTGTGCATTTACACGGCGTGCATTCGCCCCATCATGACATACGCCTGTGCAGTCTTTGCACATGCAAAACCCCACCATATCCATAGGATGCAGACCCTCCAAAACCGCGCCCTCCGAATGATTACGGGATCCCCATATTACGTCCGTAACGAAATCCTCCACCTCGACCTCAAAATCCCCACCATCCACCAATTCATAAAACGTAACTCCAAGCGTTTCTTTGACACCGCTGTCAAACATCGCAACCCTCTAGTTGTCGAGGCCGCTAGTTATACCCCCTCCAGTATAGGTAAAGTCCGCCGTCCGAGGCATACACTCTTAGACCCAGATGACCCCATTACTCCCCTCCAAGAAAGCAATAGGGCCTCTAGTACAGTATACAAACACAAAAAACCGACATTCCGACCTCGCCGCCGAGGTCCATCGCGAAAACCCCGAATAAATAATTCCCCCCGTCCCTTGCTCGAAGAAGTGCCAGCCCGCGCCGAAGCTGAGCCTGTAGCTTTAAATTCCCCAGATAATAATAATTATCCAAGTTTGATCCTGCCTGTCCCAACTTGCTGTCCCCCCAGTGACGCCCTAAGCCGAGGTTCGTACCCCGCAGGGGGTGCCCTTAGCGCGCAGTCACTTAGTAATATAAGAAACATGCCCCTGGCTGGAGGCTTTGAGTTCGCTTAAGGCAGCCACAGGATTGACCGGTTAAGTAGTCACGGCCACTCTTGGCCAACTACGAGATGCCATAGTTAGGAAAAAAAAAACGCGCTTCGCCCTGTAGCACTTTATGATTAGCAGCGATCGCACGCGTTTATCGGAGCTCTCTAGCGAGGAAAATAACAATTATCACTTAATAAAAACGTGCTTTTCAGCGCGACAACGTAATCCGTACTTATAAGTACGTTACGATAAATTAAAAAAATATATTATATATTTGAAGTTGTATGATAGTATTTAAATACTAAAGTGATTTCTTTTTTAACACAAAACGTGCTTTTCAGTGCGACAATTTTTACGAAATTGTATGTTCGTACTTAAGTCGGTATTAAGGTTAATTTTTAAATTGCACTTATAGTAAGTACATTCGGTTAGATAGGATTAGATTAAAACCATAAGTGATCAATTGTATTTCTTCTATTAAGATCTTGGTTTGAATTTAGAGTTAAGGCAATTTAGTATTAGGGCAAGTATTTTTAACTATCGAAAATCGTAGTTTAAGGTAAGGTATTTAAGTTCAAAGAAGAACTTAATAGAAATTATAGAATAGGTATCTTTTGTTGTTGAGAATTTTTGATTATCTGTGTGTGTTGAGGGACAGCCCTCTGCAGACTGATGGGGTGACTTCAGTATATCATACTAAGACGACCGGTATATGAAATTATTTCAGGTACGTTATGCGAATCCAATACACCTGAATTGTTTTATTACCTCACACGCAATGTATCGTTACCGTGGCCAAACGCGCGTAGCGAACGGTAGCGCAGCGAGCTTTCGCCGCCGAGTATTTCAACATCCATTGCTGATTTTTTGATTTTTGTTGTTTTATTTATATAAATGAAGCGCTGCATACAGGGAATATAATTTTACATTGAAATAAAGGAATAGTAACGGAAAATACGATTAGAAAAATGACAATTTTCATGAGAATATTTCCGATGGAATATGATTCAAAGCAAGGAGCTGAATGCACCCTGTTAATTTGCGGAGGGCTGTCCCTTACACTCTGTATTTAGTATCAGCATTGCACCCGTGCGAAGCCGGGGCGGGTCGCTAGTACATCATAAGATTAAAAACCTACAGTTTTTTATTTGAGTTTATGAGAACTGAACAATTTTTTATCGGCTTCCCTCTGATGTTAACTGTAGCTGCGCCACTGCTAAGATGCAAAGTTTTACTTGTGGAAAGTCCACGCCCATAGATACCTACCTAGATACAATACCTTTTATTGCATACTAGAAAAAAGGGTGATCAATGGGCGGTCTTTACCCCATCAGCGATTTCCGCCCAACAACATTAGGATGGACAGAAACTCGATCGGTCGATCGTCTGCCCGAGCCTTAACTTATCCCTTGGGGGCACAAAAACTGTGTCTAATCTTCCAAATGCCGTCCCCAATTGTTTGATGTGCCAAATTGTCTTTTTCTTCGCAAATTCTCCAAACAAAGGTAAACTGTTGAGTGTTTACTTTCGGTTTAATCTTTAACTAGCTTTTGCCCGCGACTTCGCTCGCGTGGAAGTTGTAAGACACCACAATATTCTAAAATAACAGCCACATTTTCCGCCCCTTTTACTTCGTTTTCGCGTAGTGTTCTTTGACTTTTTATTTCTGCTCGGCTCCTAAGTACGGTAGCGTGATGTTAAGTAGCTTTCTTCAAGAATTAGGTTATCAAATGCAAAAATAATTTTCCAAATCCGACAGGGGGTTCCAGAGATTAACGCGTTCAAACAAACAAACAAACTCTGCAGCTTCATTATTAGTAAGTATAGATTTAGATATTGGTTCGGCGAACAAGACCTCAATTGGTGAGAAAATAGAAATAATTTGGGTAATTATGAGATATGGAGATAGGCTGTGGACATAACTGCACTTCATTTTGTACTGGATTGGTGCCAGACTTACGTAGTTATCACGCATCGTCTGGGATTGGTGATAGACTTACGTAGTTATCACGCATCGTCTGGGATTGGTGACAGACTTACGTAGTTATCACGCATCGTCTGGGATTGGTGACAGACTTACGTAGTTATCACGCATCGTCTGGGATTGGTGACAGACTTACGTAGTTATCACGCATCGTCTGGGATTGGTGACAGACTTACGTAGTTATCACGCATCGTCTAGGATTGGTGACAGACTTACGTAGTTATCACGCATCGTCTAGGATTGGTGACAGACTTACGTAGTTATCACGCATCGTCTGGGATTGGTGACAGACTTACGTAGTTATCACGCATCGTCTGGGATTGGTGCCAGACTTACGTAGTTATCACGCATCGTCTGGGATTAGGTGCAAGCGTGGTGCTTACGTAAATTAAAAGATAAAAATAATTCCATCGTTACTACTCATAAGATTACTACTATACTAGTGTATCTCCTGTACTGTGTATCGCGCTCCTCATATTTGAATTGAGAATTTAATCGTAGAAAATATCTATTAAACTGACAAAAATATAGTCATTTCACAGCTTTAGTACCTCCGTTTAGCATTACAGTGGTTTTTATTCTCGTTGCAATAAGGTTGCTGTTTGATTGCTGACAGAGGTAACATCTATCCAAGGACCGTAGAGACTCGTAACAGACAGACTCGGGACAGACTACTCGCATGTGCGGCTGATTGTGATCATGATAATCCAAAGACACCATGTTCACAGTCGTGCTTCTACCACACCCAACACCAATTATTCGAACTATGTATACGCGGTCTATTACTTATTACAGTGCGATTGGATTGTTATTCAAAGCAGCTCGAATCAGTATTCATGTACTACATCTGTTTGACCGTAATGCAAGCTATCAAGCGTTAATATGTAATACAAACACATCTCTGAAAGTGTCCTTATTAATCAAATGCGGTGCAAATAATGTAACTCATTGAAGTTAGATTTAATAACAGATTGGTGGTGGTATATTTAATTCAAGCGTGGTGATCAGTTTTCGTGCAATCTCTGTATGAGAAGAGGCTTTTACCCTGCAGAGGGACAATAAAAGACTGGTATTATTAATTAATTTATTATAACAGCAGATTCAGACGAGAAGAATATTCGTGGAAGCATATTTTATTTTAATTAAGTATTTGTACAATGGAGGAAGGTGCCAAATAGGTGCCTACATCGACATTTAACTATGTATCTTGTCAATTCTTAGTTCCGCAAGTTACAGTACCTATGGGTACTCGGAACAGATACGTATCTCTGCAGGTCTTAGAAAATGATTCCCATGCGTAGAGTAGCTGCCAACTACTCGGCAGCCATTTCGCCAATTACTTTTAATTCAATAATTCACGCAAATCGATAGATTCCTACAACGTTTTGCGAGCAGCCATATCGTAAATCTATAAATACACAAAAAGGAGCGAAAATTAAAATAGGCTATCTTCCGAACTGTTCGTGACGGGCACTCCTTCGACTGACATCAACTTCCGACGATCGTACAATCATCGGTATAAATAAATATGGCTTCTGGGCTAACTATGTCATGGTTTAATTTCGTCTCCCGTCCCTTATTGTGGGAGAAAAGTCCAAGTTCACGCCTATTTTTTCCTTCCGATTAAATTCGATACGGCGCCGAAGCCAATTTAACTTTGGTGAATGTATTTTAATATTTTCCGGTAGCTTGGCTGGCGGGGTTCACGGGGCTCACGGGGGCTAGCGGGGCTGGCGGGTCGCGGCTGAAGGACCTGTTGTGACCGAATTTGGGATTTTTACGAGATTAAATTGGTGTGATACTGTTTTCGTATGAAATATATGTGAGGTTTGAACTTTGTTGACGTCAGCAGTTAAGTTGTTGAAACGTTTCGCAGACTTGATTACGCAGGAGGCAGTAGGTAGGTGTGCGGCGCCTATTTTTGAATTATGTATAACTTTGCTTAGCATATTTTTTGTGGACTTCATTGTAATATTATATTTTCTTGACGCCTTTGGTCTTCTGGTTTGGAAAGCGTAGCCAAAAACTACATTTCATTACAAAAACTAGTTACACAATAAACATTATTACATTAAAATAGCCATAAGAACATACATACATAAACTCACGCCTTCTTCCCATGGAGGTAGGCAGAAACTACAGAACGCCACCTGCTACGATCCTTACATCCTCCTTTTGCCTCGTTTATTACGTAAAACGAGCCTATTTCCAATATTTCCAAATCATGGTGACAAATCTTGAAAAATTGGGTTCCTCGAGTGGAATGTGAAAATTGTAGAAGTATATTACTAAACTGGTCTGCAGGAAAAAGAAAATACTTGCAATTTGGCGTCCTAATGAGGGAACCAACAAATCACGCTACTGACTGTTACTTTTGCCTTACCAAAACTTCAGGTTTTAACAATAAAAACAAGAAGTACGAGTATATACAATACCCTGATATTCCATCAGTCACAACACCTGTATTGCATTCTGAAGGAGTGCCTTACCCATCATTGCCCAGTACTTCAAGTAAGGAAAAAGAACCAGAGTTCATGGAGACTGAAATGGTTGAGTCTACATCAACCCACGATTTAGATGATCTTCCCGAATTTGAATCTAAAGATAGTGAACCACATTTAATTTCACAGAGTGAATTAAATGATCTTATTTAAATCTGAATTGCTTGTTTCACGACTGCAGCAGTGGAATTTACTAGCTCATGACACCCGAGTGACTTTTTGCTGCAAAAGGAGTGATAAATTCAGTAAGTATTTTGAATCAAAGCATGGGTATCAGTATTGCCATGATATTCGTGAACTTTTCAAATCGATGAACCAGTCATACGATCCTGAAGAATGGCGTTTGTTCAGAGATTCCTCAAAAGTAAGTCTGAAAGCAGTATTATTGCATAATGGCAACGAAAAACCATCTATCCCCATAGGGCATGCGGTAAATTCTAAGGAATCATATGAGACGATGACAACGTTAATGAAATTTATAAATTTAGAAGAACATAACTGAAAAGTATGTGGAGATCTCCAAGTTGTAGCGTTACTTGTAGGTGTGCGAAGTGGATAATTATACCAAATACGGCTGTTTCTTATGCTTATGGGACAGTAGAGCTAGGAAAGATCACTATATTAAAAAAGATTGGCGTGTATGTAATGAATATACAACCAACAAAATTAATGTTAAAAACAATCCTTTGATTGACCCAAAAAATGTGGTTTTACTTCCGCTTCATATCAAACTAGGGCTGATGAAAAATTTTCTCAAAGCCTTTGACAAAGATGGACCTGCTTTTAAGTACGTAAAAACCATTTTTTCCAATCTTTCCGTTGCCAAAGTCAAAGAAGGAATATTTGTGGGCCCCCAAATAAGAAAGGTGGTTAGATTTATTTTCATGTCTCAATAAATTAATATTTTACATAATAACTTATACCTAATTAATTAATAAAATAACAAAATGGTTAAGTCGTAGTAGGTCTGTTTGGCGTTTTCATTAGCCGTCCCACGACGACCCTTGGATCAAAATATTAGCTACAACTTAGATTAAAATTAAGGGGCCAATACATTTTATTTTATTATTTTTAAAGAATTTTGTTTGTGTCGGGGGTTTTTAATATTTTATTTTTAACTTTTATTAAATTTCGGTATTGTGTTTACAAAGTATGTCAATATAAACGCATTTTGAAGTTTGTAAATCGAATTTTACGATATGAGAGTAGATAAAATAACTATTCTTCCTCTGATCTAAGAATAGTCTGCTGTTACCGGTAACCAACGTGACAATGAAAGTGTCACTAAAGATGTATTTATCTCAACACACGAAGTTTTATTGTCTGTAGACATTGTATACTATGAACAACTAGTGATGCGCCTGTCACACAATTGTCACACAATTGTAGATAAAGATAAAGATATATTTATTGCATAACTGTGTACATTAAGTTCTTAAACATTACATTTCTTGTTTCAACAGTCTACCCAAGTCGGATATGCAATAGTATTTTAACAAATTAGGTACTTACACAAATGATTTTTTATCAAAAAACTCATGCAGATTATAAAATACATTATCAATTAACATTTTTTTCAATTTATTTTTAAACATATTTCCATTTAATTCCTTAATTGCTGGCGGTAACTGATTGTACACACGAATAGCAGTAACATAGGTACTTTTATAATACATCATATTGTTAATAACAGGTAGATTAATGTCATATTTATATTGTTTCCGAATGTTTCTTTTAGATTGAGATTTGAAATTGAAATATTGCATATTGTTTTTAACAAATACACATAATTCGAGTATATAAATACCAGTCAGGGTTAGGAAACCCTCCGTTCTGAAGACATCTCTTAATGATTCGGTACTATACATGTTATATATTGTCCTAAGACATCTCTTCTGGAGAATGAATGTAGATTGTACATTTGTCGAGTTCCCCCAATATATGACACCATAAGTTAACAGTGGGTACACATTTCCAAAATAAGCATTTCTAGTAACACTTGGATTTGTAGTTTCTGCCAGAACTGACAATGCGTAGCAAGCACTTGATATTTTTTTATTAATCTTTTCAATATGTGCCTTCCAGTTTAAATGTTGATCTATAGTAACTCCTAAGAAATTTGTGTCTTTTACTTCTTCAATCGCTGCATCAGACATGGTTATATTTAATTTATTAGGTTTACTTTTATAATTGCTAAATTGAATCAATTTGGTTTTTGAGACATTGACTTTTAAATTTATTGACTGCAACCAATTAGTAACAGTTATTAATGTGCTATTTATTTCACTTGTCACACAGTTGTCGCACAGTTGTTACGACTTTACAAAACATCGAAATTTCTTTATTTTATTTAAGTTTAATATTAATTTATTATACACATAAGTATATACACATAGGTATATACATATAGGTATACATTCAATAAAAAAATCTCAAAATTATGCTGAAATCCGCATCAAAATCCCCCAGTTGCTAGAACAGCGCGGTCACACACACAGACACGAAAAGCGACTTTAATTTATAATATGTATAGATATAGATTTTATAAGCTTTTATTATTATTATTGTGACTTTACTTGCTGTAAAAAGCTGTGTTTTGGATCAGTTGAATCCTTAGTTTTACTTTAAAGTACTAAACAATGCAGTGACAGCGTGGATAGCTGTGATCAATGTCCGCGCCCGGCCGGCAGTTCTTATAAAGCGGGTGCAGACAGCGGCTTGTGCCGTCACTTACAGCCGCTCGCAAATACATCAGCCGATACCCAGCTTTATTTAAGCGGAGAGTTCTTTTGGGAGAGTTTTTGTGCCGAACATGGCGGTCCAACGTAATGATTGTGACGCTAGTTTTTACTATCATCAAGATAGGGCCCGAGTTATGTTTGAATTATGTTAACTTCTTTCATTTATTTGAGAAGCTAAGGCCACGTTTACGCCTAATGTATTTTAGCCACTAACTGTGAGCGAGCGTAACGCAGTTTAACAAATTTTTGTTCACACCGATTCGACACAATACGCTAATACGTTATTAATGAGCCTGCTCAAAATCCGCGGCTGGCCTTAGTGCGATAATCTTTGAGATACTAGCTATATATATGTACATCTACAAAGAATTTATAGAACGTTCGGAGCGCACAATAATTCTGCAAAAGCAAGTCTACGACGTAGCTGATGAAGCTATGACTAAACTACACTGCTACGCCTGCTACGCCGTAGCACATGGCTACAGAACCGCTACAAACTCAAAGCATTTATTTCAATTAAACCAATTACAGGCACTTTTGAATTGTTAAAGAGTCAGTCAGTTAGTCAGAAAATTGAAGCTAGTCGCCCATTCCAAAACGTAGATCTCTATGGAGAAGAATGGGCAAGAAACTCCATGGACACTCTTTTAAATCAAAATTATTACAAAATCCTGGGTACATTGTTCTTGTTGCTTCTATATGTGAGAACAATGTAAAAAATAAATAATTAAAAACAGTTCAAAATATAAGATTAAAAGTAAGCCCTGACAGTTAAGAGATGACCAGTCTCCACTGACGGCGCTCGTTCACGAACATGACGCGTGGATCAGCACCATCCAGCTCAACCATTTTGTAGGGAATCGAATGATCCAACACACGCGCCACCATCAGCGAGACATTTAAGTGACCATGACATACTCTCAACTGCCATACTGTTTCAAGTCAACATACCTACATCATAACATAAAACCACTCCATGGTACTCACATTTACAAAATTGAAAAAATGCTTCTAATTTATACAAAACTATAGTTTGCAATGATTGTATTTAAAAGATTAGTAAACAATAAGGTCATAATGTCAGAAAAAAAGGGACGCATTTATTCCAAAAAAAAAAAAAAATTAACAAAGCCCAAGTGGCTGTGGAGCAGGACCAGCATTTAGCCAAGCATTTTTATCTATGATATAATCATTCAACCTATAATATGCTTGTCTACATAGTGTGCGTTTAATGCATGTTTTAAATTACTTCTCATTTAGTTGAAGAATATCGAGAGGTATTTTATTATAACATTTTACACAGTACCCCATAAAAGAAGTGTGTACCTTAGACAATCTGAAACGTGGTTGATCTAATTTGTTCCTATTTCTAGTGTTAAAATTATGCCGATCACTTATATTACTAAAAAGATGTAGATTTTTTCTAATATACATAATATTTTCATATATATATTGGCAATGTACCGTCATGATGTTAATTTTTTTAAGCAGTTCCCTTAGAGATTCGCGACTGCGGAGGTTGTAGATGGCTCTGACAGCCCTCTTTTGCAGAATAAAGATAGAATCAATATCTGCAGCCCGTCTCCATAACAAAATACCGTAAGACATGACGCTATGAAAGTAACTAAAATAGACCAGTCTCGCGGTATCCACGTCTTTGGCGGATTGGCGGATTTTCCAAACAGCGTAAGCAGCCGAGCTTAGCCGCCCTGCTAGTGATGTTAAATGAGGACCCCACTGCAGCTTTGAGTCCAGCGTAATTCCCAGGAAAACAGTCTGTTCGACGAATTGTAGTATTTCCTTATTCAATACTACGTGACATTCACTACTTCTAACATTTGGTAACGTGAATCTTATGCATTTAGTTTTTTTTCTCATTTAATACTAAATTATTTACAGTGAACCAATTATGGACCTTAAGCATAGCGTTCTTTACGTCGTCAGGCTCTTGTGCATGTCTGTTAACTTTAAAATTAGTGATGTGTCATCAGCCAATAACACCATTTGTGGTCGGTTTTTCAGTAAATGAGGTAAATCGGATCTTAAGTTGGTTAAAAGCCTTTACAACGACCACAAGGTTCATATGTTTAAATTTGAATTCCTCAGGGCAGGCTGAAACATTCGCTCTTAATAAATCAATAGCAAGTGGGGGCGAAGATTTTAAAGTTTCTGTAGTTTTAATTGGAATATTTGTAAAGAAAGTTGCAAATTCCTGGGCAACATCGAGGTTACCGCTAATGAGACCGCCGGAAGTTTCCAGTGTGTAATCAGTATTATGTCTCTTGTTCCTGTTCGTTTCATTGTTAATCATTTTCCAAACTGTCTTTATTTTATTGTCAGCTGACTTAACCTTGGTGCTAATGTATGAAGCTTTAGCCGCTTTGCAAATTTTTTTTAAAGTTTTAGAATAAGTAGCAACATACTTATTAAAAGTTTCCGTGTTTAACTTAAACAAATAAACTTTATTATGATGATGATGATGTTTATGTACGGCTTAAGGCCATACAGTTAAAATAATCTTTTTCTACTTTTCCTGATGCCTTTAGTTGCCCAGTCACTGAATAAAAACTTAGGGCAAATAGTTTTAGTTTTCTTTTTAAATGAATTATTAAACTCGGTTTGCACTAATGAAAATAATTCTTTATACAAAATATTGCCATTGTTCATATTTAGGCCCTGAGCACTTAACTATGTTTATTATTTCTATTATACATGTTACTCTTACCTTATTGAGCAAAAGGTATTCTTTTTTAGGTATGACTTATCATAATTACTTACAATGTAGACGATGGATAGTTTGCTTGGCTATGGAGGTGACCAGTGAGGTGAGGCGGCTAGCAGAGATGTATGGAAGAAGAAAACATGCTGCGCCAATCTCAAATAAATTAGTAGATAAGGGCGGGAGCATCACGATGTGTTCATTTGTATAGTGTTTAGTAACAAATAAATGATATAAGGGCGGGAGCATCACGATGTGTTTATTTGTGTGGTGTTTAGTAACAAATAAATGAGATAAGGACGGAAGCATCACGATGTGTTTATTTGTGTGGTGTTTAGTAACAAATAAATGAGATAAGGACGGGAGCATCACGATGTGTTTATTTGTGTCGTGTTTAGTAAGAAATAAATGAGATAAGGGCGGGAGCATCACGATGTGTTTATTTGTGTGGTGTTTAGTAACAAATAAATGAGATAAGGACGGGAGCATCACGATGTGTTTATTTGTGTGGTGTTTAGTAACAGATAAATGAGATAAGGACAGGAGCATCACGATGTGTTTATTTGTGTGGTGTTTAGTAACAAATAAATGAGATAAGGACTGGAGCATCACGATGTGTTTATTTGTGTGGTGTTTAGTTACAAATAAATGAGATAAGGGCGGGAGCATCACGATGCGTTTATTTGTGTGGTGTTTAGTAACAAATAAATGAGATAAGGGCGGGAGCATCACGATGCATTTATTTGTCTGGTGTTTAGTAACAAAAGAGAATTGGAATCAGAATTTATTTATTTGTCAGTATTTTGGCTGGCAGGATACAATTGGGTGGTATTATATTAGCTTCTGCCTTGATAATAATAATATCAATTTGAAAATTAACAAAAAATGTTGACAAGATCAGCCGCACGAAGAGCACGCCCACCACCTCCGGACTCTTAGCTCAGCTCCGCCTCGCCGCCACCGGTACCCAGCCCCACTGTGAGCGCTGTGCCGACACCGGCCGCGGCAGTTGCGTCGAGCTCGAGCGACGAGTATTTCTCTCCGCCTACGACGCCACCACCTGCTCGTCGACGGGGAGGACGCCGGCCGCCGGACGGCTTAGGACCTCGAGGCCCACCGGCCTCTGAAAGGGTCCCAGCTCCCGGCGGAAGTATGCAGCGCATGCGATGGACACGATCCATCAATGAAAATGTCATGCGCTCATACTATGGGGCTACAGAGGGGGGCAACAATCTGACCGCGTACCGTGTTCGGATGCTCTCTCTTTTTCAGGTGCTTGAGCCGAAACGTTGACAGCTGGTCAACGTTTCGGCACAACGACTATCGGATCAGGTGCGGGTCATCCAGCGTAATCATATGTTGGATGACACTGTACTTGATCGCCTGCGAAGTGAAATGTAGAGTAGCCATGTAATCGCCCCCCCGTCGCAGACTGTAGCACCAGCACAGTTCAATACAAATCAAGCTGACGAGGGGAGTGTTGACAGGGCTACAAACGTAAGTACCCAGTGCAATGAGGAATTGAGGAGTGCTTTGGAGGGTGCGATTCGGGAATATCGGTTCATGTCACCCGAACTTAGGCCACGCTTACCTCGTTTGCCCATGCATAACAAAAGTAGGGCGCTAGTGGCCGTCCTGGATTCGCAGTTGTCAAACTATTTTGATGACTGCGAAGACCTCACCGATACTCATTCGATTTTGTACTGTGCGGCTGTAGCGGCATGTCGTGTAGCTCACGTCAAATTTTCTAATGACTCTAGAGCTACACGACCGAATCCAGCCGTACCAGCTTGGCAGTGCAGAATTGAGCGCCGTATTGGTGAGGCCAGATCGCTCATCGGCAAACTAATCTGCTTCAGGGAGGGCAATACTCGCCCTAGAGTGATGCGCTTTGTGAGGCGGGCGTTCTCAGGGACCGATATTAGCCCTCAGGACTATATATCCCGTGTCACAGTCACAGAGCGCATCGACTTCCTGAAGCAGAAAGTGTATGCATAGGCGAACCGTATTCGTAGGTATAAGAGGCGAGTAGAGCGATACACTCAGAATCACACCTTTCAGAGCGATGAAAGGTGGGTTTATAGGACTTGGGAGCGACCGGACCAAGGTGTGACTGACACGCGCCTGCCGGATGATGATACCATGTGCTCTTTCTGGGGCAGTATCTGGTCGGTGCCTGTCAGCCACACCGAAGGTGACTGGGCTCGGGAAGTCGAGCGAGCCTGTGATCCAATACCAGAAATGGGGGCCATTACCATCTGCCCCCAAGATGTAGCTCGTGCAGTCCGTCCGTTACCTAACTGGAAGTCTCCAGGGCCGGGCGGTCTGCACAACTTCTGGATCAAATGGTTTGCAAGATCGCACGCTCGCTTGGCAGCTCAGTACGAGGCTGCTTTGGAGTCTGGTTCCCTACCCCAGTTCTTAACAACAGGAATTACCCACCTGCTCCATAAATCAGGTAGCACCGCGGAACCCAAAAATTATAGGCCGATCACGTGTTTACCGACGGTCTATAAAGTTCTTACATCCATTTTGAGAGCTAAAATCAACAAACATATAGACACAAACTTCATCATGTCTGCCTCTCAAAATGGATGTAGGAATGGGTCCCGCGGTACTAAGGAGCTACTCCTCATTGATATGGCCATTAGCCAACAGGTTCGTCGTTCCCGAAAGGATCTGTCGACATGTTGGATAGATTATAAGAAGGCCTATGACTCGGTGCCACATACATGGCTCATGAGGGTGCTAGAGTTGTATAAAGTAGATACAACTCTGCGCACCTTCCTGATGTCGTGTATGGGGCAATGGAGGACGGTCCTTCGCTATCCAGGATGTCGAAATATCCAGAGGAATAACGAGCCGATAAGGATCGAGCGAGGCATATTTCAGGGTGATAGTTTGAGTCCGCTTTGGTTCTGCTTAGCCTTGAATCCCCTAAGCACACTGCTGGAGGATTCAGGTCTAGGCTATCGGCTGAGGAGAGGTGGTCAGGTTATATCTCACCTCCTCTACATGGATGACCTAAAACTCTTTGCCCCCAACAATTTGCAACTGATGGAGCTACTGAAAGTAACTGAAACTTTCAGTAGCGCCATCAGGATGGAATTTGTTGTGGACAAATGTACGGTCATGCATGTAAAGCGAGGGGAGATTGTGGAATCCGAGGGAACCCAACTCTCGGATTCCATAAACCTTAGAGCCCTCTCCGCAACCGAAACCTATAATTAGTATTTGGGTATGTCGGAAGCGTTGGGCATTAATGCTGCTGACATGAAGCAATCGTTGAAGGAGCGCTTCTTTGGCCGCCTGAAGAAAGTATTTAATAGTCTTCTATCAGGCGGAAACAAGGTACGCGCCATCAACGGTTGGGTCATGCCGGTTTTGATGTACTTTTTCGGCATACTCAAATGGACTCAAACCGAACTAGACGCCCTGGATAGGAGGGTCCGTACGCTGCTGACTGCATATCGAATGCATCACCCACGATCATCGGTAATGAGACTGTATATCCCGCGAAAGTGTGGAGGTCGAGGCTTTTTAAATATCAAGACCCTCCACAATCGCGAGATATGCAGTCTCAGGGAATATTTCCTTGAAGCCGACGTGGGGATGCATCGAGATGTGGTCGCAGTGGACAAGGGCCTCACCCCGCTCTCCTTGGCTAAAGAGAACTGGCGCAAGCCTGTAGTGCTTGACACTAACGATCGCCTAGAGGTATGGCAGAGTAAGGAGCTTCACGGACGCTTTTTCCGGGCCCTACATGAACCCGATGTATATTTCCCAGCGTCCGTAGCCTGGCTGCGTTTTGGTGACCTCTTTGGGGAAACCGAAGGTTTTGTCTGTGCAATTATGGACGAAGTTATCATGACGAACAATTACCGGAGATTTATTGTGAAGGACGGCACGGTTGACATCTGTCGGGCATGCCACCGTCCGGGAGAATCAATCCGACACATCATCTCCGGGTGTTCTCGTCTAGCTAACGAAGAGTACTTGCATAGACACAACCTTGTAGCCAGGATTATCCATCAGCAACTTGCTCTGAAATACAGTCTCGTGGAATCGGAAGTGCCGTACTACAGGTATGTGCCCGACCCAGTTCTCGAAAATGGACATATCACTTTGTACTGGGATCGATCCATCATCACTGACAGGACTATTGTTGGCAATAAGCCTGATATAGTGGTGGTGGATCGAATAGAGCGGCGCGCAATGATTATTCGGGAACCTCGTGAAAGCCGAGAAAGATAAACAAATCAAGTATCTTGACTTGGCCCGCGAGGTTGTCGACATGTGGGATGTGGACTCAGCGATCATTGTGCCGATAGTTGTATCAGCCAATGGCTTAATTGCCAAGAGCCTCTACCAACACCTATGGAGGCTCTCGTTGGGCAGCTGGATTAAGGGCTTGATTCAGAAAGCGGTACTTCTGGACACGGCTCGCATTGTTAGGAGGTTCCTCTCTCTGGAGCCCTGACCGCTGGTAGCTTGGACCCTGTTCCCGATACCGGTGGGCTACTATTTTTTATATTTTTAATTGTTTTTTTATAATCTTTATATTCTAATATTTAAAAATATAATTTATATGTATTTATTTTAATAAAGGAAATAATAATATCAATTTTATTATGATAAGTCGTAAAACAACTCTTACCCTTATCTCGGATGTGAGAGTATTAGTCTCCGGGTGCGCAGAGCGCCGGCTGCACTCGCTTTGTAACGCGGCACCATACCGAACAAAATTCAATAGATTTCATTTTTGATATAAATAGCTGCTGAATTTTGAAACTATTACGAAGTAACTTACTTTAAATTAGTGACTAGCAGATAACTGCTGAGGCACCGTCTTCGTGACCAACATTAGGTTGCTGCACATAAAACGAACATCTTGACTCGTAGCTTCAGTCTCAAATACAAATCGCTACGCCGTAGCACTCAGCTACGCTTTCGTAATAAAATAATACAGGGGGGCCCTTTACAAGTGGTCCAAATTTTTTTTTGGGTCTATATCAACCTAATGATTCATCTAAATGTAACATACTAGATTGTGTTTTTTTAATTTTTTCAGCTTAATTATTAAAAGACTAACACTGGAGTTTTTTTAAAGGAAGTAAATTTATTAAATAATAACAAATCAAAATGAAGAAAAATACAATTAAAATAAGTTTCCGAAATGTCTGCTCGATTTTCAACGCATAAGCGGCACCGTTGCAAATTCTAAACTATTGATTTTCGCGGAACATAATCAGGTTGCGTTTAGAGGAGTCATTGGGATGTCCTAGACCCAAAAAAAAAAATTGAATCATTACAAATGGGTCACCTGGACACTTTATCGCCTAGTCTACATGTAATTTAATTATTTTATTTTAATAATTTAAGATACATCGTATATAATAAACCCTTACATGATAAAAATAATATGATCTCAAATTATCGTTATTTAGTCCGAGGCCAAGTCTCGCGTTTACACTCGTACATGTCACATTTATCGTTGCCGCTCGTCTCCAACGTCGCTTATAAAATGGTGACATTTTACAGATTTTCGTATTCTCACTACAAGTCATTCGTATGTCACGAGTCGTAGGACAACAATGTTGCCATTGAACGCCGCGCGAAGCAACCCATTCGACATAACGATGCAATTTTTTTAACGCAATCGTTAATGTACTGTTGACCATCTTTAAAAATTATTTTAAGTCAAAAACATCATCAAGTTTTGAGCAGCATTTTATACGTATTTCATGAACGAATGAAATTTCATCATCATTATTGATTTCGTAACTCTATTTTAATTTATTAATAACATTAAAATAAGTTCTCCTTAGTATTTGCTACAACGAAATGCATGGCGGATGCTGATTTGTCAATGATATTTCCCCGTCAAATTAAAGTCATAATTTTATATAGGATATAATTTTGTAATTTTACTAAAATTGAATAATAAACATTTCCACATTTCGATGTTAATTTTATTATTTGATTACATTGGCTAACTACACAAGGACATTTGGATAGGCCTTATAAAGTACTCAAAATTCCAGACCATCAATAAAACTAACTCAGAAAGTAAACAAAGGAAAATTTAAAAAATTACCCTCAGTGCTCACATTCACAATAAAAGTAATATAATACTTTTCAAAGTAAATATTCATGTCATTTTATAAATAATATTCAGCAATATGAATGAGTATTTAAAATGGTATATAATGATCATTTTGCATAATAATTAAAATGTCAAGTTTTACGGTTTTATCGCAAGGCTTAGCAGAGCGAGCAGCTCAATCCCAAGCTTTTTTGTCTTCTAAATAATCAGGAATTTCGTGGACTACGTTCCGCATGCCCTTTAAGGTCCCCAAACATTGTCGTGGTTTGAATCTAGATCTTCTATCAGATATAAACAAAGATATACTATTTTCCTACGTATAAATTAAATTCATTTTAAAGGGAAATAAGCTCACAAAGCTGGCTTCGTGAAAGGCTGTGTTAAGATCAAAAGCTACGTCCCAACTCTCAACAAAAGCTGACGTCCCTGTGCGGCTGAATGTCGACGAGACGGGAAATAGAATAGTCTTCCATGTATAGTTTCTACTGTCCATTTCGATGTCTTTGGTTAAAAAGAAAGATGCCTAGAAACACTTTTGCAGAGGCGGCGCAAGGCATGCGCTTCTAATGATTCGACGCGCACGCCTTGCGCTGTGTGGAGGGGGTGCTTACTGTGAGCATGAGCGTTCCTCGCATTTGTACGTTGCGAGCAAACTCAAAAGACTCAAAAGCATTTATTTCAATTAAACCAATTAGACGCACTTTTGAATTGTCAAGGAGTCGGTCAATCAGAAATATGAAGCTAGTTGCCCATTCCAAAGTGTAGTAGGTTCCTAAGGAGAATAACGGGCTAGAAACTCCATGGACACTCTTAAATCAAAATATTTTTACAAAATATTGGTTACATCGTCAAGTTGAAATTACATATAAGAGAACGATGTAGAAAGATGTGCACGTTAAAAGCGTCCATAGTAATAAGTTCGAAAAATCAAAATAAGTCGTGGCAGCTAAGAGATGACCAGTCCTAACTGACGGACCTGTTCACGAACATGGCACATGGATTAGCACCATTCAGCTCAACCCCACTTTGAAGGGAACCAAATGGTCTAACACACGCGCCACCAACAGCGAGACATTTGAGTATGTATGACATACTGTTAACTGCCAGGCCACATTCAAGTTAACGAAATACGAGCCCAGTAAATAGAAACTTTATTGTACGTAGTACTCACACATGTGCTATAATAACACTAAGAGATTGAATCAATACAATGCTAAGATAGTCTTCAAGCTTCGAACCGTGCTTTCCGCGTCGTGCGTTCTGTGTGGACATATTTAAAGTATGTATTAAATACTTATTTGTATTTTGTACTCTTCATAATATTTCTGTATTGATGTTCTAAGCTTAAAGGTCTGTATCTCATAGAACACATAACATCACGCCTGTAATCCCCGAAGGGTTAGCCAGAGATGCACCTATAGAACAAAGAAAATCAAAAATATAGCAAAATCTTGACTTACTGCTTTGGCTCTTAACACGTTAAGTGCGAAGCGAGGCCTAAATCACCCCTGATGCAACTTCTCTGTGGTGCGGCAAGCAAAAAAGTGAATTTCTCTGTCGTGCGAATGGCATAGCTTTGGTTTGGTCCAGTGTAGGAAAGAGATAAATATATATTTGAGATCACTAATGGTTCCGGACTCGGTGGTGTACCTACCTTGGTACCGGATGTCTTAGGCCTCGTGCCGCACTGAATTAATATAATTTTAATACAGTGCGGAACGAGGCTAAAACGTCCCATATCCCCCCTGACCTCGTACCGCACTCAACGCAAGCTTCCCGCGACCAGTGTTGTGCATCACGTCGATTGGAGAGCACGTCCTTTTACAGCGCCGAACATGTCTAAACGATGTCGGAAGAAGTTAATTTTAAAAAACCCAGAAACAGAGCCAAAACAGGTAAGTTTTTAATGAAAAAATCTTCAGTAAGTACCTAGTTTTTTCTTATCTTGGTAGCTATGTACCTAAAGTAAGTGTAAGATATTATTACTTAAGTATATTATACCTAAAGATATTATTGGTAATAACGATTATTGACGTACCTAATACTTTGCAATATATCTAGAATTACCTATTATTCTATATCGTGATAATAATGTTATTATTATTAGGACTTAACACTTAATTGATATTTTTGTAGGTAGTGAAAAACTCCACAAGAAACGCAAAGCAGCCGTTGACAAAACAGGTAAGTAATATAATTAATATTTCAGTAGTTCTTTGTCTAGGTTTTGAAAGTAGGTATATAAATATTAAAGATTTTTAGGGTTCCGTATCGAAAGGATAAAAACAGGACCCTCTATTACTAAGACTTCGCTGTCTGTCCGTTTGTCGCGATAGATAGATAGTTGAAGTTTTCTCAAATTATGTAGGCCGCTATTACAATAATACTAAAAAGTTAAAAACAACAAAATACCTATGTAAAGGGATATTTTTAATCACCAAGTTTGTTAAGTGTGTTAGATTCGACTTATGGAAATTTTACGATATATGTCACGTGGTCGGAAGAGAGCACCAGGCGGAGTATATTATTGTACGATGGTAAAAGTACAGAAATTATTGTGTTAGTAATTTAAGAAACTCAATATTTTAATATGAAATGTTTTGTTTTTAGCCATCTTAAATAAAGGATTACAGTGTTTGTAAGTACGTTTTGTATAAGCATGCGTGGATATGATATTTCTAACATTTATCTATAAGATTACTTGTGTGAAAAGCTTGATACGAGAATTAATTTTGCACTAACTAATACACCGTTTTTATATTAAACCTTTAACATAATATTCAAAAACATAAGGTGCTGCCAAATGTAATCGCATGTAAATAATCTGGACCATAATAAAGCTTGAGAAGAAAGATGTAGCATACAGACTATTTGGTATAAAATGACAGTATATTATATAGAATATACCGCAGCTTCACTCGCTTCAGTCTTCACTCGAAATCTAGGCTTAATGCGTCTCGATTAAATCTGCTATCGGTTCATGAATAAAGCGTTTACGGAGTGGGACTGGGATTCTAAGTATTTATTGTAAAACAAATCTTAAAAACTTTCTTTAAAAGTGTGTGGTGTGTGTGTGTGAGTTTGTTTTTTGTAATGAACAAGCATGCCAAATTCATCTCTATTTTTAAACTGCTGTTTATATTTTGCACCACTTACATGAATAATAATATAATATCTAATAAAGCGAACCCTCCTAGGTTGTAACCACTCGCGAAATAGAACAACTTTCATAAGAAAACGATAAAAATACTTTTTTATCGTTTGTAAAAATACTTTTTTAAGAAAATTTGTATACAGGTAATATCAGTTGTTCCAACTGGTTGCCTTAATTATGATACCTATACTTATTGGTAATAAAATTAACTTGTCACACAAAACTTACTCTTGGGACTTTGTATAGGAAGTATTATATTTTTTCTTTCTTTTATTTTGATGAAACTTGTTTACTTTCACGAGTTGTATCACCACCTAAAGAGGGTTTTCATTTAAGAATAACACTTTGTTTAAACTATCACCAAGCAAAGGCTTTCTCTAGCAGCTTATTAATTAATTCTATTTTCAAGTGTACCGGTCATACAAAGCCAATATTTTTAATTAGGTACTGAATTGTCACTATGACGAAGACATTTTGATATTTTACAAACCTGGTTACTTATATGAAAATGATTGAACTTAGAGACATTTTTGGCGATCTATTAAATAGTCTATAAAGAAAAGTACCTACTTTGAATATCATAATACCTAAACTAGTCGGTGAGCCCGCTTTTTTTTTTTTTTTTAGTAGCCCGTAGGGATCCCACTGCTGGGCAAGGGCCTCTCCCAAACATTTGGGAGGAATTGCCATAATCGCCACGCTTGGCAGGCGGGTTGGCGATCGCAGTAAGATGTCAAACGGTTCAGAGACGCTGCTGCCCGTCTTCTGTGTTCCTTTATTCCCTTAGTCGCCTTTTACGACACCCACGGGATGAAATGGGTTGGTACTATTCGCCGCCGGCACCACACAGCTTTATTTGCGTTTCGTTTTTTTTTCTTGTCATTTCTATTCTATTTTTTTACCGTGTTTTGATCAGTACACTCAATAAATAGCTACTGGTGGCTGAGAACTGCCTGTTTATGCAAAATACAATATGTGAGTCATTTTTTTCAGAGTCCACCGAGAAGTGATGTCCAACCAACCAATCGGCCAACATTGCCAATTGAAAATGTGTTTGACGATGAGAGTGATGAAGAGATTTTTCCAACAAATAAACGTCAAAAAACATATTTTTCTACTGAACCAAATATAACTGAAAAAATCGTACCTTTACATGAATTTAGCTCACAACAAGAATGTGTCATTGATAAACAACAGTATGACAATACAAAACAATATACTTTCTTACATGGGCACCCAAGCTCTATAATTATTGCAAATACAAGAACATTACAACACAAAGCAAAAACACGTGCTCAGACTGCCACTAAAAAAAATTCAATTTATCCTGATCAAGTGAAAGAACCAGAAGAAACAGTTAACCTCAGTCCAAACATCCGAAAAACTATTCAACTCAAAACACAAGAAGAAACAGTGTATCTCAGTCCTAGTACCGGAAAAACTTGTCAAATATTGCAGAATGTTCGCTTGTCCGCTTCTAGTGCTTCAACCTCACCAATAAAAAAACAAAATCCTATAGGTTCCCCTTCAAAAGATTTTCCTCATATAACTACGGAGAGCAGAGCTGGATCTTTGTCAGAAATCTCACGCTCCAATTTACTGGATTGTAATATATCACTTAGTGAGGACAACATTCAACAATTACTTCGTACTCCGACACAAAAAAGACCGAGAGAAAATGTTACATCCGAATGTACATATTCAGAAGACTTTAATCCGTCCAAATCCAAAAAAAAGTCATGAAATAGAGGTCTCTGTAATTATAGAAAGTATTCCTGATGACAATGTTAAAGGAAAACGAGACATGAATAACAAATTGCCAACTGTTCTAAAATCACCTGATATTGTCGAATATGATATTATTGAACATATAGACTGCGAAAACAATAATATAATACAAACAAACAAAATATGTCACAGTGTGCAGAATATTCGAAAATCACCTGAGTTGGATGAGAGTAATAATATGGAAGATGATAATTTTAGCGGTACTGACAATGATTATAGTCCTTCGGAGGAAGAGTGTAGTGATTCGGAAGAGTATGCTTCAATGGAAAATTGCGTTCATTCAGATCAGGATTTATCTCCAGATAGTGAATATGAAGAAGCTACAGAAGATGACATTTTAGTCACGGACGAAACATTACCCGGCACGCAAGCTAAAGATCACGATGAGTGGGAAAATATATCGGAAAGTCCCATAACGTTTAATGAATTCGCTGGAGAATGTACGTTTAATTTACCCCCGTTTGTGGGAGTTACACCTGAAGATATATACAAGATGTTTGTTACAGATGAGATGATTGATATAATGGTATCTGAAACAAATGCTTACGCACAAAAGTATATACAAATAAATCAACAAAATATGAAACGTAATTCACGCATGACAAAATGGAGTGACACCAGTGCTCAGGAAATGAGAACATTTTTGGCTGTTTTAATGGCAATGGGTTTGTGTAGAGTTCCTAATTTAAATTTATACTGGAGCAGAAACAAATTGTATCGAAACGAATTTATTTCTTCAGTAATGACAAGAGACAGATTTTTATTGCTACTTAAATGCTGGCATGTCAGTGATGTAAGTAATGAAGACCAAACTGACAAACTATATAAAATTAGAAATATGTTCACAAAGATTACAGAAAACTTTCGACGTATTGCAAATCCTGGAAAGTATGTGGTAATCGATGAAACCATGATACCATGGAGAGGAAGACTAGGTTTTCGCCAATACATAAAAAACAAATCACACCGGTACGGCGTAAAGCTTTATAAGCTTTGCACTCCCGAAGGTTAACTTACTTTAACAACTTTAACATACTTCTGAGTTAGAGGTTTATACAGGGAAAAAAAATCAGAAAAAAGAATTAGAACACAGTAAAAAAGTAGTGTTAAGATTGATGACAAATCTGACAGAAATGGGTAGAATCGTAATAGTAGACAATTACTACACTTCGTTGGGCCTGGCAGAAGATCTTCTATCACAAAAAACATTTTTATGTGGAACACTTAATAAAATACGGAAATATCTGCCAAAGCAAGTTACTAGTTACAAATTGCAGAAAGGCGAAATTATTGGAAAAATGAACAAAAAGGGCGTAAAGGTAATGAAATGGATGGATAAACGGAATGTTTTGATGTTGACTACGTGCAAAGATCACGATGATAACCTGATAGATACTGGAAAAAAGAAGAGAGGAACCGACGAATGCATAAAAAAACCGGGATGTGTTTTGCTGTACAATAAAACAAAAAAAAGGCATTGACTTTTCTGACCAGATGTCTTCTTATTATACAACTTTGAAGAGAGGAATCAAATGGTGGAGAAAAGTTGTAATGGAGCTAATATTTGGTACGGCGCTAATTAATGCCTGGATTGTGTTTAATTCAATCCAAACTGATGGAAAAAAGTTACCAAAAAGACTCTTTGTGGAGAAACTTATAGAATCATTAATAAAAAAGGAAATCGATGAGACCCCAGGTAATGTAATGCTTAGATATATTTCTTGACAGTCAACGTGTTGAAGCTTTCATAAACTAAGCTTGACATTTGGTCATTATTAAGTTATTTATTATTGTTTCCTTTTAATTATTCTGAATTTAAGCTACCTTACCTACCTACTCTTTCAACATTTTAAGTATAAAACAAACACATTCATTTGATGCAGTTATACCTACATTATCATTGTTATTCTCATCTACGATCTAACCTAAGTAACAATGTCAGTTTTATTACGTTATCTTTACATTTTTGTTATTTTTCAGCACCTGAAAGCGCACGCCATTGCCTCGAAAAGGGTGAAAAAAGGAGAAGATGTGTTGGTTGTTACCAAAAACTACGTACATTTTTACCATCTCGTGAAGCTGATAAAAAATCCAAAAAGATTTTGACTCAGTGCACTCAGTGCAAAAAATCTTATTGTCTACCCTGTTTCAATGAAAAACACTCATAAATAAGTACAACATATATATTGAGATTTTTATAAAAAAAGTATATTGATACTGATTTTTTAATGTTAATTCAAGTTCTAATAATTGTATTTTTAAAGCCCGAGGCAGAATAAATAGGACAGTTTCTTTTCTACTTCTGGTTGCCTTTTTTTTCTATTCTGTGAACCGCATTAAGATTTTCATATACAAATAGAAAGATAAACCTTATGCATAAACCGTAATCCATTATTTTCCAATAATAAGTCTGTAATAGGTGCCTCTTAATGGTATAGAATGAAACGCTTCGTGCGCGAGTCCGACTCGCACTTGGCCGGTTTTTTTTTTCTTTATGGCGCCTTCAAGCACAATTTAGATTATTTAAAAAAAAATGTATCCTTTGATAGCTTTGTGTTGTTTTGCCAGGTTTTGCCCTTAAAACGATCTAATGAGATATAATTGATCAAAATCGGTCAAGTCGTTGCGTAGTTAAGACAGTTTAAAAACGTCGATATTATTTTTCCCATCACTAATCGCAGCGAAAATTTGCCCTATTTCAGTGCGTTACGAGGTGTATAAGATCCCATATTTTGTTTTGCTAATAATTCCTAAACTAGCCATCAGATCCCGGGGCGACGGTGGATTAGGGTTCATCAATTCACTGTCTATATCAATAAGGACCAAAATTCTCATTTATCTTTGATTTCGCGCCAGAAAATGGATTTTAGTCTGTAAAAGGAGGTGGGGTCTAATAGACCGCGTGTCGCCCTAACGTCTGGTCACGGTACGGGCCGATTATACCTCGTGCCGCAGGAACGGAAAGTATGCAAAAATTGGTGCCGCAGCTAACGTGTTAATTATATTATATTTAATTACTAGCTGTGCCTCGCGACTTCGTTCGCGTGGAAGTCGTAAGATACACATACTAAAATAACAGCCCCATTGTAATAACACTCCCTCGTCCCCCGACCCGCCGCATTGTATCGCCTGCCTGCGCTATTACTTGGTTTCCTTTCTGACTTTTTTATTTTTGCTCGGCTCCTAAGGGTCATAGCGTGATGTTCTAACAATACTCGAGAATTGGGCTACCAAATGCAAAATGATTTTTTTAAATTCGACTTTTTGTTCACAATTTCATGGGTTTTAATTTTTTTGCGCGGAACCCTAATTATTTTTCTAAAATAAAAGTACCCTAAGTTACTCTCCGTAACATCAGATATCTGCCAGTGAAAGTCCTGTCAAAATCGGTCCAGCCGTTTCGGAGTTTAGCCGGTACATACAGACAGACAGACAAAAATTTAAAAAAATGCTTTTTGTTTTAGGTACCTTAGGTATATATATGTAAGTACTTTCATATGCATTTAGTAAAAAATTGTTATTTTGACATTTCAAACAGACACTTCAATTTAATTTATTTGTATGTATGTATAGATAGAGGTATTGATTTAATTTACATCACGGCTGGTTTTGTCTGGGACTGTCAATATTCCTGCTAATGTCATTTAATTTAATTTAATTAATATCAATTAGTAGCTAAATTGGAAAAGGAATTTTGTTATTTCTATTTCCTATTGGTATGCTTACCTGCAATAAATTAATTTTATTTAATTTTTTTTTGTCATTTTGCGGTACTGATTGTTCTAGTGTGGCGCGAGCATGATGTACAGTTTTTTGCAGGTTCGCCCGAAGCAAATGCCTTTTCGATTAATGCATTTTTTCACGTCTCCTTTCGAAGCATATGCTGCGCTCTATCTGCCAAATTCCTTAGACAGATATATTAGATAACATAACATCACGCCTTGTATCCCCGAAGGGTTAGACAGAGGTGTACCTATAGTACACCCACATATATTAGATTTACTATACAAACAATGATAAAGATCTATCGTACATTATCGGTATATTCAGGAAGCTACTTGTATCCTCTGTACTTGACGAAGTGACAAATACTTCCAAATAAGTAGAAGCAAATTAACACTTTTACTAATTCATTCAAAGAATTTACATAATAGTCATCATACACCATTATATCACACACACACACACATACACACACATACACGCACACAATCACATTCATCTAAAACTCCTCGTGTACACTCCTTAACATTCATTAAACGAATAATTAGCAACGCATAGATAATGCTAGCATGTAATTTTGTTTAAAGTTGTTTACTCATTGTCTTTTTTTTTTTTTTCTGTTGCAAATTTTATGTACGGTTTTTAAATTGTAAATCCGTAATTGGCTGTAAGAGTAGTTATAAGTACTTATGTAAACAAATGTTTTAAGAGCTGTGGATTTTGTAATAAATAAATAAATAAAAGTACTGCACTTGTACCCACGTAGGTACATACGACGAATTTAAGCACTTTAAATTCATATAAATAGCTATAAACAAATCTTTTTCAGTTTCGTATTTATTTTGATACGAAGACGAAGACTGAATCTTCAGTAACATGATACTATCCCTAGCGACATGGCAAGTGACAGAGAGGTCGCGAGAGGCACTTCCGGCCTTCGTTCTCAAGCCTGCTGCCCGCTGAGGTCGCGGGCGGCGCGATGGCAGGAAATAGGATTTGCGGCCGTACTAGCACAGATACTTTGTGTACAGCGCTGCATCGTAAACAAATACGCACTGAGTTGGGCACACGCGACGTTTACGAAGTGACTGTGTTCTTGCTGTCAAACACCATTTCTATTTCTTATACCGTTTCTATTTAATTTCAGCTTTTGCATATCTGCTAGCAGCTTTCGAAATGAGCAGTAGATACCTTTGTAGTCAAAAGTTAAAAAGGGTTTTCCAATAGGGACGGGTCGATGTTGACAGTCTGTGGCAGCCATACTATTTTGGTGGGATCTGTAAAATCTGTTGTATATTATGCAGTCAGTGATGCCAAATCACCATGGCAAGTTACACGGTTGAGCAGCATGTGCAAATGATAAAACTTTATTATCAAAATGAGTGTTCGTTAGTGCAAACGTTGCGCGCATTGCGCCCATTTTACGGCAGACGCGGTGGCCCTTCAAAGTCCACTCTCCAACGATTGGTGACTAAATTTGAGACGACCGGTTCGGTGAACAACCAACCAACACCTTTACGTCAAAGGAACGCCAGATCGGCCGAGAACATCGCCGCTGTACGTGAGAGTGTTCAGGAGACTTCGAGGCAGTCGATTTCTCGCCGTGCTCAAGAACTCGGCCTTTCGCAGACCTCAACGACACAATCGACATTCTGCATGAACGGTTTGAGGGTAGAGTTATCTCTCGCAGAGGTGACGTGAATTGGCCACCAAGATCGTGTGATTTGACTTCGCTAGACTTTTTCTTGTGGGGTTTTCTGAAGTCGCAGGTCTATGCCAATAAACCACATTCGACCGTTGCCCTGAAAGCCAACATAACGCAGGCCATCGCTCGGAATCAGCCGAATCTATGCAGCAGAGTCATTAAAAATTGGACCTCTCGGATTCGTGCCACCATACGAAGCCGCGGCGGACATTTGAACGATGTCATATTCCATCCATAATTGCATAAATGGGCCTTTTAAATAAAAAATAAATTTCGTTAATATCTCACACACATCTTGTTTTATTCAATTTTAACATCGACCCGTCCTTGTTGAAAGACCCTTTAGTTTATAATACTGGCTGTGATTGATTGCTCGAATGTGAGCATAATAGGGATTGTAAATTAGATAAGTGATAACTATTTCAGTAATATTCAATCGAAAGAATTTGTGTCACCCAATTTCTAACATTTTTTCGAAATAAATTAAGTGTTAATATCACAATACATACAATAAAAAATCAATTAAATTGAAATAACTTGGTGGCAATCGAATGATTGGGCTAACAATCTGTATGGATTTTTTTAGTTACCATGTAAAAGGTTTCGTCACGTAAACCTACAATACAGCGACGGGGCTCTCCAGACCAGTTAAATGTACAACCATAATTTATGGTCACTAAAAACCCGCAGCGTTTATTCTACCTAGTGCGTTCACAAGAGTGCAGGCGTGCGAGGA
The DNA here is from genome assembly GCA_947568875.1 of Fissipunctia ypsillon. NCBI lineage: Eukaryota > Metazoa > Arthropoda > Insecta > Lepidoptera > Noctuidae > Fissipunctia > Fissipunctia ypsillon. The sequence continues at coordinate 23,733,999 of OX387654.1, forward strand.
CGGAAGCTCTTCTATTTATTATAAAGGTTACACGGGACACGCGGTTGCGACTAATTGAATGTCTTGGGTGTCATGGTGTGTGATGTATGCTGGGGTATGGGGGCTGGGAAAATGCAAAAAAAAGAGAAACGTTTTGTTTTCAAATAAATTACAACAATATTGGTATTAAATAAAGCTAATAATGAGTCAATTCCAAATATATATATATATATATATATATATATATATATATATTATAATAAAACTAAGAAGCTTGAAATAAACCAAATTATTAAAAAAAACAAAAAGCTCGACTGCAAAATCACTTAACTGAAAAGAGAAAAGCATTATAATCTATAGAACTTCGGTATTGCAGACGACAAGCAAAAGTTACACCATATTTCTGGTTATCCCGCCTGTAATACCAAAATTCCCGTCCCCTAAAAAAATCCCGTCCTGGGTTCGATTCCCGGGTCGGGCAGTGCTGCTGAATTTTTGCATCTGGAATTTCTCAGTAGCAGACCGGAATCTGGATTTGTGTACGGTTGATGGCCATAGGCCCGCACATGGAACTAAACCATAAAGAACTGGCAAAATGTGGGTGTACTATACGAGTAGGTACGCCTCTGCCTAACCCTTCAAGGAATACAGGCGTGAAGTAATATTTATTTATTTATAGCTGAATGGGCCTGCTTTTGAGCTCGATGACGCCTGTTTATTTTAATGAGAAGCTATTTTCTGGCATTATGTACTGTATTGTTTTAGAAAATTATTTTCTTATTGGAAACACACGACACTATAACGTGGAAGGAAACAGGAAGAAACAATTACCTATTTATCGAAGAAGAAAACTTTAAGGCTCTCTGCTGCTCGGGGTTATGGCTTTTTAAACAACCTTCTGTAAGGACTCAGAAGGGAAAAGGGCAAAAATCAAACATAGAATAGATTATAATCAGTATATTTACAAAGAAATAACAAAAACGTCACTTACACTATTCCACACTCAGCGATCGTGAACCAACTGAATTCCTTGACACTTTGACATTGCCATTCGGAACGAGTGAATGAGTGTTGGGATCGATATGCTAATCGATACCAACTTGTTAGTCGATTAATGTGATTTAGAGTAATAAAATTATATCTCAAACTATACTACGTGTTACAATCGGCCATCCTTCGCATAACGTGCCCTCACGTTAAATTGACATAGATATATATATATTATACTTTTAAAAAATACATAAACTCTGTAACTGAAACTTAAGATCTATACTCCATCGATTCAACTAACCGCTATTATGATGCTGTGCAACAACTCCTGGGCGGCACAATACTTGCCTCTCATGCCCGCTACACAACACACTCTAATACTATTATAGTGGTGCGGGGTGAGAGCTACTTCCTTCACCTTCACCACGCAACCACTGCGATGCCACGCAACAACTCCTGGGCGGCAAGTTCATATGCCTCTCATGCCCGCTACGTGACATCCGGGATACTTATCTATAGTGGTGCGGGGCGAGAGCTACTTCCTTCACCTTCACCACGCAATCACTGCGATGCCACGCAACAACTCCTGGGCGGCAAGTTCATATGCCTCTCATGCCCGCTACGTGACATCCGGGATACTTATCTATAGTGGTGCGGGGCGAGAGCTACTTCCTTCACCTTCACCACGCAACCACTGCGATGCCACGCAACAACTCCTGGCCGGCAAGTTCATATGCCTCTCATGCCCGCTACGTGACATCCGGGATACTTATCTATAGTGGTGCGGGGCGAGAGCTACTTCATTCACCTTCACCACGCAACCACTGCGATGCCACGCAACAACTCCTGGGCGGCAAGTTCATATGCCTCTCTTGCCCGCTACATGATATCCTCGCTTGTCACTTGGTAAGTTCACTTATGGTATTTCTCGCTCATTAATTATAATTCGCTATTTAATAACTTAAAAATACTCGTAATCATTTTGCACTTTCAATTGTTTTACTAATTTGTATGATCTAACTTATTACATGTCATGTTTTCACTGCTATAGCGTTTGATTACATGGTAAATATTGTCTTTACATTCAGTTCTAATCACATACATAATTTATATACCTTTATATATAACATTACATTATTGATTATTATTTCGCTGTTGTTTTATTTATTCAATCAGTACTTTCACTATCACTACATTCGCTACATTCGTGTGAATGACAAGCGGTTTCACCAAAGCTCAACCATGGAAATATTTTGTCAACTGACATGACATTTTCATAACGTTGACCCTTTCTGGTCAACGGAGTATCCTCTACTAAATAGCGATCGTTTGGTAAAACTCTTTTAATCCTATAAGGCCCTTGGCATTTTGCCTCTAGCTTTTTGGATTGACCGGGGCCAGTCACGACTGCTCTTACTATACGCACTAGATCGCCTTCCTTATATTTCCTACTATCCCTCCTACGTTTATCATACCTACTCTTATTGATTTGTTGATTCTTTCTTATACGTTCACCTGCCTCGGAACGAATATCATGTAATGTCTCGCTACTCGTACCTTCACCTATATCATCGACTATATCATTAAGCAAACCTTGTGCTGGGTTACTGACTTTCCTACCTAAAAGTAGCTCGGTCGGAGTTTTCTTAGTGACCTCGTGTATAGTGGTATTGATACCAAGTTGTACATCGGGCAACAGTTCGTCCCAAGTATTATTGCCTTTTCCATGAGCCATGGATCCTAAAGAGGCCAAAATCGTGCGGTTGTACCGCTCGACTTGGCCATTTGCCCGGGGAGTAGCCACAGAGTTCAGGATATGTTTAGTTCCGATTGAATTAACAAATAACTTGAACTTTTCACTGGTGAAGCTAGTGCCTCTATCCGTAATAATACGTGTGGGACTACCAAAGTAACTAAAGAGATTTTTAAATGCTTTAATAGTCTCTTTAGCTTTTGTGCTCTTGACGGGGGTCAAGCTCACGTACTTGGTATATGCATCAACGATGACTAATATATAAACATTACGTCGTTTGCTTCGTGGGAAGGGACCAAGATGATCCGCGTGTAGTGTGTGAAATGGGATCTCGATTTTGGGTATTGGATGGAGAAACCCTTCTTTTGCTCCTACTTAAATACGGGAAGGCTTGGCGTAGTCGCCACCTCGACCCAAGCGAGGCTCTTGAAAGCCCGCTTTCCCCCCCTGTAGCAGACAGGGGCACCCCTCTTACGGCGGATTCAACGCCGTCTGTAGCCTCCCCCCAGCCCGAGGTGATGGACACCTCCACCCCTCCTTCGGACTCAGAGTCCGAAGACGCCATCTCTCTCACTTCCTCCTCCTCCTCCTCAGACGACTATCAAGTCGTCGGAAAGGGAGGGAAGAGGAAGAAGAGCGCCTCCTCAAAGGCCGGCAAGGCCAAAAAGCCTCTGGCGGCAGCCATCCCCGCCGCCCCTGCCTCCACCTCCTCCTCTGCCTCTGTCCCCACGGCACCCATCTCAGCCAGTCCTTCCCAGGCCGGTAAGCCTGGATCTTCTACCCCTGCCTCCGCGGCAAAAAACAGCGCCCTCACATCCTCCTCGCAGGATGCCCCCCCCGCCCTGACTCCTGCTTCTTCTGCCCCCAAGAAGCTGGCACCCCCCCCGCCTGTGTTCATTCAGGACAAGGCAAAGTGGACAGATGTGTCCCAATGGTGCACCGAGCAAAAGATCGGCTTCACCAATGCCCGCTCCACCCAGCAGGGTATCAAAGTGAGCATCCCTACGTCCAAGGACTATAGGGAGCTCACCAGGCTCCTTCGGGCGAGAGGTGTGTCCTTCCACACCTACACTCTTCCCGAAGAGCGCCAGACCTGAGTGGTAATTCGTAGGATTCCGAAGGAAATCCCTACTGACGCCATCAAGGCCGACTTAGAGGCCCAAAATATCCCAGTTTTGGAGGTCCACCGAATGCACCGCGCCAGAGGCGATCATGCATTCGACATGGTCCTTGTCGTCTGTCCCCCGACTGAAGGGCATCACCCTATTTTTGGTGTAAAAACCATATGCCACCTCATGGGCTTTGAGATCCAGAAGCCCAATAAATATGGCTTCATCGGTCAGTGCCACCGATGCCAGCTATACGGCCACGCGCAGAAGAACTGCCACGCCAAACCCAGGTGCGTCAAGTGCCTGGGCGAGCACGGCACTTTTGACTGCCCCCATCCTAAAGACCGTACCCTCTGCACCGAGCCACCTAGTTGTGTGCTATGTGGTGAGTCAGGACACCCGGCAAATTACCGGGGCTGCCCTAAAGCCCCGAAATTATCCTCCAAACTGGCCAAGCGCGCAGTCGCCCGCCAGCAAAGGGAAGCCCCCCTCAATGGCCCCCCCGCCCCTTCGACCCAAATGCCAGAACGGCTAAGCCCTCAAAGGCCTAGCCCCTGGACGGCCCTTAACCACCAAAGGGCTTTCCCGGCCCTGGCCAAAACCAGCCCCCCACCTCCATCCATCCCAGCGCTGATGGACCCCCGCAACCGCGCCGCCGCGCCCGCCCCCGCCCTCCCCCCGAGACCGGTGCAAGCGCCTAAAACCGCCCCTGCAGCCGGTACTGCACCCCCCCACTCACCGACTACGGTTGGCCCTAACCCCCTCGACCCCTACAACATTATTTCGGGCACCTTCACGGCCTTCCTCACCCCACGCGCCAGGAAAATGGCAAACGAATTAGTTGCTGCCAGAAATGCCGGCAACCTTCTCCAGATTCTGGAGATCTATAATGCGTATCCCGAGATCACGCAAGCCTTATCCTCCTTCGCCAACCTTCCCAACCTCCACTATGGATAAAGAAGCCAAAGGGAGAACTAAGCCCCGATCCCTTAAATTAGGCTACTTCAATGCCAACGGCATTCGCGGACAACGCGATGAGATCGCCGAGTTCCTCCGTGATCATCAAATTGATATTCTCCTTATACAGGAATCCTTCCTCAAGCCCAACGTCCGTAACCCGTCAATTGCTAACTACTGCGTAGTTCGCAACGACAGGTCTCGGTGTCACAAGGGCGGCACCCTCATATATTATAGAAAGGTTCTTCACTGCATCCCTATGGACCCTCCCCCCCTATCCAAATTAGAAGTGTCTGTATGCCACTAGGCATGTCAGGCCACCAACCGATCACCCTAGTATCGGCCTATGTTCCCCCCCAAACCTCGCCAGAAAATCCCCAGTCGATTTCTGACGACCTCTCTGCCCTCTTCGGCCTGAGTGATTCCGTTATCATAGCGGGCGACCTCAACGCCAAACACCCTGCCTGGAACAGCAACACCTCCTCAGCCAGAGGAAGACAACTGTTCGGTCTCTGCCCCATACTAAATTTCGATGTCATCGCCCCGATGACTCCAACCCATTTTCCCCACAACCCCAACCATACCGCCGACGTCCTCGACATAGCGCTTCTGAAGAATATCAACCTACGGTTGGATTCTATAGAGGCGGTACAAGAGCTCTCCTCTGACCACCGACCAGTGGTCATGAAACTGGCCCCCCGTGTCGGTCTCCATGACCCCACTCAACCTCCTCTCACCAAAATAGTCACAGATTGGAGGAAAGTAAGCATAAGCCTGAAATCCACTTATTCCCATCACTTGGACTCCATCCCTGATCAGTTCGACTCTGTCGCGGACACGACGGCCGCGATCGACTCGCTCACTGAGCACGTACAATCAGTCCTGAACGACTGTTCAAAGGTAACTCCAGCGGACGATGACCGTCGCTGGAGATTGCCGGACGATGTGCGTGAACTGTTGCGCGAGAAGAACGCGGCTGTCCGTGCATACAGCAACTTCCCCTGCCTTGCGAACAAAGCCCATATGCGCCATTTACAGCGAGCTGTAAAGACACGCCTAGCGGAGCTGCGTACCGCTGGCTGGGACAGGATGCTAAGCGACCTAGAGCCCACTCATCAGGCCTTCTGGGAACTCCAAAGGAAACTAAAGTCCAAAGAAGTAGTCTCCATGCCCCCCCTACTCCGCCCTGACAAGACCATCGCTTTCGACGATGCAGACAAGGCCGAATGCCTGGCCAACAGCCTCGAGGCTCAATGCTCTCCCAGCTCTCAACCAGTAGACCAAGCTCACTTGTCAAAAGTTGACGCTGAAGTCGAACGTAGAGCCTCCCTTCCCCCCGTTGAAAACCCTGACTATCCTCTGCCTCCCGTCACTCCAGACGAAGTGCACGATATCATCAAGGGTTTAAAGCCCCGTAAAGCTCCCGGCTCAGACGTTATCACAAACAGGGTAATACAACTATTCCTTGCCCACCTCATAATGCTACTGACCACCATCTTCAATGGTGCCATGAGCAATAACATCTTCCCAGATGCATGGAAAAAGGCCACTGTCATCGGCATCCCCAAGCCTGGAAAGCCCAAATCTGAGCCCTCGAGCTACCGCCCCATCAGTCTGCTCAATGTCCTCGGCAAGGTCTATGAGAAACTTATTTATAAGCGTCTCAGAGACTGTGCCGAAACAAAAGGCCTCATCCCAAACGAACAGTTTGGTTTTCGAACCCAGCACTCTTGTGTGCATCAGGCCCACCGCATCATCGAACACATAAACGCTGGCTTCCAGCGTGGCATGATGACGGGTGTTATATACTTCGACATAGCGAAAGCGTTCGACAGAGTCTGGCACAACGGCTTATTATATAAGCTCTACCAACTCGGTGTGCCGGACCGTCTCGTACTCATCTTACGAGACTTCTTGTCGAACCGCACCTTCCGCTATCGCATCGAAGGAGCACTATCCTCCCCCCACCCTATCCGCGCAGGCGTCCCCCAGGGCTCTGTGCTTGCCCCCCTCATCTTCACGCTGTTCACCAGCGACATACCCAGGAGCAAAAAGGCACAGTTGGCTCTGTTCGCAGACGACACGGCCATTTACTGCTCAGGCACAAAAAAAGCCTCGATTTCTCTCACTCTCCAAAGAGCGGTCAACAAACTTGGCGACTGGTTCAGGAAGTGGAGAATTGAAGTGAATCCCGACAAAAGCCAAGCGGTTCTTTATTCAAAACCGCGCCATAGCCCCACCCCCCCCGACCAATCACCATGTTCGGTAAGCCTATCCCTTGGGAGAAGCGAGCCAAATATCTAGGTGTGATTCTCGATGAGCACCTCACTTTCGCAGAGCACATAAAGAAGGTTCGTTCGCGCGCCGCTTTCGCTCTCGGTAGACTCCACTCGATAATGAATGCAAAAAGCAAATTGTCACTAAAGTGCAAGTTGCGCATTTACACGGCGTGCATACGCCCTATTATGACGTACGCCTGTGCAGTCTTTGCACACGCTAAACCCCACCACATCCATAGGATGCAGACCCTACAGAACCGTGCCCTCCGAATGATCACGGGATCCCCTTTCTATGTCCGGAACGAGATCCTCCACCTCGATCTCAAAATCCCCACCATCCTCCAATTCATGAAACGTAACTCCAAGCGTTTCTTTGATACCGCCGCCAAACATCGCAACCCCCTAGTTGTCGAGGCCGCAAATTATACCCCCTCCAACATCAGTAAAGTTCGCCGTCCGAGGCATACACTGTTAGACCCTGACGACCCTATTACTCTCCTCCAGGAAAGCAATAGGGCTTCTAGTACAGTTTACAAGAACATTAAACCGACATTCCGACCCCGCCGCCGAGGTCCAGCGCGAAAACCCCGAATTAATAATTCCCCCCGTCCCTTGCTCGAAGAAGTGCCAGCCCGCGCCGAAGCTGAGCCTGTAGCTTTAAATTCCCCAGACAATAATAATTATCCAAGTTTGATCCAGCCTGTCCCAACTTGCTGTCCCCCCAGTGACGCCCTAAGCCGAGGTTCGTACCCCACAGGGGGTGCCCTTAGCGCGCAGTCACTTAGTACTGTAAGTAACACGCCCCTGGCTGGAGGCTTTGAGTTAGCTTAAGGCAGCCACAGGATTGACCGGTTAAGTAGTCACGGCCACTCTTGGCCAACTACGAGATGCCATAGTTAGGAAAAAAAAAAAAAAACTTTTGCTCCTGACGGGAGTTTGTGATGGGCACACTCAAGACACGCGCTGACATATTTAATGGTCACGTTTTCAAGAGAACTACCTTCGTCCGTGGAAACTCTATAAATAGACATATCAGACCCAAGATAGCGTGCTCTAGTGATGAGTGTATCTTTTGTGATCACTACAGGTTTACCACCTACATTCTGTAGTAGCAATGAGCAAGTGCCGTTAACTATATGGTACTCCCCTGGCAAAAGATAATATTCGTTGCCAATACTACCCCTAACAGTACCATCTACGTAAATGTTTCCACTCAGATTATCAAGAGATTTGACAAGAATACACTTCATTTGGCCAATACCTATTTCTGTTTCTTCTTTGGACAAAAGAAATAGTTTAATCGGTGTCACTGTTACACGTTCGAATTTAAGATCCGTATTTGTCTTAATGATTTGTAAATTTTGCCGTTCAGTAAAACTATGTCCGAGTAAAATGCTATAGCTAATCAATGTGTCATCTACTATAAATACCTCAATATCCTTTTCTATAATACCTTGAACTTCAATATCTACTTTAGTGCGGCCTCTAGGTAGATATGGGATATTTCCTAGTCCCCTTAAGAATGGACCATCAACATGTTCCCATTGCAAACCTATTTTTTTAGCGTCACTTTCACGTATAACTGTCGCTTCGCTACCTAAATCTACCAAGCAATCTATAGGATTCCCGTTGACCTTTATAATTAATTTATACTTGTTACTAGAATCATTTTGAAGTGAAACCTTAAGGACACTTTTGTCTTTCTCACTTAACTGCTGTTCCTTAATTTTATTCGTACAATTAGAAGACGTGTGACCCATAAGGTTGCACTTCGTACACTTTATAATTGGTTTAGGGCACATAAAACTCGGGTGTCCTACCTCCCGACAGTTAAAACAAGTCATAGTTTTTGCCTTTTGATTGTTTCTGTTCGGCGCACTGTCACTAGCGGATGTATTGGTGTTACTCGATAAGCGAGTGTCACGACTATTGCGTCCTTTTGAATCAGACTGTTCTCGAGAAAAGGACTTAATAGTTTTGAAAAATTGATGTATTTCTTCAGGTTTTTCAAATTTAGCCGCCTGGGCCCCTACTCGAACACCCCTATCCTCGATCCCGTGAACCAAACAGTCCACTGCTTGTTTATCGAAAATCTTACAGCGGTTGAGGAGGTTTATTTTTGCAAAATAATAAATTTCTAAGGACTCCCCGGGTCGTACTCTTCTATTAAGCATTTCCATGAGTAAGTCCGCGTAATTCTCGGTTGCTGGAAAGGCTTCTTTGAGCATGACCCTCCATTCGCTCCACGTATGCTTAATAGAAGGCAATCCCTGATACCATGTACGGGCATGACCAGTGAGTTTAGGCAGGGCATAGTGAATTGTCTGTTTTTCATTCCAGCCATAGATTTCAGCGCATTCCTCAATCTTGTCGAGCCATGCGTTAATGGTTTGTTCCTTGGATAGTGGATCATACTCTGGCACGACATTATTGAGGCTGGGAAGGAACTCACGATCCCCTGACCTACCTTTCAAAATATTTAGGAATTCCTCAAAGAATTCTGAAGGTCCTAGTTTAGGTTTCTTAGGGCTAGGTTCTTCGTCCATTTTTGGATGAGAGGAATCCAAACGAACAGGCAATTCTGACGTACCTCGCTTGCCCTTTGAAGGACTCCGACGTAAATCACCCGACGCTTGTCGGCGGTGAACCTGGTCTTCTAATAACCTCAGCCGCTTCCTGGTTTCCGACAGTTCTCGTTCCGAATCACGCAATCTGCGATCTGGCGTGCGATGGCCTCCAAGATGAGGCCTATCACGACGGGAGCTGCGACTTCGACTGCGAGTCTCTCGGCATCGAGACTGACGATGGGTATTTCGGCTGCAACAACGGCTGCGGCTGCGGCTACGCCTGCTACCGTGCTTGGTACGGCTGCGCGATGCTCGACTACTTCGCATCTCGTGGTCCGAGTTGGGGCACGGTGTAGTCAGCCTCTTTGGTCTACTCGTATTCGCTCCACATTTGTCGCTCATTGTCTGAAACTTACAGGTTTTGATTTTAGATTTTGATCAATGAATAACTAAATTTGCCCGGATTGCTAAAATCTTTCAATTAGGTAGGCACTAAACGGGTAATTCATATAACAAGTAAAAGTACCCAAATAGATATTCAATTCTGTTCAATTAATTTCACCATTTTGCATGAATACTAATGTTTTACAAAATAAAAGGTAAATGATGGTGGGTCTAAATAATATTGAATGAAATCCGATTTTATCCGCAAAATCCGTAGATATAATTCTAAATTGACGGTTTTAGGGTATTCAGGGTCATGTGCTTTGTTAAATTAAGTTCATATTTCGATAAAATAAACTTACAATACCTGTACATATATTATTTTCAAAATGGCGGACTTCTAGGCTTTTAACTGAAGTTAAATCCAATTACATCGAAATAATCCTTTGTTACAATTTGAAATTAACGGTTTTAGAGAACCATGGCCCAGTATTTTGTTGATTTGAGTTCATATTTTGACAAAATAATAACCTTCAACCAGTTTTTGTAGTGACGGTTTTTTTTAACAATCAAATTTAAATTAAATCTATTCGCATCCACCTGATTCTTACTCGAAAGTTAATAAACTACATTCAATTGGATATATTGTTTATTGTTACATTAGATTTTGACAATATTTAACGAATGGTTATGATCAAAATGGCTGCGCCGTTATGTTCTCACTATTATGGCGCGTAGGTTACTTATGCAAAAACTATTCGTTTTCACACCGATCCCACTTCTGAGATGTAAGGACTCAGAAGGGAAAAAGGGCAAAAATCAAACATAGAACAGATTATAATCAGTATATTTACAAAGAAATAACAAAAACGTCACTTACACTATTCCACACTCAGCGATCGTGAACCAACTGAACTCCTTGACACTTTGACATTGCCATTCGGAACGAGTGAATGAGTGTTGGGATCGATATGCTAATCGATACCAACTTGTTAGTCGATTAATGTGATTTAGAGTAATAAAATTATATCTCAAACTATGCTACGTGTTACACTTCTCTGTTATACATTCTATATTCAGTTTACCCACAGTCTTGTATCGAAAAAAACCTAACTAGTTAATTTATTTTTACTTTTAAATATAATTTACTAATACATAGGTACATAAACAAAATATCTATCTGGATACTAGGTATACAACTGCTCTTAATCAAAAACAAAATCAATGAATTAGAAGATTTATTCCTTCATTTGTTTTGTCTTCCTTTTCCTTAATCTACACAAATAAATAAAATTGAAGCATCTGTTTGTAATGTCAAAATAACAACTTTTACTAAGAAAGTATATACGGTAGGTACTTATAACAAAACAGCAATTTTAAAAATTTTTGTCTGTCTGTCTGTTTGTTCCAGCTAATCTCCGAAACGGCTATACCGATTTTGATGGGACTTTCGCTGGCAGATGGCTGATGTTACGGGGAGTAACTAAGGCTACTTTTGTTTTAGAAAAATAAATAGGGTTCCGCGCAAAAAATTAAAGCCCATGAAATTGTGAAAAAAAGTCGGATTTGAAAAATTCTGTTTGAATTTGGTAGCCAATTCTTGAGGATAGTTATATAGGCTATTTAACATCGCGCTACGACCCTTAGGAGTCGAGCAAAAAGAAAAAGTGAAGAACACTAAGCGAAAACAAGTACTGGCGCGGGCGGGCGATACATCGCGACGGGTCGGGGGACGAGGGAGTTTAATTAAAATGTGGCTGTTATTTTAGTATATTGTGTATCTTACGACTTCCACGCGAACGAAGTCGCGGGGCACAGCTAATTATAATTAAGAATGACAGTGTCAAAAACTCAAAATTCCATTCAATTCTGTCTTTATTTCCGTAACTTTCAACGTTTTTCAAATAACAAACTCAAGAAGCCGTATCGTATTTTTAAATTACGATTAAAAATGTGAATATTTTTATCCACACGTATAATGGTTGCCGTCCGCCCTGTGACGTCATATCGCGATTCGTTTTATGTCGTAACAAGCAAACGTCACATTGAATTGATGTCACTTAAGGGTTTGTTACATGTCTTCACGATTTATCCATATTGCAAAAGCAAAATTCGCAACATGGATGTCTCAGTATATACGGAATCCGTGAGATCTCATTGATTGAATGCTAAAAGGTATCAAATTATCAATGAGATAGTAGGTTAGATTGCATGCATAGGTTAAAATTTTTTCAGTTTAACATTAGGATAACTTACAATATGCTGCAAACCAGTGGCGTGCCTAAAGGGTGAAAGTTAGGGCAAGCCGACGATTTTTTACGATTAAAAAAAAACAGACAACTGAGGGTTTTTCTTATGTTGTTCATGGTTATTAGTAGTACTAAAACCATTATTAAAACTTTGGTTAGAAAACCGTTAAAATACGAAGAGTACTACATATTTAAAGTATCAGTAGGTACGTAATTAACATAAGCGCCATCTATATTATTGGATACGCATAACTACACTGCTTGGCCTCACCTTTTCACCTTCACAATTCGCTTGTCACATGAAAGATTTTTCAATCAAAAGCCACTAGATGGCTTCCAAATGATCGATTTGTTGTTCCATTGCCGTACCCATTATTTTATGAATTTAATTTTATGTCGATTGAAAATGTTACCTTATAACATTTATACTTAAACATAATGATCATGCCAACTCTTTTTTTTTTTTCTTGTGGATGGGAAATCATCAAATGACTTCTCCCGCTCTGAGTGGAGCGGGAGGGCGTGTCAGACTTTTACTGACTAAAACCCACCCGTGTTCCTTCTGTTGCCTGTGCCGGGGCCACGGTAACTCTTTCGAACATCCCGCAACCCTAGCTGGCATCGGCCCTAGCGGACCCCGTCAGTAGTGCTGACATCTCTTTGAGGCGCGCGTGGAACACGACGCGCCGTCGACTCGGGCTTGGTCCTTACCGGACGGCGAGCTACCCATTGTTCGCCGTCCGCAAGCCGGCGCCTACCAATTCCCGACGCCCAGGGCGTCTCCTGCGGCGACTAGGGGCGTGAGGGCGCAAAGCTTGCCTCTCCCTCACGCGTCCCGCCTCCTCCTTCACGAGCATTACTGCTTCGCAGAAGGAGGTAATGGCTTCCCATGCACTCTCGCTCCGTACCATGGCCTGGACCAGGGCCGGACGCGAGAGATCGCCGCCGCCGATCGCTTCCGCGAGGACACGGCGGTGCTCCGCCCAAGCCGGGCAGACCTCCACCGTATGCTCCACCGTGTCCTCCGGGCGATCCACACAGTGGTGACACCCGGGCGTTTCCTCCCGCCTTATCCGGAACAGGTACCTCCCGAAGCACCCGTGTCCGGTATCATGCCAACTCTAATCTTCATTTCAAAACACCTATGAAAAACCTCTTCGATACGAACATGAATGTGTTTTGTTATCTCGATGAGATATAATAAGACTGTTAGTTTTTAGTAGTTTACCAAAACTACAAATGCCATACAAACAACACTATTCATGATTGCGGTTAAACAAATTTTGACTTTCATGGAACCAACTATACTTTAGAGGTACTTACCCAAGTTTGTCATACTCACGCCTACACAATCGAATGAGTAGGTACCTATTTTAATCTGTTCTTCGAGTGACAAAAATACTTGTTTTTATTTCGCAGAAATACCTAAGTACAGTAATTTGAAGTTGGTTACAGTGAAGTAAAGAGATCAAAAAACTTAATGTATTTACATACCTTTTCGACGACAGTTTCCGAATTCACATTTTGATAAAAATAACACTTTAATATGTAATCACAAAATCACATCACCGCATTAACTATCACATCGTTTTAAATAATAAAACTAATTCATAACCTAAGCACCTGGAAAATACTGTTCTCAAAATATTCAAAGTTTCAAAACAATAACAAACTGCGTCACGCCGCGTCCTTCGCGTCGCTTTCGCAACTCACTTTACGCGGGTCAACGTGGATAGTGCATTTGCACGAACTTAATGTCTCACAATAGCCAGGCTTCTAATTTCATTTAACGACATGACATCACGCCTTGTTTCCCCGAAGGGTAGCAGAGGTACAGCTATAGTACACCCACATTTCGCCAGGTTTTAAGTCCTATGTAATAGGGGGCGAGCCTATTGCCAACTACCGGGCACAAATCCAGACTCCGGGCTGCTACTGAGAAATTCCAGATAGAAAAACCTAATAACAATTTGCCCGACCTGGGAATCGAACCCAGGACCTCATGCTCAGCAGTACCTCTTGCGACCACCAGACCAACGAGGCAGTCAATTTCATTGAAATCTGCGTTTCAGTACTTTTACCAGTATATCAACAAATGTAAACGTTTCTATTGCAATTTGTAGGCGAAAACTGAGAGACAAAGAAAGGTATAAAAAGCCCGAAATCAAGCCGAGACGAGTATGAGCGAGAAGGCGCATTTGAACGCATTGTCACAGGCGTTGTATAGTCGGGGCGTAGGTTTGGCAACAAAGCTCGGAATTTATATATTATTCTTATGGTTACCTATGAATGATCGAGTTCCAATGAGTGCTAGTGCGCGCGGCAGATTACGTGGAATTCGAAATTTTATTATTCTTATGACATGAATGTTTGAGTTCGAGTTCAATGACTTGGTGTTTTTTTGAATATTTTTTTTTATTGATAGGCTTACGTTTGTTGTTGTAAATTATGATTTTATTAGGGTAAGCTCGGCTTTTAGGCTTCTATGAAGGTATCGCCGCTGCTGCGAACCAAAGCGTTCTTAATTTTCGATAAACCGGTTCTTTGCATATTTTAGGATTTTCGCAACGATTCAATTTTCCAATTAACTTAAAATATATATACAGAATGTATATGAAACTGTAACCATGCATTCAGTTCATGATTCTAGACCCGCACCAGCGTAAAACCAAAATGACTCCCCTGTCATTAAGATTAAATCTGCTGTTGCTGAAACATTTCTCCGTTGCCCGTCGATGTACATACAAAACACTGTGTAATAACAACATACATATATGTACTAAACACCAATAAAAGCGAAAGTAAACTGCACCTTGTCGACATTTGATTAAGGGCGTGTGTCCAAGAGCGATGCGCGGTAGAGCGCGACGACTAATGCGGACACGTCGGTAGCACGCCGCGCGCCGGTGTGCGCTCACCTGTATCACGCCTCCCGCCATCGCGGGACACGATAGGTGATCTCTTTGTGATCGTGACGCGCTACGGATATTAGCTGTACTGTATAGTTTCTTATAATTGATGCTCTTTTCATGCGTACAGTGGATGCAAGCAGATTGACGGTGAAAATCCATACTAATATTATAAATTCGAAAGTAACTCTGTCTGTCTGTCTGTCTGTATGTTACCTTTTCACGCCTAAACTACCGAACGGATTTCGATGAAATTTGGCAAGGAGATAGATGGCATCCTGCGGAAGGACATAGGCTACTTTTTGTCTCAAAAATAACCCTACAGGGGGTGATATAGGGGATGAAAGTTTGTATGGGAAACCCTGCATTTTTTAAGTTAGGGATATGAAAATTCAAATTTATACTTTTGGTAGGAAATAAAGAATTATGTGGTTAAGCGTTTTTGAAAAATCATCCCCTAAGGGGGTAAAATAGGGGTTGATTTTAAAAATCACAAATAATATTAAAAATTTTGTGTACCAAGAGGTACACAAAATTTTTAATATTAAATTTTGTGTACCTCTTTTTAAGAGATTTAAGGGATTGAAAATGTAGTTATAGTTCGTGTCTTGACTTCTTGAGGTAACATTTTAGTCTTTATTTTTAACCGACTTTAAAAAAAGGAGGAGGTTCTCAATTCGATTGTATGTATTTTTTTTAACCGATTTGGAAAATTCTTTTTTTATATTGAAAAAACATACTTCCAGATTTGTCCCATTTTTATCAAAATCCTGTTCTGATGATAGAATCCATGAGGAACTGAGGGAACTCTGCAAATATTATAGACATTTAAATAATATTAATTAGGTATTTTCATCAACAAGTCAAGCATTTGCATTCAAAAATATCATTTGGTGAAGCGGAACTGATGCAGAAGACCACATATGTCCACGGGAACTCCTCAATGATAGTTATTTCATGGGTGGCGATATCTCGATTAAGATAGTTAAGGGACTAAGACGAAGTAAGTTTAAATAAATGGTTCTGATGAAAATGGTAGCATTGAACTGATCTGATGATGAAGCCGGAACGTAGGCACCGGAACTCCGTAATAAGATAATGTATCCTAGCCGTGTTTGGGCTTATTGGAATTTTCATGAGATGTACTCTGGCTATAAATTATTTTAATGGTAATATGCTTCAAATTGCGCTACTTGAGTCGTATGTTATGATTGTCAGAAGACAGATTTGGTCAACGATCTGTCGTCGTGTGGTTGACTTAATAATTTGTTGGTGACGGCGTCCAAACCTGATGAAACTACGCCTTCCAAACTTCTGACACGACTTAGCGCGACATATATTTGCCTTTTTGCAAAGTTTTTATTTGAAAGGGTATAGTCCTGAGGTGGTTGCATATAAATTTGATCAAATTCTGTTGAGTGGTTTTTGAGTTAGCTTCAATAATACGTTTTTTCATGTTCGTTTCGTGTGTTTTTCGTGTTTTCCATTTAGTGTATGTTGATGATGTGATAATAACTTCCTGTCATTGTTATTTACTTAGAAAGTAGTGGTATATGAATTTGGGTGGGGTAGGTTCCACAACTAAAGAGTGGAAAATAAAAACTTATTTATAAAAAAAACCACCGACTTCCAAAACTAAAGTTATTTTTCGCTTTGTAGTGTTTTTTTTTTTGGAAGTCGGTTGTTTTTTTTATTTTTTTACAAACAAGTTTTTGTTAAAATTGGTTCACTCGGTCAAAAGTTATTTCATATTTGTTATTGAGCGGCATAATACTCGTAGTTTTGCAAATTCTTTTTGCAAAGTCCTCCCGCCGCGTCTGTCGTTTATTTTCAGGCATCGACGGCCCATAGCATGTTATTATTACCAAAAAAAAAAACTTACAAACTATGTTAGTAGTAGCACACAAAAAAAAACACAGTATCCAATTAGAGGAAGATTTATCAAGCCACATGTCTGACATGTAGCTTGATAAACCTATCCATTGTAGGCCCTTCTAACCTATCTGAAAAAATCTTCAGTACGCTGTTGCTGCTCCCCCTCACCCTGCGCATCATTGATGCCACTTTATTGCGCATGATCGCGAAATAATCGTCCGTGTGTGCGTCAGCGAACATCCCTGACGCACTACAGTAACGCGGAAGCCTCAACAGCGCCCTGAAGGCATTGTTATATTGAATGCGCAGTGTGTTGTCAGCTTTTTGGGCATGATTAGCCCACAGACTGCTGGTGTAAAATATTTGACAAATCGCCTTAAAAAGCGTTATTTTAACAGGTACTGAACAACTAGCAAACCTGCGAGCAAGCATGTTTCCCCTCACAGCCATCGCCCTGTGCTCTCTTTCCATATCCGCGTCATCTTTAAGATCCTCCGTAACAATATGGCCCAAATATTTAAATTGTGTTACCCTCTGCAAAGGTGAACCGTTTAGTTCTACGGGAGGGAAATTTGAGGGTCTTTTATTTCTTCCTCTAAATAACAACAGCTCACTCTTTGTAGGGATATATTTTAGCCCATGCTGCTCGGCGTATCTTTCACAAATGGTGAGCAGTTTCCTAATTCCACCGATTGTGGGGCTCATCAGCACCATATCGTCTGCGTAACTTTCCGTCTATATGGCATCCTACATGAGTGCTGCTGAGCTCAACAAGCAGGTTGTTAACATATATATTAAATAACTTCGGGGAAGTAAGACCTCCCTGCCTGACACCACATTTGAGTTTGTAAGGGTCTGACAAGGCATTGGACCATTTCACAAAGTTCCTCTGCCTGTCATACCAGATAGATAATATTGACACTAAAGATGCAGGAACTCCCGCCTTCCGAAGCTTTGGAAGCTTTCAACCAGGTTGAAAGCTTTGGAAAGGTCCAGGAAATAAGCATACACTGGTGTTTTCCTGTCCGTATAATATTTGACAGTGTGCTTCAACGCAAGTATTGCACTCTCAGTAGACAGCCCAGCACGAAAACCAAACTGTGTGTCATGTAGTTTTGTATATCTACTGAGGTGCGTGTCAAGCACACTATCAAACACTTTGGCTATCACAGTTGCCAGTGAGATTGGCCTATAATTCCCTTTGCCTGCTATGTCTCCTGTCCGATTCTTTACTATAGGTTCAACTAATGTATCTAGCATCTCCTGTAGTAGGTAAGAATGCCCCACACATAAATTTAAAAACATCGTCAATACTCTTGGCAAGTGCAGACCAGCATTTTGAAGGTGCTCAATACTGAGCGCATCATGACCAGGAGATTTTCCCCGCTTCATACATTTAATCACGGCTTTTATTTCGGAACACGTAAACCGCAGGGGTATCCCTGATCAATAGGTCTCAGCATCGTTCACCTTCCCCAAAGACTCCAGAGGTGAGCTCACTATGAACTGTTCCTTAAATATATTCGCTATTTCAGTGTTGTCACTCTCACCCTCCACGCTAACTGGTAAGCTTGGAGAGATATTAAGCTTTTTAGTGCCTTTCAAGAAAGAAGAAAAACATTTCTTTGTATGGAGCGAGGCCCATATATCCATTTCTATTTTTTCTTGATTCTTAATTACCCATTTCAATGTTGATTTAAACACCTTACGACTTAAAATCATATCCTCATATATAGGCCCACTACTGGTAATTAAGGTTTATGTAAATTGGCTGAAATATGATGATATGATGATTGTTGAAGATGTCCAAAAAAATCATGCCGACTGGGAGCTTTCTGGCGTCCGCCGTGAAAACCAATAGAGTATAACGGAAAATAGGGTACTTTTAATCCCGGTACGTTCCCGTGGGATATTTTCTGACATCCACGCGGGCGAAGCCGCGGGCATAAGCTAGTAATATATATTGTCTGTACATATACAAGATGTAACATAAATAACGCACAACCTCTTAAGGGGTCATTGTACTCATCATTATGAATAACTTTTACTATGGGACCAAACCTGAAATCGCGAAAAAAAAATCTGCTGTTCCCTACATTTTGACGAGTTGTGCGAACGTAAATGTAGGGAGCAGCTGATTTTTTCGCGATTTCAGGTTTGGTCCCATTGTAAAAGTTGTTCATAATGATGAGTACCATGATCCCTTAAGAGGTAGTGCGTTATTTATGTTACACCTTACAAGGTGAATCCGTCAAGACATTATCATTATCAGTCGGCTTCGAGAGTTCCTTATCATCATCTGCCTAGCCTTTTCCCAACTATATTGGGGTCGGCTTCCAGTCTAACCGGATGCAGCTGAATACCAGTATTTTACATGGAGCGACTGCCTATCTGACCTCCACAACCCAGTTACTGGGTAATACGATACCCCTTGGTAAGACTGGTTGTCAGACTTTCGGGCTTCTGACGACCCGTAACGACTGTCAAAGATACACGAATGACAGCCGGGACCAACGGCTTAACGTGCTTTCCGAGGCACGGAGGGGTCTTGATATGTAAAGATGGTCACCCATCCACGGACCAACCGCGGCAAGCGTAGCTTAACCTGACCGATCGACCCGTGCGGCTGTTATTTCTTAGCCACAAGCCCCTCCTCCGAGAGTTCCTTATCAATTCGCAGAAAGAACTGGGCGTGGCGATTTCGAACACGTCGATAATTTAAGCCTAGGTTTTAACTTAGGCTAACAATCAAACAGTCAACTATTTTTTTTTAAATAGTTGTCTGTTTGGTTGAGCAATTATTTTATTATAATTTAACTATTTTAAATCTCGTAATCACACACTGCACACTATTACAATAATTATTAACCGCAGCCACTCTTATTTATTTTTGTATATCGTTGAACACTACACACAATTATATCAATTTAATTTCTATTCATGTAATTATGGATGCCTATCAAATAGTTCACACACACGACACACTCACATACACAAACAAAAACAATAGGTACCTATTTAATAATCAATAATTATCAAATGGGATAACTCACCGATACCGAGACCATTATTCAACTTTTCCAATTTATATATTCCAAGTTATGCATCTGCTCGGCGTCCGTAGGCGCCACAGGGATCCAGCAGAATATCAGCGTCAGGTGAATTGCCTGGCACATACTGAGCTGGACTCCCATTCGATACAACTTAGAGACACACACCGCATAAGATTGTTGCCTTGAGACAATTTTATTTTATTTTAAGGACGTACGTAGGTAGTTAGGCATTCCGACCGAGGACTGCCACAAACAATATTTCTTCTTTGTGTTGTCGTTTTCTTTTTAATGTACCTAATGTTCTTATAATGTTACAATTTAATTGTTATTTTTTTTTCTTCTTATCATTTATGTAATTATGCTTTTGTGTTGTGTCTTCTATTGTTGTACTGAATAAATGTTTTATCTATCTATCTAATTATACAAAATTACTTGTCTTGACGGATCCATCAACACAGAGCCTGCACCGCTGCGGCTACAAACTTGAAAGGCAGTTGAATTTTGGCACCTTTTATGTTGTCAGCATCCACTAAGGAAGGATTTTTGGAAATTCCACTTTTAAGGGGTTGTTGAAAAGGGAGAATTTTGTTTGTATGAAAAATCTTATTTCTTGAGTTAATAAACAAAAACTGGGCACGAATACTTATCTAAGTAAATTATGAAGTTTATCATTTTTTGTTTTTCTAAACTACTTTGGGGATTGGGGGGTGTCAAAGATTGTATGGAAGAATTTTAACGCGAAAAATATTCCTACTTTTCTTTTTTAACAAAAATTCCATACCCCGTTGCCCGACGGTATTTTCTCGAAGAATTTTCCTTGAATAGCCGTGTTAGCAAACGTTTTTATTCCGGTTTTGATGTGAAAACAGACAATTACTTATTCTTTTTTACATCCAATTACAACATTGCGAAACATGGACAGATGTAGGTACTTACTTCTAAGGTGAGGAAATTACCAGGCCGATGTTTAATATCTACACAAATAAATAAAATTGAAGTGTCTGTTTGTAATGTCAAAATAACAACTTTTTACTAAATGCATATGAAAGTATATACGGTACTTATAACATAAAAGCAATTTTAACAATTTTTGTCTATCTGTCGGTCTGTTTGTTCCGGCTAATCTCCGAAACGGCTGGACCGATTTTAACGGGACTTTCGCTGGTAGATAGCTGATGTTATAGTGGGTAACTTAGGCTACTTTTATTTTAGAAAAATAATTAGGGTTCCGCGCAAAAAAATTAAAACCCATGAAATTATGAACAAAAAGTCGGATTTGAAAAATTCTTTTTGCATTTTTGGTAGCCCAATTCTCGACGATAGTTATTGGTTATTTAATATCACGCTATGACCCTTAGGAGCCGAGCAAAATGAAAAAGGTCAAAAAGAACACTAAGCGAAAACGAAAAGTAATAGCACGGGCAGGCGATGCAACGCGACGGGTCGGGGGACGAGGGAGTTTTATTAAAATGTGGCTGTTATTTTAGTATATTGTGTATCTTACGAGTTCCACGCAAACGAAGTCGCGGGGCACAGCTAGTAAAAATATAAAAACAAAGAGAAAACTCGCTAAAATTACACTGTATTAGCGTAATGTGTTTTAGCACAACAATTAGCGACTGCCTTCTTGAAGGCAGTAATTGTTGACTGTTTGTAATATTTAACGAAGAGGTGTGGTGTAGCCCTTATGGTAAGTTCAGGGCTACTGCTTTGTGGGAGTGGCGCGAGGAGGCAAAACGCGGGGGCGTAACTCCGCTGCCGCGAGAAATCGCGGCACGGCGGACAGAGCTCCGGCAGGATCTCATGGCGGCATGGAGAGTGCGATTGTCGCAACCCAGCGCTGGGCACGCCACAATTGCGGCGATAAGTCCCCTCTTTGAGGAGTGGCTGGAGAGGCGCCACGGCGTCTGACGCAAGTCCTCACCGGACACGGGTAATTCGGGAGGTACCTGTTCCGGAAAACGAAACGCCCGGGTGTCACCACTGTGTGGATAGCCCGGAGGACACGGTGGAGCATACGGTGGAGGTCTGCCCGGCTTGGGCGGAGCACCGCCGTGTCCTCGCGGAAGCGATCGACGGCGGCGATCTTTCGCGTCCGGCCCTGGTCCAGGCCATGGTACGGAGCGAGAGTAAATGGGAAGCCATCGCCTCCTTCTGCGAAGCAGTAATGCTCGCGAAGGAGGTAGCGAGACGCGTGAGGAAGAGGCAAACTTTGCGCCCTCACGCCCCCAGTCGCCGCAGGAGATGTCCTGGGCGTCCGGAAATTGGCAGCCGGTTCCCGGTCACCGCAGGCGTGGGCTTGCGGACGGCGAGCAAAGGGTAGTTCGCTGTCCGATAAGAACCAGGCCCGAGTCGACGGCGCGTTGTTTTCCACGCGCACCTCAAAGAGATGTCAGCACCATTGAAGGGGTCCGCTAGGGTCGATGCCAGCCAGGGTTGCGGGATGTTCGAAAGAGTTACCGTGGCCCCGGCACAGGCAACCGAAGCAACACGGGTGGGTTTTAGTCAGTGAAAATCTGACACGCCCTCCCGCTCCGCTCAGAGCGGGAGAAGTCATTTGATGATATCCCATCCACAAAAAAAAAAGGGGCTACTGCTAAAAGGCAATGTAGCGAAAATAAAATGAAACTTCACCGCTTTAAAACGTATACTAATTTATTAATATTTTTTTTTAAATTGCATCAAAAAATACAAAAAGCTAAAATTAAATACCATTAAAAACAGTTGCGGAACAGGTAATTTGACCGAAATGAAAAGAGATAACGAGAACTTAAGGAACATCGGAAGATAATTTTTGATACGCATTTGGTTTCCGACTTAGAAAATCGATTGCAATTAGTTTTAAATTCATGACCACAAAATTACGTAAAATTTCAAATTAACATTATCTTATAAATATGAACCTAACTTATCCTGATTGGAACAGTCCTGGTTAAAGGTCAACTAAGTAGTATTAAAATGTCAACACTAAAATTACTAATAACTATAATAGTTTAGTGTGATGGTTTAAATAACACGTCGATCCTGACGAGCCGCATCCTCACAGCGTAGCACGCCGCGACAGAGCCGCATCCTCACAGCGTAGCACGCCGCGACAGAGCCGCATCCTCACAGCGTAGCGCGCCGCGACAGAGCCGCATCCTCACAGCGTAGCGCGCCGCGACAGAGCCGCATCCTCACAGCGTAGCGCGCCGTGACAGAGCCGCATCCTCACAGCGTAGCACGCCGCGACAGAGCCGCATCCTCACAGCGTAGCGCGCCGCGACAGAGCCGCATCCTCACAGCGTAGTGCGCCGCGACAGAGCCGCATCCTCACAGCGTAGCGCGCCGCGACAGAGCCGCATCCTCACAGCGTAGTGCGCCGCGACAGAGCCGCATCCTCACAGCGTAGCGCGCCGCGACAGAGCCGCATCCTCACAGCGTAGCACGCCGCGACAGAGCCGCATCCTCACAGCGTAGCGCGCCGCGACAGAGCCGCATCCTCACAGCGTAGCGCGCCGCGACAGAGCCGCATCCTCACAGCGTAGCGCGCCGCGACAGAGCCGCATCCTCACAGCGTAGAGCGCCGCGACAGAGCCGCATCCTCACAGCGTAGCGCGCCGCGACAGAGCCGCATCCTCACAGCGTAGCGCGCCGCGACAGAGCCGCATCCTCACAGCGTAGCGCGCCGCGACAGAGCCGCATCCTCACAGCGTAGCGCGCCGCGACAGAGCCGCATCCTCACAGCGTAGCGCGCCGCGACAGAGCCGCATCCTCACAGCGTAGCGCGCCGCGACAGAGCCGCATCCTCACAGCGTAGCGCGCCGCGACAGAGCCGCATCCTCACAGCGTAGCGCGCCGCGACAGAGCCGCATCCTCACAGCGTAGCGCGCCGCGACAGAGCCGCATCCTCACAGCGTAGCGCGCCGCGACAGAGCCGCATCCTCACAGCGTAGCGCGCCGCGACAGAGCCGCATCCTCACAGCGTAGCGCGCCGCGACAGAGCCGCATCCTCACAGCGTAGCACGCCGCGACAGAGCCGCATCCTCACAGCGTAGCGCGCCGCGACAGAGCCGCATCCTCACAGCGTAGCACGCCGCGACAGAGCCGCATCCGCAGGCGACACGACGATCACGTGTCGCGGACCAACACGGGCTTGCCGGTCTCGAACTCCAAGGATTCTATGCGGCGGGTACAAGCAACCCAAAAGCTCGCACGAGCTCGAAGAAGCGAGAAAGCAAGCTCGAAGAAGTACCTGGCGCGGAGCTTGGTGGTAATAAGCCGGTAGGTGAAAACTAGAACTTAGGAGCTGTTAGCCGGAATTTTGGAACCGGAAACTTGGACCCTGGAAATAAGTTCAGCGTCATAAGATGGCCTCTTGTCATCTCCGCTGATTGTGACACCAAGGCATAAGCAAAGCGAAATGTACTGGTGCGCTAATGAAGGTGATGTGTGGTTGTCACAATCAGTACGGAGTTTACAAAATGGAAGTGAGAAGCACGACATGAGTATGGAAAATACTTATCACAATGCACAGAGCTAATGGCAAATAGGTAGCATAATATGCAGAAGGCATAATACTTTAAAACAATGACGGGTAATTAGCGGTAAAAAGACACGCCTGTGTTTTGGTGGCTTTAAAAGAGACCAGATTATCATCACCCCACTGGGAGACAAGCCAGGCCAACAACCAAGCAAGCATTTACTCAATGCTAAAAGGGACTACTAGTTTGATTAATAAAAATATAAACCGAACTATGATCGAGTCACTTCTCGAAGTCATCATTTTTACATTATGTACTTAGCGCTTAATTTCTTTTGATGGTATGATGAGATGGTATTAATTGTAGGCTCGCATGCACTACACGTCATTAAATGCTTTTAGCGCTAAACATTTAAAACGTCATTCTGTATCTGTTTTTTCCGACGATTGTCAGAAATCTAGTACAGTACAATAGTACTTACAAACAGGGTTTGGATTAGCCACGTAGCAGTTGTAGCTAATGCTACAGGCCTCGCGCCTTGCGGGGCCCCGCGCTGGTACGTGCATAAAAGCAAGTCTTGTTACCTATACCACCGGTAGGTCCAATGGAATGTTCGAATGGTCAAGAGAAATGTAGCCTCTCCGAGGCGGGATGCATTTTCGAGCTCGCTTCGCTCACTCTTGCATCCTAATTTCTCTTTATTCTTCTGTTTTCCTGTTTATGTCATACAAAGCAATTCCCATTACTGTATGAATTGTAAAAAGAACCTAGAAGACGAAAAACCTAGAAACCTAGAAAAAACCTAAAAAAACCTAGAAAACTTTTCGAGCTTGCTTCGCTCGCTCTCATATTTTCATTTCTCTTAGCTCTTAATCTGATAACCTTACCTATCCAAGGTGCTAAAATTTTCAAGTCAATTCCCAATTTCTACCTTAGGGGGCCTCTTGGTAAAATTTGATACAGGCCCCGCGCCGGCTTAATCCGGCGCTGCTTACAAAATAACACATTACATTTAAGGGTAATGCCACGAATATTTGAGGTGTTTCAAAAATAAATCCGACCAACTTTAAGGACTGCTTTATACCATCGAACTACATAACTTTTACAAGGCACCAACTTTGAAATCACGAAAAAAAAAAAACAGCTGTTCCATACTAAAGTTTAATACTTACTGTTCTAAACGGACAGCTCTTCTTTCACGCATAGCCGATACACAACTCCCGTTGGCCAAAATTCCTCCTTCATAAAGGTCTCCAGGTGATGAGTAGGAACTCGCACCACAAAAGATTTGAAGTTAATCTTATGGCGCGACTCTAACTCTCGAGTCTCATGGTGAACTTGGTCTTCATCCTGATGTACTCCACGACCTCCTCTACCTTCGTGGAGTGATGTAATAATGACACGTACAGCTGCTTTGGGAATGAAGCCTTCTTCATCGGCCTGTGCTTGGCTTCTTACCGGCGGTAACGAGCTTCGAACTGCTTCGGAGGGCCTTTGGGCACCTCTCGTATTATTAGGTGGCCGTGATGCTTTGATTTGATTGATACTTAACCGACACTCTAACTTTAAATTACTTGAAAGAAGTTTTTCATTTGAGAACGATTGAGGTTAATTTTGTAACCTCAATAATATTTTCATCGATGATTTTTTAATTACAATGAATGAATTAATGAAATGCACCGACCCCAGCGTGGCCGACCAAACTCGATTACTCGAATGAACCCAAAGATTCACACTGGCCCCTGTAGCCTCATGTTTCATGGGGCTACATAGGCCATTGTATACCAAGGAGTAAACCGGGGGGCGCGGTAATGGTAGGGAAGACGCGTCCTTATGATATGGAAGGATTATTAGAGTCTACCGAGTATGCACCCTAGATGATTTTTCAATTACAATTAAATAATATTATTCAAACAATAATTGTTGAAAAAAGTCATGAGATATAAAGTTGAAACCTTCTAAATACATTTGTATTTAACACATTCATCTGCATGTCTTCAGCGAGTGCAGATGGCGTGAATGTAACATGAGATACGTTTGGAACATACCACTAGTACGCGTGCGCCTGTATTCACTCGTCGTACGGAGTCAGCCTTCTGTACCTATTTAGTTTGTAATAATAATACCATTAATTACTACAAACTGTAACTGTACTCCAGTCCGAACCTCCCCTCGTAAGTCGCACAGTGTGTCCGAACAATTGAATTAGCGCCAACTATGTAACTTGAATCGTAAATCATTCCCTGTGGACTCTGTTTTTGTACGTCGATGGTCTAAGAGCGACCCACGCGAATAAACGAACCAACATATGTAGTGTTATATTATACATAGGATTTAATACAGCATTATTTAGTATCAATTCATCTGTTGAATAATAAAAATATAACTACTCAGTAGTAGATTACAAAATAATGTCCGAAATCGCCAAGCAACTGGCAACTTTTGTATTGACATAGAAATTGAAACTACTTGATAATATCTTAAAAAAAAAAACATAAAATTCAACCACGTACGTACTAAGTAAGTACCAGCAGCACGCCTCCACAATATTTTTCATGATCATAGCCATCATATTTAAACCATAAAATTGCCTGAGTTTAGACTAGAGGTCTCTAGACCCCTATTTAACGATTCTATTCGCATCTCGGTGACAAATTCTCGATCCTTAGTCAATGGTCCTGTGGGCTCGAACACAAACATTTGGAGGTCGAGACCATAATGGTCCTGTGGGCTCGAGCACAGACCCTTGGAGGTCGTGACCACAATGGACCTGTGGGCTCGACCACAGACCCTTGGAGGTCGTGACCACAATGGACCTGTGGGCTCGACCACAGACCCTTGGAGGTCGAGACTACAAATAAGCTCCTTACAACGTCAGCTTTTACAACAGCCTTCCCATTGACATTCGAAACTTATCCATTAAACAATAGCTGTATTAAAAAATGGTACTATATTCACAGGTCAGTATTAGGCAATTTATTAATCAAACTGTGATTCGCAACCGTAACAAATGTGGATTTTGATGATTTTAATTATTTTAATTCTGAGTGTTGTACTGATAAATTATTATAATTGTATCAATACACTACTACTGCTACTACTGATACTGCTGAGCATGAGGTCCTGGGTTCGATTCCCAGGTCGGACAAAGTGTTATTGGGTTTTTCTATCTGGAATTTCTCAGTAGCAGCCCGGAGTCTAGATTTGTGCTCGGTAGATGGCAATAGGCTCGTTTCTATTACATGGGACTTAAACATAACTGGCGAAATGTGGGTGTACTATAGGTACACCTCTGCCTAACCCTTCGGGGAAACAGGGCGGGATGTGTTGTATAAATTCATATTTGTTACGGTCGCAAATCATATTTTGATTAAGAAACAACCCGATGACCTGCAAATTGCAAAAAAACGTAAGAAAATTTGATTTCACGGGCTACCCTGGCGCTTTTGGTTTAATAAATTGTGTTATAAAAATACTCCATTCAAAAGCTTTGCTCTCAGCAAACGATCTCCTGCACCCAATACCTACAAGAAAAGTCGTTTCCCAGCAATAATTTTTGCTCAATATTACTTGGTTAGATGTACAGAATGCGTAGTTAACGGCTATGCGATGGGTATTTTTACACCCTGTATAATATACCTACCCACCATCTGCGGTGCAATTGTGTAACACACAGTAGGAATCGGTTTCATTTTGACAGTTCAACAATATTCATTCCGTTATTTACGTTGTTGAGCAGACAAATTTTTCGAACATATGAAGCAATGGATTAGCAATTTGCCTCAAAATCATTCAGATTCTGATTGATAGTGTGTTACGCAATTAGGGTGCTGATTAATCTGTTTTTATTTTCTAATCGACCGACTTTGTAAGAGGCTCTATTTAAACGTCGCGTCGACCGAATTAGTCAGAAGATTGAACTTTGGGAACAAATCGAGTCAGTCATTAGAAAGTCGACAACCGCAAGATATGCTTCACCCTTAATTACTTAATTTATTACAGATTGTGACTACATTCCATATCATCATTAGTAATCATTACGAACATTTACATGCAGATTTCGCGATACGAAAAAACGTTGAAAATTGCAAAATTCAAGCTTCGTTAAGTTTTGAACTGTTTGGGAAATTTGAATAAGAATTGATAGATATACTGGATATACATCTTCACAAAATGATTAATTGAATAAAGTTTTTCTGTGCAGTCAGACCGTACATTTGAAAAGTTTCAAATAACTATGTTATTAGTCTTCTACATGTATGAAACGTCGACACTCAATAAATTCGTTATTCGTGCACAATAAACCACCCTAATTGGTAAAACTTGTGACATATGAGTTCCGTCCGCACCATGACTCCGTAAGTACCAAACGGGCATGAGACACGGTGAGTCGTTACAAAAACAACGACATAAACATTTCACGTTACATGCCCTTCAATAGTGTCCGTGTTCCAGCAGGAAGGCAATGGACGTGCGGGGAAATTAATGAGTTGAATGAAATTAATGGGCGGTGGGACGCCGTCACAAAATAGGCAGGTGCCTACAGAACATAGCTGCAGAAGGTGAGCTCCATGCAACGAACGAAGACGCACGCACACGGAGACACGCGTGCTCCGTGTACCTACGTGCACTCGTACGAGTGCAAGCGCACTTACGACACGGCATTGATTTTGCCATACAGGCCGACGTGGATCTACAGTGCTGCAAGGATCTAAATTCAAATTCAAATAATTTATTTTCTCATCACAAACAATAGCATCTTATGGGATTAGACGAGTTTAAAAACTGAGTAACACAAGTTTGTGAGAGACTGGTGTCTGCACTAGGAATACCTGTATAGCAGATCACCAGGGTCCCAGCACACGGTATGAATTCATTATCATTTATTTAGTAAATGTGAAGGGATAGGGTATAATATAAAAATCAATTATAAACTCAACAGAATAAAAGCAATAAACAGAATAGAAGTAATAAAGTGGAAAAATGAGTGATGTATTATGTGTAGGGAAATTAGCGGTATGGACTATTTTGGAAATGTGAGTAATTCCTCAGTTGCTTTATAATCTAAGTTCTGGAGCCATGCAACCAGAGCACTTTTACAAACCTTTGATGTTAGGAGATAGATCGTGGTAATACGATTTATTTTATTATATAAGTGGGAACCCAAGAAAGTATAAAATCTTTGAGAGAAGCTCGTTCTTAAACCTTTAGCAGTAACGCAGACAGCTTATTTTCTGCGTTTTCCCGAGATAGAGGAGGGATCAAAAATTAAAGAGGAGTGCTTTTTGAGAACAGTGTATAAAACAAAAAGTTGCCTCACTGACAAGACTTTAAAGTGTTTGTAAAGATCTACAGTAGGAAACATGTAAGGCAGAAAACAGTCCACCTTCAGCACCACCCGTTGGGGTCTTTCCAATTTTAAAATGTTCGATTTTGGAGCACCACCCCATGATGTTATGCAGTATGTTAAAAGAGACTGACACATTGCATAATATACCCACCTAATAACCTCCGCGTCAGCTACATGACGAATATTTTTGAAAAGGAAGATTAATTTGCGAATTCTCGACGTGAGTCTGTCTATTTGTGGTTGGAAGCTTAAATTGTTGTCAATTATAATTCCAAGGTACTTAATGGAGGTAGTCTTTTGGAAAATGGGACAGGAGCAGGTGTTAGAATTTGTGTTAATGCAAGAGTGCGCTTTAATGTGGAAACGGGATAGCAATTAATTGCGTTTATTAGTGAGGGAGAAAGCTATGTACTTGGTTTTATCAACGTTAAGGGTAAGGACATTGTTTTTTAACCAGGCCAGGACCGTATCAAATCCTTTTTGTGCGCAATAGTAGACATCAGCCCATGAGTCTGCTGTGAAAAGTAGTGCCGTGTTATCAGCAAAAGAAATGATTTTACCATGAGGTAATTGTAGATTACAGAGATCATTAATATAGGCAAGGAAGAGGGTGGGCCCGAGCACACTTCATCTATTGGCCTATGAATGAAATTTACAGTGGGCGGTGTTGGTAAACATTTAATAATAATAATAATAACCCCATCGCCGTATCTCTACGTTGACGTCGTGGTGGGGCTTGCGCGCTTCGAACTCTAGGTCTGTGCCGGTAGAGGTTACTTTGCCGGAACAGGTCTAGGATGAGGAGCCAGACCAAGAGAGATACAGAAACCCGCAGGGCAGCATGTGGCGAGCTGCTGGGCAGTAGCGACCCCACGTACCCTATCTCCCGGGAGAAGTCATGTTCCTCATCTCTGGCTTGCCTTTATTGGCCGGCTGGAGTGAACACTGACGAGAACTGACCTCCCACCTCATTCTTGCCTTTATTGGCTGGCTTGAGTAGAGATTCGCAAGAGCAAACGTGCTCGGAGGAAGGAAGTAGTCCAGTAAGATGCTGGTAGGGATCTTGACCGTACTTCCGGGATTGTCCTGATAGCCGTGGAATACCTCTCCACTCCTCTTAAGCACCTCAAGACATGTTGCCCCCTTGTCGCTACGACATTATGTGCTAGCGACCGTTTCCGGGGGCCCATTGTTGAGTGTGCAAGTCACCCCCTGCCATTTTATCCGTGTATTGTATTTATCACACATTGGTCAGGCAGGGGCCATAGTCCTTCCATAGTTTTAGATAACCAGTCCACTTTAGCCATCCAAACCCATAGCCCAATTTTTTTTTGTCTCCATATTCTGCAATAGTCCTACACCATCCGGGGGTTGTCCTTGGGTGCACTTGCATAGTACGCACAGGGATAATCGTCGGTTAGTGCCTCATTTCCATTGAAAGCGTCTAACGGGCCTCTGCGAGTTGGCTTCGGCCCCTCATATGCCTTCTAAAGGTCCGGGACCCTGGGGTCCCGAGAAATATCAAAAAAAAAAAAAAATATTATAATAATTTGTGGTGTTATCCCGAAACAAATATTCAATAGTTTTAATGCACTCAATATATCCAAATACACATACACAACACTACAAAAAGCTGCCATATTAAACACTTGCCGCATAGTAAGAAAATTTTTACAACTAGACTTTGATAATAATTTCATGCAGTACAGAGCAATTTATCTTCTCAG
Organism: Fissipunctia ypsillon; assembly: GCA_947568875.1. Taxonomy (NCBI): domain Eukaryota; kingdom Metazoa; phylum Arthropoda; class Insecta; order Lepidoptera; family Noctuidae; genus Fissipunctia; species Fissipunctia ypsillon. The sequence goes on from OX387654.1 coordinate 23,765,643, forward strand.
AATAATAACTAGAATCTCACCTTGGTTCACACCCGTGATATTCTGAAAATACCAGGTACTAACCTGAGCAAATTAAATTCAAAAACCAAAATAATAATTTGATTGATAGTTTGATTTGATTTTTAATTTGATTTGTGAAATTGTTTTGCGAAATTGTAATAAAAATAAGTAAATAATAAATCTTAATATTTAGACAGTAGTGTTAGTAAAGAACACTTAAAACGAATGACTTGATTGCTGGTTTTTGCTTGATTTAATCGTGTTGTATTGATAAAACAAGATGGCGCCGTTAGTTCTGGTTAGGGTCCCGCGCCAGGAGATCCTTGTGCAAGAATACATGAACGTGCGGCAAGTATAGATGGCGGAGATGCTTGTCTAGAAGATGTACGAGGGTGGCGGAGCTGCTTGTCTAGGAAGATGTACGAGGGTGGCGGAGCTGCTTGTCTAGGAAGATGTACGAGGGTGGCGGAGCTGCTTGTCTAGGAAGATGTACGAGGGTGGCGGAGCTGCTTGTCTGGGAAGATGTACGAGGGTGGCGGAGCTGCTTGTCTAGGAAGATGTACGAGGGTGGCGGAGCTGCTTGTCTAGAAGATGTACGAGGGTGGCGGAGCTGCTTGTCTAGAAGATGTACGAGGGTGGCGGAGCTGCTTGTCTAGGAAGATGTACGAGGGTAGCGGAGCTGCTTGTCTAGGAAGATGTACAAGGGTGGCGGAGCTGCTTGTCTAGGAAGATGTACGAGGGTGGCGGAGCTGCTTGTCTAGAAGATGTACGAGGGTGGCGGAGCTGCTTGTCAAGGAAGATGTACGAGGATGGCGGAGCTGCTTGTCTAGGAAGATGTACGAGGGTGGCGGAGTTGCTTGTCTATGAAGATGTTAAATCCAGTGCATTTAATTATTTATTATTTATTTATTTAAACCACAATTGACACACCACAAACCACATGTCACGTTCATCACGTAATACATAAAGGACTAGTTTGATATCGCCCTGCGTGCTCGTCTGTGGAGCCGGCCTTCCGTACCCTTATTTAGTGTTGTCGTGAAGTGGAGCGCGGGTTCACTTGTTCACGTGTGTACGAGTCCGCATGGTCCTGGTAGTATTGATAAGTTTGTTGGGACTTCGGGAGCCTTTTTTATTTTGTCGTTTTACTGTCGTTTGTGACATGAATTTGGGTTTCCTGTTGTTTTTACGAAGTTGACTAAGTATTTAAGATCTGTTGATCTGAAATACATAGTTTCTACCACTAAGGGCTCCCACACAAAACTGCGATGCGGCGTCGCATCGCAAGAACCTGCGAGCTGCGCATTGAATTGTATGTAGTTACAATTGAATGCGCAGCTTGCAGATTTTTGCCATTCGATGCTAATTCGCAGTTTAGTGTGGGAGCCCTTAAGGCTGCAGTCTTGCAAAATTCACTCGCGGTGAATTATTTGCGCAACTTTGTATTTTTTTTAACCGACTTCAAAAAAGGAAGTTCTCAGTTCGTCAGAATCTTTTATTATTATTTTGTTTTATGTGTGTTCCCCGATTACTCGAAGATGGCTGGACCAATTTGGAAAATTCTTATTTTGTTTGAAAGAGTATACTTCCGAGGAGGTCCCATTGTAATCAGGTCAGGATCTGATGATGGGATAGAAAGAAAGAAAAAAAAAAAAAGGAAATACGTTTATTCCGGTTTGTTTCGTTAGATCCTGAAGAAATCGTGGGAATTCTTCAAATTTTATAAGCACACCTATAGCGATTTGGGTATTTTTTATAGTATCTTGTGCATTTGCTCACGGAAAGCACCATTTAGTGAAGTGGAACTGATGATGAAGACCACAGATGGCCACCGGAACTACTCAATAATAAATATTTCACAGGTTGCGATTCGATTACTGTAATATGGTTGCTAAGCAATTTATGCTCGTCACAATGCATATGCATTGTGACGAGCATAAATATGGTGAAGTGGAGCTGATGGTGAAGTACCAGGAGAACTCCTCATATTTTGTAAAAGGTGATGAGCAGTTGACTTTAGGCAATTGTAACCTAGATAAATTACAAACCAACCCAATATAAAGAAAAAAAGAAAAAACGTTTTTACAAACAAAAAAAAAAACAACCGACTTCAAAAAAAAAACACTACATAGTGAAAAATAACTAATTTAGGAAGTCGGTGGCAATCTAAAATACAGATCTAAAGACACCGACTTCCGAAATTAAACTTGTTTTTCACTTTGTAGTGTTTTTTTGGAAGTCGGTGGTTTTTTTTTTGTAAAAAGTTTTTTTTTTAAACAAAAGTAATGAAATAACATGAAATATTATTATTGCACCTAAATTACCATAACATAAGTAATAGCTACACTTCTGGACACATCTATTGGCCCACCTTAGAGTTTAGGTTTCGATGGCCCCTACCGAAATATGATTGCTAGATTGAACAAAAACTGTTGATGCAGTTTTAAACCTGATACATTTTACCATCTTTTTCGATCGTATTGTTTTAAATTTGAATTCAGAATACCATACGACATGGAGCTACGCCTAACAAGTCGGATATGCGCCTTGTTAAAGGCAATTGATTTTTGAATAAAAAACATGTTTTATCAAATAAAGGTTTAATTTAATAACGCGTGTTGCCTCCATGGGCATCTACCACAGCTCTCATACGATTAGGCATAGAGTTTATCAACCGCTCTATGAAATTTTGAGGGATCATCTCCCATTCCTCTTCTATGGCAGTTTTCAACTCCTGCATCGTCTGGGCAACTGGCTGACGAGCCCTAACACGTCTTTTTAGCTCGTCCCACATGTGCTCAATGGGGTTCATGTCTGGGTTTCTGGATGGCCAGTCCATAACTGTGATGTTCACATCCCGAAGATATTCCCTGACGATGCCGGCCGCATGGGCTCTTGCATTATCATGCATAAAAAGGAAATTTGGGCCCACATAGTCCGCGTATGGTATCACGTGAGGTTCTAAGCACTCACAAATGTACCTTTCAGCATTTAATGTTGGCAGCCGTGGTCCTGTAACAACCTCAAGTTGAGTTTTGCCGCTCGCGGATATACCGCCCCAGACAGTCCATGAGCCACCGCCATAAGCAACCCTCTCTTCAAAGCAGCATTGTGCGAAACGCTCTCCCTTACGTCGGTAGACCTTCTTCCTTCCATCATTGCCATGTAACACAATTTTAGACTCATCAGAAAAGAGTACACGGCTCCAATCTTGCTGTGTCCAATTTAAATGACTGCGTGCGAAACGAAGGCGCGCTGTTCGGTGGGCTCGCGTTAGTTTGGGCCCATTAGCTGGCTTGTGTGGTACCATATCGCGTTCTTTACCTTCTCCGAACAGTTCGAGCGCTCACAGATACTCCGTGGAAGTCGCGAAGTTGGTTTTGTATCTCAATGGAGTTAAGGTGACGATTTCTCAAGCTGGTCGTCACGATGAATCGATCCTGCCTTTATTTATTTATTTATTTAAACTTTTCACACTTAAAAAAGTACAAAGGCGGACTTAATGCCTTAGGCATTCTCTACCAGTCAACCAAGGGTGGTGAAGAGATTAGATGGCAGGTGCTCTGTTAGAAATGGAACAATTTGTACATAAATAAGTCATAAACTTATAATACACATACATACATATTTACTATAATATATACCTATATTATATACATATATTATATACAAATTCAAGAGAGAGAGGTTTTGAGATGACTCTACGCTATTTATTTTGAAAATAACTCCGCAATCTCCGCTTAAATGCATACCGACTGGTGGCCATCCTGATGTCAAGAGGTAGCGCATTCCAAAGAAGAATGGACTGAAAATGAAAGGAAGAATGAACAAAGTCAGAAGTATGAGAAGGACAGAGTAGGAGAAGATTGTTAGAAGAACGAAGATTCTTAGCGTGTGAAGAACATAGACAATGTTTGCCTTTCAGTTGTGACCCGAGATCGTGGCCTTCCTTGGCGACGAACAAAGCCGCCAGTCTCTAGGTACCTCCGATAAACATTTCGGACCGCAGATCGACTTAAATTAAGTTGAGCACTCACGTTTCTTTGGCTGTGTCCGGCCTGAATAAGTGCCACAGCTTGGGCGGCGACTTCAGGTGAAGTATCCATAGATTATTGATAGAACCTCACCTTAATGTTATGAATAAGTAATGTTTGTTGCAAAACCAAAGATATCAATCACTTTTTCAAGAATTAAATCCAAGTAAACCAATAAAACCAAGTTTTCTTAGTATTCGATTGTTTGATATCAACAAACAGGCTCCAAATTGTCTTTTGTTTCTTTAAATTCTGTGTTCGAAATTCAAAAAAAGACTATTGAATGAAATTGTGAATGTGCCAGGTTCAAAACTGCATAAAAACTTTTTGCTCGACCTAATATAAAATTTTAGCTAGGACCAAACGAAACTGAAAATACAAGGTGGGCCAATAGATGTGTCCAGAAGTGTAGTTATTTTTTAAGTTCATCTAGGTGGATTTTGTTAGGTAAATCTCGTTAAATACAGCTCTTTCGCGCGCAAAAACATTTCGAGTTATGTTTGTGTGATACTTTATTTTATATTTTATAAAGAATTTATTTACAAAATCTGTCCAGCGCATAATTAGTTCAACATTCTCGTCTTCAAAATGCGCAGATTATTTTTTCTAATTATCTTTAACTTTCTTAATTCGGAGGTCATAATGCCATAATTTTTTTCTGTTTTTATCTCTTAATAAACGGTTTGTTTCATAATAATAATATAGAGTACGTATGTAATAATTTGATTATTTTAATACCAAGAATTCAATATAGTGCGGCCCGCCTGTAGCGTGTGGTGCGGCCCGCCTGTAGCGAGCGGTGCGGCCCACCTGTAGTGTCCGGTGCGGCCCGCCTGTAGCGAGCGGTGCGGCCCGCCTGTAGTGTCCGGTGCGGCCCGCCTGTAGTGTCCGGTGCGGCCCGCCTGTAGCGTGTGGTGCGGCCCGCCTGTAGTGTCCGGTGCAGCCCGCCTGTAGTGTCCGGTGCGGCCCGCCTGTAGCGAGCGGTGCGGCCCGCCTGTAGCGAGCGGTGCGGCCCGCCTGTAGTGTCTGGTGCGGCCCGCCTGTAGCGTGCGGTGCGACCCGCCTGTAGTGTCCAGTGCGGCCCGCCTGTAGCGAGCGGTGCGGCCCGCCTGTAGTGTCCGGTGCGGCCCACCTGTAGTGTCCGGTGCGGCCCGCCTGTAGCGAGCGGTGCGGCCCGCCTGTAGTGTCCGGTGCGGCCCGCCTGTAGTGTCCGGTGCGGCCCGCCTGTAGCGTGTGGTGCGGCCCGCCTGTAGTGTCCGGTGCAGCCCGCCTGTAGTGTCCGGTGCGGCCCGCCTGTAGCGAGCGGTGCGGCCTGCCTGTAGCGAGCGGTGCGGCCCGCCTGTAGTGTCTGGTGCGGCCCGCCTGTAGCGTGCGGTGCGACCCGCCTGTAGTCTCCAGTGCGGCCCGCCTGTAGCGTGTGGTGCGGCCCGCCTCAAGCATGCGGTGCGGCCCGCCTGTAGTGTGTGGTGCGGCCCGCCTGTAGTGTGTGGTGCGGCCCGCCTGTAGCGCGTGGTGCGACCAGCCTGTAGCATCCGGAGCGACCCGCCTGTAGCGTGCGGTGCGGCTGGCCTGTAGTGTCCGGTGCGGCCCGCCTGTAGCGTGTGGTGCGGCCCGCCTGTAGCATGCGGTGCGGCCCGCCTGTAGTGTCCGGTGCGTCTCGCCTGTAGCGTGTGGTGCGGCCCGCCTGTGGCCTGCGGTGCGGCCCGCCTGTAGAGTGTGGTGCGGCCCGCCTGTAGCGCGTGGTGCGACCAGCCTGTAGCATCCGGAGCGACCCGCCTGTAGTGTCCGGTGCGGCCCGCCTGTAGCGTGTGGTGCGGCCCGCCTGTGGCGTGCAGTGCGGCCCGCCTGTAGCGCGTGGTGCGACCAGCCTGTAGCATCCGGAGCGACCCGCCTGTAGTGTCCGGTGCGGCCCGCCTGTAGCGTGTGGTGCGGCCCGCCTGTGGCGTGCAGTGCGGCCCGCCTGTAGCGTGTGGTGCGGCCCACCTGTAGCGTGTGGTGCGACCAGCCTGTAGCGTGCGGTGCGGCTCTCCTATAGGGTCCGGTGTGACCCACCTGTAGTGTGCGGTGAGGCCGCCTGTATTGTGCGATGGGTCATAGGTTCAAGAATACAGACCGTACGAAAGTGAAGTAGGAGGAATTTAGATTTCTTTTTAGCAATGCGGTGCGGCCCGCCCAAATCTGCGTCAGCCAGTAGTTAAAATGAAACACACACTCTCTGATAACTATAAACTAAATAATGTACATTATTTATTGTATTTAACTAGGAGCTCGTGGCTAAGTAATATCAGCCGCATGGGTCGATCCATCAGGTTAAGCTGCACTTGCCGGGGTTGGTCCGTGGATGGGTGACCATCTTTACATACCGAGACTCCTCCGTGCCTCGGAAAGCACGTTAAGCCGTTGGTCCCGGCTGTCATTCGTAGATCTTTGACAGTCGTTACGGGTCGTCAGAAGCCCGAAAGTCTGACAATCAGTCTTACCAAGGGGTATCGTATTACCCAGTAACTGGGTTGTGGAGGTCAGATAGGCAGTCGCTCCATGTAAAATACTGGTATTCAGCTGCATCCGGTTAGACTGGAAGCCGACCCCAATATAGTTGGGAAAAGGCTAGGCAGATGATGATTTATTGTATTTAACTAAACTATATCTATATCTACTTACTTACCTGTTATTTTGAGGTGTATCTTTTTTTTTAAATCGAATTGAGCTTAGAAGTATTTAAGATAAACTATGGCCTTCCACAAACCTTTGTTTAAGTAGCATTATTATCTCCTTCATATACCTATTACAAGAAAATAACGATACAAAACTAAACTCCACGAGATACAAGGGTCGTAGAAGTTAAAACTAAACACACTCGCTTCATTAAACTTTCTAAACTGCGCTTCACATAAATGGATATCAAAACCTGGATTATTTACAAATCCTGTCTAGAGATCTTAATCACAGCACAAGGAGCCATCCATAAATTACGGATTTCATGAACTAACCCCGTTAGTTAAGTAAGTCACCGACTGTACATAAAAATTCTTAAAATCTTTATTAATTATTGATTTTTAAGTAACGATTCTGAGTACGGAATTACTATATATTTATATATAAAGCACGCTTATATTTAATGATAAATGATTTTATTTCCGTAAGTAGATTTGTACAAAAACTTTTACACCTCAATCAAATTTTTTAAAACTAATTTATTTATTTATTTATTTGGTACACCAACAGCAATACATACAATGAATTAATAATAAAACAAGACAAAGTAAAAGTGCTGGTATGTATGCCTATTACAGGTATACGCAGCATTCACAATAAAGACAACGACGTAATTGTATAAGAAAACATAATATGAAAATACAGGAAAAAAAAATCAAATTAGAATACAAAATAAAGTAGATAGTTATTTGCAATAAACTTAATACAATGATAATTATGACAATAACTGTGTTATCAATCACTATTATCAAAAACTAATGAGGCCGGCGATTCCTATCTGACTACTCTGAGAAGAAAAATATCTTTTGTGAATTTAAATGTCTTTGGTACTGTACATAAGTTCTAATATAATAATATCTACATTTCTACTAATTTTATTAATTTATGAAGTCATCATCTGTCTAGTCTTTTCCCAACTGTGTTGGGGTCGGCTTCGGCTTCCAGTCTAACTGTGGCAGCGACGCGCGACGTGGCGGTGGTGGCGATGCGCGACGTGGCGGTGGCGGCGACGCGTGATGCGCGACGTGGCGGCGACGCGCTACGTAGCAGCGACGCGCGACTCGGCGATGGCGGCGATGTGCGACGCGCGATGTGGCGGCGATGCGCGACGTGGCGGTGGCGGCGACGCGTGATGCGCGACGTGGCGGCGACGCGCTACGTAGCAGCGACGCGCGACTCGGCGATGGCGGCGATGCGCGACGCGGCGGTGGAGGCGATGCGCGACGTGGCGGTGGCGGCGATGCGCGACGCGCGACGTGACGATGGCGGCGACGCGTGATGCGCGACGTGGCGGCGACGCGCTACGTAGCAGCGACGCGCGACTCAGCGATGGCGGCGATGCGCGACTTGGCGGTGGCGGCGATGTGCGACGCGCGACGTGGCGGCGATGCGCGACTTGGCGGTGGCGGCGATGTGCGACGCGCGACGTGGCGGCGATGCGCGACGCGCGACGTGACGATGGCGGCGACGCGTGATGCGCGACGTAGCGGCGACGCGCTACGTAGCAGCGACGCGCGACTCGGCGATGGCGGCGATGCGCGACTCGGCAATGGCGGCGATGCGCGACGCGGCGGTGGCGGCGATGTGCGACGCGCGACGTGGCGCCCGACCGCGGAAGATGGAACCGCGACTCCCCGCGCGCGAGTGAAATAATAAGCCACGCCCATCAAAGTACTAGATATTTTTAAGATAGAGCCTTCATTATATTGGAGTGTTCAATAATATTTTTGCAAAGCACAGTAGGAATTGTAGGTAGGTTCGATTAATTACAAGCCCTCCATAATTAGCAAAATAATCTTTGAGCTCCGACCAAGAAGAAAGCTTGGCCGCAACTGGTCGTGCGACCACACTTGCTTCTTGGTCGGAGCTTCTGCGGCCGAGACTGCGGCGAGCATCGTGGATGCTAAGTGCACCTTCTCCGTACTCCGAGGTACTAGTACTCCATAACATTACGACTACAGCCAGCCAACAACGCGTTTAAACATTCACATTCTGTTACGAACACGCTGTAATTTTGACAAGTTAACACTATAACGAAGAAGGGAGACTTGTTTAATAACCGACTTTTTATAAAGCACTGCCTCGTAGGTATAGTGGTCGCAAGTGCTACTGCTGAGCATGAGGTCCTGGGTTCTATTCCCGGGTCAGGCAAAGTGTTATTTGGGGTTTTCTATCTGGAATTTCTCAGTAGCAGCCCGGAGTCTGGATTTGTGCCCGGTTGATGGCAATAGGTCACCCCCTGTTACATGGTTTGATTTGGTTCGGTCAGCCCAAACTATCAGGGAATACAGGTGTGATGTTCTTCTAAAAAAGGATAAGCTTCTCAATTCGTCGGTATCTTCTTTCTTTTTTACCTATGTTCAGCTGTACTTCTTTACCACGCTGGCAGATTTTAATTATTGTTTTTTATTGGAAAGGTTACCGTGGTGGTAACAGAAGCATGTATGATGCTGGCGTGCCGTGCTGGTGAACCTGCGCTCTAACTGCAAGCAAGCCATGGTGTCCGAGGCAGTCGACATCGTCATCGCATTGGCAGCGAGGGGAGCCCTACAAGGTGCGCTCAAACGCAGACATGTAACCATCCAGCAAAGTGATTTTGACTATTTTCAAAAACGTTGTAATTTTTTTCTGAGATACGATATCCATAGATTAAATCTTTGAAATGACGCTTTGGAAACTCTCTCGTTGGGCAATACAGAGGATGTTTCGTATGCAAATGAACTTAAACTATTTATTAACTCAAACCATCCAGAATAATATATTCACAGCAATCCGAAACTTGCAGCATTAGATCGCACAAGCCCTGTTTGGCTGCGAGCCAGCACAACTTACTTGAACACCGTGTGAACAAGCCACTCGTGTATGTTTCGTGCACTGTTCAGTTGCACTAACTGCGTACAACTGAGGGAAAAGTGCATAATGAAAATTGTGCAACTATTTTTAACATACAAAAGCTTTGGATCCATCTGCTACTTAACAAAAATCTTAAATTCGGTGACAGACAACGCGCAGCCTAAACCGCTGGGTCTAGATTAGAAGCATAATATTTTGCGCAAGAGTTCCTTATATGTATAATGAAGGCTAAGGACGGTTTTTAAAAATGCATCACCTAAAGGGGCTAAATAGGAGATGAAAGTTCGTATGGTGGTTCATCATTTTTGCCGAATCCCATCTTGCACACGGGTTGATTTGGAAGAAACTGCTGACCAGCAATTTAGTGGTCACGGTTTAGTTGTTAGAATACCTCTTGTGTAATTCGAGACTGTTACGTATGTGTAAACAAAAACAACTGAATCATTACGAGTAGGTACCTTGGACACCCAACCAATAGGGGATACAGCCCAAGGTTTTCAGGAAGTCGATGGAACGATTCGTAATTCAAGCAAATCGATGCATTGATATATTATTATAACATAACATCATCATAACATCACGCCTTGTTTCCCCGAAGGGTTAGGCAGAGGAGTACCTATAGTACACCCACACTTCGCCTTTTTTTTCTTCTTTTATATTATTATATTGATTCTCATTTGTCGCATCGTCTTTGATTAGTGCCGCTTTTGTGTCGTGTCCCTAATGTTGGCACACTTAAGTATACTAGTATTTTATGTCCATTGGAAACGCGAACTAATACGGCAGAGTTTTAGGTTCAAAGCAAAGATTTATTCACAAACAATGCACCTGCCAGGGTTTCTCTCCACTATCCTTGCTCGACTGGTAGAGAATGCCTAAGGCATTAAGTCCGCCTTTGTGCCTTCATAGTGCCCAAAGTTTAATGCTTAAATACATTTAATTCATGTTTTTGCACTTTAATTTGATCTGATTTTTAACCCTACAAAAAATAATATACATACAATTTATCGTTTAAAACCACACACGACATGAGTAACAACAAGTCTTTTCAGAAATCGCTTTCCTGACTAAACAACACGAGATGAACACTTTACTTTGATGAGATTTCTGAGAGACGTTCATATTTTATAGCGAACAGATTGTATACGTAGCGTAGGGGGAAAACAAACTCATATAATTTTCTATAAACTCGAGATATGAGCAAAAACTAAATAATGTTTCAAGAAATTGTAAAATGCTACGAGTAAATTATCTGTATTAATGTCAATTTTTTGTTGGACAAGTAGAGAAGTATGGAAGATGAAGACATGCTGCGCCGGCGCCGACCCCAAATAAATTGGGATGAGGGCAAGAGAATGGTGATGATGATGCACTTTTTGACAGAGATTGTATGATATTGTGCAGCCGATTGTAGAAGAGTTGTCTAAGAAAAAGTTTGCTTGCAAGTGGATGCAGCAGTGTCGCAGTTCATATGTATCCATGTTTTAATTTAGATCAAATTAACCATTATGTAAGCGCTGTAGGAATTTGCGAAGTTTTTTATACTTCTTTAGAGTACGTACTGTGATGATCAGCCACGATACTTTAGGCTGATCACCACGTATATTGTATGTTGGGTCTCGACTTCGAGGTGTGTTGGGGGACGTATGCAAAATAAGAAACACGGCAGCACTATAATTCCTATGTATTTGCTTATATGAAAGCAAGTTACACTATTAGGGGCAAAGCTAGCACTTCACTGACTCCATATAAAACAATATGACTATACGTCATAATTTATACCTATTCTAAATTCCAAATAAAACCAGTGTTTGTCTTATCAGCCAATGTCACAATCCGAGGAGGATTCATGCGGAAGGTCGGCTCAACTAAAGCCTCTACAGTACCTTACCTACCTTGTTCTCATCCGTACGACGCAGGCTTTAGGTGCTGGCAGACAATCATCTGTATCGATCAGTCAGACGGTGAAACTGAAACGAACTCAATTTCCCATTCATTTATACATAATATTATAAATTAAACTCGCTTTTCATGTCTGTCTGTATGACTTCATTGTTCTTCTAAACTACGCAACGGATTTTGATGCGGTTTTCACTATCATGTAGACAATTTATTCTGGAAGGTTTATGTGTATAAAACATGAATATTAAACTTATTTATAATACAGAAATCTCGTTGTTTTTTCAAGTCGTAAAAACCGTGCGAATCAGGGCCAGGTCGCTAGTGTTAGATATAACCAAAGTTGGAGTCTCCTAGGAAATACTAACTCAGAATCAAATCAGACAATCTGAAACTTGTGCTAGATGTGGCAGCTGTTTAAATAATGATATTCACCTCGAATATATAGGTAGTTATACCTATTTAAAGAGAAAAGCATGCGCTTCGGGATCATCGTGTATCTTCGATGATGAGATCTAATATAGAGCTGGTACAACAATGGAAGTACTCGCCTATTTTGTATTACCATGTTTTAAAATTATAGATTAACAACTCTATCCAATTCCAAAAAAACTTTTCAAATCATTTAAGTGTCTTATGATGATCTGAAACCGGCGTTAGTAACCCGACAGACAAAATTATCTTATCATTTAGGGGATAATCATAAGATTGTATTATTCGCAGATGACACTTCCCTCATTTTTACAATCAAACGTCAGTTAGTCAACTTTGAACAAGTTAACGATGCACTCTCTAAAGTTGTCCATTGGTTTAATGTAAATAATCTTCTCCTAAACGAAGAAAAGGCTAAACTTATCAAATGTTCAACGCCAAATCTCAGGCAGTTATCAACCAAAGTTCAACTTAATAGAATAGACTTGGACCCTGTTGAGTCGACAGGTTTTCTTGGAATAACTATTGACGGTAAATCACAATGGAGCTCACAAATAGAATAATTGTCAGGGAGGCTTAGTTCGACAGCCTATGCAGTTAAAAAAATTCGACAGATAACTGATGTAGTTACAGCCAGAATTGTTTATTTTAGTTATTTTCATAGTCTTATGTCATAATTATGGGATTATTCACTGGGAAACTTGTGCGGACATTAATAATTTGCTTTACAGAAAAGAGCTGTTCGAGCCATTTACAACCTAGGTCCAAGAGATTCTCTTCGAGAAAAAAACAAGGAAATGGATATTCTAACTGTAGCCTCTCAATATATATTTTAAAATCTATAATATGCACACAAAAATATATCAAATTTTAAGAAAATGTCCAATATTCATAGTTTAAGGTTAAATACCAGGAATAAACACAATCTTGTTGTACATCGCACTCGCCTCCACAGAGTAGGCAACTCGTTCATGGCTCAATGTATACGCTTTTACAACAAACTTCCTATTGACATTCGAAACTTACCCATTAAACGATTTAAAAGCTGTATTAAAACCAAATTTGTAAAAAAGGGTACTATAAACTTTCTGATTATTTAGAAGACAAAACAGCTTGGGGTTGAGCTGCTCGCTCTGCTAAACCATGTGATAAAACCGTAAAACTTGACATTTGAATTATTATGCAAAATCATCATTATATAGGTACTGTTTTATATACATATTGACATTGTTGAATATTATATACAAAATGATATGAATATTTACTTTGAAAAGTATTATATTACTTTAATTATTTTAAATGTGAGCACTATGTGGGTCATCTATTTTTTTCTTTCTCAGTTAGTTTTAATGATGGTCTGGCATATTGAGTACTTTATGCGGCCTACCCAAACGTCCTTTCTTTTGCATTGTTCATCGAGTCGTTGAGCTCCTTAAGTCCTGAGTTGAGCAACACGATTACTGACAAATGCTTGCATTGACTGGACAGCTCTACTCTTTGTGTAGTTCTTTCCTTAAAATAGCATTTAATACACGGATCTATATAGCCCTCACATGATTTGACCAAGATTATGTCTGGACTTTACAGAGACTTTGAGCCCTGAGTTTGTTTCGCCATTTCATCTCAGGGGTAGTCAGGTAGGAAATGTCGACTCCATCTAGCTATAACTTTTTTTTTTTTAATATGACGTGTAAAAGTGATTCCGATATCCTATTTACAGAATAAACAATTTCCTTTCATTTCAAAACTTCATACAAACGTACAGTGATAGAAGCGTTGCCTCTGTATGGTGTTACTCTGTAATTCGGAAACACGAAGATTACCGAAGCGCATACTTCAAACGCAGAATGTATACAGTGTGAGTCTTTATAATGTGCACATATCGAAATGAGGGAATCTATGCTTAATTTTATCGACGGAAAAAATGTTAAAAAAAATCTAAATATTTATTTATATTTTTTATGGATTTTTAAAAAAAATTGTTTGCTTTTGTGACCCCAGTGTATACAAAACTGTGTAACTTTTAAACTAAACGATTTATCACGATGAAACAAACTCTATAATGTTTGGAAGTAATTAGGTGTCGTCATAAAATAAAAATTATGGAAAAAAAATAGCCACATTTAAAAATAAACATTTTTGTTTGGCAAAAATCTGATTTTTTTTCATTAATTTTTACAAAAATTGTAAAATTTCTCAATAACATGCCCCCATCACCTTCTTTTTTTATAACTTTAAGTTATTCTTCATTGTATTAGGAACCTAACGGTAATCATTGCATGTTTTTAACTCAACCCCAACATTTTTTATCAACTATCAAAGAAAGGCCCAACGCATAGCTATTGTTTAGCAGGTAGATAAACTTTCTTTTGAATGTGCGCAGGTCGGGGAGGTAGGGCCAGCCAAAGGAACTTGAATTATGACAGATGTCAGACTGGCAGTCGCTCCGAATTATTCGCCGCTGCTACATGTGTTTCGGTACTTTCGTTCGCTGGACTTTCATAACTTTCGTTCGCTGCTACATGATGCCGCGTTTAAGTGAATTTTCCCCGGCACACATCGCCGACATACATTTTTATTATGGAGTGGGACAAGGAAGTGCCAGAGCTGCGCGCGCGGCTTACATAGCTGCGTATCCTAACAGGCAACCAGTGCCATCTGCCCGAAACTTCCAGGAAGTTCACAGAAGGTTGTCGATCACTGGACTTGGATCAAGTAGAGATCGTCGCGAGCCACCTCAAGTAATTATTGATGCGGCTACTGAACAAGCAGTATTAAGTGATTTGTTTGCTGATCCATCCATAAGTACTAGACGACTGGCTCTTCGTCACGGAATATCCCAAAAATCAGTGTGGCGTATTTTAAAGAAAGAAGGATTGCATCCTTATCACTATCAAAGGGTGCAACATCTACATGAAGACGTAGACTGGCGTCCAAGGTGTGTGATGTCCACATGGATTCAAAGAAAAACCAGAGCAAACCCAAACTTTCCAAGAAAAATACTATGGATGGACGAAGCGACATTCACTAGAGACGGTATTACTAACTGTCGAAATTTACACAGATGGTGCCGCGCAGGTGAAAACCCGAAACTGAAACGGTCATCTACTTTCCAAGTAAGATTTTCGATAAATGTTTGGGCTGGTCTTATCGATAACATGTTGATTGGACCAGTCATATTGCCGAGAACGTTGACTGGTGAAAGATTTTTAAGTCTATTGAGAGATGATATGCCTCAGTTATTGGAAGATGTCCCACTGGCTGTGCGTCAAAGGATGTTTCTTCAGATGGACGGATGTCCTGCCCATTACGCTACAAATGTAAGAAGATTTTTAAACGAAAATTATCATGACAAATGGATCGGCCGGCAAGGACCTGTAGGGTGGCCTGCGCGTTCACCCGATTTGACGCCCCTTGATTATTTCCTATGGGGGACCATGAAGCAACGCGTCTACAGTACCCCCATCAACAGTGAGGCCGATTTGCGTGACCGCATAATAAACTGTGCGAATGATATTCGCAATGATCCCGAAATGATAAGGAGAGCGACGCACCAAATTCTAATTCGCGCGGCTTTGTGTTTACAACAACGAGGTGGACATTTTGAGAACCTGATGCATTAAATTTTGTATTTAATAATAAATGGGTTTCAATTGAACTCTTTTGCATTAATTATCATCCCAAACAAACCACCCTTATGAGAACAATACGATTCCGCGTTCGGAGTGCCATCTTTGAAACGACCCGCGCGCATTCACAACAAAGTTAACAAAAAAAAGTTTATCTACCTGCTAAACAATGTGCGTAGCTATGCGTTGAGCCTTTCTTTGACATTTGATAAAAAATGTTGGGGTTGAGTTAAAAACATGCAATTTTTACCGTTAGGTTCCTAATACAATGAAGAATAACTTAAAGTTATAAAAAAAGAAGGTGATGGGGGCATGTTATTGAGAAATTTTACAATTTTTGTAAAAATTAATGAAAAAAAATCAGATTTTTGCCAAAAAAAATGTTTATATTTGATTATGGCTATTTTTTTTCCATAATTTTTATTTTATGACGACACCTAATTACTTCCAAACATTATGGAGTTTGTTTCATCGTGATAAATCGTTTAGTTTAAAAGTTACACAGTTTTGTATACACTGGGGTCACAAAAGCAAACAATTTTTTTTAAAAATCCATAAAAAATATAAATAAATATTTAGATTTTTTTTAACATTTTTTCCGTCGATAAAATTAAGCATAGATTCCCTCATTTCGATATGTGCAGATTATAAAGACTCACACTGTATAGCTCTCGGCTGCAGTTGCGGCGAATCATTTCAGATTCAGGCGGCGATGGCATCCAATATGCTCAGGTGCAATAAATCGAGACTAGAGCGAGGTGCAGAGCCGATACTTGGTTCAAACTTTTTTTTAGGATTTCCTCAAACTGTGGTTCATTTATTTTCTCAATGTGATGCTGTACCTACCCCCTTCAAAAATAAGATCTGGAAAATTTCTCTGTTGTCAAAAATAATTCAGTGGTATTAGATTAGTACAAACTGCGCAGCTACTGAACTTTAACAGTGCCTAATGATAAGTGTCATCTCTGCTGTACCTTGTGTTATGTAGGTAGCATATCATGCTCGGCACACCTCATTTAACTAAAAGACTTACATTTAGGAGCCTATTGTTAGTGAAAACGGGTATTATGCTCCAACATTTGTGAGATTATTATAGATCTCGTGATTATTTTGTTAAAATCAAAATATTTTATTTCACATAAACCTACATGGTCACCTATGAAATGAAATTAAGCTCCTATTTGTCGTTTCCTGTGGAGAAGAGCCGGCAAGAAACTCCACGATTACTGTATTCAAAATAATTGGCTTATACGATATTTCCCAATTTGAGTGTTAATGGGAGGACAGTGTTGGCATGTCACCAAGTACCAGCACTTGGTGACATGCCTACACTGTCCTCCCAACAAATCGAAACATTTGCGAGTTTACAAGGCCTACAACGTTCTCACATTCACAAAATACAAAAAATCTTAATGTACCTACTTATATTTATATAGGTACAAATAATGCAAATTAAAAACATTTTTAAACCAAATGACATGACTGCCATTACTTTACAACACCGTAACAAATCTAAATGAGTATCATAATATAATCATCCGCAAAAGCCACTAATAAAGAGTTGTATTTAGAATTGTAGATAAATAAAGATTGTGTAGGTTGCTTCGAATAAGTAAATGTATGTATTTTCTTTCTTTTTTTTACGAACCTACGCTGTTCCACTCCTGGGTAAAAGCCCAGTCTCCACTCCTTCCCTCTCCCGCGAGCCCGCGCGCCTTCCTTCCCTCTCCCGCGAGCTTGCGCGCCCTCCTTCCAGTTTTGACAGAACCTATCCAGCTCGTCCCGCTATCTCCTGCGTGGTCTGCCGCGACCCCGTCTCACTGTCTCAGTTCTGTGCTATTTGGGCCCACAGTTTGTCCGGCATGCGGCAAACATGTCCTATCCTGTTCTTTTCTTTCTTTAGTTGCTTTAAAAAACCTCTCCATAAAAAGACCGCATGAGGGGCTTGTGGCTAAGTAATAACAGCCGTCCGAGCCAACAGGGTCCGTAGATAGGTGACCATATTTACATACCAAGACCCCTCCATGCCTCGGAAAGCACGTTAAGCCGTTGGTCTCGGCTGTCATTTGTGGATCTTTGACAGTCGTTACAGGTCGTCTGAAAGCCGAAAGTCTGACAACCAGTCTTAGGGTGCTTACATAAAGAAACAGGTTTTCGGTACAGACAAACCCGTGCGGGTCGGTACCGATCGGTCCAGGGTTAATAAGGTAGTCGGTACCGACAAGTTTAAACCTGTTTCTTTATAAGTAAGCACATAAGATAACATGGGAATATTATACCTGCACGGATCGGTATCGACCCGCACATACTCGCTTGTACCGGAAACCTTTCATTATGTAAGGGGAAATAATAATGGTTCCGAAAAACAAATTAATCTCCAGCGATCTGTGGCCGACTATTATTCTAATTAACCAGTGTTATAATGAATTACCGACAAAAAACCCAAAACATAAACGAAAAAAAATATCCAATTTAACAACAAATAAGAGCATGTTCAAATTACATTTTCTCCTAAAAAAAATGGATCTTCGAATAACAAAACTAAACTTCCGAATAGAATACTGAACCTCCGACAAAATTACTAAGTTACCGACAACAGAGGTGTATGTATAACCACTCAGAATAATATTTTCAGTATAATGTTACAGTTAAAATAGCACCACAGTCTATGAAATATGAAAGGTAATTTATGAATTAATAGTAGGCAAGTAAAAATAAAAATTACAAAGCATAGTTTTCAGTAGAACGTAATTTATGCTGGTAGAAAAGTATTATAGCAATAAACAGTCATGTTTATTTTTCGAAGATTTCAGTATCTCATTCGGTCGTTTCGTCATTTTTATTCGGACAAAAGTAGTCGGAAAGTTAGTATTTTAGGCAGTAGATTTAATATTTTGAGTAAGGACAATTCTTCTTTTTTTGTCGGAGCTTTTATTACTACCCTTATGTAAGCACCCTTACCAAGGGGTATCGTAAAACCCACTAAGTAACTGGGTTGTGGAAGTCAGATAGGCAGTCACTCCATGTAAAATACTGGTATTCGGCTGCATCCGGTTTGACTGGAAGCCGACGCCAACTTAGTGGGGAAAAGGCAGGCAGATGATGAAAAAGACCGCATCCGTTAAATAATTCTGTGTTGCACGTTTCCCCGACTAATCTGTGCGCAATGTATCGCAGACATATTGCCGACTGTGCACTCTGCAGCCGAGCGTGGCGAGCGTGTCGCCGAGTTCCGTGGCTCTAGCACGAACGCGCGGAGTGAACGTATCGTAAATTCAAATGATTTTAATATTAGAAATGCTCGTTTCGCACATAATATTTGCTTAGTTTTAATACTTTATTCATATGTCTATGGGTGATAATAATTGTGCTTGTTGAAAAAAATGTAATCAAAATGCTATACGCCGTGGCCACAAACTACACGCTCAAGCGACACGCGTCTTGTGACAGCGATGACGGAGAAAAAGAATGAAAGAAGTTGTTTAGAGCATGCCACAAGTCACCGCGACGCCTCTTGCGGAACGACGGACGGAAACAGATGCCCGCGCACGTGTCGCATCACTCTATAGAATAGTTGTGTTTTCGATTCTAAAATCGTTCGAATTTATGGTACGTTTACGTCGCGCGTTCGAGCTAGGGCTTCCGGTTAGTCTGCCGGAACGGGTCGGTACGGTACGTCCTGACAATTGATCTCGACGGTAAGATGTCTATCTGTTTTCAGCGAGGCTTGCTTTTTGCAGGTTCGTTTTTGCGCTGCTTTTGAAAGCAAAGGGAATGGAAATAAAGTTTGAGTTTGTTTTTTGCATTTGCTTTAGTGAACAGATGCAGAGAGCTGAGACGTGTGTGCTCGTCAGAACGCGGTTAGGTTGAAATTGAGTTTTAGGAAATGCTGGATAGGTTGGTTGTTTTGTATTTTATTTATAGGAAAAATAAACAAGAGTCTTACACGTGAACAAACGTCAGTTAAATGTATAAACCAACGACATTTTCCACACAATATTATTAAAAAAAGTTAGGTATAGAGGTATGAGGAACAGGGTGTAAAGTTCACTCATCCTCCATAGAAAAGGGAAGATCCTCCGACCAGACGGGTGTTGTGTCTGGTGGGCTACTGCCCGACGGTTGATGTCAGGATGTTCTGTAAATGCTAGTCGCGCGGTAAACTCTGATTGCGCGATGCTGGATTTTGCGTGACGTCAGTGTGACGCGTTCCAGTGTGGCGATGTAGATATGCCACCACAGTATAAAAACGAATGCGATGTACGTATTCTGGTACAAATTCGGCGAATTTACTACGAAATATTGGTAGTACCCGTGTTTATATGAGACATGGCTCCTCAAGCCATACGGACACTGTTATTTTTTTATTATAATGATGTACCTACAATTGCTGTTTTTCGAGGTCCAAAGGTAAACGCAACAGATAGTAAATAGTTTCTAGAATTTGGTTAAACTCGGTTCACTAGACCACGCCACCTACACACAGCGTACCACTAGACCACGCCACCTACACGCAGCGTACCACTAGACCACGCCACCTACACACAGCGTACCACTAGACCACGCCACCTACACACAGCGTACCACTAGACCACGCCACCTACACACAGCGTACCACTAAACACTACACGTAGTGTGTGGCTCATGCGGGTTCGACGTTAGACATACACAGACCCAGCCGGGGTTGCGGGATGTTCGAAAGAGTTACCGTGGCCCTGGCACAGGCAACAGAAGGAACACGGGTGGGTTTTAGTAAGTAAAAGTCTGACACGCCCTCCCGCTCCGCCCAGAGCGGGAGAAGTCATTTGATGATTTCCCATCCAAAAAAAAAAAAAAAAAAGACATACACAGATTACCCCGTCCCTCGAGGCTGTCAATAGGGGACGGAGTTGCGTGGCAGCACGGTTCGGGGAGATTGTCGTGGTAGGGTTATACTTCTCCCCGAACCGAACTCTCGCCGCGTTCCACAACTCACTGGCGGAGTTGATAGTCGTCATCGTCGGATTCCGTTCCCTCCCTGTGCTCGTCCTCGGGGACTTCAATGCCAAGAATGTGGCTTGGGGTTCCCGGCATACGGACACACGGGGCAGGATGGTGGAGGACTGGGCTCTGGAGACGGGCCTGGTCGTCCTAAACCGGGGTTCTGTCCCCACGTGTGTGCGGATGCGGGGTGAGTCAGTGGTGGACATTTCGTTCGCCAGCCCCGCTCTGTCACCGTGTGTCGTCGACTGGCGAGTCACGGAGAGGGTGGAGACCTACTCCAATCACCGGTACATCCAGTTTGACGTCTCCGCCCAGACCTCGAGCGCCGGTCCAACAGGTCCCGAGTGGTCCGCGGTGGGCGCTGAAGCAGCTGGACCGGGAGCTCCTCCTGAAAGCCTCGATCGTGCAGGCCTGGGTGTCACCACCGGACAGGCCTGCTGACATCAATGACGAGGCGGGATGGTTCCGGGAGGCCATATCCGAAGTATGCGACGTGGCAATGCCCCGGGTCCGGCCCGGACGCCCCCGGCGCCAGGTGTGCTGGTGGTCGCCGGAGTTAACGTCTCTGCGCGACGCGTGCGTTGCTGCGCGACGCCGGTACACCAGGCACCGCAGCCTCCGTATCCGCCCTCCGGATACGGAAGCCATTCAGGCGGAGCTGTACGAGGGGTACAGAGCGGCGAAGACGGCCCTCCGAGCGGAGATCCTGCGGGCCAAGGGCCTTGCCCGCGAGGAGTCGCTGGAGACTCTGAACAGAGACCCGTGGGGACGCCCTTATAAAATGGTGCGGAACAAACTTCGCCCATGGGCTCCCCCGCTGACGCAGAGTCTCCGGCCCCAGCTCGTGGAGGACGTGGTGAGCGCTCTGTTCCCTTCGCGAGGGGAACACACTCCCCCGCCCATGGTTCCGCCTCCTGCGGTGTCGGATGCGGACCACACAGCCGACGATGACGACGATGCTCCGGAGGTGCCCGAGGTAGAGCTGAGACTGGCGGTGCGCAGGCTGAATGCCAGGAATACCGCCACAGGACCCGACGGCTTACCTGGAAAAGACTGGGTCCTGGCCTTGGAGGCTCTCGGGCCACGACTAAGGGGGCTCCTAAGCGCATGCTTGGAGAGGAGCGGGTACCCGCTTCAATGGAAGACAGGGAAACTAGTCCTCATTAAGAAGCCGGGGCGCCCTGCGGACTCGCCGTCCGCTTACCGGCCCATCGTGCTGCTCGACGAGGTGGGCAAGCTCTTTAAAAGAGTCATTGCAGACTGCCTCGTCGGGCGGCTGGTGAGGGTGGGGCCGGATTTGGCGGAGAACCAGTTTGGTTTCCGCAAGGGACGCTTTACGGTGGACGCCATCATGCGCGTACGAGCCCTCACGACGGGGGATGCTGTGGCCCGGGGTGGGGTCGTCTTGGCGGTGTCTCTAGACATCGCCAATGCCTTCAACACCCTGCCCTGGAGTTGCATCAGGGAGGCACTCCGGTATCACCGAGTGCCGACCTACCTCTGTCGCGTGGTCGAGGCCTATCTGACGGACAGGGCCGTCATCTACCCCGGTCACCGGGGAGAGTGGAACCGGCGAGAGATGTCGTGCGGTGTCCCGCAGGGATCGGTTCTGGGACCGCATCTGTGGGACATCGGGTACGACTGGGTGCTGCGCGCCGACCTCCCTGGTGGCGTCAGCGTAGTTTGCTACGCTGACGACACGCTGGTCCTGGCGCAGGGGAGGTCGCACCAGGCGGCGGCCGAATTAGCGGCACGCGGGGTTGCGACAATCGTAGAGAGGATCCGGCAATTGGGACTCGAGGTGGCCTTGCACAAGTCTGAGGCCATGTGTTTTCATGGTCCTCGGAACGCGCCACCATCGGGTTCCCAAATAACGGTAGGAGGGGTTCTCATCGGTGTCGAGTCGACGATGAAGTACCTGGGACTCGTCCTCGACAGCCGGTGGAATTTCGTGGAGCATTTCCGACGTTTGGCTCCCAGACTGGAGCGGGCCGGGGCTGCCTTGAGGCGGCTCCTGCCCAATCTGGGGGGTCCAAACGCCTCCTGCCGGAGGCTCTACGCGGGGGTCGTGCGGTCCATGGCCCTTTACGGAGCTCCGGTGTGGGCGCGTTCCGTGAGGCGGCGACCGGTCCGTCGGTTGAACGCGTCCCAGAGGGTCATGGCCATCCGGTTAGCCCGGGGATACCGCACGGTCTCCGGGGAGGCGGCGAACCTCCTTGCCGGATTACCGCCATGGGATCTGGAGGCAAAAGTCCTCGCGCACATCTGGGAGTGGCGCGAAGAGGCAGGACGCCGGGGCGTAACTCCGTTGCCGCGAGAAATCGCGGCACGGCGGACAGAGCTCCGGCAGGATCTCATGGCGGCATGGAGAGTGCGATTGTCGCAACCCAGCGCTGGGCACGCCACAATTGCGGCGATAAGTCCCATCTTTGAGGAGTGGCTGGAGAGGCGCCACGGCGTCCTCACCTTCCGCCTGACGCAGGTCCTCACCGGACACGGGTGCTTCGGGAGGTACCTGTTCCGGATAAGGCGGGAGGAATCGCCCGGGTGTCACCACTGTGTGGATCGCCCGGAGGACACGGTGGAGCATACGATGGAGGTCTGCCCGGCTTGGGCGGAGCACCGCCGTGTCCTCGCGGAAGCGATCGGCGGCGGCGATCTCTCGCGTCCGGCCCTGGTCCAGGCCATGATACGGAGCGAGAGTACATGGGAAGCCATTACCTCCTTCTGCGAAGCAGTAATGCTCGCGAAGGAGGAGGCGGGACGCGTGAGGGAGAGGCAAGCTTTGTGCCCTCACGCCCCCAGTCGCCGCAGGAGACGCCCTGGGCGTCGGGAATTGGCAGCCGATTCCAAGCCTCCGTAGGCGCGGATTTGCGGACGGCGAGCAACGGCTAGCTCGCCGTCCGGTAAGGACCAGGCCCGAGACGACGACGCGTTGTGTTCCACGCGCGCCTCAAAGAGATGTCAGCACTATTGACGGGGTCCGCTAGGGCCGATGCCAGCTAGGGTTGCGGGATGTTTGAAAGAGTTACCGTGGCCCCGGCACAGGCTACAGAAGGAACACGGGTGGGTTTTAGTCAGTAAAAGTCTGACACGCCCTCCCGCTCCGCCCAGAGCGGGAGAAGTCATTTGATGATTTCCCATCCACAAAAAAAAAAAGACATACACAGATAAACCTGTACAGGGTCAAATTAAATTAGCTAGCAAAACTTTAAAGACGTGATGGTTATTGATCATCATGATATATCAAAAAAATATATAACTTGATGATTTTTTTTGAGGTCAACGATAGCATGTATTGGAGTTAAGTACTTGAAGTATGAGTTTAGAAAACTTATTTTTTTGTGCGATCTTCACAGACGTGATGGGAGCGATATTTTAACACAATAAACACGAAGTGTTTTTTGTTTTTATCATGTTATGATATGCATACATTGGATACCCCATCACGTCTGCGGTGTTTCGCTAACTAATTTAATTTGAGCTTGTAATAGGCAAAGTCCAAAAAACAAGAACAGCGCAAGCAGTTAGGTAGGTAGCCCTCTTGTTCACACCGTCACAACTCACAATCACACTTCCTCTCGTCAATAGCCCAACTGCCTTCAACATTTCGCCATTGACAAACAGTCTCTGTGCAATAATATAAACTATGATTGAGTTGATCCGAGACGCGCGACGAACAAATTTATTCATGACTTTAGAACTTGGCAGTGTTGCCAACTGCAGTGCAATACTGCGAGGTGATAACAGTAATTCAGTGAAATATACTAGCATTGTGATAATATACCTACCGAGCTAGTAAAATATAAAACTCAACAGAATAAAGCGAAACCAATCCTTCATGATTCAAAAGCCTGCTCAACACCTTTCATAAATATAAACAGAAGGCTTCACAGATATGCGGTACAGTTGCCCACTCTTCCCACCACCCTGGGCTAGTAATAAAATCTCTTAAGGCCCACTATCCTCCATAACACTAATGTCAAGGTGAATGAGAAATGCCATAAATTCATATTCCATTTGGCTAGCACAATACAATAGGGATACTCTCTATCGATAATTTGATTTATCGATATCGGATATATTAAAGTATTATCGTCGATAGCAAGGGACAATAAGGCTTTAAATCTGAACCCGTTGTGCGGATTTGTGAATCTACTAATATAATATAATATAATCATTATTCAATTAATATGTATTGTTGTTGTTGTCTGTTTGTTGACTGTTAAAGTGTTAAAACATAAAATAAAATGATTAGGTATCGTTAATTACGTTACGTCAATGAAAATACACTACTTATTGTCTTAAAACCAGCGTTTGTCGTATACCTAACCTTCCTACAACATGTTATTGAAATAACTCGAAACCTAAGACACAATAATTGTTTCAAATCGTTTTGTTTGACTGATTGCATTATAAAAAAATATATTAAGCTAATAAATAACTATAAATAAAAAGTAGTGTGGCCGATTCTACTCCCGATGTCAATAACCAACACGTGCCTACTTACCCGATACTGAAAGAGTGCTTTGTAAAGGCCTCATCAACTAAATGTCGCGTTTCTGCATTCGGTCCACGCAACCGAAGCGCATGGACAAAGTAAAAACTAAAAAATACACGCGAGCATTGATTGAAAAAGTCGGATAGCAGATAGTTTGAATAGATAGTATATTTGGATACTATTGGCTCGGAAGCGAGTGCAAAACTATTTATCGAGAAGTTTGCAGATTGCAATAGTGTGCAAACAATGTTGGATTACTTTCGTTTGGCGAGCTGGTCATGCATAGTTCCAATTCCAAACTATTTATAACTTTTTATTTATTTGTTTCAACTACTGTATTTTGTTTGTACATACAAACAAAATACAGTAGTCGTTAACATGACAATTAATACTGCATTATACTGCTAAAATATATATATATATATATTTACAGCATAATGCAATATTAAGTGCTATTTTAACAGTACAATGCAGTAAGGAGTGCTGCATGACATCTTTTTATGTTGTTGTTCCTTTGTTGTTGTTTATGTTATGAGTAATCATAAATGATACGTATTAGTAAAAAATAAATATGATTTTAAATTTTCAGCCTGTGTCGACATTCCTGCATATTGCATATTCTTCAAAATAAAGACGCTGCGAGACCGTCGCCACTCGCGTGATCTAATTTTTCTGTACAAAGTTGCAAACGGGTTTATAAAATGTAGTGATCTAGTCGAACGTATCCAATATTCAGTCCCTTCAAAACCTCCCAGATATCCCATCACTAGATTGTTTCATATCCCTTTCCGCAAATCCAACCTTGGTCTCAACGCTCCCTTGCTACGAATTTGTAGAAATTACAACAGTCTTTGTAAATCACCAGAAACCGATTTACACGGTGTATCACTAAACAAGTTTAGAAGATCAGTCTCTGAGGTACGGGAGTGCATAGATTCACCAATAAATAAATAAATATATTTATATATTTTTGTAAATACAATTTCAATGTTAGTAACACTACAAATCCATGTTTATAAACCTTCGTTATCATTCACACTCAAATGCTAACATTGATAACACAGTTATTGTCATAATTATCATTGTATTAAGTTTATTGCAAATAACTATCTACTTTATTTTGTATTCTAATTTGATTTTTTTTTCCTGTATTTTCATATTATGTTTTCTTATACAATTACGTCGTTGTCTTTATTGTGAATGCTGCGTATACCTGTAATAGGCATACATACCAGCACTTTTACTTTGTCTTGTTTTATTATTAATTCATTGTATGTATTGCTGTTGGTGTACCAAATAAATAAATAAATAAATAAATAAATATTGCATTTGAAGTAGTATTTATAAAAAATAACACAAATGTCCCAAAAACAATGCACTTTATTGTTAAGAACTAATTCGCGGGATTTATAGGTACTTATCACCTATCTATTATCTGTTTCTGCTGACAAGCCGCATTGCTGTGTTCCGGTGGAAGCATATAGGATGACTGGTAATTAGTGACCGATACTTAAGCACATGATTTTACACATGATAACAAGCAACTTTTACTATGGCACCAATCCTGAAATCGCGAAAAAAAAATCAGCTGGTCCCTACATTTTGACGAGTTATGCGAACATAAATGTAAGGAAGAGCTGATTTTTTTTTCGCGATTTCAGGATTGGTGCCATAGTAAAAGTTGCTTGTTTATCATATGTAAAATCATGTGTTTAAGTATCGGTCACTAATTACCAGTCACCCTATATATAGGGCTTTGCATAGCTTTACCTCTAGGATGGCAACGCTTCTGCGATGCTCCTGGTATCTATTGCAGATATGACCACCATCAGGTCACACGCTGTCCAAAAAAAATAAAAGGCATTCCAATTTTAAATATCGATAAATGTTGAAGAGTTGATCGTCACAACTCTAGCTGTCCACTCGTAAAGATGACCGCACACGGAGACGTTTTACGACACATTAAAATTAAAGTTTGCGCGAACAGCGAAACGTACTCATAGGTTTATATAGGTGCGTCATATTATAACTCATGTATTATGTACTATGTGATATGTATTATGTACTATGTGATATTATATCTCAAGTATTTTTATTCCTCCATTGCTCGTCTACACACACAGTCATGTCAGTTTTGGGGAGCTAGGCCTTTCCGAGTGTGTGAAAAATTATAAAAGATTTTTTTTTTTGGAATTGCGGTTCCTTTATTTAAGTTAAAACTTGTGCTCGTACTTGACGTACAGATGAGAATCTATAAAAAAAAACATAATACCTATGTATATCTCTTATCATTATAAAACTGTTTGTCTAATATAAATAAGATAGACAAACTAATTCTCCAGACTCAAGTTCGCAAGAACACATCGTCTAGAAGGCATATCATAATTATGTATAAGTCAATCAATCTGCCAAGTCTTCGAATTCAAATAGTTTAGTGTGGATCATAGGTTCATAAGATGATGTGTTAGTTACAGGTAAGTCTGCTATGTCCCGCCATTGAGGCATACGAAATTCATATTATAAGTACGGTACATAGATAAAATTGAATACATCAAATTGTCATGTCATATTATGATTAAATTAGTATAATATTTAAGTCAATTTACAAATTATTCATGTGACAAAATAGTATGATTCAGTGTATTGTCATTTATAAATTCTCTTATAGAGTAATAACATTTACTTTATTAATTCGTGTAGTTTTTTCAAAGGTAGGTATTTATATCGCTCATAGGTCTGAGAAAAGGTGGAAGACCATTAAAGATTCGTGGGCCCATACAAAAGATGCTTTCGTGCAAAAGCTTTGGTTTACTGGCTACTGTGCGCAGCTTGTCTTTGTGTCTTGCCCTAGTGCAGAATTAAAATAAGTTTGGATTTGATTTTATGAAGATTACAGTTTCATATTATATGTATACACTAGGGAGAGTTAATATTTTTAAATTTGTAAAATGTGGTCTGCATGAATCCACTTTGTGTATATTGCACATCGATTTAATACATCGTTTTTGAGCTCTAAAAGCACGCTCTTTTTCTACAGAGCCTTTTCCCAACTATGTTGGGGACGGCTTCCAATCTAACCGAATGCAGCTGAATACTGGTATTCAGCTGCATTGTAAAATACTGGTATTTTACATGGAGCGACTGCCTATCCTATCTGACCTCCACAACCCCGTAACTGGGTAATACGATACTCCTTGGTAAGACTGGTTGCCAGACTTTCGGGCTTCTGACGACCCATAATGACTGGCAAAGATTCACGAATGACAGCTGGGACCAACGGCTTAATGTGCTTTCCGAGGCACGGAGGAGGTACGTAAAGATGGTCACCCATCCACGGACTAACCCCGGCAAGTGTAGCTGAACCTGGTGGATCGACCCGTGCGGATGAGCCACGAGCTGTTCACAACAATAACAATAAAAATTATACACAACTGTAACACAATTACAGTCCTTCTTACCGGATTACAAACTGGGTCGTGTGCGGTCTGTAACGTGATTACGGCGGCTGTCCGCCCCGGACGGACGCTTGGACGGCGAGTAAAGGTCGCTGCAGACTGGAGGGCGTTAGGTCGCGGACGGGACGGAGACGGGACGTGGGGTGGTGAAAACACGGACTGGTGTTTAATAAATACGCTCCGCGACAGTGACGCGGAACTGAGGTGCTAGCGTGGAGAACGAGAAGAGATGCACTGGACTGCGCCCGGAGAGATTGCTGTGAATACGCAGCGGAATGACGGCCGGCACGAGGCGCGCACGCGGACGTGCTAAACATCGTCACCGACGCTATTTTTCCCGTCTCTTGGATGCGACGTCGCCCGCCGCCGTCACGTCCGTGTGCTCTTTCGTATACATTTCCTAAGAAACGTTTCCAAAAAGTGTCATCCCGTCCCGTCCGAGTTAAAACACGCAACGTATGCAGCGACCTTAACTTGATTAAGCAACGTAATATAATTTTCCGGTAAAAGCGCTGGTGAATACTGGTGATTGGTTATCGCATGTCCGAAAGCCTCCGATTTTTGGTTGGAGCCGGCAAAATGGTAATGGGTTCTCCGTAAAGTGTGGAAGGCGAGTGGTTTCATGATATATGTCACAGTTCACATGTGAGGTTTTTAATTGTATTTCAGCTGCCACGTGGCTCCATGTAATCAAGCTCATCATGCTGCCCCTTGTTTACTCCGGATTGAAAGTAAAAGCTATTATATTCTCGCAACATAATGTAAAGTCAGGAAAATTAATTCGTAAGCGAGTTGACTACTAACTTAAATCGTCCGTAGGTATATTCAGATCACAACTGTCATTACTGTCATAGGATGTCAATTTGCGTATTAATTAATTTCCCTGACTGTAGACTGCCTCGTTGGTCTAGTGGTCGCAAGCGCTACTGCTGAGGATGAGGTTCTGGGTTCAATTCCCAGCTCAGGCAAAGTGATATTGGGCTTTTCTATCTGGAATCTATCGGTAGCAGGCCGGAGTCTGGATTTGTGCCCCGTTGATGGCAATAGGCTCGCCCCCTATTACATGGGACTGAAACATAGCTGGCAAAATTTAGGTGTACTATAGGTACACCTCTGCCCAACCCTTCGAGGAAACAAGGCGTGATCACTGTACTTAGATTTTATTTAAACCTACCCATTCCCGGCCAGAAACAGTCGGAGGATCACCTTGTGGTATGTGGTTTTAGGGTAAAGAATTTTCACGCCCACCCCAGGGGGAACGGCATAATCAATATAAAGATTACCGCGAGTTTTTTTTTTTTACTGTTGTCTACAAAATGACCGCAACTTTATACTCAAGTTATTAGCACCGTGTAAAAGGACCTCTATTAATGCCCACAGCCCATAGACCGCCATAGTCTGTATGTAGGGTCATATTTTAATAGGCAATTCCGTTCGGTAATCGTCGCCATTACGCTCGGGTATCTTCGGCGGTAAGCAGGCGGGTCGAGAGTCGGACGCACTTGTTTTATAACGCGATCATATTGCACGTGTTAATGTCATTCGTGATTGGTAATATAAAAGCTAAGTATACTTTTTTGTGAGAATATCTTCATGGGTGGTCTGGGAGAATGGAGGGTTATGTCAGACACATACCAACTTAAACACCATGGGTGGTCTGGGAGAATGGAGGGTTATGTCAGACACATACCAACTTAAACACCATGGGTGGTCTGGGAGAATGGAGGGTTATGTCAGACACATACCAACTTAAACACCATGGTTCCTCTGGCTACATTGTGTCGGGAGGCTGTCTATCTTTTTCCCAACTATGCTGGGGTAGGCTTCCAATCTAACGGATTGCAGCTTTTTACATGGAATGACTGTCTATCTGACCTCCACAACCCAGTTACTGGGTAATACGATACGGTTTTGTATACTCGCATATTCTCAACAGGTACCTGCCCGATAAACCTGCGTATTTATTTAGTTTTCTATTCTTGCTTGGATAAATAATAATTAGTTTAATTGTAAGTTATAAAATGCGGTCACAAAATTGTGACTTCTTCTTCTTCTGGATATGAAGTCGACGCCTTTGAAAAAAAAAATACAGGAGTTCATTTTTTATCGAAGCTTCTTTTTTATCGCGGGTTATCAAAAGTGTTTCGAAACGATTATCTACTTAAATAGTGCATAGAAGACAAGGTATTGTTATCGACAGCTTTTTATTTAATTGGAAAAGGGTTCATGACATCTCGTCCACCACCCGACGGCGGACCAACCAGCAAACGAGCGTTTAGTAAAAGGCGCTTCACGAGTTGATCGAGCCCAGTCGGCGTGCAGTTCTCAACGTGTCCACAACTGTCTACAAGGCCTACAGTCTGCAAAAAGGGTAACAAGTGTCCACGTGTGCATATGTATGTTCTAACTATTTTGTAATTCCTAAATTAAAGGAAAATGATTAAATGTGGTTTGATATTCTTTATGTATTATATCTTGCCTTGACTGCCTCGTTGGTCTAGTGGTCGCAAGCGCTACTGCTGAGCATGAGGTCCTGGCTTCGATTCCCAGGTCGCGCAGTGTTATTGGGTTTGTCTATCTGAATTTCTCAGTAGCAGCCCGGAGTCTGGATTTGTGCCCGGTAGATGGCAATAGGCTCGCCCCCTATTACATGGGACTTAAAATTAATTGGCGAAATGTGGGTGTTACTATAGGTACACCTCTGCCGAACCCTTCGGGGAAACAAAGCGTGATGTTATGTTATTATATTTTGATAACATGTATATGTTTGTCCTCTCCGGTGTCCACCGACCTCCTAGAGGTCGGTAACAATAGTTTGATTGTGTCTCATATCATGACAGTTGAAGGTTTAAATTAAATGAATATTATATTAATCTGTGTTATTTCCCACAACCCTACGATAAGTGACATATGTGTTTATAGTCTGTGCATATCATATCACGAGCTAGTTGACTGGGTTACATTTTACAGCTTGTGTATAACAAGCAGTTTTACGACATAAATGCACTTGTGATGTAATAAAGTTCTCTCGACATCACCTTTCTAATAACGTCTTCTATTATATCATCAAACTAGCTTTTGCCCGCGGCTTCGCTCGCGTTAAGAAGTAGGTATAGTTTTTGCGGCTTTACTTTTGTTTAGCGTGTGTAAAAAATTAGGGCCTACAAAACTTCTTTGTACACAATATTCTTAGGTAACTAATCTGTCATTAGGCGCTAAAACTATTAAGCTACTGGGTGAACTTACTCGTGAGCAAGCAACATAAAACTGTCCATGAGAGAAGCAATGTTCTCTCAAGTCAATACCCGCAAAGAGAGTTCAAACTAATACATTTACATCCTCCATCATCCCTTATTTTATCCCCATGGGGGTGGAATTTATCAAAATCCTTTCTTAGGGGATGCCTACGTCATAACATCTACCTGCAGCCCGATCCGTCCAGTGGTTTGGGCTGTGCGTTGATAGATCACTATGTCAGTCAGTCAGTCACCTTTGAGTTATATATATTTAGATAGATTTCAACTGCAGACCGCCGATGATAAATGATAGTTATATATGTAAAATTTTATTGTACACGACATAAAACAATAAAAAACTTTTTTCCAAAAAAAAAAACAACCGACTTCCAAAAAAAGCACTACAAGGTGAAAAATAAAATTAATTTCGGAAGTCAGTGTCTTTGGATCTGTATTTTATTTTTTGCCATCGACTTCCACAATTAAAGTTATTTTTCACTTTGTAGTGTTTATTTGGAAGTCGGTTGTTTTTTTAAAAAAAAAGTTTTTTATGTTTCACTTTTTAGTGGGTCGGTTTGTAATTTATCTAGGTTAAAATAGCCTATGTCAACTGCTCATAACAAAAAAGTGAAAACAAAAAAAAAGCAAAAAAAACAAAAGCAATATTTTGTAAAATAAAAAAGTTTGCTATTCCCGATGCAGGAACGTTAATGGTTGAGGAGTTCTCCTGGTACCTCACCACCAGTTCCACTTCACCATATGCATTGTGACGAGCATAAATTGCTTAGCAACCATATTAAATTAATCTTAACTAATTAACTGAGAAGCTCCTTCTTTTTTTTAAGTCGTTTAAAAAGGTCATTACACGCCATGATACACCCACACATCATACACACATCACTAATCACACCACACACACACCCATCATGATAATATCTATATCTATTATTTAAATAGGATGGTTTAAACAAAAACTGGGAGTACCATATGTGTTGCTTTAAATCGGCCTTCATGATTCCCATTCATAAAAAATTAATCGGTCAACACTTGGCTCACACTTTTGTCGGTAGTTCAAGCTCATGAGTGAAACTGAAGAAAGTCTCGGTCAAAATGTTAAACGGAAGACGATGCAATGCAAGTAAATATAACATAGTAGTCAAACCTACTTATAAAATGTAAGCCATGTACTAACTAATATTATAATACCGGAGACGGTCTAAGAGTAGATACCACTATCGATACGCTGAAGAACATAAAATATGAAATCAATCATCCTACTATTATTAGAAACGAATACTTTAATAAACCATCTCTTTTTATCGTAACTGTTCAGAAATACTTCAGAAAAGCTTCCACGAAACAACTATAAGGTTTATAATATTCCTTTTATCAGGGAAAACTCCTTAATTTACGTCTGAATGAAGAGCAGGATCCCCTTCGAGGGTCCGGAGGGTTCTGAAGAGGATTATGTAAAGACGACGGAGATTTGGCACAAGCCTTCCTTATTTGTCAAAAATAATGTCAAGAGAGTTTTTAGGGAGACACTGAATTGGTTGGGGATTTGCGTTTCGATTTCGGATGTTTCCCTAGGACCTAGGACCTAGGATCGTGTAAGCATTTCGAGGATGGGTCTACCATTGCGACAACTTCGGAGAAAACAAATGCTATATTTTTCACTACTAAAGTTGGTAATTCTTAATTAATATTTTAGTGCACTAAGCGATATTTCACAATTTAATTTAGTAATACTGACAAATAAACAAAACAGCGAAATCCACAATAGGTACCACGATAGTCTTAAGGATTAAATCCAGCAAAAAAATGTTTTTAAAAGGCAGCCTCATCCCGAGGGGCCAAGCAGTCATAATCATTTTGCAAGGTAGGTGTGATGTGCAGGGCAATGGTGCAAACTCAACTCAACACTTCACTTTTAGTCTCGGTAACTGACCAGCTGTAGAGTGTACATACGGTAACTGACCAGCTGTAGAGTGTACATACGGTAACTGACCAGCTGTAGAGTGTACATTTTTTAAAATTTTTTAATTTTTTTTTTTTAAATCTTCTTTATTTAAGGGATTTTTGTACACAATTGCGACGATGTCAATCCCATCGTACTTTTACAAATATGAGCTTACTTCCTAAATTAATTTATCTTATAGTAAATTTAATCTAATCTCCTATCTAGTAAAAAGGTGTATAATATTTTTGCTGCTTCAGAGGTAGGCTTAGCTAAAATACTATGGAACACTCCAACATCCATTACCGACAACTTCATCGCGTTGATAACTGCGTTTCTCTTATGAGTATATCGGCCACATTCCACCAACACATGCTGTGCATCCTCTATCTTGCCACACACCTCACAGTTTGGAGAGTCAGATTTTCGCAATGATGTTGTAAATACTCGTACGTTTGCGTTAAATGCATTCAGTGATTTGAGGTGCAAGTGAGCCCTATGTTGGCAAACAAACTACCTAAAATTAACCATCATAATACCCTCCGTATGGTGGCGAGTTCACCTGGATGCGGTACCAACAAAGTGTCACAGTGTTATCTCTCGTTTCCGCGTGATCGGGCGCCGCCCGCGCGGAAGTACTCGTTCTGCTCACCTCGCCTCCCGCACACAATGTCGTGAATGTATTGACGGGAACCTTAAAATGGGGTGTGATTCGATGAGTAAGTAGATGGGCTCATCAATTTGGTTGATAAAATTACCATTTAGTGTGACGCTGTGAAATTGCGAACATTATTTTAATTATTTAGGTAGTACGTGTATTGTATAAGTCGAGCCCGACGTAGTTGGGAGAAGGCTAGGCAGATGATGATGTCCGTGTGTGTGTGCACACGTGATGTCCGGGTGTGTGCACACATGATGTCCGGGTGTGTGCACACATGATGTCCGTGTGGACAATGAAATAATTATTTTTTCCAAATTAAAATATAAATAATTATAATATAAATTTTTTATCAAGATTTGATAAAAATTGATTAGCATGTGAATATTAGCCATTCCACTATTAAATTGAACTCAAAAACAAAATATGGAGAATTAAACACGTCACGCTGCTACCAGTATAAGAGCGCATTGAAAAAATCTGTGCGATACAGAAGCGGATCAGTATCGGCATTTCCTGCCGATTCCTACAGTTCTACACCATATACCGTGGCACTAAGTGCAAACTGCGATTCTCGAAGCTCAGTTGGAGATCCAGACATAATTTAAAGCAACGCCAACTGACTTTTTGACGCGACGCCGACGCTGTCTCACGGCAACGGTTGCCGGGGCTGCGCCAAAATGACATACGGCGGCGCGGCGCCCCAGGCCGCCAGCGCGACTGCGCAGCTGTCATCGTGCTTCAGTTGGCTTTTGACAGATTTCTTTATTACGTCATTTTTGTTATTTTTGTGTTGTTTTGCTAAAAATCGTGTAAGTAGTCTTTTTTATTATTAATGCTGAACAATGACGACAGTAGTAACGCCGTACGAAGCGCCAGTCAACCTGCCACATCGTTGGATGTCCTAGTAAGATGCCCTCATTGCCCCCAAGCACGCTTTTTTAAAGGTGAACGTGGCTTGAAGGTACATTGGGGTAAGAAACACAAGCTCCACAATGTGCCTTCATCCTGCCCGACAATACCCACTTCCCTTACACCTATTTCACCCGCTCAACCCTTTTGGAAAACACTTGCAAAATTAAAAACTTCAACCCCAGTTTTAAAGAGAGTTCCTCGTGGCGCGAGACCATCCGTGGCTTCAAGTTTAGCGCGTTGTGTTCGCCTCGCCGCCCGAGAGAACTCTCAAAGTGCTTGGGAGCAACTACTCACCTTCCCGTTTAGAATTCTACATGTGCAAAAAAATTTGGCAAATAAAAAATCTTTAACAGCACAAATCAAGGATAATTGTAACATTTCGGCCCAAAGTTTCGACTCTAAATTAACAGCGCACCTCCCCCAAAGAGGCTTATTGCACCATGTGGAATCTAAACTAGGTGAAGGTGATATCAGTGGTGCAGCTAGGATCATCTTTAGCAGCGATGTGGTTGCGCCGTACTCTCCAGAGACACTTACAGCCCTGGAGAGCAAACATCCCGCCCCGGCAGATGACCTCTCCTTCCCTGTCCCTCCCGATCCGGAATCCAACACACTTGAAATTACAGCTCAACAAGTGTGTGCGGCCGTGTGCTCCTTTCGAAGTGGCTCCGCCGGCGGTCTCGACGGCCTGACACCTCAACATTTGAAGGACCTAATGTGTTCAGGCGCCGGGGAAGCTGGTGAGTCTCTTCTGAAGGAGCTGACGGCCCTCATCAATCTCATGCTCTCCGGCAATGTGAACGAATCCGTCATTGATATCTTGTATGGGGCAAGTCTGTGTGCCCTGCGCAAGAAGGATGGCGGCATTCGTCCCATTGCCGTAGGGTCCACTTACCGTCGTACCGCAGCCAAAATTTGCTGTGCTTTCTACAGCGAAACACTGGCCAGCAAATTCCAGCCCCTACAGCTGGGCTTCGGGTCGAAAGGGGGCTGTGAGGCTGCGGTACATGCATTATCGACTTACCTCAACAGCGGTAAAGGTGAGGTCATCCTTAAGGTTGACATTAAAAATGCCTTCAATTCCGTAAACAGGGACACCTTGTTGACAGAAGTCCAAAAAGAAATACCCAAAATTTACAGTTTCCTATATCAATGTTACAGGCACCCCTCTAAATTACTTTATAAAGACAACCTTTTGAAATCAGCCGTTGGATGTCAACAGGGTGACCCTCTTGGGCCTGTCATTTTTAGTTTGGCAATAAATCCAATTATTCGACAACTAAATTCTGAATTCAACGTATGGTATTTGGATGACGGAACCCTAGGAGGTAATGTAGACACAGTCTTAAAAGATTTAGCTTTTATAAAAGAAAAATTTAGTTCCATCGGCCTAGACCTTAACCTTTCAAAATGTGAAATTCATCTTCCCCAAACCACTGACAGACAGACTACCATAGCAAAATTTAATACAATAGCACCAAATATCAAAATTACGGAAAGAAACTCTCTTCACCTCCTAGGGTCCCCAATTTTTGACGAATCCTTTCCAACGTTTGTTGAGGAAAAAATTCAAAATTTTCATGACGTCTCGGAAAGACTATTCAAAATTAACATCCATTCGGCCTTCACACTAATTCGATACTGCTGCTTTGGACCAAAATTTACGTATAGCCTTCGCTCCTCCCATCTATGGAAGCATCCACAACTTTTAGAAAAAGTAGACCAAATTATTAGAAACACACTAACTTCTATTCTAAATGTGGCCCTGGACGACCGAGCGTGGCAGCAAGCTACACTTCCCATTCGCCTGGGTGGTCTCGGCGTCCGCAAAATTTCAAGTATAAGTTTACCGGCCTTCCTCTCTTCGGTCCACGGTACCGACAAATTAACCAGGAAAATTTTATCTTCCTCACTGGTCGATTTTGAGGTACCGTGTTTGACCGATGCGTTGAACGCGTGGAAGATGGCTTGTCCCAATACGGATTTACCTGACAACCCAGCCTCCCAGAAACGGTGGGACGTGCCGCTCTGCAGTATTATACGGAATACCCTAGTAAATACGTCATTTAATACTGCTGAGCGTGCCCGTCTGCTGGCTGTGGGAGAATGGGAGTCAGGCTTGTGGCTTCAAGCGCTTCCGTCATCCACCATAGGCACTATGATGGATGACTCTTCGTTTCGGCTTGCTACGTGTCTCCGCTTAGGCGCACCTTGTGTTGCTCCGCATCGGTGTCACTGCGGTGAAGCTGTCGACAACCTCGGACACCATGGCCTGTCCTGCTGCAGGAGTGCAGGCCGCATAGCACGACACGCCAGCATTAACGATATTATTCGTCGAGCTCTTGTCACCGCCGGCGTACCAGCGATATTAGAACCAAGCGGCTTGGTACGTGACGATGGGAAGAGACCAGACGGCATGACGTTGTTGCCTTGGAAGGTGGGTAGACCTCTGGTGTGGGACGCAACCTGTGTCGACACCCTTGCGCCATCTCATGTTCCAAGCACGGCGAGCTGTGCTGGCGCCGCTGCTGCGGCTGCTGAGACCCTTAAGCGGCGCAAATACTGTAACCTTATCGGTAACTACAGTTTTGAGCCGTTTGGGGTCGAAACGCTCGGGTCATGGGGCCCGAGTGCGCGTCTCCTTTTTAAGGAAATTTCTCGCCGACTGGTCGACACTTCACGTGACCAGAGGGCTGGCTCGTTCTTTGGCCAAAGAATTAGCATTGCCATTCAACGTGGCAATGCTGCCAGTCTTCTGGGCACGTTTCCAGATGACAGCGATGCGGACGAGTACTTCGACGCCTAAGTTTCCTTTTGTTTTGTATATTTATTTGTATAGTTAGTTAGTTCGTTAGTTAGTAGAAAAAGATATTTTAAGTTTTTTTTAACATATAATTATTATAATAACTTCCTAAAATTAAAATGTCCTCAATGTGTTTCTATTGTTGTAAGAATAAGTTTTATTTTTGAAATGAAAAAACAATACTTAGTTTTATATAGGCATTGCCATCAAGAAGATTAGTCTTAAACTTCTATCTTCTATAGGTACATACTTATGTATATAATTACTAGTCCTGACTAATTCCTCACCGCAGAGCTGAGCACCGCTGCGGATACCAACTTAATGTTTTGGCAGTTGATGCCTTTTATGTTTTTAGCATCCACTGAGGAAGGATTTTTGGAAATTCAATCATTAGGAGGGTGTAAAGAGGGATTTTTTTTTGTATGAAAAATCTTATTTCTTGAGTTAATAAACTTGAAAATTGACACGAATAGGTACTTAAATAAGTAAATTATGAAGTTTGTAATTTTTTGTTCTTCTAAACTTGCCCCTTAAGGGTGATTGGGGGTGTCAAAGTTTGTGTGGAAGAATTTTAACGCGCGGTCTGATAATTCAAAACTCGGTATTTATACTTTAGACCAAAAATAAAGAATAAAGTGTATCAGGGTTTTGAAAATCTACCCTTAACGGGGTACTAGTAGAGTACAAAATGCACGCAGACAAAGTCGCGCGGGATGTGCTGGTATATTTAGATAGACATGAAAATGCAGCAGTAGGTAAGTAGGTCCCTACTGAACTTAATAAAAGTCTCCCATAATATCTGACACATGCATATTCCCTTAATTAATTCAGATCTAATTAACACAGCGCAGTTGAAGCGTATGCAACCTGTAGAGGTATTAGCGGGGTAGTCAGTAGCGCAGGCACGTACCAACTAGAGTAGCTACAGTAAGTCGGTTAACACATGGGCGGGTCACTTGCACAATACGCTTTGTAAATGTATAGGGTACGTGTTTATTTAAAGATGTTTTCATTATTAAAATAAACCCCTAGACTAGACTAAATGGTTTATGGTAGGTTTATTTCTAAATAAAAGATAAATATGTCGCAGCTTGCCTATTAGTTAACAGCCTTTTTACTAAACGGCGGCGTTCAACTAGCGGCCTGAATGATATTCAGGGTGCACACGGTCACACGAGAAATATTGGATGTAAATTTAAATGGGTAATAACAGAGATCGGATATTCGGAAGCATATTTACCTAAAGTAATTGTTGGCTAATATGGAATGCACTTTTGTATCGATCGTAAAAATTTCGCGATTCTGGAATTGATAAAGGAGATGTCCGCTTTTTGTATGGACGTTGGTTTTTTATTCCGAGAAAAATCTAACCAGCATCAAACTACACCTAAATAAATGCGACAAAAATATGAAACTTAAAACTACTGAAATAATATTTTTAAACCCCTCCATTTAAGAGAAAAATTATTATTATTTAATGTTAGTACATATATTTTATTTGCTGATGGCAACCCAAATAAAACCCCACATTTTGACAATATGTCTTATTTGACTTGGCCTCTTCACAACGGATTCTTCTACTTTGCACTTGATTAGGATACCGGTAGTTTAAGAACCTATAACCCTGACGACTGCTTTTTCATAACGGTTATTTGATCCTGTTGAAACCAATTCCATCCCGTTTTCCTCTAATCCTGCTAAGAAACCCTTGTGGACAATGCTTAAACATGAACTTCTTGATAACCGGGGGGTCTCACTAAAATATTGCAACTTGCACAATGAACATTCGAAATAGCCATAATCATATAGTGTGCATTTTTTTTTTTTTTTTTTTGATGGGATATTATCAACGGGAGGGCGTGCCAGACTTTTACTGACTAAAAC
Source organism: Fissipunctia ypsillon (assembly GCA_947568875.1). NCBI lineage: Eukaryota > Metazoa > Arthropoda > Insecta > Lepidoptera > Noctuidae > Fissipunctia > Fissipunctia ypsillon. Next base: position 23,805,597 of record OX387654.1, read on the forward strand.
CAACCCGTGTTCCTTCAGTTGCCTGTGCCGGGGCCACGGTAACTCTTTCGAACATCCCGCAACCCCGGCTGATATACAGTGTGCTTTCAGTTTGGATTATGCTACACATTTTTGACTTAAAATAATCCATAATTAGATTTAACGTTTTGTTTTCATTGATAAACTCATAAATCAAATATTAATTAACAATAATGACAGTATCATATGTCAATTTTGACCAGTTTACTATTTTTTTGGGGTGTTTTCACTTTATTATCCTAGATAATTAGAAAGGTTTATTGGTTTTAGGAGTAAATTCACACTAAAATAAAAAACGATTTCTCTCAAAATTGGAGGTCTACCTATAAAAATGTATGATATTGTTAGAATCACTAGTTTTGGGATGTATATCCAAATATATTTAACTTATCCTGGTTAGAATGATTGAATAATAAAAAACCATTTTCGGACATGTCCTTTAGTACTTTTTGACTACAGAATCGACACGCACTACCCTTCCTATTACACCCTATATACACATATATTTGCCATGGGGGGTTAAAAATTAATTTCAAGCATAAGAATAGTTATGTGATCCCGGTGTCTCGGTATTTTTTAAATAAATAATACCACATGTTTAAGAACTCGTTTCCATACCATGTATCCGATTAGTTGTGCATTCCCGGATTTTCTGGAATCCCGGGATTTATATTAAGAAAAAAATAATTAACAAGCGGCTTCCATAATTTCTTAGTAAAAATTTACTTTAGGTAAATATGCATCCGATTATGCGATCTCTAGTAATAATTTAAACAACTTGTTGTAAATAATTTAATACTACTACTATTTTTATTTTCTCAAATCTTAAATACATTATACAATTACTAACTAACAAACTAACTATACAAATAAATATACAAAACAAAAGGAAACTTAGGCGTCGAAGTACTCGTCCGCGTCGCTGTCATCCGGAAACGTGCCCAGAAGACTGGCAGCATTGCCACGTTGAATGGCAATGCTAATTCTTTGGCCAAAGAACGAGCCAGCCCTCTGGTCACGTGGAGTGTCGACCAATCGGCGAGAAATTTCCTTAAAAAGGTGACGCGCACTCGGGCCCCATGACCCGAGCGTGTCGACCCCAAACGGCTCAAACTGTAGTTACCGATAAGGTTACAGTATTTGCGCCGCTTTAGGGTCTCAGCAGCCGCAGCAGCGGCGCCAGCACAGCACGCCGTGCTTGGAACATGAGATGGCGCAAGGGTGTCGACACAGGTTGCGTCCCACACCGAGGTCTACCCACCTTCCAAGGCAACAACGTCAAGCCGTCTGGTCTCTTCCCATCGTCACGTCTTTTATTTATTTACTACATTTTTACAAAACATAACATCACGCCTTGTTTCCCCCAAAGGGTTAGGCAGAGGTGTACCTATTATAGGTACACCTCTGCCGCGATCAGCACATCTAAACCACGTTCATGAGCTGTCAGTGTCAATATTGTTGGGAAATAATGATTGTATATTTATTTGTATAGTTAATCATAGATTATAATATATATTGATTTTGAGATTTGTTTATATTCCTGTTATTAATAAATAAAGACGAACAACACTTGTATTTAATAAACCAAAATAAATAAATAAAAATGTAGAAAGCTGTCTAAATTGTGACTGTGTAAACTGTGTGTGTAAGTGTAGTAAATGTGTAAACTGGCGAAATGTGGGTGTACTATTATAGTACCTACACCCACACTCGTAGCTCATGAACGTGGTTTAGATGTCCTGATCGTGTTCAGTTTCATTGGTGAAATCTGCCCTTAGGCGTCGAAGTACTCGTCCGCATCGCTGTCATCCGTAAACGTGCCCAGAAGACTGGCAGCATTGCCACGTTGTTATTAAAACATTAGGAAAGTTATTAAGATCAGTTGAAAAAAATAACGGGCAGTCATTTTATCATTCAGTCGTTGGAAAATTAGTGTGACAATAAAATATGAACAGTAATAAAAAGAAAATTGGTCTGTTATTCATCCTATAATGTCAGTACAGAAAATACTAAAGTAGTGTAATAAATGAATGGCCAGTAAAATGTTGGAATGGGCAGTTACATAAATAGTTCGGCGGATCATAAGTTAGATTGGAACTGTGACTAATCACGCACGAGCCGAATTGGTCGCATGAACTAAGTCAGGCCACCCCGACCAAATGGAACCGCGCGCGAGCCGAGTGAGCGAAGCGAGCGGTGTGCGGCAGCGGCCGGCGAGCGCTACTTCTAAGTTAGTTTTCTCACCGACTAATTCCGATTTGTTAACTGTCCTCACGTAACTGCCTGTTAAGCCATTTTATTCTGCTAAACGTTTATTTAATTGTCCATTTGAATATTTGTTATGACTCATTTTTATTTAAACTGCTCAGTTTTTACTATCGGAGTTTTTTTATAAACATTTATTTTGTAATTTTTAATTTACCAAAACTACGTAACTGCCGCTTTGAATCAGTGCTAATTTAAATGTCTGGGCAAGAAGTGCCCATTAATAATAATAATCCACCGCCATATCTCTATGTTGACGTCGTAGTGGGGCTCGAGCCCTTCGAACTCTAGGCCTTTGCCGGTAGAGTTTACATTGCCGGAGTGGGTCTAGTATAAGGAGCTATACCCAGGGAGATACAGATACCCGCAGGGCAGCATGTGGCGAGTTGTTGGGCAGTAGCGACCTCACGGACCCTATCTCCCGGGAGAAGTCTTGTCCCTCATCTCTGGCTTGCCTTTATTGGCCGGCTGGAGTGAACACTTGACGAGGAACAGAGATTCCACCTCATTCTTGCCTTTATTGGCCGGCTTGAATGGAGATTCGCAAGAGCAAACGTACTCGTAGGAAGGAAGTATTCCAGTAAGTGCTGGTAGGGAACTTGACCATCTTCCGGGCTCTGGGATTGTCCTGATAGTCGTGAAATACCTCTCCACTCCTCATGAGCACCTCAAAACATGTTGCCCCCTTGTCACTACGACACTATGTGCTAGCGACAGTTTTTGGGAGCCCATTATTGAGTGTGCAAGTCACCCCCTACCATTATATCCGTGTATTACATAACACTGATCAGGCAAGGGACATAGTCTTTCCATAGTTCTTGGTAACCAATCCACTATAGCCACCCAAACCCATAGACCAATATGTTTCGTTTCCATGTCCTACAATAGTCCTGCACCAACCGGGGGGTTGTCCTTGGGTGCATTTGCATAGTGCATATAGGGACAATCGTTGGTTGGTGCCTACTCATAATTTAAAATTGTCTAAGCGGCCGTTGGTTTCGGCCCCTCGTACGCCTTCCAAATGTCCGGGACCCCAGGGTCCCGAGGTATGTGAACAGATAAAAATAATAATATAATAATATCATTTATTTCAGGCGATACAGGCCCATAGAAAAATACCTTAACCTAAACCACCACCACCCAACCGCTACCATCACCACCAAACCTAACCATTGTCGCCCATTGTGTCACGCTATGTAAAATTTCTACATTTAAATCTGTAATTTTTATGATGTACATAATAAAGAGTATTCTATCTATCTATCTCATAAGTCATTAGCCTAGCTGTTTGATTGAATGGCTGAATATCATTCAGGCCGCTAGTTGAACGCCGCCGTTTAGTGAAAGGGCTAGGTAATTAAGCTAGTTGGCTGCGACAGATACATAAACTCGCGTTTGACCACTATCTCACCTGATTGTGCGATGGTAATCGATGATGTGCTCGACGATGGAGCGCGCTTCCCTTCCTCGTAGCCCTAGTAGGTAAGCTATCCCTCGAGACTTGAAGGCTCAATTTCCATTGCCACGGAATGAAATGGAAGATCATTTTTCTAACGAAATAGTGTAAAGCGTAATGAACTGTGAACTGTGTGTAAAGCACACAAAAGTACCCGATCCAATCACTAAATATCGTTGCAGTGTCCTGAAACATTTTTCGTAAGTGGTAATGGTAGATCCATTAGGGAAATTACAATTTCCCAATAACACCTCTACCCCATTCATCTCAATGTCACTGCGGTAGATAAATACCTACCAACTTCTTAGTCGGCTGATGATAATTGTGTACAGGAACAAGCAATTACGTCTGTACGTAAATATTTACTGAACGGAACGGTTCAGTCGTTAACACGCTATGTTTGAGCGAAGTCTCGGTGATAGCGGGTAGCGGGGCGATGGTTGACATTATATATGTACGTAGAGGATACAAAAGGAGGGCAAGCTTGAAGGGTACAAGGTTCGTTTTCATAATTAACAATTGCGAAAGTAGCGTCTTGTAATAAACATTAACATTTAACGAATAAATAATTGTACCGTCCACAGATTGTCTTTCTTGGTCACCTACTAGGAACACGTGAGTAAAAATTTTGCCTGGTCAATTGAGTAACATCTTTCTTTGCGATAAATCAAAAGCATGCATGCAGTTAACTAATCGTGAGTATTACTTACGAGCACGAAAGAGACCTTAGTATTCTATTAGTCCCGCTACCAGCCCCACTTCCCGCTCCGCCACCCGCTGTTATCTAGACCTCTGCCTTCTAAGTGATCGCTGAAGTTAAAGGGATGATAATTTCGGTGGAATTATTGTTTATTTCTTTGGTGTAAATCGTTCGTAGTTGTATTTTTGGGGTTGTATCGGTAAATTATATTTTTGTTATGTTCTGAGTTTCAGGGCTGTCTTTGCTCAAAGTCACGAGAAAAATCATATTTCGTTTTTAGTTTTCAACCTTCAGTTGTTATAGGCTAACCGACGAAATATATATTTTCTTCGTGGGTTCAACGAACGTCTGTATCGACATCAGCGGTACAGTGACCGACTCAATCTGTACACGTCAGTATCATGCCACTGCTCTCTATTCCGTATCGACAGACTAGTTTCACGCGCCGGCACCACCAGGAGTTAGTACGTGTGTTGCTGTCTATACAGTAACGGATCATTGAATAAAATATATAACATAACATCACGCCTGTATTCCCCGAAGGGTAAGGCAAAGGCAGAGGTGTAGTATCTTATAGTATACCCACATTTCGCCAGTTATGTTTAAGCCCAATGTAATAGGAGGTGAACCATAGAAATATAAAAAAAACAGGAGAAGTGGCAAAGGGAATTGTTGGTGCTCGCGCGACATGGGCACAGAGCACATGTCCTAAGCAAATGGCCATCTCCACGAACTAGTGCGTTTTCGACCGAGGTCGTGACAAACTATAAGAATGCCGTGTTATTCAGTGGTTTCGTGTAAAAACCAAAGCAAAAAACAAAACTATGTAAATCATGGGATCACTTACCATATGAAAGTACAAGTATTTTATTATATTTGTCTTTAAAATCATGAAAAATAACAAATCGTAAAATATTTCTTGCTTTTACTATGTTATTTTTGTTTTCAAATATCACAGCGACTGTATTATTTTTGTAATAAATACATTGCTCCTTAACCACTATCTAAAGGGAAATGCCCATTTGAGGCCCGCAGTGGACATTAGCCTAGAGAAAAATTACTTTATGTATTAATGTGTCGCGCGCACGCGCGACTGCGTATCTATTGCTTTTACTGAACTGCATGTGTAGTAGTTGCCCTGTGGTGGGGCCCAACTGAAGACATAGGTTTCCCATATATTTTCGTCTACCGGGCATATCTCCTTGTTTATTATATCTATGAAGTGAACCTATTGCCACCCACCAGGCAGAAATCTAGACTCCGCTGCTACTGAGAAATTCTAGATGGAAAAACCCAATAACACTGCCCGACCCGGGAATCGAACCCAGAACCTCATACTCGGCAGTAGCGCATGCGACTACTGGGCCAAAGAGGCAGTCAAAATAAAATAAAAAATAATATACGTAAACTGTATGTATAGTTGTTGTCTGTCATTATAGGTGAAGACTTGTCGATGGCGTACAAGTCATACATTGTTTCACGTAAATTAAGCTAAAATAACACTACTTAACTTCGTAAGTACGCCTTGAAACAGGATGTTTTTTTTTTATAACAATGACTATTTTCATTGTTAAAAAAAATATACCGTTGCGCTTTGGACTGTTCTCTTAAGCCCAGTTTAGGTAATTGTTCTATTAATTGACTAGGTCCGGCTTTGTGTTATCGTTCTCAATAAACGGACACACCTGTGTTTACAAAAGTTTCCTATGGGTGCTTACATAAAGAAAACATAAGGAAACAGATTTCCGGTGCAGGCGAGCCTGTGCGGGTCGGTACCGATCGGTACGGCTTGGTCCAGGTAGTCGGCACCGACAAATATAAACCTGTTTATTCATTAGAGGAATATTATATCAGCACCAATCGGTACCGACCCGCACAGACTCGCCTGTATCGGAAATATTATACCTGCATCGACCCGTACGGGTTTGTCTGTACCGGAAACCTGTTTCTTTATGTAAGCACCCTATGTTAAGATATCCCACGAGTTCCGTCTCAGGAACATTCAGACAGACTGTAGGTATATGCGTATTGTAGCCGTCATTTGTTTACTGGTCCGAAAAAGAACATTGCCCGAAACGTTCTATGAATCAACACGTATGAAATCTGTTCGATGATAAGCGAAATAACCTAAAACAAAAAAATATTTTGGATAAGTATCTACCGAATCTCAGGTGTGTCCGTTATTTCAATTTAATTTAAAATATTAAAGAAAATAATCTGTATTTTCTTTAATTTCGAATGAAATACTAAGGCGACAGCCTCGTGTAACCACTATTTGACGAGATTGTTGGTTCTTTGGTTAACAATATTGCCAGAGCAAGTTCGTTTGGTAACAGAATGCGAATTTCTCGTAACACAAGGATATGTTTTCTGAGATTCAGTATCAAATAAGTTATTTGAAAAATAGAGGCTTATATAAGGCGTTTCTCACCAACCACAGGTTATCGCAAAAACACATAAGGCTTGATAAAATGTTTAGCGGCTATAAACACCACAATCTTGAAGTTCCAACATTTTATTATTGAAACTACATTAAGTGCAGAGTGCTACTATCTCAAGTAGTCAAACATCTGAAAACATAAATGTTGTATCTTACACGAGAGCGAATGTTGTATCTTACACGAGAGCGAATGTTGTATCTTACACGAGAGCGAATGTTGTATCTTACACGAGAGCGAATGTTGTATCTTACACGAGAGCGAATGTTGTATCTTACACGAGAGCGAATGTTGTATCTTACACGAGAGCGAATGTTGTATCTTACACGAGAGCGAATGTTGTATCTTACACGAGAGCGAATGTTGTATCTTACACGAGAGCGAATGTTGTATCTTACACGAGAGCGAATGTTGTATCTTACACGAGAGCGAATGTTGTATCTTACACGAGAGCGAATGTTGTATCTTACACGAGAGCGAATGTTGTATCTTACACGAGAGCGAATGTTGTATCTTACACGAGAGCGAATGTTGTATCTTACACGAGAGCGAATGTTGTATCTTACACGAGAGCGAATGTTGTATCTTACACGAGAGCGAATGTTGTATCTTACACGAGAGCGAATGTTGTATCTTACACGAGAGCGAATGTTGTATCTTACACGAGAGCGAATGTTGTATCTTACACGAGAGCGAATGTTGTATCTTACACGAGAGCGAATGTTGTATCTTACACGAGAGCGAATGTTGTATCTTACACGAGAGCGAATGTTGTATCTTACACGAGAGCGAATGTTGTATCTTACACGAGAGCGAATGTTGTATCTTACACGAGAGCGAATGTTGTATCTTACACGAGAGCGAATGTTGTATCTTACACGAGAGCGAATGTTGTATCTTACACGAGAGCGAATGTTGTATCTTACACGAGAGCGAATGTTGTATCTTACACGAGAGCGAATGTTGTATCTTACACGAGAGCGAATGTTGTATCTTACACGAGAGCGAATGTTGTATCTTACACGAGAGCGAATGTTGTATCTTACACGAGAGCGAATGTTGTATCTTACACGAGAGCGAATGTTGTATCTTACACGAGAGCGAATGTTGTATCTTACACGAGAGCGAATGTTGTATCTTACACGAGAGCGAATGTTGTATCTTACACGAGAGCGAATGTTGTATCTTACACGAGAGCGAATGTTGTATCTTACACGAGAGCGAATGTTGTATCTTACACGAGAGCGAATGTTGTATCTTACACGAGAGCGAATGTTGTATCTTACACGAGAGCGAATGTTGTATCTTACACGAGAGCGAATGTTGTATCTTACACGAGAGCGAATGTTGTATCTTACACGAGAGCGAATGTTGTATCTTACACGAGAGCGAATGTTGTATCTTACACGAGAGCGAATGTTGTATCTTACACGAGAGCGAATGTTGTATCTTACACGAGAGCGAATGTTGTATCTTACACGAGAGCGAATGTTGTATCTTACACGAGAGCGAATGTTGTATCTTACACGAGAGCGAATGTTGTATCTTACACGAGAGCGAATGTTGTATCTTACACGAGAGCGAATGTTGTATCTTACACGAGAGCGAATGTTGTATCTTACACGAGAGCGAATGTTGTATCTTACACGAGAGCGAATGTTGTATCTTACACGAGAGCGAATGTTGTATCTTACACGAGAGCGAATGTTGTATCTTACACGAGAGCGAATGTTGTATCTTACACGAGAGCGAATGTTGTATCTTACACGAGAGCGAATGTTGTATCTTACACGAGAGCGAATGTTGTATCTTACACGAGAGCGAATGTTGTATCTTACACGAGAGCGAATGTTGTATCTTACACGAGAGCGAATGTTGTATCTTACACGAGAGCGAATGTTGTATCTTACACGAGAGCGAATGTTGTATCTTACACGAGAGCGAATGTTGTATCTTACACGAGAGCGAATGTTGTATCTTACACGAGAGCGAATGTTGTATCTTACACGAGAGCGAATGTTGTATCTTACACGAGAGCGAATGTTGTGTCTTACACGAGAGCGAATGTTGTATCTTACACGAGAGCGAATGTTGTATCTTACACGAGAGCGAATGTTGTATCTTACACGAGAGCGAATGTTGTATCTTACACGAGAGCGAATGTTGTATCTTACACGAGAGCGAATGTTGTATCTTACACGAGAGCGAATGTTGTATCTTACACGAGAGCGAATCATTTTCACAATACAGCGCCAAAATATTTACAGATCTTGTCTGTTTTGTGGGTAAACAAAAAGTTAACGTATGATTTTGGTTTATTGCATGACCTTCGCGTTTTTGTATGTTATTATAAATAGCAAACAAGCCGCCTCCAACGTGATGTTAAGTGGTCTCCGCCACAGGACATCTGCAGTATCAGGAGCATCACAAACGCGTTGCCATCCCAGAGGTCAAGCTGAAACGTGTCATGTGCCTATAATTACACCGACACCCTTCAGACTGGAACACGGCACCGGTGTTTGGCGACAGAAACAGGTACCTTTACCTCCGTGCCACCGATGTTGTACCATCATATCATCATCACTCTCCTGTCCTCATCCTAATATATTTTGTGTCGGCGTAACTTATTTTTTTCTTCCATACTTCTCTGTTAGTCGTCATCTCGGTAGTCACCCTTCTCCCCCCCCCCCGTCTTTCACACAGTCCATCCATCGTTTCTTTGGCTTCCCCTACCTATAAAGCCATCTACATTCATACTCAAAACTTGTTGTACCTCCATTTAAGGTGGTAAAAACTTCCCCGGATCAGCTCCTTTACACAGAGCTTTACTGTACTATCTACTAAGTGTGTGGTCATATGGCACTGTGCTGTGAACTATCAATATCATCATCATCACCCACAGCCCGTTGTCACCCACTGCTGAGCATAGGCCTCTCTTTTCATCTGCCAATCCCGACGTTCCTGTGCCAACCTCATCCAGGTTCTACCCGCGATGGTAACAATTTCGTCTGCCCATCACACCGCCGGACGACCGACGCTTCCTCTTCCAGTCCTTGGACGCCATTCAGTCACTGCCTTACTCTACCTGTCATCACTGCGCCTTGCCAGATGTCCTGCCCACCTCCATTTGAGTTCCATAACTCGTTTTCCTATATAGAAAAATTTCGTACGTCTTCGGATCTCGGCGTTTGGAATTCGGTCTATAAGTCTTATGCCGAGCATGGAACGCTCCATGGCTCTCTGTGCAACTCTCACCCTGTACACAGCCTCTTGCGTGAGCGTCCACGTCTCAGCACCGTACGTCATGATGAGCGATATAGGATGGCTATATCACTATTTGCCGATGTATCGGTTGATTGCATCATACACCGCTGGGATTAGAGGAAGCAATGTTATGCTGTGACCGTTTGTCGACTCTAATATTGATGATGTAGTAGTCCGAGTGGTGTTAGCAGGAAACGTCATGGCAACTGCCAGTTATGGATCTGCACACCGACCAGCACCCTAATTGCGTAACACACTTTTAATCACAATCCGTGGGTTTTTAAGGATATTCCTAATCCATTGCTTCATAGGTTTGAAAAATTCGTCTGCTCAACAACGTAAATAACGCAATGAACGTGGCTGAACTGCCAAAATGAAAGGGATTGCGATAAATTTTCACTTTATGTGTGGTAAGCAATTACCCCGCTGGTACATGAAAAAATGTCGCCGTCACGGACCGGGGGTAGAGAGCGGCGGTGGAGGGGGGGATGAATAGCGTCATAGAGCGGCAGTGGAGAGGGGGGATGGAGAGCGTCATGCCGTTTGCCGTCACATACGAGTCAGTCTTACCTCCAAGGTGCACCATTGATGTTTCACATCTTTATGAGGAAACCTAGAAAATAGCCTTAATTAAATCATAAAACTTGTTGTCATAATCCCTTAACCGCCTTACGCACAGCGAAAGAGATGGCGGAGATACAGATCTGTAGCATCTTTTCCGCTGCGTATAACAGCCTAATATTCCTAACAATACACTAATTAATCATATAGGTAGGTATGGGTAAGGGTATAATTGCTCCTTATTACATGGGACTTAAACATAACATAACATGGCGAAATTTAGGTGTACTTTAGGCATCTCTGCCTAACTATTCAGTTTGATTAGTATGCATGTATAATTATGCTGACAAATAAGTCATTCTATAACTTCAGCAGATGCATTAGCATTTTCCATAAATAATTTTTTCATGCTGAGTTTAACTACTATACTAGGTAAAGATTACACACACATGAACCTGAAGGCAATAGTTAGCAGAATATAAAACTGAGTTATCAATTCCCGAAGTAGTTATTATGGGAGCAATAGAAAGTATATTGCTTGCTGGTAAAAACACCATATTTTTATGGTGATAAACTTTATGGCGGAATAAAAAAGGGTTTACAGTTTTATGTGCAAACGTTTCATGGCTCCAAGATATTTATTTTTAAATTATATTCTATACTCGTTTTTATAACTCCGTTGTTTTATCGATTTCCTTGAATGTGAAGGCTGAGATTTTAAGTAAGTACCTATGTTTTTTTATTTGTACTTAAATGATGGAATGGAGTTGGCAGATGGAAGAGGTTATATTATACGATAGATAATTCTACGAAAAATATATACTTATCTCATAAAAATGTAAGGTATGTACTTCATACTACTACTACTTGAAAGCAAAGTGATATATTGTACGACTGGGCGGACGTTAAAAAAGAAAATACAAAATTGGACGTTGGCATTGATTCAAAGTGACTTCTTAAAATATACCGCTCAAATTGGGTTTAGATAACAAAAACAAAAGACACGATATTTGAGAAAGACACAGACACTGGGTTTACGAACTCGACGGTGTGAGTTACAGCTTGCGTGTCGACTTACGTCTCCCACGACACGACTGTTTCCACTCCCGATGACGTTTCCAATCACTTAAAATATTCCCTAAAGTTCTAGACAAAAAATATCCGTGAAACGAAAATGTCGTATAAAGTAAAATGGGCCAGTAAATAAAGTCGGCACCATAAAGTCAGCTGTAAATGATGTAACAATGGTGCCATCAGAGCGGTAATCAAGCGACGCGGTTTCCATTGCCGGGTGTGGCCGCAACTAAAGTTATTGATGTCTGTGTTGCCTGGCGATGTTTAACGCGTTGTCGTGGTCTTTCACACTGATTGTGTGGTGCGCTATATTCACTCCTGCGAGTTGGTTTTTGAGGATTAACAATTTTTCTATTACTCATTTTCTATGGTTTTGCCTGCGTTTAAAATCTAGACACATACGTCACAATACAACAGTTATGACAAGCTAGGTTTAGTCACAGTGTCCCAGTTGGGCGTCAACAGAATTTTGCTTTGTCAGATCCTCGGCATAGGTCCTACGTTTTTGTACGCAATTGACTTTTCACTGCTTTACTGTCGCTATTATGAGTACATTTCTCTAAAACTTTGGGCAAGACCGAAAGGCCTTTTGTTAAATATAATATTTCTAATAGCTTAACGCAATTTATCAATTAACTTATAAAACTGGCCCCGTATATTAACGAACTTATAAAAATAATGTATACAGAAGGCTCTATATTTATTCGAACCTTTTTAATAAGCCAATGAACCGATACGAATCATAATAGGCTTAGGCGACTCGAGCCAATAGGCCGCTCATTGTAAAAATACTCTGCCGTTAATAACAGGTAAATTATTATGTGGAAAAACATTATCAAATATCCGAAATGTACAAAGGTCCTAATTTGAGATTTGAAAAACGTGTGTAACTTAGGTAAATGAAATGAAATTAATTTATTTGCCAGAATATAGGTACTTACATAATAAAATGGTAAAATAATTTTAGTCTCACTATATTCGACTTATCAGTCGTGCAAATATTTCTAGTACATGCAGAATTTTAGTATCTTGAAATTACATACTGAAATAGTAGTAAGTATTGAAATGGAAAATGATGTAATATTAGATTGGAATTTTGAGGATTCTGTTTTTGGTACTTACTTCAACACATCTTTGTACAGTGAACCGTATAACTCTTGCACTCCGAAAATCGCGTTTACTGCTGTGACATAAAGGTGCTGTCAATGTCAAATTGCTACCACTGATGTGCGGTTGACTGTACCAAGCACCAATGTGATTTTTTAAGTTTCAAAATAAATGGTATGTCCATTTATTTTGAAACTAAATCGAAGCCAGGAAAATATCTAAGTCATCATCTGCCTAGCCAACTATGTTGGGGTCGGCTTCCAGTCTAACCGGACGCAACTGAATACCAGTATTTTACATGGAGCGACTGCCTATCTGACCTCCACAACCCAGTAACTGGGTAATACGATACCCCTTGGTAAGACTGGTTGTCAGACTTTCGGGCTTCTGACGACCCGTAACGACTGTCAAAGATCCACGAATGACAGCTGAGACCAACAGCTTTACGTGCTTTCCGAGGCACGGAGGAGTCTCGGTATGTAAAGATAGTCACCCATCCACGAACCAACCCCGGCAAGCGTAGCTTAACCTGATGGATCGACCCGTGCGGCTGTTATTAGTTAGCCACGAGCTCCTCGAGAGACAAGAAAATATCTAAGTAAATACTACTAATTATCTCCTTATTATTTTTGTTTCTACGCAACGGGACTTATTAGACTTACGAGACTGATAACAAATATTGGTTCTGGGGCAACGATAATTAGGCAACTTGTTCCATGAGTTAACACGGCCAATGCGTCTTATGTACTTAATTAAATATAATATTGTACGAACATACATTGTAGCTGAAGCTGCTAGGTGGTACAATACTACCACTCATTATTATAGTGTGGCAACACTGGTGCCACTTCCAATGCACAGTCGCAATGGCCGACATAGGCTGAGGCCTCATTAGTGCGTTGCGTTGCGTCGTCGGAACGGATCGACACATTGTATGCATACCTGCGTTGCGACAACGCACGATGACACAACTCAACGCCTGGGACTTGTAGATATAGTCGAGCGTCGTAGTCGGCGTCCGTGCGTCTTTATAACGCCTGGGAGTTGTAGATATAGTCGAGCGTCTAGTCGGCGTCCGTGCGTCTTTATAACGCCTGGGAGTTGTAGATATAGTCGAGCGTCTAGTCGGTGTCCGTGCGGCTTTATAACGCCTGGGAGTTGTAGATATAGTCGAGCGTCTAGTCGGTGTCCGTGCGGCTTTATAACGCCTGGGACTTGTAGATATAGTCGAGCGTCTAGTCGGCGTCCGTGCGTCTTTATAACGCCTGGGAGTTGTAGATATAGTCGAGCGTCTAGTCGGCGTCCGTGCGTCTTTATAACGCCTGGGAGTTGTAGATATAGTCGAGCGTCTAGTCGGCGTCCGTGCGTCTTTATAACGCCTGGGACTTGTAGATATAGTCGAGCGTCTAGTCGGCGTCCGTGCGTCTTTATAACGCCTGGGACTTGTAGATATAGTCGAGCGTCTAGTCGGCGTCCGTGCGGCTTTATAACGCCTGGGACTTGTAGATATAGTCGAACGTCGTATGCGGCGTCCGTGCGGCTTTATAACGCCTGGGACTTGTAGATATAGTCGAGCGTCTAGTCGGCGTCCGTGCGTCTTTATAACGCCTGGGAGTTGTAGATATAGTCGAGCGTCTAGTCGGCGTCCGTGCGTCTTTATAACGCCTGGGAGTTGTAGATATAGTCGAGCGTCTAGTCGGCGTCCGTGCGTCTTTATAACGCCTGGGACTTGTAGATATAGTCGAGCGTCTAGTCGGTGTCCGTGCGGCTTTATAACGCCTGGGACTTGTAGATATAGTCGAGCGTCTAGTCGGCGTCCGTGCGTCTTTATAACGCCTGGGACTTGTAGATATAGTCGAACGTCGTATGCGGCGTCCGTGCGTCTTTATAACGCCTGGGACTTGTAGATATAGTCGAGCGTCTAGTCGGCGTCCGTGCGTCTTTATAACGCCTGGGACTTGTAGATATAGTCGAGCGTCTAGTCGGCGTCCGTGCGGCTTTATAACGCCTGGGACTTGTAGATATAGTCGAGCGTCTAGTCGGCGTCCGTGCGTCTTTATAACGCCTGGGAGTTGTAGATATAGTCGAGCGTCTAGTCGGCGTCCGTGCGTCTTTATAACGCCTGGGACTTGTAGATATAGTCGAGCGTCTAGTCGGCGTCCGTGCGGCTTTATAACGCCTGGGACTTGTAGATATAGTCGAGCGTCTAGTCGGCGTCCGTGCGGCTTTATAACGCCTGGGAGTTGTAGATATAGTCGAGCGTCTAGTCGGCGTCCGTGCGTCTTTATAACGCCTGGGACTTGTAGATATAGTCGAGCGTCTAGTCGGCGTCCGTGCGGCTTTATAACGCCTGGGACTTGTAGATATAGTCGAGCGTCTAGTCGGCGTCCGTGCGTCTTTATAACGCCTGGGAGTTGTAGATATAGTCGAGCGTCTAGTCGGCGTCCGTGCGTCTTTATAACGCCTGGGACTTGTAGATATAGTCGAGCGTCTAGTCGGCGTCCGTGCGGCTTTATAACGCCTGGGACTTGTAGATATAGTCGAGCGTCTAGTCGGCGTCCGTGCGGCTTTATAACGCCTGGGAGTTGTAGATATAGTCGAGCGTCTAGTCGGCGTCCGTGCGTCTTTATAACGCCTGGGACTTGTAGATATAGTCGAGCGTCTAGTCGGCGTCCGTGCGTCTTTATAACGCCTGGGAGTTGTAGATATAGTCGAGCGTCTAGTCGGCGTCCGTGCGTCTTTATAACGCCTGGGAGTTGTAGATATAGTCGAGCGTCTAGTCGGCGTCCGTGCGTCTTTATAACGCCTGGGACTTGTAGATATAGTCGAGCGTCTAGTCGGCGTCCGTGCGTCTTTATAACGCCTGGGACTTGTAGATATAGTCGAGCGTCTAGTCGGCGTCCGTGCGGCTTTATAACGCCTGGGACTTGTAGATATAGTCGAACGTCGTATGCGGCGTCCGTGCGTCTTTATAACGCCTGGGACTTGTAGATATAGTCGAGCGTCTAGTCGGCGTCCGTGCGTCTTTATAACGCCTGGGACTTGTAGATATAGTCGAGCGTCTAGTCGGCGTCCGTGCGTCTTTATAACGCCTGGGACTTGTAGATATAGTCGAGCGTCTAGTCGGCGTCCGTGCGGCTTTATAACGCCTGGGACTTGTAGATATAGTCGAGCGTCTAGTCGGCGTCCGTGCGTCTTTATAACGCCTGGGACTTGTAGATATAGTCGAGCGTCTAGTCGGTGTCCGTGCGGCTTTATAACGCCTGGGACTTGTAGATATAGTCGAGCGTCTAGTCGGCGTCCGTGCGTCTTTATAACGCCTGGGACTTGTAGATATAGTCGAACGTCGTATGCGGCGTCCGTGCGTCTTTATAACGCCTGGGACTTGTAGATATAGTCGAGCGTCTAGTCGGCGTCCGTGCGTCTTTATAACGCCTGGGACTTGTAGATATAGTCGAGCGTCTAGTCGGCGTCCGTGCGGCTTTATAACGCCTGGGACTTGTAGATATAGTCGAGCGTCTAGTCGGCGTCCGTGCGTCTTTATAACGCCTGGGAGTTGTAGATATAGTCGAGCGTCTAGTCGGCGTCCGTGCGTCTTTATAACGCCTGGGACTTGTAGATATAGTCGAGCGTCTAGTCGGCGTCCGTGCGGCTTTATAACGCCTGGGACTTGTAGATATAGTCGAGCGTCTAGTCGGCGTCCGTGCGTCTTTATAACGCCTGGGACTTGTAGATATAGTCGAGCGTCTAGTCGGTGTCCGTGCGGCTTTATAACGCCTGGGACTTGTAGATATAGTCGAGCGTCTAGTCGGCGTCCGTGCGTCTTTATAACGCCTGGGACTTGTAGATATAGTCGAACGTCGTATGCGGCGTCCGTGCGTCTTTATAACGCCTGGGACTTGTAGATATAGTCGAGCGTCTAGTCGGCGTCCGTGCGTCTTTATAACGCCTGGGACTTGTAGATATAGTCGAGCGTCTAGTCGGCGTCCGTGCGTCTTTATAACGCCTGGGACTTGTAGATATAGTCGAGCGTCTAGTCGGCGTCCGTGCGTCTTTATAACGCCTGGGAGTTGTAGATATAGTCGAGCGTCTAGTCGGCGTCCGTGCGTCTTTATAACGCCTGGGACTTGTAGATATAGTCGAGCGTCTAGTCGGCGTCCGTGCGTCTTTATAACGCCTGGGACTTGTAGATATAGTCGAGCGTCTAGTCGACGTCCGTGCGTCTTTATAACGCCTGGGACTTGTAGATATAGTCGAACGTCGTATGCGGCGTCCGTGCGGCTTTATAACGCCTGGGACTTGTAGATATAGTCGAGCGTCTAGTCGGCGTCCGTGCGTCTTTATAACGCCTGGGACTTGTAGATATAGTCGAACGTCGTATGCGGCGTCCGTGCGTCTTTATAACGCCTGGGACTTGTAGATATAGTCGAGCGTCTAGTCGGCGTCCGTGCGGCTTTATAACGCCTGGGACTTGTAGATATAGTCGAGCGTCTAGTCGGCGTCCGTGCGTCTTTATAACGCCTGGGACTTGTAGATATAGTCGAACGTCGTATGCGGCGTCCGTGCGTCTTTATAACGCCTGGGACTTGTAGATATAGTCGAGCGTCTAGTCGGCGTCCGTGCGTCTTTATAACGCCTGGGACTTGTAGATATAGTCGAACGTCGTATGCGGCGTCCGTGCGTCTTTATAACGCCTGGGACTTGTAGATATAGTCGAGCGTCTAGTCGGCGTCCGTGCGTCTTTATAACGCCTGGGACTTGTAGATATAGTCGAGCGTCTAGTCGGCGTCCGTGCGTCTTTATAACGCCTGGGACTTGTAGATATAGTCGAGCGTCTAGTCGGCGTCCGTGCGTCTTTATAACGCCTGGGACTTGTAGACATAGTCGAGCGTCTAGTCGGCGTCCGTGCGTCTTTATAACGCCTGGGACTTGTAGATATAGTCGAGCGTCTAGTCGGCGTCCGTGCGGCTTTATAACGCCTGGGACTTGTAGATATAGTCGAGCGTCTAGTCGGTGTCCGTGCGGCTTTATAACGCCTGGGACTTGTAGATATAGTCGAACGTCGTATGCGGCGTCCGTGCGTCTTTATAACGCCTGGGACTTGTAGATATAGTCGAGCGTCTAGTCGGCGTCCGTGCGGCTTTATAACGCCTGGGACTTGTAGATATAGTCGAGCGTCTAGTCGGCGTCCGTGCGGCTTTATAACGCCTGGGACTTGTAGATATAGTCGAGCGTCTAGTCGGTGTCCGTGCGGCTTTATAACGCCTGGGACTTGTAGATATAGTCGAACGTCGTATGCGGCGTCCGTGCGGCGTCCGTGCGGCTTTATAACGCCTGGGACTTGTAGATATAGTCGAACGTCGTATGCGGCGTCCGTGCGTCTTTATAACGCCTGGAACTTGTAGATATAGTCGAGCGTCTAGTCGGCGTCCGTGCGTCTTTATAACGCCTGGGAGTTGTAGATATAGTCGAGCGTCTAGTCGGCGTCCGTGCGGCTTTATAACGCCTGGGACTTGTAGATATAGTCGAACGTCGTATGCGGCGTCCGTGCGTCTTTATAACGCCTGGGACTTGTAGATATAGTCGAGCGTCTAGTCGGTGTCCGTGCGGCTTTATAACGCCTGGGACTTGTAGATATAGTCGAGCGTCTAGTCGGCGTCCGTGCGTCTTTATAACGCCTGGGAGTTGTAGATATAGTCGAGCGTCTAGTCGGCGTCCGTGCGGCTTTATAACGCCTGGGACTTGTAGATATAGTCGAACGTCGTATGCGGCGTCCGTGCGTCTTTATAACGCCTGGGACTTGTAGATATAGTCGAGCGTCTAGTCGGTGTCCGTGCGGCTTTATAACGCCTGGGACTTGTAGATATAGTCGAGCGTCTAGTCGGCGTCCGTGCGTCTTTATAACGCCTGGGAGTTGTAGATATAGTCGAGCGTCTAGTCGGCGTCCGTGCGGCTTTATAACGCCTGGGACTTGTAGATATAGTCGAACGTCGTATGCGGCGTCCGTGCGTCTTTATAACGCCTGGGACTTGTAGATATAGTCGAGCGTCTAGTCGGTGTCCGTGCGGCTTTATAACGCCTGGGACTTGTAGATATAGTCGAGCGTCTAGTCGGCGTCCGTGCGTCTTTATAACGCCTGGGAGTTGTAGATATAGTCGAGCGTCTAGTCGGCGTCCGTGCGGCTTTATAACGCCTGGGACTTGTAGATATAGTCGAACGTCGTATGCGGCGTCCGTGCGTCTTTATAACGCCTGGGACTTGTAGATATAGTCGAGCGTCTAGTCGGCGTCCGTGCGTCTTTATAACGCCTGGGAGTTGTAGATATAGTCGAGCGTCTAGTCGGCGTCCGTGCGTCTTTATAACGCCTGGGACTTGTAGATATAGTCGAGCGTCTAGTCGGCGTCCGTGCGTCTTTATAACGCCTGGGACTTGTAGATATAGTCGAGCGTCTAGTCGGCGTCCGTGCGGCTTTATAACGCCTGGGACTTGTAGATATAGTCGAGCGTCTAGTCGGCGTCCGTGCGTCTTTATAACGCCTGGGACTTGTAGATATAGTCGAGCGTCTAGTCGGCGTCCGTGCGTCTTTATAACGCCTGGGACTTGTAGATATAGTCGAACGTCGTATGCGGCGTCCGTGCGTCTTTATAACGCCTGGGACTTGTAGATATAGTCGAGCGTCTAGTCGGTGTCCGTGCGGCTTTATAACGCCTGGGACTTGTAGATATAGTCGAACGTCGTATGCGGCGTCCGTGCAGCGTCCGTGCGGCTTTATAACGCCTGGAACTTGTAGATATAGTCGAGCGTCTAGTCGGCGTCCGTGCGTCTTTATAACGCCTGGGAGTTGTAGATATAGTCGAGCGTCTAGTCGGCGTCCGTGCGGCTTTATAACGCCTGGGACTTGTAGATATAGTCGAGCGTCTAGTCGGCGTCCGTGCGGCTTTATAACGCCTGGGACTTGTAGATATAGTCGAGCGTCTAGTCGGCGTCCGTGCGTCTTTATAACGCCTGGGACTTGTAGATATAGTCGAGCGTCTAGTCGGCGTCCGTGCGTCTTTACAACGCCTGGGACTTGTAGATATAGTCGAGCGTCTAGTCGGTGTCCATGCGGCTTTATAACGCCTGGGAGTTGTAGATATAGTCGAACGTCGTATGCGGCGTCCGTGCGTCTTTATAACGCCTGGGACTTGTAGATATAGTCGAGCGTCTAGTCGGTGTCCGTGCGGCTTTATAACGCCTGGGACTTGTAGATATAGTCGAACGTCGTATGCGGCGTCCGTGCGTCTTTATAACGCCTGGGACTTGTAGATATAGTCGAGCGTCTAGTCGGCGTCCGTGCGGCTTTATAACGCCTGGGACTTGTAGATATAGTCGAGCGTCTAGTCGGCGTCCGTGCGTCTTTATAACGCCTGGGACTTGTAGATATAGTCGAGCGTCTAGTCGGTGTCCGTGCGGCTTTATAACGCCTGGGAGTTGTAGATATAGTCGAGCGTCTAGTCGGCGTCCGTGCGGCTTTATAACGCCTGGGACTTGTAGATATAGTCGAGCGTCTAGTCGGCGTCCGTGCGTCTTTATAACGCCTGGGACTTGTAGATATAGTCGAGCGTCTAGTCGGCGTCCGTGCGTCTTTATAACGCCTGGGACTTGTAGATATAGTCGAACGTCGTATGCGGCGTCCGTGCGTCTTTATAACGCCTGGGACTTGTAGATATAGTCGAGCGTCTAGTCGGCGTCCGTGCGTCTTTATAACGCCTGGGACTTGTAGATATAGTCGAGCGTCTAGTCGGCGTCCGTGCGTCTTTATAACGCCTGGGACTTGTAGATATAGTCGAGCGTCTAGTCGGCGTCCGTGCGTCTTTATAACGCCTGGGACTTGTAGATATAGTCGAGCGTCTAGTCGGCGTCCGTGCGTCTTTATAACGCCTGGGACTTGTAGATATAGTCGAGCGTCTAGTCGGCGTCCGTGCGTCTTTACAACGCCTGGGACTTGTAGATATAGTCGAGCGTCTAGTCGGTGTCCATGCGGCTTTATAACGCCTGGGAGTTGTAGATATAGTCGAACGTCGTATGCGGCGTCCGTGCGTCTTTATAACGCCTGGGACTTGTAGATATAGTCGAGCGTCTAGTCGGTGTCCGTGCGGCTTTATAACGCCTGGGACTTGTAGATATAGTCGAACGTCGTATGCGGCGTCCGTGCGTCTTTATAACGCCTGGGACTTGTAGATATAGTCGAGCGTCTAGTCGGCGTCCGTGCGTCTTTATAACGCCTGGGAGTTGTAGATATAGTCGAGCGTCTAGTCGGTGTCCGTGCGGCTTTATAACGCCTGGGACTTGTAGATATAGTCGAGCGTCTAGTCGGTGTCCGTGCGGCTTTATAACGCCTGGGACTTGTAGATATAGTCGAACGTCGTATGCGGCGTCCGTGCGTCTTTATAACGCCTGGGACTTGTAGATATAGTCGAGCGTCTAGTCGGCGTCCGTGCGTCTTTATAACGCCTGGGACTTGTAGATATAGTCGAGCGTCTAGTCGGTGTCCGTGCGGCTTTATAACGCCTGGGACTTGTAGATATAGTCGAACGTCGTATGCGGCGTCCGTGCGTCTTTATAACGCCTGGGACTTGTAGATATAGTCGAGCGTCTAGTCGGTGTCCGTGCGGCTTTATAACGCCTGGGACTTGTAGATATAGTCGAACGTCGTATGCGGCGTCCGTGCGTCTTTATAACGCCTGGGACTTGTAGATATAGTCGAGCGTCTAGTCGGCGTCCGTGCGTCTTTATAACGCCTGGGACTTGTAGATATAGTCGAGCGTCTAGTCGGCGTCCGTGCGGCTTTATAACGCCTGGGACTTGTAGATATAGTCGAGCGTCTAGTCGGCGTCCGTGCGTCTTTATAACGCCTGGGAGTTGTAGATATAGTCGAGCGTCTAGTCGGTGTCCGTGCGGCTTTATAACGCCTGGAACTTGTAGATATAGTCGAACGTCGTATGCGGCGTCCGTGCGTCTTTATAACGCCTGGGACTTGTAGATATAGTCGAGCGTCTAGTCGGCGTCCGTGCGTCTTTATAACGCCTGGGACTTGTAGATATAGTCGAGCGTCTAGTCGGCGTCCGTGCGTCTTTACAACGCCTGGGACTTGTAGATATAGTCGAGCGTCTAGTCGGTGTCCATGCGGCTTTATAACGCCTGGGAGTTGTAGATATAGTCGAACGTCGTATGCGGCGTCCGTGCGTCTTTATAACGCCTGGGACTTGTAGATATAGTCGAGCGTCTAGTCGGTGTCCGTGCGGCTTTATAACGCCTGGGACTTGTAGATATAGTCGAACGTCGTATGCGGCGTCCGTGCGTCTTTATAACGCCTGGGACTTGTAGATATAGTCGAGCGTCTAGTCGGCGTCCGTGCGTCTTTATAACGCCTGGGAGTTGTAGATATAGTCGAGCGTCTAGTCGGCGTCCGTGCGTCTTTATAACGCCTGGGAGTTGTAGATATAGTCGAGCGTCTAGTCGGTGTCCGTGCGGCTTTATAACGCCTGGGACTTGTAGATATAGTCGAGCTTCTAGTCGGCGTCCGTGCGTCTTTATAACGCCTGGGACTTGTAGATATAGTCGAGCGTCTAGTCGGCGTCCGTGCGTCTTTATAACGCCTGGGACTTGTAGATATAGTCGAGCGTCTAGTCGGCGTCCGTGCGGCTTTATAACGCCTGGGACTTGTAGATATAGTCGAGCGTCTAGTCGGTGTCCATGCGGCTTTATAACGCCTGGGAGTTGTAGATATAGTCGAACGTCGTATGCGGCGTCCGTGCGTCTTTATAACGCCTGGGACTTGTAGATATAGTCGAGCGTCTAGTCGGCGTCCGTGCGTCTTTATAACGCCTGGGACTTGTAGATATAGTCGAGCGTCTAGTCGGCGTCCGTGCGTCTTTATAACGCCTGGGACTTGTAGATATAGTCGAGCGTCTAGTCGGCGTCCGTGCGTCTTTACAACGCCTGGGACTTGTAGATATAGTCGAGCGTCTAGTCGGTGTCCATGCGGCTTTATAACGCCTGGGAGTTGTAGATATAGTCGAACGTCGTATGCGGCGTCCGTGCGTCTTTATAACGCCTGGGACTTGTAGATATAGTCGAGCGTCTAGTCGGTGTCCGTGCGGCTTTATAACGCCTGGGACTTGTAGATATAGTCGAACGTCGTATGCGGCGTCCGTGCGTCTTTATAACGCCTGGGACTTGTAGATATAGTCGAGCGTCTAGTCGGCGTCCGTGCGTCTTTATAACGCCTGGGAGTTGTAGATATAGTCGAGCGTCTAGTCGGCGTCCGTGCGTCTTTATAACGCCTGGGACTTGTAGATATAGTCGAGCGTCTAGTCGGCGTCCGTGCGTCTTTATAACGCCTGGGACTTGTAGATATAGTCGAGCGTCTAGTCGGCGTCCGTGCGGCTTTATAACGCCTGGGACTTGTAGATATAGTCGAGCGTCTAGTCGGCGTCCGTGCGTCTTTATAACGCCTGGGACTTGTAGATATAGTCGAGCGTCTAGTCGGCGTCCGTGCGTCTTTATAACGCCTGGGACTTGTAGATATAGTCGAGCGTCTAGTCGGCGTCCGTGCGTCTTTATAACGCCTGGGACTTGTAGATATAGTCGAGCGTCTAGTCGGCGTCCGTGCGTCTTTATAACGCCTGGGAGTTGTAGATATAGTCGAGCGTCTAGTCGGTGTCCGTGCGGCTTTATAACGCCTGGGACTTGTAGATATAGTCGAGCGTCTAGTCGGCGTCCGTGCGTCTTTATAACGCCTGGGAGTTGTAGATATAGTCGAGCGTCTAGTCGGCGTCCGTGCGTCTTTATAACGCCTGGGAGTTGTAGATATAGTCGAGCGTCTAGTCGGTGTCCGTGCGGCTTTATAACGCCTGGAACTTGTAGATATAGTCGAGCGTCTAGTCGGTGTCCGTGCGGCTTTATAACGCCTGGAACTTGTAGATATAGTCGAGCGTCTAGTCGGCGTCCGTGCGTCTTTATAACGCCTGGGACTTGTAGATATAGTCGAGCGTCTAGTCGGCGTCCGTGCGTCTTTATAACGCCTGGGAGTTGTAGATATAGTCGAGCGTCTAGTCGGTGTCCGTGCGGCTTTATAACGCCTGGGAGTTGTAGATATAGTCGAGCGTCTAGTCGGCGTCCGTGCGTCTTTATAACGCCTGGGAGTTGTAGATATAGTCGAGCGTCTAGTCGGCGTCCGTGCGTCTTTATAACGCCTGGGAGTTGTAGATATAGTCGAGCGTCTAGTCGGCGTCCGTGCGGCTTTATAACGCCTGGGAGTTGTAGATATAGTCGAGCGTCTAGTCGGCGTCCGTGCGTCTTTATAACGCCTGGGACTTGTAGATATAGTCGAGCGTCTAGTCGGCGTCCGTGCGTCTTTATAACGCCTGGGACTTGTAGATATAGTCGAGCGTCTAGTCGGCGTCCGTGCGTCTTTATAACGCCTGGGACTTGTAGATATAGTCGAGCGTCTAGTCGGCGTCCGTGCGGCTTTATAACGCCTGGGACTTGTAGATATAGTCGAGCGTCGTAGTCGGTGTCCGTGCGTCTTTATAACGCCTGGGACTTGTAGATATAGTCGAGCGTCTAGTCGGCGTCCGTGCGGCTTTATAACGCCTGGGACTTGTAGATATAGTCGAGCGTCTAGTCGGTGTCCGTGCGTCTTTATAACGCCTGGGACTTGTAGATATAGTCGAGCGTCTAGTCGGCGTCCGTGCGGCTTTATAACGCCTGGGAGTTGTAGATATAGTCGAGCGTCTAGTCGGCGTCCGTGCGGCTTTATAACGCCTGGGAGTTGTAGATATAGTCGAGCGTCTAGTCGGCGTCCGTGCGTCTTTATAACGCCTGGGAGTTGTAGATATAGTCGAGCGTCTAGTCGGCGTCCGTGCGTCTTTATAACGCCTGGGACTTGTAGATATAGTCGAGCGTCTAGTCGGCGTCCGTGCGGCTTTATAACGCCTGGGACTTGTAGATATAGTCGAGCGTCGTAGTCGGTGTCCGTGCGTCTTTATAACGCCTGGGACTTGTAGATATAGTCGAGCGTCTAGTCGGCGTCCGTGCGGCTTTATAACGCCTGGGACTTGTAGATATAGTCGAGCGTCTAGTCGGTGTCCGTGCGTCTTTATAACGCCTGGGACTTGTAGATATAGTCGAGCGTCTAGTCGGCGTCCGTACGGCTTTATAACGCCTGGGAGTTGTAGATATAGTCGAGCGTCTAGTCGGCGTCCGTGCGGCTTTATAACGCCTGGGAGTTGTAGATATAGTCGAGCGTCTAGTCGGCGTCCGTGCGTCTTTATAACGCCTGGGACTTGTAGATATAGTCGAGCGTCTAGTCGGCGTCCGTGCGTCTTTATAACGCCTGGGACTTGTAGATATAGTCGAGCGTCTAGTCGGCGTCCGTGCGGCTTTATAACGCCTGGGACTTGTAGATATAGTCGAGCGTCGTAGTCGGTGTCCATGCGTCTATTACACCTGGGACCTAAAGATATAGCGCTCCAAGGAAATTTTGGGCTCATTGGGGTTTTTTGGGGTGAAAATGAGAAAATTAAAAAAAAGTTTTGTAAACTGTACCGTGTGATATATAAAATGAAAGGGCTTGTTATTAGGACATAAAATATTTTGTTATAATAATATTACAATAAATAGTTTTAAAGCTATTAAAGAAAATTTATGAAAATGGTAATGGTATGTTAAAACTGTTTGTACTCCCCGTCACTTGTTCCTAAAGGTTCATGAGACAACCAGCATCAGACAGCATCTATCTGGCATTAATGTTGAAATGAACTCAAACTCAAAGCATTTATTTCAATTAAACCAATTACAGGCACTTTTGAACTGTCAAATAGTCGGTCAGTTAGTCACAAAATTGAAGCAAGTCGCCCATTCCAAAACGTAGATCTCTATGGAGAAGAATGGGCAAGAAACTCCATGGACACTCTTTTAAATCAAAATTACTAAAAAATCCTGGGTACATTTTGTTCTTGTTGCTTCTATATGTCAAAACAATGTAAAAAATAAATAATTAAAAACAATTCAAAATATAAGATTAAAAATAAGCTCTGGCAGTTAAGAGATGACCAGTCTCCACTGACGGCGCCCGTTCACGAACATGACGCGTGGATCAGCACCATCCAGCTCAAACATTTTGTAGGGAACCATGTGATCTAACACACGCGCCACCATCAGCGAGACATTTAAAGACACTTAAAGCAGTGTAGATAAGTATTATTAGTTTAGATGAACGAATACTTATATGTCACACATACACGCCGGTTTTGTGTGTGGTCACCTTAACAGTGCGATTCGCTTTGTATTTCGGAATTAGCTGCGATCCCTTGCGACTGCCGCACAGCGTTCATCACGCGATGTTCTGCTTATTTGCATTTATAGCAGCTTCAGTTAACAAGGGATGACGATGGCAGTATACACGGTCAAATTAAATTAGCTATCGATATCGAATGACGATAAACCAAAAGCAAATATACAAAATTCTAAAATCTTAATTTCAAGTAAGTACAGCAGACTACTAGCTCAACGGCCGCTGGTAATGCAGGTACTTGAAATGAAGAGTTAACAAAAAAAGTTTTGTTTTATCGTCGTTAGATGTCAGTCATCGCATCTTTAGCAGTGCTGGCCCAGTGGTAACGGCCCCGACTTATAACGAGAAGGTCGTGGGTTTGAATAAGGCAGGCGTTTTACTTTGTGTAAATAATTTCATCAGCACTGCTCATAAAACATCGTCTCGTGAGGAAACCGGTATGTCCTAGAACTTAGAACCAAGAATTCGAAGACATGTGACATCTACCAAGCCGCACTAGGCCCGCGTGGTAGATTACAGCCCACTCCCTCTCACAGAGAGGAGGCCTGTGTCCCAGCAGTGGGAACATTATACGCTGATTATGCATCACATCTGCGCAGTTTCACTAGCTAATTTAATTTGACTCTGAGAGGCAGGTCAAAATGCTCCAACGTTTTGAACATGCACCTAGTCAACAAAAGCCTATCTAAGCACAACCGTCAAAATGTATTAAAAAACACGATGAACAAGCATTTCCCTGCTCCTTCAACGGGAAGCAGCAAATAATTTTACAAAAACCGGCATGACATATGAAATTCCCTCAATCTGTTCAGTGTACATTGTACACAGTATGGTTCACGCCAATAAAGCGATCAATCAAATTTCCCCATAATCTGGTCATACTTCCATACGACGGAGATAACACGCATCTGCGACCGAACATAATGGCAGGCGCACACATACGTGATAAATGATAAATGATTTTATTTCTGTAAGTAGATTTGTACAAACACTTTTACACGTCAATCCTATTTTTTTTTTAAACTAGAGGAGGCCGGCGTTTCCTATCTGATGACTCTGAGAAGAACGCGTCACCCGCGCATAGCCGCGTTTTATAGTCACAATCACGTTTATCGCCCGCGTGATCGTTAGACACGTTAACTCGCGGATTGCACACTTCGCGAGTAAAAGAGAAAGCAATAAGAAGATAATCTTATGGGAATGTTTGCAATGATGGAGATGTGATGTTGTTGTCTCAATACTGTTGTTTGTTGGTTAGGGGAATTAGGGCAATGGTCGCAATGAAAGGGTGTTGTGTTTACTTATTCCAGTCATAATGCGTTGCGGGCATGCGCAAGGCTATGCTTATGTACTGTGTTGGGAAATGGAAAAAAACTACTGATTTGTAGTGAGACTATTGATGGAATGCAAGCAGAAAAGAATGCCGTGAGCGTGACGTGTGTGTGAAGTTTCTAATTTCCTGTTCTTCATCTTTATGACTCAGTGAAATAGAAAGCCATACTGTATTTTACCTGAGTATTTTAGTAGCAATTTATATTCAAATGACTAGTTATAGCCTTAAAAGCTATGTTCGAGAGGCCGAAAATGATTACTTATAGAATTAGCAATTCCTTTTCCACTTTTCTTGTGTCTTGTTGTTAGTTTAGTCTATCATAGTATATTGCTTTCTCTTTAGTTTTGTAATTGTAAATGAAGCCAACCAAGAAAAACGTGAGCATCATCTCCCTGCCCTTGTCCCACGTCACGTGCGGGCGGCGCAACACGTTTTCTTCTCCCATCCTCTCCTGTCATCCATTACGCTATCATTCACTGCCTTCTCTTTCTTATCACTCCTCACACAATCCGTTCATTTTTTCTTTGGCCTTCTTATCCCTCTCCATCCATTAATATTTATATTCATAATACTTTTAGTCACATGCATGTCCTCCCTCCTCTTCACATGTCCATACCAAGCCAAACGATTTCCTTTCAACTTTTCTGTCACTGGCGCCACTTTAAAACTTCCCCTTATATACTCATTTTTTTACTTCACACATCCATCTCAACATTCTCATCACCGCTGCATGCAATCTTTTTTTTTTCATCTGTCTTCTTCACAAAGCGAAAACCAAAAAATGTCATTCATAACAAATCATCTCACTTGGCAGAATTTCGTGAACGCGCGTCAAACCCACGTCTAATGTGCGCAACAAATTAAACGCGCGTCGACTTCAATTGTGAATAAACTGCACAGTATTGGTCGCTCGTTTGACTTCTGCGCTTTCCAACAACGAGTTTCATTGACACTGTGTTCCTCATATGGCGTGAGATTGGTTCAGTTTTGTCGACAGTGTTGAAAATTCAGTGGTGTGTGTTTGTGAGGTGTAAAGAGCGCGTCATATATAGCACGATGTCCTAATTTCGTCGCTCCCAATAAAGGCAATTTGATGGCAAATCGAACCGATGGGTGGTCGTTATATTTAAGTTTGCAAAGGTTTCGTGATGTCGACTTGTTTATGATGTCGTATCACTAAATTACTCATAACAACCTTGGTGTTTTGCTGTAGCGATCATGGGGAGGCCCATGATCAACAGTGGTTTGATAGCTTTACCTGTGAATAAGGTAAACTTTAACCACTAACTAACATTGTAGGTTAGATAAATTACCTACATTGCAGGCGGCTATGTAAGTTACCTAATTATTTATTTTATTTATTTATTTATTTATTTATTTATTTACTTCAGATACAGTGATCCATATTTTTGTTAGTAGGTATACTTACGAATTATGTTAGTAGCAAGATTCAATACACACCACAATCATGCTATTATAATTAAGATTAAAAACATTGCATTGTGTACTCACATAAATAAAATTACAATTATCTTTAAATTCATTAAAATGCTTAAAATCATCAATATTATTTAAAATCAAGAAATCAACTAAACTCTTTAAATTAATTAAAATCATATAACAGCAAAACAAATAAATAAAATCATTTCATCAGTTGCTGCTTAAAATTACAATTATCTTTAAATTCATTAAACTGTTTAAAATCATCAATATTATTTAAAGTCAAGAAATCAACTAAAATCTTTAAATTAACTATTATCATACAACAACAAAACAAATACATAAATAAAGTCAAAATCATTTCATCAGTTGCTGTTCTTCTTAACATGCAACTGTACACAATGCCACAATATTGGGCAGTCAATTCTACCAGCCACAACGCTAAGAATACTGTTGCCACTGCCACGGGCACGACTTAGCAACGATGCAGCTCTCTTTCTTAGGATAGCATGGAAGCCATCAATACGAGCGTCGGCAAACATGCCCGACGCGCTGCAGTGCCTCGGCAGCCGCATCAACATCCTAAAAGCATTATTGTACTGTATGCGCAGGGCGTTGATTGCCTTCTGCGTATACTTGACCCATAGACTGCACGTATAAAAAGATTGGCAAAACGCCCGAAACAATGTAACTTTAACGGCTTTACTGCAGCGTGCAAATCTACGAGCCAACATATTGCATCGGACAGCCAACGCCCGGCGCTCCCTCTCAATATCGTCGTAGTCTGAGAGGTCATCCGAGACCCAGTGGCCCAGGTACTTGAATCGCGAAACTCTGGGTAAAGGAACACCGTCTATGAGGACGGGTGGTACGTGTCTGATCTTATGACCTGGTGATTGGAACACCAAAAGCTCGCTTTTCTTCACATTATACCTGAGCCCATGGGCCTCGGCATATTCCACACATATAGCGAGGAGTTTTCGAACGGCGCTTATAGAGGGGCCCAGCAACACCATATCGTCTGCGTAACTAATGTTGTTGACGTATTTTCCGTCTATAGAGCAGCCAACACTGGTGCTACTGAGCCCCTCGATGAGTCCGTTTACGTACAGATTGAAGAGACGAGGCGAGGTTAAACCTCCTTGCCTTACTCCACACCTCAGTCTGTACGCATCAGAGATCGCGCCCGCCCACTTTATAACATTAACTTGGTTGTTGTACCAATAATCAAAAATGTTAACGACTTCTTGTGGGAGGCTGGTTTCTGTCCTCATCTTGTGCCATAGCACATCATAGGACACCAAATCGAAAGCTTTCGAAAGGTCCAAAAAACAAGCGTATACCGGAGTCTTTCTATCGGTGTAATACCGGACAGTGTGCTTTAGGCATAGAACTGCCGTTTCTGTCGACAGCCCGCGCCCAAAACCGAACTGAGCGTCGTTCAGCTTTATGTGGCTGATCAGAATGCGATCAAGCAGACTGTCCAGCACTTTCGCCACGGTAGTAGCTAACGAAATGGGCCTATAATTGCTGCTATCTGATGCATCACCAGTTTTATTTTTGATTATTGGCACAACGACGGTCTTCATACACTCATCAGGTAGGTATGAGTGTCTCAAACAAAATGTATAAAACATCGCTAGAACCCTTGGCAGATGAACCCCTGCATGCTGCAAATGCTCGATACTAATTCCATCGTGGCCTGGGGACTTACCCCTCGTCATATGTACTATAGCGGTAGATATATGTTTCGGAGTAAAAGATGGCATTAATGGCTCAAGGGTAGTTGGCCTGATTTCACCAGCACCGAGCATTCCCGGCACACAGGAAGGAGGGTTTATCTGAAAAAGACTTTTAAACATATTCGCAATGTCACGAAGCTCTGTTACTCCGTTAACATTTAGAGGCACAGTGGGTTTACAATTGAATTTTCTAGTGCCTTTCCAGAAACTTTTGAAATTCTTATCTGCGTGGTGTGATGCAAGAATATCCATCTTAATTTGCTCGGTGTTACTTTGACACCATCTTAACTTGGCTTTGAAACGACGCCGAGACTCCACCATGTTCTTATAAATAGTACCATTTACAGGCTTACCGTGTAGTAACCAGGTTTGAAAATTTAGCCTGGCAACCTCGTGAGCACCACGAACATGCTTATTCCAGCCTAATACAACCCTTTTCCGTTTTACCATATTGTTATCTCTGCAATTTGAACTAATCACAGCCGCTTTACACATAGTCGCAACAATATCCGTATACATTCGGTCTAAAACTATTCTGTGATCTTTATTGTGACATAAAGCGTCACAACAACCTGATAATTCAGATGGAAAATCTACCGCTCTAAAGTAATCATTGCATATCTTCTTATATATTTGTTTTTGTTGCTCATCCCTATCGGCCCACAGTATACCATTAGGGGTATTTACAGGTAATAGAACCTGTGGTTTCATAACAGAAAGATTACAAGACACTTCTAGGGGATAGTGGTCCGACCAGGTACAGTCATAGAACACCTTCACACTCAGTACAGACTGCCACGCAGACTCCGTTACCACACAATGGTCAAGCCAGCTTGTGGTGCCATGGGCATCGCTAACGAATGTAAAGGTGTCCGATGAACTTCCCAATTTTTCTTATATCCGCACATAACCATTGCTGATCGTTACAGAATTTTAGAAGTTCTTCTCCAAACAACTCACAAGGACTAGCATTAAAGTCTCCTAAAATGTATACATTCGCAACTTCGGTGTTTTCGATTATAGCGCTTATTTCACTAAGGCAGTCCGTAAATTCTATTAAGTTCTCAATGGAGTTCACAGGCATGTACACTGAGAATACTACGAAGGAACGATCGCCTACCATTACCTTAATTGCCGCGATACGCACACTATTGCACGGGATCACTGTCACCGAACTAAAAGCACTTTTACGCCAGAGCAGAGCAACACCGCCATAAGGTCTGCCTCGTACTAAGCCCGCCGACGAGTCTATAGCCGATTTGCCACAGTAGTCAAAGTCTGGGTCGACTGTTCCGAGGATCGGCAAGTCGTGCGGGAACAACCACGTCTCCTGTAGGGCTATTATGTCTGCCCGACGACACTTATAAATGTCAAGTTCCACTAAGTCCGTCTGACACGCTTATACTCGTAATTATAAGTAAGAGATGAATCCTTCCGTAATTAACTCGACGTCCTTCCAATTAAGTGCAACTTGATACTTGGATCTAAATAACTGGCTCAGTGGTTGCTATTTTGACTGCCTAACCTGCATCAAGCTACATTCGATTTCCAGGCGCAGTCAGGTTGTCGCGTTGTCTATATTCTATGTTCCATGTGTATCTGAGAAAAGTGTAAACAAACCCTGTTCAGAGTACATTCTTACGCAATCCCTCACTAAAGGCAATAAGTAACACATTCACTTAGGATATTTTACTTTATATCTTACCAATTTTTCCTACAATTATTGTTTAAACAACATTATTAGATTGTAATGGAAAACTTTATCGACGTTTTGGTTAATAAGATTAACCTCAACAGGGATGATGACTAAAAACTTTTTGTCCGTCAAATAGATTATTAAAAAATATTGGACACGTATTTTTTCTTTATTTACGTAATCAAAAGATTACGGCGGTACATTGAATTAAAATGTGGCATGACGTCACGCACTGCTAGATTTCATACTCAGTTGTAACGTAGCGAGCCCCCACACCCACCTTTAATGCGTTTTATCTAAGTATTATTAAATGATAAATAAATATTCCCCACATCAATAATATAATAGATTACCCCTGGACACGATTCATCAATTAATTTTCTTAAAATCTAAGGTTTATGTCCCTTTCTGTAGTCTCTGACCATTACTTTCTACTCTAATTCTAATGTTGGTGTATTTCTGTTACCTTTTTCTTTCTCTTCTCTTCACTTTTTCTTAACTTTATCTTTATTTTTAGATTTTTCAGGTCAGATGGTGGCCTTAGTAACGTAAATCTATTTCTAAGCTCTCTACCCAGCATTAATCTGGCTGGTGTTACAGCAGTAGTACTATGGGGTAAAGTTCTGTAATCAAATAGAAATAGGTTAACAACCGAACTGAGTGGGCTACCACTTTCCTTAATTTTTGTTGTGTTTTAAAAGTCTCTAAAAATCATCAGCTACTGTTAGAAAAGACTATTCATTCATGTATAAATTGCAGTTTAAATGATCATGTTCTGACTAAAATAAAACATGAACGATACCGACAGATATATATATAACACACAGCTCTGTCTGCCTTCTCCTCATAAACGCAATCTATTTATTTAATTATATCTCTGCAAAGCTCTAATAAACATACTATTCAGTAAATCCAGGCCATAACCGCGGGCAACCCATATTAACCTGTACGTGGTGAGGTTGCTCACGTGTGGCGCCGCAGGGTTAAATGGGTGCATATATTTAGTGCAATAAGCAGCCGTACGAAGTTAACGGGTGTATGCTGTTGTGATATTGCTGCAATATGCGGCGACTATACGGGAGCTGTACTGGGGGCTTGTCCGTTGGTAGATATCGTTTAGTTAACGGGTGTATGCTGTTGTGATATTGCTGCAATATGCGGCGACTATACGGGAGCTGTACTGGGGGCTTGTCCGTTGGTAGATATCGTTTAGTTAACGGGTGTATGCTGTTGTGATATTGCTGCAATATGCGGCGACTATACGGGAGCTGTACTGGGGGCTTGTCCGTTGGTAGATATCGTTTAGTTAACGGGTGTATGCTGTTGTGATATTGCTGCAATATGCGGCGACTATACGGGAGCTGTACTGGGGGCTTGTCCGTTGGTAGATATCGTTTAGTTAACGGGTGTATGCTGTTGTGATATTGCTGCAATATGCGGCGACTATACGGGAGCTGTACTGGGGGCTTGTCCGTTGGTAGATATCGTTTAGTTAACGGGTGTATGCTGTTGTGATATTGCTGCAATATGCGGCGACTATACGGGAGCTGTACTGGGGGCTTGTCCGTTGGTAGATATCGTTTAGTTAACGGGTGTATGCTGTTGTGATATTGCTGCAATATGCGGCGACTATACGGGAGCTGTACTGGGGGCTTGTCCGTTGGTAGATATCGTTTAGTTAACGGGTGTATGCTGTTGTGATATTGCTGCAATATGCGGCGACTATACGGGAGCTGTACTGGGGGCTTGTCCGTTGGTAGATATCGTTTAGTTAACGGGTGTATGCTGTTGTGATATTGCTGCAATATGCGGCGACTATACGGGAGCTGTACTGGGGGCTTGTCCGTTGGTAGATATCGTTTAGTTAACGGGTGTATGCTGTTGTGATATTGCTGCAATATGCGGCGACTATACGGGAGCTGTACTGGGGGCTTGTCCGTTGGTAGATATCGTTTAGTTAACGGGTGTATGCTGTTGTGATATTGCTGCAATATGCGGCGACTATACGGGAGCTGTACTGGGGGCTTGTCCGTTGGTAGATATCGTTTAGTTAACGGGTGTATGCTGTTGTGATATTGCTGCAATATGCGGCGACTATACGGGAGCTGTACTGGGGGCTTGTCCGTTGGTAGATATCGTTTAGTTAACGGGTGTATGCTGTTGTGATATTGCTGCAATATGCGGCGACTATACGGGAGCTGTACTGGGGGCTTGTCCGTTGGTAGATATCGTTTAGTTAACGGGTGTATGCTGTTGTGATATTGCTGCAATATGCGGCGACTATACGGGAGCTGTACTGGGGGCTTGTCCGTTGGTAGATATCGTTTAGTTAACGGGTGTATGCTGTTGTGATATTGCTGCAATATGCGGCGACTATACGGGAGCTGTACTGGGGGCTTGTCCGTTGGTAGATATCGTTTAGTTAACGGGTGTATGCTGTTGTGATATTGCTGCAATATGCGGCGACTATACGGGAGCTGTACTGGGGGCTTGTCCGTTGGTAGATATCGTTTAGTTAACGGGTGTATGCTGTTGTGATATTGCTGCAATATGCGGCGACTATACGGGAGCTGTACTGGGGGCTTGTCCGTTGGTAGATATCGTTTAGTTAACGGGTGTATGCTGTTGTGATATTGCTGCAATATGCGGCGACTATACGGGAGCTGTACTGGGGGCTTGTCCGTTGGTAGATATCGTTTAGTTAACGGGTGTATGCTGTTGTGATATTGCTGCAATATGCGGCGACTATACGGGAGCTGTACTGGGGGCTTGTCCGTTGGTAGATATCGTTTAGTTAACGGGTGTATGCTGTTGTGATATTGCTGCAATATGCGGCGACTATACGGGAGCTGTACTGGGGGCTTGTCCGTTGGTAGATATCGTTTAGTTAACGGGTGTATGCTGTTGTGATATTGCTGCAATATGCGGCGACTATACGGGAGCTGTACTGGGGGCTTGTCCGTTGGTAGATATCGTTTATTTACTCGTGGGGCCTAATGTTCTCAGCACAAACGGCTTAATGTTGGTCAATAAACCCGTAGGCTACATGCGACGCATTCGCCATCGCCGCATCAGTTTGACATTGACTGACGAAAGGATAACATTTTGCCAAAAATCGACCTCCTAGAGGTCGGTAAGTCGACAGTTGGTAGATCATTTCGAAAAAGTTGCTATTCAGAAAGTAGTAGACAGTAAGGTAGTACCTTCACATTAATTAAGCTAAATATTATTCATAATTTAATTTAATTAATCAGTTCAACTAGCATGAGATTTGACTGCAGATTAACTGATCAGAATCTAAACAAAAACCGGTTGTTGTTCGTGTAGCTCCCGCTCCAACGTCAATGGTTGTATGTTTCCACGTGAACGGTGCCACACAAGACAGCACATCGCAGTGACGGGACTATTACCCTACTTGTCGATGCATCGCGGCGTGAATATATTAGCTAGCACAGAGACACCGCACCGTACGGTAATGCTGAAGCAGTGTATTAAAACAGATACACCCCACGTAGGTAACACGTGGAACAATGT
This sequence comes from Fissipunctia ypsillon, assembly GCA_947568875.1. Lineage (NCBI taxonomy): Eukaryota > Metazoa > Arthropoda > Insecta > Lepidoptera > Noctuidae > Fissipunctia > Fissipunctia ypsillon. The sequence goes on from OX387654.1 coordinate 23,841,564, forward strand.
TGGGTAACCTGCGGTTAAGGGGAAATTGAGTGCTTAGAATAGTGTTGAATTAATTTTATAAAATACCTACTACTATGTTTCGAAGTTTAACGTTTAACTCTCACACATTAGACATTTCCTATGTACAATCAACGGTCTTAAGTGGACTGCCACCAGAATGATCATTTTGGCCTGCACGTCAGATCTGCGCCTATCTCTGTGTGTGTAATGTTTTAATGCAGACAGTAACGCGGACACAGTATAACTAAAGCACGTTGTTGGTTGGTCAGATGCATGTGTGGTCAACACTAAATAAAGATACATACAACTACCTACTTATATACTTGTTTTTTTTCTTAATGAATTATCGACCACAGCGCCTATTTAAAAGCAATGCTAAAATTCGTAGTGAAAATTATAAGCAGCGATGGCAGGTTCGCACGAGTGGGTGGCTGTTATTGTGTGTGCGTGAAGTGGTGGAGAAGGTTCGAACCTCAGTCCTGCGCGCTTTCGACTCTTTTTGTTTTTTCGTTTTCGTGTCAGAGTTCAATTATTTATTGAGTTTCGTTAATACAATGACAATAGGGTATACACGGTAAAAATAATGTATAATAGGCAATTTAATTTTAAAAAAAGCACTATTTTTCATAGGAACATTGATGTAGGGATGTTAATGTTATTAACAATCTTTAAAACATAAACATATTCCAAACTTTGAAATAAATAAAATGCCCAAAAAATGATTTAGCTTAATTTATTCATTTTCTCAAGGAAAAGAAGATAAAAAATAAACCTCAGTCCTACAATCTTACGATTACTAACTTATTACTATTATGGCCAGTGTATCCCCTGAATTCCCCTGATAACATTCAATATTATATTTTTTTATTAATATTTAGTGTGACCTCCGTTATTATCAATGCGGTCAAGAAGACGTCGACGCATGGAGGCCACAATATTACTGCAAATATTTGTGCCACATAAACTATCCCACAACTACATGCAATGGGACTTCAGCTGTTCGAGACATCTTTCGTCTCGCGCTTCCCATCTTTGCACCATTAAACCCCATACATTTTCTATAGGGTTTAAATCAGGGGATCGCGCTGGCCACGGTATAACTTTAACATCCGAATGTTCACTCAAACTCAAACTCAAAGCATTTATTTCAATTAAACCAATTACAGGCACTTTTGAATTGTTAAAGAGTCAGTCACTTAGTCAGAAAATTGAAGCTAGTCGCCCATTCCAAAACATAGATCTCTGTGGAGAAGAATGGGCAAGAAACTCCATGGACACTCTTTTAAATCAAAATTATTACAAACTCCTGGGTACATTGTTCTTGTTGCTTCTATATGTGAGAACAATGTAAAAAATAAATAGTTAAAACAATTCAAAATACAAGATTAAAAATAAGCCCTGGCAGTTAAGAGATGACCAGTCTCCACTGACGGCGCCCGTTCACGAACATGACGCGTGGATCAGCACTAAACCACTCACGAACAATACTGGCACGATGTATCGGACAATTATCTTGAACCAAATAAAATTCACCAATTTCATCCACTGGATAAACATTGCGAACAGTAGGTAGCATTATATCGCTCAAAACTTCGGCGTAATTGGAGCTGTTGGCCCGCGTCAGTATAAACGCCAACTCCCCCAGCGCTGGAGCACTAATCCACCCTCACATATTCACACTAATTCTTCCTGACTCCGTTTTATTTATAATATTACTGTCAGACCACGTGTATCGTCTCTGCGCCACAAATAAAGTCTTCCTTTTTGACACGATTTGAAAGTCTTCTCGTCAGTGAATACAGTAGTCTCCCAAAGTCTAAATATTCTCGTTCAAAACGCAACCGTTAATCCTTATGCTTTTACGTTAAAAACGGTTTTTTCACTGGTGTTCGATGATGGAGGCCTTCGGCATGGAGTGCACGGCGTATGTGTGTACGCGTGCAATGACGTCAGCAAATCGTCTTGTAGGTATGAAACCATTCGTTTCATGTTCACCAACCATAAAGCGTCGCTGAGACTGGTTAATAAGTGGCGGCCTACCACTTTTTATACGGCTCTTAAGACTCTCCTCTTCCCCAAATCTTCTCACCGAATGTCTCACTGTATCTCTCTAGAAAAAAAAGAAATCCTTACTACCCATTTTGAAGTGTCACATATGAGAACAAATAAAATCAAAAACAACAAAATAATTTACACTAAATCCGGTTTCATTGGATAATTCAGATATATTGCACCCATTGTTATGCAAGGCTACATTGTTCGCCCTGGCTTCAACATTTATATTTGCTTGCATTTTTCATAAAAATCTTCAAACTCAACACCTCTAATATCAAAAGCACAAACGCTCGTAACTAAGTTCACCAACCTACAACGTCATATCATTCTAACTACACTCAGAAAATTGATTTTGTTTTAAATCTACCCTCAACTTATAAGTCACTAGTTTAAAATATTCGCTGTCTTTTTATCATTAGCATAATCAGAATAAGACTTCGTGCCGCGATAGGCCTGTGATGATGACCATATACCGCGCTTTTTCTGTTTGGTTCGTGATGACAGAGTGCAATATACGGGTGTGTATGTGTGTGTGAACTGCCTAAATAGAAGAAGGTCTCAAGTGCGACGAGTAACGATGCGATAGTTTTGTAATGCTGGCGTTGGGAGTTCTGACCGCTACTGTGCATACAATAATTGTCACAATTGGAAGTTTGACGATCCATAAAAAATGATTTCACTCGTGCAGTGCCTGTCAACGCAATGACGTCTCCTCGTTGACGTTAGTATCGTTCGGATATGGCTTGAACAGTACATGATATACAGAAGTTTCAAATTGTTTAGTTGTTGCGATAGAGCTCTTACAAAAATGGTGTAAAACTGACAACTTCTTCTTTTTCTTCCTTTTGAAGATTAAAAAAAAGTACTCTACTCGATGAGTAATAGAGTATGAGATAATGATACCCCACATGCCAGGTAAAAAAAAATCCAAATCAAAACTTTATTGTATGGAGGAGACCACTTTGATTTTTGTCTTTATTTAATTTTTATTATTTATTGTTATAACGGCAATAGATCTACACAATCTGTGGACATTTCAACTGTCTACCTATTCTAAAAAACCGGCGAAAGTGCTTCTATTTGATTTTAAGCTTTAGTCGATTCCATTTACAAAAGGGAACTCGACGGAAAATAAATACCAGCCAAGTGCGTGTCGGACCACGCACAATGAAGGGTTCCGTAGTTGGGATGAATTAACTCTAGGAACAAATTTGTGGCGGCATCTACAACGCCACATGTGAACTACGCATCAAAGACCTGACGTCACGCAAATCCTGCATCGCACAAGCAGAGTTTACCGCGCGACTGGCATATATAAAACGTCCCGACATAAACCGTCGGGCAAGTTGCTCACCAGACCAGAAGTTGCTCAGCCGTCTGGTTGGAGGATCCTCTCTTTTCAATAGAGGCTTATTGAACTTTACACCCTGTTTCTCATACCTCTATAAAATTAACATTCTAGTTGAAAAACGTGTTTTCCCATACATTCCAACTGCAAATGTAAGTTTGTACTTATAATATTGAGTGATTTACTTTTTTACAAGTGTTTCTGTAATCTATAAGTGTAGACTATTCTCTGTATTTTTTTGGCTCCACAGTTTCGAAAATAATGGTCAATTTTCTTTAATATCTTTAAAACAATTTATTTTAAAATTATAAAAAAAATGAAATCTTCACAATAAACCCTTATATTTTGATAAGCCACATGGTACAGCTTGCAATTTTTTTTTAAAATTTATTGTTTTCGCCCCAAAAGTTAACCCCATATTCAAAATTCATTTATTTACGTAACACGTTCGTGTTTGGGTCATAAATGATAAATGATTTTATTTCTGTAAGTAGGTTTATACAAACACTTTTACACGTCAAACATTTTTTTTTTAAACTAGATGAGGCCGGCGTTTCCTATCTGACTACTCTGAGAAGAAAGGCCAAAACAAACTCAGAGGTCACAGTCTCTTTTAAAGTCCAGACATAATTTTGGTCAGATCATATGAAGACCATGTAGGTTGGTGTCTGAACTGGTCTTTTGAGGAAAGAACCACACAGATTGAGTGGACCTGTCCAGTCAGTGCAAGCATCTGTCAGTAATCGTACAGCTCAACATAAAAGTTAAGGAGCTCAACGATTCGACGAACAATACCAAAGAAAGGACATTTGGGTAGGCCGCATAATTTACTCAAACTGGCAAACTATAATTAAAACTGAGAAAAAAAAAAAAAACAAGGACCCACATAGTCTTCACATTCACAGTAATTAAAATAATATTACATTTTACAAAGTAAATATTCATGTCATTGTATATATAAAATTCATCAATGACATCATAATAAAAGAAAAAATTAGCAAAAAGAAAAGAACAAAAAAAAATCAGTAAAAAAAAATAAAATAATTGAAGCAGCTTAATCCCACGCCTTTTGTCATCAATGTTATCTTTAAGAGTATAAAAGGCTTTCTGGCACAACTTACGTTTAATAAATGATTTGAATTTATTAAGGCTCAGATCTTGAACGGGGCTCGGAAGTTTATTATAAAAACGTATACATTGACATCTGAACGAGCCACCTATTTTCTTGAGCCTTGTTGTAGGTACAACAAATTTGTGTTTGTTCCTAGTGTTCATATTATGGATATCACTGTATTTTTTAAACAATTTTATCTTTTTATGGGCATATAAAAGATTTTCAAAAATATACTGAGAAGGCACAGTCATTATATTAATCTCCTTAAATTTCTCTCTGAGAGAGTGTCTTGGACTTAACTTATAAATTGATCGAACAGCTCTTTTCTGCAAAATAAAGATAGTCTGAATGTCGGCGACATTTCCCCACAACAGAATACCGTATGACATTACACTATGAAAATAGCTAAAGTACATTAAACGGGCTGTCTCTATGTCAGTTAAATTACGAATTTTAACAGCGTATGCTGCAGAGCGTAGTTTTTTTTACAATTTATCTATATGTGGGCCCCACTGAAGCTTAGCATCCAAAGTTAAGCCCAAGAATACTGTGCTATCTTCAGGATTCAATTCTTCGCCCTTTATCAACACCTTAGTTTTCACCTGCCTAACGTGAGGCACCGTAAACTTAAGGCATTTGGTTTTTTTTCATTAAGAAGCAAATTATTTACATTGAACCAGTGAACTACTTTTGAGATCGCGCTATTTACATCGTCAGTAACCAGCTGCTGACGTTTAAGTTTAAACAAAAGTAAAGTGTCATCCGCAAACAACACTATATCATGATCGTCTTTTACGAGGTAAGGCAGGTCGTTAATATAAATAAGAAACAAGAAAGGACCAAGAATTGAGCCCTGCGGGACTCCCAGTTTTACTGTAGATCCGGGAGATCTTTTCCCATTAACGTCAACGCACTGAATCCTATTACTCAAGTAAGAAGATCCAGAGCAATGTTTCGGACCCCGTAGTGGCGGAGTTTCCTGATTAATGTTTCATGAAGAACGCAATCGAATGCCTTGGACAAATCACAAAAGATGCCCAAGGCATCGCATTTATCTTCCCATGCATTATAAATATGTCCTAATAGTTCAACACCAGCATCAGTAGTTGAACGACCCCTTATAAAACCGAACTGTTTGTTATGTAATAATTTATGTTTATTAAAAAATCTTTGCAATTGTTCTAAAATTAATATCTCAAAAATTTTACTAAAGGTAGGTAGTACTGAAATAGGTCTATAATTTGTGGGGTCAGATGTACTACCTGATTTAAACAAAGGTATTATTTAACTATTTTTCATAAGGTCAGGAAACTCCCCACAGGCGATACAATTATTAAAGATAAGAGCTAAAGTAGGTGCTATAATGTCAATAATAGACTTGGCCACTTCTACAGAATTACCCCCCAGATCTGCTGTCTTTTTTACATTTAAAGTGTGAAAGGTTTTAATTATATCTCTACAGGTAATATGTTCAAAATGAAATTCCGTATCGCAAACATCAACATTTTCCTTAAGCAAAGACTCAGCAACAGAAGGTGATGAGTATTTGTATTTATTTTGGTGAAGGGGATTTAGTAGTTGAAACGGGAATATCTGCAAAGAAATTTTCAAAGGCCATAGCGACTTGTGAGTCTGATTTTATTATGTTGTCATTAATGGATAGGCTATAGTCAGTATCTCGTTTACTAGACCTTCCCATTTCACTATTAATAATATTCCAAGTCGTTTTTATTTCATACGCGTACAGATATTCTATTTCACGAAGTCCGTTCGGCTTTGATTGTAATAGTGACGTATCCCGACAAGCGCGCTTGTGTGTGTAAAAGTGGGTAACGTTAGCAAAGAAATCTAATATAATTATATTCAAGTCGAGATTTAATAATCGAAATAAAATTTTGGTTTTAAAAGTATATACTTTTTGTAAATAAATTAGATTAGGTTGCAATAAATACAAAAATATTAAGAAGATGTAGGCATTTAATTAACCATTGGTATTACAGAATGGAAACGAAACAAGTAGGACAATTCAGTATTTTCAATCACTATCAGATAAATTTTCGATTTCCGATTCCGTTTTGCTGTCGTCAGAATCATCTTGTACATTGATTATAAATTCAAAATCGAGATCAAAATATTTCAAGTAGTCTTTTTCAATTTTTTCAACATGATCACAAGTTTTCTGCCATGTTTCACTGCTAACTTGGCCCAAACTTTCATTGATCAGTTTTTCCGTATTCGTCATGTTTTGCTCGATATTTTTAGATGCGACGTAATTTTTAACGATCCCCCAAATATTTTCAATCGCATTTAATTCTAGGTGATAGGGGGGAAGGCGTAAGACATCAAAACCCTTGCTCTTTATAAATTCGTCAATCTTGTAGATTACGTGTTGGGCTTTGTAGTTCTTTATTATATCGTACAATTCCAATTTAAGAAGAGATTCGTCAAATGCTATACCCTTATCCCTGAGCCATTGCTGCATATTGGCTTTCTTTGTAGATTGCGTCGGTAGTCGTTCAGCCCGTGTGTTGTGATAAGATGCATTGTCTAAGACAATGACAGAGCGCGGAGGTAAATTGGGTAGCAATTTTTCATTTAGCCACTTTACATAGTTAGCATAGCTCATATTTGAATGATAATCACCAGCTGTTGAGTTGTCCTTATAAACCAAAGAAGCATCTTCAATAAAACCATCCTTGGTTCCCGCGTGCACTAAAATAAAGCGAGTGCCTGTGCTAATTTTTTTTTAAAACGGAGTGTTTTCCTTTTTTTTGCCCAGGTGTTGTTTCGCACGTGTGTCGAAAGGACGTAGCTCTCATCGATGTAGACAATGGGCCGACTTTGAGAGCGGTACTCTGTTATCTATTTTAAATATTTTAAACGCCACATTTGTATATCATGACGCTCCGTCAAGACTTTATGGTTGTTCTATGTTTTGCGCTACTTGTAACCTAATTTCAATAGTAACTTGCGAACAGTTTCTAAACAACCTTCGAATCCGATTTTTTCATTCAATGCTGTTCTTAACTTAGCTAGTGTTGGAATTTCTTTATGGACAATATGGAAATCTTGTACAATACTGCGAACCACATCGGCTGTAAAATTATCTATATCCCCTTTATTATCTCGCTTTCTCCTTTTCTTCATAGGTAAAGTGAATTTTGATGAAGTGGATGGCAATTCCTTACCTTCTTTTAATATTCTTTGAACTGTTTTTTGGCTAACACCCGTAGCTTCAGCTGTACGCCGTGTAATGTCTCGTAAATGAGACAAATCACAGTTGAGTTCCATGAATGATTTTGTAAATTCATATTCTTCTCGCAGAAAATGATAAACACTAGCTATCATGTTTCGACCCTAAAACAAAATGTAATCAAAATAATTAAGAAATATAAACATTTTATAACAAAAAAAAACATTCATTTTATAAATACTTCTATTGCTATATTAAGTATCTTTGTATAAAATTTTAATTGAAAACGTATAAATAAATATTACCTCACTATGGACAACTCTTCTTCGTTTTGTTGCCATGCTGACCTTACTCCGTGAAACAATTTGGCGCGAACTAAAAACACTACTGATCCGGACCGTGTCCCGATCGACACTGAGCGCTCTCGAGGTTACGCACACAAAAACAATGTGCATGTGCACGCTTGACAACATTCATAGCCAAACGGACTTCGTGACATAGAACATCTGTACCAAATTTCAACTTAATCAGACGTACAGATAGACAGACACACGAGTGATCCTAAAAGGGTTTCATTTTTTTCTTCGGACGTACGGAACCCTAAAAATATAAAATATTCATTCCTTGTTTAAAACAAAAACACAAAATAAAACGTTGCTAACACCACTACTCCAATAACGCTATCCAACAATGCCAAATTGGAGCGAACCGACGCAAATTGTAGCGAACCGGCGCAAAAGCCCAGTGGTCCTTTTCCCCCTCGGTTCGTATATGTGTCGCGTGGAAAACGCTTCAACATGGGTATTTCCATCGCAAAGAGATGAACAATTCTATCGCAAGTCAGTACCAATCCACTGATTGCCAAATAGAACAAAAATATTGCATTTTCAATGACCTACAGACTAACAAGCTCTTCTGCCGATCTATTCTGTAAAAATCACACCGTGAGCACTTAGGTGAAGTGAGTTTGAAGTGAGCTTAATCTCTAGTAGAGTAAGGTGGGATGACAGTTCACATCACGCTCACTTCACCTAAATTTTCACGGTGGGATCTTTACAGAATAACACCACTGATTGCTTTTGTAAGTTAGGAGACACGCTGAAGACAAACGTCTGCAATTCTGTTTATTTGCAAAATTAATTTACTTGCACAAGCAATGCTGTTATGCTAATTACCTAGAGCTCACGCATATCTAACACGCATATCGCAAGTCTAAGTTAATGGGGTGCTTGGACAGGAAACCTCCCCGTGTGCCTGTGGGCTGGAATTCCCTTATGGATGCGTCCGGGGGGAAGGCCAGTCACCGGGACGGTGCACCCTGGGGTACGGGCAATGACTCCCCATTAGGTACTGTGTGCCTAAGGGGTCTTGTTGCCCGTATGCCAATATCCTGTCAGAAGTACGCTCCAACGTGTGTCTCTCTGCGCTCTAAGCAGAGACGCACAGCGGCGGAGTAAGAGCGGGCTCGGTGTGCACTAACTCTGCCGCCGGGCAGGCAGGAAGAGGCCTTCTCTTTCTGCCACCGTTATTCTCGTAGCCCCGAAGATTGTCAAGGTCATGTCTCTGACTTTTGACGGGGGTCGAGGGTCTTGGCTTAACCGCCCGGGCCGCGAGGAAGAAAACCTCTATAAAAAATCACCCCAAACCTCCAAGCGGCGGCGCACCGTGAGGGAGGTTGATAGCTTGACTAATGGGTAGCTAAATTAGTCGCTAGTGCGAACCACTAGTTTTTGGGAAATAAAAAGTTTGTACTCGTGGGAACAACTATGGTTAAATCGAACAATAAAAACAAAAGAAGTGAAGAGGAGGGAAGTGATGCGGGGTCGGAGTCCGACGCCGTATCTGGTGCGAAGGGCTCGTATAAGAGCCAAGAGCGCGAAGGGGTTGGGGCGGCTAAGAAGAACCTAGAGTTCTTAAAGAAGCGCCCCAAACCAGGGGATGGCCAGGAGTCTTCCTCGGACGGATGGGTGAGCTCGGCCCGGAAGAAGATCAGCCGGCGGGGTGGGGCCCATGAAAGTAGTGTGGGCAGAGGGCTTGCCACGAAGGAGGCCAGCAAGCCGAGCCGAGCCGGCCCGGCCGAGCCAGAGTCGCAGTTAGGGCCGGTCTCGGCCGGGTCGGAGTCGTCAGGTGGTGAGCCGGACGTCACTGGCGGCTCGAACTCGGAGCGAACGGTCAGGTTCGCAGAGGTCATGGCAGCCGCTATTAAAAGTGTGGCCTTGAAGAGGACTCAGTCCTCTAAAGACAAGGCCATATCCGCAGCCACGGCCTCCATTATGGCGGCAGCGGAGACCAGTCACATCGGGCCCCCGTCGGACGCAATGTCCGAAATGCGGGCGGAGGTCGCCCGTTTGACAGCCGCCATGGAGCTTCTCCGAACGGAGAACGCGGAGCTCCGAGCGGACCTGGCTAGGCTTCGAGAAGCCGGCCCCCGGGAGGTGCCACAGGAGGAGGCGCGGCATGGGCAGGTCAGGCCCGTGCCTACTGAGGACCGGGTTCTGGCCCTGGACCGACGGGAACTGGCTGCCTTCGGGAGCCGGTTTTCCGCCCTGGAGGCTATAGTCCTGCGGCCCCCGCTAGCGGCGAGCCAGCCGGCCTCGGGCCAACGGAAGGCGGCGTCGTATGCCGCCGCCGCGGCTGCCACGGCCAAGCCGGGGTCATCGGGGCAGGTGAAAGGCGGAGCCGTCCCGGAACCCGCGAGGGCCCCAGCCCCGGCGGCGAAACGACCGCCCCCGCCTCCTAAATCCCCTCCGGCTGACGCCGAATGGCAAGTAGCCGGGGAGAAGAGGAAGGCGGGTAAGGCAGCAAGGGCGGCCAAAAAAAAGGAGAGGCGGCAGCGGCGCAAGGAGCGAAGCGTCGCGGCTAGGCTCCGTGCCCCGAAGTCCGCAGCTGTAGTGATCACACTACAGCCGGAAGCGGAAAAGAAGGGCGTGTCCTACCGCGACGTGCTTGCCAAGGCGAGGGCGGCGGTGAACCTCGACGAGCTCGGTATCGCAGATGGCGTCCGGGTAAAGGTCACTGCGACTGGGGCCCGGATGCTGGAGGTCCCCGGTGCGGCCAGCGGCCCGACCGCTGACGCTCTGGCCGAAAGGCTTAGGGCGTCCCTAAATGCGGACGAGGCCCGAGTGTCCAGACCCACCAAGCGCGCTGATATGCGCATACTGGGTTTGGACGACTCAGTGACGGAGGGAGCGGTGATGGCCGCCGTTGTTAGGACTGGAGGGTGCTCAGCCGAGCAGGTTAGGGTAGGTACCATCCGTCCTGACTTCACGGGGATGCGAACCGTTACGGTGAGCTGCCCCGTGGCGGTGGCCCGGAAAATTACCGGGGAGGGCCAAAGGCTCAAGGTGGGCTGGGTTTCCACGCAGGTGAAACTGCTGGAGCCCAGACCTCTGAGGTGCTTCCGCTGCCACGTAGGCAACCACGTGGGAGCTAAATGCACCTCGGAGGTGGATCGTAGCAGCCACTGCTTCTGCTGTGGTCAGCCCGGTCACAAGGCCGGCTCGTGCAAAGCCACGCCGCACTGCTTCGCGTGTGCGGCAGCTGGCAAGCCGGCCAATCACCGGGCTGGGAGCAAGGCTTGCACTCCACCCGCCAAACCCAGGGCCAGCAAGCCCTCCGCCACCGTCGTCACCGCCGCAGCCGCCGCCACTGCCACCGCTGCCGCCGCCGCCTCCACTGTCACCGCCGCCGCAACCACCGCGGCAGGGCCCTCACAGGGGGTTCGGGAGGGGGCTGATATGGAGTGCCAATAATGGCCCCATTACGCCTCCTCCAGGCGAACATCAACCACTGCGCCTCCGCTCAGGATCTGTTGCTCCAGAGCATGGCGCAGTGGTCGATTAACATCGCCGTGGTCGCTGAGCCGTACTTTGTCCCGCCCAGGGATGACTGGGTGGAGGACCTGAGCGGCTCAGTGACTCTAATTTCATCGGCCGCCGCCGGTACCCCGTCCCTCGAGGCGGTCAAGAGGGAACGGGGTTGCGTGGCAGCACGGTTCGGGGAGATTGTCGTGGTAGGGGTATACTTCTCCCCGAACCGAACTCTCGCCGAGTTCCACAACTCCCTTGCGGAGTTGAGAGTCGTCGTCGTCGGGTTCCGTTCCCTGCCTGTGCTCGTCCTTGGGGACTACAATGCCAAGAATGTGGCTTGGGGTTCCCGGCTTACGGACACACGGGGCAGGATGGAGGAGGACTGGGCTCTGGAGACGGGCCTGGTCGTCCTAAACCGGGGTTCTGTCCCCACGTGTGTGCGGATGCGGGGTGAGTCAGTGGTGGACATTTCGTTCGCCAGCCCCGCTCTGTCGCCGCGTGTCCTCGACTGGCGCGTCATGGAGGGGGTGGAGACCTACTCCGATCACCGGTACATCCGGTTTGACGTCTCCGCCCAGACCTCGAGCGCGCCGGTCCGACAGACCCCGAGTGGTCCGCGGTGGGCGTTGAAGCAGCTGGACCGGGAGCTCCTCCTGGAAGCCTCAATCGTGCAGGCCTGGGTGTCACCACCGGACAGGCCTGCTGACATCAATGACGAGGCGGGGTGGTTCCGGGAGGCCATGTCCGAAGTATGCGACGTGGCAATGCCCCGGGTCTGGCCCGGACGCGCCCGGCGCCAGGTGTGCTGGTGGTCGCCGGAGTTAACGTCTCTGCGCGACGCGTGCGTTGCTGCGCGACGCGTGCGTTGCTGCGCGACGCCGGTACACCAGGCACCGCAGCCTCCGTATCCGCCCTCCGGATACGGAAGCCATTCAGGCGGAGCTGTACGAGGGGTACAGAGCGGCGAAGACCGCCCTCCGAGCGGAGATCCTGCGGGCCAAGGGACTGGCCCGTGAGGAGTCGCTGGAGACTCTGAACAGGGACCCGTGGGGACGCCCTTATAAAATGGTGCGGAACAAGCTCCGCCCATGGGCTCCCCCGCTGACGCAGAGTCTCCGGCCCCAGCTCGTGGAGGACGTGGTGAGCGCTCTGTTCCCTTCGCGAGGGGAACATACTCCCCCGCCCATGGCTCCGCCTCCTGCGGTGTCGGATGCGGACCACGCAGCCGACGATGACGACGATGCTCCGGAGGTGACCGAGGTAGAGCTGAGAGTGGCGGTGCGCAGGCTGAATGCCAAGAATACCGCCCCAGGACCCGACGGCTTACCTGGAAAAGCCTGGGTCCTGGCCGTGGAGGCTCTCGGGCCTCGACTAAGGGGGCTCCTTAAGTGCATGCTTGGAGAGGGGCCAGTTCCCGCTTCAATGGAGGACAGGGAAACTGGTCCTCATTAAGAAACCGGGGCGCCCTGCGGACTCGCCGTCCGCTTACCGGCCCATCGTGCTGCTCGACGAGGTGGGCAAGCTCTTTGAAAGAGTCATTGCAGACCGCCTTGTCGGGCGGCTGGTGAGGGTGGGGCCGGATTTGGCGGAGAGCCAGTTTGGTTTCGCAAGGGGCGCTCTACGGTGGACGCCATCATGCGCGTACGAGCCCTCACGACGGGGGATGCTGTGGCCCGGGGTGGGGTCGTCTTGGCGGTGTCTCTAGACATCGCCAATGCCTTCAACACCCTGCCCTGGAGTTGCATCAGGGAGGCACTCCGGTATCACCGAGTGCCGACCTACCTCTGTCGCGTGGTCGAGGCCTATCTGACGGATAGGGCCGTCATCTACCCCGGTCACCGGGGAGAGTGGAACCGGCGAGAGATGTCGTGCGGTGTCCCGCAGGGATCGGTTCTGGGACCGCATCTGTGGGACATCGGGTACGACTGGGTGCTGCGCGCCGACCTCCCTGGTGGCGTCAGCGTAGTTTGCTACGCTGACGACACGCTGGTCCTGGCGCAGGGGAGGTCGCACCAGGCGGCGGCCGAATTAGCGGCACGCGGGGTTGCGACAATCGTAGAGAGGATCCGGCAATTGGGACTCGAGGTGGCCTTGCACAAGTCTGAGGCCATGTGTTTTCATGGTCCTCGGAACGCGCCACCATCGGGTTCCCAAATAACGGTAGGAGGGGTTCTCATCGGTGTCGAGTCGACGATGAAGTACCTGGGACTCGTCCTCGACAGCCGGTGGAATTTCGTGGAGCATTTCCGACGTTTGGCTCCCAGACTGGAGCGGGCCGGGGCTGCCTTGAGGCGGCTCCTGCCCAATCTGGGGGGTCCAAACGCCTCCTGCCGGAGGCTCTACGCGGGGGTCGTGCGGTCCATGGCCCTTTACGGAGCTCCGGTGTGGGCGCGTTCCGTGAGGCGGCGACCGGTCCGTCGGTTGAACGCGTCCCAGAGGGTCATGGCCATCCGGTTAGCCCGGGGATACCGCACGGTCTCCGGGGAGGCGGCGAACCTCCTTGCCGGATTACCGCCATGGGATCTGGAGGCAAAAGTCCTCGCGCACATCTGGGAGTGGCGCGAAGAGGCAGGACGCCGGGGCGTAACTCCGTTGCCGCGAGAAATCGCGGCACGGCGGACAGAGCTCCGGCAGGATCTCATGGCGGCATGGAGAGTGCGATTGTCGCAACCCAGCGCTGGGCACGCCACAATTGCGGCGATAAGTCCCCTCTTTGAGGAGTGGCTGGAGAGGCGCCACGGCGTCCTCACCTTCCGCCTGACGCAGGTCCTCACCGGACACGGGTGCTTCGGGAGGTACCTGTTCCGGATAAGGCGGGAGGAATCGCCCGGGTGTCACCACTGTGTGGATCGCCCGGAGGACACGGTGGAGCATACGGTGGAGGTCTGCCCGGCTTGGGCGGAGCACCGCCGTGTCCTCGCGGAAGCGATCGGCGGCGGCGATCTCTCGCGTCCGGCCCTGGTCCAGGCCATGGTACGGAGCGAGAGTGCATGGGAAGCCATTACCTCCTTCTGCGAAGCAGTAATGCTCGTGAAGGAGGAGGCGGGACGCGTGAGGGAGAGGCAAGCTTTGCACCCTCACGCCCCTAGTCGCCGCAGGAGACGCCCTGGGCGTCGGGAATTGGCAGCTGATTCCCGGCCACCGTAGGCGCGGGCTTGCGGACGGCGAGCAATGGGTAGCTCGCCGTCCGGTAAGGACCAAGCCCGAGTCGACGGCGCGTCGTGTTCCACGCGCGCCTCAAAGAGATGTCAGCACTATTGACGGGGTCCGCTAGGGCCGATGCCAGCTAGGGTTGCGGGATGTTCGAAAGAGTTACCGTGGCCCCGGCACAGGCAACAGAAGGAACACGGGTGGGTTTTAGTCAGTAAAAGTCTGACACGCCCTCCCGCTCCGCCCAGAGCGGGAGAAGTCATTTGATGATTTCCCATCCACAAAAAAAAAAAAAAAAAAAGTCTAAGTTAATAATTACGTCTACGTGTGTTCTAATTACCTCCTCTCAGGCGTGCGTTGCAAGTCTAATTACTTAATACGATCTCTGTGCAAGCGCGTTACGGCACTGACAATATTCACTTAATTATAATTAGTAGTTTGAGCTGTCTCAAACTCCAGAAGCAGACGCCACATTGGCTTCACTCGCAAGTACTTGCAGGTAGAGAACCAAGCTGTTTATGTGAACCATAGATATTTTATATTTCTATGATGTGTACTATGCTTTAGAAATGCATGTGTCTGCCTAATCTGTTCAGTCGCCATGAGAGCAATGTGATCATGCAGCGGAAATGAAAATAAACACATAATAATATTAGTTTAGATATCGCCTGACTCGGTTAAATTGCTAAAAGCGACACAGATACGTCGTATAATATAAGTTTCCACTGTGTCCGGATTAGGAATCGTTTTCATGCTCGTTTCTTCCAAATATTGAATTCACTACAGTTCTATAGTTTTAGGAACAGAGTTCAAATTCCCATATCAGAAAATATGCGAAATCTTTATTAGATTTTCCGCTTGCGCCGTTGTTTTCAAGTGTTATTGCAAATCCTGTTTCATTGCTGTGTATTTCAATTTCAAACGCTCTATTCTAAAAACAAATATAAGGAAACAAAATAGGAAAGCACTTAAATTTTATTTGAAAACATATAATATGGTTTCATCTAAGTAGTAGGTTTGCCTTAA
This sequence comes from Fissipunctia ypsillon, assembly GCA_947568875.1. Taxonomy (NCBI): domain Eukaryota; kingdom Metazoa; phylum Arthropoda; class Insecta; order Lepidoptera; family Noctuidae; genus Fissipunctia; species Fissipunctia ypsillon. The sequence goes on from OX387654.1 coordinate 23,857,259, forward strand.
TTTAAATATTAAACGAGAGTACTTTACCCTTCTAGAGGTTGTTTCCGAAATTAAAGTTAGCATAACAGCAAGAAGGCCAATAATTCTCGAGCTTAAAAAACATTCAAATTCAAGTCGCAATCTCATTTCAGCGACAATCACTGTCAAAAACTTGACAAAAATGTAGGGAAATTAAAGGTTTTTTTGACAGATTGAGACTGAGATTTGAATGCGAATGTGCTTCAAAATACGGGACTTGATTGAAATATTATTGTACATGATACCTAATACATGATATTTAAAATATATTAATATATACGTAAATATAAATCATATTTAACATTCACATGTTAAAGAACTTATTTGTAGTCTTTCACAGATCTGTGGTTTCAACATTTAATTTGAATTAGTGTTAACTAAAATTAATAGTGGAATCACATAATTATTATTCTGTCCACTTAAACCTATTGTGCGCATAATATTATACTTAGGTATTTTAATAATCATGACTAACTTCAGAACAATGAATATTTAATTTACAAACATTAAACAGAAACACAAAGAAGCACTCCTCTTAATTGGTAGTTTTAATTTTCTTTTCATCTGTTGGTTCTAAGCAAAATAATATAATTATGTTCATTTATCTACAAGAAAAATTAGACCTCCCTCCTATTTATTTAATGTAATTATTATGTATCTCGTTTATTTTGCGTTTGAAAATGTAAACGATTGGATAAGAACATGTACCTGTTGATGTAATTGTAGTGCTACGTAATAATTGAGTGCTTTAATTTGATTTTTTTAATACTTAAAAAGTAACAAACACTTAGCGACAACTACGCGGAACTAATTTGACAGTTTTCTACCCCATTGAGAGTGTAATTTTAAAACATCATTTTTCGTCGATAATTATTCAGTTACGATCAAAGGCTCCTGCATACAGACACGACACGTGACGCGACACAAAGACACCGCGAGTCACGCGACGAGCGGTGCCATTGTGTCGGGTGCGATTCGCGTGGCGTGTCGCGCCTGTTTGCAGGAATCTTTAATAATGTTATTCAATCAATAATTGTTGGAAAAGTGGTGAGATATAAAGTAGAAACCGTAGAAATACAGATGAATGTGTTACTAATCCCATTTAGTAAGGGATTGCTTAAGAATTTAACTTGTTATATTTTCATACTTTGGAACAGACGATAGGTTTGTTTGCATGTTGAGAGTTTTTCTCACTCGAGTACAAAACGGAGGAGAGGGACTTCCTCGCGACCTCGTATCCAGCTCTTTGTTATGGGCTTTATTTGAACCTCAAACATGACGGATGATGATAACATCCATTCCTCATACACAAAATTTTACAACACAAAACAATACATTCGTAATGACCCAAAATACCTGCTATAAACATTTTACTACGCAGTGCACGAATAAAAGCCTCCGATATACCTCGTCAATCAATCGTACGCATGTACTACGTAACTGGTGAGCCCGGGAGTGACCAGCGGGCTGTGAAATGACTGCTAAGGTGCGCTTCCACGGGCTCTGGTGCTCAATTCTGCGCAATATTGGTAAAATGTAACGTCATGATAACATCCAGCAGTTACTGTGATGCCAATATTTTGCAATTGTTTGTTGTGGAGGATCTTAATAGATAAGACAATACCCTACATTTAATAGCAATACCGAACATATAGAGCTCGACTTGATGTTGCCGAAACTATTTGGCTCCACTTATTGCTCCACCTCGCCGGGCAATAAAGGCTGAAAATCTTGCCCGTGTAAGTGCGGCTTTACAGACACACCAGCTCCAAACGGACCCACACCTCGTTTTACACTTCACTGATCACAATTATTGTAATATTTGCGATTCTGATAATACCTATATTTATATGCTCTGCTAGTTTATATGAAAACAGAATGATATCTTGAGTAATACAAACGGACATTTTTCTGTTTCGAACGAGATGGGAGGCACTAATAGTCTTAAAATTCAGCAAAATAAGGTTATTTTGGAATACTGTTTTTTCGTCTTACTGTAGATAAGTCATAAAGTAAGAAAAAACAGTCTTTGAAGATAGAAGTTAGAAGGTAATGTGAAAAACTAATATAACTAATATGAATCCTTTATTTATAAAACGAAAAAACTATCTGTCTACAAAATTATGAATCATATTCAGAAGAACCCGTCTTATGACACAGCTGGTACATACTCAATATTTTACCATAATTTCTACATCAGCATTTCAAAATAGCTTCAAAAGTAACTGCTCGCATAAAAAAAACCTTATAGACTTGAATTCCAGTCATCTGTTAAATTACTGACTACAAGAGCGGATTCTTCGCAAATTATGATCTCTTTGACAAAAAGATATAAGCCTCCGTAATACTGCTTAAGCAACATTATTAAGCCGGTATTAGCTAGCAAACTTTATTATGTGTACACGTAACTTTTCGTAAAGATTTACGGATAAACCTTCTTCTTTATAACATATGTATCTGATTTTCAGATCCGTTAGGTAGGGTTCCCATTATGAGTTCGAAATACTATTCTGCGAAAATTGTTACATCGATGACATTATATATCGACGCCTTAGTAATGCGACGTTATGTTTTTACTACACCCTTTTTGTTCGCTGTTTCTTAATATCACTCACCTTACGTCGAACCCTTGTTTCTTCGACATTTGTTTGTTCCATGTAACGTTACTTCAAAAATATTTAGCTAATACATTTTTCTACGAAATAATGATACATCCAAGATTACGACGATTACCATCAATACAAAAAATACTGTTTCGTAATATAACCTTGTATAATCAAATAATGTCTACTTACATAATAATATGTTTGTTGTATTATAGTAAAATAATTTTAACTACAACTCTTAAGAAAGTTCTAGTGAAGATTATAAAAAAAATGCAAGATACATTTTGAGACAAAAACAAAAAGTCAAACAAATGCTTATACCTATGTATAGTATAACAATGCCTTCTGGTAACAAAATAATTCTAAGCTAATCAGATTTTCAAAAATCAATATTAATAAGATGTGTTTACAATTCTGTAATATGGGCTTATAGCACGTAAAAAAATCCATAGTCTCCATGTTCTCTTTATCACAATTTTTTTAAATCGTATTTGATCGCCTCTCGCGTTTTTTTTTCGGTGGGGTCTTTTCAATTTCTGCTTGTGACGTTTCTATAGCATAATTAGTGCTAGCTTGTTCTTTCATCAATTTTCTAATCGTTGCACAAGCCCCGTAGCGGTTATTATTTAAAACAAGCTGTGCCCCGCGACTTCGTTCGCATGGAAGTCGTAAGATACACAATATACTAAAATAACAGCCACATTTTAATAAAACTCCCTCGTCTCCCGACCCGTCGCGTTGCATCGCCTGCTTGCGCTATTACTTCGTTTTCGCTTAGTGTTCTTTCTGACTTTTTTTTTTTTGCCCGGCTCCTAAGGGTCGTAGTGTGATTTTAAATAGCCTATAACCATCCTCGAGAATTGGGCTACCAAACGTAAAAATAATTTTTTAAATCGGACTTTTTGTTCACAATTTCATGGGTTTTCATTTTTTTGCACGGAACCCTAATTATTTTTTAAAATAAATGCAGCCTAAGTTACTCCCCGTAACATCAGCATCTACCAGTGAAAGTCCCGTCAAAATCGGTCCTGCCGTTTCAGACAGACATACAGACTAAAATTTGAAAAATTGCTATTTGGTATATATTTTCTTAAGCATTTAGTAAAAGTTGTTATTTTGACATTACAAACAGACACTTCAATTTTATTTATTTGTATTTTGTATAGATTTCTTTCCACCGACGGTGCCATGCCTCAATACTATTTTGTGTTATATATAATAGCAATAATATTGCAATCATAATTATTCATGATCTCCTAAAACAGGGCTTTCTCTCTCCTACCCTTTTGCTGTGTCCATAATGATCTCAATTATATAGTTACCACCTAAGTACACACTATGGTAAAGCAATAAAGATATTGGAACTGAGTGTTCTAGGCAGCCTCAGTTCGTTCTGTCTGTGAATTGACCAAAGCTGTGGTGGAAATAGAGGCGGACTTCTTGTAATTACCACTTTTGTCCCTTTGACGCGCGATTGAAGTCTTCCGAAGACATAATAAATTTCAAACCAATCCGTTACAGGCTCTGCTTCTTTTGGTTGTATTAGTAGCTTCAATAAGTTAAATACTGCTGGGATTTGCTCGGGCGGCAAATATGCTAAAGCAATTTAATTTGCGTATTTTAAGTGAAAAGTCGCTGTCTGTTCCATATTTTACTGCCAAGCCACTTTTTTGAATATGGCGCCACAAGTTTTGTCCCAGATGGAACAAGCACGCATGATGATTCGCATTTGGAAACTGAATACGGATTACATTGATCATTGCAATTTCAAAATCTTTTAATATATGCTGTAGGTTCAGTTCAAATTCGCATTCTGCAGCGTACTATGACTTCAACTCTCGTAAAAATACGAGGTAACTATCTTCGTTCTTGTCAGCCAGCAGACAGTATACAATGGGTATTGTCCTCCTAGTAGCATAATTATGTCGAACTATAACATGTATAGAATACAGTTGTGTAAACAGCCGAGGACAAGTCCTGAAAGTTCCATCCACCAAATGAGCGAGTTGCGTAAAATTCTCAAATTTGTTTTAGTATAAAATATAAGTAGCCGATTGTTGTTATTTGCACCATACTTGATGTCGCGTACTAAGAACTCTCCACCGTTCACTGGCTTGTATTCTTCTGGAATACTTATTTCCTCCAAGGCAGAAAGAAGGTTCTTTAGGTGTTGCTGCTTTTCTTGCACGATGAACTATTTGCCGCAAAGCATTTTTATTTCGCAGACAACAGGCATTAGTACTTGGTATATTTTCCAATGAATTTTGAACTATCTACTCAGATTTGTCTGCAGTAGTCAATGCAGACTGTTTTATATTATTTTTCATTGTAACTGAATGTTCATTGATTTAATGATTGATTATGAGTTACCTTCACTGAATTCCGTAGTCAATGTACTTTTGAATTGTTTCCCTTGCTTTTCAACAACACCAATAGTACTCTCTCTCTCTTTCTGTTAATACAGAACTCGTACCCATCAATGATAAAGACATTATTTCCGCGTTTCGACTGTAACACATTCATTAAACTAGCCATAGTGACTATATTTAAATGTTCCTAATAGATAATACTTCAATAAATACCTATATCCGTAGCTTTTTACACCGAATGACAGATGTAAAGCAAATGACTGAATGTTAGAATAAGTAGAGTCTATGTTTTTTGATATTTATCTTTTTTGTTCTAGTGTGAATATATTTTTGTACATTTCATTTTTAATGTTCTGTCAGCTGTCTGAAAAATATATTTTCATGTTTCAACGAGATCAATAAAAAAATACATAAAAATATAAGTTTTCTCTTCACTTTTATTAATTTAGGTACTATTTTTCATCATCTCCTGCATTACACTACATTATGTGCAACACTCTGCACGCTAGTGGGACTTGAGTACCTTCACTAACACTGACCCACTGTGACTAATTGCTAGCACATAGCAGTAAAAAATTGGAACTACCTCCATTTTCATTGTCATTTGTCTTGACAGCATATATACCTTTTGTCTCGGGGTCTCGTCAGGAAGAAAGAAACACTATTTCAAATAAATTTCAATATATAGCGGTGCAGTACGGCCGATTTACCTCGGCCGGTTCGAACTTCGCGCAGAAGGCTGCGCAGTAGAAAAGAAAATAATAGAATACTCTTTATTGTACACCATAAAAATTACAGATATAAATATAGAAATTTTGTACATAGGGTGACACAATGGGCAGTTTTATTGCTAAAAGCGATCTTTTACAGACAACCTTTGGATGGATTCAAGGGAAAAGGAGAGACAGTACTGTAGGTAGTCAGTGGTGTACCAGTTACATATACACTAAATACATACATACCATACATATTATATAGAGAGAAATTTAAGGAGATTAATGTAATGACTGTGCCTTCTCAGTATATTTTTGAAAATCTTTTATATGCCCATAAAAATATAAAATTGTTTAAAAAATACTGTGATATCCTTAATATGAACACTAGGAACAAACACATATTTGTTGTACCTAGAACAAGGCTCAAGAAAATAGGTGGCTCGTTCAGATGTCAATGTATACGTTTTTATAATAAACTTCCAAGCCACGTTCAAGATCTGAGCCTTAATAAATTCAAATCATTCATTAAACGTAAGTTTTGCCAGAAAGCCTTTTACACCGTTAAAGATTATATTGAAGACAAAAAGGCGTGGGATTGAGCTGCTCCAGTTTTTTTTTTATATACATACAGAATTTTTTTTTGCTAACTTTTTTTTCTTCTTCTTATAAAGGGTGTCTCAGTAAGAGTGCACTTTTTCATTTTAAAATAAAAACAAGTATTTTATGACAGAGTTGTGATATTTTTATTGTATTAAAAAGAAGACATGTTCCGATTAAGTATGGAATAAAATATCCGGCAAATGACCCCCACGGCTCCGATGACAGGCCATTACTCTTTTCATGAAATTTTCCGTGACTTTTGCACAGAGATGTGGCTGTATCTCACCGATGACGCGCTGGATTTCCGATTTGAGCTCAGGAATTGTTTCGGGTTTATTCGCATAAACCCGAGATTTCACAATACCCCAGAGAAAAAAATCGCACGGCGTTAAATCGCACGATCTTGGTGACCAGTTGACATCAGAATTTCGTGAGATAATGTGTTCTGGAATTCGTTGCTGCAATAAGTCGATTGTTTCATGCGCGGTGTGGCAGGTTGCGCCGTCCTGCTGAAACCACATGTCGTCCAGATTCATGCCGTCCAGTTGAGGCCACAAGAAGCCCGTTATCATATTCCTGTAACGAATGCCGTTCAGCGTTGTAATGAGTTTTCACAATTATAACGCGTTGTTTTTTCGAAAAGCGCTCCATTTTTAATAATCGGAATAAACAGAGGTGACAGCTGTCAAATTTTAGAGTTGCCACTTGCATGAAAAAAAAAATATTCCAATTTTAAAAAGTGCACTCTTACTGAGACACCCTTTATACACATTGACATTGATAAATTTTATATATACAATGACATGAATATTAGGTTGGGGAAAAAGTCTTTTCGCATTATAGTATGTATGAACTTGTAATAAAATCTCTTTGGCTATACTATTTGTATCTGGCTGGTTTTGGTATCATTGAAAGTTTAAATTTTAAAGAACATAATTCCAAATTCAAATTAGGAAAATGTGTGATTTTCATTTGTTTTTCGTACTGTCAAGATGAGTGAATCTAATGAAGAAATTCGATACAATTTAAAATTTTACCACAAAAAAGGTAAAAATGCAAAGCAAGCCGCGAAAAAAATTTGCTATGTTTATGGACCTGGTCCAGTGTCTGTGAGAGTAGCACAAATTTGGTTTAAGCGTTTTCAATCCGGAAATTTTGATGTCAAAGATGCACGTTGCTCTGGTCGCCCTATTACGGATAAAATGGATGCCATTTTTGAAAAAGTGGAGCAAGATCGGCATATCAGTAGTTACGACGTAGCTGAAGAACTGGGAATTGACCACAAAATAGTTTTGGCGCATTTGAAAAAAACTGGGTACACAAAAATGTTCGATATTTGGGTACCTCACGAGCTCACTGAAAGAAACCTAATGAACCGTGTACTCATTTGTGATTCTTTATTACGACGTAATGAAACCGAACCATTTTTAAAGAAGCTGATAACTGGTGATGAAAAGTGGAACACGTACGACAAGAAAGTGCGAAAAAGGTCGTGGTCAAAGGCCGGTCAGGCTTCACAGACTGTGGCGAAACCCGGGTTAACTCGCAACAAGGTGATGCTGTGTGTGTGGTGGGATTGGAAGGGCATTATTCATTATGAGCTGTTACCACAAGGCAGGACCATCGATTCTTAACTCTACTGCGAACAACTGATGAGATTAAAGCAAGAAGTTGAGAGAAAGCGGCCGGAATTAATCAACAGAAGGGGTGTGGTTTTTCATCATGATAAAGCTAGACCTCACACATCTATAACCACTCAGCAAAAATTAAGAGAGTTTGGCTGGGAGGTGTTAATGCATCCGCCGTATAGTCCTGACCTTGCACCTTCAGATTTCCACCTGTTTCGGTCTCTTCAGAATTCTTTAGGCAGTGTCAGGTTAACATCACGAGAGGACTGCCAAAACCACTTGTCGCGGTATTTTGATCAGAAGTCCCAAAATGTCTATAGCAATGGGATCATGTCCCTACCTACAAGATGGCAAAAAGTTATCGAACAAAATGGTACCCACATACTTTACTTAAATGTGAATAAACTACATTAAAAAATGTTTTGAATTTTCTTAAAAAATGCGAAGAAACTTTTTCCCCTGCCTATTATTTACTTTGTAAAGTGTTATATAATTTTAATTACTGTGAATGTGAAGACTATGTGGCTCCTTGTTTTTATTTTTTCTTCTTTTTTCTCTCCCAGTTTTAATCATAGTCTGGCAGTTTGAGTAAATTATGCGGCCTACACAAATGTCCTTTCTTTGGTATTGTTCGTCGAATCGTTGAGCTCCTTAAGTGTTAAGTTGAGCTGTACGATTACTGACAGATGCTTGCACTGACTGGACAGGTACACTCAATCTGTGTGGTTCTTTCCTCAAAAGACCACTTCAGACACTAATCTACATGGTTTTTACATAATCTGGCCAAGATTATGTCTGGACTTTAAAAGAGACTGGTTTGTTTCGGCCTTTCTTCTCAGAGTAGTCTTATAGGAAATGCCGGCCTCATCTAGTTAAAAAAAAAAATGTTTGACGTGTAAAAGTGTTTGTGTAAACCTACTTACAGAAATAAATTCATTTCAAGTAAGCCCCGACGATATGGGGAAGTAGGGTGCCACCATATTAACTTCGTCTAGTTCAATAAGCTTTATCTTTCTGAATGACAGACTCCTTTGAAATTTCAAAAGTGCCTAGTGTTCTTACACACGAGCGACACGCGCCAAAGGCAGAAGCAATTAATTGCACGCGTCGACGACCGCCGCCGACATGTCAGCGACAGTCGCCGACCTAAAGCGACGCTTGTAATAATAAGTAATAAGTAATCATTTATTTATTTGTTAACATAGGTAAAGAAATACAGATCTTATGTTTGATGACCAGAGCGCTATGTTATGCCAGGAGGCGTACAAATGTGGTATGCAGAAACTAACTGAGAATTACAAATTAAAATTTACTAGAAATATTTTGAAATCATGCATATTTATGGTATTAAATTAGAAAATAAATTGAACAATTACATATTAATTAATAATCCAATTATGTCAGACCTAAATGAGGAATTATTAAAATGTCAAAAAAATCAATGTCAAAATTGTTAAAATGTCAAAAAGATTTAATGTCAATATTAAAAATTGTAATTCAAAATTGATTCGTCATTTAAGTATTCGTCAATAGTATAATAACATTTATCAATTAAGGAGAATTTCATTTTTTTCTTAAATTGTGTAAAATTTAGTTCTCTAATAATAATAATAATAATCACGGCAACACTAACGTCAACACGTCACGAAATTTATTCTCAATAATTTTCATAGTTTTATTCATTTTAGACGCAGTTTTGTATTATACCAGAAACTCAAAAGAAACCCAAAGGCAACCTAAACCAACCATTTTAAAGGCAACCATTTTATATCAATTTTAAACTACAATAGAAGAAAATGAACACTACAATATAAAATACCGAATCGGAGGTGACATCTGTCATGTCACCTCTGATAAAACCAGATAAACATAATCAATGAATAAATAATAATGTTGACGAGATCAGCTGCACGAGCACGCCCACCACCTCCGGACTCTTCGCTCAGCTCCCCCTCGCCGCCGCCGGTATCCAGCCCCACCGTGAGCGCTGTGATGACACCAGCTGCGGTAGTTGCGTCGAGCTCGAGCGACGAGTATTTTTCCCCGCCGACGTCGCCAACACCTGTACGTCGACAGGGGAGAGGCCGGCCACCGAGGAGCTTGGGACTTAGGGGCCAACCGGCCCCGAGCCGGGTCCCCGCTGCCGGTGGTTGTGTGCAGCGCATGAGATGGACTCAGTCTATAAACGAGAACGTCATGCGCGCATATTACGGGTCTACAGAGGGGGGAACTAACCTCACTGCGTACCGTGTTAGAATGCTGTCTCTGTTTCAGGAACTAGAGCCAACCGTCAACGTCTCGGCCCAACGACTGTCGGATCAGGTGCGGGTCATCCAACGCAATCATAGGCTGAGCGATGCCGCACTTGATAGGCTGCGCTCAGAAGTATTGAGCAACCATATCGTCTCAACTCCGCCACAAACCGCGGTACAAGTCTCAACTATTGATTCAATCCCGCCGCGGTCTAATCATGGTGTTGTAGAGGAGGATGATAGGGTTGCCACAGTAAGTAGCCAGTGCAACGCCCGATTGAGGAGCGCACTGGAGGATGCGTTTCTCGAGTATAGGTCCACTCCGACCGAACTTAGGCCCCGATTACCACACTTGCCTATGCACAAGAAAAATAGGGCGCTGGTATGTGCTTTGGACTCGCAGCTCAAGAATTTTTTCGAGAGCAGCGAGGATCTCATTGATACACATTCGATCCTGTATTGCGCGGCTGTTGCGGCATGTCGTTTAGCTAACGTCAAGTTTCCAAACTGTGACGGAGCTACTCGACCAAAACCAGCCGTACCAGCCTGGCAGTGCAGGATCGAACGTCGTATCGATGGGACCAGGGTACTCATCGGCAAACTATACTGCTTCAGGGAGGGCAATACACGACCACGAGTGATGCGCTTTGTAAGGCGGGCATTCTCGGGGACTGGAATCAGCCCTCGAGAATACATGTCCTGTGTCACAGAGCGCATCGACTTCCTGAAGCAGAAAGTTTGTGCATGGGCGAGCCGTATTCGGCGGTATAAGCGGCGGGTCGATCGATACACGCAGAATCGCATGTTCCAGAGCGATGAGAGGCGGGTATATAGAGCTTGGGAGCGACCTGAAAAAAGTGTGGCGGACGTGCGCCGCCCAGATGATGCCACCACGAGTACATTCTGGCGCAGCATCTGGTCGGTGCCCGTCTGTCACGCTGAGGCTGGCTGGATGCAGGATGTCGAGCGAGTGTGTGGAACTATACCAGAAATGGAAAAGATCTTAATAACGCCATTAGACGTAGCCAAAGCAGTCCGCCCGTTGCCAAATTGGAAATCACCGGGACCGGACGGACTGCACAACTTTTGGCTAAAATGGCTAATTAGTTCACACACTCGCCTGGCATCTCAATTCCAGTCATCCTTAGAGTCTGGGTCGCTACCGCAGTTTCTAACAACAGGCGTTACCCACCTGCTCCATAAGTCAGGAAGTCCCGCGGAACCCAAGAATTATAGACCGATCACGTGTTTGCCGACGATCTATAAACTTCTAACATCCATTTTGAGAGTGAAAATAAATACGCACATTGAGAGTAACTCAATTATGTCTTCCTCTCAAAATGGATGTAGGAACGGGTCCCGCGGTACTAAGGAGCTACTCCTCATCGACATGGCCATTAGCCAACAGGTTCGTCGATCCCGCAAAGATCTGTCGACATGCTGGATAGATTATAAGAAGGCCTACGACTCAGTGCCACATACATGGCTCATGAGGGTGCTTGAGTTGTACAAGATAGATGCAATTCTACGCACCTTCCTTGAGTCATGTATGGGGCAATGGAGGACGGTCCTCCGCTATCCAGGGTGTCGACAGATCCAGGGGAATGATGAACCTGTATGGATTAAACGGGGAATATTTCAGGGCGACAGTTTGAGTCCACTTTGGTTCTGCTTAGCCCTGAATCCTCTAAGCACACTGCTGGAGGATTCAGGTCTAGGCTATCGGTTGAAGAGAGGTGGTCAGGTCATATCTCACCTCCTCTACATGGACGACTTGAAACTCTTTGCCCCCAACAAATTGCGACTGGTGGAACTACTGAAGGTAACTGAAACTTTCAGTAACGCCATCAGGATGGAATTTGGTGTGGACAAATGTGCAGTCATGCATGTAAAGCGAGGCGAGATTATGGAATCCGAGGGGATTCAACTCTCGGATTCCATAAACCTTAGAGCCCTCTCCGCAACCGAAACCTATAAGTATTTGGGTATGTCGGAAGCGTTGGGCATTAATGCTGCTGACATGAAGCAATCGTTGAAGGAGCGCTTCTTTGGTCGCCTGAAGAAGGTATTAATTAGTCTTCTTTCGGGCGGAAACAAGGTGCGCGCCTTCAACGGTTGGGTCATGCCGGTTTTGGTGTACTCTTTCGGTATACTCAAATGGACTCAGACCGAACTAGACGCCCTGGATAGGAGGGTCCGTACACTACTGACCGCAAACCGGATGCATCACCCACGATCATCGGTGATGAGACTGTACATCCCGCGGAAGTGCGGGGGTCGAGGTTTTTTAAATGCGAAGACCCTCCACAACCGCGAGGTGTGCAACCTCAGGGAATATTTTCTAAACGCCGACGTGGGTATGCACCGTGATGTGGTCGCAGTGGACAACGGGTTCACCCCGCTCTCCATGGCTAAAGAGAACTGGCGCAAACCTGTAGTACTTACTACAGATGACCGCAAGGCGGTATGGCAAAGCAAGGAGCTTCACGGACGCTTCTATCGGGCTCTACACGAGCCCGGTGTAGATTTCTTAGCGTCCGTATCCTGGCTACGTTTCGGTGACCTCTTTGGGGAAACTGAAGGTTTTGTTTGTGCAATTATGGACGAAGTTATTTTGACGAATAACTACCGGAGACATATTATGAAGGACGGGACGGTTGACGTGTGTCGGGCATGCCACCGTCCGGGTGAGTCCATCAGACATATTATCTCTGGTTGTTCTCGTCTGGCTAACGGCGAGTACTTGCACAGGCATAACCAAGTGGCCAGGATTATTCACCAGCAACTTGCTTTGAAATACAAACTTGTGGACTCTGAGGTACCGTATTACAAGTATGTGCCCGACCCAGTTCTTGAAAATGACCATGCCACGTTGTACTGGGATCGGTCTATCATCACTGACAGGACTATTGTCGCCAATAAGCCTGATATAGTGGTGATAGATCGATTAGCGCGCCGCGCAATGATAATCGATGTTACCATTCCGCATGACGAGAACCTCGTGAAAGCTGAGAAAGAGAAACAAATAAAATATCTCGACTTAGCACACGAGGTTGTTGACATGTGGAATGTGACCTCGGCTGTCATTGTGCCGATTGTCGTAACGGCCAATGGCCTGATGGCCGAAAGCCTCGACCAACATCTCTCGAGGCTGTCGTTAGGCGGTTGGATCAAGAGCCTGATCCAGAAGGCAGTACTCCTCGATACGGCTCGTATTGTGAGGAGGTTCCTGTCTCTGCAGCCCTAACCACCGGTAGCTTGGACCCTGCTCCCGATACCGGTGGAATTCTATTTTTTATATTTTTAAATGTTTTTTTTTATATTTTGTATTTTAAGAAATATTTAAAAATGTAATTATATAAGAAACAAAAATTAATAAACGAAATAATAATAAAACGCGGCAACACTAACGTCAACACGTCACGAAATTTATTCTCAATAATTTTCATAGTTTTATTCATTTTAGACGCAGTTTTGTGTTATACCAGAAACTCAAAAGAAACCCAAAGGCAACCTAAACCAACCATTTTAAAGGCAACCATTTTATATCAATTTTAAACTACAATAGAAGAAAATGAACACTACAATATAAAATACCGAATCGGAGGTGACATCTGTCATGTCACCTCTGATAAAACCAGATAAACATAATCAATGAATAAATAATAATGTTGACGAGATCAGCTGCACGAGCACGCCCACCACCTCCGGACTCTTCGCTCAGCTCCGCCTCGCCGCCGCCGGTATCCAGCCCCACCGTGAGCGCTGTGATGACACCAGCTGCGGTAGTTGCGTCGAGCTCGAGCGACGAGTATTTTTCCCCGCCGACGTCGCCAACACCTGTACGTCGACAGGGGAGAGGCCGGCCACCGAGGAGCTTGGGACTTAGGGGCCAACCGGCCCCGAGCCGGGTCCCCGCTGCCGGTGGTAGTGTGCAGCGCATGAGATGGACTCAGTCTATAAACGAGAACGTCATGCGCGCATATTACGGGTCTACAGAGGGGGGAACTAACCTCACTGCGTACCGTGTTAGAATGCTGTCTCTGTTTCAGGAACTAGAGCCAACCGTCAACGTCTCGGCCCAACGACTGTCGGATCAGGTGCGGGTCATCCAACGCAATCATAGGCTGAGCGATGCCGCACTTGATAGGCTGCGCTCAGAAGTATTGAGCAACCATATCGTCTCAACTCCGGCACAAACCGCGGTACAAGTCTCAACTATTGATTCAATCCCGCCGCGGTCTAATCATGGTGTTGTAGAGGAGGATGATAGGGTTGCCACAGTAAGTAGCCAGTGCAACGCCCGATTGAGGAGCGCACTGGAGGATGCGTTTCTCGAGTATAGGTCCACTCCGACCGAACTTAGGCCCCGATTACCACACTTGCCTATGCACAAGAAAAATAGGGCGCTGGTGTGTGCTTTGGACTCGCAGCTCAAGAATTTTTTCGAGAGCAGCGAGGATCTCATTGATACACATTCGATCCTGTATTGCGCGGCTGTTGCGGCATGTCGTTTAGCTAACGTCAAGTTTCCAAACTGTGACGGAGCTACTCGACCAAAACCAGCCGTACCAGCCTGGCAGTGCAGGATCGAACGTCGTATCGATGGGACCAGGGTACTCATCGGCAAACTATACTGCTTCAGGGAGGGCAATACACGACCACGAGTGATGCGCTTTGTAAGGCAGGCATTCTCGGGGACTGGAATCAGCCCTCGAGAATACATGTCCTGTGTCACAGAGCGCATCGACTTCCTGAAGCAGAAAGTTTGTGCATGGGCGAGCCGTATTCGGCGGTATAAGCGGCGGGTCGATCGATACACGCAGAATCGCATGTTCCAGAGCGATGAGAGGCGGGTATATAGAGCTTGGGAGCGACCTGAAAAAAGTGTGGCGGACGTGCGCCGCCCAGATGATGCCACCACGAGTACATTCTGGCGCAGCATCTGGTCGGTGCCCGTCTGTCACGCTGAGGCTGGCTGGATGCAGGATGTCGAGCGAGTGTGTGGAACTATACCAGAAATGGAAAAGATCTTAATAACGCCATTAGACGTAGCCAAAGCAGTCCGCCCGTTGCCAAATTGGAAATCACCGGGACCGGACGGACTGCACAACTTTTGGCTAAAATGGCTAATTAGTTCACACACTCGCCTGGCATCTCAATTCCAGTCATCCTTAGAGTCTGGGTCGCTACCGCAGTTTCTAACAACAGGCGTTACCCACCTGCTCCATAAGTCAGGAAGTCCCGCGGAACCCAAGAATTATAGACCGATCACGTGTTTGCCGACGATCTATAAACTTCTAACATCCATTTTGAGAGTGAAAATAAATACGCACATTGAGAGTAACTCAATTATGTCTTCCTCTCAAAATGGATGTAGGAACGGGTCCCGCGGTACTAAGGAGCTACTCCTCATCGACATGGCCATTAGCCAACAGGTTCGTCGATCCCGCAAAGATCTGTCGACATGCTGGATAGATTATAAGAAGGCCTACGACTCAGTGCCACATACATGGCTCATGAGGGTGCTTGAGTTGTACAAGATAGATGCAATTCTACGCACCTTCCTTGAGTCATGTATGGGGCAATGGAGGACGGTCCTTCGCTATCCAGGGTGTCGACAGATCCAGGGGAATGATGAACCTGTATGGATTAAACGGGGAATATTTCAGGGCGACAGTTTGAGTCCACTTTGGTTCTGCTTAGCCCTGAATCCTCTAAGCACACTGCTGGAGGATTCAGGTCTAGGCTATCGGTTGAAGAGAGGTGGTCAGGTCATATCTCACCTCCTCTACATGGACGACTTGAAACTCTTTGCCCCCAACAAATTGCGACTGGTGGAACTACTGAAGGTAACTGAAACTTTCAGTAACGCCATCAGGATGGAATTTGGTGTGGACAAATGTGCAGTCATGCATGTAAAGCGAGGCGAGATTATGGAATCCGAGGGGATTCAACTCTCGGATTCCATAAACCTTAGAGCCCTCTCCGCAACCGAAACCTATAAGTATTTGGGTATGTCGGAAGCGTTGGGCATTAATGCTGCTGACATGAAGCAATCGTTGAAGGAGCGCTTCTTTGGTCGCCTGAAGAAGGTATTAATTAGTCTTCTTTCGGGCGGAAACAAGGTGCGCGCCTTCAACGGTTGGGTCATGCCGGTTTTGGTGTACTCTTTCGGTATACTCAAATGGACTCAGACCGAACTAGACGCCCTGGATAGGAGGGTCCGTACACTACTGACCGCAAACCGGATGCATTACCCACGATCATCGGTGATGAGACTGTACATCCCGCGGAAGTGCGGGGGTCGAGGTTTTTTAAATGCGAAGACCCTCCACAACCGCGAGGTGTGCAACCTCAGGGAATATTTTCTAAACGCCGACGTGGGTATGCACCGTGATGTGGTCGCAGTGGACAACGGGTTCACCCCGCTCTCCATGGCTAAAGAGAACTGGCGCAAACCTGTAGTACTTACTACAGATGACCGCAAGGCGGTATGGCAAAGCAAGGAGCTTCACGGACGCTTCTATCGGGCTCTACACGAGCCCGGTGTAGATTTCTTAGCGTCCGTATCCTGGCTACGTTTCGGTGACCTCTTTGGGGAAACTGAAGGTTTTGTTTGTGCAATTATGGACGAAGTTATTTTGACGAATAACTACCGGAGACATATTATGAAGGACGGGACGGTTGACGTGTGTCGGGCATGCCACCGTCCGGGTGAGTCCATCAGACATATTATCTCTGGTTGTTCTCGTCTGGCTAACGGCGAGTACTTGCACAGGCATAACCAAGTGGCCAGGATTATTCACCAGCAACTTGCTTTGAAATACAAACTTGTGGACTCTGAGGTACCGTATTACAAGTATGTGCCCGACCCAGTTCTTGAAAATGACCATGCCACGTTGTACTGGGATCGGTCTATCATCACTGACAGGACTATTGTCGCCAATAAGCCTGATATAGTGGTGATAGATCGATTAGCGCGCCGCGCAATGATAATCGATGTTACCATTCCGCATGACGAGAACCTCGTGAAAGCTGAGAAAGAGAAACAAATAAAATATCTCGACTTAGCACACGAGGTTGTTGACATGTGGAATGTGACCTCGGCTGTCATTGTGCCGATTGTCGTAACGGCCAATGGCCTGATGGCCGAAAGCCTCGACCAACATCTCTCGAGGCTGTCGTTAGGCGGTTGGATCAAGAGCCTGATCCAGAAGGCAGTACTCCTCGATACGGCTCGTATTGTGAGGAGGTTCCTGTCTCTGCAGCCCTAACCACCGGTAGCTTGGACCCTGCTCCCGATACCGGTGGAATTCTATTTTTTATATTTTTAAATGTTTTTTTTTTTTTTTATATTTTGTATTTTAAGAAATATTTAAAAATGTAATTATATAAGAAACAAAAATTAATAAACGAAATAATAATAATATAATATAATCATTTATTTCAGATTCATCTCTAATGGCGTCTGGAATTTTATTATAAATACGTGAAGCCATACCCAGGACACTTTTTTTTACTAATGCAGTTTTACACTTATAATTACTCAAAGAATTTTTGTACTGACTACGAATCGGAACATTTCGTACCATTGTCATTTTTTCAAAAAGGTTGGGATTTGTTTTGATGAAAATACTAATTTCTAATATGTATATCGCCGGTAGTGTAAGTATTTTTAATGATTTAAAATACGGTGCACAGCTGTCATCTGTTTTCAGACCACACATGGCTCTAATGCACTTTTTTTGTGTCTTGAATAGTAATCCTTTATCTGGGGAATTACCCCAAAAAATAATTCCGTATCGTAGAAGTGAGGCTACTAGACCATGATAGGCAACAAGTAATGCGTCTATATTTACTTTTCTAGCCAATTGAAAAAGGGCATAGGCAGATTTATTTATTTTTTTACACAGCTGTTCTATATGAGCTTTCCAATTAAGGTTATTGTCAATATGGATACCTAACAACACACTTACTTTTACTTCTTCTATTTCGATACCATTGTAATTGAAACAAATTTTTGGAGTTTCAATTCTTTGGTGAAAATGCATTACTTTGGTTTTGTTGAGGTTGATTATTAAATTATTCATTTTAAGCCAATTAATTATGTCAGTAATAGTATTATTAATGTCAAATTGATAAGTATTTATGTCCTTACATTTTACTACGGCAGTGCTATCGTCTGCAAACAAAATCATTTGTTGTTGTGTCACTTTTGGCAAATCATTTATGTAAATGAGAAATAAAGGTGGCCCAAGCACGCTACCTTGAGGCACTCCATATTTTACACTCCTGAAATTCGACACATACGTTTGTTTCATTTTGGTTTTTGTGCATACTCCTGTGATTTCAGTACATTGCAATCTATTACTTAGGTATGATTATAGTAATTTCAAAACGTTTCCTCTGATGCCATAGCAATGCAATTTGTCGAGAAGAATATTGTGATCAACATAATCAAAGGCTTTAGTCATGTCTGTGTAAATAGCGCAAATGGGAGTCTTTTTATCAACAGCAGACATAACATTATTTAAAAGGTCAAAAATAGCCATGTTAATTGTTTTATTTCTCCGAAAACCGTTTTGTTCTTTGCACAAAATATTATACTTGTGAAGATATTGGTATAACGAGTTATAAATAACTTTTTCAAAGATTTAGGAAAAAACAGGAATTATGGCTATTGGCCGGTAATTTTTTATATGCGTCTTATCTTCCTTTTTGTGGAGTGGTTTTATTATAACTTTTTTCAAGCCGTCAGGATAGATGCCCTCGGTAATACCTATATTAATAATATGTGTTAGGGCAGGTGCTATAAGCTCAATTACATATTTAATTACTTTTGTAGATATGCCGTCTATACCTACCGTACTAGTATTTTTAAACGTCTTTGTGGCTAAAATTATATCTGATTTTAGAACAGGCTGCATAAACATTGATTGCATTGTCAAATTATCTAACTTATTGTTTATTTTAATGTCATTTATTATATTATTCTCGATGTCATCTATGAAGTAGTCATTAAATGTATTTGCTATGTCAGTCGAGTTTGTGTAAGTCAAATTCCCTGCTTTTATTGTCAGTATCTATTCTTTAGTCAGGTTAGTTTTAGATCTATTGACTATTTGCCATGTGGCTAGATTTATTTTGCGAGTTGTTTATAAAGTAGTTATTTTGTGCCTTCTGAGTTAGTCTAACAATTTTTTTATACTGCGTAGTGTATTTTTTCAAGTCACTTTTAGCTTTTTTTGTTGGGTGTAGTCTGTAAGCCCACAATAACCGTCTCTGTTTTTTACTACAGGTTTTTATGCCATGAGAAATCCATTTAACCTGTTTGTTGGTGTTTATAGTTATTATTTTCTCTGGAAAACAGAGATTGTAAAATAATGAGAAAATATCAAGAAAGGTCTTATAGGCCACATTAACATTATTACTTTCGTAGACTTCTTTGAAAGATAAATTTTGTATACATGATTTAAATTTATCAAGGTTCTCTTTGGAGTAATTTTTTTTACCGTTTTCCAAAATTTAAAGCGACACGTTTTATTTTGTAGTTGTAGCGTTTCGCGTTCGTCACGCGTCGACGACCGCCATCGACGCCTGCAGTTGCCTCTGCCGTTGGCGCGTGTCGCTCGTGTGTCACTAAATGGTTTAATTGAAATAAATGCTTTGAGTTTGAGCCTGAAAACGTCACCACGCAATGAGTAACCGTGCTGGTCTCAACTCACCACGCAATGAGCAACCGTGCTGGTCTCAACTCACCACGCAATGAGTAACCGTGCTGGTCTCACCTCACCACGCAATGAGCAACCATGCTGGTCTCAACTCACCACGCAATGAGCTACCGTGCTGGTCTCAACTCACCGCGCAATGAGCAACCGTGCTGGTTTCAACTCACCACGCAATGAGCAACCGTGCTAGTCTCAACTCACCACGCAATGAGCAACCGTGCTGGTCTCAACTCACCACGCAATGAGCTACCGTGCTGGTCTCAACTCACCACGCAATGAGCAACCGTGCTGGTCTCAACTCACCACGCAATGAGTAATCGTGCTGGTCTCAACTCACCGCGCAATGAGCAACCGTGCTGGTCTCAACTCACCACGCAATGAGCTACCGTGCTGGTCTCAACTCACCACGCAATGAGCAACCGTGCTGGTTTCAACTCACCACGCAATGAGCAACCGTGCTGGTCTCAACTCACCGCGCAATGAGCAACCGTGCTGGTCTCAACTCACCACGCAATGAGCAACCGTGCTGGTCTCAACTCACCACGCAATGAGTAATCGTGCTGGTCTCAACTCACCACGCAATGAGCAACCGTGCTGGACTCAACTCGGTTCTTATCTGGCTGGAAGGAGGCCTTTACCCTGCAACAGAATATTTACAGGCTTTTAATACTATCAACATTAGTTTTATTTATTTATATCATTAATATTTTGATTAATATGTAAAGTCTTCGTTAATAACGCTCGTGTAGTGTTTAATTACTAAAATAACTAATTTATTTGTGTTTGCTTGAAGTATTCGCAAGGTAGAATTGAGGTTAGCTTGATCTTGAAAACGTGTTTTGTAATGAGTGTTCACTATGTTTGAAATTAACTTAATTTTACCACACTTGTTATACAATACAGTATTATTTTGATACATAGTCTGAAAACGAAAATCGTGGAAATCGTGCTATGAGTTTTGGATATGTTTACTTAGAAAACTTAATTAAAGTAGTAGCCACGAAAAAAAAATGCCGCCAGCTCAAGAGTTTCACCAGTCAGTGAAAAAATCGGATTGAGGATAAACCTTGTAAATGATCGTTAAAAAAAATTTAATATCACTAAACCGTGCAAAAAGCACTGCCGTATTTTGATAACTTTGGCGCAAATAAGAAGCCACCTAATTAATATTGTACTTAAATAAAGACAACAAAGAACAGTGAACGCACTGTTTTTTTCTGTTTTCCTTAACATTGCTTCTGTTTTGCGTAAAAAAATCGGAAAGTTACAAGGCGTGATATTACGTTGTTATGTTATATACAGGGAGTCCGGTAAAGAATGGATAACCTTGAAATCGCATATAACAGACCTTATGGCTGTTCTAAAAAAAATACAAAAAAAAATATATCCCAAGTAATAACTAAGATTTTTTTGAAAAAGAATACTAACTTTTTTTACATTTTTCATCATCACAACCACAAATGAATGAATTCCATCGGTTATCTGTTGTTATAATATTGTACATTGACTATGCCGCCGACAGAGAGGCAATAAATAATGTGACTAGAAATTACACAGAATTTTTTTCTAAAAAAATTATATCTTAGGTACTTACTTACTTGGGATATACATTTTTTTTGTATTTTTTTTAGAACGGCCATAGGGTCTATTATATGCTATCGCAAGGTTATCCATTAATTACCGGACACCCTGTATATCACTTTGTATTAAACTATATCCTATTATAACTGCGAAAGTAACTCTGTTTGTCTGTTACGTTTTCACACCTAAACCACTGAACCAATTAAGCAATTTGATAGGTACCCTGGCACCTGGAGAAGGACATAGGCAACTTTTCATCCTGGATATTAGTTTAAAGAATTATGAATTACAAAATACACACAGACGAAGCCGCGGGCAACAGCTCCTAGTAAATAATACAACACTTATAAGAACTTCCTGAACGACTGAACGACTGAACGACTGAACGACTGAACGACTGAACGACTGAACGACTGAACGACTGAACGACTGAACGACTGAACGACTGAACGACTGAACGACTGAACGACTGAACGACTGAACGACTGAACGCAGAGCGGACGATGTAGCTCATGCAGGCGTGGAGGCACTACACTGTAAATTTAATCAACGCTTGGCATCCGCGAACGCGTAAAAACGCAACAATAGTGGCAGTGGTCGGTGTTGTGGCACTTCGAGTGGCACTAGTTACACCGTAGCGTAATTATATAGAGTTAAACAGACGACGCTTGTGATCGACGTGTTTCTTATTTGGGTGGAACATTCGGAATGATTGATTCATGTGGTTTTGATATACTCAAAGAAAGTTTAATGTTGTTCAAAAGGTTTCCTCTTTATACACAACTAGCGCCCCGCCCCTGCTTCGCACGGTTTTTACGACTTGACAAAAATTTAGATTTCTCTATTATATGTTGTGTGTTGTGTATTTTGTTTATGTGTGTATTATATGTATGTGTGTTTTGTATTGTATGAGACTAGAGACGCCGCCGATGCATTCCACCAGGTTCTATGATAAATCTTTTACACTTCAAGCAATAAGGTTATGGAATACCTTACTCGTGTCTATAAAACGTGCCCAATCTTTGCCCATTTTTAAAATTATATTAAAAAAACACTATCTCTCTCCTTAAACGTCATTTTTATGTTCTTTGCACGTGTTTTATGATTATTATTGTATAATATATTAAATGTTTCATGTATGTACCTATGTATTTAGTTCAAATATGTAAATGGTACACCACAGACTACTTGTAGTACTGTCTCTCTCGCTTAATCCCTCTAAAGGTTGTCTTTAAAAGATCGCTCTTAGCGATAAGACCGCCCATTGTGTCACCCCTTGTAAAATTTCCATTTTTATATCTGTAATATTTATGGTGTACATGATATAGGGTATTTTATCTATTGATCTATCTATGTAAGTTTCATATTCATTTATTGTACACATAAACCTTCCTGAATAAATACTCTGATGATACGATGGTGTCAACCGCATCAAAATCCGTTGCATATCTAAGAAAAGCAACGCGAACGCGCTCACACAGACAGACACGGAAAGCGTCTTTAATTTATATTATATTGTATATTAACAGTTTATCTCAGAAATGTTATCTCGAAAACTAATTTTGTTTAAGTACAATTTAAAATACGGTCATATTACTAAAACATAATAGCATCACTTAAAATCGTCTCCAAACATCCCATTTATGAGAACAACACAATCCCCTTTATAAAAACTAATTAATGTTATTATCAACATGCATTTAATTAAAGAAAACAATTAATTTAATGAGCGTTGTCAGCTGTATTGTTTTAGCGAATAAAGTTACGCGACAGAGTGACAGGCGGTCATAAACCCCTGAAAGAAAACTTAATTGAAACTTACGACTTTATATTGTAGTTTTTAGGGTCGCAAGTCTCTTAGCAACAGTATAGAACATTACCATTTGTGGGTCCAGACGTCTCAGTTCCGGGTTGGCTAGTTTTCATATTGGACACTTTTCGCGCACTTTGTGTTAAGCGACGGCTTTACTTTAAAATGAAAAAGTATTTCGTTCGTTGAGTTCGCGACTTCTGAAATGATGTGTAAAGTTGTTTTTGCTCTTATTAGCTATACCTACCGTTAGTAATTGGTCTAGTTTTCAAAACAGATTCATGAATTTTCAGCTGATTTTCTGATAGATCTAAATGGTAATAAATTAAGGTTGCCCTAGATGAATCTTTATCCTCAAAATCATCAAAATAAACAAAAAATGTTCCTACAGAAAAATATTGTAATCTTAACAAGTCAGACAAAATATGAGGCCTGATAAAAGTAGGGCCTATATAGACACAATGGCTGCCCACGTCAGGCCACTACATGTGGCCTAGATCTTGTTATACAAACATTCCATTAACATGGATATGGGTCTGCTAAATGAACTGTAGTGTATCTGTGTATATTACATACATGTCAAGTAAATATATTTTATTAATTACTTTCTCAAATCATGAATACAATATACAATCACTAACTAACTAACTATACAATTAAATATACAAAACAAAAGGAAACTTAGGCGTCGAAGTACTTGCCACGTTGAATGGCAAGTGATGGCCGTAAACATGTAATGGCCGATGGAACTATATAGGTATATCTTTTATAAAAGCTAAACCTTTTAAGACTGTGTCTACATCAACCTCCTAGGTTTCCGTCATCCAAACACCATACGTTGAATTTAAAATTAAGTTCTCGAATAATTCGATTTATTGCCAAACTAAAAATGACTGGCCCAACAGGGTCACCCTGTTGACATCCAACGGCTGATTTCAAAAGGTTGTCTTTATAAAGTAATTTGGAGTAATTTGGGGGTGTCTGTAACATTGATAGAGAAAACTATAAATTTTGGGCATTTCTTTTTAGACTTCTGTCAACAAGGTGTCCCTGTTTACGGAATTGAAAGCATTTTTAATGTCAACCTTAAGGATGATGTGACCTTTATCGCTATTGAGGTAAGTCGATAATGCATGTACCGCAGCCTCACAGCCCCCTTTAGACCCGAAGCCCAGCTGTAGGGGCTGGAATTTGCTGGCCAGTGTTTCGCTGTAGAAAGCACAGCTTGGCTGCGGTACGACGGTAAATGGACCCTACGGCAATGGGACGAATGCTGCCATCTTTCTTGCGCAGGGCACACAGATTTGCCCCATACAAGATATCAATGACGGCTTCATTCACATTGCCGAAGAGCATGAGATTGATGAGGGCGGTCAGCTGCTTCAAAAGGGACTCACCAGCCTCCCCGGCGCCTGAACACATTAGGTCTTTCAGATTTTGCGGTGTCAAGCCGTCGAGGCCGCCGGCGGAGCCACTTCGAAAGGAGCACATGGCCGCACATACTTGTTGAGCTGTAATTTCAAGTGTGTTGGATTCTGGATCGGGAGGGACAGGGAAGGAGAGGTCATCTGCCGGGGCGGGATGTTTGCTCTCCAGAGCTGTAAGTGTCTCTGGAGAGTACGGCGCAACCACATCATTGCTAATGATGATCCTAGCGGCACCTCTGATATCACCTTCGCCTAGTTTAGATTCCACATGGTGCAATAAGCCTCTTTGGGGGAGGTGCGCTGTTAATTTAGAGTCGAAACTTTGGGCCGAAATGTTACAATCATCCTTGATTTGTGCCGTTAAAGTTGTTTTATTTGCCAAATTTTTTTGCACTTGCAGAATTCTAAACGGGAAGGTGAGTAATTCCTCCCAAGCACTTTGAGAGTTCTCTCGGGCGGTGAGGCGGACACAACGCGCTAAACTTGAAGCCATGGATGGTCTCGCACCACGAGGAACTCTCTTTAAAACTGGAGTTGAATTTTTTAATTTTGCAAGGGTTTTACAAAAGGGTTGAGTGGGTGAATCAAGTGTTAGGGAAGTGGGTATTGTCGGGCAGGATGAAGGCACATGTGGGGTTTATGTTTCTTATCCAAATGTACCTTCAAGCCTCGTTCACCCTTAAAAAAGCGTGCTTGGGGACAATGAGGGCATCTTACTAGGACATCCAGCGATGTGGCAGGTTGACTGGCGCTCCGTACGACGTCCTACTGTCGTCATTGTTCAACATAAATAAACAGACTATTTACACGATTTTTCCATAATAGTATTCACACAATAGTTATAACTATAGAATATGAAATAAAATTAAAATAACAAAAATGACTTATGAAAAAGAATTGACAGCTTGACTGAAGCACGATGGCAGCGGCGCAGTCGCGTTGCGGCCTGGGGCGCCGCGCCGACAACCGTCGTCGCGCGTCGCCGTGAGACAGCGTCGCGTCCAAACGTCAGTAGGTGCATATAAAAGTACTCTGTGGTTGGTGCTTATAATTTGGAGTACAGTCGACTACAAAGATATGTACATACCTTTGAAAGTTACAAAAATATATATCCTTTGATGATGTTGTCATTGTTTGTTACAAATACTAGTAGACACGATGTATGACAGATTTATGTTTCAATTAAATGTGCCAAAATTAAGTGTACAGCAAGAAAGACACTGTAATGTGTACGCTTTGTAACGAATTAATGTGTTCGTCTTTGGTTACAATGATATGTATACAAGTCTGATATTCTATTTTCAAATTTTAGAATAGTACGGAAATACTTATTTCCTCCTTCATTTCGTGCATGTGTCGTGACTAGATCTTAGAATTGATAATTTCATGAACATAACATAACATCACGCCTTGTTTCCCCGAAGGGTTGGGCAGAGATGTACCTTTAGTATACCCACATTTTGCCAGTTATGTTTAAGTCCCATATAATAGGGGCGACTGACAAATCATTAAACGTTGACGTTTAAACGATATGGACAATTTTAGCTGGCCATTTCATGAAATGGTCGAACACTTCATAAAATGATCAATTCTAAGATCTGGCCACGACACATGCATGACGTCACTGGCGTGTCGTTTGTTTATCGAAATTGACTACAAATTATTCTCGCCACATATTTCCATTCCTTTACAACCTTCTCGTAAAAAGAAACTATTGAATCATAAAACTCATTTATTTAAACTTAAATTGTCATCATCAAATCAAAAATGTTGAATCAATCAAAAGTTCGACCCATGATAATAATCCCACAAATCCTGGACATGTTGTGTTCTCGTAAAGATGATGGATATGAGGAACTATTATTTATTACGCAGTATTTATATTTTGACATTTATGTATAAGTGTCGTCATAGAACACAAAGAAGCTAATACCTATTAAACCCTCCAAAGAGTTTCCATTCGTTTTGACAGAATTTTTGAAATTTAAAATTGGAATGTCCACTTGTATACATATCATTGTAACCATAGACGAACACATTAATTCGTTTAAGAGAGTTCACATTACAGTGTCCATCTTGCTGTACATGGCACATTAAGTGAACACATATAATCGTCATATATCATGTGTATGTATGTGTATTTGTAACGAAGTATGTACACTTCTTTCAATGGGTACATGTATCTGTAACTTAAGGGGTTTCTTTATAGTCGACATGTTCACACTGGAACTGTTTCGAGTGAGAGTCCAACGCGTGATCCAAAGCGCCAACGGCTTGCATCTTTTCTCAACTAGGTTTTCACTTTCAAGTTGCACTTCTAAATTAGGTGTCTGATCAGCTTATTGAGCTTAATCAACATATTTTCTATTAAAATTATTTTAAGGATGATTTGTTTGACATGGAGTCGTATCAATAAGGACGGGGCTGGGTTAAGCTAATGTCATATTACATGCTGTGCGAATTTATTTATTTTACATAATAACACATAACATCACGCCTTGTTTCCCCGAAGGGTTGGGCAGAGGTGTACCTACAGTACACACACATTTCGCCAGTTATGTTTAAGTCCCATGTAATAGGGGGCGAGCCTATTGCCATCTACCGGGCACAAATCCAGACTCCGGGCTGCTACTGAGAAATTCTAGATAGCAAAACCCAATAACACTTTGCCCGACCTGGGAATCGAACCCAGGACCTCATGCTCAGCAGTAGTGCTTGCGACCACTAGACCAACGAGGCAGTCGATTTATTATTTATTTTATACCTATAAATGTATATAGGGCGACTTATAATTTGATGTGATCCATTTGTAACACTTAAGCACCCCATAAAGACTGGGCGAAAATTCATGGGATTCGAGAAAACCATTTGTTTATGTATTTTTGAAAATTTCCCAGAACTCGTCACTAAATATCAATTTTCTCTAAACTCTCAAATTGAACGGCCTTCATTGCTATGCCATTGGGTACCTAATACTTTCAAAAACCTTTCGATGTAAACAATTTTTTTAAAACATCCCACAGTTAAAAGTTAAAGCAAGAAGTTTATTAAGCATTTTCAAAAAATCATCTACGTACATGCATGAACGTTGCCAACAGTTATTCCAACATTGTAGCATGGCATTAAGAACACAAAGTACGGGGAAGACATTTTCATCTCTTCAGCTATCTAACAAGGTACACAAGTTAAAAAAAATTAAGAGGTGTTGATGAAATAGTGGATAACTGGCAAAGGTCGAATTTGCAAATGGTTGAAAAATTAAAAAATTGTTTGATAATCGAATTAATTAACTGATTTAGGCTTTATGGGGTGCTTAATTGTTGCAAATGGGTCACACTATCATGTCCTAGAAAGAATACGTCAAATTGCAAGTCACCCTGTAAGTCGTAAAAAGACCGACTGCGAGTCTCTCGGGCGATGATTAGTACATATATAAACTCACGCCTTCCTCCCATGGGGGTAGGCAGAAACAACAGTACGCCACCTGCTACGATCCTTACATACTCCGTTTGCCTCGTTTACATTCATACATCTGGTCATACACGCAGGTTATGATTAGTATTCTAGGGTTAAAATAAAAAGGCCTATGAAATGATTCACTTGTAAAGTGAAAGAAAAAAATCACAACTTCTCCGACTCCATATTGGCAATACTACGAATAATAAGAATGTTCTAGTAGGTGTCACGTGGCCGCAATGTGGACAAGGAATGTTTTTGAAAATTGCTTAACCTTGCCGTTCCACGTGTTCTACAATAGGTAGGTACGTGTTACTAGACTGGCATGGTAGCAACGATTTTATGCTGGAAATGGAAATATTGTGGCATGAGTACTGCAATATACAGAGCAACATGTCTGTGTGAACACAGAAAGTATACAATAATAATAAAGTAATAAAAACTTGGCAGACTGAAATGTCATTGGTCCTAAAATTATACACACTTTTGCATAAAACCAGATTTTAAAATCATCTTTATTCAAAGTTGAGTATTAAGATATTTAAATCAGACTTAGCAGCGAAGGAATCTTCGAAAAATTCGATGAAACTGTTTCAAAATCGAAGTTTCGAACGTAAAATCTAATTTTGTTCGAATTAAACGTGGCAGAGCAAGTGCATCCGTAGATCTGATATCTGCAGCAGACATCGATGTCCCCACTTTACACTGGCGGACAAATTAAACGGACACCCCTTTATTGCTAATGAAATTACATTATTTTAATTAAACCCCACAAATTTATCTTTATGAGAGTAGGTGTGGTAGAAATTTCGTTTCGGCGATTTAGTTTTAGAGGTTTGAAATACCTTTTCTATTTGTTTTATGATCAGATTAATTACTTTTGTCTTAATAAACTTTGCGGGATCATTTGGAAACTTTCCTGCGTTAAATCGGAATAAATAAAATGTAATATATAAGCTTTATCAATACAAGGTGTAACAGAACGATTGACATTCCCTAAAACCACGTAAAGAGAATCGTGTTCTTTACCCGTATACAAAAAATCAATCAAATCCAATGAATACTTTAGCCACAGGAAATTATTTTTCATTTTCTTATTTTTCAACATGATGTAGGTCTGAGTCCGTAATAATAGATAAACATTGCCGCCGCCGCGCCCCGCACTCCGCACCACACCGTTGGTCAGTGACTTTTCGTAGATAAAGCGTGTTTACTTTTTATGGAGTTGATTCTGCTATTTATTTTGTTTGAAAACTGCATTTTTTTAATTTTCCATTATCTAATAATCTTCGTGTTTTAAAATGTTTCGATGGACTAGTACTGTGGTCGTTTTTATTTAATGTCGTACGTCCAGATACACGTTGTATAATCATCAGACTGCGCTGCTCACAATTTTCAATAGAAACAGCAAGGGATATAACCTAGTTGAAAACCCTGCCGCAAAAACGATTAATATTGGAACATTTTGTAATCTAACCTAAAATATTTGCGTGCTATGATATAAGCAAAACATGTATGCTCTATGATGTCTTTTTAAACCCACTTTATACATCACGTTTTATGCAAATAAATACTATTTCTATTTCTATAAATTCTGAATAAACGGTACACGTGGATTACAGAATGGTAACATCCTGTGAATGCTCGGCTTTATTTTATTTTGTATATATTTAAACGTCAGAAGCTTAAATGATGGGTTAAATTCGGACACAAATGTATAGTATAGAGAAAAACTTAGTAAAAGGTATTTTTATTGTTCATCAGAGTAATACACAGCAAGACATAATATTTATTACTCATAAACCTAAAACTTACTTATTTACTGATGTCTATCTAGCTGAATTGTCCAGTTGTCCTACAGAATTACGATGAAAATTAATAACATTCAGGGAACGTTTCATAAAAACTCCAATATAGGGACGTAGGTAATAAAAGCCAAACAAAATTACCTGTCTGTCGCGACCTCTGTCCGTCGACTCATCAAATCCGAGAGACGTGGAACGAGCGACGTCAAACGAGCATGTATATTGTGCGCCCAAACTTTTGTCCCCCAGTGTATAGAATGCAGATTGCTACAATAATATAAGAAGTCGAGGGGAGCGCTAACAAACTTCGTACAATGAATGGCGACACAGCACCTGTTTACTATGTATAGTGTAGTCTCAGACGTAGCCTTAGGTTACCCGAGCTGACTGGAACAAGTGATATCTTATACAGGGACGCTCATGTAAATTGGTTCAGATACTTGGTATTCTCCAGAAAGTGGCTGAAGTTAGAAAGCTTATTATTTCTCTGGAGCATTAACGTCTAGTCTAGTTATTATTATTTACTCGTAGTCTCGTATTCGTGAAGATAATAATTACGGTTCGGACAAGTTAAATAATTGGATTTTCTGTTACAAAAGTTTTAATAGATACAACTTGACATTGTTACCGTAAAGCGAGTGAGAAACTTTTAGTCAGTAGTCATTAATTTACTTCTCTTTCTATAACAGTATTACATAAACAAAGTATGTTAGAATTATTTATTTTGAAAGTCCTTATCCCTTATTGTTAACATTATATTCCTGCAAGCCAAGCTTGCAAGTGAGGCAAGTGAGGCTTCTAATTGTGGCTGCCCCTCATTCCGGCCGGGACAATAGCCCGTAGCCACAGCGGACACAGGCCGTGGTGCCCATTATGTCCGCCATTCAAGGAAATTGCCGCGTGTTTTCGTATGTAATGTTAATTACAACATAATATAAAATCACGCCTATTATTCCCTCCTTTTCTTCCCTAATTTATTTATTATTCTTTATTTTTATTATTATTTTATTTAGAATTTGTCAGCTTTATATTCCTCAACGGTGTAGTAGCCTTTCTTTATTAACAGAGATTTCAGCTGTGCAGAGAACATTGAGTCATTTGGTAGGGATTTTACATTTCTGGTAGCTTTTTAAATATATTAGCTACTTTTGAATATGGGTTTTTCCCGATAACTATTAAAATTGAAATGGGGAGTATTAGTCTATTCTTGTTCCGTCGGTAAGTAATAGTTTTCATTTAGTTCGATATTAGATTTGCAGAGGTGCCTATTCTTCCTAACGAATACAACTTTGCAGTATATATATTGCTGGTAGTGTTAGAATTTTTTGTTTAATAAAGTGTGGCCTACAACTTTCTCGTTGGTCTATATTCATTAATATTCTGATACATTTCTTTTGCTGAATGAAAAGGTCCAAAAACTCAGTACTTTCTTTCTCCCCACAGAATAATGTCGTAATTAAGCCAGGAGTAGGCATACGCATAGTAGGCAGATAAGGCGGTATTATAGTCTGTGTTACATTTCAATATGCCTAGCGCGTAGATAAATTGGGACAATTTTGCTCTTGTACTTTCTATACAGTGTGAGTCTTTATAATGTGCACATATCGAAATGAGGGAATCTATGCTTAATTTTATCGACGGAAAAAATGTTAAAAAAAATCTAAATATTTATTTATATTTTTTATGGATTTTTAAAAAAAATTGTTTGCTTTTGTGACCCCAGTGTATACAAAACTGTGTAACTTTTAAACTAAACGATTTATCACGATGAAACAAACTCTATAATGTTTGGAAGTAATTAGGTGTCGTCATAAAATAAAAATTATGGAAAAAAAATAGCCACATTTAAAAATAAACATTTTTGTTTGGCAAAAATCTGATTTTTTTTCATTAATTTTTACAAAAATTGTAAAATTTCTCAATAACATGCCCCCATCACCTTCTTTTTTTATAACTTTAAGTTATTCTTCATTGTATTAGGAACCTAACGGTAAAAATTGCATGTTTTTAACTCAACTCCAACATTTTTTATCAACTGTCAAAGAAAGGCCCAACGCATAGCTATTGTTTAGCAGGTAGATAAACTTTCTTTTGAATGTGCGCAGGTCGGGGAGGTAGGGCCAGCCAAAGGAACTTGAATTATGACAGATGTCAGACTGGCAGTCGCTCCGAATTATTCGCCGCTGCTACATGTGTTTCGGTACTTTCGTTCGCTGGACTTTCATAACTTTCGTTCGCTGCTACATGATGCCGCGTTTAAGTGAATTTTCCCCGGCACACATCGCCGACATACATTTTTATTATGGAGTGGGACAAGGAAGTGCCAGAGCTGCGCGCGCGGCTTACATAGCTGCGTATCCTAACAGGCAACCAGTGCCATCTGCCCGAAACTTCCAGGAAGTTCACAGAAGGTTGTCGATCACTGGACTTGGATCAAGTAGAGATCGTCGCGAGCCACCTCAAGTAATTATTGATGCGGCTACTGAACAAGCAGTATTAAGTGATTTGTTTGCTGATCCATCCATAAGTACTAGACGACTGGCTCTTCGTCACGGAATATCCCAAAAATCAGTGTGGCGTATTTTAAAGAAAGAAGGATTGCATCCTTATCACTATCAAAGGGTGCAACATCTACATGAAGACGTAGACTGGCGTCCAAGGTGTGTGATGTCCACATGGATTCAAAGAAAAATCAGAGCAAACCCAAACTTTCCAAGAAAAATACTATGGATGGACGAAGCGACATTCACTAGAGACGGTATTACTAACTGTCGAAATTTACACAGATGGTGCCGCGCAGGTGAAAACCCGAAACTGAAACGGTCATCTACTTTCCAAGTAAGATTTTCGATAAATGTTTGGGCTGGTCTTATCGATAACATGTTGATTGGACCAGTCATATTGCCGAGAACGTTGACTGGTGAAAGATTTTTAAGTCTATTGAGAGATGATATGCCTCAGTTATTGGAAGATGTCCCACTGGCTGTGCGTCAAAGGATGTTTCTTCAGATGGACGGATGTCCTGCCCATTACGCTACAAATGTAAGAAGATTTTTAAACGAAAATTATCATGACAAATGGATCGGCCGGCAAGGACCTGTAGGGTGGCCTGCGCGTTCACCCGATTTGACGCCCCTTGATTATTTCCTATGGGGGACCATGAAGCAACGCGTCTACAGTACCCCCATCAACAGTGAGGCCGATTTGCGTGACCGCATAATAAACTGTGCGAATGATATTCGCAATGATCCCGAAATGATAAGGAGAGCGACACACCAAATTCTAATTCGCGCGGCTTTGTGTTTACAACAACGAGGTGGACATTTTGAGAACCTGATGCATTAAATTTTGTATTTAATAATAAATGGGTTTCAATTGAACTCTTTTGCATTAATTATCATCCCAAACAAACCACCCTTATGAGAACAATACGATTCCGCGTTCGGAGTGCCATCTTTGAAACGACCCGCGCGCATTCACAACAAAGTTAACAAAAAAAAGTTTATCTACCTGCTAAACAATGTGCGTAGCTATGCGTTGGGCCTTTCTTTGACATTTGATAAAAAATGTTGGGGTTGAGTTAAAAACATGCAATTTTTACCGTTAGGTTCCTAATACAATGAAGAATAACTTAAAGTTATAAAAAAAGAAGGTGATGGGGGCATGTTATTGAGAAATTTTACAATTTTTGTAAAAATTAATGAAAAAAAATCAGATTTTTGCCAAAAAAAAATGTTTATATTTGATTATGGCTATTTTTTTCCATAATTTTTATTTTATGACGACACCTAATTACTTCCAAACATTATGGAGTTTGTTTCATCGTGATAAATCGTTTAGTTTAAAAGTTACACAGTTTTGTATACACTGGGGTCACAAAAGCAAACAATTTTTTTTAAAAATCCATAAAAAATATTAATAAATATTTAAATTTTTTTTAACATTTTTTCCGTCGATAAAATTAAGCATAGATTCCCTCATTTCGATATGTGCAGATTATAAAGACTCACACTGTATGTTTCTTCCAATTTAGGTTTTAGTCTAATGGTCTCTACAGGTTTTGCCTAGTTCGGCTACAGATGCTTAACTCATTTTTACTCAAAACTAGCCCAGTTTTCATTTTGTAAAACATTTGTAAAACACTAGAAATAAAAAAAAAAATATTATTATTAAAAAAAATGTTCGGCCTAAAGTGTAAATACGTTTATTTCTTCTAATTTTATTTGTTGCGTTAATATATTTAGGTTTAGTGGGGTTCTTTGGTAAGTTCTGAATTGACATATTTTAGTTTTAGATAAATTTACTTCTAAGTTAAGTTCGTTTAACCATTGCTTAGTTTTTGTGAAAGTTTTTTTTTGTAATTATTTTATTTTATTTAGGTACACGGATTATCAAAATAGTATTTTCCCTATAAGTTCAAAACATTTTTATAACAAGTTCTTAGCTGCTAGTTTTAAATAAAATAAATAATAACTTGGAAGTGCCTTTGGCTAAGTACTAATTAACATTACCTATATATTATTACATAAAAATAACTGGTGAAATGTGAGTGTACTATGTAAGTTTACTATGGGTACACCTCTGCCTAACCCTCCGGGAATAATAAAAAAAAAAAAAAAATCGATTGACCTTGTAATGCTTGACATACCTAAATGTGAAATAATAAATGGCTATAGTATATTATGCTTACCAATATGACTAAAATTAATGAACGAATTGATAATAATTTGTTTTTTTTTAAAAAGTGTAATAAATTATTGATTAATGTTTAGTATTGTAATGCATTGTAATAATTAGAATCAATTTTATACTTTAATTCCACATGAAACTTTTGCAGTGCCCTTACAGGGTGCATGTCTTACACTGTGCCTGGAAATTCTAATGCATGCCTACTAACCTGTGTTGTTGCATGTTAGCAAATAAAAAAAATAAAAGAGTAGGCGGGAATTTCGGGTTTTGGTTTCAGAAACTGCCATATGAGGGGCAATTCCCGTAATTTTAAGAACGTTCACAGTCTGATCTCAGTCTCAATATGACCAAAATACCTACAATTTCCCTACATTTTTGACAAGTTTTTGACATTTGATTGTCGCTGAGATGAGATTGCGACTAGATTTTGAACGTTTTTAAATACGGGAATTGGGCTTCAGAGCTCTGAAGCAGTCTGAGAGTAGGGTCGTTGTTATAATGAAAACACAATTGGCGACATGTAAGTGTACTAGTGTCCTGCCTAACCCTTCTAACGGGTGTGATGTTATGTTCACACAATTGTTTCCGTAGCCAAATTATTCGTTATGGGTGACCACAGAATGATATACATAAGCTACATAGCAGAGTTACAGAGAATGGCTAACTTGCCCTAACAATATTAATTATTAATACAGGGCCGTATAAAGCGATTATTCGTAATCGGGTAAGCCAGGGTCTAATTATGTAAGGCAGATCGCGGTCACCGCTGTGGCGCCCTTTGTTATACGTTTATGTGAAGCTAAATATTGACATATATATGTTAATCTCTGTGCCATAATCTTGTTAGTCATAACTCCAGCCTTCCAAGCTGGGGGGGGGGGGGGGGGGTTAATAGGTGTAAAAATATCGCTTTCATAAGTATCGTATCGACCATTGATACCGGTTGCGACTGGACTCATTATAATAAATGAGTAAAACTGGTACTAAAAAAATTGATTTTCTAGTACCTATATTGTGCTTCCCGTTGGCCTAGAATCATGAAATGTGGCAAGATGCAAGGTCTCACAGCACAAGTGAAGGAAAAGTCAGAAAATCGTTAGTAGTGCAAGTTTTACACAAAAATAAAAAAATGCGATTATAACTTACATTTGCAGTTGGAGATTTGACCGTGACGTATATCGATGTATGGGAGAGTATTTTTTCAACTACAATGTTAAGTTTATTCTTGGGATAAATTCATCCCAACTACGGAACCCTCCATTGTGCGTGGTCCGACATGCACTTGGCCGGTTTTTTCTTGTTATAACAAATTAGGTTTTTAAAAAGAGACTCATTTTTATAAAAGAGAGAGAGGCAAAAGGAGTATGTAATGATCGTAGCAGGTGGCGTTCTGTAGTTTCTGCCTACCCCCATGGGAAGAAGGCGTGAGTTTATGTCTGTGTATGTGTACTCAGTTTTATTTTTGGTTTAAACCATGGTTTGGATTAAACCATGCCTGCATCTAGTTTTGCAGTGGTTTAGGGTAGGACTAAACTGTCAACATTTAATTTCTTTTAGAAAAATAGGATTGTGTATGAAACACGGGAAAAAGATAAACATTTTTTTTAAATTATATTAATCAACATTATTTTAACAAAAAAGAACTGATTCAATGGTTAACATGGGGTCAATTATGTAATGTTTTTAAATTTTTGCCTATTTTACTCCTAAAACATGTCGTAGATAAAAATATTACAGCCTTAGTCAAAAGATATAAATAAAATAATACCTACACATTAAATTAAAATAATCAGATTTATAGTAACCGACATAATT
This sequence comes from Fissipunctia ypsillon, assembly GCA_947568875.1. Lineage (NCBI taxonomy): Eukaryota > Metazoa > Arthropoda > Insecta > Lepidoptera > Noctuidae > Fissipunctia > Fissipunctia ypsillon. The sequence continues at coordinate 23,893,762 of OX387654.1, forward strand.
ATTTAAGTAGGGTTTGTTGTTTGTGACCTCGCAAAAAAAAAATGTAACCAACTCTGATTAACATCAGTTAAAATTGAGAGTAAGATCAGTTTCAACTGAGGTTGATCCCTGCTCGCTGGTACACCGGTGTACCACTCGCCGCCAACCTTCAAGCCATACTTTAAATAGTAAGACGATTATGTTTAACAGAGTTGACGAACTGAATTGAGATGGCGAGGTTTTATATAGATTAAAATCTCACTTGGTAGTTCGTAAATATACAGGGTGACTTTGAAAACATGCGACTTTGAGTGGGTGTTCTACCCATCAATATGAACAACTTTTACTATGGGGCCAACTTAGAATTCGCAAAAAAAAAAATCGACCTTATACAAAATGGTCGAATCGGATATGTATGTATGTACCTTTATACGGGAAGGTCGATTAGTTTTTTTTGCATATTCTAAATTGCTCCCATAGTAAAAGTTGTTCATATTGATGGGTAGAACACCCCCTTAAATTTTGTCGCATGTTTTTAAAGTCACCCTGTAAAATAATAACAGAATAGGCTAACTTAGGAATGTTTTTCATAATTGGGTTTTAATTAAAATATGAAAGCATTAATTAAATATATATTTTGTATAACAAAATTATTTCTTCATGCTGAAATTATTTCTGCAAACTGACATCGTTTTCACATTCAAGGTAATTTCCAATTACCTCTAAACAAATTAATTGTTATTTAATAGACATAGGTAAGTATGTATCGTTCTGCATCCTTAAGAAACACATTGTCATTATTTAGCACTAAACCCGTAATATTGCAAAAGCACTTAGCTTGAACTCAAGCAGCTTGTTTATGAGTGCAGCTACATAACACTATACCTTACGCCAGATAAGCGTGGAATAAAAAAGTCAAAACCTTTAAAAGTCATTAACCTTAGTTGTACTAAAAAGTCTCAAAACTTAAATGCAAACAAAAAAAACATGCCACGTGCATGCGTCAAGGACGCCTCGTACCGCGATACGTTTGTTTTGATTGTGTTAGCGACACTTAACATTTCTTAGTATCGTTTTGAAATATTGGAATACATTGGTAGAAGGCGTCAACGACTTTTATTTTTTCTTATCTGGCGGGGACTATAACTTGGCACGAGTACAAGCTAATCAACGCGAGTTGGTCTACTCTTCATTATTCTAACGAATAGCGCTCATGCTGTCGGGTACGGTCACAGTGATATGAGGAGCGACTTATTATTATTAATACGTGACGGTCATATATACGGCGCAGGATAGTCTTTACTAGAAGTGGTCATCGTTTTAGTGGTTCGGCAGCTTCAATATCATCAGGATTGTACCGGAATATAGCAGTTCGTCGTGGACGTGGTACGACAGCGGCCCCCCTGACATCCTCTCTGTCATCAGAAGACAGCCGCCACGCCACCACCGATGCGACGCTCTGCTGAGTGACTGTCACCAGCCAGCGTCACTCTTATCCGACCTTTTCAGTGATTCCAGTAACTTCGTAACAAAACTAGACGTTGCGCCGTCACATATTATAAAGTAACTTTTTCCAGCGGTTTCGCCCGCGTGCATGTCGGAAATTATCCCACGGGAATGTACGACCGGGATAAAAACTATCCTAGTCCTAATCCAGGTCATGGTCTATCCGTGTCATAAATTTCATCCAAATCCGTTTTGCAGTTTTAGCGTGACAGCGTAACAAACAAACTCATTTTCGCATTTATAATATTAGTTAGGAATAAAGTTACTTTTCGTGTTTGTCTGTGTAACCGCGTTGTTCTTCTAAACAATGCGAGGGTATTTATTAAAGAGGATAAAAACATATACACTAGATAAACTTCTTATACTAAAGTAACTAACAAACTATAATATTAATATAAAAATAATAATGCAATCTATTTTCATGCTGTTATCTCCACCATTTAGAGAATTCATTCCGGAAGGTTTTGTGTAAGTATAATATATTCATATATATTATATTAAACAAATCTCAATGTTGTGATGAAAACAATAGTAATTTTGTTTTGTCTCCCATAATTATTATTAGACTTCATTCTGAAAAAACTAAGACACTAGTGCCAATAATCTCTACATATATAATTACTTGTATTGAATAGATTTCAACAAAAGCTGGTAAAAATTGGGTACAGAAAATTTCTGCTTCACTTAATTATAATCGCCTTCCGCTACCGATTATTGCGAGCTCTACCTTACATTTAACAGGTATTAACACAACGACCTCTACGAAGTAATATTACTCACATCTTACTTAGAACAGAAGCCCTCTGCTGAGAATTCTGCAAATAGAATAACTAATTCTTCATATACTTATTTATTTATTTATTTAAACTTTTCACACTTAAAAAAGTACAAAGGCGGACTTAATGCCTTAGGCATTCTCTACCAGTCAACCAAGGGTGGTGAAGAGATTAGATGGCAGGTGCTCTGTTAGAAATGGAACAATTTGTACATAAATAAGTCATAAACTTATAATACACATACATACATATTTACTATAATATATACCTATATTATATATATATATTATATACAAATTCAAGAGAGAGAGGTTTTGAGATGACTCTACGCTATTTATTTTGAAAATAACTCCGCAATCTCCGCTTAAATGCATACCGACTGGTGGCCATCCTGATGTCAAGAGGTAGCGCATTCCAAAGAAGAATGGACTGAATATGAAAGGAAGAATGAACAAAGTCAGAAGTATGAGAAGGACAGAGTAGGAGAAGATTGTTAGAAGAACGAAGATTCTTAGCGTGTGAAGAACATAGATATTGGAAGTGAGACACTAGATAAGAAGGAGGAGTGGGAGAGTTAAGAAGGGAGAAAAGCGTGGTCAAAGCACGCAAATTTCTTCTCTGGCGAATGGGCATCCATTTGAGCTCAGACCTGTAGCTCGACACATGGTCATATTTTCTGAGGTTGAATATGAACCGGATACAATTGTTAAGCAGTCTGTCAAGCTTATCCAGCAACACCGCATTCAAGTCAAAGTAGCACACGTCACCATAGTCAATGATAGGGAAAATCAAAGTCTGCACAAGCATAGTTTTCGTCTTAGCGGGCAAAAAGTTTCTCAGACGATACAGAGATCGTAGAGTACCGTTGACCCTTTGACTAACATTAGAGACCTGGCGCTGCCAGCTAAGCGTCGAGTCAAGATGCAAACCGAGATCTTTCACAGTAGGGGTAATGGGTATGACGGTACCATTGAAAATGAGAGGAGGAAGAGAGCTAAGCGTCACCCTACCCATCATGCGCGAGCTTCCAATTACAATGGCCTGACACTTTGAGGGGTTCACTGATACCCCAAAACTATCAGACCACTTTTTGATTGCATCTAAGTCTCGGTTTACATCTGCTACAGCATCCAATAAACTTTCCACCCGCGCAGCTGTATACAATTGAAGATCATCGGCATAAAGATGATACGAACACCGAAGACAGTGAGTTATAAAATTAATGAAGATGGAGAATAACAATGGAGAAAGAATACCACCTTGTGGAACACCAGCATCCAGGTCACGCCAACTCGAAGAGCTCTCATCAACGCGAACCGACTGCCGGCGTCCCCGAAGATAAGAAGAGAACCATTCCAGAACCTCGGACGAAACCATGAGATGAGAGAGCATATCAAGGAGAATATCGTGGCTGACAGCGTTAAAGGCATTGGAGAAATCAATTAAAACCAAAACAGTAACCTTAGTATCCTCCATCGCTTCTCTAACGTCACCAGTCACTTTAAGGAGAGCGGAAGCTGTACTATGCCCAGGCCTGAATCCAGACTGAAACGAGCTAACAAGGTTGTTCCGGTGAACAAACCCCGCAAACTGTCTGTGAACGCAGGCCTCAAGCACTTTAGACAGGAATGGGAGAATGGAAATGGGTCGAAAGTGAGTGGGCAGGGAGGGGTTTGAAACTTTAGGAAGCGGGCGGACATAGGCCATACGCCACAGGGATGGGAATTGTCCGGAATCAAGAGAAAAGTTTATGATGTGGGTAATCGGAGGAAGTAGGGTATCGAGGATCCAAACGACCATACTACGACTGATGCCGTCATCCCCCACAGCCTTGGATTTTATGGACAGGATGGTCTTTTTAATTTCGTCCAAGGTGACCGGAGAGAAATGAAATGGTTCTATGATGGGACTAGCTAAGCCAGTAATGAAATTGACCGTCTGGGACAACATTTGGGAATCCAAATGACAAGTGGTTGTGAAGTGACGGTTGATATCATCAAGGCCAATTGTATTAGGAAAATCCACATGACGTGGTTTGCCGATACCAAGAGTACCAAGGAACTTCCAGATATCAGCAGGTGAAGAAGAAGATATGTTCTCGAGAATATGGCGGCGCTTAGCGTTACGTATCATCTGATTACACCGATTTCTAGCAACTTTGAAAAAGTTCCGATTTGCTTCACTGCGATCCTTTTTAAATTTATGAAAGGCCCGATCCCTGCGCCTCATCGCCATTCGAACCTCGGTCGTCATCCAAGGAGCAGGAGGACGCCGAAGTTTAATTTTTTTAACAGGAGCATGTCTGTCGTATAGAGCAAGGACCGCCCGATTGAAAATGCGCAGTTTATCGTCTACAGCTGTCGCCGCTGCCAAGTGATCCCAACTGATATCTGACGCATCCTGACGAAGCTTCTCAATGTCCATGCGCGCAAAACTCCGCATGTGCAGAACTTTTGGGACAGGTTTAGGCGGTTTTAGGACATAGGAGAGGAGAATGAGGTCATGTTGGGAAAATCCAGGAGCGGGACACTGACCATGATAGGGAACTAGGGAGGGAGTGGACGTGAGAATTAAGTCGAGCCAAGTGTCATCGCCTGAGGTATTGAAATGGGTAGGTTGCAGTGGAAGTATATGGAGACTGACGGACTCAATGATGTGAAGGAGTTTACGGGATCGAGGGGTGCGGTGAGCAAGGTCAGTGTTGAAATCGCCCATGATGACGCAATGTGCATACTCTGACCCCACGGACTCTAGCGCCAGTTCGAGCTCGGAAAAATAGTCAACGGCGGGTGGACAATAGACAACCCCAAGAAGGGTCTTGACGCCTTTGACGTAGACTTCTAAAAAGAGGTACTCAGCGGAGCCATGGTACTGTGAGAGGGATGAGGCAACGATTTTGAAAGGGAAATCGCTACGAAGATAGATAGCTACACCACCCCCTCCCTTTCCAATTCTGTCATTGCGGATAAGAGTGAAACCTGGAAGAGAGTAGGTGGTGGAGAGAAGATGAGGTTTGAGCCAACTCTCAGAAACCAGAACGGCATGGGCATTGGCGCCGGTAAAGGTGTCCAACAGATCACTGTAGTGACTTGGGACACTCTGCGCATTTATGTGGCAGACATTAAATAAGTGGCCTTTTTGTTGGCTGAAGCTCCGACGCACAAAGTCACCAATGGTATCAGTCAAGGAGCTAAAACTTGCATTTACAGATGAGCTAGAGGAATCAATGGCAGAGTAAAAAGAATCATCATCAGATGTCATAAAATACAAATACAATTAATATTAATAATAATAATATAAATAATGTCTGCCTCTCAAAATGGATGTAGGAACGGATCCCGCGGTACTAAGGAGCTGCTCCTCATCGACATGGCCATTAGCCAACAGGTTCGTCGATCCCGCAAGGATCTGTCGACATGCTGGATAGATTATAAGAAAGCCTACGACTCAGTGCCACATACATGGCTCATGAGGGTGCTGGAGTTGTACAAGATTGATGCAACTCTACGCACCTTCCTTGAGTCGTGTATGGGGCAATGGAGGACGGTTCTCCGTTATCCAGGATGTCGACATATCCAGAGGAATAGCGAACCAATAAGGATCGAGTGAGGTATTTTTCAGGGTGATAGTTTGAGTCCACTTTGGTTCTGCCTAGCCTTGAATCCTCTAAGTACACTGCTGGAGAATTCAGGTGTAGGTTACCGATTGAAGAGAGGTGGTCAGGTCATATCCCACCTCCTTTACATGGATGACTTGAAACTTTTTGCCCCCAACAATTTGCAACTGCTGGAGCTACTGAAGGTAACCGAAACTTTCAGTAGCGCCATCAGGATGGAATTTGGTGTGGACAAATGTGCGGTCATGCATGTAAAGCGAGGCAGGATTATGGAATCCGTGGGAACGCAACTCTCGGATTCCATAAACCTTAGAGCCCTCTCCGCAACCGAAACCTATAAGTATTTGGGTATGTCGGAAGCGTTGGGCATTAATGCTGCTGACATGAAGCAATCGTTGAAGGAGCGCTTCTTTGGCCGCCTGAATAAAGTATTAAACAGTCTTTTATCAGGCGGAAATAAGACGCGAGCCTTCAACGATTGGGTCATGCCGGTTTTGATGTACTCTTTCGGCATACTCAAATGGACTCAGACGGAACTAGACGCCCTGGATAGGAGGGTCCGTACACTGCTGACCGCAAACCGGATGCATCACCCACGGTCATCGGTGATGAGACTGTATATCCCGCGGAAGTGCGGAGGTCGAGGTTTTTTAAATGCTAAGACCCTGCACAATCGTGAAGTATGCAGTCTCAGGGAATACTTCCTAGAAGCCGACGTGGGGATGCACCGAGATGTGGTCTCAGTGGACAAGGGCCTCACCCCGCTCTCCTTGGCTAACGAGAACTGGCGCCAACCTATAGTATTAGATACTAATGACCGCAGGGAGGTATGGCAGAGTAAAGAGCTTCACGGGCGCTTTTACCGGGTCCTACATGGGCCCGATGTAGACCTCTTAGCGTCCGTATCCTGGTTGCGATTCGGAGACCTCTTTGGGGAAACCGAAGGTTTTGTCTTTGCGATTATGGACGAAGTTATGATGACGAACAACTACCGGAAATATATTGTGAAGGACGGCACGGTTGACATCTGTCGGGCATGCCACCGTCCCGGGGAATCAATCCGACACATTATTTCTGGCTGTTCTCATCTGGCTAACGGAGACTACTTGCATAGGCATAACCTTGTAGCCAGGATTATCCACCAGCAACTTGCTCTGAAATACAGCCTTGCGGAATCGGAAGTACCGTACTATAGGTATGTGCCCGACCCAGTTCTCGAAAATGACAATATTACGTTGTATTGGGATCGATCTATCATCACTGACAGGACTATTGTTGCCAATAAGCCAGACATAGTGGTGATAGATCGAATAGAGCGTCGCACAATGATTATTGATATAGCGGTTCCGCATGACGAGAACCTCGTGAAAGCTGAAAAAGATAAGCAGATTAAGTATCTTGACCTGGCTCGCGAGGTTGTCGACATGTGGGATGTGGATACAGCAGTCATTGTGCCGATAGTCGTATCAGCCAATGGCTTAATTGCCAAGAGTCTCGACCAACATCTGAGGAGGCTCTCGTTAGGCAGCTGGATCAAGGGCTTGATCCAGAAAGCGGTACTTCTCGATACGGCACGTATCGTCAGGAGGTTCCTCTCTCAGGAGCCCTGACCACCGGTAGCTTGGATCCTATTCCCGATATCGGTGGGCTACTATTTTTTATATTTTTAAATGTTTTTTTTTATGTTTTTATAAAAATATTTAAAAATGTAAGATATATGTATAAAAATGGAATAAAGGAAATATAAATAACTGCTAAATATGTAAATAAACTAAAAGTAGCTAATATTGCTTTCGCTTTAGGTGCAACAACCACTATCTGTGCACCACCCACCAGCAGTACCAGTATAGACGTACATGGATCTCTTGACGCGTGACCAAAATCGGAACTAAGGTGTATTGTTTCGAAAAACGTTAAAGTTTATTCAAGCGCCAAAAGATCCCTGCAGCACTGTACAGAAGTAACAATACAAAACAAGAAAAAAACATGAATTAATTCTTAAGAATAGGATACAGTATCACAAACATAAACTTAAGAAATGAACAAATAAAGAACAAAATTATATAATGACAAAGTTACATGAGCAAAAACGGAACGTAAATTACGAAACTGAACACAAGAATGTGGAACAAGGAAAATAGGACGTCATGGACTTATAGAATACAACTGCTCAGGTACTCAACCGTAGCCGCGCTACGCCGTAGACAAGTGCTACGCCGTAGAGTAGAGAGCTACGCGGTTATCTGTTGAAAGGTATTTTGTTAAACGCATTTTTCTTTTGTTTTAGCTTTTTTACAAAAGCTGAACGTTTAGATATCGGACCATAAGTACGTTTATTTTATTTATTTTTCTAGATTAGGGTCATAAAGATAACGATTTGAACAAATGTAACTGAAAACACGTTTTTCTTTTAAAATAAATGTGTATTTTTCGAGAGTTTCTCTTTATCTCATGTGATGAAGGTTATCTCGTGTTTCTTTGAAAAATTGGTAGACCTTTACTAGGTAAAGTAAGATCAGCCGCTGGATTTCCGGAATTACTTATTAATAGTTGTTGACAAGAAAACTGAACTAATTAGGAGCAGATCATAAAAAATGCACTTTTAAATGAGTTCAAAATGAAGTTAATTAGTTTTACTTTCAGTAAGTTTAATGAAAAATATCAATTAATTATCAAATTTTAAATAAAGCAAGAAACATTGCCATATGAGTGTTTGCCAAGATATCCTTCCTGAAGCACAATATTTATATCTTTAGTTGTGTGTAAGTAACTGCTCGAATAATTATATTTCAGTTTAACTTTGTAGTTTTGTTGGCACCGTCATAGCTAGTTTAAAAGTTACGAGAAGTTTATATTTTATTAATTTGAAGAATGTTTAAACTAATTTACCGCTTGTAAGTAAGTGTTTCTTTGAAGAAAAATGAAATCTTCATTCTTTCAATTATTATGAAAAATTTAAATCTGTTATTTTACTTCTCAACTACCTATGTACGTATTTGTCAAGAGCACAAATTGTGAACAATGAAACATTAAAATAAAAAGCAGCGCTTGTAACTGCGGTGTACGGGGAAGCAATTATACAAACCGCCAATTGCTGCTCCGTGCTCATGAGAGTGGACCGCAACTGGGACGAGCGAGCGGCTGTAGGTACTCCCCCGATAGCCGAGGCGAGGCGATTTATTTCAAATAAACCAACTACACGCACTTTTGAATTGTTAAAGAGCCGGTCAGTTAGTCAGAAAGTTGAAGCTAGTTCCCCATTGCAAAACGTAGATCTCTATGGAGAAGAATGGGCAAGAAACTCCATGGACACTCTTTTAAATCAAAATTATTACAAAATCCTTGTTACATTGTTCTTGTTACTTCTATAATTATATGAGAACAATGTAAAAAAATAATAAAAACAATTCAAAATTTAAGATTCAAAAAAACTAAGATAAGACTTCAAAAAAAGGAGGAGGTTATCAATTCGGTTGTATGTTTTTTTTTTTAATGTTTTTGGTCCCATTTCTATCAAAATCCAGTTCTGATAATAGGATCCATGAGGAATTGAGGGAACCCCTCAAATATTATAGGCAAACACATAACGATTTTGATATTTTCTTCAACAAATCAAGCATTTGCATTCAGAAAGTATCATTTGGTGAAGTAAAACTGACGAAAAAGACCACAGATGGTCACCGGAACAACTCAATAATAAGTATTTCACGGGTTGCGACTCGATTACTTTAAAATGATTGCTAAGCAATATAGGCTCGTCACTATGCTTATGGTGAAGAGGAGTTGGTGGTGAAGTATCAAGAGAACTCCTCAACAATTAACGTCAGTGCATCGGGAAAAGCAATGTTTTGTAAAAGGTGATGAGCAGTAGTCATTAGGCTATTGTAGGTTAGATAAATTACAAACCGACCCACTAAAAAGTGAAAAATAAAAAAACTTTTTTGCATAAAACAAACAAAGGACTTCCAAAAAACCACTACAAAATGAAAAATAAGTTTAATTTCGGAAGTCGGTGGCAAAAACCTAAAATACAGATCTAAAGACACCGACTTCCGAAATTAAAGTTATTTTTCACTTTGTAGTGGTTTTTTGGAAGTTGGTTGTTTTTTTTTTGTAAAAAAGTTTTTTTTTTTGGCAAGACGGATGGTGGATTCTGCTTAACTTTTCTACTTTCAGTCTAATCGGATGCAGCTGATTACCTGTATTTTACATGGAGCGACTGCCTATCTGACCTCTACGGTCCAGTTACTGGGTAACACGATACCCCTTGGTAAGACTGGTTGTCCGGAAGACTGTCACAGATCTATGAATGACAGCCGGAACCTACTGCTTAACGGGCTTACCGAGGCACAAAGGGTTCTCAGTGTCTAAGGGATGGTCACCCATCCATGGGCCGACCTCGGTAAGCTTAATCTTGAAAATCGTATGGTACGGTTGTTATCATTTTAGCTACGACCTCCCCATAGAAGTAAGATCTAATTACTAACAGTTAATAAATTCTATCGGAAAACAGACTCCGGTAGGAAATTATAAGCCCTAGAATACCAAATCCCTTTAAATGGTTAATGGCCTTCACGTCATGGCCATGCTTTTATATATCAGTGTTGCAATAACCCTGCAATGCCTTACAATTTATTTTACAGGAAAATTTAATTAAATTACATGATTGCTTGGTGTAACAGCTATGAATGGAAGTCATTAGTGTTTTATTAAATAAGGTTCAGTGTAGAGGTTACCTTCTCGTGAGCAGTGCAAGAGGAGACCTTTAGTATTGATGTTTTATCAATTATTTTCATAATCTTTTTTCTTGAACTTATAAAGTTAATGTTTATCCACTAATTTAGATGCAAAAAATACGCACTAAAAATACACAAAAATTGTAATAACTGACAAGTAAAAAGTGTTGAAATAATTAGGTTTAAAGAATTTTATTTCTCATTAGAACTTATTAGTAGTCTACTTAAAATGAGATACACATTACTTACATCTCTGTGCCTCTGGGGTGTTGGTGACGTCACATTGTACATACGTTTCTTAAGATTTTTTTATCGCTAAATAAAAAAAAAGTATGATTATACTATCACACTTCTTTAAATCATCCGCTAAAATATTGAACAGCTGTGCTCCCTCAACTAATATTGTTTATATGCCGCAATCAGTTCGTGCGCGCGCAGGCGTGAGTTGCAACTTGTTGTTACTTCTTGTGTTGTAGTTATTGTTTTTTATGTAGTTGTATGTTTGTTTGTACGGAATTCGTGGTGATTTTAAAATTAATTAAAGCGTACTTTTTAAATGTAGGTATTTAAAAAATAATTCTCTGCTTGAAATTTATGACAAAAAACAATAAAATAAAAAAGTGTATCGCACTTTAACGTTAGTTTTACCTGTGGCAGTAACTTTAAAACCGCGTCGCACTGAACCAACATTACTAACGAGCTCTGAAAGCTGCACATAAATAAAAGCTTTCGCTGAAATTTTCAGCTAAAAATTGTACTCCATTGAAAATAAAAAAGTACGCCATTATGATTTATAGTTTCTGTAAAAATTCACTGCTGTGTTAGAATATAGTTTTAAGTTTTAAACTTAAAGCTGTGTTTGCACGTGACGATAAATTGCGAAGAACTTTGCGTTTCTCAGCTAAGTAATATTGTCCATTGCAGGTGGAGGCGTCGTGCACCTCGGACAACGCCGCCACCGTCCGCCTCGGACGGAGGCGTCGTCTGTTACAGAGAACAAGTGAACATAGACCAGCCCTACTGTTTTTCTTCGATTTTAATTAGATATTTCTATCATCTGTTATAATTATAATTTTGTTGAAATAATTTAAATTGTTGTTCACGCCGATTTCTCCCAATCAGCAAATGTTTCGGAGCACACACGAATTTCATCGCGGTCACGTGTGGGTGAAGGAATCGCCGTATTGGAATAAAGACGTTAACTCTGCGCATGCGCATCTTTGTGCCGCCAACTTTATAAAATTACTTTCAAATTTATTTTCAACTATCGCACTCGACGAACGAACTTTCGTTGTCATCTTTAATACGTTCTGCAAAATCATCTAAAATTGGCCACAATAACCCTTCTGTCGCAAGCGATCGTGGCTGATGTGCTGTATAGACAAATTTCACAAAATATAATTTTTAACCGCTGTAAAATCCTCTTGTGCATGACCGGCTATCTGCATGACCGGCTATCTGCATGACCAGCTATCTGCATGACCGGCTATCTGCATGACCGATGACCGGCTATCTGCATGACCGATGACCGGCTATCTGCATGACCAGCTATCTGCATGACCGATGACCGGCTATCTGCATGACCGATGACCGGCTATCTGCATGACCGATGACCGGCTATCTGCATGACCGATGACCGGCTATCTGCATGACCGATGACCGGCTATCTGCATGACCGATGACCGGCTATCTGCATGACCGATGACCGGCTATCTGCATGACCGATGACCGGCTATCTGTATGACCGATGACCGGCTATCTGCATGACCGATGACCGGCTATCTGCATGACCGATGACCGGCTATCTGCATGACCAGCTATCTGCATGACCGATGACCGGCTATCTGCATGACCGGCTATCTGCATGACCGATGACCGGCTATCTGCATGACCGATGACCGGCTATCTGCATGACCGGCTATCTGCATGACCAGCTATCTGCATGACCGGCTATCTGCATGACCGATGACCGGCTATCTGCATGACCGATGACCGGCTATCTGCATGACCAGCTATCTGCATGACCGATGACCGGCTATCTGCATGACCGATGACCGGCTATCTGCATGACCGATGACCGGCTATCTGCATGACCAGCTATCTGCATGACCGATGACCGGCTATCTGCATGAGCAGCATCTTCAAGGAGTTCACAAGGATATCGTGAACCTTACAAGTAAATAAGTGTGATGCTTCCAACTCCTCTAGGCTGGTTTGGGTTGACTTTTGCGGTAAAATATTCCTTCCATTCCTTTAAATATTTCTTTTAACTGCTTCATCATTTGTCACTAGCAGGAGTTGTGGCCAAGTGTATTTAATTTAATAATCCGAGTTTATAACACTGTTTGCTGTAAGTTAATTTAGTGCCAATTTAAAGTAAATGTTAATAAGCCGTAAATTAATTGTAATTTTTTTTTAGAATGTACCTCTACTGTAGCAAACTAAAGCAATAATACAAAATGCGGGAAACGTTGTCAGATACACGTGTGGCAGCGTTGTCAGATACACGTGTGGCAACGTTGTCAGATACACGTGTGGCAGCGTTGTCAGATACACGTGTGGCAGCGTTGTCAGATACACGTGTGGCAGCGTTGTCAGATACACGTGTGGCAGCGTTGTCAGATACACGTGTGGCAGCGTTGTCAGATACACGTGTGGCAACGTTGTCAGATACACGTGTGGCAACGTTGTCAGATACACGTGTGGCAACGTTGTCAGATACACGTGTGGCAACGTTGTCAGATACACGTGTGGCAACGTTGTCAGATACACGTGTGGCAACGTTGTCAGATACACGTGTGGCAGTGTTGTCAGATACACGTGTGGCAGCGTTGTCAGATACACGTGTGGCAGCGTTGTCAGATACACGTGTGGCAGCGTTGTCAGATACACGTGTGGCAGCGTTGTCAGATACACGTGTGGCAACGTTGTCAGATACACGTGTGGCAACGTTGTCAGATACACGTGTGGCAACGTTGTCAGATACACGTGTGGCAGCGTTGTCAGATACACGTGTGGCAGCGTTGTCAGATACACGTGTGGCAGCGTTGTCAGATACACGTGTGGCAACGTTGTCAGATACACGTGTGGCAACGTTGTCAGATACACGTGTGGCAGCGTTGTCAGATACACGTGTGGCAGCGTTGTCAGATACACGTGTGGCAGCGTTGTCAGATACACGTGTGGCAGCGTTGTCAGATACACGTGTGGCAACGTTGTCAGATACACGTGTGGCAACGTTGTCAGATACACGTGTGGCAACGTTGTCAGATACACGTGTGGCAACGTTGTCAGATACACGTGTGGCAGCGTTGTCAGATACACGTGTGGCAACGTTGTCAGATACACGTGTGGCAACGCTTTTGTGTTCGTTCGAGTCGCCGGTGTATTACTTGCTTTTACGTAAATTGCAGGTTGGAGTTGAATTTGAAGCAGAGTTTAGCATTTTTATGCTAAAATGACGTGCAAAACTAAATTCTCTGAGAGCAGAGTGCGGCGTCATGGACATAGATCCTAAGATCAGATTTATAGCAATTGCTCCGCCATTAATTTTAGAAATTGTCTTCTGGAAGAATTATTTAAAATTGAATTGCTGATATCATAAGGTGTTAGTGGCGGTAACTTAGTGAATGTATGAATATTATCATCGTTTACTTTTAAACATTCGTTTTAAGCGGTTAGAAACGTGATGAGATGGAAACGTTATATGATAAAAGTTATACTTTGTTTTTCGTGGAAATTAAGTAAAGATATTCCTTTAGTTTGGTACTTGTAGCCAGAGCCCCGGAAGTCTGACAACTAGTCTTAGACCCCCCCCCCCCCCCCCAGGGGGTCTCGTGTTACCCAGTAACCGGGTTGTGGAAGTCAGATAGACAGTCGCTCCATGTAGAATACTGGTATTCAGCTGCATCCGGTTTGATTGGAAGCCGACCCCAAGACAGTTCGGAAAAAGCTAGGCAAATAATGATTTCTGTAGTTTCCATTCCAAATAGAAAAGTTAAAGTTTAGTGACGAAGTCACAAATTCATTAAAATAATATCTCTACAAATTAAATAAACCAGACCTGCATTTAAAAATGAGCAAAATCCATCCGCACTTAAAAAGTTCGAGAGGGTCAACTATCTAAAAATAAAAACGGAAATAAATCGCACTCTAGATAAAAACTCTAATTAAAAAAGTCAATCGGCGAGAAAATCGGATTCGGAATTAAAGCAATTTGTTCTATCTCTAGAAACAAATCCGGAATTTTTACAGAACCTAAGTTTTTTATACAGACATAGTTTGACCGGGATTGTGTCCCATATCCGGTTCCTGATAACCTGATCCAGTTATGTCACGCCAATGATTATTACCGACAACAATAGCTATATCAATCAATTGCTATGAGGTTTGACAACGCATTCATTTGAACAGACATTCAGAAACTGGGCCAAGTAATAAAATACCTCAAAATTAATGGCAGTAGGTACAGAGCATACGGTATGTAGAGCCATTTCTTAAGTAGCACCTCACAGCTCGTTCCGTAGTAACCCCCTTGCCTTTCATCAAAGTTTTAATTTAAATTTGGAACTTTTAATTAATCATTATTTTTGTAACTTTGCATACATTTCTAGCAAATTCATTATAAACATAGTAATTGTAGCTGTATAAGCTGAGGGCTTATTAAAATGCATGGCCATCGCCTCGCTCGGTGTTAAGTGCAATAATAAAAATTGTAAAAGACGAAGTTTTTACTGCTGAAGTTCGGTCGCTCGCGGCTGTTGACTGCGAAAACGTTGGTCAAAGTGGGTAGTTATTAAAATTATACAGAGATTCATTTCGAATGGTCAAAAGAACGAAGTAAATCTTTTATTCGTTGGAACTTGAAATCAAGTGAAAATAACGTTTAAATGAGATCGCTAAAACAGAGAGAAGAAAGCATTCACAATCGAATCCAAAGTTTTCATTTTCAAAACTTCATAGTCGCTTTTGGTCAAAGTAAGGGTGCCAAATAACACAATATCACGCGCTATCGAATTGTATACAAAATGGAGCAAAATAAGAAAAAAAGTATTTTTTATTTTCAAAAACCAGTCGCTTTTGATAAAACATAACGGTGCCAAATAACGTAGTAAATGATAAATGATTTTCTTTCTGTAAGTAGGTTTATACAAACACTTTTACACGTCAAACATTTTTTTTTCAAACTAGATGAGACTGACTGATGAGAACTAGATGAGACTGAATGATCTGACTACTCTGAGAAGAAAGGCCGAAACAAACTCAGAGGTCACAGTCTCTTTTAAAGTCCAGACATAATCTTAGTCAGATCATGTGAAGACCATGTAGGTTGGTGTCTGAAATGGTCTTTTGAGGAAAGAATCACACAGATTGAGTGGACCTGTCCAGTCAGTGCAAGCATCTGTCAGTAATCGTGCAGCGTAGAAGTTAAAGATATTTTCCGCATAGGTCCGACAAGTTCTCAAAACAGGACTATTATCGTAGATTTTACCTCAAATCTACTGAAAGAAAAAATTGTTCAAAGGTACAAGAACTTTAACAAGGGAAATAGCAAGTTATCTACTGAGCCAAGTGCTCAAAATAGGTGGACCTGCACAGCCTGTGTTTCTGTCGGAAAATCTTTCACCTAAAATGAAACGCCTCTTCTTCCTGGCCCGTGACTTTGCAAGCACTAATGAATTCCGGTATTGCTGGGTAAAATATGGTAAAATATTTCTCCGTGAAAGGGAGGGGATGGTGCCCAACATTTAATGATAAAAGACGTATCTGACCTGCCTACTCCGAAAGAGAAATGACTATATTGTGTTAACCTTCCTGAATTTGTTAAATATTATTATTATGTTGTCGGTTTGCTTAAATTGTTCCATGTTCGTGTATATTCTCTTGCTTGCGTCGATGTTGGCGTAAAATTGTTGTACTTTTTATTGATTTTTTATCTTATTGTTAGTATACTACTTATGTACATATAATTTTAAACACTCATTACATCACCTACACACACCTATTTACACCCATAACACTACATATCGCAAAGGAAGAGCTTATCTTAATCCCAACCCTTTATTTCTGATCTTGATTGCTTTCGAGTTTCGACTGTTTAGCGGTCTAATGCAATCCACTGCATCACTAAAATTGTTCCCCAAAATAATAATGTTTTTGTTACAAATGTTAATTTTTGAAATCATCCATGAATGATACGGCACGAATTATCGATGATATTGAGGAGCTTTCAGTGTCAGCGTCTTATCAATGTTCCCCTGAACAGGTCGGCTTATATCTCCATGATATGACCCACAGCCTGAAAATATTTCACGTCAATATTAGAAGCATCGGCAGCATCACAAACTTTAACTATCTTCTCATATTACTTCATCGAATAGGGACTCAATTTGACATCATTGTCTTATCTGAATGCTGGTTACATAAATGTCCCCATCTTCCTACAATACCTGGCTATGCGTCCACTTCTTCTGATTACTCTAATCAAAACGATGGCGTTGTTGTTTATACGAAAGTAGACATAAAAATTACAATTGAAAAGCCAACTTTGAATGATGCTAACTGTCTTGTCATTAAATTCTCCACAGATGTAGCTGTCGTCGCTATTTGTAGATCTCCATCAAATAGGAATATACAAAATTTTATAACTAGTCTAGATTCTATCCTTTACTCCTTGAATACTTTTAAATCTATTATTTTAGTTGGAGACATTAATATAAACATTGCTCCGTGCTGTT
This sequence comes from Fissipunctia ypsillon, assembly GCA_947568875.1. Taxonomy (NCBI): domain Eukaryota; kingdom Metazoa; phylum Arthropoda; class Insecta; order Lepidoptera; family Noctuidae; genus Fissipunctia; species Fissipunctia ypsillon. Next base: position 23,911,112 of record OX387654.1, read on the forward strand.
TGGATGTAAACACACGAAATAGTAGTTGCCTTGACCACGTGATTATCAAGTCAAATAAACCTTCCAAAACCTTAATTCTTGATTCCTTATTCACCGACCATGCTCCGGTTATAGTTTTTGCTAATCTAAGATTAAATATCCCAAAATCACCCTCAAGATCTCGTCGTGTGGATATATCTGCCTGTGTTGGGATGCTGAAACATACCGACTTCTCCTCAGTCATGTACTGTCGTGATGCTGATATTGCAGCTTCGACTATGATTAATCTTATTTCTTCTGCAGTTGATCAAAATACTCTCGTTCCAGTTATCCCAAGCAAACAACGAATTATGAAGCCGTGCATTACACCTGGGCTTCTTAGGTGTATACGTAACCGGGACAGCTTGTTTCGTAAAACTAAAAGAGATTCTGCTAACGTTACCTTAAAAACAACTTACCTTCGGTACAGGAACTTTTGCAACAATTTATTGAAGAAACTAAAAAGGCAATACGAAAAAAATTAATTCGAAAGACATCGTAAAAACCCTAGGGCTACTTGGAATCTAATTCGGTCTATCTCGAATCTCCAAAAAAATAAAAATACTGCCAGTGAGCTGCTGTCGATTACCTCACATCCATCCCAATCGGTTGACTCCATAAATGGTTACTTTGCTGGCGTAGGACCTAATCTAGTATCTAAGATATTAAATTCCCCAAACTATGTGCTTCCCTCCGTAACCGACCCTTCCTTACTCAATGCCAGCGGCAACTCGATGGTTGTTCTGGACACCGATGACGAGGAAATTGAATGTCTCATCCTTGGACTGAAACTTAACTGTGCCGTGGGTTGGGATGGCATCCCTGCCAAACTGATTTATAGTGCAAGGCACATCCTTATTCCTATTATTTGCCATGTTTTTAACCTTGTTTTATCAACAGGTATTTTCCCTGCAGTTTTTAAAAAAGCTGTCGTCCATCCTATCTACAAGACCGGGGACAGAGGCAGTGTCAATAACTACAGACCCATTTCTGTATTATCTACTCTTTCTAAGCTCCTAGAAAAAGTTATAAATAAACGTCTGCTGGACTACCTCAAGTCGAATAACGTACTTTCTGATAACCAGTATGGTTTTAGATCGGGTAGAGATACTGAAGATGCGGTTTTGGAATTACTAGGACAAGTAGCTAATAACCTAAACAATAAAGACAAGACTATAGGTATCTTTCTGGATCTGTCTAAAGCGTTTGACACCGTCTCTGTTCCCCTTTTGCTAGACAAGCTCGAAAGGATTGGTGTTAGAGGCCTACCACTTGACCTATTCAAAAGTTACCTGACAGAACGTTCCCAGGTCGTCTTACTGGATGGTTACACCAGCAAGGAGGTGTCTCTAACTTACGGTGTTCCTCAGGGAAGCGTTCTTGGACCATCGTTATTCCTTGTTTACATTAACGAGCTCTGTAAACTCAGCGCAGCTAACTCTAAGGTGATCACCTACGCTGATGACACAGTCATTCTGGTTCACGGTAGGGATTGGACGGAGGCCCGTCTCCTTGCAGAATCAGCGTTGCAGAAAATTATGAAATGGTTAACTCAAAATTTACTCACCCTCAATCTTGATAAAACAAGGTTTATCGCATTTGGTCCAAGGCAAGCATCACAACCGTCCCCAAACTACTGCTTGATAGCTCATGTGTGCGATTCTGGTCTGAATGTGGCATGTACCTGTGCCAGAGTCGTGCGCACGGACTCTATTAGACATCTCGGAGTAGTAGTTGATAGCAAACTTTCATGGAGCGAGCAAGTCAATTATCTGGTTTCTAGAGTGAGAAGAGTGATTTTTAAAAACCTTAGAAGTTCCGCAAACGTTTCTACCCTTAAAACAGTTTACTTTGCACTTGCTCACTCCGTTCTTACATATTGTATAATTGCTTGGGGTGGGGCTGGGAAGTGTCTTCTCCTTCGGCTTGAGAGGGCACAGAGAGGGGTCCTTAAGGTTATGACACACAAACCCATTCGTTTCCCGACTCACGATTTGTACTCGTTATGGAAGATACCTACTGTAAGGCAGTCTTTCATTCTATGCACAATGTTACGGAAACACTCGGAGTTGCCTTACGACCCTAACGCCACTATTGAGCGTAGACGTGGGTGTAGACCGGACAGAGTTTGTGGCATAGTGCCGGCAAAAGTTGAAGTGGTCCGGCGGCAATATAATTTCTTTAGTTCGAGGCTGTACAATGGGGTAAACAGTGTACTCCATATTCATTCTCGTTCTTATAGGGATTGTAAAAAACTCACTGATGACTGGCTTCAAACCCTCACCTATGAAGACCTGAAGAACTTGGTCAAACCCTGATTTGTTCCCAATATCAACCTCTTCCTTCCAAAATAGACTCATTACACATAAACCCCAACGAGTCTCGCTTGTGCCGCGTTCCGATGCGGACGCGTTTGCATATTCTTTATATCGTTTAGCGCGGCGTAAGTTGTCGCTCGTAATTTACTCGCCATGAGTAATGAACTTGTGGTGAATGAGCTGCTGGCGTTCCTGCAACAGAAGCTGGATGTGATGGACGAGGTGTCTGCTGTCCAGATCTGCGCAACAAACTTCAGTGAGGATGACGTAGCTGCTGCCAAGCTGTTATTGTTCAGTGTGCTGAACAAGCGCGACCAGATGGTGTCCCGCCGGCGTGACGGGACTAAAAGGAGCCTGCAGGATATAATCACGCTGTTCAAGGAGACCGACCCTGACGACGTGCCGACGTTTGTGGCGAAGGAGCTACATAAGCTTCCTTCCGTCACTTTCGACCACGTCGATGTAACGAGCCTTCTGAAGGACATTGTCTTTCTAAAGGCCCGCCTCGCGGATGTGTTAACGAAATTAGATGCATCCCAAAATACAGTCACTGATTTGCGCAAAGAAGTTAGCGAGTTGCGCAACTGTGTGGCTGTAATTAGGTCACCTGTCGATGCATTAAACGTAAACACATGTCGCGGAGCCGGCCTCGATATATCGTCGTCGAATCCCGCGTCAGCAGTTTCGTCGCCAGCGCAGCCGTCGATTGCTGAGCTTGCAGACCGCCCCGCCGGCACGCCCCGTAGCCCCGTACTCGTTACCGCGGCTCCTCCACGCAGCGCTGCCCGCCCCATCCCGCTGCCAGTGTCTGCAGCCCTGACGAAACCCCCACAAAGGGATTTCGCTAGCGTCACCGCGAGTGCCCATGGCGATCCAAGTATCAAGCCCATGCCAGAAAGGGCGCCGAATAGGGCTGATAATGATGACGGTTTCGTGACGGTGCAAAGGAGGAAGCGCCGATCGCGAACGAACAAGAATCGCTGCGGAAAAGCTCCTACGGTGCCTGAAGTGAGCCTGCGTGCCGCAAAGCCGAACACACCGGTGTACATCTCCCGTCTGCACTACACCACTAAGGTGGAGGACATCGTGGAGTACGTGCGCCAGAAGATGAGATACACGCCGAGGGTGCAGTTACTGGAATCGCACAGGAACGTCAACTTCAAGGCGTTCGTCGTGCGTGTACCAAACTGTTATCTGCCCCTCGTCATGGAAGAAGACTTTTGGCCACAGGACGTAGTGTTCCGACACTTCCGCGGACAAGTTCCACAGGACAGCACAAAGTCCACCTAGTGCAAAGTGAAGCGCTACTAACATAGTCTTAAGCCTTATTTACTAACACAATTGTTTGATAATAAAAATATGTATGTTTAGGTTAAGGTATTTTTCTATGGGCCTGTGTCGCCTGAAATAAATGGTATTATTTTTTTTAAATATATTTCTCGGGACCCTAGGGTCCCGGACCTTTGAAAGGCATATGAGGGGCCGAAGCCAACTCGCAGAGGCCCGTTAGACGCTTTCAATGGAAATGAGGCACCAACCGACGATTATCCTTGTGCGTACTATGCAAGTGCACCCAAGGACAACTCCCGGTTGGTGTAGGACTATTGCAGGATATGGAGACAAAAAAAATATTGGGCTATGGGTTTGGATGGCTAAAGTGGACTGGTTATCTAAAACTATGGAAGGACTATGGCCCCTGCCTAACCAATGTTTGATAAATACAATACACGGATAAAATGGCAGGGGGTGACTTGCACACTCAACAATGGGCCCCCAGAAACGGTCGCTAGCACATAGTGTCGTAGCGACAAGGGGGCAACATGTCTTGAGGTGCTTAAGAGGAGTGGAGAGGTATTCCACGGCTATCAGGACAATCCCGGAAGTACGGTCAAGATCCCTACTGGACTACTTCCTTCCTCCGAGCACGTTTGCTCTTGCGAATCTCTACTCAAGCCAGCCAATAAAGGCAAGAATGAGGTGGGAGGTCAGTTCTCGTCAGTGTTCACTCCAGCCGGCCAATAAAGGCAAGCCAGAGATGAGGAACATGACTTCTCCCGGGAGATAGGGTACGTGGGGTCGCTACTGCCCAGCAGCTCGACACACGCTGCCCTGCGGGTTTCTGTATCTCTCTTGGTCTGGCTCCTCATCCTAGACCTGTTCCGGCAAAGAAACCTCCACCAGCACAGACCTAGAGTTCGGAGCGCGCAAGCCCCATCACGACGTCAACGTAGAGATACGGCGATGGGGTTATTATTATTATTTCGTTTATTAATTTTTCTATCTTATTATTTACATTTTTAAATATTTCTTAAAATAAAAAGATATAAAAAAACATTTAAAAATATAAAAAATAGAGTTCCACCGGTATCGGGAGCAGGGTCCAAGCTACCGGTGGTTAGGGCTGCAGAGACAGGAACCTCCTCACAATGCGAGCCGTATCAAGAAGAACTGCCTTCTGAATCCGGCCCTTGATCCAGCCGCCTAACGAGAGCCTCGAGAGATGTTGGTCGAGGCTGTCAGCCATCAGGCCATTGGCCGTTACGACAATCGGCACAATGGCAGCCGAGCTCATATTCCACATGTCAACAACCTCGTGCGCTAAGTCGAGATATTTTATTTGTTTCTCTTTCTCAGCTTTCACGAGGTTCTCGTCATGTGGGATGGTAACATCGATTATCATTGCGCGGCGCGCTAATCGATCTATCACCACTATATCAGGCTTATTGGCGACAATAGTCCTGTCAGTGATGATACACCGATCCCAGTACAACGTGACAAGGTCATTTTCGAGAACTGGGTCGGGCACATACTTGTAATACGGTACCTCAGAGTCCACAAGTTTGTATTTCAAAGCAAGTTGCTGTTGAATAATCCTGGCCACTTGGTTATGCCTGTGCAAGTACTCTCCGTTAGCCAGACGAGAACAACCAGAGATAATATGTCTGATGGACTCACCCGGACGGTGGCATGCCCGACATACGTCAACCGTCCCGTCCTTCATAATATGTCTCCGGTAGTTATTCGTCAAAATAACTTCGTCCATAATTGCACAGACGAAACCTTCGGTTTCCCCAAAAAGGTCACCAAAACGAAGCCAGGATACGGACGCTAGGAAATCTACACCGGGCTCATGAAGAGCCCGATAGAAGCGCCCGTGAAGCTCCTTGCTTTGCCATACCGCCTTGCGGTCATCTGTAGTAAGTACTACAGGTTTGCGCCAGTTCTCTTTAGCCATGGAGAGTGGGGTGAGCCCCTTGTCCACTGCGACCACATCACGGTGCATACCCACGTCAGCTTTTAGAAAATATTCCCTGAGACTGCACACCTCCCGGTTGTGGAGGGTCTTCGTATTTAAAAAGCCTCGACCCCCGCACTTCCGCGGGATGTACAGTCTCATCACCGATGAGCGTGGGTGATGCATCCGGTTTGCGGTCAGCAGTGTACGGACCCTTCTATCTAGGGCATCGAGTTCGGTCTGAGTCCATTTGAGTATGCCGAAAGAGTACATCAAAACCGGCATGACCCAACCGTTGAAAGCGCGCACTTTGTTTCCGCCTGAAAGAAGACTAGTTAATACCTTCTTCAGGCGACCAAAGAAGCGCTCCTTCAACGATTGCTTCATGTCAGCAACATTGATGCCTAACGCTTCCGACATACCCAAATACTTATAGCTTTCAGTTGAGGAGAGGGATCTAAGCTGTATGGAATCCGAAAGTTGAATCCCCTCGGATTCCATAATCTCGCCTCGCTTTACATGCATGACTGCACATTTGTCCACACCAAATTCCATCCTGATGGCGTAACTGAAAGTTTCAGTTACCTTCAGTAGTTCCACCAGTCGCAATTTGTTGGGCGCAAAGAGTTTCAAGTCATCCATGTAGAGGAGGTGAGATATGACCTGACCACCTCTCCTCAACCGATAGCCTAGACCTGAATCCTCCAGCAGTGTGCTTAGAGGATTCAGGGCTAAGCAGAACCAAAGTGGACTAAAACTGTCGCCCTGAAATATTCCCCGTTTAATCCATACAGGTTCATCATTCCCCTGGATCTGTCGACACCCTGGATAGCGAAGGACCGTCCTCCATTGCCCCATACACGACTCAATGAAGGTGCGTAGAGTTGCATCTATCTTGTACAACTCCAGCACCCTTATGAGCCATGTATGTGGCACCGAGTCATTCTTATGATCTATCCAGCATCGACGAACCTGTTGGCTTATGGCCATGTCAATGAGGAGCAGCTCCTTAGTACCGCGGGACCCGTTCCTACATCCATTTTGAGAGGAAGATATAATCGAGTTACTCTCAATGTGCGTATTTATTTTCACTCTCAAAATAATATATATATATAATATATCGTTTATTTAGAAAACAGGGCACATTTACATTAAAATATTTTACAAACAATTTTTACAGAACACAGTTGCTGATTTGCCTGAACTAGGTTGAAACCTGTGTTTCAGGCTAGATAGTGCTTATGTACACATCAATAATAAAATAACAATTTATCAATTATCTATAATAAAAACTTAAAATTAGAGGACACATCACATTTTATTTACATACAAAAAGAAGGTCTTCTGTCTCTACGTACGAGATGCTTAATAAATATTGCACAATTGTCTTTTTACAGCTATAATAATTTAACTTATAGATACTTAGTTTCTTATTTAGTCTATTGTATAGAAATGGACCTAAAAATGTAAAAAATCTATTTATAAAAACATATTTTGAAAAGGAATTAGACTCGCAGGCAATATCATTCCGTCTCTTATTAGTATTTTCCGTGTTGTAAGTAAGCATGGTGTGCTGTTTTAATACCAGTTGCATAATGAAAAGCTGGCGAACTGTCAGTACGTTGCAGGATTTGTATAGGAGATCTGTGGGATAGAGAAAGGGATGGAAATTGGCTACTTTTAATATGGCTCTCTGAGCTCTTTCAAGAGGGAGTAAGTGAGTTTTGGGTGCTCCACCCCATGAAGTGATACAGTACTGGATTACGGATTGCCCTAGGGCCAAATAAACTTGTGTGATTACTTTTGGATCCGCAATAGTTCGCAGTTTTTTAAAGACATAGATTAATTTGCGCACTCTTTTAATCAGACTCTCAATGTGTGGTCTAAAAGAGAGAGTCTCGTCTATTATTACTCCGAGATATTTAATGTTGCATGTTTGAAGGATAAAAGGACAGTCACATGTACTGATTGTGTGGAGTGCACATTTATGAGCAAAAAGATGAGGATGAGTAATACTAATTTGAGGCTTGCGCATGGAGAATTGAATATATTTTGTCTTGTCAGCATTTAACGTTAGTAAATTACTTTGAAGCCAGTTAGTCACAGTATTGAAACCTAATTGAGCGTATTCGTACAATTCTTTACTGGTTTTAGCGGTAAATATTAAGGCCGTGTCGTCAGCTTATGAAACAATTTTGCCATGTAGTATGTTCAAATTGCACAAATCATTAATATAAACGAGGAAAAGGGTTGGGGCCAAAATGCTGCCCTGGGGAACACCAAAACCAGTATTTTTTTGCACATCGCTCGTGATATTGTCTATTTTAACAAATTGATGTCTGTCGCCTAGGTAGTCAGCAAAGAGTTTCAGCGGGGTTCCCCTTATTCCCATAGTCTCTAATTTGTTTAGGAGCGCAGAAACAGACACTGTGTCAAAAGCTTTCGCTAGATCAAGGAAGACCCCCAGCGTCTAAAAAAAATGGATGTTAGAAGTTTATAGATCGTCGACAAACAAGTGATCGGTCTATAATTCTTGGGTTCCGCGGGACTTCCTGACTTATGGAGCAGGTGGGTAATGCCGGTTGTTAGAAACTGCGGTAGCGACCCAGACTCTAAGGATGACTGGAATTGAGATGCCAGGCGAGTGTGTGAACTACTTAGCCATTTTAGCCAAAAGTTGTGCAGTCCGTCCGGTCCCGGTGATTTCCAATTTGGCAACGGGCGGACTGCTTTGGCTTATTATTATTATTATTATATTGAGTTTTCTATTTTTTCTTCTCTATTAAGAGAGTTTACAACCTTACACACGGGCCGGAACCAAGTGTATAAGGGGAAATTTAAATTGAGAAAGTGGATGATAGTGTAGAAGAAGTCAGGAACTTTCGCGTGATGCGACAGGTGTTGAGAATGGTGGCTTTTTGGAGCATGTAAAGTGTGTGAGAAATGTGTGTTTATTATTATTTCCTTTATTCTACTTTTATACATATATCTTACATTTTTAAATATTTTTATAAAAACATTAAAAAAAAAACATTTAAAAATATAAAAAATAGTAGCCCACCGGTATCGGGAACAGGGTCCAAGCTACCGGCGGTCACGGCTCCAGAGAGAGGAACCTCCTAACAATGCGAGCCGTGTCCAGAAGTACCGCTTTCTGAATCAAGCCCTTAATCCAGCTGCCCAACGAGAGCCTCCTTAGGTGTTGGTCGAGGCTCTTGGCAATTAAGCCATTGGCTGATACGACTATCGGCACAATGATCGCTGAGTCCACATCCCACATGTCGACAACCTCGCGGGCCAAGTCAAGATACTTGATTTGTTTATCTTTCTCGGCTTTCACGAGGTTCCCGTCATGCGGGACAGTTACGTCAATAATCATTGCGCGCCGCTCTATTCGATCCACCACCACTATATCAGGCTTATTGGCAACAATAGTCCTGTCAGTGATGATGGATCGATCCCAGTACAATGTGATATGTCCATTTTCGAGAACTGGGTCGGGCACATACCTGTAGTACGGCACTTCCAATTCCACAAGACTGTATTTCAGAGCAAGTTGCTGATGGATAATCCTGGCTACAAGGTTGTGTCTATGCAAGTACTCTTCGTTAGCTAGACGAGAACACCCGGAGATGATGTGTCGTATTGATTCTCCCGGACGGTGGCATGCCCGACAGATGTCAACCGTGCCGTCCTTCACAATAAATCTCCGGTAATTGTTCGTCATGATAACTTCGTCCATAATTGCACAGACAAAACCTTCAGTTTCCCCAAAGAGGTCACCAAAACGCAGCCAGGCTACGGACGCTAGGAAATCTACATCGGGTTCATGTAGGGCCCGGAAAAAGCGTCCGTGAAGCTCCTTACTCTGCCATACCTCCAGGCGATCGTTAGTGTCAAGCACTACAGGCTTGCGCCAGTTCTTTTTAGCCAAGGAGAGCGGGGTGAGGCCCTTGTCCACTGCAACCACATCTCGATGCATCCCCACGTCGGCTTCAAGGAAATATTCCCTGAGACTGCATATCTCGCGATTGTGGAGGGTCTTAACATTTAAAAAGCCTCGACCTCCACACTTTCGCGGGATATACAGTCTCATTACCGATGATCGTGGGTGATGCATTCGATATGCAGTCAGCAGCGTACGGACCCTCCTATCCAGGGCGTCTAGTTCGGTTTGAGTCCATTTGAGTATGCCGAAAGAGTACATCAAAACCGGCATGATCCAACCGTTGAAGGCGCGCACCTTGTTTCCACCTGATAGAAGACTATTAAATACTTTCTTAAGGCGGCCAAAGAAGCGCTCCTTCAACGATTGCTTCATGTCAGCAGCATTAATGCCCAACGCTTCCGACATACCCAAATACTTATATGTTTCGGTTGCGGAGAGGGCTCTAAGGTTTATGGAATCCGAGAGTTGGGTTCCCTCAGATTCCACAATTTCCCCTCGCTTTACATGCATGACCGCACATTTGTCCACACCAAAGTCCATCCTGATGGCGCTACTGAAAGTTTCAGTTACTTTCAGTAGCTCCATCAGTTGCAAATTGTTGGGGGCAAAGAGTTTTAGGTCATCCATGTAGAGGAGGTGAGATATAACCTGACCACCTCTCCTCAGCCGATAGCCTAGACCAGAACCCTCCAGCAGTGTGCTTAGGGGATTCAAGGCTAAGCAGAACCAAAGCGGACTCAAACTATCACCCTGAAATATGCCTCGCTCAATCCTTATCGGCTCGCTATTCTTCTGGATATTTCGACATCCTGGATAGCGAAGGACCGTCCTCCATTGCCCCATACACGACATCAGGAAGGTGCGCAGAGTTGCATCTACTTTATACAACTCTAGCACCCTCATGAGCCATGTATGTGGCACCGAGTCATAGGCCTTCTTATAATCTATCCAACATGTCGATAGATCCTTTCGGGAACGACGAACCTGTTGGCTAATGGCCATATCAATGAGGAGTAGCTCCTTAGTACCGCGGGACCCATTCTTACATCCATTTTGAGAGGCAGACATGATGAAGTTTGTGTCTATATGTTTGTTGATTTTAGCTCTCAAAATGGATGTAAGAACTTTATAGACCGTCGGTAAACACGTGATCGGCCTATAATTTTTGAGTTCCGCGGTGCTACCTGATTTATGGAGCAGGTGGGTAATTCCTGTTGTTAGGAACTGGGGTAGCGAACCAGACTCCAAAGCAGCCTCGTACTGAGCTGCCAAGCGAGCGTGCGATCTTGTAAACCATTTGATCCAGAAGTTGTGGAGCCCGTCCGGTCCTGGAGACTTCCAGTTAGGTAACGGACGGACTGCACGAGCTACATCTTGGGGGCAGATGGTAATGGCCCCCATTTCTGGTATTGGATCACAGGCCCGCTCGACTTCCCGAGCCCAGTCACCTTCGGTGTGGCTGACAGGCACTGACCAGATACTGCCCCAGAAAGAGCACATGGTATCATCATCCGGCAGGCGCGTGTCAGTCACACCTTGGTCCGGCCGCTCCCAAGTCCTATAAACCCACCTTTCATCACTCTGAAAGGTGCGGTTCTGGATGTATCGCTCTACTCGCCTCTTATACCTACGAATACGGTTCGCCCATGCATACACTTTCTGCTTTAGGAAGTCGATGCGCTCTGTGACACAGGACATATTGTCCTGAGGGCTAATATCGGTCCCTGAGAACGCCCGCCTCACAAAACGCACCACTCTAGGGCGAGTATTGCCCTCCCTGAAGCAAATTAGTTTGCCGATGAGCGATCTGGCCTCACCAATACGGCGCTCAATTCTGCACTGCCAAGCTGGTACGGCTGGTGTCGGTCGTGTGGCTCTAGAGTCATTAGCAAATTTGACGTGAGCTACACGACATGCCGCTACAGCCGCGCAGTACAGAATTGAATGAGTATCAGTGAGGTCTTCGCAGTCATCAAAATAGTTTGACAACTGCGAATCCAAAACCGCCACCAGCGCCCTATTTTTGTTATGCATGGGCAAACGAGGTAAGCGTGGTCTAAGTTCGGGCGATATGAACCGATATTCTGGAATCGCATCCTCCAAAGCACTCCTCAATTGCTCATTGCACTGGGTACTTACATTTGTAGACCTGTCATCACTTCCCTCGTCAGCTTGACTTGTGTTGCACTGTGGTGCAATAACAGTCTGTGACGGGTGGGCGACGACATGGCTACTCTGTATTTCACGTCGCAGGCGATCAAGTACAGTGTCATCTAACATATGATTACGCTGGATGACCCGCACCTGATCCAACAGTCGTTGCGCCGTCACGTTGACAGCTGGCTCAAGCACCTGAAACAGAGAGAGCATCCGACCACGGTACGCAGTCAAGTTACTTCCCCCCTCTGTGGCCCCAAAGTATGCGCGCATGACATTTTCGTTGACAGTTTGTGTCCACCTCATGCGCTGCACACTTCCACCGGGAGCGGGGACCCTATCAGAGGCCGGTGGGCCTCGGAGTCCTGAGCTGGCCGGTGGTCGGTCTCTTCCGCGTCGACGTACTGGTGGTGGTGGTGTCGTCGGCGGCGAGAAGTATTCGTCGCTCGAGCTCGACGCAACTGCAGGGGCCGATATCACTGGACTCACGGTTGGAGCAGGTTCTGGCAACTGCGAGGCGGAGCTGAGCGACGAACCCGAAGATGTTGGGTGTGTGATTGCTGCCAATCGTCGTGCCCGACTTCTCGTCAACATTGTACTATTTTTTTCTCCGTATTTCCTTCTTGCATCCTGGCTAATTTTTGTTTTTTATTTCAATCTTGGGTTTCAAGGGGTGGTGTATGTGTACAGAATATAACATTGTGGATGACATTGTGGTATAATAAAATTAAAAATCAAAAAAAATTTACGGAGAAAAATGTTTTTTGACCGTCACCTTGACAGTCGGGCCACAGATTATTATTATTATTATTATAAATTAAGACATACTCACGCACTCACTCACACACACACACACACACACACACACATACTCACACACCTGTGCAAACACCCACACGCACATAATGCATTCGCTCGTACCTACATATATTCACTTTATTTTTTAACCTATTATTCTTTTGTATTTAGTATTCCTATATGTATTCCCGTATCTCCTGTGTTTAGTATAAATTCTAGAACACTATCGTCCTTTTCCTGTGGTGGGCGTTAATTCCTACGTCACAGTATTTTACTAATGTAGGTATTATCGCACTAAATGTTATTCTCATACTGTGTTTTTGTTCAATAAAGAAGAATTTTAAATCACTGTTTTGTAAATGACCTTCTTTTGCTATGATGATCACTATTTCAAATTTGTTGTAAGTACTGACAAAATATTATTATAAGTGATTAATTAATTTTGTAATCTACTTTCTATTAAATACACATAAGCCATAAGCTCAACATAAAAGTTAAGGAGCTCAACGATTCGACGAACAATGCCAAAGATTTAGGTAGGGATTTGGGTAGGGATTTAGGTAGGACATTTGGGTAGGTCGCATAATTTACTCAAACTGGCAGACTATGATTAAAGCTGAGAGAAAAAAAAAAACAAGGACCTACATGGTTTTCACATTCACAGTAATTAAAATAATATAACATTTTACAAAGTAAATATTCATGTCATTGTATATATAAAATTCATAAATGTCAACGTGTATATAAGAAGAAGAAAAAAAAGTTAGCAAAAAAAGAACAAAAAAAAATTCTGTATGTATATAAAAAAAAAACTGGAGCAGCTCAATCCCACGCCTTTTTGTCTTCAATATAATCTTTAACGGTGTAAAAGGCTTTCTGGCAAAACTTACGTTTAATGAATGATTTGAATTTATTAAGGCTCAGATCTTGAACGGGGCTTGGAAGTTTATTATAAAAACGTATACATTGACATCTGAACGAGCCACCTATTTTCTTGAGCCTTGTTGTAGGTACTACAAATTTGTGTTTGTTCCTAGTGTTCATATTATGGATATCATTGTATTTTTTAAGCAATTTTATATTTTTATTTATTTATTTATTTATTCATTCAATAACAATTTTTACATTGTGTCTGAATTTCTATAACTAAATATATAGTAAAAATCATACAGTAACAAAATTAAATGTCGATCCATATTTAAATCATCACAATTATACTAATTAAATTATATCACAAAAATAATAATAAGAATAAAATATAAAAAAAAAAAAATATAAAACAACAAAAACAAATAAAGATATAAAAGCTATAAAATTAATGTCCAATGTCAATTCATAAAACACAATAAAATGTCCATTCTTATTAAATTATAATTCATCAGCAGAATATAGACACTTGCTTAACAAGAACAGTTTAAGCTTACTCTGAAACTCACTTTTATATGCTAAACTTTTTATTTCTGCCGGCAGTTTATTAAACATTTTTATTGACTTGTGGTAGGCACTATGCTTTGCAATGTTCAGGTGAGGCACTTGTTTCAACTGGAGATCTTTTCTTCTTGTATTTTCCCTTTTTTGCCTTTCATCTTCAGTCTCATATTCAAAGATGTACTTTGATAAGTGACTAAGTAGGACCATAATGTACAAGCTTGGGACTGTCAATATATTTAAGTCAATAAAATGAGGCTTGCATGATTCTTGCTGTTGGATTCTAACTATGGTCCTGACTGCTCTTTTCTGAATTACAAAAGCTCTCTGAGTATTGTAGTCATAACTTCCTCCCCAGAAAAGTATGCTGTATCTCAGTTTTGATTCCACTAATGCGTAATAGACCATTTTCAAATGTTTTATGGTTACCTCGTTTCTCAGACTTCGTAGTACGTAACAGGCAGAGCTGATTGCTTTTTCCAGGTGAGCTAGCTCTTGCTTCCAGTTTAACTGGCAATCGATATAAACTCCCAGAAACTTAACTACCTGGACCACGCTCACTCTTTCTCCATTTATGACACAGTTAATACTATCTTTGTTATTGGAAGTGGTACGAAAAAGCATTACATTAGTTTTACTGGCATTAACTTTAAGACCGTTAACAGCAAACCAGCTGTGGAAAATGTCTAAGGTTTGATTGACTATGGAATTAAGAACGTATATATTGTCAGCCGAAACAATGGCATTGGTATCATCGGCAAATACCACAAGCTGGATAGATCTCATAGCTTTTTCCATCATGTGTTGTATAAGGTCATTTACAAACGCGATAAAAAATATCGGACCCAGTATGGAGCCTTGTGGTACGCCAGTGTTCACAGGAGACAATTGGGACCTGTATGTTTCTTCAGTTGGACAATTTTTGCCTGAAGAATTTGTCTGTGACACCACTGCCTCTATCTCCACAAACATCTTTCTGGTTTTTAAATATGACGTGAAAAGTGCCAAAGCTTTACCCCTGACCCCGTAGTGCTCAAATTTTTGAAGCAGTAGTTTATGGTCCACGGTGTCAAATGCTGAACTTAAATCTAAGAAAAGCCCAGCTACTTTCTGTTTGTCATCCAATCTGCTCACTACGTCCTTAATTAGAGTCGATATTGCGTCTTGTGTCC
Source organism: Fissipunctia ypsillon (assembly GCA_947568875.1). Classification (NCBI taxonomy): domain Eukaryota; kingdom Metazoa; phylum Arthropoda; class Insecta; order Lepidoptera; family Noctuidae; genus Fissipunctia; species Fissipunctia ypsillon. Next base: position 23,926,187 of record OX387654.1, read on the forward strand.
CGACGTTTTTCTGGTAACCAAATTGTCTTCGACTTAACACTCCATTTTGGTTGAAATGTCTGAGTAATCTAATTTTAATTAGCTTCTCAAGGATTTTGGAGTGAATAGGTAGTAATGAGATTGGTCTGTACATCTTTGGGTCTGTTTTAGAACCTTTTTTGTGTACAGGTATTATTTTGGCTATCTTCAATTGATCTGGAAAGATTCCTTCATCGAAACACTTGTTACAAAAAATGCTTAAAGGTTCCGCTAGTACATCAATGTTGTCTTTTATTACAGATATATTTATATCATCATAGCCACAAGATTTTTTGTCGTCCATTTTTTTCACTATTTTGACTATTTCGAGGGGCGTGACAGGGTCTATGACAAGGTCATTCGTTACTCTTTTTGTACTTTTACGTAGAATATCCATGGCAGCCTCTGTGCGTGTGATAGTTGATGAATTTAGTTGGAACTGTTGGGCAAGGATATTCACAATACTTGATGGTTCTGACGTAATCGTATTATTTGATTTCAAAATTAGTTTTTTATTGTTTTTGACACCCTTATTTCTATGTTTGTTTACAACTTTCCAAACATCTTTTGAGATGTTTGGTGAGTTTGCTAATTTAGCTTGTACTGATAACTTTTTGGCCATATTTATTACTTTTCTGTATAGAGCGATGTATTTTTGCCTATAGTCCACTATAGAGTCGTTTTGCCTATTTCCTTTGCCAGCAAATAGAAATCGTTTCATTTTGCTAGAAACCTTTACACCCTTAGTGACCCAGCGCAGCTGCGTGTTACGCGTTAAATGTGCCTGCAGTTTCCTTTTCCTAAAACAGCGTGTGAACATTTCTTCGAATTGTTTTAAGAATGAGTTAATTCCGAAATCACTCCAGTCGTGATTTAGTAGCAAATTTCTAAAGTTTCTTCTTGTATTTGCATTGAAAGTCCGTTTGGTAATTTGAACGCTACTGGTTTTTACATTCCTACTCAGTTTGTTCCTGAATGCTGTATTGCAGAGTAGTCCTGCATGTCCATCTGCCAAGCCATTATGGTCAACGTCGCAATTTATCACACATTCATCTGACAAATTGGTGAAGATATTGTCTATACAAGATCGTGAGTCATTTCGAATAAATGTAGTCGAACTAATTAGCGGTCTAAAGTTGTAACATGTCAATAGATTTAATAAGTCATTTCTTTTTTTATTGTCAGTTGATAAGTCAATATTAAAATCACCGCAAATAACACAGTTCTTGTTAAACAAATGTTCCAGTAGTTTTTCAAGCCTCACCATAAAAGTGTCTAAGTTTTTATCATATGGCGTACGATAACAGCAACACACAGACAGGCCAGTTGAAACATCTTTGACACAGCATATTTCAAAACTGTCCATTTTATATAATTTTTTGGCAATGGGCAGCTCTTCGTATTCCCTATCCGATTCTGCTAGGATAATAGTACCACCTCTCAGCTTATTGACCCTAGTATTATATGATGCAACTTTATACTTTGCAAGATTTAACAAATGAACTAGTTCGTCGTTAAGAAAATGCTCGCTAATACACAAGTAATTCGAAGGGTTACTCAAACTATCTAAATATATTTCCAACTCATCTTTCTTATTATTCAGGCCACACATATTTTGATGAAAGATGTTTAAACAATTACACAATGAACTATCTCCTGGCTCGTTTAGATTTGTTACAATTGTTGCATGCTTATCCACGAAAAAATGTATCTGTAAAATGTGTCTTTATGGGCATATAAACGATTTTCAAAAATATGCTGAGAAGTGCCTTCTAGCCTGCCTTAAATTTAAGGAGATTAATATAATGACTGTGCCAGTCATTATATTAATCTCCTTAAATTTCTCTCTGAGAGAGTGTCTTGGACTTAACTTATAAATTGATCGAACAGCTCTTTTCTGCAAAATAAAGATAGTCTGAATGTCGGCGGTATTTCCCCACAACAGAATACCGTATGACATTACACTATGAAAATAGCTAAAGTACACTAAACGGGCTGTCTCTATGTCAGTTAAATTACGAATTTTTCTAACAGCGTATGCTGCAGTAGTCGTGACTTTCATTAAAGTTTATAATACATAGTAGGAATTATGTGGAAATACGTTTTGTAATCGCTTAAATACTCGTATAGCAGAGAGAACAAAGCATTCTAAATAATTATACATGATTATGTTCCTAAATAATTAGAATACTAAGAGGGAAGCCTATAAACACGCGATCAGTCCAATTTACTTACGAACGGGGAATTGAATTAGCGCTCTAGGGCATAAAGTTCACACAAAAGTTTATAATTTCCCAACTAACGTGACATTTGCATGAATGGATAACCTTATGACTTTACGTACCTACACTCACATTATATAATAGATGGCTCTATATGAAAGGTACCTTTGTCAGTACTGACATTCACTGACATTTTAATGGTATTAAACAAACTTTCTCTTGCGAGTCCCTGAAGCTATAATTTGCGACATTTAAAATGATTGCATTTTAGATTATCGTGATTCGGCTGCCTCGTTGGTCTAGTGCTCGCAAGCGCTGGTGCTGAGCATGAGTTTCTGGGCTCGATTCCCGGGTCGGGCATAGTGTTGTTGGGTTTTTCTATCTGGAATTTCTCAGTAGCAGCCCGGAGTCTGGATATGTGCCCGGTTGATGGCAATAGGCTTACCCCCTATTACAAGGGACTTAAACATAATTGGCGAAATGTGGGTGTACCTACATCTCTGCTCAACCCTTCGGTGAAACAAGGCGTGATGTTATGTTATGTGTTTTAAAATGATTTTACTGCAATTTGATTGTGAGGTTCGGTTTATTTTGATTTGGTTTTGGGTTTGGAGGGTTAAGAATGTTCCTAATATTCTTACTTCTTTCGACTGTATTTAGTAAGTATATATAATTATATATAGTCAGACTAGAACACCAAGAAGAACGGGACAGTTACGAAACTGCTTTTTACCAAAACGTTTTGGAAGAAGACTGTACAAAGTACTTAATTTTAATAATTGTCCTAATAAATATGCATAGGCACCGCCTATTTTGGGGATCACTGTTCTAATTATGTTAAAATACAACATGTTTACCAATATCCATTAATGTTAAGTATGGTTACGAAAATGCCTGTAGCAATGGTTTAATAAATTCTTTATTCTTTCATTCTTAATCTGGTTTTTCGTCTTGCAAATAAACAGTTTCGTTTCTAGTAACACTAAACTTTGTCTTAAAGGTGCCTGAGACGTGAAGATGGTTTCCCTGGGAACGAGCCGAGACCAGCTGCGACCACCATTTCGCTACATTACTCTTGTTTAAAGTAATTAATTTGTCACCCTCTGGTTCTTATTCACACAATTTATAGGCAATTCCTGCTAGCTTGAGGCATTGTGAGGTATATTCACAGTTAATCTAGTGACTATCCATTAAATATATTGTATGATATCGGCGGAACATTTATGTATTATCTATTAGCTTTTGCCCGCGGCTTCGCCCGCATGGAGGTTGGGAATTATCCCACAGGAATTTACTACCGGGATAAAGGTATCCTATGTCCTAACCTAGGTCTACCTGTGTGAAAAATCTTATTAAGGCGTGAAAGATAACAGACAGACAGAGTTACTTTCGCATTTATAATATTCCGAAATACCTTTTGTTATGAAAAGGTAACAGACAGACAGAGATATTTTCGCATTTATAATATTCCGTAATGCCTATTGTTATGAAAATATAACAGACAGACAGAGTTACTTTCGCATTTATAATATTCCGAAATACCTTTTGTTATGAAAAGGTAACAGACAGACAGAGATATTTTCGCATTTATAATATTCCGAAATGCCTATTGTTATGAATTCCCGATAGTGCGACACTAGTGTTGTCTTGCGGTCAGCTGCTGTGGCTCCAACAATGGCACTGTCTTCCTCACGATATAACGACGACCGGTATGTCAGCGACGTATTGTGGACATGTCTGCCTATTGCAGGCTGGTCGAGACGGGTTGATTCACGAGTTGTCGAGCTATAGCAAGCTTGAGCAATGTAATTGTGTGTCAATTGGAACTTGCACAGATACGTTACTAAATAATTGCACAAAGTAATATTGTACCACTAACATAGAAAAATAAAATCAACAGTAAGTATAAACAAAATTAAAAAGACTCTGTCCCAACATGGTGCTGCCACAATTAAAAATAAAAGAATTCTATTTGGTTGTAACTAGTAACTATATTACAACACCAAATTAAGGATAAAAGGATAAAGCTAAGATAAAGATATATTAATTTGCTCAAAAATGTGTACAAGTACAAGAATAAAATGCATACAGGACAACAAAACAATAAAATATAGGTTAAGACATGTTTGCTACATACTATGGCGTGCAAATATTATGATTGCTAATAATTAATTTCAACACATTAACATTAATTTAACGTAAATTCAGCAAACAAAAAAAGGTATAGATAAGTCGTTGCGTTGTTTGACCTACTGACCGACATTATCGAACCTAAATCTAATAATGTTTATGGAGCGCGGACGTGGGAATGCATGCTACCATCGTATATGAATGACTTACCTATGGAAATCTGCAATGTAATAAATGAGAAGAACTGCTCAAAAGTTTTAAAAAGATACTTTCTAGATTGCAGTGCGATCTAGATAAAAAGAAATCAATATACCTACCTAATTTTTTTCAATAATTAATATGTAGTGGCACCGAGTGCCGAGTCTGGCCATACCGCTGTTACACCCGCGATGGTTTGTGCGGTATGTTAAAGGGTTCAACAAAGGTTTATAAACTGTTTTATTGATTAATATATAAAAAAAGATATAAACATAACATAACATCACGCCTTGTTTCTTCGAAGGGTTAGGCAGAGGTGTACCTATAGTCCCTACACCCACATTTCACCAGTTACGTTTAAGTCCCATGTAATATGGGCCGAGTCTATTGCCATCAACCGGGCACAAATCCAGACTTCGGGCTGCTACTAAGCAATTTCAGACAGAAAAATCCAATAACACTGCCCGACCTGGGAATCGAACCCAGGACCTCATGCTCAGCAGTAGCGCTTGCGACCACTAGACCACCGAGGCAGTCCAAAAGGTAAAAAGGCATAAAATCTATGTCAAATTATGTTGTCAGAAATTCATTAATAGTATAGTGTGCTTTGTTAGTTGGAAATGACTCGGTAGCTGTTTTTTCAATGGTATAGGTATTATTAAGCTGCCTCCAACTTTTGGGTAACTTATTATATACAGGGTGTAAGGGACAGCCCTCCGCAGACTGATGGGGTGAATTCAGTATATCATACTAAGATGACCGGTACATGAAATGAATTCAGGAACGTTATGGGAATTCAATAAACCTGATTTGATTTATTACCTCACATGCAATGTATCGTTACCGTGGCAAAACGCGCGTAGCGAACGGCAGCGCAGCGAGCCTTCAGCCGCCGAGTATTTTAACATCCATTGCTGATTTTTTTATTTTAGCCGTTTTATTTACATAAATGAAGCGCTGTGTGCAGAGAATGTAATTTTACATTGATATAAAGGAATAGTAACTGAAAATACGAGAAAAATAATGAAAATTTTCCTGAGAATATTTCCGGTGGAATATGATTCAAAATAAGGAGCTGAATGCACCCTGTTAGTTTGCGGAGGGCTGTCCCTTACACCCTGTATAGTGGGAGCCACACAGAAAACACTTTTGCGCATTAGTGCAGTCCTGCTCCTATGCAGAAAGAGCTGACTTTGATCATGCCTGTTTCTGGGAAATTTGTCTGCCATTCGCGAAAATGAGTTTGTATTATTCCTAAAAAACATTACTGTTTCTAGAATATAAAGGGATGCCAATGTCGATATTCGAAACAGTATGAAAAGCAGCTTAGAACTATCGGTGGTTTTTATCTTAAACGAGGCTCCGAGGCATCTCTTTTGTGCTTTAAATGCAACTTCTACGTGCGTTTTCTGCGTGTATGACCAGATGTATGAACGCAAACGAAGCAAAAGGAGTATGTAAGGATCGTAGCAGGTGGCGTTCTGTAGTTTCTGCCTACCCCCATGGGAAGAAGGCGTGAGTTTATGTATGTATGTATGCAACTTCTTTATTGGTTGACTTACCCCAAAAGGTAACACCGGATCTGAGAACAGATTCAGTTAGCCCGTAGTGCGCCGTTAGCAACGCATCTATATTAACAGTTTGTGATAGTACAAGGCGTACGCGCATCTCTTCTGCTTATTCTTTTAGTCAGGGTGCAGTCAGGGTGTACATGCGCCTTCCAATTTAAATTGCGAACTATTTTAAGTCCTAGAAACTTATTTGTATTAACTGTGTCAATCGTAATGCCATTGTATGTTAAGTCAAGATTGGAAAGAGTCCATGCGCGCTGGCTCAAATGCATGATTATAGTCTTGTTTAAAATCATTTTTAAATTATTGTTGTATATCTATTCCACAGTTTCTTTTAATGTTTTATGTATTTATGCCCTCTTTATACAAATATCTTTGATTACAATGTGTAATGATTGTACTGTCATCTGCGAATAGTGTTATAGGATATTTGATTGTCTTTGAACTTTGTTCTTTGAACTTTCTCATCATCTCATGTCCAGCGGTAAGAATGTTTAAATTTTTGAAAATCAAATTAATAAAATCCTTGAAGGTGAGCTTCACGAGCCAGTAAGGACCAGTGAGTTCTCATAACAAATCCTTAGTAACAATATACAAGGTGTAACATAATTAACGCACAACCTCTTAAGGGGTCATTGTACTCATCATTATGAACAACTTTTACTATGGGAACAGACCAGAAATCGCAAAAAAAATCAGCTGTTCCCTACATTTTAACGATTTATGCGAACATAAATGTAGGGAACAGCAGATTTTTTTTCACGATTTCAGGTTTGGTCCTATAGTGAAAGTTGTTTATAATGCTGAGTACAATGACCCCATAAGAGATAAATGATAATGATAAATGATTTTATTTCTGTAAGTAGGTTTATACAAACATTTTTACACGTCAAACATTTTTTTTTTAAACTAGATGAGGTTGTTCGTTATTCATGTTACATCTTGTATATACCATTAAACTACTAATTAAGTTCGCTGAATCCATAAAATAAATCAGCAGGATCGTAAAACATACGTACATTGCCTACTGACTTTTTTTTTTTTTTTTTTTTTTTTTGTGGATGGGAAATCATCAAATGACTTCTCCCGCTCTGGGCGGAGCGGGAGGGCGTGTCAGACTTTTACTGACTAAAACCCACCCGTGTTCCTTCTGTTGCCTGTGCCGGGGCCACGGTAACTCTTTCGAACATCCCGCAACCCTAGCTGGCATCGGCCCTAGCGGACCCCGTCAATAGTGCTGACATCTCTTTGAGGCGCGCGTGGAACACGACGCGCCGTCGACTCGGGCCTGGTCCTTACCGGACGGCGAGCTACCCATTGCTCGCCGTCCGCAAGCCCGCGCCTACGGTGGCTCGGAATCGGCTGCCGATTCCCGACGCCCAGGGCGTCTCCTGCGGCGACTAGGGGCGTGAGGGTGCAAAGCTTGCCTCTCCCTCACGCGTCCCGCCTCCTCCTTCACGAGCATTACTGCTTCGCAGAAGGAGGTAATGGCTTCCCATGCACTCTCGCTCCGTACCATGGCCTGGACCAGGGCCGGACGCGAGAGATCGCCGCCGCCGATCGCTTCCGCGAGGACACGGCGGTGCTCCGCCCAAGCCGGGCAGACTTCCACCGTATGCTCCACCGTGTCCTCCGGACGATCCACACAGTGGTGACACCCGGGCGTTCCCTCCCGCCTTATCCGGAACAGGTACCTCCCGAAGCACCCGTGTCCGGTGAGGACCTGCGTCAGGCGGAAGGTGAGGACGCCGTGGCGCCTCTCCAGCCACTCCTCAAAGAGGGGACTTATCGCCGCAATTGTGGCGTGCCCAGCGCTGGGTTGCGACAATCGCACTCTCCATGCCGCCATGAGATCCTGCCGGAGCTCTGTCCGCCGTGCCGCGATTTCTCGCGGCAACGGAGTTACGCCCCGGCGTCCTGCCTCCTCGCGCCACTCCCAGATGTGCGCGAGGACTTTTGCCTCCAGATCCCATGGCGGTAATCCGGCAAGGAGGTTCGCCGCCTCCCCGGAGACCGTGCGGTATCCCCGGGCTAACCGGATGGCCATGACCCTCTGGGACGCGTTCAACCGACGGACCGGTCGCCGCCTCACGGAACTTGCCTACTGACTGGGCTCGTGATCACATTTTACGACAATAAGGGCAATACGGCGTGACTTGTTACTGTTACCGATAGCGGCAGGCAACCGTGACAAATTGATCTCCCGCAGTTTACAATCATCAAGCAGTATGTATTGCTGTCTATAATAGATAATCGTTAGACATTAGTAATGGTTTGTCAATAAATACATAGTACCTACACTCAATATCAGTAAGTTGTATAAATCGACAAGAATTCTTTTAAATGTCTACAAGCAGCTTTGTTTCATAAATTGTATTTATGTGTAGCCACTAACCACAAAATATATTACATAGTGGGTACTAGCTACACATTGATACAGTGTTATGGAACACAAATTGTAGACAATCAAATTAATTCTTGTCGATGTACGTATACATGTTTTTGAGGCTGACTATACATACATATCAGTACACTAGGTCTTTGCATGTTATAAAATGTGCCTTAGCTTACCTATTCCTATTTCACATGAAATATTAGTCATCACCTGCCTAGCCTTTTCCCAACTATGTTGGGGTCGGCTTCCAGTCTAACCGGACGCAGCTGAATACCAGTATTTTACATGGAGCGACTGCCTGACCTCCACAACCCAGTAACTGGGTAATACGATACCCCTTAATAAGACTGGTTGTCAGACTTTCGGGCTTCTGACGACCCGTAACGACTGTCGAAGATCCACGAATGACAGCCGGGACCAACGACTTAACGTGCTTTCGCGTGCGGTGTAAAGATGGTCACCCATCCACGAACCAACCCCGGCAAGCGTAGCTTAACTTGATGGATCGACCCGTGCGGCTGTTATTACTTAGCCACGAGCTCCTCATGAAATATTAGTATTCCAAAGTATTGTAAATTATGTAGAGGTAGTAGCCGCAACGCGTTTAATATTGATATGAAGCCACATCTGGCAAGCCTGCAAACCGGAACTATCTTTTAATAAGAAATAGAGACGTACCGGAACGCTGCTACAATAAAATAGAACATCACTAGGCGCCAACTAACTCGATAGCCTCGATCTTACTTCCTAACTTACTTCACAATACTATAGGAGCTTCGGAAAACACTAGATTTTTACGAGGCTCTTCCTGTTGCTTTGAAATTTACTTGAAACTGATATTTACTGTGAGTGTACCAGTGTGTATTTATTGAAAATGAATCAGTTTAGCTGTAAATATAAACAAGTGAAATACTTTTGGCTTTGCGATTCCACATATAACCAGCCTCTAATTTTGTCAGTGCTGGGACTCAGGCAGACTCCGGTTGAAACTGAATGTTGATTGGAAAGAAGAATTCGTTTATTTTATAGTTGAAAAAATAAGGAGTTTGAGTAATTGATTAAAACACATAACATAAACATAACATCACGCCTTGTTTCCCCGAAGGGTTAGGCAGAGGTGTACCTATAGTACACGCCACCTACTGGGCACAAATCTAGACTTCGGGTTGCTACTGAGAAATTCTAGATAGAAAAACCCAATAACACTTTGCCTGACCAAACAAAAAACAAAAACAGCTGCTCCCTACATTTATGTTCGCATAACTTATCAAAATTAGGGAACAGCAGATTAAAATTTTTATTTCGCAATTTTAGGTTTGGTCCCATAGTAAAAGTTGTTCATAATGATAAGTACAATGACCCCTTAAGAGGTTGTGCGTTATTTATGTTACATCTTGTATAATATCGGTATATGTTATAGTAAATATGTATGTATTTGTATTATAAGTTTATAACCTATTTATGTACTTGTGTACCTATTCTATTTATACCTAATTCATTATTATATATTTTTAATAGTTTTTTTTTATCGTTGTTCCTCTCAAACTGAGCACCTGCTATCTAATCTCTTCACCACCCTTGGTTGACTGGTAGAGAATGCCGAAGGCATTAAGTCCGCCTTTGTACTTCTTTGTGTTCTTTGTGTGAAAAGTTTAAATAATGAACAAATAATTCTAAAATACTGTGTGATTAACGATAACAGTTTTTGAATAATTTTGATTCTGAATATTGCCATTACTCTAGATAACAATATTTTCCAATATATCCATTTGGTATTCAAATAAATAAATTCTCAATTCTAAAATTCGTTTAAGAACCCCATAGCTTAGCACCCTATTATATTAAACAAAAACATCTCACCCTGTATTGTATTGACTCGCTTGACGGTTATAAGGGTTAGATGTTTTTGTTTAATATAATGGGGAGCTAAGCTATGGGGTGTTTTGGTTTTGTATTAACATAATGGGAGTCAAACATAAAAGGTTTTGGTACCGTTTCATTTGATATCAGACCGTAATGTGATGTAAGTCGTGTTTTCTCTTACAACAAAATAATAATGCATTCCCTTTTACTGTCTGTTTCGCAACTCGAATCCCTACTTCGGCGCGTGTTTGGAACCAAAGTTCCTTCAACTATCTTTTTCAATTTATTTTACTACCGAACATTATTACTTAGATAAACAGCTGATGCACCCATCTCTCATTTCTGAAAACTTAAAAAACTTCTTTCTAAAACGGAGTGCATTATGAGATCGTAAAGAGAAGCGATGACAGGCTCGCATCGAGCTCGTAAACTGACGAATGGGGCTCGGCAGACAGACAGCATGTACTTCTGTCGGCCCGGGACTGAACTAATAATGTTCTACCAACAAAATATATGAGACATGACGAAAAAGGGACAGAAGACTCGATCATATAAAACTTATTTATAAAAAAAACAACCGACTTCCAAAAAAACACTGCAAAGTGAAAAATAACTTTAATTTCGGAAGTCGGTGTCTTTGGTTGAGTATTTTCGTTTTTTGCCAATTTTTCACTTTGTAGTATTCTTTTGGAAGTCGGTTGTTTTTTTATAGATAAGTTTTTATTTTCCACTTTTTGGTTGTGGTACCTACCCCACCCAAATTAGTATACCACTACTTGCTAAGTGAAAACACTTTGCAAAAAGGCAAATATATGTCGCGCTGTCACAAGTTTGGAAGGCAGAGTTTTATCAGGTTTGGACGCCGTCGCCAACAAATTATTAAATCAACCACATGACGACAGATCGTTTACGAAATCTGTCTTCTGACAATCAAGGTCACACATAACATACGACTCATGTAGCGTAATTTGAAGCATAATTATTACCATTAAAATCCTTTATAGCCAGAGCGCATCTCATGACAGTTCCAATAATCCCAAACACGGCTAGGATACATTGTTTTATTACGGAGTTTCGGTGCCTACATTCTGGCTCCATCATCAGATCAGTTCGATGGTACCATTTTCATCAGAACCATAGCAAAGTCGCTTAACTATCTTAATCGACATATCTTATCGCCACCCGTGAAATACTTCTCATTGAGGAGTTCCTGTGGCTATCTGTGGTCTTCTTCGTCAGTTCCACTTCACCAAATGATACTTTCTGAATGCAAATGCTTGATTTGTTGATGAAAATACCAAATCATTATGTGTTTGCCTATAATATTTGAGGAGTTCCTATAATTCCTCATGGATCCTATCATCAGAACTGGATTTTGATAAAAATGGGACCAATCTGGAAGTATGTCCTTTCAAATAATAAAAGAATTTTCCAAATCGGTTTATAAAAGACAGAGTACTGAAGTAACAAACATTAAAAAAAACATACAATCAGATTGAGAACCTCCTCCTTTTTTTGAAGTCGGTTAAAATACGTGGCATGTACAAATTGCTCATAAGTAATGATAGGTACGGGCAGTAGAGTCAACGCCACGAAACGTATAGGTCTCACAAAGCCGATTATCTTGCCGAGTGACGATATTAACGTACTTGTTAGAGGTTGAAATTAAAAAAAAATACTTATTTATAAAAAGAAATAAGAGCGACTAACGGTCTCGGACATTTTTTTTGCAGTCTAAAGAGCTTGGAATGAATACAGGTGTTTTATATTCTTGCATGGAGTGAATCTTCTTTTTCTATCTGGTCTATGTGATAATATACGTCTGCCATGTGAGAGGAGAATCTGATGGATATATTGCACTGTTGTAAAACTTTGTGCTGTCTGCGACTTCACTGCAGAGTATTTTCTGCCAGTCGGTAAAGTTACAATCCGTCTGTTGCTATGCTAAAATAATATGATGACACAGCCTGCAGATAACTGCAAATATGATTACCCAAATTCGAATTCAAAATATTTTATTTCATATAGCCTATATTGGCACTTATGAAACGTCAGAATTGGTCGTTTCCTATGGAGAAGAACCGGCAAGAAACTCCATGGTTACTCTTTTAAAAATAATTTGCCGTAGGCCTGTCAACAAGTACCAGGTACTTAACAAAATAGAAAATGGTCTACAAATCTACAGTCTATAAAGCCTACAACGTTCTCACATTCACAAAATATAAAAGAATCTATTTAAAAGACAAGACTATATAATGTAAAATAATGAAAAGATTATATAATGGAAACATGTAAAAAAAAACAAGAAAATAAATTAAATTACAGTAATTTGGGAGCAGTTAATCGACATTTACATAAATATTTATGCTGTTAATGAGGTACCAGGGAAGCCACATGTGCAGAAGGAATTAGCGCCAAACTTCCCTGTCTTCAACGTAGTCTTTAATCTTATAATATGCATTTTTAATAAGGACACGTTTGATGTGGGTTTTGAACTCTCCATCGCTAAGGTCTGTAACCGACTTTGGCAACTTGTTATAAAAGCGGATACTGTTTATAAGAAAAGACTCGCTTGTTTTAGTTAATCTAAATTTGGGTTTACTACGTATATTATCTTATAGAAATCTCTTCTTAGTTTTAAAAGTCTGAAGTTTTTGCGAACATACAAAATACTTTCTAAGATATAAAGAGAAGGCAGAGTTAGTATAAGTATCAATTTCTTTGAATTTGTTTCTAAGGGACTCACGAGGACCCATTTTATAGAGCGCGCGGATTGCCCTCTTTTAGAAAATAAAAATTGAATCTACGTCAGCTGCCGATCCTCACAGCAGAACACCACAAGACATAATACTGTGGAGATAAGCAAAGTATACTAACCTAGCTGTGGCTACATCAGTCAACTGCCTGATTTTTCGTACTGCATACGCAGCTGAACTTAATCTACCTGAAATAGCTCTAATGTAGGCGCCCCATTGCAATTTAGAATCTTGAGTAAATCCTAGAAATACAGTTTCCGTAATAGCATCTAGTTTCTTGCCATCAAGTTTTAAATTTAGACTTACTTATACGCCACAGTTCGATGAATGATCAACGATTTTTTGATATTTTCGTGAAGACTATTTATAAAATAGTAAACCTTCTTATATACCTACAGGAAGGTTTATTACATAGCATCACGCCTTGTTTCCGCGAAGGGTTGGGCAGACATTTCGCAAGTTATGTTTAAGTCCCATGTAATAGGGGGCGAGCCTAAATTGCCATCAACCAGTCACAAATCCAGACTCCGGGCTGCTTTGAGAAATTCCAGATAGGAAAACCCAATAAGACTTTGCCCGACCTGGGAATCGAACCCAGGACCTCATGCTCAGAAATAGCGCCTGCGACCACTAACCCAAACGAGGCAGTCGAGGATTATTACTTCATACTAATATAAGTTCAATACAGGCAAAATTACATTAAAATCCGTTTCATTCCATCAATGATTGAATGAAATCATACAACTGTATTTTAGTATTACAGCTAGGTCTCCAGATAAATAAAAGGAATTGAAGAAAAATAACAAGAGCATGCGAAGCGATGCGAGCTGATCTCAAATAGAATCAGAGTGAAAGTCTCACAAACACGGGGACTGTGGCCTGGCAGCCGCAGCTCTGTGAGCGAGACGTTCGTTTGGAGAAGCGGATAGATAGGTAACTGAATATAAGTGGCTGCTGATATAACTTTACCTTCTACAAAAGTGCATTAAACATGTGTGACTTTGAATAAATCTAAATAATCGTTGTGTCGTCACAATCTAATTGGTATAAATCAACTGAGTTTACCGGTCCAAGTCGGGTTCATAAAACATGTGCTGTTCATTCGTACGGATGTCACGTCAACTATTTTACGTCTTTCAAACTACCCTGGATTACAATGAAACATATTGCTGCTTAGACCGCTGAGCTGGCTATCCTTTAAAACAGAAAGTTACATAGTATACATCTCCTTTTCCTACTATGTAACATATAATTCAGTCCGTGAGGTGACTGGAGACTATGAAAGTGTATAAGGCCGTCTACAATGTACTGTCCCTAAATGTACTATCTATATTTTGTTGAGCCGTATAACACACACGTCACAATGGACATATTTTAAGAAAGAATTCTGTGATATTAATACAGTGCAGATTGTAGTACTTGAAAAGGATATTGAATACAGATTTCTGAGATATAACAAAGGCTCTTAAGAGTCCGTATTACTTGACACAGTAAGAGTAAAGGCGCAGTTTTCTACACTGTTCTAGAGTAAGTCTTATGTGTCACTCAGTCTTCTAGATTTGATTCAGGACCGCGGTGAGTTCGGGAATTTGAACCAGTCGGGCTATCAGTTTGACCTCCTAAACCTATGTGTCTATCTATTTCTACATAAATTGTTTAATATCTTTGCCGTCACTCGGTTAAATTATGTTCTTTATCTGAAATCGCATCACAAGAAACGATCTATTTGTTTGCACATGTATTCTGGGACAGAACAGAAAATATATTCCTAACTGATGTCCTATTTTGATAGTATCAAAACGAATCGATCTCAGAGCGAGCGATTCTATAGTTTTCCTTTTCTTAAATCAAACAAAATTTTGCGATTTAAATGTATGGAGCAGCAGAATGCGTGGAGTAGTGTTTTGTTGAAACGTTTCGTAGTTTTATGGTGAGATCGGCCAGCTTGGTTGAGTATTGAGCATCATAAACTGGGGTTGAGTCGGATATAGTGGCGTTCATTAGAATGAATCTATGCAGACTTCGAAAATTGGATGTAAGTATAAAATACGGATGTTATTATATCTTTGTTAAAACATGAATTGTGGTTTCTCAAATAATTAATATTATAACTCAGACTACTCAGGAAAAATAATGATTGTGATGTAGCATTACTTTAAACCTGCGTCATACACGAAAGCGAATGTCGCGCGAATATGTACACGATAAGGCGATCGTTTATAATGACTTTATATGGGACTTGATTGACCGCGATGTCGAGCGCAACGATCGCGTACTCGCACGACGATCGCGAACTCGCGCGACGATCGCGAACTCGCGCGACGATCGCGAACTCGCGTGACGATCGCATACTCGCGCGACAATCGCTTTCGGTTAGGACGCGGATTTAAACGACCGAAATATAGGAAAACTTCAAAAAAAAATTCACAATAGCGATACTAAATTAAATTGTGAATTGTGTTAAAAAACGGGAAAAGAATGATTAACATCAGAAGCCCAATTCCCGTAATTAAAAACGTTCAAAATCTAGTCGCAATCTCATCTCAGCGACAATCAATAATGTCAAAAACTTGACAAAAAAAGGAAGGGAAATTGTAGGTATTTTTGTCATATTGAGACTCAGATCTGATTCTGAACGTTATTAAAATTACGGGAATTGCCCCTCAGATGAATGCCTCCGAAATGTTTTCATAAAAATTAAATCGGAAAACTTTATTTGTAATTTATAACTCGGGTATAGCGAAGTTTTCAACAATTTCTGAGAAAGTATTATGTAATATTTCGGTTGATTTATTGACCATTAGTTTGAGGATGCTAAGTTACAACGTGATATGTCAGGGCAAAACAAAAATAATGAAAATTAGCATGCTTGTTCGTACATTAACATTAACATTAACATGCTTGTTCGTACATTAACATTAACATGCTTGTTCGTACATTAACATTAACATGCTTGTTCGTACATTAACATTAACATGCTTGTTCGTACATTAACATTAACATGCTTGTTCGTACATTAACATTAACATGCTTGTTCGTACATTAACATTAACATGCTTGTTCGTACATTAACATTAACATGCTTGTTCGTACATTAACATTAACATGCTTGTTCGTACATTAACATTAACATGCTTGTTCGTACATTAACATTAACATGCTTGTTCGTACATTAACATTAACATGCTTGTTCGTACATTAACATTAGCATGCTTATCCAACATTGTCCGTAAATTGTTTGACCAAAACATGTTGGATATTTAAAGGAAAATGTGCACCGAACTATGGGTTTCTGCCCTGAAGCTCAATAGCCATAGGGTATACCAATGGAATGAGCTTTTCAAGGAGAACCCTTGCTAGTAACACGATTTTTGCCAATTGTTAGTCAGTTCGGAGTTAATGACCTAAATAGATGATAACTTGAGCTCCGCTGAAGTTAAGGAATTCTTGGCGCCCAATAGCCATAAGATAACACACCAATGGAAAGAGCTTTTCAAGGAGAACCTTTGCTAGTAACACAGTTAATGACCTAAATAGGCGACTACTTGGGTATCGAAGTTTAGGAATGTTCTCGGTGCCCAACAGCCATAAGTGATATATCAATAGATAGTTCGAGAAACATTTGTTACTTACTTGTTTTTATACTTTGGATGGGATCCGACAAGACTTGGGGATCAGGAAAAATAAATGTCAAGTAAATGAACAGCTTTCAGTGTGTTGTCGGGACAATCTAGTGTTGATGTGGCGACATGACAAATCATCGAGATTTCTGTGCTATATTTGTGTTAAATGTTACTTTATTATACACGTAAACCTTCGGAGATATTTCCAAATTATTGTGAAGAACACGACACTAAGAGTAGTTTAGAAGAACTAAGCAAACACACATACTCGTATAAGTAGAGACTTTAGGGGCACTTCCCGTAATTTTAAGAACGTTCACAGTCTGATCTCAGTCTCAATATGACAAAAATACCTATAATTTCCCTACATTTTTGACAAGTTTTTGACATTTGACTGTCACGGAGATGAGATTGCGACTAGATTTTGAACGTTTTTAATTACGGGAATTGGGATTTTTAGTTTATACTTGTATTATAGATAGAAGAGAACTATTTGGCTGAAGAGGTATTTTTACCTCTGTAGCAGAAATGTAGTTGTACAATACGTGTCTACCTTCCTTTAGGAACTTCAGGCGTAATGTTTTTTGTGTTAATATAATAATGATGATGTTTACAAGTTACTGTTTATTAATGACGAGTGTTGATGTTGACGTCACATTTAGGACAATTTAACGCCGAACAAACTAATAATTAAGACAAGTTGTAGTAGTAACAAACGTTCTCCTAGCCGAGATCTTTTCAATGGAATATAATTATCTTAATGGTTTTGGGAGTTTCGGCAGATTTAATATTATGTCTGACCGACTACTACATACGATAAACTCGTAGGCCATGTTTTAAAGTGGACGGTGATAGGCTTAGAAAATGATGTTTGGAAGGCACAGAAATAATGAAAGTTAATTTATTGACAAAATACCTGAATTTCAATAATGCTTAATTATTCATATTTAGAGCTCTGTAGCTCCTCGCTGACCAATAATCGAGAGCAGTCGTCATACCTCGAAACATCTTTGAGGAGATCTTTCTATTGGCATGTATCTTAACGCTATTGGGGGATGCGGCAGGCTTAACGTTCTGACCGGCCGACCAACTCATATTTAAAAACATACTTCCCCTAAACGGTATCTAGGTGGCCATTGTTTTAAAATATCCGTGTTTAGCTCTTCAAAGTGAGAGTGAACAGGCTTCTTCTGGGTAAGCTCGCTCCATCGTCGACTTTGTCTCTGTCATCTCTGACCTAGACTAGAGTCAAGAGCAAACCTATCTCAAATAAATAAAAATAAAAAAAAAGATGATGTTTGCAAGGCAAAGAATTAATTAATTGGCGAAATATGGTTGCCGGCACAAGTCGTGAGCACAAACTCTACTCTTAAACCTTACGAATCTTGTTTCCTGTTACGGCAGGTTGCTCACGGGCGGGAGCCATGAAATCAATATATTTCTATGATCAAGCATATTTATATACAGATGGAAAACAGAGTACAAGAGCACGTTGACGAGGGCAGTTAAAGTTAAGGTGGAATTTGTGCTCATGACCCGTGCCATTTAAACCATAATTTCAATAGTACATAATTACTCACATTTAGAGCTCTGTAGCTCCTTACGTACTAACAATCAAGAGAAGTCTTCAGAATAAGAAATATTCTCCTTGATTAGATCTTGCCATTAGTACTTAAACGTCTTAACGCTATTGGGCTTCAGTGCAGAATCGCCAATCTCCTTTCATATCTAATCTATATATATAAAAGGAGAAACTGACTGCCTGACTGACTGACTGACTGACTGACTGACTGACATATCAACGCACAGCCGAAACTACAGGGACTAGAAACGTGAAATTTTGCACACGGCTTCCTTTTGTAATGTAAGGGAGCACTAAGAAGGGGTTTTTGGAAATTCGATCTTTAAAGGGGTGAAAAAGGGATATTTCGTTTGTATGAAAAATCTTATTCCTTGAGTTAATAAACTTGAAACTAGGCTCAAATACTTATCTTAGTAAATTATGAACTTTGTAATTTTTGGTTTTTCTAAACTACCCCCACGAGGGGGATTGGGGGGTGTCAAAATGTGTATAGAAGAATTTTAACACGCAGTCCGATTAACTCGAAACTCAGTATTTATACTTAAGTCCAAAAATAAAAAATAACCTGTATTAAGGTTTTTCGAAAATCTACCCCGGACGGGGTGAAAAGGGGTTGTCAATTTTACAGGGGAGAATTTTACTGCGTAGCTTGATTAACTCGAAAATTGATATGAATAATCTTTGAGTCAAGTTTTGGAAATATCCTAAAGGATTTTTTAAAATTCCACCCCTGTGGGGGTGAAAACCGGGGATATAGTTTAGATGACAAATCTTATTCATTTGGTTAGTAAACTTGAAACTTGGCACGAATATTTGCCTAAATAAGCAATAAAGTTTCTTACTATTGGTTTTTCAAAACTACCCCTGACGGGGTGAACAGGGGTAATTAGATTTTTAAGAGGAAGATTTTACTGTGTGGCTTGATTAACTCAAAAATTGGCATAAAAAATCTTTGATTTGAGTTATGGAAATATCTTAAACGATTTTTTTAAATTCCACCCCTGTGGGGGTGAAAAGCGGGGATATAGTTTAGGTGAAAAATCTTATTCATTTGGTTAATAAACTTGAAACTTGGCACGAATATTTCCCTAAATAAGCAATCAAGTTTCTAACCATTGGTTTTTCAAAACTACCCCTGACGGGGTGAGAAGGGGTAATTAGATTTTAAAGAGGAGGATTTTACTGTGTGGCTTGATTAACTCAAAAGTTGATATAACAAATCTTTGATTTCAGTTATAGAAAAATCCGAAACGATTTTTCGAAATTCCACCCCTGTGGGGGTGAAAAGAGGGGATACAGATTATATGAAAAATCTTATTCCTTTGGTTAATACACTTGAAACATGGCAATATTTGCCTCAGGAAATAATAAAAATTGTCACTCTTAGTTTTTTAAAACAAGTATGGAACACTAAGACTGTAAGAACAGTAAGGAACAGTAAGGAAAAATTTTAACGCGCTGTCATATTAACTCGAAACTCGGTACTAATACTTTTTCGGAAGTCAGTGTCTTTGGATCTGTATTTTAGGTTTTTGCGCTGACTTCCGAAATTGAAGTTATTTTTCACTTTGTAGTGTTTGTTTTGGAAGTCGGTTGTTTTTATTGTTCGCTTTTTAGTGGGTCTGTTTGTAATTTATCTGAGTTACAATAACCTAATGACAACTGCTCATCACCTTTTACAAAACATTGCTTTTACCGATGCAGGGACGTTAATTGTTGAGGAGTTCTCTTGGTACTTCACCATCAGCTCCACTTCACCATATGCATTGTGACGAGCTTCTATTGCTTAGCAATAATTTTAAAGTAATGGAATCGCAACCCGTGAAATACTTATTATTGAGTTGTCCGGTGGCCATCTCACCATCTGTGGTCTTCGTCATCAATTCTACTTCACCAAATGTTGCTTTCCGAGAGCAAATGCACAAGCTATTATAAAAAATACCAAAATCGCTATAGGTGTGCCTATATTGAAGAGTTCCCTCGATTTCTCCAGGATCCCATCATCATATCCTGACCTGATGACAATGGGACCACCTGGAAAGTATACCCTTTCAAACAAAAAAAGAATTTTCCAAATTGGTCCAGCCGTCTTCGAGTAATCGGGGAATCATAAAAAAAAAATATCCCGAAGAACTGAGAATCTCCTCCTTTTTTCAAGTCGGTTAAAAATAATTTATAGCCAGAGTGCATGACATTTCCAATAAGCCCCAACACGGCTAGGATACATTGTTTTATTACCGATGATCTGAGTTCAATGGTACCATTTTCATCAGAAGCATTTATTTAAATTTGCTTCTTCATAGTGGTTTAACTATCTTAATCGAGATATCTTATCGCCACCCGTGAAATATTAATCATTGATGAGTTCCTGTAGCCATCTATGGTCTTCTTCGTCAGTTTCACTTCACCAAATCATACTTTCTGAATGCAAATGCTTGATTTGTTGACGAAAATACCAAAAGTGTTTGCCTATAATGTTTGAGGACTTCCCTCAATTCCTCACGGATCCTATCATCAGAAATGGATTTGGATAAAAAAGGGCCCAATCTGGAAGTCCAATCCTTTCAAATAAAAAATAATTTTTCAAATCGGTTTATAAATGACGGACTAACGGTAACAAACATTAAAAAAAACCATACAACCGAATTGATAATCTTCTCCTTTTTTTGAAGTCGGTTAAAAATAGTAACGAAGTCAGAACTGTGCATTGCATATATATTTGAAAAGAAGTGATTGAACGAGTCTGTTGCGCACACTATAGTTTTTAGAATTTTGGTCCGTTTGTTGTTCGTCGGGATGTATGTTCCGAATTGGCGCCAAAACGGTTGATTGAATTTAGAGGAAATTTGGCATACAGATGTCTTAGAACCTGGATTAACACGTAGGGTAGGTACTAATTTGATATATTCCGACATACACGCGGGCGAAGCCGCGGGCAAAAGCTAGTAGATATTAAAATAAAAATTACAAGCCGTTTTGCGTGGATGTGACGCATATTTTCCCCCAACTTGCTCTTTGTGTGTTCTTCCCCAGCGTCATGTTTACCGAATTACCGCAAATAAACGTATTTTCTTTCTTTTTCTTACAAAATTAAAGTTGTTTCATTTTCCACGGCAAAGTAAGTAAGCCTGGAAGCTCTCGGCTTATTTTTTCTTTAATGGATTCAGAGCCTGGATCAACGAGATTGACTAAGCCGTATTTTATATAAAATCTTTATGGTACTTTGAATATTATAAAAAGACCGGCCAAGTGCGTGTCGGATCACCCACAATGAAGGGTTTCGTAGTTGGGATGAATTTCTCCCAAGGACAAACTTAACTTTGTAGTTGAAAAAATGTTCTCCCGTACATCGTTATAAGTCATGGTCAATTCTCCAACTGCAAATGTAAGTTTATAATAGCAAAAAAATATTGTAGGGTGAAATGAAATAAAGTTTTGCGATATAAAAAACAATATAATCGTTCACATAATACAAAACACATAGAAATACTTAAAAGTTCGGGGAATTCGAAACACTGATCCACGCGTCATGTTTGTGAACGGGCGCCGTCAGTTGGGACTAGCATCTCAGAGCTGCCGCGGCTTATTGGAGTTTACAAGCATTAACTCTAAAGCGTTACGTTTTTACCTTTCACTTTGAAATCATGTATGGTATACTTGTGTACAGCCGACGTGTACAGGGTATGCTGCGCGACAGCTGTTGACGCCTGTGAGTATGTATGTATCGTAAATATGTATATACATCACTTTTATTTGTTTTGGCTGAGTGGATATACTATCTATATATAAATATCTATACAAATCAATAAAATTGAAGTGTCTGTTTGTAATGTCCGAATGTGTTTGAATATCTTTTTACTAAATGCATAAGACAGTAGGTATGTACGATACTAATAACGTAAAAGCAATTATTTTTAAAAATGTTGTCCGAAACGGCTGAACCAATTTTGACGGGACTTTCACTACCAGATAGCTGATGTTATAAAGAGTAACTTAGGGTACTTTTGTTTTAGAAAATGAATTGGGGTTCGGCGCAAAATTTTTTTAAACCCATGAAATTCTAAACGGCTGGACCGATTTTGACGTGACATTCATTGGCAGATAGCTATTGTTATACGGAGTAACTTTTTTTTTTTTTTAATTTAATTTTAAAGGGCTTTGTCGCTTAGCGACCACATCACCCAATACAGAAAAATCACAAATTACTACAGTCTACCTTAAAACTAACTCATATAGTTGTTTAGCATTCTCCGATATTGGACAAGCGAGTATTGTGTTACAAATACCAACATCATAAGATTTACAGCGCCCAAAAACATTGATCCTCGTATTTTCATTCCGGACACACTCCATCAGGATATGAAACACATCATCAACTACTCCACAGTCATCACAATTTGGAGACAAAACTTTCTTCATTAGGTAGTAGAATTTATTTGATGGAGTATGTCCGGAACGAAGTCTTAAAGCTATAGTGATTAAATTTCTATTTAGACTACAGTCAATCCATGGAACCCGAGAGATCTCTGGCTGGATAGTACGGTACCATATCCCCTTTTCTTTTGACCTATGGTTAAAATATTCCTGCCAAAGTTCTAAGCATTGTTTTTTTGCCTTTCCAAAGTATTCCGAATACAGTGGGGTAATATTCATGGGTACTCCATCAACACACGCTTGTTTGGCGAGTAAATCGACCATATCATTTTCCTGTAACTCAACATGCGACGGAATCCATTGAAGACAAACTGTTTTAGAACTCGATTGCAGTTTTAAAAACAATTCATATATAGCGTAGGCTGTCGGAGTACCTCACCTATGAGAAGTGTGCCGAGGCAAATGTTGCAGCGAGCTTTTGGAATCCGTCAGGATCACAAATTTATCGCCATTAATTGATTGAATATAGGACAAAGCTTCCAGTATTGCGATCAATTCAATGTGCATAATAGAAATATCTGAATCAATTTTAATCTTCATTTGGTTCAGAAGGACGGTATCCAAAAAGGCAGCGCCTCCGAAATGTTTGTCTTTGGAGCCGTCAGTAAAAAATGTATGATAACCTGAATATCGTTCTCGGATGTATGTCGTACATAGGTGCTTTAATTGTACAGTACTGTAGCGTCGTTTAGCTTGAGAAATGCTAGGAATTTTGTCAAATACTATATTAGATATTATATTAATACTACTTACCCACGTGTCAAGAGAAAACATTTCAAGTTGAACGCTTGAGTGTATTGGGACTGAATCATATTGTGCGAGGATGTCAATAAGTAATGGCAGCTTCTTGTTCTGCCAATAGTTGGAACCGGTGACGAGTGAGAGATTTTCTAGTGATTTCATAGTTTTACTATTATAAAAAGACTTTGATTTAAGTATAAACTTAATAGCTAAATATCTTCTACGAATATGAAGTGGAGGGAGGCATAGCTCGCTTTCCATGACATGTATCGGGGTACTCCTTATAAATCCGCCAATAAGACGTAGTGCCTGGTTTTGAGCTCTATCAAGTTTTATTAGTTTAGAGTTAGAACTATTGTCAAACAAGAAACTGGCATAATCAATTCTACTTCGAATAATAGAAATATACAAACGTCTTAGGTGTTTTTGATGGAGTCCCCATCCCGGACCAGATAAGACTTTAAGTAAATTAATGAATTTCATCACTTTTTGTGAAATTTCATTGATTTGTTTACCCCATCTTAATGAACTATCCAGCCAAAGACCCAAATATTTTACACAATTAACGACTTCAATTGAGACATCTTCAAAATTAAAATCAATAGACCTCCTAAAACAACCCTTTTTAAAAACACAAATCTTAGTTTTATTTGGAGACATAGTTAAACCTAGCTTATCAATTAACAATTTGGTATATCGTAAGGCAGACCGAAGTTCTTCAAACGCTAGATCTAAATTACTTTTTGAAGAATACAAAGCAAAATCATCAGCATATTGAGATATATTTACGTGGCCAACTTTCTTACATATATGTAGTGTTAAAATATTAAATAATAGTGGAGCCAGTGGATCTCCTTGAGCTAGCCCACGTCCAGTACATCTAACCATCTCAGAATCAGATGTTGCCACTTGTAGATGTCTATTAGATAAAAAAGACCACAAATAAGCACAGATGTTTGATCCAACCCCAAACTGATCTAAAATATGTAAAAGGCAAGGAATATCAACATTGTTATACGCACTTTCGATGTCTATAAAACACGCCGCTGTAACCAAGTTTTTAGAGAATCCAAGTTGAATTTCAGAAACCAACCGCGTAAGGTTATCCAGACAAGATCGTGCTTTACGGAAACCCACCATGTCCTCAGGAAAAAGACCTTGCTTTTCAAAGAACCATTCAATACATTTGGCCAAAATGGCATGCAAGATCTAACAAACGCAAGATATTAGGGAAATTGAACGTAAAGATGAAGATGAGCTACTACTATACTTGGGGATTGGTACTATTTTGATTTGGCGCCATTGTGACGGAACAAAACCGAAAGAAAAACATTGATTAAATATTAAAAGCAACATAACTTTACCGGAAGTTGGAAGGTGTTTAATCATGGAGAAGGAAATTTGATCTGACCCAGGAGCTGTGTCGGTGTTTTTAATACAGTTAACTAATTCCGACATAGATATTAGCGACTCCAACGTTGCGTTATTTGAATTAAAAGTAGGCTTCGCGGGACAAACAAAATCTGGAGTAAGTTCGCTAAGCAGGCACTCAGCTTTTTCTTTATCCACACAGGCGTTAGGAATTTGCCGACCCTTTAACCACCTCATCTTACGCCACACGTCGGACGCTGAAGAAGTTTCATCTACAGAGGAACAGAACTGCTGAAAAGATTTACATCTAGCCCGACGAATAAGCCTTTGTGCGGTACTAATTTTTTCTTTAAGAATATCCAAGTTTCTAGGAGAAGGGCAAGATCTCAGATTTGCAAGAGCCAAACGCCGCTCCGCAATAGCCCTGGACAACTCTGGAGACCAGTATGGTTTTGGCTTAAACACATTGCTGATACCTTGAGGGATTTTAATGTTGGGAATATATTTATCCGCCGATTTTTGCATAATGTTATACAGAAGGTCATACAAATCCTGAGGATCCTGGGGAGTAACGCAATTTTGTAAGTACTCATCTATGTATGCAGCATATGAAGTCCAGTCCGATTTTTTATAATTTCTTTTGCATTGATATTCACGGTTAACAGTTAGTACTAAGTTTAATTTAATAATTAAATGATCACTACCGAGTGTTTCGTAAGTTGGTTTCCAAATAAATAATAAAGATAAATCAGAAGATACAAATGACAATCAGGACTAGATTGCTGGAGAACTCCGTCAACCAATCTGATTCTAGTGAAGCTACCATCATTCAAATGTATAAAATTGTAATCTAGCATGGAATCAAATATTTCGGAGCCACGTCGATCAGTTCTCAAAGACCAATTAGAGTGATGCGCGTTAAAATCTCCCAAAATAAGAGTTTTACTGTTTCCTATAGAAAAGATCGCGTCCCAATCACTTTGAGTGGTATGTACAGTCGAAGGGCAATAAACAGAAATAATATTCTCAATATGCTGACAATTCAAAATTCTAATATGTAACAATTGCCAGGGTTGCCACTTTTCGTTGTACAAATAACAGATTTTACAGAGCGATGAGTCATAATTGCGACACCACCGTAACCATCTTCTCTGTCTAGTCGATGGGTATTATTTCACTAATTTAAAAAAAACTTTCGGGTTCCAACCAAGTTTCGCTTAATACGGCAATGTGGATCTTTTCTTGGCTTAAGTGTAATTCAAGTGAACGAGATTTGGGTCTAATACTTTGGCAATTCCATTGTATAATATTCAAGTTCATATAATTATTGTTATCAGCCATTTCCGGCAAATAAATCGAATAACGAATCAATAGATAAACTACTTACAATTTTATGTGTCAGCCATTCGGAAACTATTGAAATTGATTGCTGGATCTTAACTTGAAAGGATTCTTTACTTTTTATGATATTTTTAATTTTTTTTTATAATATGCCAAAAGTTTAAATTATAGGAAGACTTGTTAGGTTTATTGTTTCTGACAAAATTGGGTGTATCAATAATATACTCTGCAGAATCGGAAGAATCAGAAACTTGTTGCCATGCTATGTCCTCTACAAGTGCTGGGGTAGCTGGTCGATGATTTTGCTTATTCGAATTACGCTTAGGCGGTTTGGTTTTTGGATTGACCGTGCCTGGGCAGTAGACTTTTGAGGCTGTACCGTCATTTGCATCTATCGGAGGCTGCGTTAGTATCGAACTGATATTTGCGGCAGTCACAGTAGGCGTTTGTTCTACTTCAGGATTTAAATCAGATAAATTCACTCGTGGAACGTTATCAGGGGATGGAGGAACGTATATAGAAAGTGCCTTCTTGTAAGTGCAATTAAATTCGGACATTAAAGTCCTTAGCCTCTTTTCTTTCTTAAAATATGGACATATTTTATCAAATGCCATATGACGACCTGAACAATTCATACAAGTGTATGATGTAGTTGTACAGTTCTCGTGGTTTTGAGAGCATTTGGGGCAAACAGGTTTCTTTGATGGACATCTTATCTTCAAATGGCCGAATTTCCAGCAGTTCGCACATTGAGTAACTGGGAATATAAACCGCTCCACTGGAATCCTCAAACTGTAGATATAAACATACGGCGGAAGTGAAGATCCTTTAAATCCTAGTCGAATCGTTTCACTCGGAGTCCAGCCGTTACCATCAGGATTATCCGAGCAGCGTTTATTTAACCGCTTAATTGATATTATTTCAGCACTGCTTGTTAAATTAGTTTTAAGATCTTCATCAGAAATATCTAACTCCATAGCTTTAATAAGGCCGTACGATACACCTACTTCGGATGTTTTCTGACAGGACCAACCCATGTCAGTAAACACCGAACAACTCAAAAATTCCTCTGCGCCTGTATCGTTATCAAATGTAATTAACATTTTATTTTGATGAACATATTTAATTTTATGAATGTTGCTGCTGGTAATATTGTGCGTCTTCAGTAATCGTGCCAACGCGAACTGTTTAGGCAAAGGTGTTTTACAAGTCACGCATACCTGTATCTTGTCTTCTTTCTCCCTCCCACCTAGATCTCCTCTACTGCATACTAATTTGTTTCGTCTTCTATTTACTTCAGTCCATCCTTCTTCAGAAGAATTTTCATCTCTTAACCTTTTCATTCGTGTCGTATGAGTGCCATCCTGTTGTGTATTGTCCTCAACTTCCATATTTGTATTATCCTCTAACTCATCAGCGCTCGAAAGTGAATTGATGTTTACATTACTAGGATTTGATTCACACATGTAAACAATGCAATAGCTGCACAGGGACCGACCGGCCAAACCGGTTGTCCAGCGCGCGATCAAGATAAGAAGTACGCGCTCAATAAACTGTGACAAATATTAGTAAACGTCCGCTCACAACAATAGCTCGCGCGGAATGAGTTATACGGAGTAACTTAAGGTACTTTTTTTTTTAGAAAAATAATTAGGGTTTCGCGCAAAAAAATGAAAACCCATGAAATTGTGGGAGAAGCCGCGGGCAACAGCTAGTATAATCTAATAAAAATAATATTAATTGCTTTATTTTCCGCTTTTTTTTTTTGGTTGGCCCATATGTACAATACACAAAATAGTCTTAACAAAAAAGTACTAGGTTTGCATGAATTCAAGATAGTATTTCAGTCATCCACCACAAGTCATCTGGCTATAGACAATTAGTGCTACCCGTGCGAAGCCGGGGCGGGTCGCTAGTTGTACAGAACATCACGCCTGTTTTTAAACGTTTTCTTTTTTTTCTACCTTGAGAGAATATTCGATTATTGTAGCCTCAGAAATGTTATCGAAACAAAAAAAAAACTCATACATAATAAAAACATCACCACAAAATGTATTTACTGCGTTGGGTCGGCGACGTATTGCGCTGAGTCGTGGTGTCATGTCGCCTGCCGCGAACACCTCGATACACGACACGTCGCCTGCCGCGAACACCTCGATACACGACACGTCGCCTGCCGCGAACACCTCGATACACGACACGTCGCCTGCCGCGAACACCTCGATACACGACACGTAGCCTGCCGCGAACACCTCGATACACGACACGTCGCCTGCCGCGAACACCTCGATACACGACACGTCGCCTGCCGCGAACACCTCGATACACGACACGTAGCCTGCCGCGAACACCTCGATACACGAGACGTAGCCTGCCGCGAACACCTCGATACACGACACGTCGCCTGCCGCGAACACCTCGATACACGACACGTCGCCTGCCGCGAACACCTCGATACACGACACGTCGCCTGCCGCGAACACCTCGATACACGACACGTCGCCTGCCGCGAACACCTCGATACACGACACGTCGCCTGCCGCGAACACCTCGATACACGACTCCCGTCGGCCAAAATTCCTCCTTCATGAAAGTGTAGGTGATGAGTCGGAGCTCGCACCACAAATGTTTTTGTTTTTGGGGAATGGCATCTCGCAGTTCAACCTATAGGAGGTTGTCGACTGCTTAACCGGGCTTTCCTGTGGATGCCTCAATAAATTAAGGCCTCCAGCCAGGTTTAAAACTAAGACTAAAAACTAAGCGACTGCATGCTAAGGGCACCCCCTGTGGGGTACGGACCTCGGCTTAGGGCGTCGCTGGGAGAGGACAGCAATGTGACATGCTGGATCGGATTAAACGCACCACAAAAGATTTGAAGTTAATCTTATGGCGCGACTCTAACTCTCGACTCTCAGGTGAACTAGCTAGATTACTAACAAGTTGTTATTTTCACATTACAAACAGAAACTTCAATTTTTTTTATTTGTATAGATATAGATATAATGCCGTACTTAATTATTATTTTCGACACCAGCAAAAAATCTATAAGTGACTAGTTTAAAATATTCGCTGTCTTTTATCATTAGCATAATCAGAGAATAAGACTGCGTGCCGCGATAGGCCTGTGATGATGACCATATACCGCGCTTTTTCTGTTTGGTTCGTGATGACAGAGTGCAATATACGGGTGTGTATGTGTGTGTGAAATGCCTAAATAGAAGAAGGTCTCAAGTGCGACGAGTAACGATGCGATAGTTTTGTAACGCTGGGCGATGAAGTTCTGACCGCTACTGTACATACCTAGATATTTATTTGCGAGTTTTCAAATGAATATTTCACTGATTTTAGCATTAGAGAACTAAACCTACTATAGTATAAAAAACAGTCTATTAATACATTAAAACCTATTCACAGAATAGCTTTAATTTGTTTTTTTTTTATGCAAAAACCATACAAGAAAAGTCCTGTTTGTGCTGCGCTCACAGTAAACCCGTCGTAAACAATACGCACAATGTCCACATGAGTTGCGATCGCCATTTTTGTCACGTCAGCGACGCGGGTATAATCCCCGCGTCACGGCAGCCGGCACGCTCCGTCGCGCTCCGTCACGCCGCGGGCACGCGTGCGGCACGTCAGCCATTCATCTTGTTTTGCATTCGGTGCGTATTTTCGAATAATATCAATGTTGTTATTGAAAAAGAGGAATGTGACGTGAACTGATTGTGATGTGTTGTGACCTGTGACTTGGAAACGTATTGAAAACGCGTGATTTCATGTTTTGTAGATTGGATTTTTTTTGTCTTCTCCTTATAGAGGAAATGATATTCCATTGCACGCATTCCACGTAGGTACTGCTGAAAAATGATATAAATTGTGTTAAAACATAACGTGGATTATAAATTGTAAATGATGATGTCATAACTATTATAATGACAATGTTTTTTATTTTTTTATTTAAGATAGGTTTGCTCTTGACTCTAGTCTAGGTCAGAGATGACAGAGACAAAGTCGACGATGGAGCGAGCTTACCCAGAAGAAGCCTGTTAACTCTCACTTTGAAGAGATCGGGGTTGTATACGTTCGGATACACAGACGCAGGCAGAGAGTTCCACTCCTTTGCTGTGCGCATCACAAAAGACATTTGGAAACGCTTAGTGCGAATTGGTGGAAAATGTGATGTTTTAGTAATATTTAACGTTAACTAATTATTATCAGCTATAAACTAATATTTTAGATTTCAGTTTCCTTCTCTGCGATTTGACATGTATTCATTGAGATAGTAAAAGCATTTGTCTTTAACCATTGCGTTACCTTTTGTATAAACATGGTCTACGGTAAATCTTTAAAAGCGTATGGTAATTTGTTATTTGTATATCTTGACAGCATTTATGTACGAGTTCCTTTTATACAATTCGAGCCTGCATTGCAGTAAGTAGAGCTCAAGTTTTACTTTGATTTTTATGAGCTACATTTCGTTCGGTAACATGTTTATGTTTAGTAAAATATTCCGGATTTTGTTGGTCACTGTCCCTCTTCCTATACAAACACTATGCTAACAACACATGAATCAGAATTGTCTATCCATAGTTCCATACCACGTCTATAGTGCACTACAGTTCCCTTAGTTTCATATGTCATTACGAGACAATTGGCCAATCGATCAGGATATAATGCGGTGCACCGTCGTGTGACGTCACTAACTCGCCGGCGATGGGACACTAATCACATATTGTCTCCAGACACGACACTCCGACACTCCGACACTGTGTCAGACACTTGCTATTATACGATTTGAGACTAGGCATTGTGGGGGCGCAGAGGTAGCGAGCAAGGAAGATACTTATCTCTCGTTATAAGTTGGCAGACAGGGTGTAAAGTGGTAAATATGAAACCAAGAGGTTCTAGTGATGCTCTGCTTAAAGATAACACTTGCACCAGCCGGCCTCGGTGCCTTCTAATGGAAACACAGAAACATGCATAGAAACATGCTTCCAGGCTACAGAAATAGGTAAAATTATAGCGACCCTTTCCAAGCATGCACTTTCACAACGATCTTTATATTTAACGTTCGTACTCTTCATAGAACAAATATGTACTTCAGTATTTGGTTCTTCATAGTTCCCATAATTGTTGATATTGAAAAAGCCCAAATAATTCTAAAAAAAAAAATCTTCTAGAGTAATTGCCCATAAAAACACAGTATTTTAGGAGAGGTGCCAGTGTGACCATAATATTAAGAAGTAAGTGTACAATACCGGTAATCATGCCGGGTGAGTGCGCCGCGCGGTGCCGGTGGCAGCGCGTGCCGGACGGACGGTGACTGCGCCTGACAGCCGCCCGATCAGAACCGTTGGGGCTATTATTAGAAGTTGCATTATTTTCCTGTTTTATTTGTTAATGGCACTTAGTCGTGGACGTTTTTGTTTAAATTGCGTAGTTGGTTTGTCGGAAAGAAATATTATTGAAAGTATGAAAACGAAATAAACATTTACTTTATGTTAGTAGAATATGGACATTACCATTATTCTTGCATTTATATCATCCTTTACTTCAATCTAACAGAAGAATGACTTTTTATCGGAATATTATGTTCTGCAAAGCTTCAGTTTAAGTCTCTTATATAACCGACAATAGACTTAACAGCAACAAAAGAAAGGTTGTCGTTCAATAAAATACAGAACGCAACATAACAGAAAATAATAAATTCTCTTCAAACCTCAGTACTTTATGCGACATAACAAGTTGAGCGTCCTTGCACAATGAAGTGGTATTTGAAAAGAAAATCCTCCTAACTTCACGCCCTTAGAAAATACTTTATGCTCGGAAAATGTAGGTGCCATTAAAATGTGTATAAAGACGGGCTTAGAGTGGGGCGATACAAGTTAGATGTAGCATCGCTCTAACACGATTACTTATGGTCACAATACAATTTAGATGTAGCATCGCTCTAACATGATTACTTATGGTCACGATACAAGTTAGATGTAGCATCGGTCTAACACGATTACTTATGGTCACGATACAAGTTAGATGTAGCATCGCTCTAACACGATTACTTATGGTCACGATACAAGTTAGATGTAGCATCGCTCTAACACGATTACTTATGGTCACGATACAAGTTAGATGTAGCATCGGTCTAACACGATTACTTATGGTCACGATACAAGTTAGATGTAGCATCGCTCTAACACGATTACTTATGGTCACGATACAATTTAGATGTAGCATCGCTGTAACATGATTACTTATGGTCACGACACAAGTTAGATGTAGCATCGCTCTAACACGATTACTTATGGTCACGATACAAGTTCGATGTAGCATCGCTCTAACACGATTACTTATGGTCACGATACAAGTTAGATGTAGCATCGCTCTAACACGATTACTTATGGTCACGATACAAGTTCGATGTAGCATCGCTCTAACACGATTACTTATGGTCACGATACAAGTTAGATGTAGCATTGCTCTAACACGATTACTAATGGTCACGATACAAGTTCGATGTAGCATCGCTCTAACACGATTACTTATGGTCACGATACAAGTTAGATGTAGCATCGCTCTAACACGATTACTTATGGTCACGATACAAGTTAGATGTAGCATCGCTCTAACACGATTACTTATGGTCACGATACAAGTTCGATGTAGCATCGCTCTAACACGATTACTTATGGTCACGATACAAGTTAGATGTAGCATCGCTCTAACACGATTACTTATGGTCACGATACAAGTTCGATGTAGCATCGCTCTAACACGATTACTAATGGTCACGATACAAGTTCGATGTAGCATCGCTCTAACACGATTACTAATGGTCACGATACAAGTTCGATGTAGCATCGCTCTAACACGATTACTAATGGTCACGATACAAGTTCGATGTAGCATCGCTCTAACACGATTACTAATGGTCACGATACAAGTTCGATGTAGCATCGCTCTAACACGATTACTTATGGTCACGATACAAGTTAGATGTAGCATCGGTCTAACACGATTACTTTAAAAATAGACCTGCTTGTAATACATACATATTACATAAACTCACGCCTTCTTCCCATGGGGATAGGCAGAAACTACAGAACGCCACCTGCTACGATCCTTACATACTCCTTTTGCCTCGTTTACGTTCATACATCTGGTCATACACGCACGCCGGTTGCGAGTACTACGCACCTGACCTTTCTGAAGAACATCACCAATAAGATCATTATATGTCTTCCTAGGGCGTCCCCTTCCAGCGTTTCCACTCACATCTGCCGTGTAAATACCTTTTGTTAGTCGACATTCATTCATCCTCTCAACATGACCAAACCATCTAAGCATACGCTTTTATCTGCTTGTAATATGGAGGTCATTTTTATTAAAATCAATAAATAATAATGACAACCAAAAAGACTTTAAAAAAAAAAGCTGTATCACGACCGTTTCGCTCCGCTGTTTTTGTATTCGGTATCGAGTGATTTTTTTTTATCTTGTTGAACGTTTAAGTGTTTGCTTATTTGAGTGGATATGGTTAGCTACACCCATAAGCTAGCAACATAACTCTCAACATAAACAACTTTGACATGTTGACGATAATTATACAGCGTTGATTATTCAGCGTCGTGTGTGGAGTTCATCAGCCTACAGCAGTCCACTTCTGGACATAGGCCTCTCAAATTGCACGCCATTCAGCTCGATTCTCGGCAACTCTCATCCAGCTGCTACCAGCCACCCTGCGAAGATCGTCGCTCCACCTAGCCTGAGGGCGTCCTACATTACGTTTGCCGATTCGCGGTCTCCACTCAAGAGCACGTCTACCCCTACGGTCATCGGTTCTACGGCTAATATGGCCGGTCCATTGCCACTTCAGCTTGCTTATTATGTAAGCTATATCGACAATTTTGTTCTCTGCCGGATCACCTTGTTCCGGATGCTATCCCTCAGAGAGACTCCAAGCTCGATTCATGTTTGTGGTCGTGTGGGGTTGGCGTCGCGAAATTCTATGACGCGTTTCAATTCGTTATGTAAACATATTTTTAAACGGTTTTAGTTATATTATTGTTTTATATTATTGATAGGTTAATAAACTTCGTAGAAAAATGATTTTAAAATGTAAAAATATGCAGAATTTTGTTATACACTTCTGGACACATCTATTGGCCCACCTTGTATTTTCAGTTTCGTTTGGTCCTAGCTAAAATTTTATATTAGGTCGAGCAAAAAGTTTTTATGCAGTTTTGAACCTGGCACATTCACAATTTCATTCAATAGTCTTTTTTTGAATTTCGGACACAGAATTTAAAGAAACAAAAGACAATTTGGAGCCTGTTTGTTGATATCAAACAATCGAATACTAAGAAAACTTGGTTTTATTGGTTTACTTGGATTTAATTCTTGAAAAAGTGATTGATATCTTTGGTTTTGCAACAAACATTACTTATTCTTAACATTAAGGTGAGGTTCTATCAATAATCTATGGATACTTCACCTGAAGTCGCCGCCCAAGCTGTGGCACTTATTCAGGCCGGACACAGCCAAAGAAACGTGAGTGCTCAACTTAATTTAAGTCGATCTGCGGTCCGAAATGTTTATCGGAGGTATCTAAAGACTGGCGGCTTTGTTCGTCGCCAAGGAAGGCCACGATCTCGGGTCACAACTGAAAGGCAGGATCGATTCATCGTGACGACCAGCTTGAGAAATCGTCACCTTACCTCTATTGAGATACAAAACCAACTTCGCGACTTCCACGGAGTATCTGTGAGCGCTCGAACTGTTCGGAGAAGGTTAAAAGAACGCGATATGGTACCACACAAGCCAGCTAATGGGCCCAAACTAACGCGAGCCCACCGAACAGCGCGCCTTCATTTCGCACGCAGTCATTTAAATTGGACACAGCAAGATTGGAGCCGTGTACTCTTTTCTGATGAGTCTAAAATTGTGTTACATGGCAATGATGGAAGGAAGAAGGTCTACCGACGTAAGGGAGAGCATTTCGCACAATGCTGATTTGAAGAGAGGGTTGCTTATGGCGGTGGCTCATGGACTGTCTGGGGCGGTATATCCGCGAGCGGCAAAACTCAACTTGAGGTTGTTACAGGACCACGGCTGCCAACATTAAATGCTGAAAGGTAGATTCGTGAGTGCTTAGAACCTCACGTGATACCATACGCGGACTATGTGGGCCCAAATTTCCTTTTTATGCATGATAATGCAAGAGCCCATGCGGCCGGCATCGTCAGGGAATATCTTCGGTATGTGAACATCACAGTTATGGACTGGCCAGCCAGCCAGCCAGAAGCCCAGACATGAACCCCATTGAGCACATGTGGGACGAGCTAAATAGATGTGTTAGGGCTCGTCAGCCAGTTGCCCAGACGATGCAGGAGTTGAAAACTGCCATAGAAGAGGAATGGAAGATGATCCCTCAAAATTTCATAGAGCGGTTGATAAACTCTATGCCTAATCGTATGAGAGCTGTGGTAGATGCCCATGGAGGCAACACGCGTTATTAAATTAAACCTTTATTTGATAAAACATGTTTTTTATTCAAAAATCAATTGCCTTTAACAAGGCGCATATCCGACTTGTTAGGCGTAGCTCCATGTCGTATGGTATTCTGAATTCAAATTTAAAACAATACGATCGAAAAAGATGGTAAAATGTATCAGGTTTAAAACTGCATCAACAGTTTTTGTTCAATCTAGCAATCATATTTCGGTAGGGGCCATCGAAACCTAAACTCTAAGGTGGGCCAATAGATGTGTCCAGAAGTGTATAAGGTCTTAAATGAAAAAAAAAAACTTTTTTGAAAAAAAGGACAAAAAAAAACAACCGAGTTCCAAAAGAAACACTACACAGTGAAAGATAACTTTAATTTCGGAAGTCGGTGTCTTTGGATCTGTATTTTAGGTTTTTGCCACCGACTTCTAAAATTAAAGTTATTTTTGACTTTGTAGTGTTTTTTTTTTTTGCAAAAAATCACCTTTTACAAAACATTGCTTTTCCCGATGCAGGGACGTTAATTGTTGAGGAGTTCTCCTGGTACTTCACCATCAGCTCCACTTCACCATATGCATTGTGACGAGCTTATATGCTTACCAATCATTTTAAAGTAATCGAATCGCAACTCGTGAAATACTTACTATTGAGTGGTTCCGGTGGCCATCTTACCATCTGTGGTCTTCGTCATCAGTTCCACTTCACCAAATGGTGCTTTCCGAGAGCAAATGCACAAGTTACTATAAAAATACCCAAATCGCTATAGGCGTGCCTATAATATATGAAGAGTTCCCTCAATTTCTCCAGGATGCCATCATTAGATCCTGACCTGATGACAATGGACCTGGATAGTATACCCAGTGTAGTAGTAAAATAATTTTCCAAATTGGTCCAGCCGTCTTCGAGTAATCGGAGAACATACATAAAAAAGAAGATTCTGACGAGCTGAGAACCTCCTCCTTTTTTGAAAACGGTTAAAATCATTTATAACCAGAGTGCATCTCATGACAATTCCAATAAGCGCAAACACGACTAGGATACATTGTTTTATTACGGAGTTCCGATGCCTACTTTCCGGCTTCATCATCAGATCAGTTCGATGGGGCCATTTTCATCAAAACCATTTATTTAAATTTGCTTCATAGTCGCTTAACTATCTTAATCGAGATATCTTATCGCAACCCGTGGAATACTGTCTTATCATTGAGGAGTTCCCGTGGCCATCTGTGGTCTTTTTTGTCAGTTCCACTTCACCAAATGATACTTTCTGAATGCAAATGCTTGATTTGTTGATAAAAATACCAAAATCGCTGTGTTTGCTTATAGTATTTGAGGATTTCCCTCAATTCCTCATGGATTCTATCATCAGAACTGGGTTTTGATAAAAATGGGAACAACCTGGAAGTATGTCCTTTCAAATAAAAAAATAATTTTCCAAATCGGTTTATAAATGACAGGTGAGGTACAGTGGTAACAAACATTAAAAAAAAAACATACAACCGAATAGATAACCTCCTCCTTTTTTTGAAGTCGGTTAAGAAATGGGTGAAAATAACAAAACTTGTTTTTAGTTTGAAACATGCTCGTTTTATTGTTAACTAAGGTACATGAAAGTCCGACAACGAATAGAAAATATTGCACAGATTGCGAAATAGTTTCAGTTTTATATGGGTTACATAGTAAAATAGCGAGAAATCGGAGTTTCAACGCAAATAAATGGTCCGAAAGACTTGCCAATATTGACGTTTGACAGCTCACCGCATAAAGGTATGAAGGGATTTTCTCATCACCGTGCCGTGATATATTTATACCATTCTCTTATTCAAAATCATTTTAGTTAGATCGTGCGGGTCTATTTTTAATCGACCTCAAAATAATCTGTTTTTGTTTTTTTAATGTACACATTAAAAAAACAAAAAATGATTATTTTCCATATCGGTCCAGCCGTCTTCGAGTAATCGAGGAGTGTATTCCTCGATTACTCAAAGACGGCTGGACCGATTTGGAAAATTCTATTTTTGATTGAAAGGTTATACTTTCCAAGTGGTCCCATTGTCATCAGGTCAGGATCTGATGATAGGATCTTGGAGAAATCGAGGAAAATCTTCAAATATTATTTCACGGTTTGCAATTCGATTACTTTAAAATGATTGCTAAGCAATATAAGCTCGTCACAATGCATATGGTGAACTCGAACAAACTCAAACTCAAAGCATTTATTTCAAATAAACCAATTAGAGGCACTTTTGAATTGTCAAAGAGTCGATCAGTTAGTCAGAAAGTTGAAGCTAGTTGCCCATTCCAAAGCGTAGATCTCTGTAGAGAAGAACGGGCAAGAAACTCCACGGACACTCTTTTAATTCAAAATATTGTTACAAAATATTGGTTACATCAATCGTGTTGAAATTAAGTATGTAAGAACAATGTAGAAAGACGTGCACGTTAAAAGTTAAACACCAAAAACGATTCAAAAATTAAAATAAGCCGTAGCAGCTAAGAGATGATCAGTCCCTACTGACGGCGTCTGTTCACGTGAAGTGGAGCTGGTGGTGAAGTACCAGGAGAACTCCTCAACAATTAACGTCCCTGCATCGGGAAAAGCAATATTTTATAAAAGTTGATGATCAGTTATCATTAGGATATTGTAACTTAGATAAATTACAAACTGACTCAGGAAAAAGTGAAAATTAAAAAAAACTTTTTTTGCAAAAAAGTTCTATTAGTTTTATTATGTTTATCAGCGTAACACTACATTTAAAAACATTTTGGTTTTCTTATGACCACCTTTTCTTTTTAGTTTAGTTCAGGTCAATATTTTTTAATTTATTATTTAGTGATTTTTCAAATAAATTTGATTTGTTTTTCTGACATATGAGTCCTTCATTTTTTTTTTTTCTTAAAGCAAGCGTCAGTTGCAAAAAGACGATGTATTGAAATTGATCGAATAATGTAATAAATTTACGTCTGATATATTTTACACCAGCCTTGGATGCCTAAAATGTTGACGTTGTTGTTGAATTTACTATTATATTACAAGCAAGGTTGCTTCCCGCCTCGCGTTTCCTCTACTTATGGATGTACTTTTGCAAGCATGAATCCCATACATCCATATTTTAGGACGAGAAATTTTATTTTCACTGACCTGGATAAATCAGGTAGAATAGGTCGTCTTTCGGCCTCCAAGTTTGAGTCCTGGATAACTTCTCTTGAGGCTCTGGGCTAACTCAAACCCTTTGGATCAACCCACTGCGAAGGCCACTACAGCGTCACCTCTTGCGGACGTAATTTCAACGGCCGAATTCAACTTGCGAGTTAACAAGACGAGGATACCTTTTTGTGTACTCTAGCTCACGGAGCAACTAGCTAAGTGATGTATTTAGAAATACCTTCCCTGCGAACTTATTATTCAAAGACAATTTTATCTTAATTCACGACCGTACACATGTCAAACACGAGCTAGCTTAGTTATCCTATACCGTAAATCACGTGAGCGAACCCTAAATAAGCGATTACAATAGATTAGATAGGACGTTAACGACATTCGTGTATTTTATTTTTATTTTATTTAATTGGGAAAACAGACAATCGTACATTGTATATTATATCTAGATACACAGTATGCCATAAGTAAATGTACAATCCACTAAGTTTCCACATGTTACTAGCTTATAAAAGATGCAGTTTTGGTAAAATTAAGTAAATTATACAACAACAATACAATTATTTCGTAATCTAAATCTAAAAACCAAATAGTTAATATATACTTAAATCATACTATAGTAATTAAACATTTTGAGCAAGGCGCTTAATAATTTTTTTTTAAAATGTATGTTTAGATAGGGCAAAAACATCGATATCATTAAAATTATTATTGTAAGCCTGAACTAATCTCTGGAGCGGCGCTCTCTCTCCTGCAGCTGTACGACAGGGAGGTGTAGCAAGCAGTGGATCAAAGTGAGCCTCACGTCTCGTTACTATTCTAGGTACAATATAGCATATTTTACTAATTAATTCAGAGCAATCAAACATATTATGTACAAGCCACCCAGAAAGACCTAAGTTTTCTCGTGACCATAATTACTAAAAAACAACTAGCTATTTTTTTATAAGTATTCGAATTATTCTTTTTTTTTTTACTTTTTATATTAATCTGTATTTTTTATTTTATTTAAAACCAAAATTATACGTAAAATTTAAAGTGGTGAAAAGTGTTTTTCTTTTTTAATTTTCGCTACAAAATATTCACTTTTTTCCCCTGAAAGATTTATGCATGGTATTGTCGTAACATATAAAGTCAAGGTTTATAATAGGAAATCAAACAATAGCTCAAACCGTGCTGTGCAGCTCGCACCTGTCGCCTCAACAAAATGCCATAAAAATACTCCGATGCGCTCAGCCGCTGCAGCGCTTACTGCCGAGAGGAAGGGTCCGCGTCATAAGCTGTCGCGGGAATAAGGAAATTGATTCAACATAGTTTTAAGCAGCTACTCAAGTTACTTGGCTACATTCTGCAACTCTGCTGGCTTACCTAAGTGTTATTATACAATGTGTTTTGCGCGTCAGCTAGAGATGTGAAATGTGTGTGTGTATTTTATAAATAATGGATTATGGGCTCGAACTTTAAGTGATTCATGTAAAGCCGAATTGGAAAGTCGCGAGTCACTTTTAGTGTGTATGTGTGTGGCCGCGTTCTTCTGCTAAACATCGCAACGGATGTTGATGCGGTTTGCACCATCATTTAGTTAGAGAAATTATTCCGGAATGTACAAGTGTACAGGTTTAATTGAACTTTATCACTTAGTTTTGAATTATTTATAAAACCTAAAAAGAACAACATTCAAAAATCCTTTCGTTCTAGGTATAGCTTTTCTACCGAATCCGATGTTCTCCTACACCACACACTGTCAGCGGCACGAAGCCAGCATCGGCCACAAAAGAAAACGTTATAATGCAAATAACTGTAGCTTTATATAAAAAGTATGAGTGAATTCTTACGCAAATATTCAAAGCGTGTTTTTAAGGTCAATATTATTTTTCTCCCAAAAAAGTCTGTTAATATTGTAAATCACACAAATTAGATAATAATCAACAACATCAAAGTACCTACTAACCAGTCCCTGATTAAGTACATAATTATGTAGTTCACTCTTGCAATAAATTGCTAATTATGATAATATTGCCACAATTACCACAAAATAATAATTTAATAAGGCTGGCATTCATTTGCCCTGTTAATACATTCACACCATCGCATATCGCATTTTTGCGTTTATATTGGATGTTTCTCCGTTTTTGTCTATACAAACAAATAAAATTGAAATTATGAACAAAAAGTCGGATTTGAAAAATTCTATTTGCATTTGGTAGCCCAATTCTCTAAGATAGTTACAGGCTATTTAACATCACGCTACGTCCTTTAGGAGCCGAGCAGAAAGAAAAAAGTCAAAAAGAACACCAAGTGAAAACGAAGTAATAGCGCGGTCGGGCGATGCAACGCGGCGGAGCAGTTTTATTAAAACGTGGCTGTTATTTTTAACCGATTTCAAAAAAAGGAGGATGTTTTCAATTCGGTTGTATTTTTTTAATGTTTGTTACCTCAGTACTCCGTCATTTATAAACCGATTTGGAAATTTCTTTCTTTATTTGAAAGGACATACAGATAAAAAAAATAAGTTTTAGTATTTTGTGTATCTTACGACTTCCACGCGAACGAAGTCGCGGGGCACAGCTAGTTTAAAAATAAAATGGGTGCAGGTGCCGTGCAGTATCGAAAGCTAGTGCACCAATTTGAAATGCACTTAATTGCGTTTGAAAATGTCTGGTATCAGCTAATCAACAGCGACCAAAATAATTGCAGTCTGCACTCCGCAGGTGTCTATAAATTTTGTCTAATAATTCGTTTTCATGGCGCTCTTTCATTGCCGCAAATTTTTGCGGAAAAGTGGAAAACTCGCGTTGATAACGTTGATAACGCACTCAATTGCTTTGCAATTGCATTTAGTTGCATGTTAATAATCCGCCATTGTTATTCAAAACTGTGAATGATCTACGTGAGTTCTTTGTCTCGTTAAAACGTGGGTTGATACAATGGTTAAGTACGTTTTGATACGAAACGTATGGCTGAAGCTGAGAAACTTTATTTGGAACGCCATTGGGGTAAAATGTTTGTTAGCATTCAATTCAATTCAGTTTATTTATTCAGTAACAATTTACATTGCGTTCGAATATACTCCAGCATGAAACATAAGTAGTAGATGTACAAACTAAACATTGGCTTTTTACGCATGAAATAATTAAGTATTGTTTTTATCGAGTCTACAGGTAGTTCCCATTCTTCAGGTATAATATACACAAAGAAAAGAACATTTCATTCCAAGACGACCTGAACTAAATTAAAGTTTAACTGAATATTGTATCCCAGCAAGGTTCAACTGTATATTACCAAATATGGCCTACTTCCTTATTCGCAGGCAATTTCCCCGCACGTTACCATATACAATCACAACAGCTGAAAAGAGGTGAATTGGCCCGAAATCCACAAATGTGATCCAATTGTTGTCGATAATGCGCGCTTCTTCCCATCCCTACGGAACAGCTGACTGTGTTGTTACGAATAGGTGGTTTGTTGAGTTACTGGGCTCCTTTGTATCAATACTGTTTAACCTTTGAAAGTATTCCTCACGTGCGCTGAGAAATATGCTGTTTTCTCTATTGCGTATGGAAATGGCAGAATAATGTGCGGGTGAATTAGATTTGAGTGACATCAACATAGGCTGCTGTTGACAGCGCTCGCTGCTTAACTGGTGAAATTGCAGTTGTTTGTCATTTTTTCATGAAGATTAAATTTTAATAGTAGTGTAATATCTTGGAGCCTACCATAATACTTACCAATTTTTTTTATTTTTTTGGGCTTCAAGAAATTTAGGAATTTATTATTAATATTTATTTTTCTTATGATTTTATTTTTATTTTTAGGAATTTATTTTGTTGGCGGTGTGATACCCTCGTGCCTCGGTGCGCACGTTAAGCCGTTGGTCCTGCGCCTGATCTCTCTCCGTCGGATTGCCATTCCGTCGGACTCGGACTATGAGTGAGGGAAGAGAGTGTGCACCTGTGTCTGCGCACAATATCTCTCGCGTAAATGGCCAGTCTCCGTTGAGATTGGCCGCCATGGCCGACATTCGGTCAGGAGGACTATATAATTATTATTTTCTGTTAACTTAAAAACGTCAACTTAAAAATAATTGGTTCACTCTAACACTAAGAACACTTCGTAAGCTTTCAAGACAATAGGATGATCTACAGCAGCCTTTTCCAAAGCGGGCGATAATGCCCCCTTGTGGGCGCTGCAGTCCTAAAGGGGGGCAGTAAGAGACCCAGAAAAAAAATGGGGGCGTTGTGTAGAGGCTTAGGGGGCGATT
The DNA here is from genome assembly GCA_947568875.1 of Fissipunctia ypsillon. Lineage (NCBI taxonomy): Eukaryota > Metazoa > Arthropoda > Insecta > Lepidoptera > Noctuidae > Fissipunctia > Fissipunctia ypsillon. Next base: position 23,969,351 of record OX387654.1, read on the forward strand.
TGTAATTTCATCTAGGTAGTGGTTTTTAAGTAGGTGAAAAAATGGAGGCGCTAAAAAATAATTTATTCTCAAAGTAGACAAAATAAGTTTGGGAGCCCCTGATCTACAGAATATTTCTACATAGTCTTCAAGACAATAGGATGATCTTCAGAATATTCCTGCATAGTCTTCAAGACAACTGGTTGATCTTCAGAATATTCCTGCATAGTCTTCAAGACAACTGGATGATCTTCAGAATATTCCTGCATAGTCTTCACGCCCATTGTGAACAAAATCCATTACTTTCAGCGTTTTATCAAAACAATGAGATAGGTACAAAAGAATTGCTTCAATAAAGTGAAAGGAAAACATTAAAAAAAACGTGGTTATGTATCGTGCAAAATCATGTACCGATTTGTAAATATCAGAGTACAATGGAGTTCAAAACATTCGGTAAGTACCCGCCATGTTTGTGTTCCAAAGCTTTGTTGGCGAACAATTAAGCGATTCTTTTGTGAGCGCAAAGCACGCGAAATTTAAAAGATTTTGTTTGAAGGGATATTGTGGGCTCTTGATATGTAGGATCAGAATATTTTGGGTTCTGTTTAGAAGATATAGTTGAGCTAGCATTGTTTTGTTTGTGAAGTACAGATTCGAGTGCCTGCTGGGGAAGCTGAACAAAAATATCTAAAGTCTGCGTGTGGTATTTTCTTCACGCGAGGGAACAGTTTAATTCACACGGTCTCCTCATCCATAGAGTTTTAGTAGATGAGGGTCTCACTAAGATGTTACTTTAAAAAATACGTAAGTAAAACAAAGCGGAGATGGCGGGATGAGCTGGACTCCTTTAATAAAGATTGGTCCGTGGCAGCTCTGGGCAGAGAGAGGGGGAGAGAGAGTAGTCCTTTGTCCAGCTGTGGGGCAATAATGGCTACAAAAAAAGTAAAATAAAATGATGTAGACGCGATGTAGGTATCTACTCTAGCACAGACAGCACACTGCAAAGTCAGCTGCGCACACTTACACTACAGCTTAGTATTTTTCCAAAAGAGAAAAAACAATCTCTGTGATCACATATTACTGCCGCAGCGCATTTCAATAGAAAAAAGTGCGGTGCGGCCTGCTGTAGTGTGCGGTGCGGCCCGCCTGTAGCGTGCGGTGCGGTGCGGCAAAGTGATTTAAGTAGTTTTTTGCAATGCGTTGCGTTGCGGCGCGACCTGTGGGCTGTTGATAGTTGTATGGGAAAGTTCGATATCCCCGCAGACGAAGTGCTTGTAAAACTTTTTATCTATTTAATGAAAGAATTTTAACGCGCGGTCCTCAGATATATTTTTTTATATTTCTATGACGCGATCCGATTATCTCGAAACTCGGTATTTATACTTAAGATCGAAAATAAAGAATAACATGTATCAGGGTTTTTTTGAAAATCTACCCCTAACGGGATACTAAAGTACGAAATCCACGCGGACGAAGTCGCGCGGGAAGTGCTAGTATCCCATATAAATGACGATCCGTATTCCTTTATATAGAAGTAATGGTGTATACATCACACGAGTGAGTGTTGGCGCACTGAGCGAGGCGTGGATGTGATCGTTTGGACTGCGACGTTGCTGATTAATGGTTGCAAGGTCTGGGGAGCAGACGGCACACGAGTCGAATAAGAGAAAATATTGTCGAAGTGAGTAAATTGTTTGCAGCAACAAGGTGGCAGACCTCGCTGAGCCTGCGCGTTGTGCCTGCCTGTACAACTTATAACCCAGTCCAAGCTGCGCATCCAATTCCATTCAGGGTATTGTTACGTTAAGTACTAATATAGGCTATTTTGCTACTAACTTTGGACCTCATTGTAGTTGGAATAAATCCAATAACACTTTGCCCGACCCGGGAATCGAACCCAGGACCTCATGCTCAGCAGTAGCGCTTGCAACCACTAGACCAACGAGGCACTCGCCTGTTGCTAGTAGGTGTGTATTGTAGATGTCAGCACATGAGTGGATTCAGTATAGATCTGCCTCTGACGCGTGTAGCAACTGCTAATTATGCTTAGTTCGATTACTTTTTTATACATTTTGTAACATTTGGTGATGCATAAGATAAATGTGAGTGTTTTATAAAAAACCGGCCAAGTGTGAGTCAGACTCGTACACCGAGAGTTCCATACTATTTTTTAGTCCATATAAATGAAAATACTAAAGGAAGAATATTTTTCACCTTAAATTTTAACAATCGCAAAGATAACTTTGTATTTCATATTGTAGTGCTGTGCTGGCGCTGCTGCTGCGGCTGCGGAAAACCTCAAGCGGCGAAAGTATAATAACCTTATCGGTAATTATATTTTCGAGCCGTTTGGGGTTGAAACCCTCGGGCCGTGGGGTCCGAGCGCTCATGGTTTGTTTAACGAAATCTCCAAACGGCTAGTTGACACTTCCCGTGACCCAAGGGCCGGCTTTTACCTTGGCCAGAGGCTAAGCATTGCCATACAACGTGGCAATGCCGCCAGTCTCTTGGGTACATTACCAGTCGACAGCGATGCGGAGGAATTTTTCGACGCCATATTTTAGTTTGTGAATAGTTTTAGTTAAGTTAGGATATAATTTTGTTATTTTATTAATTAATTAGGTATAAGTTATTATGTAAAATATTAATGTATTGAAAAATAAATGAGCATATAATAGAAAAAAAATTCATAATGATACTGTAAATAATAAAGTTATTTTTTGCAGTTGCAGAAAATCGCCCGTATTTATACAAAATACCTTATGAATTGGCGTTTTTGGTATAAAATTCCTAACTTGTTTAGTTGTTGCAATAGAGCTCGTACAAAAATGGCCTAAAAGTAACAACTTTTACGGCCCCCTATTTCTTCATTTTTGAAGATAAAAAAAATAAATATTATATTTGTACTCTACTCGATGCGTTCTATACAACGACAGCTCATATGCCATGGTAAGAAAAAAAATCGAAATTAAAAGTTTATTATATGGGGACCCCCTTTAATTTTTAATTTAATGTCATATTTATTGTTATTTGCTGTCATCGGCAATAGAAATACACAATCTGTGAAAATTTCAACAGTCTACCTATTACGGTTCATGAATTATTATTTTTAAAAGAGTAACCGTGGAGTTTCTTGCCGGTTCTTCTCCATAGGGAACGACCAAGTGGAACCGTGCACCTAGCCTCTGAAGTTTCATAAGTGCCCATGTTAATAAATATAATATATACAAAATATTTTGATTTTGATTTTATGAGAGTTACTAGAAGCGTTATAAAAATAATCCTTACTAAAATCCAAACAATCTCATGCAGTCGGAGGCATCTTCTTAAATTTAACAATAAAGACCTATTGCCTCCGACTGCATGAGATTATTTGGAGACAAAATAGGTCATCTTGTTTCCATGTTTTTTAAAGTCAATTTTTTACGCAGTCGGGTTTTTTTTATTTTTTAAATTTACTTGTTTTTAGTCGACTATTTTGATTATAATCTGTGCCGAACGCATAATTGCACCTCTATTTCGTTTCACAACTAATCACTTGCTAACTAGCATATACAAGATGTAACATAAATAACGCACAACCTCTTAAGGTGTCATTGTACTCATCATTACGAACAACTTTTACTACGGGGGCAAACCTGAAATCGCGAAAAAAAAATCTGCTGGTCCCTACATTTTGACGAGTTATGCGAACATAAATATCTCTTAATATTGTATAATTGCATAGCACATGTGTGAGCACTATAAAGCTACCATTAACTGGGTACGTCTTTCATTGACTTGAATTTGCCCTGGCGACTGAGAGTATGTCATGCTCACTCAAATGTCTTGCTGGTGGTGGCGTGTGTGGTGGATCATTAAGTTCCCTTCAAAATGGTTGAGCTGAATGGTGCTGATCCATGCGTCATGTTCGTGAACGGGTGCCGTCAGTAGGGACCGATCATCTATTAGCTGCCACGACTTATTTTAATTTTTGAATCGTTTTTGGTTTTTACCTTTTGTTGCGGACGCTTTTAACGTGCACGTCTTTCTACATTGTTCTCACATACTTAATTTCAACATGAATGATGTAACCAATATTTTGTAACAATATTTTGATTTAAAAGAGTGTCCGTGGAGTTTCTTGTCCGTTCTTCTCCATAGAGATCTACGCTTTGGAATGGGCAACTAGCTTCAACTTTCTGACTAACTGATCGACTCTTTGACAATTCAAAAGTGCCTGTAATTGGTTTATTTGAAATAAATGCTTTGAGTTTGAGTTTAAATGTAGGGAGCAGCAGAATTTTTTTTTCGCGATTTCAGTTTTTGTCAATAGTAAAAGTTGTTCATAATGATGAGTACAGTTACCCCTTAAGAGGTTGTTCGTTATTTATGTTATACCTTGTATAAATAAAAAACAGTTAATCATTGATTCAGAGCTAACTAATTAGTAAGCTAAACAATGGCTAATCAGTGATTAGCGAGATTTTTATAAATAAGGCTGAATCTATCTACCCTTATCACATTGTGCCATCCATGATCGATGCAGATACAGCGAGTTTTATTTATTCTTTCATTCACAAGTTGGTCGACACAACAAAACATCGTCATCAACACTGATAGATGACGTTGTGAAGAGCCTTCATAAATCAAATAGCACTTCTTTTTTACTCACGGTTTTTCTAAGACTTAGGTAGGTAACGACATATTCCTTAAGTGAGGGTACTGCTATTATTTACTCTGTGGCGAGATTGGTCTTCACAATAGTGGTGTTATAATACTTTGAAGGCATTTTGGATGTATTGTTGTTGAAGATTTTTAGGTTTTTTCAGATTTGAGCAGTCGCGTACATTTTAGTTCAACTTAAGAATTGTGTCCACTACACCTACGTTTCGTGTTTCAATAGGTAGATCTAAATGCTTTTTTTAAACTTGCATGCAAATACCTTGCTAGAATATTCCTTCTTCTTTTGCATTTCTCAATTGATTTTTTTGCAAATGGTGTTTTCGTTGTTTACTTATGTATCTATAGGACATCTTAGCTTACTGAACATTTTGTTTTAGTAACCTTTCATTCACAGTAGGTAATACAAAAAGTTAAATTAAAAATTTTGAAATCCCCGACACAAACAAAAACATCTAAAAAGTAAAAAAAATAATATGTATTGGTTTAATACAAGTTGTAGGTAATATTTTGATCCAAGCAAGCGTCGTCGCGTCGCGCTTCGGGGCACGGCTAAGGAATATAGGATATCCTTTCAACAACAGCATACATGAATTATTGCTAGGTAAATATAAGCCTCGTCTGTTTGGCGTTTTCATTAGCCGTCCCACGACGATGCTTGGATCAACATATTGCCTACAACTTCTATTAAACTTTAAGGGATACATTATAATTGTTTTGACTTTTTAGATGTTTTTGTTTGTATCGGGGGTTTTTGAAATTTAACTTTTATTTCCTAATTAAACTTTATATATTACAAAGACACGCTAAGATCGACACGTGCCTCGCCGAAATCTCTGCAGGTGTACGTATTTTTCCCACAGTGAAGCTAATACTAATTAATCCTCATTTCTCTTTCTTACTTCATTATCAGATCCTGATCGGTGATCTATAACCATTGAGACCATTCCAATGAGCCCAAACACGATACCTGTGCTGTAAGTTGGTGAGGGAGTTGGGTATCCTGCAAATTCCAGGTGATGCTGCAGCACCAGTTCAAGGTTACTATGTCCTTCTAATATCATTGAAGTAACAGAATACCAAATTTCGACTCGACCAGACTCGTGGAAGATGCTCACATCCAATTATCAACTAGAAAAGAGCTGATAATCTTCAAACGACTGAACTGATTTTCTTGAATCATAGCTAAGAACACTCTCGATCAAGTCACCTTTCAAACAAAATAAAAATAATCAAAACGGGCTCAGCCAACTTTGGAAGCTACGATGCAGACAGACACACAGATATACAGATCCAAAGATACACAGATCCACAGATACACACGTTAAACTTATAACACTCCTCTTTTTCCCTCGGAGGTTAAAAATAAATTACAGTGACTTGAATAGTAGTGATTTGAAGTCACCTATGCTCAACATCCTGTTCAGCCAATATGTCTGCCTGCTCCTTGACGTAGCGGCCATGTTTGAGCTTTAACTACGTTCCTTCTACGAAAGTTCACAGGCGCACCGGCACAAGGGGTGAATGGCCGCCTAAGGGGTAGGAAGCAGCATCGCCTATAGGAACTGCCAAACACACAGCGCTCCGGGAGGCGACGCTTGTATACAAACTATTATGAATTATGTGCATGAACAGTTATTTATTATTCGTTATTGATATATTATGGAGAACGTCCTCGTTGATTTCAAGGATAAATCATGAAAGTTGGTATTTTCCTGTTGTGTTGTCAGCTATTGTCGGAACTCTGAAAGTAAGAAGTTTTCGATGGATGTTGCCACTTACTGTCAATACAATCATGTCACGTACTGTGACGTGATTGTATTATCGCATTATTGTAGCATCTAGATATTTGCATCAGTAGATTTCTTACACTTATCTAGTTGTCACTGACGTCTAGATCACTCTGTAGGACAAAAATCATTCTATCTTAGAATAGAGTGATCTTTGTGTTTTTTACTTTCGTAAACGAATGAATGAACGAATGAATGAAATACTTTGACCCCAGCATGGTTTGACCAGACTCGATTACTCAAATGATCTTTAGAAGATTCACACTAGCCCCTGGAGCCTCATACATTTCATAGGACATCAGACATTGCATATCAAGGAGTAGACCAGGGGCTCGACGTAGAGGTAATGAAACCGAGAAAACTCACAAGTCGACAGAACGGGAATCGACGGAAAGGGGATAAATTAAACAATCACCTACTTCAGCCCTCAATTTAGTCAATCATCGTTTAAGGCGAAAGCTCCAGGCAGCCCGGGATTTTCAAATTTTCTTACGTTTTTTGCTATTTGCAAGTCAGTATTAAGTTGTATGTTGATCAAAATATGATTCGCGACCGTAACAAATATGCATTTACAGAATTATAATAATTAAAGTCATCAATACAACTCTCTAAGACCAGGTAATTCTATTGAATGACTATTTCATGAAATCTTGACAATTAGGATTATACAAACTTATGGAGTTGTTTTACTGATTTTGATGATTATAATTCTGTAAATGCATATTTGTTACGGTCGCGAATGATACTTTAATCAACATACTACTTAATACTGACTTGCAAATTGCAAAAAACATAATAAAGTTTGAATTTCGCGGGCCACCTGGAGCTCTCCCCTAAATAAAAACCTTTTTTACAAAAAAAAAAAAAACAACCAACTTCAAAAAAAAAAAACACTACAAAGTGAAAAATAACTGGTCATTTCGGAAATCGGTGTCTCTGGATCTGTATTTTAGTTTTTTGGCACCGACTTCCGAAATTAAAGTTAATTTTCCCTTTGTAGTGTTGTTTTTTGGAAATCGGTTGTTTTATTTTTGTAAAAATGTTTTTTTTTTTCATTTTTTAGTTACGGTACTATCGTCAAAGAAAGAAAATACGTTTATTTGCGGTAAACATGACGCAAACAAACAACACAAAAAAGAAACAAGGAAGTATTATGGCATCGTCAACATACACAAAATGGATTTAATATTAACTCAAAAACTAACAAAGAAAAGTTAATAAAATTTGACCACCGCGCAAGCTTCTTCTACCAAATGAAAAAATCATTTTCAAAATCGGTCCAAAATTGGCGAAACTATTGATGAATGGACATACATAAATATATATATATCCTACTAATATTATAAACGTGAAAGTTTGTGAGGATGGATGGATGTTTGTTACTCTTTCACGCAAAAACTATTGAACGGATTAGGATGAAAATTGGCACACAGATAGTTTATAACCTGGATTAACACATAGGATAATTTTCATCCCGATATCTCTAAGGAATTGAGACTTATGCGGGTGAAACCGTGGGGCGCTGCTAGTATATATATATACAAATAGAAGAACATTTAACTTCCTCCTTTTTTGAAGTCGGTTAAAATAATTACCGCACGAAAAACATATTGGTGATCGCAGTACGATTAAACATTAAATGATTGTGTATTGTTATGTGCACAACATGTTAATTTATTTCTGCTTATTCCTAAGTAGTCCTGCACGACACCCATGGGGTTTATAACTCCATCAAAAGCACTCAGCCAATTAGGTACCAATATACACATACATACATACATAAACTCACGCCTTCTTCCCATGGGGGTAGGCAGAAACTACAGAACGCCACCTGCTACGACCCGTACACACTCCTACCACCATGATAGGACCATTATGTAATAATATATTATTAATGAAAAACATGAAAACACATGCACAAAACCACATGATCCCAACATGACTAGCAGCTCAAACACCGCTTATTTTCCTTAATCCTAGATTAGCATGAGAATCCAATTCTTTTGACGAACACGACCTGGGTGCCTGTAAAAGTGTATGAGAATGATTATAAATTATCTGACTAAATGAAATTTCAAGCTCACGGATCAGCGAGAAATGTACAAAGAAGTATTATCCGTATAAATCGCAAGTCATGTGTCTGTTATTTATTATCGCTGATTTTCAGGGAATTTTCTGATAGTGAAGGTAACTGTAAACCAACAAAAAATGATTTATGATGACGTGCTTATGTTCCGACTGTAGGCACTTAGTTAGTTATAATAGTGACGAAACTGCCTTCCCGAGAACCAAATAAATATAATATGTTTACTAAACTTCATATATTTACAATTATTAACAAGTTGAAGTAAGTAGTACAACAGACTACGTCAGGATCATCCAACCCGCCTCGATACCAATCTTGGTAACTATAAATGAACCCCTCGAAAAGCTCACAAAAGTACCCCTTACTTCCCCCTCCCCACTACCCCTCACTTCTCAATATCACTTTGTGTACAAACTTGGAAAGTCCAATAAAAACCAACTATACTCAGTTGGTAAGTTTAAACCCCCGTGTGTCTCAAGTCCATAACTCATCTGGCCTTTTATTGTGGACACAAGTGGGTCGGCGGCCGGTGATAAAGCATTATCTCTCCTTTGCAACGTCGGCTAAGTGAGGATATTGCTGCACTCTTCAGTATAGTGCCGATACTATTCCGCTGGCGATGCACTTTGAGGAATGGAGGAGTATTGTAGGGAATGCTTTGTATTTTTTTACTATAGGAGTATAAGGAAGGGGGGCGCACTTTATTGGCAATTGTCTGGGAAACAGGATAACGGTCTACCTGGCAGTACCTACGTGATTGCGGCAGCTTTATTTTAGGAGCCACGGCACTGGTTTTCAGCGATAGCCGGCGTTGACGTGATGACGTGGACCGGAGCAGCATAACGGCCGAACCCAATAACCTACTTTCAGTAAAAGACAGATTGCTATTGATGGTAGACAGTATACATTTATCTGTTCTTGAATGTCGTCTCACAATCATCGGTATAGGCTATCTATCTAGCGAAAACAATAGATATGGTTCTATACTTTCCCCTCCCGTGCGTTCCATTACAACCAACATAACTTTAAAAGACAACGTGTATGATTATCTTTTCTATAAAAACCTTATTTATATTTAAGTTCTTAAATGACTGGATTACAATATAATTAAATTTTTAAAGTAAAAGTCTGTAAGTAAGTAGTACATTATACAACATGTTACTGCATCTTGTTTAAAAAATTGAAAACGCTGGAGAGGAGGAATGAAACGTAATTTGACAGTTTGAAATAGTCGTTAGTCTTTGGTTTGTCACAAAAAAAGTTTTGTGGATTGAGCAAAGAATAAGAGAACCCAAGAGAACGAAAAGAATGCAGCGACGTCGGAACTCTTTTGGCATGCTGCTGGCAGGTTTTTTGCTAGGGTGTATCCACCGAACTGAGACTGTCTTGGGAGTCCCACCCCACACTGTCATGCAGTGTGGGGTGGGACTCCCAAGACAGTCTTCCTGCCACTTGAACGCGCACAGAGAGCTGTTCTCAAGGTTATGACCTCGAGGCCTTTTAGATATCCCACCACGGCTCTCTATACCGAATGTCAGGTTCTCACTGTGAGACAGCTCTTTGTCCTTGGCACTATTCTGCGCAAACATCCTTCTGTATTGTATGATCCGAATGCTAATAAAAAGCGTAGACACTTTGAAGTATGCCCTACTCACGGTTGTAGAACGGCCATTGCTCAGCGTCATTTTGGTGTACTGTCAAACCATTTATATAATAAAATAAATAAACTCTGTCCCATTGCTCCCATGTGTCTAAATAAATGCAAAACCGAGGTCACAAAGTGGCTCTTGACATTGACTTATAATAAGATGAAGATTTACTACAGATATCGATCGCTTAACCTAATGTAGTTAATAAAGTAATACGTTTATGTTTGTTGTATATTTATACAGACTTATATTTATAGAAGTTTTCACTATATTTATCTCTCCCTCACACACATACACGCACCCATACATATGTACATAAATAGGCCACATCATAGTTGCATTAGCTAGGAAATATACTATAATTCAATAAGAATATACTGTGCTCATCTTACAACTGCTGCTGCATGTTCAAATCATAGGCGAGGACGCTGGCGCCCTAAGCACAAGTTAAATCTTACTTTGGGTGCCAGAGTTTATCGGAAACACTTTTCCCTAGTTGTAACGCTGCATAGTGTTTAGATAAGTGTTTCTTGTACAATTGAAGTTAAATACAAATTTATTTATTTATTATTGTTATTAACTGGACCTCAAAATCACTTTCCCAGTCGGATAACTCCATTAGCATTTCAAAATCACTATCACTACTTGAATCGGACATGTTATAAATTGTTATAAAGTGTATTTTTTTAAAAGTAAATAATGCTTTTAAATACCTACGTGTATCGCTGCAATTCAGCCGATGGATTAATCTGTCATCTTTAATAACAGCCCTGTCAAACAAATAGCTGTCAAAACATTATTGGGACAGTTATTATGAGTTTATCATACATATAGCTATCCGTAGTAAGCAATAGACCCTCCTATCGATAGACAGCGTGAGCCGGTAAGATTCTTTAATGTCATATAGATTATTGGGACGTTAAAACCAGAGATAGATAGGTTTTTCTATCTCCAGTATCCCAAAACTGGCGATAGATAGGTTATTGGGTTTGGCCGTAAGAGTACACAAACAAATTAAAATAAATAGATAAATCACAACACATAAACACACACACACACAGCACATTATAAAATCTAAGTCGCTATTCGTGTCTGTCTCTGTCTGCTTCACTGTATTGTTCCTCTAAACATCGCAGCGGATTAGGATGCGGTTTTCACCATCATGTAGAGAATTTATTCCGAAAAGTTTGTGTGTACCTATGTCGTGGCCAGACCTTAGAATTGATCATTTCATGAAGTGTTCGACCATTTCATAAAATGGTTAACATCGACCGCCGGTCACGTTCTGAATACTCAACGTTTGACGATCTTCATTTGCGTTGCCTTTTTCCCAACTATGTTGTGGTCGGCTTCCAGTCTAACCGGATGCAGCTGAATACCAGTATTTTACATGGAGCGACTATTTATCTGACCTCCACAACCCAGTTACTGGGTAATACGATACCCCTTGGTTGTCAGGCTTTCGGGCTTTTGACGATCCGTAACAACAGTCAAAGATCCAAAAATAACAACCGGGACCAACGGCTTAACGTGTTTTCTGAGGCACGGAGGTTCTCGGTATGCAAAGATGGTTCACCTATCCACGAACCGCCCGCGGCAAGCGTAGCTTAACTCGATCGATCGACCCGAGCGGCTGTTATTACTAAGCCACGAGACCCTCTGAGACCCTTCAAGGCTTAACGTTTGACGATATGAACAGTTAAACGCACGATTACTTTATGATGTGGCCAAACAATAGTGATCATATCGTAAAATAGTTAGATTATCCACCGGTAGAGGCGTTGATGTCACTTTGTTTTTATTGTGCATCTATTCCTACTCGAATAATTCCTATTTTAAGATCCTAAAAATACTAAATAGCCAAGTAACTGCGACCAACTTGGACGTAGCGCTCGCTCGCCTCGCGCGCGGTTTGTCACAGTTCTAACTTTTTTTTGTCGGGGTGGAAATCCTGATGGATGCCCTCGGCCCTGGGGTGGGCGGAGGGGTCTGTCAGGCTCTTACTCACTAAAACCACCCCAATGTTCCCTCGCACACCTACGTCGGGGCTGCGGGGGCAAATGTGACTTCCGCCGCCCCGGACTGGTGATGGTCCGCGCAATGCGGGCCACGTCCCATAGGGGGGAGAGAGGTGTTGAGCTTCTTGGAGAGGTGCGCGTGGAACACTACGCGCCACCATCACGAGTCCTGTGGAATGGGGGGCGATGGATGTCCCCGAGTCCGTCGCCCCTGGACCCATTTAGCGGGCTGGAAGAGGGCGTTATCCACCTTTCGTCGCCGCCCAGTGCGCCTACTGCGGGAAGGGAGAGCACTTGTGATCTCTCTTTCCCTTTCTGCAGCTTCCTTCTGCGAGATAACTGTTTCGCAGAAGGAAACCACCGCATCCCACGACTCGCCGCTCCCAACCATCGAACGAGCAACGGTCGGCAGCGACAGGTCGGCTCCAGCTTCTGATACGAGGGCACGTCACGGCTCCTCCCATGCGGCACACTCTGTCAGCGTATGCCACGCCGTATCCTCCCAACAGTGGACGCAGTGGTGACACCGAACGTCCGGCTCCCTGTTTATGCGACACAGGTACACTTCACAGTACATACTTCCCGAAGAAGCCATGCCCCGAGAGCACCTGCGTCGCTCGAAATGACAAGGAGCCGTGCCTCCTCCCGAGCCAATCGTCGAGCACTGTTTGGATCGCCTGGATCCAGCCCGGATTGTATCCAGCTAACCTAACCCATTTAGTCGGAGTGCCACTAACGACGTGAAATGTAACTACTTTGCGATATGCCAGTGGCTGGGAATGTCGATAAATATGTTGATCCACCCGAATTTCGATGAGGTGCATCGTGATATAACCGGCAAAATCATGAAATGACGGCGTATCGTGAAATGGCCAGGCAGATCACGATATGGCCATTTCTACGATCGGACCACGACAGATACCCAACATTAACGATATGGCCAAACGTCGACTGACATAATATCATTATACGTTGACGTTTAAACGATATCGTCAATTTTAGCTGGCCGTTTCATTTAAACACAACCCTCTCATTAAATTACTAAATACTTCATGAAATGATCAAATCTAAGATCTGGCCACGACGTGTAACACTTCGTACATTAGTAAGATCTGGCCACGACGTGTAACACTTCGTACATTAGTAAGATCTGGCCACGACGTGTAACACTTCGTACATTAGTAAGATCTGGCCACGACGTGTAACACTTCGTACATTAGTAAGATCTGGCCACGACGTGTAACACTTCGTACATTAGTAAGATCTGGCCACGACGTGTAACACTTCGTACATTAGTAAGATCTGGCCACGACGTGTAACACTTCGTACATTAGTAAGATCTGGCCACGACGTGTAACACTTCGTACATTAGTAAGATCTGGCCACGACGTGTAACACTTCATACATTAGTAAGGCAATCATTATTCATTCGTGACGTGACACGCTTTTATTGCCACCTGCATCTAAACCTATCAAACTGGAGCACAGCTGAGCTGTATATCGTGTGGACTAGTACTTTGCCAGGACGAACGAACGTGAAGGAGGTTTATGTGGGTAATGAATGTGAAGATAGATGAAAAGCAGGAAAAAACACTTAGTCTCATAGGAAGCTTTACATAAATGTAGATTAAATCAGCCAATAGGTATTTATTTGAGGTTAAAAATATTATTTCTTTGTATCTTTCAATAGCAACATTACCCTATTCTTTAGAAGAAAACACAACAAGAACCCTAATAAAGCCCTATCAGTAAAAAATAAAACGAGCTATTTTAATTTACAGTCCATTGCTCGATTTCATCTGAATCATCAACGAATTTTATCGAAACTCGTTGAAAAAGAGCAATGAATCGTGATTGCTTCATATTTATGAATGTTCTCAAATTTATGTTGTTTATTTACTGACGTTTGACTTTGATGTAGAAACTTATCTCGTTCGAATCAAATCAGTCTGGAATACTAGTCAAAGGGAGCTAAGGGCGTCTACATACAGATGTAAGTTAATAGTACTAGTGTTCTAAATGAGAAAATAGTACTAGTGTTCTAAATGAGAAAATAAGGTCGTGCCTGGAGTTTTTTTTTATTATTTGGTTAGAAGAGAACGTCCTTTTTGACTTCGGCACCTTAACAGTATTACAAAATTTTCTTTTCTCTGTACGAGAATTCTTCGTGTATTTCTATCGGATAAAATACCCAGTCAGCGTCGGTTATTAGCATGCCATGCATTATGTATTCTGTGGCCATGCATACAATCCTAAGAGTAGGTGTTTAGCTACAAAAATCTTTACCAAGAGCGTGTATTTTCAGCCAATAGATTCAGTTTGAGCGCCAAAACTGGCTGCGATCGCATTGCGCTCTGTCACCTACAAAACCGGCTGTGATCGCATTGCGCTCTGTCACCTACAAAACTGGCTGCGATCGCATTGCGCTCTGTCACCTACAAAACTGGCTGCGATCGCATTGCGCTCTGTCACCTACAAAACTGGCTGCGATCGCATTGCGCTCTGTCACCTACAAAACTGGCTGCGATCGCATTGCGCTCTGTCACCTACAAAACTGGCTGCGATCGCATTGCGCTCTGTCACCTACAAAACTGGTTGCGATCGCATTGCGCTCTGTCACTTACAGAACTGGCTGCGATCGCATTGCGCTCTGTCACCTACAAAACTGGCTGCGATCGCATTGCGCTCTGTCACCTACAAAACTGGTTGCGATCGCATTGCGCTCTGTCACTTACAGAACTGGCTGCGATCGCATTGCGCTCTGTCACTTACAAAACTGGCTGCGATCGCATTGCGCTCTGACACCTACAAAACTGGCTGCGATCGCATTGCGCTCTGTCACCTACAAAACTGGTTGCGATCGCATTGCGCTCTGTCACCTACAAAACTGGTTGCGATCGCATTGCGCTCTGTCACTTACAGAACTGGCTGCGATCGCATTGCGCTCTGTCACTTACAAAACTGGCTGCGATCGCATTGCGCTCTGACACCTACAAAACTGGCTGCGATCGCATTGCGCTCTGTCACCTACAAAACAAGCTGCGATCGCGTTGCGCTCTGTCACCTACAAAACTGGCTGCGATCGCATTGCGCTCTGTCACCCACAAAACCGGCTGCGATCGCATTGCGCTCTGTCACCTACAAAACCGGCTGTGATCGCATTACCCTCTGTCATCTACAAAGCTGGTTGTGATCGCATTACCCTCTGTAATTTACAAAACTGGCTGCGATCGCATTGCGCTCTGTCACCTACAAAACCGGCTGCGATCGCATTGCGCTCTGTCACCTACAAAACTGGTTGCGATCGCATTGCGCTCTGTCACTTACAGAACTGGCTGCGATCGCATTGCGCTCTGTCACTTACAAAACTGGCTGCGATCGCATTGCGCTCTGACACCTACAAAACTGGCTGCGATCGCATTGCGCTCTGACACCTACAAAACTGGCTGCGATCGCATTGCGCTCTGTCACCTACAAAACTGGTTGCGATCGCATTGCGCTCTGTCACCTACAAAACTGGTTGCGATCGCATTGCGCTCTGTCACTTACAGAACTGGCTGCGATCGCATTGCGCTCTGTCACTTACAAAACTGGCTGCGATCGCATTGCGCTCTGTCACTTACAGAACTGGCTGCGATCGCATTGCGCTCTGTCACTTACAAAACTGGCTGCGATCGCATTGCGCTCTGACACCTACAAAACTGGCTGCGATCGCATTGCGCTCTGTCACCTACAAAACAAGCTGCGATCGCATTGCGCTCTGTCACCTACAAAACAAGCTGCGATCGCGTTGCGCTCTGTCACCTACAAAACTGGCTGCGATCGCATTGCGCTCTGTCACCCACAAAACCGGCTGCGATCGCATTGCGCTCTGTCACCTACAAAACCGGCTGTGATCGCATTACCCTCTGTCATCTACAAAGCTGGTTGTGATCGCATTACCCTCTGTAATTTACAAAACTGGCTGCGATCGCATTGCGCTCTGTCACCTACAAAACCGGCTGCGATCGCATTGCGCTCTGTCACCTACAAAACCGGCTGCAATCGCATTGCGCTCTGACACCTACAAAACTGGCTGCGATCGCATTGCGCTCTGTCACCTACAAAACCGGCTGCGATCGCATTGCGCTCTGTCACCTACAAAACCGGCTGCGATCGCATTACCCGCTGTCATCTACAATGCTGGCTGTGATCGCATTACCCTCTGTCATTTACATAACTGGCTGCGATCGCATTGCGCTCTGTCACCTACAAAACTGGCTGCGATCGCATTGCGGTCTGTCACCTACAAAACTGGCTGCGATCGCATTGCGCTCTGTCACCTACAAAACTGGCTGCGATCGCATTGCGCTCTGTCACCTACAAAACTGGCTGCGATCGCATTGCGCTCTGTCACCTACAAAACTGGCTGCGATCGCATTGCGCTCTGTCACCTACAAAACTGGCTGCGATCGCATTGCGCTCTGTCACCTACAAAACTGGCTGCGATCGCATTGCGCTCTGTCACCTACAAAACTGGTTGCGATCGCATTGCGCTCTGACACCTACAAAACTGGCTGCGATCGCATTGCGCTCTGTCACCTACAAAACTGGTTGCGATCGCATTGCGCTCTGTCACCTACAAAACTGGTTGCGATCGCATTGCGCTCTGTCACTTACAGAACTGGCTGCGATCGCATTGCGCTCTGTCACTTACAAAACTGGCTGCGATCGCATTGCGCTCTGTCACTTACAGAACTGGCTGCGATCGCATTGCGCTCTGTCACTTACAAAACTGGCTGCGATCGCATTGCGCTCTGACACCTACAAAACTGGCTGCGATCGCATTGCGCTCTGTCACCTACAAAACAAGCTGCGATCGCATTGCGCTCTGTCACCTACAAAACAAGCTGCGATCGCGTTGCGCTCTGTCACCTACAAAACTGGCTGCGATCGCATTGCGCTCTGTCACCCACAAAACCGGCTGCGATCGCATTGCGCTCTGTCACCTACAAAACCGGCTGTGATCGCATTACCCTCTGTCATCTACAAAGCTGGTTGTGATCGCATTACCCTCTGTAATTTACAAAACTGGCTGCGATCGCATTGCGCTCTGTCACCTACAAAACCGGCTGCGATCGCATTGCGCTCTGTCACCTACAAAACCGGCTGCAATCGCATTGCGCTCTGACACCTACAAAACTGGCTGCGATCGCATTGCGCTCTGTCACCTACAAAACCGGCTGCGATCGCATTGCGCTCTGTCACCTACAAAACCGGCTGCGATCGCATTACCCGCTGTCATCTACAATGCTGGCTGTGATCGCATTACCCTCTGTCATTTACATAACTGGCTGCGATCGCATTGCGCTCTGTCACCTACAAAACTGGCTGCGATCGCATTGCGGTCTGTCACCTACAAAACTGGCTGCGATCGCATTGCGCTCTGTCACCTACAAAACTGGCTGCGATCGCATTGCGCTCTGTCACCTACAAAACTGGCTGCGATCGCATTGCGCTCTGTCACCTACAAAACTGGCTGCGATCGCATTGCGCTCTGTCACCTACAAAACTGGCTGCGATCGCATTGCGCTCTGTCACCTACAAAACTGGCTGCGATCGCATTGCGCTCTGTCACCTACAAAACTGGTTGCGATCGCATTGCGCTCTGTCACCTACAAAACCAGCTGCGATCGCATTACCCTCTGTCATCTACAAAGCTGGCTGCGATCGCATTGCGCTCTGTTACCTACAAAACTGGCTGCGATCGCATTGCGCTCTGTCACCTACAAAACTGGTTGCGATCGCATTGCGCTCTGTCACCTACAAAACCGGCTGCGATCGCATTACCCTCTGTCATCTACAAAGCTGGCTGCGATCGCATTACCCTCTGTCATCTACAAAACTGGCTGCGATCGCATTACCCTCTGTCATCTACAAAACTGGCTGCGATCGCATTGCGCTCTGTCACCTACAAAACTGGCTGCGATCGCATTACCCTGTCACCTACAAAACTGGCTGCGATCGCATTGCGCTCTATCACACACACCTATTATTTTTACTCCAAACTCATGCTATTATTTTATCGCCATGTCAGGCACTTCAACAAAGCCATGAATAATGAACGAAGTACTAAACCATTTTTTCAGCGAACTGTCCAGCTTCCATTAACCGCTGGATGGGTTTTACTGATTCAACCGTAAACACGTTTTACTGACATGTTTCTCTACTCGCTAGTGTAAACGCGTCTTTACAGCCCCTCATAAATTTATAGAAGTGGTCAATAAAGCTATTGTATGCGTGACAGAGCCCTAATGTTAAAATTCTAATATACGAATTGATAAGTAAAAGGTTCTTCTAACGAATTTTCGTGAACAAGATATTATTTCAAGATTAAAATCGTTTAAAGAGTATTTGCTTCTTTAGGTTCCGTACAAAATAGTATAAAATATGGAAAAGCTTGAGGCGTCGTCCTAATACAACGCGACTGCACGATCATCGCAAGTTCGCGCGAATATTAGTCGTACGAATTCGCGATCAAACATACTGATGTAATAATATAGACAATCACGTTACGTCACGTCGTCGGGTAGCGGGGTCATCCCGCGAAGCGGGCTCCGCGGGATGATCGTGATGAGTCGCGTTCTATTAAGACACGCAGTTTTTGTTATCACGCGATGGTCGCATCGCTTACTCGAGCCATGATCGTGAAGTCGCGTTGTATTAGGACTACGCCTGATATCGCCGTTGGCAGTGTTCGGAAAGCCGAAGTTAGCCGAAGCGTGCGTGACTTTAGTAGTGCTCGGGGGAGCGCAGTTCTAAAGTTAAACAATTTCACGAATGCTTAGTTTCAAGCAGCGCGAAGATAACTAGATTTTTTTCTTTTATATCTAAAACCATCGCGCTGTCAGCTACTGGACCTGAAAGAGCCGTCAGAACGATCGCTTTTGTTAAACGACTTTTAAAGTTTCGTTGGTTTTTTCCTATATACGTATACAAGTCCCGATGAAAACGAAAAGATCATTGATTTACAAGAACCATATCTGAAAACGTGTAATGTGTACAGTACTTGCAACGCAATGCCAAACTTAAGCATATTCTAAATATAGTTTGTCGATAGCCCAAAAAATGTTGTAACTATGGGCCAAATCGATTGATACAAACTATTTAGGTTAGATGAAAATGAATGATGTCTGAATCCTAACCAATGTCAACCATTGTCACGACCTACATATTATTGATATTACCCATAATATTCCAATAAGAAGCCAGACTATAACTATAATACGAATTTCGGACAATAACGACATCTGAACAATTTACGGATTCGACATATAAATCTATATATTATACGTAAGTCTAAAACAAAGTCGATTTTCGTGTCGTCTGTGTGATCGCTCAGTATTTCTAAACTACACAAAGGATCTGGATGCAGTCTTCACCATCACTTAGAGAATTTATTCCGGTAGGTTTAATGCGCCTATAAGTAGTACATTTATATTAAACTGACATCCAATAAAGAAATATCAGTTTTGTAGCAAGTAGTAAGTCCCGTGCGAAGCAGGGCGGGCGCTAGTTCCTAATAACAACGGAATGATCCCATTGTGTACTTTACGACAGTTTTATAACTATATTTATTTTGCATGTAGATCTGTTTGGCAGACAGCTGTGTGTCTGATCACTGGTGATCGGATCTTATTGCTCGTCGTAAAAATGTAATATCAATGGTCGAAAAGCAATTTATACTTATGATTTTGTAACTGATTGCTGAGACACAGTGATTCATCTGCACGGACGGATCCGAATAAAAATAATTAATAGAATTCAGTTATTTGATTTCAATTAATAGTTTGAACGAATGTTTACCTTTATTGTCCTGTGTAAGTAACCTCCTTGTTTTTACAAAACATCTATTTGAAGGCATTGACAGTAGACAGCAAATTGTTGTGGTCTATACTGACTTCCAAAAGGCCTTCGATAAAGTCGATCACAGACTACTTCTTGACAAAATTGTCAATGGTATTAGAGGAAATTTATTGCGTTGGTTTGTATCATATGTCACCAATAGGACCAAGAAAGTTGTTATCAATGGCTATGAGTCTCGCATGGTAAAAGTGACTTCCGGAGATCCTCAAGGATCAATTTTAGGTCCCCTCTTTTCATTTTATTTACTAACGATGTAAAAGACTGCTTTAAAAATTCTAAGTTCCTCTTGTATGCAGACGATTTGAAAATTTATAAAATTATCAGCTATCTATCCCACTGTTTAGAATTTCAGAATGACCTTGACCGTTTTCTGGACTGCTGTTCTGTTAACACATTCTACATTAGTTTATCTAACTGCCATAGCATTATGTTTACAAAAAAGAAAAATGTGACGAAATTCAATTCTTTCAGAAACACTCCACTGAATAAAGTTCATTCTCTTCGTGACCTAGGCGTACAGTTAGACTCAAAGCTTCACCTTAATGCCCATATAGACTATATAGTCAGTAAGGCATTTAAAATATTTGGTTTTGTAATGAGAGCATCAAGAGAATTCCACCGTCCCTCTCCCCTTTTATTCTTATACAACGTGTTTCTGGACGCACGACATTAAATGAAAACGAGCACAGTACTAATCCATTGAAACACTTTAAAACACGAAGATTAGTAGTTAATGGAAAAATAAAAAATTGCAGTTTTCAAACAAAATAAATAGCAGAATCAACTGCATAAAAAGTAAACACGCTTTATCTACGAAAAGTCACTGACCAACGGTGCGGTGCGGGGTGCGGGGCGCGGCGGCGGCAATGTTTACCTATTATTACGGACTCAGATCTACATCATGTTGAAAAATAAGAAAATGAAAAATTATTTCCTGTGGCTAAAGTATTCATTGGATTTGATTGATTTTTTGTATACGGGCAAAGAACATGATTCTCTTTACGTGGTTTAAAGGAATGTCAATCGTCCTGTTACACGTGGTATAAGCCAATAATACGACCGCTATTAGAATACGCAGTACCTATTTGGAACCCTCACTATAAAAAGTATGTTGACATTATTGGATTGATCCAAAGCAAATTCCTACGTCACTATAGATGGTTTAAAAAGAAAATTTCTTATCAATTATTACTACAAAAATATGACCTTATTATTCTAAAATCCAGACGCACCCTACTTGAGATGATGATCCTATTTAGTATATGTCATAATAAAGCCGACTATACTGATCTAGTGAACAGGTTGTGCTACCCGACCCCTCGCACCGTGTGGACGGGAGGTTCGCTCGGAACAGGTTGTGCTACCCGACCCCTCGCACCGTGTGGACGGGAGGTTCGCTCGGAACAGGTTGTGCTACCCGACCCCTCGCACCGTGTGGACGGGAGGTTCGCTCGGAACAGGTTGTGCTACCCGACCCCTCGCACCGTGTGGACGGGAGGTTCGCTCGGAACAGGTTGTGCTACCCGACCCCTCGCACCGTGTGGACGGGAGGTTCGCTCGGAACAGGTTGTGCTACCCGACCCCTCGCACCGTGTGGACGGGAGGTTCGCTCGGAACAGGTTGTGCTACCCGACCCCTCGCACCGTGTGGACGGGAGGTTCGCTCGGAACAGGTTGTGCTACCCGACCCCTCGCACCGTGTGGACGGGAGGTTCGCTCGGAACAGGTTGTGCTACCCGACCCCTCGCACCGTGTGGACGGGAGGTTCGCTCGGAACAGGTTGTGCTACCCGACCCCTCGCACCGTGTGGACGGGAGGTTCGCTCGGAACAGGTTGTGCTACCCGACCCCTCGCACCGTGTGGACGGGAGGTTCGCTCGGAACAGGTTGTGCTACCCGACCCCTCGCACCGTGTGGACGGGAGGTTCGCTCGGAACAGGTTGTGCTACCCGACCCCTCGCACCGTGTGGACGGGAGGTTCGCTCGGAACAGGTTGTGCTACCCGACCCCTCGCACCGTGTGGACGGGAGGTTCGCTCGGAACAGGTTGTGCTACCCGACCCCTCGCACGTGTGGACGGGAGGTTCGCTCGGAACAGGTTGTGCTACCCGACCCCTCGCACGTGTGGACGGGAGGTTCGCTCGGAACAGGTTGTGCTACCCGACCCCTCGCACGTGTGGACGGGAGGTTCGCTCGGAACAGGTTGTGCTACCCGACCCCTCGCACGTGTGGACGGGAGGTTCGCTCGGAACAGGTTGTGCTACCCGACCCCTCGCACGTGTGGACGGGAGGTTCGCTCGAGACACTCGTTTGCAACTATTTTTGTAGTTGACACCTACAATAGGTAGTTTGGCTCAACTGATATTATGTTTCTCAGCAAGGCTTTATTTAGAAAAGAAATTGTTACTATTTTAAGTGATCAGAACACTAATAATTAAGTAATGTTTACTTTTATTCTGTTTATTTTTATATCGTTGTTTCTAACAACTAGTAGATCTGTTCAGTAACACGTAGATAACGTTGTGAGTCGTGTATTTGTTACCTCTATTATTAAGTTCTAAGCTATGTTTACTTATTACTACACTGCTGTTTGTTGTTCCTAAATAAATAAATATCCATCTAGTTCCACGCAAACTATTTATATATAATTAGGTATATATTATTATATTTATAGTTGCAATAGGTATATGTGTATCTTTACATTTAAATAAATATGTATTGCACAATTTCTCATAATTGCACCTACCACTGTTTGTCTCTGCATCACCCAAAGGTTGACTGGTAGAAAATGCCTATGGCATTAAGTCCGCCTCTGTACATTTCTGTGCATGAAGTATTCAATAAATAAATAAACTAATATTACCCAGTCATCATGAGAATTACATGCGATTAGAATCTGAAAGTAATTCGTGTACATTAATTATTAATGTCAAAAAGCGAATAAAATAATTGCTTTCCAAAAAGATCTGGTCACAAACACAATTGCTCGAAAAAACAAACCCACTAAAACTTTAATCATAAAATAAATAGGCGTCTAGACGCCTATTTATTTTATGATTAAAGTAGTATCAGGTTGGACTAGTCCAACCTGATACTAAACAGCACGTTCCCAAAAGTTTAGGTCACGGTCACGCGACATTCAGCCAGAGTGTAAATAGGGATATAAGCCTGAACACATGCAAGTAACTCGCTATATTAACTAAAGTTCGGGTTGACAGGGTAACTGAAACTATCTGTTACGCATGGCCAAGGTTGAGCTGCACAAATACGAACTTCAAACTGTGTATAGGAACCAAGTAATACTACACCCAGGTACTGTATTAGTTAGGTTCATGTAATATACGATTTTGATTTTAGAACACTTAATTGAAACTGTGTAGACCTTATATACCACCTATGTGGCATAATAATTGTCGTAAAAATATTTTTGGTAAGATTTTTACCTCAACAGTTAAGATCATTTTCGTTTTCATCATCATTCTATGCACAATGTTACGGAAACACTCGGAGTTGCCTTACGCCCCTAACGCCACTATTGAGCGTAGACGTGGGTGTAGACCGGACAGAGTTTGTGGCATAGTGCCAGCGAAACTTGAAGTGGTCCGGCGGCAACACAATTTCTTTAGTTCGAGGCTGTACAATGGGGTAAACAGTGTACTCCATATTCATTCTCGTTCTTACAGGGATTGTAAAAAACTCACTGATGACTGGCTTCAAACCCTCACCTATGAAGACCTGGAGAGATTGGTCAAACCCTGATTTGTTCCCAATATCGACCTCTTCCTTTCGAAATAGACTCATTACACATAAATTAAGACACACTCACGCACACACACACATACGCACACATACTCACACACCTATGCAAACACCCACACGCACATAATGCATTCGCTCGTACCTACATATATTCACTTTATTTTTTAACGTATTATTCATTTTGTAATCTATCTCCTGTGTTTAGTATAAATTCTAGAACGCTATCGTCCTTTTCCTGAGGTGGGCGTTAATTCCTACGACACAGTATTTTACTAATGTAGGTATCCTATCGCACTGAATGTTATTGTCATATTGTGTGTTTGTTCAATAAAGAATTTATTTATTTATTTATTTTATTTATCTTTGGGTCTGAAAACACTACTGTAAAAAGCATGAAGGAAAAAACAAAAGTAAATAGAACAATAAGGTGTTTACGGAGTATCGTAAATAAAAAAATAATGAAATTCATCTCGCACTTGAGCAGTTCCAGTAGTCCAGTCCAGTAGTCCAGAGTTAACTCCAAGCTGAGTTATTTTGTTCCACCCTAAACCTTTAACTATTCGTTTGTTTACAAGTTCTCGAAGAATTTCGAGTTTATACCTGAAATAAACTATTTACCTGGATATTTTAAACTTTCTACATTTTTGTGGTCCACATTCCTACTTTGCTCTCGTACCGTGTGAATGAATATTTGAGGACGATGTGAGCAAATATGAGTGGGGAGAGAATTTCATAATTGGCATTATGCGACAACGGCGGAGACCTAATTTCTTCCTGATTTATGTAGCATAGCTCAGATAGCTAATTTGGTGTAATGTTTCAAGCTTGTGTTAGTTTTTACTTTGCATAGGATGAAGCTTTACACGTTTATGTTGAAGTATGATCTAAAATCGTAGTCTAATTTTTGTTTTATTTAGTTATCTTCTTTCAAAAACCAGTGCAGTGCAATGCAGTGAAGGAAAAACACCTTTATCTACTTCTCCCTTGAGGAAGCAGACGTTAACATCATTATCAAGCTGTGGGTTTCCGTAGCTCGCAAATGAGACGGTTTGGTCACGTTTGTGACGACTTACAAATGTTTCTCTCGATGTGGAAATAGACGCGGATAGCTTGAACGCTAAATATAAAATAGACGCGGATAGCTTGAACGCTAAATATAAAGTGTAACAGTACAGTGTCAGTGTCTGGCACCTGAGTGATGACAATAGACCTTCGAAGTAGTACAGTTTTTCATTATCTTATACTAGCCAGTTTCACTTAACTTTATCAATCTACTCTTTCACCATTATCACATAATCCGCCCCACCCCATATTTTGAAGGAAATCCAATCGAAATTCGCGAAGTCCGCAGAACATTCGAGTTCTCGAGTGGGAAGTATCGATAGCCATTAGGATAATACGGCGGCCGGAGATCGTCGGAATTTAATAAAAGTTTCCCTTGTGCGGCGCATAAATCCGGCGGCGGTCGTATTCAGCGCACAACGCACTGACGAATACCCTCGCCTTATGATGGAGTGCGGCCCGGGAGCTTGGAATAAACTTTATTGTAGTAGTGGTGCAGCGGCATGTCCCTACACAGTATGTACATACATACGTAATATTTATAAATAGTATTTACACGTTTATATTCACAAGAGCGACCCGCCTTGGCTTCGCACGCGTCAACGAGGTACCTACCTAAACCTTATGTGAGTTAATTATTTATGTCTTATCTGTGGTCTTACACAAATAATCCTTTCGGAATAAACTGTCTAAATGATGGTGACACCCGCATCAGAATCCTTTTTGCAGTATAAAAGAATTATACTAAGCAGTCACTCGGACAGACACGTGAAGCGACTTTGCTCTTCTATGCAGCATACTAGCGACCCACCCCCGCTTTGCACGGTTTTTCAAAACATTGAGATTTCTTTATGGTATCATGTAAGTTTAATACTATACACATAAACTTTCCGAAACAAATTCTCTACATGATGATGACAAACGCATTAAAATCCATTGAGTAGTTTAGAAGAACTAAGTGGTCACACGGACAGACACGTAAAGCGACTTTGTTTTAATTTTAGAAGTTATAAATTATAGAAATAAATTATATTTATAGACAAGGAAACGCCGCGGGAGGGGACGCCCTAAGAAGTCATACCTTAGACCGACCTTATTGACTTTAGTCAGACCTTATTGGTGATTTCCTCCAGAAAAGTCAGGTGCGTAGTACTCGCAACCGGCGTGCGTGTATGACCAGATGTATGAATGTAAACGACGCAAAAGGAGTATGTAAGGATCGTCGTGGCAGGTGGCGCTCTGTAGTTTCTGCCTACCCCATGGGAAGCAAGTCTTGAGGTCTGGGGCCGTTGAACTGACTGTTTGTAGGTTGTATACCACACGACACTTAATATGCCGAAATTGCTCATAATGATTCTTCAATGCCACTTTCTAGGCGTATCTCCGTAACGTCTACGATCTGCAAACATGCTAGTTCTCTGGGTCAATGTTTATAGAACATGCTTCCACTGGAAAGTTTTCGCATTAGACCCGAATCGAGCAGCCTAGCCAAACACACAATAGATAGCTTTTATAAATAAAAAGTAACGTTACCTAACTGGATGTCTATCGGTCGCCATGAAAGGACGGCGTTTGTCTTGAACTTACGTAATTTGTCAGTCACAGAGAAAAATTGCGTTAGGTATGTACCTACCTATGGGTTGACTTGGGTTGGTTTTTAAAGAAATTATATTTTTTTCTCTAAATCTTATGGGAAAACGAGAATTTCTTTAGGCAGGTATATCATTAGCCCTCTGTGTTACATAATATCTTAAAATATGTACGAAATCTTTCACTGTATGAAACGAGGGTTACCTAATAAGTATATCCTAGAATGTGCGGTAGGTTTTTTGTAAATAATATCCTTCAGTCCCGACGAGTTTTATCATATAAAAAGGGACAATGTTTCTGGGATAACTGTTATAAGTAGAAAATATTATCCCAAACGGTCTAGTGTTATGTTCTGAATTGTCGTGACAAAAATAATGAGATCATTCCATGATACTTTTTATTATCCAACTGTGTCACAGAAAAATGAGCTCTACTGACTTCGGTGTCTATTGTTGTTGTTGTATTGTTATTAGAGACGATACTAAGAAAATACACAAATAAAGAAAGACATGAACAAAACAGTTTGTTTGGCTCATAGAGATTGTGGTATACGTTCGTACCAATAGCAGAACCACAATGAACGCAACTCTTTATTGTAAAGAATATTTTTCACAACCCAAAAAATACCTTCGTGTATTAGGTACAGCAGATTTAAATAAGTCCGAAAAATCGCTATATTTACATATAAAAGTCCAGGTTATTCAAATCCCGAACCTAAATCGCGGCCAGAGAGCCCATCAGCGATAGCCCAGAACAGCTCCACTACAAAAGACTACCACACAGCGTCGGATGTGGGCCATTAGACCCTTTTATTGCTCTGACAATGCAGGTCCTCGACCGGGCTACAGGTCACCGCGTACGGTGGCATGGGGGCTATGCGATATCGATGGATAGATAAATTGCCTGGAGGTGAGGGTCGGTATTTAATGGTGGTCGGTAAATATTTGGTAAGTGAGTGTCTCCATTTTCGCGATAAGTCGAATAAATTATAGTAGATCATGATAAGCTTTAAAGCTTTTTTTAATAATATAATAATACAATATAATTTAATATACCAATGTAATAATCTATTCAGCAAAATAAGAACACGTATTACAAAATTAAATAATGACATTTATATACTAACTAGGATATGATTGGCAAAATCTCGGTGTACTATAGGTACACCTCTGCTTAACCCTTCGGGGAAACAAGGCGCGATATTATGATGATATACTAAATGGTGGCTAAAAGTTTGTCATATAATTTGGGACTGACTGCCTCCGAATTAAGTGGCAAACCTGTGTCTCGGATTACATTTGAGCCCATAAATATATTGTGAACATTATACATAGACATACATACATATATTGTCCATCTTTCCGGTGAAGCTCAAGTGGTAACCAATTCGCCTCCGCCGGAATGCTCATATTCTTTCCCTTTTGCATAATGTGCTCATTTCCCTTCCACCCCTCTCTATCTCAAGAAACGTTTCCAGTTTCTTTACGACTCCCACACGAAATGTTTAAGGTCATCGGTTAACTTGAAGCTTAAAATGCCAATGCATTCCACAACTTTCTTCGACAAATCCTTTACTGTCCAGGCCGCTCGTTTGTGGAATGCTTTGCCATTTCAAATAAAACGCGCGCAGTCGTTATTTGTGTTTGAGACTTGTAAAGGAACATCACTTGTCGATGCGATCTCAGATCGCGATGTAAGTATCTATAGTCTTCATTTATTTTCGTTGCATGTTTAGTGTGTATATACGTATTTATATTTATGTATCTATTATTATTTATTTATTTCACTTTCAATTACATTCATTTTATAACAATACAATATGAACATTTAAGCTTAATCTATTATTTAGGATATGTATATTATCATATCTGTGTATCTATTGTACCTATATTTATTATTTGCACCAAAGACAGCTCCATTTTATGTCCAGGCAAGTCACTGTCCATTCCAAGGTTGCCTGGAAGAGATCGCAGGAAGCGATAAGGCCGCCCATTGTATATTTAGCTGAGTTTGATTTATTTATTGTTATGTATTTTTGTGATGTACGATAAAGTATATATACGAGGAGGGATCAAAAGTAGTGAGAATGACATACTCCTTGGTAAGAAAAAAAATAAATACTGGCAGGCATAGCTCAGTTACATATTTGTAATATTAATGAAAAAAATCTTCGATTCTCTTGTGTGTGAGAGTGTGTGGAGTGCCTACCTACATAAATGTAAGTGTGGTGTGAGAGTGTGTGGAGTGCCTACCTACATAAGTGTAAGTGTGGTGTGAGAGTGTGTGGAGTGCCTACCTACATAAATGTAAGTGTGGTGTGAGAGTGTGTGGAGTGCCTACCTACATAAATGTAAGTGTGGTGTGAGAGTGTGTGGAGTGCCTACCTACATAAATGTAAGTGTGGTGTGAGAGTGTGTGGAGTGCCTACCTACATAAATGTAAGTGTGGTGTGAGAGTGTAAGGAGTGCCTACCTACATAAATGTAAGTGTGGTGTGTGAGTGTGTGGAGTGCCTACCTACATAAATGTAAGTGTGGTGTGAGAGTGTGTGGAGTGCCTATATACATAAATGTAAGTGTGGTGTGAGAGTGTGTGGAGTGCCTATATACATAAATGTAAGTGTGGTGTGAGAGTGTGTGGAGTGCCTACCTACATAAATGTAAGTGTGGTGTGAGAGTGTGTGGAGTGCCTACCTACATAAATGTAAGTGTGGTGTGAGAGTGTGTGGAGTGCCTACCCACATAAATGTAAGTGTGGTGTGAGAGTGTGTGGAGTGCCTACCTACATAAATGTAAGTGTGGTGTGAGAGTGTGTGGAGTGCCTACCTACATAAGTGTAAGTGTGGTGTGAGAGTGTGTGGAGTGCCTACCTACATAAGTGTAAGTGTGGTGTGAGAGTGTGTGGAGTGCCTACCCACATAAATGTAAGTGTGGTGTGAGAGTGTGTGGAGTGCCTACCTACATAAATGTGAGTGTGGTGTGAGAGTGTGTGGAGTGCCTACCTACATAAGTGTAAGTGTGGTGTGAGAGTGTGTGGAGTGCCTACCTACATAAATGTAAGTGTGGTGTGAGAGTGTGTGGAGTGCCTACCTACATAAATGTAAGTGTGGTGTGAGAGTGTGTGGAGTGCCTACCTACATAAATGTAAGTGTGGTGTGAGAGTGTGTGGTGTGCCTACCTACATAAATGTAAGTGTGGTGTGAGAGTGTGTGGAGTGCCTACCTACATAAATGTAAGTGTGGTGTGAGAGTGTGAGGAGTGCCTACCTACATAAGTGTAAGTGTGGTGTGAGAGTGTGTGGAGTGCCTACCTACATAAATGTAAGTGTGGTGTGAGAGTGTGTGGAGTGCCTACCTACATAAATGTAAGTGTGGTGTGAGAGTGTGTGGAGTGCTACCTACATAAATGTAAGTCTGGTGTGAGAGTGTGTGGAGTGCCTACCTACATAAGTGTAAGTGTGGTGTGAGAGTGTGTGGAGTGCCTACCCACATAAATGTAAGTGTGGTGTGAGAGTGTGTGGAGTGCCTACCTACATAAATGTGAGTGTGGTGTGAGAGTGTGTGGAGTGCCTACCTACATAAGTGTAAGTGTGGTGTGAGAGTGTGTGGAGTGCCTACCTACATAAATGTAAGTGTGGTGTGAGAGTGTGTGGAGTGCCTACCTACATAAATGTAAGTGTGGTGTGAGAGTGTGTGGAGTGCCTACCTACATAAATGTAAGTGTGGTGTGAGAGTGTGTGGTGTGCCTACCTACATAAATGTAAGTGTGGTGTGAGAGTGTGTGGAGTGCCTACCTACATAAATGTAAGTGTGGTGTGAGAGTGTGTGGAGTGCCTACCTACATAAATGTAAGTGTGGTGTGAGAGTGTGTGGAGTGCCTACCTACATAAATGTAAGTGTGGTGTGAGAGTGTGTGGAGTGCCTACCCACATAAATGTAAGTGTGGTGTGAGAGTGTGTGGAGTGCCTACCTACATAAATGTAAGTGTGGTGTGAGAGTGTGTGGAGTGCCTACCTACATAAATGTAAGTGTGGTGTGAGAGTGTGTGGAGTGCCTACCTACATAAATGTAAGTGTGGTGTGAGAGTGTGTGGAGTGCCTACCTACATAAATGTAAGTGTGGTGTGAGAGTGTGTGGAGTGCCTACCTACATAAATGTAAGGGTGGTGTGAGAGTGTGTGGAGTGCCTACCTACATAAATGTAAGTGTGGTGTCAGAGTATGTGGTGTGAGAGTGTGTCGTGTGAGAGTGTGTAGTGTGCCTATATGCGTAAATGAGAGTGTATATAAGGTGAACGAAGATGGGATGGTTGCTCAATATGATTGAGTAATCGCTTATCTTTTTGGGAATGTTCTAAATCTGTTTCATCATAAGGAAGTCTCAGTAGGTAGTCCTGTATTTTCTTTTTACAGTGGTCAAAGTCAAAATCAAATCGTTTATTTCAAATAGTCACATAAAAGGCACGTTTGAATGTCAAAGATTAACAAGGAAATAGTATTGATTCTAGTTGCCCTTACAAAAGGTAGTTTCGTTTGAAGAATGGGCAAGATCCACGGTTACTGTTTTAAAATGTTTAGCAATATTTTGTCTCCACTAATCATATTGTCATCATATAATTATATTGTCAATGGGTCTTATTAGGTGGAATATATTAGATAATAATTTTGCTAAAAATAAACGAAGCTTACGAGAGTGGTTTCTACTGAAAATCTCTAAACTTTTGATGTAATTATAGAACTTCACAGTTTACGGCGAATCATAATTATAAGTATTGCTACATACATATATACGAAACTCAGTTAATGAAAGAAAACATTATACCAAAGTTGTTAAACTGGAAAACTGAGTCGAAATAGAACTAATAAAAGCAATTCAAAAGACAACTTTGAAAGAAAAGCATCAAACTATTATGTTTTAACACAAAGTAATCAAAAATCATTTTCATAGAAATTTTCCGCAACGCGCGGTTACACACCCCCATCGAAATATGAACAAAGTCACCCCTAACGCGGGGGCGAATCTTGCCAAAAGTAAACAGAAATCGCTTTAGTCGATAAAGTCGCCCCCGAGCCAATTACATGATAAAATTGGTGTTTATAAGTTCAATTTGGAAACGTGCGGGTATACGCAATCATATACATAGTTGGAAACGTGCGGGTATACGCAATCATATACATATATAGAGGCATTAGGAACAGGGTGTAAAGTTCACTCATCCTCCATAGAAAAGGGAGGATCCTCCGACCAGACGGGTGTTGTGTCTGGTGGGCTACTGCCCGACGGTTGATGTCGGGATGTTGTATATATGATAGTCGCGCGGTAAACTCTGTTTGCGCGATGCAGGATTTTGCGTGACGTCAGTGTGACGCGTTCCATTGTGGCGATGCCGCCACACATAGTTGGAAACGTGCGGGTATACGCAATCATATACATAGTTGGAAACGTGCGGGTATACGCAATCATATACATAGTTGGAAACGTGCGGGTATACGCAATCATATACATAGTTGGAAACGTGCGGGTATACGCAATCATATACATAGTTGGAAACGTGCGGGTATACGCAATCATATACATAGTTGGAAGAGGAGTAGACGTAGGTTTATTTATTTATTTACAAAGGAGAGAATGTCTAAAAACTTTTTTACAAAAAATAAAACCGACTTCCGTGTATACTATAGGTACACCTCTGCAACCCTTCGGGGAAACAAGGCGTGCTGTTGTTGTGTAAAACCGACTTCCAACTTCAAATTGTGCTATTTGAGTCGTATGTTATGTGTGGTCTTGATTGTCAGAAGACAGATTTCGTAAACGATCTGTCGTCGTGTGGTTGATTTTGACAACAAGGCTCAAGAAAATAGGTGGCTCGTTCAGATGTCAATGTATACGTTTTTATAATAAACTTCCAAGCCACGCTCAAGATCTGAGCCTTAATAAATTCAAATCATTTATTAAACGTAAGTTGTGCCAGAAAGCCTTTTATACCGTTAAAGATTACATTGAAGACAAAAAGGCGTGGGATTGAGCTGCTCCAATTATTATTATATTTTTTTTTATACATACTGATTTTTTTTTGTTCTTTTCTTTTTGCTAACTTTGTTCTTCTTCTTATATACACATTGACATTGATGAATTTTATATATACAATGACATGAATATTTACTTTGTAAAATGTTATATTATTTTAATTACTGTGAATGTGAAGACCATGTACATAGGTCCTTGTTTTTTTTTTCTCTCAGCTTTAATCATAGTTTGCCAGTTTGAGTAAATTATGCGGCCTACCCAAATGTCCTTTCTTTGGTATTGTTCGTCGAATCGTTGAGCCCCTTAACTTTTAAGTTGAGCTGTACGATTACTGACAGATGCTTGCACTGACTGGACAGGTCCACTCAATCTGTGTGGTTCTTTCCTCAAAAGATCATTTCAGACACCAACCTACATGTACCGTCTAATGGACCAGGAATCTAAAAGCAAATGGAGATGTAAGACATGCAAAAGCCAGAAAATCTCGAATACTAGCCATCTATATCTAATATCACAACGAGGAGAAAAGCAAACCTGCACCGAAACAACTCCGCTCCAGAACCAAGTGGAAATATCCTGGAAAATAAAGAACACGAAACTGTGACGCCCACCATTCAGAAGTCTTCTGATATCTTGGACTCTCACATATTATCCGAATACGGAAATTCAGATGAATCGTATAATACTCCCAGTAAACTGTCCCAGAGTGTAGACGGCACTATATCTGAAACATTGACAGTACTCGAAATGAAAAACACCTTAAAAGAGCTCACACATAAGCTGGAAAGTACAGAAAATGAGTTAGAGAATATGATACTAGAAAATAATAGTCTCAATCATCAAATAAATAAGTTAAATACGGAATTAAAAATGTTAAAATCATTGTGTCATTCTCCGGCAACCTTAGGAAACAGTCCAGCAAATAAATATAAACGGAAAAGACATTCTCTTCTTGGCCAAAATGCATTTTCCACGCCTTCTACTCCTTTGGCGAGTAAGTCGATTGTCAACAGTGTTCAAAACATCGAAATATTATACCTTCAACAAAAAATTGAGGATCTGCAACGTGAACTGAAAGACGCCCAACAGAAGATTGCAACTTTTACAAAGAAAATAGATACGTTAAATCGTGAGTACAGTTTACCTAAACATTCACCGGTATCAAAAATCTGCACACAAACGCCTATTTGTACACAGGAGCAAAAACGTGAACCGACAAATAGGATACTTATTTTCGGCTCTCAACAATGTGTTGGTCTAGCAGCAGCCATGCTAGATTCAAGACAAAATACAAAGTATAAAAAGTATAAGATTGTCGCGGATACTAAACCAAATGCACTCAGTAACCAAATAATAACAAGTTGCTGTCATGCTAAGTTAAACTTGAACGATAAACTTGTAATTTGTATAGGAGAGAATGATCGTAATTTAAAATATATTTTATCTGAATTACAAATTGTTCTAGATACATTTTACAATAATATGATTATTGTATTAAATGTATTCAAAAATAATTATTTAGATATTGATAAACTTAATTATAGTATCAAAAATGTGTGTAAGAGTTAAAAAAAATGTAAATTTCTAGAATGCGAAACATTTAAAATATCTGAACTGTGCACTAAAATAAATTATCTAATTGACTGTAATGATTATAAGGAGAACTATTTAAACCCAAGAGAACTTGTAAAGCGAATAGCGAGTAACAGATCAAGTTTTAACCTACTTAACAATATTAATGAACCCAAGAGAGGCACAATTCCCTTCTATTTTAATCGCATGAAATTAAAAACACAAACATATAATGACCTTATTAATCCTACGGAAAAAGCACAAAAAGGAACTATTCCTTATTATTTTCCAGTGACACAAAAGAACTTAACGTTTTTTCGAGCATAAGACTCCACCATCGGTGACATTTAATTTTAAAATAATTCATCAAAATATCGCTAGTATTTTATCCAAAAAAGAAATCCTTGAATTAACCTTACAGGAACTACGCGAAGAACAGAATAGCCCTGATGTAATATGCCTCTCCGAAACGTTTATAAAAAAAGGCAATTAAAGTTTTATTCATATTCATGATTACGAAATGGCTGCCAGTTTCTCCAGGGAAAAGCAAAGAGGCAGGACTTGCATTTTCGTTAAGCGTTACCTTCACTACAAGAATCTTCCGTTTATAAATAACCATGCAATACAAAATACGTTCGAAGTATGTGGCATAGAACTTACCTATCATAAGTTGATAATTATATGTATCTATAGAACACCTCAATCCGATCCCAACCAATTTTTAATCAAGTTAAACAGTTTTTTGTACCAGGTATTTCAAAAATATAACTCGAAAACAAACGTGGTCCTAACAGGTGACTTTAACATTAACACTCTTAAACAAGGCAACATAACAAATCAATTACTGATCTAGCATACAATTATAATCTTAAACTGCACATTAATGAACCAACTCGTAAGTTTTCTTGTATCGACCACATTCTCAGTAACATTCCTAATGCTATTGGTACAGTACTGCCACTCCATTTATCCGACCACGACACAGCACAAATGTTGAGCTTCCCCGTTAGACATAATGCACAAAATCAAGCAACGTACTATGCCTACAAAAGAGTTTTCAGCTCAAGTAATATTCAGAAGTTCAAAGAATGCTTACAAAATTTGTCTTGGTCCGAAACTTACGCAGAGAAGGACATAAACAAAGCATTTAGCACTTTTCACGAAACACTGTGCCTGTTCTTTAATTTATGCTTCCCAAAAATAAGAGTAAAGATAAACACCAAAAACAAAAAAAGACAGAACTGGATGAGTAAAGGACTTAAAAAAAGTTGTAAAACAAAACGGTTCTTACGTTATCAATACTATAAAAATAAAAAGGTAAACAATAAAATTAAATATATTCAATATTCAAAACTTTTACACAAATGCATATATAGCTCAAAGAGGAATGCAAGTATCAAATTTATTAACAAAAGTGAAAACAAATGCAAAGCGGTATGGAACGTAATTAAGGATGAAATTATCGGCAGTAATTATAAGAACGAAATAGAACACATCTTAATTGATAAAAAAATACTTACAGACCCCATAGAAATTGCAACTGCGTTTAATAACCACTATATTAATACAGCACACTCTAGCACAAGTACAAAGCCGAACTGTGACGAAAGTTCACTAGCTCATTCGATGTTTCTAAAACCTGTGTCTGAAAACGAAGTCAGAGCGGTGATCACATCATTAAAAAACACAAGTTCGGCAGGTTATGACGAAATTAATACTAAGATTATAAAAGCATGCACTGATGAACTTATTATTATAATGACATACTTAATAAATTTATCATTTACACTTGGCACTTTTCCGGAATCACTAAAAGTATCAATTGTTAAGCCACTTTTTAAAAAAGGAGAAAAATCTGACATTAATAATTATCGACCTATTACATTAATACCTATTATATCTAAAATTTTCGAAAAATGTATGTGTCAGAGATTGATTGACCATTGCGATAAATTTAACATTATTAAAAAAGATCAATTTGGCTTCCAAAAAAAAAAAATCCACAACACTAGCTATCTTCACTCTTATAAAAACCATAATGACTAATATTAACCGAAACCACCTTACTACAGGGTTGTTTTTTGACTTATCTAAAGCCTTCGACCTTGTATCTCACGACCTGTTACTACAGAAATTGGAGGCAATTGGCATTAGAGGCATTGTACTTCAATGGATATCGATATACTTGAGTAACAGACAACAGCGTGTTATAATTACAAAGGTGAATGGATATAACGACATGAAACCACACTCTTCTGAACTCAAATGTAACAAATATGGCGTCCCATAAGGAAGTGTATTAGGCCCAATTTTATTCCTTCTTTATATTAATTCTATTACTAATATAACTAATCATAGATGTATATTATTTGCTGATGACATTTCCATTATTGTGACATCTGATAAAAATAATAATACAATTGACGATCATGAAGCGGAAATTAATAACATAATTGACATACTGATTGAATGGCTAAATAAAAATAACTTATCATTAAATCTTACAAAGTCTGTATATATTCAATTTCACCGATCATATAATTCTCAATATAATAAAAAAAAATAATATAAATAAAATTAGTGAAGTAACGCAAACTAAGTTTCTAGGTGTTACTTTGGATCAAGATATGAACTGGAAATCCCACGTCGATAATGTCTCAAAACGTATAAATAAGTTTGTATACGCGCTAAAAAAAATAAGGAATATAACAAACATCCAAACGGCAATAACATCATATCATGCATATGTTGAATCGGTGTTACGCTATGGATTGATTATGTGGGGCAATAGCACCGATCAAAATAGAGCATTTGTTGCACAAAAAACATGCATTCGAGCAATTTACGGGCTTCAATCCGACGATTCTTGTCGGCCGGTATTTTAGAAACTTGGTTTGTTACCGCTACCGTCTCTTTATATATATGAGATATGCATGTTTGTGTGGAAGTATAAGGAATTATTTACAAAAGCAGACGATGTACATCCCCGAAACCGGCGCGACCCTCACAGGCTCGTACTGGATGTCATGCCAAGGCTAGCTAAATATAATAAAAGCTGTTTGTATATGTGTGTAGAAATATTTAATAAGATACCGAGCGACCTAAAAAATGTAAATACAAGATTATTTAAAAGTAAATTGTATGATTGGCTGTCCACTAATAGTTTTTATAGTGTAAAAGAATTTTTTGACAAAAAATTTAAATGACTAAGATTTTAAATAGTAAATTTAATTGCCTACTTATGCACGAAAACATTGCACGTTTATAATGTTAAGCAAAAACATGTATGCTCTGTATTTAATTTTTGTACCATCTTCTATACCATGTTTTTATGCAAATAAATATTCTTATTCTTATGGTCTTCACATGATCTGACCATGATTATGTCTGGATTTTAAAAGAGACTGTGACCTCTGAGTTTGTTTCGGCCTTTCTTCTCAGCGTAGTCAGATAGGAAACGCCGGCCTCATCTAGTTTAAAAAAAAATGTTTGACGTGTAAAAGTGTAATATATGTATGGTATAAACCTACTTACAGAAAAAAAAAATTGTTGGCGACGGTTCCAAACTTCTGACATGACTTAGCGCGACATATATTTGTCATTTTGCAAAGTTTTTATTTGAAATGGTATACTCCTGAGGTGGTCGCATATAAGTTAGGTCAAATTCTGATGAGTGGTTTTGAGTTAGCTTCAATAATACATATTTTTTTCCATTAACCTTCTTACTAATAAACGTATTATATCAGGTGAATAGTTTCACACCGATTTCTCTCTTTCAGTCGTCGGTAATTTGACTTTCGAAAGAAGAAGACAAAGCGTTGTGTGACTATACAGACGCTATACAACGTTAAGGTTGTAAGGAGGTTAGTGTATGTTGATGATGTTGTAATAACTTCCTGTCACTTATTTACTTAGCAAGTAGTGGTATACGAATTTGGGTGGGGTAGGTACCACAACTAATAAGTGGAAAATAAAAACTTACATAACATAACATCACGCCTTGTTTCCCCGAATGGTTAGGCAGAGGTGTACCTTTAGTACCTACACCCACATTTCGCCAGTTATGTTTAAGTCTCATGTAATAGGGGGCGAGCCTATTGCCATCTACCGGGCACAAATCCAGACTTCGGGCTGCTACTGAGAAATTTCAGATATAAAAACCCAAAAACACTTTGCCCGACCTGACCTCAGCAGTAGCGCTTGCGACCACTAGACCAACGAGGCAGTCAACACTAAAAACTTATTTATAAAAAAGACAACCGCCTTCTAAGAAAAGCACTACAAAGTGATAAATAACTTTAATTTCGGAAGTCGGCGGCAAAAAACGAAAATACTAAACCAAAGACATCGACTTCCAAAAGTAAACTTATTTTTCACTTTGTTTTTTTTTTCTTTACCTATAAGTTCTTATCAAAATCGTTCCACTCGGTCAAAAGTTATTTCTTATTTGTTATTAGAGCGTGACCGGCATAATTTTAGCTAAACAAAGTCCTCCCGCCGCGTCTGTCTGTCTGAACACGATAAACTCAAAAACTATCGAACGGATTTTCATCCAGTTTTCACCAATGAACGGAATGATTCATGAGGAAGGTTTAGGTGTATAGTTCATTAAGGTTTTGTATACATTGCCTGAAATATAATGATATGATGATTATTGAAGATGTCGGAAAAAATCATGCCACCTGGGAGCTTTCTGTCGTGCGCCGCGTAAACCAACAGAATATACAACAACACGCACAACAACACAACAAACAACACAACACACACACACACACACAACAACAAACACAAACATAGAACAACAACACAGAACACAGAACATAGGGTACTTTTAATCCCAGTAGTAGGTTCCTGTGGGATATTTCCCGACATCCACGCGGGCGAAACAGCGGGCAAAAGCTAGTTCTAACATAAATCTTCGGAGAACCATGTGATGAGTAGTTTGCGTCTGCGGTTGTTTGTGGGAAGTACGAAAATGGCTGTCGTTCTGTAGCAGTTAGATGTTTGTAGCCATCATATAGTTATTTCCCTAGGGACCGTACTAACTATCTTACTAGGAATATAACTATGATAACCGCTTTCATATAACTATGTTACGGTATATAGGTATATCTCTAGGCATATAACCGTATGACGGCCACAACTATCTTACTGCGACAGTTCCACGTGTCAGTGTGGAACATGGATTAGTTCATCAACTCACTTATTATCGTTAATGAATAGGTAATCGGCAAAAGTTAAAAATGTTAATCGTCATATTTTGTATAGTATGACAAAAATTTCCTTTCAGACGACCATTCAACTTTATGTCTGTGGTACACTTTGGAAGCCTATAGTAATATTTAAATGCACGTTTAGCCTTTTGAGGTCACCCTTAAAGAATTAATTAATTAATATTCATGCGTAATACAATGCTGTATTCATCAGACTCCCATTATGTGGACCGGCCTTTTAGACCCGAACTGTAGAGCTTCACACATTAGCGTTGACGCTTAGTGCATGAGCGCAGCGAATTTATAATTAAAGTTATTACGTTACTGACACAGGGCGTGAGTTTGTTTTAAAGCTTAGATCAGTTACAGTCGTTGAACACATGCAGTCATGTATTTGCCAATGCTCATCCGATTCAAGAAATAAAGGTGAGTAAATAGTGTAGTGATGTAGAATATAAAAAAAACTCTTCGCGCGATGGAAAGAAGCATTTTGGCTGAAAAGCAAAAAAAAAAAAGCGGGAAACGTACGCAGAAAAACTATTCAAATTTTTTTTTTTCAAATTCAAAATATTTTATTGTGGATCATAGGTAGGTACAGTTCTCAAATAGTTGGAAATTATGATCAGCTATGTCCCGCCCGTAGGGCATACAATAATCACATATAAACTAGCTATTCAATATAATTAACATAATATTACAATAGATGTTTTTCAACATACGAAACGCCTGAAGTGGAAGTGGGCTGGACGCGCAGCAAGAATGGCAGATGGAAGACGGACACAGTTGGCAACTCAGTGGCCAGGCCTAAGTGGCAAGAGAGCCAGAAGATGACCCAGAGAACGTTAGGCAGATGAAATAAAACAAATTCCTGGAAAGGACTGGACAAAGAAAGCGAAAGAGAGAAATACCTGGAAAAAGTTGGAGGAGGCCTATACACAAGCGGGGCTGTAACTATAGTAAGTACACTACTGAAGCGGCCGCCAAAGTTGGAGGAGGCCTATACACAAGCGGGGCTGTAACTATAGTAAGTACACTACTGCAGCGGCCGCCAAAGTTGGAGGAGGCCTATACACAAGCGGGGCTGTAACTATAGTAAGTACACTACTGCAGCGGCCGCCAAAGTTGGAGGAGGCCTATACACAAGCGGGGCTGTAACTATAGTAAGTACACTACTGCAGCGGCCGCCAAAGTTGGAGGAGGCCTATACACAAGCGGGGCTGTAACTATAGTAAGTACACTACTGCAGCGGCCGCCAAAGTTGGAGGAGGCCTATACACAAGCGGGGCTGTAACTATAGTAAGTACACTACTGCAGCGGCCGCCAAAGTTGGAGGAGGCCTATACACAAGCGGGGCTGTAACTATAGTAAGTACACTACTGCAGCGGCCGCCAAAGTTGGAGGAGGCCTATACACAAGCGGGGCTGTAACTATAGTAAGTACACTACTGCAGCGGCCGCCAAAGTTGGAGGAGGCCTATACACAAGCGGGGCTGTAACTATAGTAAGTACACTACTGCAGCGGCCGCCAAAGTTGGAGGAGGCCTATACACAAGCGGGGCTGTAACTATAGTAAGTACACTACTGCAGCGGCCGCCAAAGACGAACGTATATTACGAGTACTACGAGTACTATGTGCTTCACGTTCGTCCAGTGATGCCTGCTTGCGGCCAAAGCTTGTATTGTACTTTTAATAAATAATGCGCGAAAATTCAAACTAAGTAGGTAGTACTTATGTAGAACATTGTATTTGAAAATTATAAATTCCAGAATCATTGATGAACAATAATAATTATTCACGCATCTGTATGTTAATTAATTTATTTTTTACCCGTCTGCCCCAGAAGGAGGTAATGTTTTTCGAGGGTGGGTATGAATGTATGCATTATGTTTACTTTTTTGGCACACTCTGTAGCCTAAACGGCATGATGGATTTTAACATATGAGGTGTCGTGAGAGTCGTATTAAATGTGGAAGTGACATGTTTGAGGGAAATATAATTGTGTACCATATGAAAATGATTTTTTTAATGTGAAAATATAAGTCTATTTATTTATTTATTTAAGTTAAGGAAATAAAGGATATTTATTTATTAAGTGATCATTGTAATATGTTGCCTGTTCTCGGGCCCGATACTCTATAAACGTAAGGCAACAATGCGCACTAGTGGCGGCACCATTTTAAATATAGAACCAGAAGCTCTACTAGGTACATTCAGCCTCAAAAGCCTCAGATGTGTACATCGACAAGAATTTATTTAATTGTGAACAGTCTATGTTCCTTAATATTTTATGTATGTGTAGCCACAAAACGTATTACACATTGGGTAAGTACTTAATTGTAGCTACACATT
Source organism: Fissipunctia ypsillon (assembly GCA_947568875.1). NCBI lineage: Eukaryota > Metazoa > Arthropoda > Insecta > Lepidoptera > Noctuidae > Fissipunctia > Fissipunctia ypsillon. The sequence continues at coordinate 24,011,005 of OX387654.1, forward strand.
GATACAGTATCATGGAACAAATATTGTAGACAATCAAATAAGTTCTTGTCATCTTTCTGAGGCTGGCTGTACTTCTATAACCTACTGCTGTAGCTAAATATTTATACTTAGGCTATAAAGATAATCTCAATTCAAACTACCGTTCAGTTCACCACCCAATCTCTGTCCCTATAAAGATGATAAACTTGGTACGTACGAGTATTGTTCGCGCCGTGACATAAGTTTGTATTGAGCGGTCATTATCCGCCGGGCGGCACGACACAACCGGCTCGTGTCAATTGTGTCGTGTCGCACCACATTTTGTTTATGTTCAAGTCGTTATCGCGGTACTTAATTGTTGCCATCAATGCTGCTAAATGGGAAATGCGTTTTAACCTTTTATTTAGAATTTTCTTGTTGATATAGACAGAATGGACAAAGGACTAAAAAATGTATCCGGGCAATGTATGGAGTCCAGTTTTTAGATAGCTGTAAACCGCTTTTCCAAAATCTTAAAATACTACCTCTACCTTGTCTCTATATTTACGAAATGTGCATATTTGTAAAAAAAAAAAAAAAAAATATTTTAAAAAAGCGCTTACAAAACAAATAGTAGAACTCGTCACAAAGACAAATTGAAATTATCCCAAATAAAATTAATGTTATTTAAAAGAAACACCTACTGCGTGGAAATTATTATATATAACCATTTATCAAATGTGACTCAAGATTTGCCACTGCCGTTGTTCAAGAGGGCATTGTACAGATTATTATCAGACAAAAATTATTACAGTATCCAAGAATACTTAGAGGATAAGTCATTAATGTAATAAAAATCACAATCTTTATTAAGTAATTATTATAGATTCATAATTTATTCCGTAATTCATAATATATTCATAATTTATTCCGTAATTCATAATACATTCATAATTATTATTAAGAGGTTAATCATATAAATTTGTTTTTGAATAAAAATATTTGTACGCCATATTATGGTAGGTTATGCTGGAACTAGTATTATAACACCTATTGTACCATATCCTAACAAATAAACGTTTTTGATTCTTTGAATGACGTCGACGACGTCTGTTGAACGGAAATATTAGTCGAGTGGTTTACTTGATAACTTACGGTAGTCCGCACAGTCAAATTTGAAAAGCGGAGGCATCAAAGGTTTGGGCACTTTCGGCGTACTCTCCAGTAAGCAGCAGGAATCCAGAAAAAATAAGCTGATCCTATAATGTTTGAACTTGACTTGTCGTGACATTTAGCTCAGCAGAAATCAATTGAGCGAACCGTCTTCAAGCAAGTTCTATGAAATTAAGAGAAGCTGGCATCTTTAGGATCATAACATAGCCAAAATCTTATACAAAGCAAATATAGGTACCTACAAAATAACAAGTACATTATCTATTACTTATTTCTAAGTATGTTTGACTAGTATTGTGATTTTGGTCGAATCGTGTTACGAAATCGTTAATAATTATATTATTTTGCTTATGTTAGTAGTAAATTATCTAGCCTTGTATACCTACATTCTTATTTTAGCGATTGTAAAGTCTGCGTCTGTTGGTCTGATTGATAATGTTTGTGCTGACTGTTTGTTAGTAGTAGCAGGCAAACAGAAGATAATCGAATTTGTGAGAGGTCTGAGACATCGCCGTGTTTGTTCCAATTCTATTCAGTTTATAACAAGAGTTTATTTAATTAGAGAATTGATTTCTCGATACTGATTTGAAGATGAAATGGAAAGTAAATGCCAACAATTTAATTATCTGCAAGCAAACTTGTCAGAGTTGGATTGGTTTATTTTTCAAAAAAATTTTTTTTTTTTTTACTTGAAAAGCGTATTTATTGCCTTTTACAAGTTGATGATGGAGGAGCACAACGTTATTTAGTAATTTGCGCTATAGATAAAATAAATAACCAAATAGGAACTCTTGCACCAGTATTTAAAAGTACTAGAAATTTTTTTGTTTCGCTTTACCTAGTTTCTAAATAATTCGCTATGAAAAGTACTAACCTTGCGGTCTTATAGTATTCTTATTCATAATCTTTTGAAAACATTTTCTTAACTTCAGTATGAATAAAAATTTTCTTTTCACAATATTCGTCGCATGAGTGAATGTAAATGTGTGGAGTTTCATAGTTCCCCTTAGTTTAACAGCAGTAGGTAATGAGTTAGAAGCATCGCAGGTGTTAGCTGCAGTAACAGACGACGCCATGTTTCATGACCTAAATGTACCGCGAACACATTGTTTTCGTGAAATACTTTGTACGAACGTACTTCTTATTTTATGCTAGTCTTAGATATTCGAGTTGTGTTCAGCGAACATAAGTTAGCTTTGCTTTGCTTCGGCGCATATCGAATTATTTTCTTTTAAATAGTTTGATATTTTTATTATTTTCTTGTATCACCACGACATATTCAAGAATATAATTGCAATTAAAAGAGAGAGAGGTAAATGGCTCTCTTTGGGAAAATGAAAAACGGAAATCGATAAGTTTTCAATTAAATCGTTTACAAAACTTGCATACAAGTACAACATTGCCCAATATTCCGTAGGAACAACTTCTCATACAAGTACAACATTGCCCAATATTCCGTAGGAACAACTTCTCATGCAGTTCTATCGAGTAAAATAAAGCCACTTACATCGAGGGCCACGTAACATCAAAAGCAACAGTCGTAATATATTTGCTCGCGGGTTTATTCCACACAAATTGGTAAAGGTTGGGAGGATGCGAGGCTGGCGGTTTGTATACTGCAGTAGTTCTCTAACTTCGTTGTTTTGTATTATTTGGTCAGTTTGAAAAATGAAATACATTTCGGAAAAGGTTTTGATTGGCCAGCGAATAGCTGGAACGTATATACATATCTATACTTCTATATCTATACTAATATTATAAAGAGGTAAAATTTGTAAGTTTGTAAGTTTGTATGTAGGGGGTAATCTCTGGAACTAATGATCCAATTCTAAAAAAATTTTCACTGGTAGAAAGCTACATTATTCCTGAGTGCTATAGGCTATAAATTATTTTTATAACATGTATATTAACCGAGCTATCACAACTTTTGTCTAGCAAGTCGGAAAGAAATACCTCATAAAACAGAATTATTTGCATGCGCTGCCTAAACAGTTGTTAAAAATTAAAAACAATGTATGGCAACCTGGTTTGTCTTAATTATTTCTACAAAAAACTCCGCGATACCATATTTCTATCTTTTATATTTTATCTTTTATACTTCTTTTATTGTTTAAAAAAAGTATTTTTTCGGCATACTTACGTTTGGTTGATTATTTGAGCAACAAAATATTAATTTTCATCACAATAAATTATTTCAGTATCACAAGGACACCATACAGATAAGATTTGCCATTTACAGTATGTCAATTGGTCATACAGTTTCGGAGATAATATAAAATTACTAAAACGCAAAATGCCACTAGCACAACTTTCATTTGTAAAGCTCTAGATGCTTTGTGCGGACGTTTTATCGATTTGCCCATAGATGGCGTTCTGCAAATACGTCATTTTTCTGAATCGCGGTGTTAAGATTTTCCGTGGATTGATGACCCTCTCGAATTATAATGCCTACTTCCCGAGTGGCTGTCGAAGTGGCGGCTATCGGTTAACGTGGGTAAGACGCAGGCGATGGTTACCAGAGCCGCGCGCCTCCCACCACCCTTAAAGCTGCAGGGAGTCGACATCGCGTGGTCGCCCCGGGTCAAGTACCTGGGTGTCACCATCGATCGTCGGCTCACGATGGGGCCACACGTCCGCGCGGTTGCCGCACGGGGGAGGGTCGCCCGCAACCTCCTTAAACCGGTGCTCTCGTCCCGCATCCCGGCGCGCGTCAGGTTGGGCGTGTACAAATTGTACGTGCGCCCAATCTTGATGTACGCCGCCCCTGCTTGGTTCGCCCTCACGAGCGAGTCGAGCCGAAAGTCGCTCCGCGCGCAGCAAAACCTTGCGCTGCGGACCATAGTTGACGCTCCTCGCTTCGTGAGGAACGATGTCTTGCATCGGGACCTCGGGATTGAGAGCCTGGATGAGTTTGCTGGGCGCCTCGCGAAGGGAATGTTCGCGCGTGCCGACGCATCCGCTTGGCCCCACGTCAAGCAGATAGCGCCCTGGCATGCGCGCCCCCCCGACGCGAGACCCCTCCCCCGCGACCTGGTCGCGGACGATGACCCCGTCCACCCACCGGATTGACCTCCGAGTATGCCGCCTCAGTCTACACGCGGCATACTTGTGACAACAGACCTTACATAATACATGCATCTGTTGCGTAGCGCGTGCTAGGTTAATATAGGCGCGTTACGTAACAAACAACAGACATTCACCTCTATACAGGCACCTAAACTCACACGCGAAGGCGCGGCGCGGGCTGCGATTCGCGTAGACACCGGGCGGTGTTACACAATACAATACCGTCCTAACACACACGACAGCCTCTTAGCCCGGACTGTGATCGGCTAGCTCTGAGATCAGGACGGGCGGGGGCTAATCACCTTATCCTGTAGGAGCGTGGAGTCGGCACCTCTGTCGCTGGTCGTCCTCGTTGGGCCTCCCCCAGGTAACTGGGGGTCTCACCTGGCGGGGGCTGACCGCCGAGGTGTCGTGAAACAAGCGGCGTTGTGGGACAACGTCGTAACGCGCCTACAGAAAAACACACAGCAACCACACACATGGGCGTGATTCACGCCCAACTGACGCCGGCCACTAAAGGCGACAAAATGAGGGGCCCGTCTTTACGGGCCAACGTTTAGCCTCCGCGGGCAAGGGGGTACACCCCGACACCGCTAGCCGCGCCCCCTGACGGGGGCGTAGCGATTTCCACAGTGTTCCTACGTTGTCGTAAGATGGTGATCAAATTGTTGCATGTCTGTTGCTTATTGGTTTCGGTTGTTTTGTTCGTTTGGTTGGTTGTTCGTTGTTTCGTTCTCCTATTTGTATAATAATCGGAAATATCTCAAATATCGTAATTTCGTTTTGGTTTCAGTTCGTTGTACGTTTTGTATATTCGTACTTCGTTCTATCGTATATCTTATCTATCAATGGTTCTATCATAATAATTGTAAATAAATATCGTAATTTCGATATTACGTTACGATTATTTTGTTTATTTATAGAGGTGGATGGTGGTCGAGTCGCTCTCACTTTGTTCATAATTGTTTTCAAGTCTGCGTAGTTTGTTGACTATTATAAAGAAAACACAATGCCTAAAAGGAAATCGCAACTGTCTCGGCAGACATCACAGACAAGAGCAGCTCGAGTACGCCGTACGGAAGAATCTGCCCCTGAAAATGAGCAGCGCCTCTCGAGAAATAGAGAATATATTTCGCAAGCACGCGCTAGAGAATCTAGCTCCGAGCGCTCACAGCGGCTCGCTAGCCAAAATGTGAGAGCGTCGCGGGCCCGTGCTAGAGAAACTAGCGCTGAACGTGCGCAGCGTCAATCTGACTTAAGGCAGCATGTCTCTGAAACAAGGGATAGGGAGACTAGCGCTGAGCGCTTGCAGCGGCTGGCTAGCCAAAATATCATAACATCGCAGGCCCGTGCTCGGGAATCTAGCGCTGAACGTGCGCAGCGTCTATCTGATTTAAGGCAGCATGTCTCTGAAACAAGGGATAGGGAGACTAGCGCTGAGCGCTCGCAGCGCCTAGCAACAGAAAGACAGCGAGCAGCTACAGTCAGAGCACGTAATCGGAATTTAGCTCAAAGAAATAGATCAGCCTTCAATTACGATGCCAATATAGATTATGCTCAGCAAAGCACTGTGAACATAGGCGAAATGAATAAAACATGTCCTAAGTGTTTTGCGAATAAATGGAGCGAAGAACCAAATGGTATGTGTTGTGCAGCAGGAAAAGTGGTTCTTCCTGATATCCAGGTACCGCCACAACCAATAAAAGATCTATTAATGGGCAATCATCTATTATCTGCGCATTTTTTAAAAAACATACGTAAGTATAATACACTCTTTCAAATGACGTCGTTCGGAGCTAAAGAAATTCGCGAAGGGAACTTTATGCCTACATTTAAAGTAGAAGGGCAAGTTTATCATTTAATTGGTAGTCTACTTCCTTCGTCAGGGCAAAGCCCGCAGTTTCTACAAATTTATTTCATTTCTGATGCCAACCAACTTTCGTTGCGTTCTAATATTGCTCCTAATCTAAACATTGATTTAATCAATGATTTACAGACGTCGTTAAATAGCCATAACATCTATATTCGCAGTTTCAAATACAATTTAGAACATAACTCTTCATCTGAGAACTTAAAGTTAATCATTCACGCTGACCGCACTCCACAAAATCAACATCGTGGAAGATACAATTCACCTACAGCAAACGAAGTTGCAGTATTATTGGTGGACGAAGATAAGGGACCTAGAGATATAGTCCTTCATTGCAAAGATGGTCAACTGAAAAGAGTTTCTGAATTACACAGAGCTTACGATCCCTTACAATACCCTTTGATGTTTGTTAACGGTGAAGATGGTTATTATTTGACTATCCCTCTACAAAATTCAGCGCGAAATAAAACAGTTTCGTGTATGCAATTTTATATGTATAGATTGATGACCAGGGCCAATAGTTTTAATCCCCTTCATTATTATAGGGATTTGTTTAGTCAATACTGTGTTGACATGATGGCTAAAATGATAACAGAGAGACTAAGTTACATAAGTCGCAATCAACAACAACTGAGAGCTGACGACTATATCCATTTAAGAGACGCTTTAAATCAGGATGCTAATGTTAACGCTGCAAATAATGGCCAACATGTCATCTTACCTTCATCTTTCACCGGCTCTCCGCGTTACATGCATGAAAAAACCCAAGATGCAATGACATATGTACGCAACTATGGAAGACCCGATTTATTCGTGACGTTCACTTGCAATCCGGAGTGGCCAGAAATTAAGAAAGAGCTATTTGCTGGCCAACGTTCTTTCGACCGTCATGACATCATTGCTAGGGTTTTTCATTTAAAAATGAAGAAAATGATCAAGTTGTTCACTAAAGACGAGGTATTCGGCAAAGTCAAATGCCATATGCTTAGTGTTGAATGGCAAAAACGCGGACTACCACACTGTCATATGCTGTTTTGGTTTGAACAAAAAATACAACCAGATGAAATAGACAGTATAATAGTTGCCGAACTACCCAACAAAGATGATGACCCAATATTATTCGATATTATCACCAAAAATATGATTCATGGACCTTGTGGGGAGCACAATTTATCATCACCGTGTATGAAGAACGGTATATGTTCAAAGAAATATCCTCGGCGATTCGTCACCGATACTCAGACAGGCGAGGATGGTTATCCTGTATATCGTCGTCGTGATGCTGAAAATGGTGGTCAGGTCGCAACTGTGAACATCAGAGGGAGGCCGATTACAATAGATAACAGATGGATTGTACCATACTCTCCAATGTTGTGTAGGTCATTTAACGCCCACATAAACGTCGAATACTGCCATTCAGTTCAGGCTATAAAATACATATGTAAATATATAAATAAGGGTTCCGATCAAGCCACGTTCAGCGTTAGAAATCCGCATGATGAAGTGGAAAATTATTTAAATGGGCGGTATATAAGTACATCGGAAGCCGTCTGGCGAATACTCGAGTTTCACATCCACGACCGGCATCCCACGGTCGTGCATTTGGCCGTGCACTTAGAAAACGGTCAAAGGGTGTATTTCACACCAGGAACAGCACGACAAGTTGCCCAAAATCCGCGCAAAACCACTCTATTAGCGTTTTTTGAACTCTGCAATACCGACGCATTTGCAAAAACGTTGTTGTACCACGAAGTTCCACACTATTATACGTGGGCTAATAACAAATTTTCAAAACGAAGGCGCGGTCAAGACGTAGATGGGCATCCAGATATAAAAAGAGATGAAGCTTTGGGAAGAGTGTACGGTGTACATCCGTCACAATCAGAATGCTTTTACCTTAGAATTTTATTGCACCACGTACGCGGTCCCACTTCATTCGAAGATTTGAAAACTATAAATGGAGTTGTCAAGGAGACGTATCAAGCAGCTTGCCGGGACAGAGGTTTGCTGGAAAATGATGATCACTGGGAAAAGACTTTAAGAGAAGCTTCGATGTCGCAATGTTCATTGAAACTTAGGGAGTTATTTGTGGTGATACTGCTATTTTGTCAGCCATCTGAACCATTAAAACTATGGGATATCTTCAAAGACGATTTTTGTGAAGATATCAGACATGGAATTCGACAGCAAAATCAGGACTTTACCATGCCTTTTAATGATGTTATGTACAATGAAGGTTTAATACAAATAGAAAATAAACTTTTAGCATTGAATGATAAAACATTGAGTGACTTCGGATTACCCTCTCCAGTTCGCCCTGTAAATGATGCAATCGATACAATGTTGGTACATCCGCACAACATCAGTGAATTGGCTACTTTTGTAAATGAAAATTTGCCCAAGTTAGTCACAGATCAAAAACAGGCTTTTGATGCAATTATTGACAGCGTAACAAATAATAAAGGAAAAATATTTTTTTTGGACGCCCCAGGAGGCACAGGGAAAACATTTCTCGCTAATTTAATATTAGCACATGTTAGGCAATCCGGAAAAATAGCTCTGGCAGTGGCTTCTTCTGGGATTGCGGCTACTTTATTGAGCGACGGTAAAACTGCGCACTCTACCTTCAAACTCCCATTGACAGTTTCATTGGAGCAACAGTCGGTATGTTCGATACGCAAAAATGGGCCCATTGGTCAGTTGTTACAGAATACGTCGTTGATAATGTGGGACGAATGTACCATGAGTCATAGAGCTCATGTTGAAGCAGTGGATCGAACACTTAAGGACTTGAGAAACTCAGTCGCTGTCATGGGTGGTGTCACTTTTGTGTTTGCAGGTGACTTTCGCCAGACACTTCCCGTCGTCACAAAAGGGACACGTGCGGACATCATACAGGCATGTCTAAAATCATCGCCCCTATGGAGTATAATTCAAACTTTAAATTTACGTACGAACATGAGAGTCCACGTTATCGGAAATACGGATAACGATTTTCCACAACAGCTGCTCAAAGTTGGAGAAGGGTCTTTTTCTTCTCGAACCTTGGGCGCTAACTCTGCGGAAATCATTATAAATGAGACTCTGGGTCGTATAGTTCACAGTCTGCAGCAGCTTATAGATGCAGTATATCCTGACCTTGAATATTTACTAGATAGAGACATTCATTGGCTTTGTTCAAGGGCTATCGTCTCACCAAGGAACGATACAGTCAATGAAATCAATAATCTAATTTTACAAAAAGTCCCCGGCCAAGGCAAAATCTACAAGTCCATTGATACAGTGTGTAATATCGAGGATGCAGTCCACTATCCGCAGGAATTTTTAAATTCCCTTAAACCATCTGGCCTGCCACCTCACGAACTGCTATTGAAAATTGGAACGCCTATCATGCTTTTAAGAAATTTAAGCCCACCTAACCTGTGCAATGGCACAAGGCTACTAATAAAAGATTTAAAAGATAACCTAATTGTGGCGACCATTCTTATCGGCCCAGGAGCTGGCCAGTTGGCGCACATCCCAAGAATTCCAATGATTCCGACGGATCTACCTATATCGTTTAAAAGACTCCAGTTTCCAATAAAAACATCATTTGCCCTGACTATTAACAAGTCCCAGGGACAAACATTCTCTTTGGTTGGCATTGACCTACGAAAAGAATGTTTTTCCCATGGGCAATTATATGTTGGTCTATCAAGAGTTGGATCATCCGAAAAGCAGATTATTTTGTTACCGGAAAATAAAATAACTTCAAACATTGTATATAGAGAAGCTTTAAATTAAATAGGTAACTAACTTAAATTGTATAAAGTAATTGATCGTTTGTATTTTTATATAGTATAGCATATAATTTTATTAGTATCCGTGTTGTGATGGATTAAAAATATATAATGTCATCGTACCATTTCAACCCGAGGGTGCCGTAAAAGGCGACTAAGGGTTAAGTTACCTTGAGCAGACAAGAGAACTTCGGTAATCTTCGAAATTACTGATCCGATTCCAAAAATTATTTTACTAATAGGAAGCTACAGTAGTGTCGAGTGTAATCTTATGTTAAAACAAGAAATGTTCCGCGGACGAAGTCGCGGGCAGAAGCTAGTATTTTTATAAAGGCTTTATCTAAATGACGGAGAAGGTGCATCTCTCTAGTTATCGGCCGCCATATTTAAACTACTGTGGGCGTGCTATAGGTAGTGTTGGTTATTGCGCAATAGAAAATCCGTTCGTAGATCAATTCAAATTATAATTCACGATCAAATTAATCACACTAGAAATTCACACACTTTGGGCACACGACACAACTATACGGAACGCGCGACAGTTTCTGAACGTGTTCACTGCTCGACAGCCACCGACAAATTCTGCTTAACTCCGGTCGACGAGCGTTATGTTGTAGACTCTGTCGAGCGCCGCTTGGTGGCGCTGGCGTCCTGATTAATCAAACGACGACTACCGTATTTCCGACATATAAAAATCTTTTGGAAGGAAATAAACTTTGGATTGGTGAAGTGTTAGGTAAGGTTAGTTGGAAAAGTGGAAAACTCTTTGCTTTGTGCGTAACAAGTTCGAAATAGATGGAAAGCAGTGTTAATTCAAGTGTACCTGTGTGTTAAATTTTATTGTTTGATGCGTTCGGCCATAATAAATGAACAAACAGCCAAACTTTCACATCTATAGTAATAATGAGTGATGGAAAATAAAATAATTAATTTAAAATTGTGCAATCAGTTGTATGCTCTGTTGATTAACGAGTGCACAGCCTACTCGTTAGACGCAGCAACCACATTTATTTTCATTTTAACTTTCCACATAACTATGAGCTATTAGTGAGCTACATTTTATTGAAATGAAGCGAATTTGTGTTACAAGAGTGCTATTTATGACAATATATATGACAATACATGCGACTTATTAAAATGCAAGTGGTGTGTTATTAAAACTGCACTTTCCCAAAGTAGCATTTCTCATGCAACACTCTACATTTTTTACCATTTATCATGAAATAGGTTCCATTATCGTATAGCACAGTACTTAGTAGAAACCGCAATGCAATGTCATTACAGCATAGCTGTGAAGGAAATAATTTTTAATTTCAATTAGTTTGCCTCGGGGGCGTGCTGTGGCTCGTGTCATTATTTATTTACAATTTTATAATTCGTTTTTCCTGGAGGAAATAGCGAGAAAACTAAGGGTGATTATGTTTATGCAGTTCTGCCGCTTGTTGTGTTTCTCTTTTAAATTGGATTACAGAGGAGTACTGCTACAGACGAAGTCGTAATATTTTTATAAAGTGTCACTACAACTCAATTCAAAATATTTTATTTCACATAAGCCTACATGGGCACTTATGAAACGTCAGAAGCTAGGTGCACGGTTCCAATTGGTCGTTTCCTATGGAGAAGAACCGGCAAGGAACTCCACGGTTACTCTTTTAAAAATAATTGGCTTTAACAATGTTTTCAAATTCCAGTGTTATTAAGCATGGGAGGACAGCGTAGGCCGGTCAACAAGAACCAGGTACTTAACGAAATAGAAAATGGTCTACAAATCTACAGTCTATAAAGTCTACAACGTTCTCACAATCACAATTATTATTAATTTCCCGATTAAAGCAGCTAACAAGGAGTATCTTATAGGAGTATCTACCTCTAGGTTAATAAACTGAACACACTTATTTATGAATTGCCAGTTTTGTTAGGCAAACCGAAACCACTGACATGACACTTCACATTTCCTTCGTATCAATGGAATTTAATATTAATCCGCCCACTGTGCATTCCCTGGGGATGCAAGAAATCGTGTTATTGCCACTGTAGGCACAGCGACATCTCACGGCGTGCGCTGTTCGTCCCGCTCAATACGTTGCATAACACTGCAGCGGCTGGGATATTGCCACTGTAGGCACAGCGACATCTCACGACGTGCGCTGTTCGTCCCGCTCAATACGTTGCATGACACTGCAGCGGCTGGGATATTGCCACTGTAGGCACAGCGACATCTCATGACGTGCGCTGTTCGTCCCGCTTAATACGTTGCATGACACTGCAGCGGCTGGGATATTGCCTCCTACCATTGCTGACTATGTCGCATATATTGAGTTCTAGCTTAAAGTGATGCATATTAATTAATCAACCTAATAATGGATTGTACGGCTGCCGCTTCATTCAAAACTCACACTATGACCTTTCTTTCCATTTCAATTTTATTTTATTAATCATCAGAATAAATTCAAAACTTGGTCTTATCCTTAATACATTTTTGTATTCAGTCACCTGATTCCTTAAAGGTTCCAATATTGGCAAGGTATACAATAAAGAGGTCTAATCAAGCTTTATAAAAGGCAAACCACAAAAGCTGCCAGTCTACCTGCTTTTCAATCTGTGTATCTTAAGGATCCATTTCGTAATTTCTCTGCTTCAAAGATTGTAACGCTTTTCATGTCTATGAGACTGTGAACAAAGTTTGTAACGCTTTTCATGTCTATTAGACTGTGAACATTTGTAACGCTTTTCATGTCTATGAGACTGTGACAAAGTTTGTAACGCTTTTCATGTCTATGAGACTGTGAACAAAGTTTGTAACGCTTTTCATGTCTATGAGACTGTGAACAAAGTTTGTAACGCTTTTCATGTCTATGAGACTGTGAACAAAGTTTGTAACGCTTTTCATGTCTATGAGACTGAACACCTTGGGACTTATTACTTAGTCAGTGTTCCTTAAGTAACCTTTGAGCTTTGACATGCTCTCCGTAGAATTTGGTTTCGGAGTTTTTTAATACCTACATACGTATCATATAGTTATACTGTTTCAAAAGATTCAGGTATCGCCGCGGGGCTATCCTTGGGGCCATACTTAACAACGTGAGTACATCTTTTAATTAGTACCTGTTCGCTAATTTAAAGTTCTCGTTAATTTAATGAATATAAACTGGATAAAACTGATATTCCGTTGTTCAAATGGATTTTATTGCCATTTACTTTATAAAATCCATAAAATTTAATGACCAATTACATAAACACATAACATAACATCACGCCTTGTTTCCCCGAAGGGTTAGGCAGAGGTGTACCTATAGTACAGTCGGTGATAGCAGTTCACTGACCCCCCTAAAAATTACTCGATTTTGCACCCTCTGCTACATTACAGGTACATTAAAGGTTATTCAATATGTATGAGTTTATCAGGCTAACACTACTCGAAGAACAGAAACAATAAATAATTTTAAGCATTAAGTCCGCCTTTGTACTTTTTTAAGTGTGAAAAGATTAAATAAATAAATAATTTTGATACGCAAACTTGAGCTTTAAGATGTTGGTGTTAGGTCATTTACTATGTATGGGTATTTGTTACGCAATTTTCATTTTTATGCAGCAAGCCTTAAAGGTTAGGTTAATGTTCTGATAATTTGTGTCATTGCTACTAATACCTTATTTCATTTATCTCACTCAAGTTAATCTGGTGTCGTGGTTCGTGTGTAAGGCCGAGACGTGGAAGATGCGAGTTTAAATCCTGTCTCAGTGTTTAATTTTGTTTTCAATATATAAATTGTTCGTTAAGTATTTCTTGCATTATTGTAAAGAACAAGCACATCAAATAAATTGATAAACTTTTCACCTTTTTCAATAAGTGGGTAGTTAGACGTCATTATGGGTATTCAACAAAAACTGCTATCGAAATGATTTTAGGAATATGGGGTAGAAGAATACATTTAACAAGACATTCTATGCACAAATAGCAGTGAATACGCGCGAACATTTTTACCTTGCCTTACTAAATTGCGAAAATCCACGCCTTTTTTTCCTTTTTATTAATTATCAGTTTTGATAAGTTTAATCGTCATGTCTCAGTTGAGTGATTATTTAAAATACAAAATAATCTATTTGCATGAGGAGAATGTTAGTATTAAAGCGATTGCTAGGAAACTTAATATAGCGGTAAGTGTAATCTTTTTTATGCTTCATTTATACTTATAGCTATTCCTTAATTTGTTAGTTGGCTTAAAACCCGGTGAATGAATAATAGAAAATTAACTGTGTTTCATTATGAGATCATGTATAGGTCTAATGTGGTTTATCTAAACGTATTTTTGCAAACTTATTCGAAAAGTTATGCTTACTTCGTTACTAAAATTATGCTTATTGTGTTGTTTCAGAGAAATACAGTCAGATTGTGGCTAAGACGTTTTGAAGAGACAGGGAATATTCAAAAGGATCGTCCTGGACCAAAACCTGTAATGTATACTCCTGTGTCAGAACGTCACCAAGCAATTGTTAGAAGGTATACTGAACACCCATTTTTGCCTACTCAATCAACTGCAATGCAGTATAATGTTTCTGTTCAAACATTTGCATGTTGCTGGACTAAAACAATACAAGCCAGCACGTAAAATTCAACTGACTGCTGCACATCGCCAAGCAAGGGTCTGCTTTGCCCAAGAATATCTCAATTTTAATTGGGAAGATAATGTTGTCATATTTACTGACGAGAAGTCCTTTAAATCCGATAAGGATGGACGAAGAATTTTATGGCGAAAGAAAGGTGAACGTTATAATGAAGATTGTTTACTGTCGTGTAGAACCAGTGGTAGAATAACTCTGGGCTACTGGGGCTGGATGTCTTCAATGGGACCTGGTGAACTGGTAGAAGTTGGTGGCCGCTTTAACAGTCACCAATACTTAGAAATATTACGGGACGTAATGTTACCGACTGTGCGTGTAGCTTACCCAAACACGGACATTTACTTCGTGCAAGATAATTGTGCCATTCACAGAGCTGCTGTGGTGCAAAATTGGTTAGCCAGTCAAGAAGATGTCAAAGTTATAAACTGGCCATCTAAAAGTCCTGACCTTAATCCAATAGAGAACTTGTGGGGTGAAATGATTTTAAATTGGGACTCATCTGAGGTGCGGACAAAAGAAAATTTGGCCCAACTTGTGACATCAACGTGGGAATTCATGAGAGGAAGTGATTGTTGTTGGAATATGGTGCGCGGTATGCGGAACCGCTTACAACAAATAATAGAAAAAAATGGTGCTCCACTTCGCTATTAAAAGCACCACTGAATGACTTCAGTGACCAGTGTTGGCCACAAACAATACTAACGTGTCAGTGTGTGTGTTTAATTAACTATTGTTATAATTTCTAACGAAGTATTTCGCATACCTAGTTTTTGTCAAAACCTCATTTATAACTAAAAATAACTACTTACAAAACAAATTGATATAGGTAAAACATTAACATATGGTAATGCTATTTTATTTAGTTAAATGATATTTAATGTGGTGATGTTATTGTTATGAAATAGAAATACATACCTATATTTCTAAATATTCTAACATATTGATTCACTACATTAAACTCCGTGAAGTATGTAACAACGTTAATAATAAGCAGGTAAATGTTATATCATTTACGTTATTCTTATAATAATTTTATTTATAAAATAAAATCGTTTTTACCATCATTACCGTTTTTTATTTCTGTTCAGCTTTTTTTTTGTAGCTAAATTTATTATTTATAACTTAAAAAAAATATTATAAAACAAAACACGTAACAGACAATATGTTAGTTTCGAACTCTCAACTTCGTTCTCGTCAGCTCACTACAGCTACTACTAGACCACACGAACATAGTGAATGTCGTTGAAATTAGCAATTATATTACAAGTTAAAACAATATTCAAGATCATACCTACCTTGACACTGCGTGTTAAAGATCAAATTCGAATAACTATTAATCATAGACGTTGAACCAGTTGTTCTAGTTCGATAAGCTTACTGTTAACAAGTAGAAGGTTCAAATTCGTTTAATTTTAAGGGGGTCAGTTAACTGCTATCACCGACTGTACACCCACATTTCGCCAGTTATGTTTAAGTCCCATGTAATAGGGGGCGAGCCTATTGCCATCTACCGGGCACAAATCCAGACTACGGGCTGCTACTGAGAAATTCCAGATAGAAAAACCTAATAACGCTTTGCCCGACCTGGAAATCGAACCCAGGACCTCAACCAATGACCAATTATTTTTTTAAATTCATTTTACCTACCTTAAAATATAGTTTGCGTGTAACTTTGTCATTTAATAATTCAGTTTTGTTAAAGAACTTACTATCATAATGGCTGTCGGCAGTGCTGTAAGCAGCTCTTATCAGTGACAGAATTTTTATAATCGGATCAGTAATTCCAGAGATGACCACTTCGAAACAAACAATTTAACCTCTTTATAATATTAGTTTAGATTGACACAGGTAATTTACTCTAGAAATAATCTAAAATTTCATAATTATATATGATGACAAAACATAGTAGGAGCAAAGCGAAGCCGACGAACAAGGATTTTTGATAAATTCCATACATACATACATACCGCTCTACTGAGGAGTCTATCGTACGCTTTAGAATAAAATCTATTTAGATTTCACAAAAATGTTACCAAAAGACTTTGATTCCAAATGATCCCAGGTTTCTTAGGTGCATGGTTTGGGTCATCGATTGAAGCTTTCGATAAGGTCTTAAAATGTTCTGCTCAATAAATTCAATGTCCCAGCGCTATTATCCTGTGAAGCCGAAATCAATAACCAATTTATAAGTGCTGAGCGGAGGATAACGTTAATAGCTCGTCTATAATAGCATTTTGTAATAAAGTAAGTACCTACTCAGTGCTGTGATGAATGGTTCGTGAAATTACTCGACATGACCTGAGTCGACAGTCTGATGAATTATATTTCGTTTAATTTCGTTTCCACTTAATATGTTACCAGG
Organism: Fissipunctia ypsillon; assembly: GCA_947568875.1. Classification (NCBI taxonomy): domain Eukaryota; kingdom Metazoa; phylum Arthropoda; class Insecta; order Lepidoptera; family Noctuidae; genus Fissipunctia; species Fissipunctia ypsillon. The sequence goes on from OX387654.1 coordinate 24,027,833, forward strand.
GGTGCAGCCTTCATACAACCCGATTCTTATCGGCTTCCCTTCGGAACACCCACTCTTCCTAATGCCTACTATTGCCTAATAATTTGGTACACCTGTGTATCATATCATATTATTTATATTTAATACCAGTTTAATACAGTCATCATAAGATTAAAAACATTACAAAAATGTCGACAATATTTTGAGTTTATGAGAACTGAACAATTTTTTCTTCGGCTTCCCTCTTATGATAATTGTAGCTGCGTCACTGTATGTTACTGTTGTTAAGCAATTTTTCTGATATAAAATTATGAGAATCAGCCAATGGATCGCCCGGCCCAGCCTGTAATACTAGGGACAGTGGGTCACGATACGATTGAAGGCCATGCTATGACTTTGGGTAATAACTTTATATGAGCAAATAAAACATGGTGGTGAAACCCCCTTACTATGAAACATTTTCTTTTGCAAAGAAGAAAAAAAACGCAGTTCTTTACTTACTAAAATATTAATATAAAAAAACTGTCTCGCCGCAGAGGGGCGGCAGGGGAGTGCATCTCCAAGTTTTGCACTAACTCGCTAAATTATGACGGCAATAAAACGTATGGCAGTCATTCGAAGCCATTCAATTGGATCCCGCGCACAAACTAGACAAGCTAGCTAGATGTAACGTTATGATGAGGGGGACGTGACGCGCTTCAACAAGTCTAAGCTTGACTAATAAGCCTGTTTACGTGTCTACAGACTGGATTTTATATTAAATATGCAAAAGCACAAACATGGTAGACATATGCTTTAGGTATTTGTTTATTTTACCTAGTCTAGTCCAGTATTGTTCTAATTACGGGGATCAACAAACTCGACATCTTGAAACAAGAAGTGCTATTCGATTTGTAAATTGTTTGTTTATTCGTGTAGGTGCCCCAACACATAACTACGTAATACATAATCAACCTGTAATGTTTCCTCTAGTGGGACACAGGCCTCATCTCTGTGAAAGGTAGTTAGCCGTAGTCCACCACGAGGGGACACTGCGGTTGGCACATAATGACCTCCAAGCAATTGAACAATTATTTTATTAAGTACCTATGTATGTACTAATTGTGGCTTCAGAATGGAACATCGTGTTGCGTTCAATAATAGTAAAGAATAACATAATGCCAAAAATATAATAATATTTGAATAACGGTCGCATCAAAATAATAGATGAAAACGATCCTAGAAATAGGATCAACAAACATGGAGCTTCGATCGTATTGTGTGGCGACTACTTTTTTGATTTAATTTCGTTGAAGTGAGTTCTGAATATGAGCTTAGTAAACACATTTGGTTTTATTAAATTAACACGATTTAACATTTTCATCATGACTGTACTTGATCAGTTAATCTCAAACAGCATTTCAAAAGTTAAGTCCATCAGTAAGATTCATTCACGTAATATCCATGAAGCGCCGATCAAGTTGCGGTGAAGTTGGCAACGCATTTATTTCAATTGAACCTTTACAGGTACTTTTGAATAGTCAAAGAGTCGCTTAGTCAGATAGATAGTAGGTTCCTATGGAGAAAAACGGGCAAGAACCTCCACAGACACTCTTTTAAATGAAAATATTTTTACACCACTGAACTTCTTTAGTTACCTACATGAATTAGCCTATATACTGATGTTTATTCGGGACATCGTCGATAGACGTCGGTTGAAGTACGAGTACAATTGAGAACTCATGTTCAACTCAGCTCATCTGTAGGCCTCATCTCAAATAAAATATCTGTATTCTGAGAACTGATCAGAATTAAAAGTATTTTCTTTCTAAACCTAGTTTTCTTTGTATTTTAACTGCGTGGGGCGTAAGTGGTTAAAGTAACTACAATCTGCGTGGAGCGTAAGTGGTTAAAGTAACTACAATCTGCGTGGAGCGTAAGTGGTTAAAGTAACTACAATCTGCGTGGAGCGTAAGTGGTTAAAGTAACTACAATCTGCGTGGAGCGTAAGTGGTTAAAGTAACTACAATCTGCGTGGAGCGTAAGTGGTTAAAGTAACTACAATCTGCGTGGAGCGTAAGTGGTTAAAGTAACTACAATCTGCGTGGAGCGTAAGTGGTTAAAGTAACTACAATCTGCGTGGAGCGTAAGTGGTTAAAGTAACTACAATCTGCGTGGAGCGTAAGTGGTTAAAGTAACTACAATCTGCGTGGAGCGTAAGTGGTTAAAGTAACTACAATCTGCGTGGGGCGTAAGCGGTTAAAGTAACTACAGTCTGCGTGGGGCGTAAGCGGTTAAAGTAACTACAAACTGCGTGGGGCGTAAGTGGTTAAAGTAACTACAAACTGCGTGGGGCGTAAGTGGTTAAAGTAACTACAAACTGCGTGGGGCGTAAGTGGTTAAAGTAACTACAAACTGCGTGGGGCGTAAGCGGTTAAAGTAACTACAAACTGCGTGGGGCGTAAGTGGTTAAAGTAACTACAATCTGCGTGGAGCGTAAGTGGTTAAAGTAACTACAATCTGCGTGGAGCGTAAGTGGTTAAAGTAACTACAATCTGCGTGGAGCGTAAGTGGTTAAAGTAACTACAATCTGCGTGGGGCGTAAGCGGTTAAAGTAACTACAGTCTGCGTGGGGCGTAAGTGGTTAAAGTAACTACAATCTGCGTGGAGCGTAAGTGGTTAAAGTAACTACAATCTGCGTGGGGCGTAAGCGGTTAAAGTAACTACAGTCTGCGTGGGGCGTAAGCGGTTAAAGTAACTACAAACTGCGTGGGGCGTAAGTGGTTAAAGTAACTACAAACTGCGTGGGGCGTAAGTGGTTAAAGTAACTACAAACTGCGTGGGGCGTAAGCGGTTAAAGTAACTACAAACTGCGTGGGGCGTAAGTGGTTAAAGTAACTACAAACTGCGTGGGGCGTAAGCGGTTAAAGTAACTACAAACTGCGTGGGGCGTAAGCGGTTAAAGTAACTACAAACTGCGTGGGGCGTAAGTGGTTAAAGTAACTACAAACTGCGTGGGGCGTAAGCGGTTAAAGTAACTACAATCTGCGTGGAGCGTAAGTGGTTAAAGTAACTACAATCTGCGTGGGGCGTAAGCGGTTAAAGTAACTACAATCTGCGTGGGGCGTAAGTGGTTAAAGTAACTACAATCTGCGTGGGGCGTAAGCGGTTAAAGTAACTACAGTCTGCGTGGGGCGTAAGCGGTTAAAGTAACTACAATCTGCGTGGAGCGTAAGTGGTTAAAGTAACTACAAACTGCGTGGAGCGTAAGCGGTTAAAGTAACTACAGTCTGCGTGGGGCGTAAGCGGTTAAAGTAACTACAGTCTGCGTGGGGCGTAAGCGGTTAAAGTAACTACAATCTGCGTGGGGCGTAAGCGGTTAAAGTAACTACAATCTGCGTGGGGCGTAAGTGGTTAAAGTAACTACAATCTGCGTGGGGCGTAAGTGGTTAAAGTAACTACAATCTGCGTGGGGCGTAAGTGGTTAAAGTAACTACAATCTGCGTGGGGCGTAAGTGGTTAAAGTAACTACAATCTGCGTGGGGCGTAAGTGGTTAAAGTAACTACAATCTGCGTGGGGCGTAAGTGGTTAAAGTAACTACAATCTGCGTGGGGCGTAAGTGGTTAAAGTAACTACAATATGCGTGGGGCGTAAGTGGTTAAAGTAACTACAATCTGCGTGGGGCGTAAGTGGTTAAAGTAACTACAATCTGCGTGGGGCGTAAGTGGTTAAAGTAACTACAATCTGCGTGGGGCGTAAGTGGTTAAAGTAACTACAATCTGCGTGGGGCGTAAGTGGTTAAAGTAACTACAATCTGCGTGGGGCGTAAGCGGTTAAAGTAACTACAGTCTGCGTGGGGCGTAAGCGGTTAAAGTAACTACAGTCTGCGTGGGGCGTAAGCGGTTAAAGTAACTACAATCTGCGTGGGGCGTAAGTGGTTATAGTAACTACAATCTGCGTGGGGCGTAAGCGGTTAAAGTAACTACAATCTGCGTGGGGCGTAAGTGGTTAAAGTAACTACAATCTGCGTGGGGCGTAAGCGGTTAAAGTAACTACAATCTGCGTGGGGCGTAAGCGGTTAAAGTAACTACAATCTGCGTGGGGCGTAAGCGGTTAAAGTAACTACAATCTGCGTGGGGCGTAAGTGGTTAAAGTAACTACAATCTGCGTGGGGCGTAAGTGGTTAAAGTAACTACAATCTGCGTGGGGCGTAAGCGGTTAAAGTAACTACAATCTGCGTGGGGCGTAAGCGGTTAAAGTAACTACAATCTGCGCGGGGCGTAAGTGGCGCTTACGCCCCGCGCAGATTGTAGTTACTATGACCTGGGTTAGGACATAGGTTACTTTTTATTTCGGTAGTACGTTCCGTCCGGTAGAATATTCAAATTCAAATTCAAAATATTTTATTTCACATAAGCCTACATGGGCACTTATGAAACGTCAGAAGCTGGTGCATGATTCCAATTGGTCGTTACCTATGGAGAAGAACCGGCAAGAAACTCCACGGTTACTCTTTACTTAACAGAAAACAAAATGGTCTATAGTAAAATAGCGAGAAATCAGGGTTTAAACGCAAATAGTCCGAAAGGGGCCGGGGCCTCACCAAGGTCGCCGCCATTAGATCGAATTAATTTAATTCGCGAAATGCCAGTTCAAGGGATATAATATGTTTTTTTTAATAAGGACACGTTTGATGTGGGTTTTGAACTTTCAAAGTTCTGTAACCGACTTGGCAACTTGTTATAAAAGCGGATACTGTTTATAAGAAACGACTTGCTTGTTTTAGTTAATCTAAATTTGGGTATCACAATTTCATGTTTACTACGTGTATTTATATTATGGAAATCGCTTCTTATTTTGAATAGACCTAAGTTTTTGCGAACATACAAATTACTTTCTAAGATATAAAGAGAAGGCAGAGTTAGTACCTATATCAATTTCTTAATAAATTCCGACCTCCGCGCGGGGTAAGCCGCGGGCAAAAGCTATTAAAACATATACCCTGTAGGTACACCCCGAAGGGGTAGGCAGATGAATAAAATACCCAATTACCTATATTAGGCCAGTTGTTCAACCTAAATCCCATGTTATAGGGGGCGAGTCTATTGCTACTAACCGAGGACAAATCCCATGTTATAGGGGTGAGTCTATTGCTATTAACCGAGGACAAATCCAGACTCCGGGCTGCTGCTGAGACATTCCTGATGGAAAAACTTATTATCATCAGTCGTGCGCGCGCCCCCTACACCCTCTAGGCATGTGCTTGGATCTAATACAATACTTGCGTATATTGTTCTGTGATTCCATGCATGCGTGTGCTTTTAGAATATATTCCAGGAATAGGATATTACCTACTGGTGGGAAGCAATTCCCTCTGGCCCGCCACCGGCAACTACGATATCACGACTTAGATCGGTGAAGTAAGTAGTTGTATAATTGCATAGCGCATGTGTGAGCACTATGTACCTACCTACTATAAAGCTACCATTAACTGGGTACGTCTGTCATTGACTTGAATTTGCCCTGGCGACTGAGAGTATGTCATGCTCACTCAAATGTGTCGCTGGTGGTGGCGTGTGTGTTGGATCATTAAGTTCCCTTCAAAATGGTTGAGCTGAATGGTGCTAATCTATGCGTCATGTTCGTGAATGGGCGCCGTCAGTAGGGACTGGTCATCTCTTAGCTGCCATGGCTAATTTTAATTTTTGAATCGTTTTTGGTTTTTACCTTTTGTTGCGGACGCTTTTAACGTGCACGTCTTTCTACATTGTTCTCACCTACTTAATTTCAACATGAATGATGTAACCAATATTTTGTAACAATATTTTGATTTAAAAGAGTGTCCGTGGGGTTTCTTGTCTGTTCTTCTCCATAGAGATCTACGCTTTGGAATGGGCAACTAGCTTCAACTTTCTGACTAACTGACCGACTCTTTGACAATTCAAAAGTGCCTGTAATTGGTTTATTTGAAATAAATGCTTTGAGTTTTGAAACCTTGTGGTTATGTCAGCTGCTTATGTTGGGTACACATTAAAATTCTTTGAAGGGGACATCGCATTGGGGATTTACAACTTCATAATTTTTCATATAAACTTGAAAATGCGCATAAAATATGTCATGTTCTATGGAAATAAAACAGAACTCGTCATTCTTTTAAATCTATTTCTTAAGATACTAAAGCTTAAGTATTAGCGTTTCCTATCGCGGGAGTTCTGGCACGTAATTTATTTGGCATCAGAAAGGATCGACCGACACAGAGATGAGTATAGCCTACTTTCAGGGTCTTTTTAGCTTTTTCTTTGGGTAAACTTGAAAAGGTAGTTTGTCAATGAAGATGAGCGTTACAAATTGCTTCCGCTGAATTATAATCCAAGTGTTACTCGTATCAATGAGCAAGACCGTACGTCCGCTGATTTGTTTCAAAGTTCCTCCGCCTCCAACATAGTTGGGAACATTCTCCCGCGTTTTGTCGTAGTACCGCAACAACGGGATCGATAGCCGGCGCCTCGCACACTAGTTTGTAGTTCCCCAGCAACTAGTAAACTAGTGGAATCTCATCTAAACTTCTTTATAGCCTAACATTGAGCTGAAAGTAGAAAAAGAGTAATGAATCTTGTAGAATGGCTCGTGTTTAGCAAATTTAAGTCCATTGATGGGTTAGTTACATGTTCATCGGACTTCTTGGTTATAAATAGAGTGGTGGACATTGAGGTATGGTATTAACTCATTAAATATCGGAATAGTAGTGTACTACGTATTGTAAGGTAATTATGCTCGTTGGTGTACTGGTCGCAAGCGCTACTGCTCAGCGCGGGATCCTGGGTTCGATTCCTAGGTTGAGCAAAAAATGATATGCGGTTTTTCCATTAGAAATTTCTCAGTAGCAGCCCGGAGATTGGAAGTTAGTGTTGTCCTGCGCCTGATCTCTCCCCGGTCGTGTCGGATCGCCATCCCGTCGGACTATGAGAGTAAAGGAAGAGAGTGCACCTGTGCCTGCGCACACACTTGTGCACTATAATATCTCCTGCGTACCTGCCTAATCTCCGTTGACATTGGCCACTATGACCGCAAACGGTCGGGAGGATCAACACGTACACCTCTGCCTAACCCCTCGGGGAATACAGGCGTTATGTTATGTGTTCTGTTATGGTATGTGTTATTTATTTATTTCCTTGTGATCTCCAACAAAGGATACACATTATACCTACTATAACAGGTTCATTTACGTGTGCTCCTTTAATTACAGGAGACCACAGCATGCACGTGTAGCTAGGTGTAAACAGGATAAAAATAAAAATAGAGAAAAAGTAGTAATAATAATAAACATGTCAAGGTTGAGCATCCATGTTACAACTGCTTGTTGAGCATCCATGTTACAACTGCTTGTTGAGCATCCATGTTACAACTGCTTGTTGAGCATCCATGTTACAACTGCTTGTTGAGCATCCATGTTACAACTGCTTGTTGAGCATCCATGTTACAACTGCTTGTTGAGCATCCATGTTACAACTGCTTGTTGAGCATCCATGTTACAACTGCTTGTTGAGCATCCATGTTACAACTGCTTGTTGAGCATCCATGTTACAACTGCTTGTTGAGCATCCATGTTACAACTGCTTGTTGAGCATCCATGTTACAACTGCTTGTTGAGCATCCATGTTACAACTGCTTGTTGAGCATCCATGTTACAACTGCTTGTTGAGCATCCATGTTACAACTGCTTGTTGAGCATCCATGTTACAACTGCTTGTTGAGCATCCATGTTACAACTGCTTGTTGAGCATCCATGTTACAACTGCTTGTTGAGCATCCATGTTACAACTGCTTGTTGAGCATCCATGTTACAACTGCTTGTTGAGCATCCATGTTACAACTGCTTGTTGAGCATCCATGTTACAACTGCTTGTTGAGCATCCATGTTACAACTGCTTGTTGAGCATCCATGTTACAACTGCTTGTTGAGCATCCATGTTACAACTGCTTGTTGAGCATCCATGTTACAACTGCTTGTTGAGCATCCATGTTACAACTGCTTGTTGAGCATCCATGTTACAACTGCTTGTTGAGCATCCATGTTACAACTGCTTGTTGAGCATCCATGTTACAACTGCTTGTTGAGCATCCATGTTACAACTGCTTGTTGAGCATCCATGTTACAACTGCTTGTTGAGCATCCATGTTACAACTGCTTGTTGAGCATCCATGTTACAACTGCTTGTTGAGCATCCATGTTACAACTGCTTGTTGAGCATCCATGTTACAACTGCTTGTTGAGCATCCATGTTACAACTGCTTGTTGAGCATCCATGTTACAACTGCTTGTTGAGCATCCATGTTACAACTGCTTGTTGAGCATCCATGTTACAACTGCTTGTTGAGCATCCATGTTACAACTGCTTGTTGAGCATCCATGTTACAACTGCTTGTTGAGCATCCATGTTACAACTGCTTGTTGAGCATCCATGTTACAACTGCTTGTTGAGCATCCATGTTACAACTGCTTGTTGAGCATCCATGTTACAACTGCTTGTTGAGCATCCATGTTACAACTGCTTGTTGAGCATCCATGTTACAACTGCTTGTTGAGCATCCATGTTACAACTGCTTGTTGAGCATCCATGTTACAACTGCTTGTTGAGCATCCATGTTACAACTGCTTGTTGAGCATCCATGTTACAACTGCTTGTTGAGCATCCATGTTACAACTGCTTGTTGAGCATCCATGTTACAACTGCTTGTTGAGCATCCATGTTACAACTGCTTGTTGAGCATCCATGTTACAACTGCTTGTTGAGCATCCATGTTACAACTGCTTGTTGAGCATCCATGTTACAACTGCTTGTTGAGCATCCATGTTACAACTGCTTGTTGAGCATCCATGTTACAACTGCTTGTTGAGCATCCATGTTACAACTGCTTGTTGAGCATCCATGTTACAACTGCTTGTTGAGCATCCATGTTACAACTGCTTGTTGAGCATCCATGTTACAACTGCTTGTTGAGCATCCATGTTACAACTGCTTGTTGAGCATCCATGTTACAACTGCTTGTTGAGCATCCATGTTACAACTGCTTGTTGAGCATCCATGTTACAACTGCTTGTTGAGCATCCATGTTACAACTGCTTGTTGAGCATCCATGTTACAACTGCTTGTTGAGCATCCATGTTACAACTGCTTGTTGAGCATCCATGTTACAACTGCTTGTTGAGCATCCATGTTACAACTGCTTGTTGAGCATCCATGTTACAACTGCTTGTTGAGCATCCATGTTACAACTGCTTGTTGAGCATCCATGTTACAACTGCTTGTTGAGCATCCATGTTACAACTGCTTGTTGAGCATCCATGTTACAACTGCTTGTTGAGCATCCATGTTACAACTGCTTGTTGAGCATCCATGTTACAACTGCTTGTTGAGCATCCATGTTACAACTGCTTGTTGAGCATCCATGTTACAACTGCTTGTTGAGCATCCATGTTACAACTGCTTGTTGAGCATCCATGTTACAACTGCTTGTTGAGCATCCATGTTACAACTGCTTGTTGAGCATCCATGTTACAACTGCTTGTTGAGCATCCATGTTACAACTGCTTGTTGAGCATCCATGTTACAACTGCTTGTTGAGCATCCATGTTACAACTGCTTGTTGAGCATCCATGTTACAACTGCTTGTTGAGCATCCATGTTACAACTGCTTGTTGAGCATCCATGTTACAACTGCTTGTTGAGCATCCATGTTACAACTGCTTGTTGAGCATCCATGTTACAACTGCTTGTTGAGCATCCATGTTACAACTGCTTGTTGAGCATCCATGTTACAACTGCTTGTTGAGCATCCATGTTACAACTGCTTGTTGAGCATCCATGTTACAACTGCTTGTTGAGCATCCATGTTACAACTGCTTGTTGAGCATCCATGTTACAACTGCTTGTTGAGCATCCATGTTACAACTGCTTGTTGAGCATCCATGTTACAACTGCTTGTTGAGCATCCATGTTACAACTGCTTGTTGAGCATCCATGTTACAACTGCTTGTTGAGCATCCATGTTACAACTGCTTGTTGAGCATCCATGTTACAACTGCTTGTTGAGCATCCATGTTACAACTGCTTGTTGAGCATCCATGTTACAACTGCTTGTTGAGCATCCATGTTACAACTGCTTGTTGAGCATCCATGTTACAACTGCTTGTTGAGCATCCATGTTACAACTGCTTGTTGAGCATCCATGTTACAACTGCTTGTTGAGCATCCATGTTACAACTGCTTGTTGAGCATCCATGTTACAACTGCTTGTTGAGCATCCATGTTACAACTGCTTGTTGAGCATCCATGTTACAACTGCTTGTTGAGCATCCATGTTACAACTGCTTGTTGAGCATCCATGTTACAACTGCTTGTTGAGCATCCATGTTACAACTGCTTGTTGAGCATCCATGTTACAACTGCTTGTTGAGCATCCATGTTACAACTGCTTGTTGAGCATCCATGTTACAACTGCTTGTTGAGCATCCATGTTACAACTGCTTGTTGAGCATCCATGTTACAACTGCTTGTTGAGCATCCATGTTACAACTGCTTGTTGAGCATCCATGTTACAACTGCTTGTTGAGCATCCATGTTACAACTGCTTGTTGAGCATCCATGTTACAACTGCTTGTTGAGCATCCATGTTACAACTGCTTGTTGAGCATCCATGTTACAACTGCTTGTTGAGCATCCATGTTACAACTGCTTGTTGAGCATCCATGTTACAACTGCTTGTTGAGCATCCATGTTACAACTGCTTGTTGAGCATCCATGTTACAACTGCTTGTTGAGCATCCATGTTACAACTGCTTGTTGAGCATCCATGTTACAACTGCTTGTTGAGCATCCATGTTACAACTGCTTGTTGAGCATCCATGTTACAACTGCTTGTTGAGCATCCATGTTACAACTGCTTGTTGAGCATCCATGTTACAACTGCTTGTTGAGCATCCATGTTACAACTGCTTGTTGAGCATCCATGTTACAACTGCTTGTTGAGCATCCATGTTACAACTGCTTGTTGAGCATCCATGTTACAACTGCTTGTTGAGCATCCATGTTACAACTGCTTGTTGAGCATCCATGTTACAACTGCTTGTTGAGCATCCATGTTACAACTGCTTGTTGAGCATCCATGTTACAACTGCTTGTTGAGCATCCATGTTACAACTGCTTGTTGAGCATCCATGTTACAACTGCTTGTTGAGCATCCATGTTACAACTGCTTGTTGAGCATCCATGTTACAACTGCTTGTTGAGCATCCATGTTACAACTGCTTGTTGAGCATCCATGTTACAACTGCTTGTTGAGCATCCATGTTACAACTGCTTGTTGAGCATCCATGTTACAACTGCTTGTTGAGCATCCATGTTACAACTGCTTGTTGAGCATCCATGTTACAACTGCTTGTTGAGCATCCATGTTACAACTGCTTGTTGAGCATCCATGTTACAACTGCTTGTTGAGCATCCATGTTACAACTGCTTGTTGAGCATCCATGTTACAACTGCTTGTTGAGCATCCATGTTACAACTGCTTGTTGAGCATCCATGTTACAACTGCTTGTTGAGCATCCATGTTACAACTGCTTGTTGAGCATCCATGTTACAACTGCTTGTTGAGCATCCATGTTACAACTGCTTGTTGAGCATCCATGTTACAACTGCTTGTTGAGCATCCATGTTACAACTGCTTGTTGAGCATCCATGTTACAACTGCTTGTTGAGCATCCATGTTACAACTGCTTGTTGAGCATCCATGTTACAACTGCTTGTTGAGCATCCATGTTACAACTGCTTGTTGAGCATCCATGTTACAACTGCTTGTTGAGCATCCATGTTACAACTGCTTGTTGAGCATCCATGTTACAACTGCTTGTTGAGCATCCATGTTACAACTGCTTGTTGAGCATCCATGTTACAACTGCTTGTTGAGCATCCATGTTACAACTGCTTGTTGAGCATCCATGTTACAACTGCTTGTTGAGCATCCATGTTACAACTGCTTGTTGAGCATCCATGTTACAACTGCTTGTTGAGCATCCATGTTACAACTGCTTGTTGAGCATCCATGTTACAACTGCTTGTTGAGCATCCATGTTACAACTGCTTGTTGAGCATCCATGTTACAACTGCTTGTTGAGCATCCATGTTACAACTGCTTGTTGAGCATCCATGTTACAACTGCTTGTTGAGCATCCATGTTACAACTGCTTGTTGAGCATCCATGTTACAACTGCTTGTTGAGCATCCATGTTACAACTGCTTGTTGAGCATCCATGTTACAACTGCTTGTTGAGCATCCATGTTACAACTGCTTGTTGAGCATCCATGTTACAACTGCTTGTTGAGCATCCATGTTACAACTGCTTGTTGAGCATCCATGTTACAACTGCTTGTTGAGCATCCATGTTACAACTGCTTGTTGAGCATCCATGTTACAACTGCTTGTTGAGCAT